>CM072995.1:161854112-164254112 GCA_037038555.1 Rhynchonycteris naso
AAGTAAATGTTTTTCTCCTAACAAGGAGATATGATGCCCAGTGGGAGAGGGAGATGTGTGTGTGAAAAAGAAATTTGTGAGCATGGTCAGGGATATAGGGGGTCAGAGCAGGGACAGGGCATCAGACATCGGGAAACATGAAAAGAGCATCACCAGAAGGTTCTAAGTTTACTCTTCTACTGTGACAGTTCTTGTTCTAATTGGTGCTGCAGTGAGAGTCGTGCTTGGGCAAATGGATCATGCTTCTGATTTATTTTAAGGATTCTTAAATTCTTTTGATCTCTTTCCTGTTACCTTATGACCAACTTTATGTTTCATTTCACATCGCCTGGATACTTGCAGCCCGAGTGCTGACAACCTTTGCTAAGATGAGAAGTTTGGTTTTGTGAAAACTCTAGAAATTATATATCCCTAAGGAGGTTTTTTTTGCCACTGGTGTCCCTGGAGCAAATTTGTGGATTAAATATTCTCCAGCAGATTGTAAATTTGGTGTATGTCACAAGCAAAGAGGAAAAGGGACAGCAGTGAATGTCAGCACCACATGGTTTCCAGTTAGATTGTAGGTAAGGTAATACTTTGTACCATACACTGTGTTCTTTGCTCAACGATGTTCAAGGGAGAGAGAACGAACACTGCTTATTCTTTTTGTGCCAAATAAATAATCAAAGGGGGAGACTGAGAAGAAAATTAGTTTTAGCTTTTAATATTGTTAAAAAGAAGGTAGAATTGCTATCCTTTATGATGGCATCATCATAGCGAAGTGCAAAGAAGGTGTTTTTCTGGTTCATGGATGACAGAAAATGGTGTTCAAGGCCAAATGTGTACATGATACGAAAATTTCCATCTTTTTTTAAAAAAAGAATGATATGTAAAGTATAGTTGAAATACATGACCTGGAAATACAAAATTGACTTGGTGAGTATGTTAATTTGTCTATTTTAGGACATTGCTAAGTAATATAGAGGAAGATATAGCTTTCATAAACGAAACCCAGTAAGCATTTGATTTCTATCATGGTGCCGTCTGTCCCAGTTTTTTGGAAAATTTTACTCATGTTTGGAGATCTTCGTTCCTATCATAGAGAAAAAACTGAACTGGGTGTTGTGTCTTTTGGGTTCCATTTCTATTTTTGCTTATAACCAGATGGGTTAAGTAGACCACTGTGTTTTTCTTATAGTTTTCTTATCTGCACAATGAAGAGATTGAATTAGACAAGTTCTAAGTTTTCTTTTGCCTCTCAGGATGTAATGCTCTACTTCATTTGGGCCACAGACTCTGCTTAACATTCCTCTACTTTTCTTTTGATCCCCTGAAATGTCATTTTCTCCTGACCTGACTTTTTAAAATTAAATTATTTTATTTCAGATTCATTAGCTCTCATTCTTTTTCTTTGCCGTCTTTTGCCGCTTTGTAATAGAATTTTGGCATCATGGAATTTGAGTCTCATCTTTTATCCAAAACAACCCTGACAAACTGTCACCCTGATTCTTCTTGTTCACCTCCAGGAGCAGAGAGCCTGTTACTTCTAAAACTCAATGTATTTATGCTGACTTAATTTTTATTGTGTCAAATATAACTAAAATCTCCTGTGAGTCTCTGACATAATAGATTTAGTTAAGAGTGAAGCTATGTTATTTTTAAAGCCATTTATTTGGATAATAGAATATAATAGGCTTATTGTCCCTGAAAGAGTGTATCACACAATTGTTCTAATCAAAGCTTATGAATCACTATGATTTCATCAGGTTTGAAGAGAAGGAAGGACTGCCTGGTGGTAAGAAGCAATGCCAAGAAATTCACAAAACACAGAGTTCTGTTTTTAACATTCATGAAAGTGTTACATGTGCACTTTTGCCTCAGAGGGGAGGGAGGGTGCCAGAGAAAGAGAGTGTGTGAGAATGAGAGAGAGAGAGAGAGAGAGAGAGAAGGAACTGGCTTAGCAAGAAAGATATGCCTCCCTTACAATGAAGGGGAAGGTGGCTTTGAAGGGTCCATTTGGAGTGGAATGTCTACTTCTAAACATTATAACTGTGTCCATATGAAATAAATACATAGTATGATTTTGCCAGACATACTTTTCCCTGCTTCATTCCAATTGTCTGGAGATCATGGAATGAGATGGTGTTAAGTCATAAGCCCACAGTTATGTGGGAACATTTAGTCAAGGCAAGGCTGGCGGCCTGGAAGCATGTCTTAGGAATACACTGGGTCCGTTTCTGCCTTTCTGAGAAAAGTGTCTTCCACATTGGATGATTCCGGGTTTCCCTGGGAAACGGAAGCTCAGCTATGGCACATGAACATGCGCAGTGCTCAACTCTTGGTAATTAAGCATTTGAAAAACAAGTGGCCATCCTGAGACCATTCTTAGTACTAGGAGTTGTAAGGGATGAATTTCCTTCCTGTGCAAACAGATGCCTTATGAGGCTGGCTGCTGGAAAACAGGACATGGCTGACAGTCTATCTCAGCTGTAGTCTTTCTACTTAAATCGCATCATTTGATTGCCAGCTGTCTCATACTATTTGAATCAGACTGTCCCAAATAATAAGTGTATTCATTCCAATTTTCTGGACTTGATAAATGGATGATATGATCAATAGTCTAGTTTTTTTGAAAAATAGGGTAAATAACATTGTTGAAAATATATATATATATATATATATATATATATATATATATATATATATATATGTATATATATATATAATATTAATCTTTTTAAATTTTTGATGTATAATTGACATATGACATTATATTAATTTCAGGCATACAATACAATGATTTGATATTGGTATAGTAATAGTCTAGTTTTAATGTTAAGGTTCCAGGTCCAATGTCTGAAGACATTCATATTCTGTTTTCTCCAAAGCATATCTATGAATATATTAAAATGCATATCATTGAAAAGAAGCAGGAAATTGTTTCAGACAATCAACAAAGTTGAAACAGAGGGAGAGGTCATGGAAGGCTGCAGTTTTCAAACTGGGCCTTGAAAACTGACAAGCAGAGAGGAAGAAGCAGGACCAGGGTATCAATGACCTTAACTTCTGATTTATTTTAAATTTAGCTGACTTGGGAGCATGATACAATTCTTCCTATTCTACATTTGTGCCACAAAATGTTTCCTGTGCTTAAAAAAATGGAATGGGAGGCATCTTGGCTGTGTATGTGTGGGGGAGAGTGGTAGCAGATAGCATTTCCAGAGGGTTTTTCCTTTCTGCTTTTCAGTTACTTGCAATTGTGTTATAGTTATTAAACGTTGATATGCCGATCTCATTTACTCTTGAAGTGGGCTATTTAAAATGTTCACCATAACAGATTTTTGGGGGCTACCCCACCTACTTATTCCCAAAAATAAGACTCCAGAATAAGCTCATATGCAATAATTGTAGACAATGATTTTCGACAATCACTCTAATCTATAAAACAGACATTATTTCTGTAACAAATTATCTATTGAGAAGCATAAAATTTTTTTATTTCAAGTGAATATTTTAATTGGTATAAAGTTAGAAAGTGAAGAATGAAAGATAAATGGATGATTTTGTCAGAGTTAAGTCAAGGGTTGGGTAGGACTCATTGGTTTGTCATATTTGAAAGATTTAAAATGAAGAGTTTGGAGGAAAACTGTAGATTTGGATACTTTCAGGCAAAGATTCTCATTTTCTTTTATTACCATATTATATTGGTTTTTGGCCTGTGATGTCTATACATGGTAAAAGACAAAGTAAAAGAGCTGTAGCGCTCAATTTGAAACTTTATGGACTACTTACTACGCTGATTTGAATTTTGTCACTAGAGTGGGATGTGGACTTGCTGAGCAGAAGGTAGCTGCTAAGGGTTATCTATTTCAGCCCTTTATCAGTCTGGTTTCAGTCTCTGGGCATTTAATTCCAGTTTTCTCCCTTTTAGAGGTCTCTTTAAGCTGAGCCTCAGATTGAGAACTTTCTTCTCTGTAACTTCTGCCATCTGGAACAGATTCTTTGCATTTTCACCCCTCATTCCAAATCTCAGCTGGGATCCATCATTTCTCCCTCATTTTATGTCACCGATCTTCCTGTGTGTGTTGAACAAGTGCCCATAACCTAGCAAATGACTGGGTCCAATCTGAGTCAAGCCTGTGTGTTTTGGAGGGAGCCAATCCTGCTTAGCTGGGACTGGGGCACTGTGGTGAAAACCTGTGGACAGGTTAGGGCTTTCCCTTTTCTAATACTTTTCAAAAAAAGTTAATTAACAAGAAAAAAAATTATTTTACAGGAATCAATGAAAAGGCTTTGTAAAAGGCATGTGATAAACAAGAGTTCTACTGTGACCCCAGCCCTCCCCTGAGCCCTCTGGTTATTCGGACACTAGAAGAAGATGCACCTCCCTTCCTCTGCGCCTTCTCAGAACCCTGTCCTTTGCCACACATTTACTTCTTGAATTTCCTCTGGTTCTGAACCCACTTTTAGCTTTTCCTTCTCAAGGTTATTCTGGGTCTTCTCCTGTCGTTTCTTTCTTGGTCATCCCAGGCCCCTGCATATTTCTTGGGCACATTCTTACGCTTTACTGGGGAAGGTGTTCACTTTATGCCTAGCCGCACACGCGTTTCCCTCTTCCATGGGCCTCCTGGAGCCCCAGTCCTCTTGAAACAACATTTCAAATATACCTGTTGGCAATATTTTTATCTCTTATTTTTTCTGACCTAAAAATCAAGGTTTGTTGTCCATTTCACTTGCAATCTCTCTTCTCTAGAGGAGTGCTTCTCAAAGTTGAATCCATGTATATCACCTGGAGAGGTGGGTGGAAAGCAGATTCTGAATTAGTAGGTCTGGCTAGGACCCCACAGTGTTCCCAGGTGGTGCATGTGCTTCTGGTCCCAGGATCACACTGTAAGTAGCAAGCCTTATAGTTATATGTTTTCATGTCTTGGAGACCATAGAAGTTCCCAGGGCTGCCATAAGAAACTACCACAACTTGGGTGACTCAAAGCAATAAAAATTTATTGTTCCACACGTGTGGAGGCTAGAAGTTTAAAATCAAGCTATCTACAGAGCTGTACTGCTTCTAAGAACTATAGGGGGATACTTCCTAGTATTTATTATAGCTTCTGGCATTTTGCTGGCAATTTTTGGCTTTCTTTGACTTGTAGATGCATCACTCCAGTCATATGGTGGTCTTCTCCCTATTTGTCTTTATATCATCTTTCTCTATGTGTGCTGTCTCTATATCCAAACTTCTTCTCTTTATAAGGACACCAGTCATCTTAGATTAAAGCTCACCTTGAAAACCTCATCTTAATTTGGTTATCTCTATAAAGAGTCAATTTTCAAGTAACATCACATTCTGAGGTACTTGGGATTAGAATATCAACATATCTTTTTTGGGAACCACCATTCAATTAATAACAGAGACTTACTCCCTCTCCAGCCTTTCTTTTGCCCTTTTAAAGAAAGTATAACACTTTCTTTCTTCCTTTTTCTCTAGTGATTTTTTTTCTTAAGTATAATTTACTACTTTGATCAATAACTGAAACATGAGAAATTAAAGATTTTTAATTTATAACAGACCAGATATGGACTCACCAAGAAAGAAGCAATAGAAGAAAAATTAAAAAAAAAGAGGCGCCTTAGTGTGTTCTGTTTTTCTATGGTTTACTAGTAGCAAAACATAGACTTTCAAGTAAGCTTGTTTTAAAATTTTAAACTTGACCTATCGCTTATTCTGCTTAACTTTTTCCTTATTAAAAAAAATGGGTATAGCCTGACCAGGCTGTGGTGCAGTGGATAGAGCGTCGAACTGGGATGCGGAAGACCCAGGTTTGAGACCCCGAGCTCGCCAGCTTGCGGGCGGGCCCATCTGGCTTGAGCAAAAGCTCACCAGCTTGGACCCAAGGTCGCTGGCTCCAGCAAGGGGTTGCTCGGTCTGCTGAAGGCCCGCGGTCAAGGCACGTGTGAGAGAGCAATCAATGAACAACTATGGTGTCTAAACGGCAATGAAAAACTAATGATTGATGCTTCTCACTTTTCTCCGTTCCTGTCTGTCTGTCCCTATCTATCCCTCTCGCTGACTCTCTCTCTGTCCCTGTAAAAAAAAAAATGGGTATAGTGATACCTGGTAAATAAAGGATGGTTGAGAAGATCAATAGATTCACAAAGCACCTGACATGTAGTAGACATAGAGTATATATACGATTATTAGTTTTGTAGTATAAGTCTGTATTTTGAATATCACAGTAGAACTGTCAGTGGTACCTATCCAGGTTGCCTAGTGGACGCTCCAGGGTTTTCAAGTCAGTAGTGAGTCTCTGTCCTTTGCTTTGTTCTCTCCCTTAAACCACAACAGTGGTTCAGAGGAGCAAAAAGGACAAAGGAACTGCTTTTTATTGTTTTTCAGTGTGATTTCTCATCACTAATTGAAATAAAAAATACTATTATCTGTTATACATTTTTATTTTAATATAGCTATCATCATTTTTCTTGTTGCATTCACATTTTTATAAACAATTTATCCTAAGTAGATGTCATACAATTATTTTCATCCTTGTCATTTGTGTGTTTGAAATGTTGGTGCTTCTAAAATGAAAGTAGCAAGACTCATTTTAATAGAGGCCATTCACTTTAGTGTTTGGATGAAAATGACATTATCTGTCACTAGTCTATCATCTAGTCAGGGGTCCCCAAACTTTTTACACAGGGGCCAGTTCACTGTCCCTCAGACCGTTGAAGGGCCGGACTATAAAAAAAACTATGAACAAATCCCTATGCACACTGCACATATTTTATTTTAAAGTAAAAAAATGAAATGGGAACAAATACAATATTTAAAATAAAGAACAAGTAAATTTAAATCAACAAACTGACCAGTATTTCAATGGGAACTATGGGTGCGGATGCATCCTGTGCTCCTCTCACTGACCACCAATGAGAGAGGTGCCCCTTCCGGGAGTGCAGCGGGGGAGGATAAATGGCCTCAGGGGGCCGCATGCGGCAGTAGTTTGGGGACCCCTGATCTAGACACTCAACAGTTGAGGAGACTATACTATAGCTGCAAATCCATTTATTTTTTCAAATCTGTGTGAATCTCACATTGTAAATGTAGAGAAATAATGCTTAGGTTAGGTTGAAATTGCAAGTTGAATTTGGAAGACATATTCTTTGCTTCTCATATGCCAACCACACTAGACGCTCACATACTTGAACAGTAGTGTATATGACAATGGAAACCTCTCTCCTCACGTTACTGTTAATGTTAAGGCAGACATCTTTCCTAAACTGGCCTGTTATTACATGTCCACATAAACTACAATGAACTATGAGGAGATTGAGTGTGTGTGGGTGAACTGAGTATACAAACAATACATGCACAAGTAATATGCATACTCATATACTTCTGTACTCTTTTATAGTTGTCAAAGGAAAAAGAACTTGTTTTTAAGGAATAAAGACAAAAAGGAATGAAGACAAAACATTTTTTGAAGGTTATTTGATTTTCTCCCCCAATTCAATTAAGGGTAGAGGGGTTAGAAAGACTGTCAGAGGAGAAGGACACTCCTAGATGAGTTTACTTGAAATGAAGAGTTTAGTTGATTCACAAGTGCAACAGACTGAAAGAAACTAGCTGGGCATTTTGAATGCTTGCATGTGGCTTGATTAAAATGGTTTTACATTCGTGGAGTTTCAAACAAAAATAAGGTTCATAGCAAAGTGAAATGCTATTTAAACCATGTGAACTGGAGCCAGTGAAAAAATTTATCCTCATAACCACAATGTGTGAAGTTGTGCTTGGTAAGTCATTTGTTTTCAGAGAAGTTATGCAAAATTAAACCAGATACACCTGCATGCGTGGGTTAGTTCTTGAGGTTAAGTTGGGTCAGACTTTCCCATCTAGTGCCTCAGCATGCAATTTGCTCACTCTCTCTCCTTTAACAACTATTTATGGAGCTTTACTATGTGATAAGTATGGCCATGGGGTGTGAGTGCTACAGTGATGGTCTATATAAAACATGGTTCATGACCTTGAGGAGCTTGTACTTATTGGTAAAGATAAAAATACATGTTTTTATGTCATAGTATAATTACTTGAGTATTATTAATGAGAATAAAAGAGGGAGGAGAAGTAGAACTGGTTATCTTTTTAGGCCAAAGAGCTAGAAAGAGGGGAAAGAGGATTATTACTGCTACGAAAAGCCTTAGATTACTACTTTTCAAGGTTTGGGAAGAACTCGAGGGTAGTCAATCACAAAAGGTACATGGGTCAGGCATCTCAAATAGACATTATCTGCTTGTATTTGTCAGGGTCCTTCAGAGAAACAACCAATAGGAGATATGGGAGTGGAGTGGGGGGAGAGAGTATTTTAAGAATTAGTTCATATGACTGTGGAGACTTGGCAAGTCCAAAATCTGCAGAATGGGTTGGCAGGCCAGAGTCTCACGGAAGAGTTGTAGTCTAAGTAGAGGGAGGTCAATCTTTGTTCTATTCATGCATTCTGCTGATTGGATGAGACCTATTCACATTATGAAGAGCAATCTGTTTTGATTGAAGTCCACCAATATAAATGTCAGTCTCTTCCAAAACACCTTTAAAGAATAGTGCTTGACCACATACATATCTGGGCACTGTGGCCCAACCAAAGTGACACAATATTAATCATCACACTGCCATTGATGGTCTGGAGTTTATGTGAGGATACATTGTATCAGCAAAGACCAGACCCCGTATCATATATAGAGTCCTGACTAGTTTCAGAAGAATACTAAGAAATTAGGATTTACATTTTTTGGAAGATGGCGCCCTTAAATGTTAACAAGACACAGTAACATAGAAATTTCTCAGAAAACTAGAAAGTGATCAGAGAGTGGATCTTCTCTGGTCATACAGGAGTCTCAGTTTGTTAAACACTCTGTTTGTTTTAGAGATTCAAGGGGGGGTGGAGGTGGAGGTAGAGGCTGGGTTCCCAACCTGTTGACCCATGCCTATTGCCAGGATCAACATGACAAGTTGATGTCCCTTATGTTAGTTAGCAGAGCATGGCCTTCAAATTTCATGATACAAGAAATTAGAGAAAATATTTTGATTTAGTGGTAAAGAGTTCTGGCTGAAGTTGTAGTCACTTAGAGGACCAGCCTACCACATGTTAGAGTTGACTCAATACCTGGCTTCCTTTAGACTTCAAAGAATTTTTTACCCTCTCCTTCTACTTCTCATCCTCTACTTTATGTAATTATGCAAAAGCAGCAATGACACATCTGACTTTGAGGCTGAGATCATTTCTGGCCACTAACTGAAAAAAAAAATTCTTTTTTAATTTTTTATTAATTTTTAATTTATTGTGTTTACATGGATTCAAGTGTCCCACTGAATACACTGAATACTCCCTCAACCCAACCTCTGTGTCCCTTTTTATACCAGTTTTTTCTCCCTTCTCCTAACTCTCTCCCTCATTCCCCCTAGGATTTCCTGTCCTGTTACCTATATCTCTGTGTTAGTATATATAGTTCCACTAATCCCTTACCTTCTCTGATCCCATCCCCTCATCCCCCTTCCCTCTGACTGCTGTCCCTCTGGTCCCTGTGACCCCGTCTCTACCTCTATTCCATTCCTCAGTACACTTTGTTCATTAGATTCCACATATATGTGAGATCATATAATATTTTTCTTTCTCTGTCAGGTTTATTTCACTTAGCATAATAGTCTCCAGGTCCATTCATGCTGTCACAAAAGGTAAAATTTTCTTCTTTTTCACAACTTCATAGTATTCCATTGTGTATATGTACCACAGTTTCTTTTTTTCTTTTTCTTTTTTTTTTGTGGCAGAGAAAGAAAGAGTCAGAGGGAGGGACAGACAGACAGGAAGGGAGAGAGATGAGAAACATAAATTCTTCATTGAAGCTCCTTAGTTGTCCATTGACTGATTTCTCATATGTGCCTTGACCCGGGAGCTGCAGCAGACCAAGTGACCCCTTGCTCGAGCCAGCGACCTTGGGCTTAAGCTGGTGAGCCTTGCTCAAACCTGATGAGCCCAGGCTCAAGCTGGCGACCTCGGGGCTTTGAACCTGGGTCCTTCACATCCCAGTCTGAGCTCTATCCACTGTGCCACCGCCTGGTCAAGCTGTACCACTGCTTTTTAATCCACACGTCCACTGATGGACACTTGGGCTGTTTCCAGATCTTGGCTATTGTAAACAATGTTGCAATAAACATGAAGGTGAATATCTTCTTTTGAGTCAGTGATTTGGTATTCATAGGATATATTTTTAAGAGTGGGATAGCTGGGTCAAAAGGCAGTTCCATTTTTAATTTTTTGAGGAAACCCATACACTTCTCCACAGTGGCTGCACCTGTCTGCATTCCCACCAGCAGTGCAGGAGGGCTCCCCTTTCTCCACACCCTCACCGGCACTTATCATGTGTTGTTTTGTTAATAAGCGCCATTCTGACAGGTGAGAGGTAGTATCTCATTGTGGTTTTAACTTGCATTTCTCTGATGGTTAGTGATGTTGAACATTATTTCATATACTTATTGGTCATTTGTTTTTCCTCTTTGTAGAAGTGTCTGTTCAGTTCTTTTTGCCCAATTTTAAATTGGCTTGTTTATTTTCCTGGTGTTGAGTTTTAGAAGTTTTTCATAAGTTTTGGTTATTAACCCCTTATCAGACTTATTGGTGAATATGTTCTCCCACTGTGTGGGTTGTCTTTTTATTCTGTTCATGGTGTCTTTGCTGTGCAAAAGTTTTTCAGTTTGATATAGTTTCTTTGTTCATCTGTCCTTTATTTCACTTGCCTATGGAGATAAATCAGCAAAAATATTGCCATTAGAGATATTGGAGAGTTTACTGCCTATGTTTTCTTTCAAGATGTTTATGGCTTTACGACTTACATTTAAGTCTTTTATCCATTATGACTTTATTTTTGTGAATAGTGTAAGTTTGTGGTCTAGTTTTATTTTTTTGCATGTACCTGTCCAATTTTTTCAACACCACTTATTAAAGATACTGTCTTTACTCCACTGTATGCTCTTACCTATTTTGTCAAATATCAATTGACCATAAAGGCATAGGTTTATTTCTGAGTTCTCTGTTCTGTTCCATTGATCTATATGTCTGTTCTTATGCCAGTACCAAGCTGTTTTGAATACAATGGCCTTGTAGTATAACTTGATATCAGGAAGTGTGATACCACCCACTTTATTCTTCATTTTCAATATTGTGGAGGCTATTCGTGTTCTTTTTTGGTTCTATATAAATTTTTGGAATGTATGTTATATATTTTTGAATTATGCCATTGGTATTTTAATAGAAATTGCATTGAATTTATAGATTGCTTTGGGTAATATGGACATTTTAATGATGTTTATTCTTTCTAGCTATTAACACAGTATGCTTCCACTTGTTTGTATCTTCCTTGATTTCTTTTATCAATGTTATATAACTTTCCGAGTACAAGTCCTTTATCTCCTTGGTTAAATTGAATCCTGAGTCCTTAATTTTTTTTTTTTTGTTGCAATAGTAAAGGGGATTGTTTCTTTAACTTCTCTTTCAGACAGTTTATTGTTGGATTATAACAATGTCACTGATACTGAATATTAATTTTATATCCTGGCACCTTGCCTAATTCATTTAACAGGTCTAGTTGTTTTTTGACTGAGACTTTAGGGTTTTCTATGTACAGTATCATGTCATCAGCAAATAGTGATAGTTTTACTACTTCTTTTCCAATTTGGATGCCTTTTATTTCTTCTTCTTGTCTGATTGCTGTAGCTAGGACTTCCAGAACTAGGACTTCTTGAATAAGAGTGGTAAAATGGGGCACCCATGCCTTGTTTCTGATCTTAAGGGGATTCCTTTTAATTTTTGCCCATTGAGTATGATGTTGGCTGTGGGTTTGTCATAGATGGCCTTTATCATGTTGAGGTATGATCCCTATTTTCCCTCTTTGCTGAGAGTTTTGATCATAAATGGGTGCTGAATTTTATCAAATGCTTTTTCTGCATCTATTGATATTATCATGTGATTTTTATCTTCCTTTTGTTTATGTGATGAATCACATTAATTGATTTGCAAATATTGTACCAGCCTTGCCTTCCCAGAAAAAATCCCACTTGATAATGATGTATAAATTTTTTCATGTATTGCTGGATCCGGTTTGCTAATATTTTGTTAAAAACATTAGCATCTAGGTTCATCAGGGATATTGACCTATACTTTTCTTTCTTTGTAGTGTCTTTACCTGGTTTTGGAATGAGGATCATGCTTGCCTCATAAAAGATTCTTAGAAGTCTTCCCTCCTCTTGAATTTTTTGAAATAGCTTGTGAAGGGTAGGTGTTAGTTCTTATTTGAATATCACTGGGGAACCTTTTTTTTAAATTTTCTGTTGCATGAGGTTTTAGAACTTTTTCTATATATTTCTGCAAACCGGAAATCCATTTTTTAGTGCATGGTCTCGTTTATATGCAATTTTAATTTCTCTTTGTTACAGTTAATGGCATGCATTGGTTTTATTTTGGAGTTAAAGGGCAACAACTTTTGGATTGAACATAACCACAAGGCAATTAATGTTTTACAAACATCACTTTTACACAATTGTAGTTGTTTTTAAATGTAAAAAATTAATATCTGAAAAAAACACCCTCTTATTTTGTTTTAAGATTGAATCATGGCTTCTTCAAGTAGGTGTAAATATAAGAATAGTCCTGACACCTTCTGTTATATATGTGGCTGTTACACACTTCAACGTCAAAGGCACAATATTTCACCATTTGTGACACATGCATATATCGCCTATTTTCTAGTTCCCCTTGGTGATCAAGACAAGAATTGAGATCCTCATATTGTGTGTCATAATTGTGAGGAAATGTTTCGTGACTGAACAAAAGGAAAGCGCAAAGGAATGCCTTTTGGTATTTCCATGGATTGGCATGAACCTAAGGACTATGGCAGTGACTGTTGTTTCTGTCTGATCCATACAAAGGGCATTGGCAAGAAACAATGTTATATGATCATATATCCTAATATTCCTTCAGCAATACAACCTATCCCACACTCTGAGACACTCCTGGTTCCAGTTTTCAATGATTTTATTTCTTCTAAGGACAAAGAAAGTGAAATGGTGATCAAATGTATTTTGATAAGATGCATGAAGAAATGGTTGTAGAATCTGAGGGGTCTTCTTCTGATGTCAAGCAGTCATTAACCCCTCAGCAGTTTAGTCAACCCAAATGGAATGACTTAGTAAGAGATTTGTACCTATCAAAGAAAGCAACTGTGTTATTAACCTCTAGGCTTCAAGAAAAGAATGTACTTCACCCATCAGCTAAAGTATCTCATTTCAAGAAGTGTGAACAAAGTTTTGTGGACTTTTTATCCAATGATAAACACTTTGTTTACTCTCATGATATCAGTAGTCTTCTCAGCCAGCTAAGTGTTACCAGTTAACAGTCAAACAGAATGCTGGCTATTTCGTGACAACTCTAAACAGAATCTAAAATGTGTTATACTGCACAATGGTAATGTTTATGCAGCAGTTCCAATTGGTTATTCAACTCATCTGTGAGAAGATTATAATGACATAAAAATTGTCCTCAACTTTCTGAAGTATGAGGAGCATAACTGGATCATTTGTGTGGATCTTAAAATGGTAAATTTTCTGCTAAGACAACAGAGAGGTTTCACGAAGTATCCTTGCTTTTTGTGTTTATGGGACAGCTGAGCTCAGGAGAAACACTGGACACAGAAGGAGTGACCAAAACATGAAGCTCTGGAAGTAGGGATGCAAAATAATGTGAATGAACCTGTAGTTAATTGAGACAGAATAATTTTTCCCCCATTTCACGTCAAACTTGGCTTAATGAAGCAGTCTGTTCAGGCTTTGAATAGAGAAAGTGAATGCTTTCAACATATTCTTTCTGTTTTTACTGCCTTGTCTTTTGAGAAGATAAAAGTAGGTGTATTCAATGGACCTCAAATTCGAATCCTCATACATGATGAAGAATTTGCCAGAAAGATAAATACGGAGGAGAAAGCAGCATGGCAGTCTTTTGTGGCAGTTACAAAGAACTTCCTTTGCAACAAAGAAGTAGAAAACTATGAATTTCTGGTTCAAAGAATTCTGTTGGCTTTCCACGACATTGGATGTAACATGAGCGTTAAGATTCACTTCCTGAACAGTCACCTTGATAAGTTTCCCAAAAATCTTGGAGCTGTTAGTGATGAGCAGACTACTGCTGGAGCATCAAACAAGATTGTCCTCAACAGGTACACAAACACAAGTGCTACAAACGCAAATTTTTGCCTGAATAGAATTTAAATAAGTTTTGAGCAAATTTTATGATTAAAATAAGTGTTTTAATATGTTTTATTTGGAAATTGTAGACAAATTCTGAATGCAATCATATTTATTTGTGTGTTAGTGTATTTACTGCATTATATAAATTATTGTATTTTCACAAAGATAATGCCCAAGAAGACATTCTACTTCATTATGTTAAACTAAATGTTGAAATCATACAATAAGAAAAAAACCTAAAATCTTGAATTTCAAATAAACTGTAGCTTACAGAGAAAAACTAATGTCATATTTGAGATCAGCATACTCAAATTAGGTAAGACTAAGTGTTTTCTTGGATGCAACAAAAAGTCTTTCCTCAGCGTATTTGGTAAAATTTGCCTGTGAAACCATTCAGTCTAGATGTTTTTGTTTGCTGGGAGTTTTTTATTTTTTATTTATTCATTTTAGAGAGGAGACACAGAGTGAGAGAGAGAGGAGAGAGAAATAGAGAGAAAGGGGGGAGGAGCTGGAAGCATCAACTCCCCTATGTGCCTTGACCAGACCAGTGCAGGGTTTCGAACTGGCGACCTCAGTGTTCCCAGGTTGATGCTTTAGCCACTGTGCCACCACAGGTCAGGTTTGCTGGGAGTTTTTGTTGTAATCAGTCTATTTAGGTTTTTTGATTCTTACAGATTGAGTTTTGGAAGATTATATGTTCTAGGAATTTATCCATTTTGTCTATGTTGTCCAATCTTTTTGCATACAGGTCTTCATAGTGTTTTCTTACATCTTTTGTATTTCTGTAGTGTCAATTGTTACTTCTTTTTTTTCATTTCTAATTATATTTATCTGTGTCTTTTTTCTTTTTTTCTTGATAAGTCTGGTTAAAAGTTCATCAAGCTTGTTTACCTTTTCAAAAAACCAGTTTCTGGTTTCATTGATTTTCTGTATTTTTTTTAGCCTCTATATCATTTATTTTTACTCTGATCTTTATTATTTCCTTCCTTCTACTTCCTCTGGGCTTTGTTGTTCATTTTCTAATTCTTTTAGATGCAGGGTTTAGTTGTTTATTTGAGCTTTTTCTTGCTTCTTAAGGTATGCCTGTAATGCTATAAACTTTTATCTCAGGACTGCTTTTGCTGTATTTCATAAATTTTGAGTTCTTGTATGTCCATTTTCATTTGTTTCAAGAAAATTTTTTCTTTCTTCCTTGATATTGTTAACCCATTCATTATTTAATAACATGCCATTTAGCCTCTAACTGTTTGACTGGTTTTCAGTTTTTCTACCGCAGTTGATTTCCAGTTTCATGCCATTGTGATCAAAGAAGACACTCAATATGATTTCAATCTTCTTAAATGTATTGAGACTCGTTTAGTGTCCTAACATGTGGTCTATTTTAGAGAATGTACCATGAGTACTTGAAATGATTGTGTATTCTTCTGCTTTGGGGTGAAAGGCTTGAAGATATCTTTTAAATCCAGTTGATCTAGTGTGTCATTAAGGCCACTGTTTCTTTATTAATTTTCTGTGTGTAGGATCTATCCATTGACATGAGTACAGTATTAAAATCTCCTACTATTATAGTATTGCTGTTGATCTCATCGTTTATGTCCATCAAAATCAGCGTTATATATTTAGGTGCTCCTATATTAGGCACATAGATATTTACAATGGTTATATCCTATTGTTTGATTGTTCCCTTTATCATTATGTAATGACCTTCTTTATCCTTCACTATAACCTTTGTTTTAAACTCTATTTTGTCAGATATAAGTATTAATACCCCAGTTTTTCTTCATTTCATTTTCATGAAATATATTTTTCCATCCTTTCACTTTTAGTCTATGTGTATCTTTTGTTCTGAGGTGGGTCTCTTGTAGACAGCATATGTACAGGTCCTGTTTTCTTATCCATGCAGCTACCCTATGTCTTTTAATTGAAGCATTAAATCCATTTTTACTTAAGGTTATTATTGATAAGTAGTTGTTTATTGCCATTTTATTCTTAAATGTACAATCCTTCTTTCTTGATTTTTTTTCTTTGCTCTTTTTACAACAGGGCCCTTAACATTTTTTGCAGTGCTGGTTTGGTTGTAACGAATTCCTTGAGGGTTTTTTTTTTTTGTCTGAAAACCTTTTAATTTTTCCTTCTATATTAAACAATAAACCTTGCTAGATAAAGAAGTCTTGGCTGTAGGCTCTTCTTCTGCATTACTCTGACTATTTTTTGCCATTCCCTTCTGGCCTCAAGTGTTTCTGTTGAGAAGTCAGATGTCATCCTTATGGGGACTCCTCTGTAGGTAATTAACTGCTTTTGTCTATCTTTGTTTCTTAACATTGACACTTTAATTATGATGTGTCTTGATATAGGACTCCTTTGGTTCCTCTTTAAAGGTTTCTCTGTGCTTCTTGAACTTGTGTGACTTTTTCCTTCATCAATTTAGGGAAATTTTCAGGTATGATTTCTTCAAACAGGTTCTCTATTCTTTGTTCATTCTCTTCTCCTTTAGGAACCTCTATGATGTGAATGTTGTTTCTCTTTATGTTGTCACAGAGCTCTCTTCGTGTTTCCTCAGAGTTTTTGAGCCTTTTTAAAAAATACTGGTCTGCTTCCGTGCTTTTGTTTTTCTTGTCCTCTAAATTGCTGAGTTAATCCTCTGCTTCATCCAGCCTGCTATTAATTCCTTCTAATGCAATCTTCATTTCTGATATTGTATTTGTCATTTCTGACTGGTTTTTTATTATGATTTCAATGTCGTTTTTGATGCTTGCTATCTATTTAGGTGCTCATTATGCCCATCCATTGTTGCTCTAAGATCCTTGAACATCTTAAAAATCATTGTTTTAAACTCTGCATCTGGTATTTTATTTATTTCCATCTCATTCAGTTCTTTTTTGGGGATTTTTCTTATTGATTCATTTGGGTCACATTTCTCCTTATGCCCATTTTGTCTGTGTATTAGGTAAGGCTGTCTGACTTTGAAATTTTTGCGTGGTCTTTATGAAGAAGATGGGCTCGGTGGTACTGAGCTTCAGCCCACTTGTTTTCCTTGTTCTAGGAATTTTACTGGAGGGTAATATTTTTCCTCTTGTTGTGTGTGAGTATAAGATGCAGTTGTTCTTTTCATGGGTACATTTATCGCTTCAGGTTCTCTAGCTCTAAGCTTCAACCTTGATTCTGTGCATTACACATTGTGCAATGTCTGTCCTGTTGGGCACATTTATTGTTCACAATATCTGGTGCCTGCTAGACTCTACCTTTGGGTGTGCTGCTGGTGTAGGTAGTTGTGTCTAGGGTTGGAGCTGTCTGCCACTGACTATCAGTAGTGTTGGCTCTAGTTCTTCTTGGATTGGTGTCAGCTGTTGTTTGTAACACACTATGAATACCATTCAGCAGCTACTGTACTTTTTGCTGTTTGTGTCTGCACTTTCTGTATCTGGGTACTGTGGGAGGGGCCAACATTTGTATAAGGATCAGCTTCTTCCTGTTTAAAGATAACAAGAGCTCTGTAAAATCCCCTAACTCTGTAAGATTTGTTTCCACTTTTCAGCTGCTTCTTTTCCTCTTACAGCTGCCTGGTCTTCCCACAGAGTCTTCTGTAGTAAGATTTTAGTGTGGGCTCAGACTCGCATCAGTCAACCAACCCCTCTACAGGTTTCATGCTCAGTGATTTAGGGCAGCTGAAGTTGTAAATACAATGTTTGTGGGAATTCCTACTTCAGAAGTTTCTTGGTCAGGAGTTCAGCACAGGCAAAGTGACCCATACTTCAGAGCTTGATCCCTCAGCCACTGCTGAATACTCAAATTTTATTTCTCCCCAACAAGGTGAACAGCAGGTTAAGACTGAGTGTGGCTGACAGTCCTCTCTGCTGAAGTTCTTTTAGCTGTTGAGACCCCATTCTCAGGGAAGAAGGTTGAGAGAGTCCTTTCTTGGGGCTGACTCTGCCCCTCCTAAAGGTGGCTAAGCCCCTTGACCGGATCCAACAATTGACTCACAGGGACCCACAATTTAAATATTCATGCTCCAAGCCTCTCTCCCTCCCCCCCTATGAAATCTAGCCTAGCAGAACAGAATATCCATTGCCCAGGCTGGCGGACTGTGAAGCTCTACATATCTAATGCACATAAGCTGTTGTGCTGGTGCTCACCAGAGAGATTGGAACTTGCTCAGCTGGTCTTGGTGTGAGGAGCTTTTCCTTAGTCTACCACTCTAGTAAGGTTTGTTAAGTCCTGGACCAATGTTTTCCAAAACTGGCCCCTGGATGTGCCAACTCTGGCCCTCCCAAGCTGGAACCCAGCACAGACCAGTGGGAGACACTGCCCATGACTGGCCCTCAGCAAACCTTCTTGGAGCTACAAGCAATTCAGAGTTTGTGGCGGCCTTTGCTGGCCCCAGGCATGCATAGAAATACCAAGCTGCACTCATAGGCTGACTTTTACCTACTCTGTTCCTGGGGGAAAGTCTGCTCAAACAGTCATGTTTCCCTGAGTCTTGCCTCCTGTAGCCTGTCTGCTGGTTGCTTGTTGGGCTCAGCCACTGAAAAAGCCTTTGCTAAAGACTAGAGCCTATGGCAGTTTAGGAAAGGTGGTGGGTGTAGCTCCGCCCTTTGGCCCCAGGTGTCAATCTGTCTAGTATTTTTTCACAGACCTCAGTAGGGTGTGGCCCAGAAGTCTGGTGGGCATGGCCTCTGAGACCCAGAGGTGTGGTGTGCCCCTTCTGCAGACAGTTTCAGCTGAGTCTCTTGTGAGGTGGTAGCACCAGTCTTAGACTTGGGAGAGTGTGGGGGGCAGCTATGGGCTTAACATTAAAAACTGAGTGACTGATGTGCCCTCTGGTTCCTGGCCTCTCAGAATGACCTGTTGCCATTCCTTGGGTAGAAGAGACTTTCAGGGGCAGAGCAGCTGCCTTTCCCCAAGCTGATGCCGCACAAAGGGGATGTTCTACCCTAGAAAGATCACAACTGCAGTACTGAAAAATAATTCAGCACAGGAGTTCTGGTGGCTGTCCCCCACAGTGTCTCTCCCTGGGCCTCCTACTTTACACTCTCCTCCTACAACTCCAGTCCTCTCAGCTCTCCCACACCAGAGCCCAGGGTAAGTGGTTGAGAATGAGGGTTTCTGTGTGGGCCCTTTAAAACAGACTGAGTTCAAGAGGTGTGTCTCTTTTTTCATGGACAGAATCCCAGCTCTTTTCACAGCTAAAGCTGTCTGGGAGCCTTTTCTAGGCTCTGGGGTTGTAGGCTTGGGTTCCAGGCCTGGGGCTGAGGATCCACACCTCTCAGGGCAACCCATTCCACCATGAGAGTCCCTCCAGGCCACTGCTCGCTCCTAGGAGTGGGGCAGCCTTTTCTGCGTCTCCCTTTCTGCATCTCCACCCTTCCTACCAGTCTCAGTGTGGCTTCTTTGGTGATGCTGGGTTATAGATTCCTCTCAGTTTAGTTAAAAGTTGGTTTTACAAGATGATTGTTCTTAAATTAAGTTGTAATTCAACTTGGTCCTGAGAGATGGCAGTTGGAACATCTGCCTACTCCATCGCCATCCTCCTTTTCTGACTAACTTAAAATTCTTTTACTTTCCTTTATTCTATTCCACTCCCAGACCCCACCAGATGATAGTTCAAGGGAATAGTCTTTCTGATAACATTTTTTCCTTAGAATTTACGCTTATCTGATATATAGTTTACTGTTTAGAAAATTATTTTTACTTGTTTTCTATCCCTGTCTCCATTATGGAAGCACCAATAAAGTTAGGGATTTTGTTTTGATCACAGCATTATTCTCAGTGCTTACAACAGCACCTAGAACATGGTAGGCACTCAATAAGTATTTACTGAATTAATAACTTAATAAACCCCCTGGTTGGAATGTAGCTAGTGTAGGTTGGAATAAATTTCTCCAATTAGAGATAGTGCCTCTTGGCAGGCAGAAAATTTGACTAGTACACAAGCTTACCTACCTAGTGATGAAGAGACTGGGGCAATAGACCTCACCAGCCTTTGAATGAGTGCTGGGGTTACTAGTCTTAATTTAGGATAGAAACCTGGTTCATGTTGTTTTGAATGAGCTCTGGACTGGGAAAAAATTTTTCTCTGAGGGATAAAAATAGTTATTTAGTGAAAAAATGATTTGGCTAACAAGATACAGTACTTAATTGGTTTGTTCTTTCCTTTCTCCCTTTTAGGTAGGTAGACAGGTCTTTTGTGCCAAGGGGAGATACATATTTTGTACGAGAAAAGTTCATCTAAGAGATTGTGAAAGGTATCCAGGGGGAAGGAGAATGGTGATGGATAGAGAGTGGGAGACATCAAGTTGGGGTTGATCATCAAGAAGGGCACAATAGTCAAGAATTAAAAGAAAATTGGTAGTAATTAGTGGTTCCCAGAGAGAGCATAAATTCAAGTCTTTCTGGTTGGTGTTGCCTTAGTTAGCATACCTTGGAGGCTGGATCTCATCAAGGGCCTGTAATAAGACAGCCATCAAGCAATAGCTGGGTAGAAACCACAAATATTAGTTATGTTCATTATGGACAGATGGCAAGAGCCTCCTTTCTCATGTTAGAAACCAGATTAACACTCTGGATTCTGAAGTTGTCCTGAAATGGTAGGAGCTCCAGGGCTGCTGGGGCTTAAAGTTTTATATTCGCTGTGAATTAGGGACTCTGGGACAGATGAAATTAGACCTAAAGTTTAAAAAAATGATGAATTTAAAGTTAAAAATGGGTCTGTGGACTTTCATAGCTATTAATATTTTATAGCTTCATAAGCAGTTTGAAATATCCTCTAGTTTTTGTGAGCAGTATATATAAATAAAATAAGGCAGAGGACAAAGCTCTGGAGAAAAAGGGAAGAGCAAAAGAAGACTTTAATCTATCTCAAGGAAAACTGTAATAAGAAATTAACATCTGTGCAAAATGAGGGCAATTCTTTATTGCTCATCTTTTCTGGGTAGAAGTATTTGGTCTTTTTCTGTAGCCCCAGCTTATCTTTGGCTCTCTTTTGACTTCTAGAAGCCACAGAGGCTTACAGACCATGCTCCCTTCACCTGTCCACTTACTCTGTCTCTCTGCATCCATCATGCTTCCCAACTGTGCTCATGGGGCTTGGAGGTTGTATACTTGATAGCTCCTACTTTAAACCCTAATAACAGGTGACACATATAATCTCTGAATTTCTAGAAACACACATTCTCTTTTTTATTCCTCCTCCCTTTTCTTTTTTCACGTTATCATGTTAGTTTGCCTCATTTAATAACTATCTCTCCTCTTCAACTCCAATGTCAATTTTAATCGGTCCAAACAATTAGAACCCTACAGTAGACTTAGGGATAATACTTAAGTTTTGCCATGGAAATGCAGCAATAGATGTACACATATTTTTTTTAAAATTTAAACTATAACATATTATTACATACTTAAATTAAAAGAATCACTATATAATGTTTCTCATATTGCTACAGAAATAATTTAACAAAAGAAACAATATGAGGTGGTAAGGGGTTCAAGTGAAACAGGAATTTAATGGTCACTGTTGTATTAGACACTTTGAACCATACACCTTAAAGTAGCAATAATACAAAGTTTTATTTTAAAGTTCTGATGGTAGAAACTTTATTGATCACAACTCCTCCAAGTTATGAAGAACCTGTCTGGTCTCTCTTGCCTACTTATCTTCAACCACTCAGTTTCTTATAGACTGCTAAGTAGAGAACAGTTCTGTCTTTACATATGTTAAAAGGAGACTTTAACATGAAAATCAAAGAGATTGTTCTTTGATTTTTTTAACTGAAGACCTTTATTCTATTTTTTAACCCACCTCATCCTTAAAAAATAATGAATTTTAATGTGTCTTTAACCTAAAACTTCCCAAAAAATAAATTAAAGAGGAAGAAACACCATAAATTTTACAAGATCAATAAAACAATCTCGAACAACCTGATTAAAAAATGGGCAGGTGACAGAAATAAACATTTCTCCAGAGAGGACATAGAGATGGCCAACAGATAAATAAAAACATGCTCACTGTTGTCAGTCATCAGGGAAATGCAAATCAAAACTACAATGAGATATCACCTCATACCTATTGGAATGGCTGTCATCAAGAAATCAACAAACAAGTATTGGCAAAGATGTGGAGAAAAGGGAACCCTTATGTACAGTTTGTGCTATTGTAAGTTGGTGCAGCCACTGTGAAAAACAATATGGAGTTTCCTCAAAAAATTAAAAATAGACCTGTTATATGATCCAGCAATTCTACTTGTAGATTTGTATCCAAAGGAACTGAAGCCACTATCTGGAATTCTCATGTCATTGAAACATTATTCATAATAGCCAAGACATGGAAATAACCTAACTGTTCACTAATGCATGAATGGATAAAGAAAATAAAGCATGCACAAAGACGCACACACAGAAATATTATTCAGGCATAAAAATGAAAAAAAATTCTACCAGTTGCAACAACATGAATAGATCTTGAGAGCATTAAACTAAGTGAAATAGGTCAAACAGAGAAAGAAAAATACTGTATGATCTCACTTACATGTGCAATATTTAAAAGTGTTTGGTTCTTAGTCTTTTGGCGTCACCCAAGATCTGGCAAATGTCTATCAGAGGGTAGAACAACTAGATTCTTGTCCTTTCCTTTTTCATTTTACAGGGACAGAGAGAGAGAGTCAGAGAGAGGGATAGATAGGGACAGAAAGACAGGAATGGAGAGAGATGAGAAGCATCAATCATTAGTATTTCATTGCCGTTGCGACACCATAGTTGTTCATTGATTGCTTTCTCACATCTGCCTTGACCGCGGTCCTTCAGCAGACTGAGCCACCCCTTGCTGGAGCCAGCGACCTTGGGTCCAAGCTGACGAGCTTTAGCTCAAGCCAGATGGGCCCGCGCTCAAGCTGGCAAGCTCAGAGCCTCGAATCTGGGTCTTCCGCATCCCAGTCCGATGCTCTATCCACTGCGCCACCGTCTGTTCAGGCTTGTCCTTTCCTTTTTTTAGATCTTGATGCCTCAAGGCTTGTCTGTCTCTATAGCTTATTTAATATGTATTTATATGTTTACATACATTTATTACATATATGATATATTTTTATATTTATTGTCTATAATATTTTATCCATCTTTTTTAGTTGCTCTCAGTGGAATGGTTAGGATAATATGAGCCAGTGAAATTGCCAAGTGGTAAATTAAACCAGAAAGTTTCTGTGTTAAATTCTGAATATTTAATAACAGTTGTCCCCAAACTGCTTACACAGGGGACCAGTTCACTGTCCCTCAGATCGTTAGAGGGCCGGACTATAAAAAAAAAATATGAACAAATCCCTATGCACACTGCACATATCTTATTTTAAAGTAAAAAAACAAAATGAGAACAAATACAATATTTAAAATAAAGAACAAGTAAATTTAAATCAACAAAATGACCAGTATTTCAATGGGAACTATGGGTGCGGATGCATCCTGTGCTCCTCTCACTGACCATCAATGAAAGAGGTGCCCCTTCCGGAAGTGCAGCGGTGGCTGGATAAATGGCCTCAGCGAGCTGGCCTCATGGACCACGGACTGTAGTTTGGGGACCCCTGTTTAAGAATATTAAATTACAAATAAAAACTTTTAATGTAGTGATACTATTATAAAATAATTTCAGTCCAAGTAATAGCTAACTCACAATAATGAACTCTTAAGGTGGACTTAGAAACATAACACAATCCTTGATGAGTTAAGGAATAAATGGGTATTTTTACAGATTTTATCATAATGTCTTAAGCTTTCCACTGAGAGAGCAAAACAGAGGGCTAAAACAATTATTTAGGACATGTAAAGCAAAATGTTTAAAAGGTATTTGTAATTTATTTCCTCATCAAAATAATGTATTTTTTGTTGCTTAACTTTAACACATAGATAGCACGAGGGGAGAAAAAATATACAGTGGATGTAAATTCTCTAAAAACTATTCAGGAACCTATAGTTTCATTTCATATATTCATGCTGTGTTTTAGTTAATTTTTTTCATATTTGAATGGAATGTTCTAAAAGTTGGATATCCTATTGCATAAGACTAACACACGATATGGTCATGGTAATCAAGATAATTAAAAATGGTGGGCATTCTGGGAACACATCATTACAAAAGTAACAAGGTCAGAATAAGAACATAATTTGAAAAATGAAGATTCAAAATCTGATTTTTCTTGAACCATACCTCTTTACTTCACTAAAGCTTTCTTTTCTATTATATAAATATTACTCTTCAGTCAACTGAAAGAGGCATTTATAGAATCTTCTTTTGCGCTAAGATAGTGTCTTCAATTGGAAGGTGAAGGGAGGACAGGCAGAGAAGTGAGTGAGGCATATCTTTTTCATCTCCTTCTTTTTAGATAAGATTACTTTCTTTTTTTCTGGAATGTCTGTGATTACTGGATTGAAGTCTGTGTGATAGATACCGAGGACAGAGCATAGAACACAGTCTGTTTGCTGAAGTAGCCCAATAATTACACACCATTTTTAGCTGCAAAGATTTTATTTAATTTTCTTTTACTTTTGTAAGGGAGTGGAGGAGGCAGAAGAGGTTATGGGGTGATAAATAGTGATGAAATAAGACTTGACTTGGGGTGGTGAACACACAATACAATATACAGATAATGTATTATAGAATTGTACACCTGAAATCTATATAATTTTATTAACCACTGTCAATAAAAATTAATTTAATAAAAATAAGTTTAATAAATTTAATTAAAAATTAAGAAAAAAGTAAAAAGGCAATTCTCTCACTTCACATATTGGAAGAATTAGCCTTCAGAATTTAAAAATAGAATGAATAAGACCAGATGATTAGTTCCCTAAATTGCTGACTTAGTTGTCTTTCTGTTTAGGTTCCTTATAATTATGAACTGCCTGTGACTTCAGAAAATGTTTATGATTCTGTAAAGTGGAATTTTAAACTTCACATGGGTATGTGGTCATGAGATTGAATTATTTTTCAACAAACATTTATTTGGTGGAAAGTTTTATATTGCCGATTTTTAGTGAGAAATTTTATGTAATTGGTTTAGAAAATAATCTGTTAAAATTGCTTCATTCTGTGAAGGGTCACAAGTAAGTAACTTTTTCATTGCTCCTTAGACATTGCTCCTCACCTATTCTGTCCTGCAGCTCTGGGCTATCTCATCAGGACCTGAGTACACTGTGTTTGCTCAGTCAAAGTTGCCCTGACCTTGCCTGGGCAACTTCGCTGATGTGAATGCTCCCTTCCCCCCAACTTCCTTCATTTCTCAAGACTGAGCTCAAATGGCATCTTTAATGAGAACTCCAAGCCTTCATGTAAAAAAGCCATCCTTACATTTTGACAACACGCACTGTGTCATAATTATTTGTTAAAGTGTTTATTTCACCCTGTTTAATTTGAAATTATGTGGGAGCAAAGACATATTACTGTTCTTTAAACTCCTGGTATAGAATGTGGTGCTAGGCATGAGTAAATAATTAATAAATCTTTATGGAATAAACAGTAATGAATCTAAAATAAAATCCCAAAGGTCAGCATTTTTTTTCAATATAATGTGCATTATATTCAGGTTTTTACTATTCTTGTTATTGTTTAATTAAATATTGTCTAAGAAGAACAAAAGTGTATTTTTATTAGTGAGTGGATCTGTGAAATATCTGATACTTGGTATTATATTATTTCTAAAGATATATAGATTTTAATGAACTACTTCCACATATGTTTTTGAAAGAATGTCTGTATGGATGTGTCTGGATCGACTAATTTTTTTTTGTATGTTTCTGAAGTGAGAAGCAGGGAGGCAGAGAGACAGATTCCCTCATGCACCTGACCAGGATCCACCTTGCATGCCCACCAGGGGGTGATGCTCTACCCATCTGGGGTGTTGCTCCATTGCAACTGGAGCTATTCTAGCACCTGAGGCAGAGGCCATAGAGCCATCCTCAATGCCTGAGCCAACTTTGCTCCAATGGAGCTTTGGCTGCAGAGGGGAAGAGAAAGACAGACAGAAAGAAAAATGGGAAGGGTGGAAACGCAGGAGGGCACTTCTTTTTTGTTCCTTGACTTGGAATTGAACCCGGGACTTCCACATGCAGGGGCCGATGCTCTAACACTGTGCCAACTGACCAGGGCTAGACCGACTAATTTAATCTTTCATTCCTTTGAAGATTTTCAGCACATCTGAAATGAGTGATGGCAACAGCTCATTTACTGATTCAGTTTAAACACTCATTAACAGCTCATTACTGATTCAGGTTATACCACCTCATTTGGAATGGAGCTCTTGGGGCATCAGGAAATGATGGGGAGACATCAAATGTCCCTTTAATGAGAAACTTTCTCTGAACTCTTAGTGACCAATCATATATAAGAAAATAAGAAAATGTCTTGTTTCTCAAATGAGAACTGCTTTACAGTCAAAAGATTGCACATGGAGAATATATCATCAGTTTGTTTAGTTACAACAGAAACTAATACACTACTCAGATTAAGGTGGTATTCTCAATGATCATATATAGGGTTCAACAGGAGGAATTTCACCACAGTATGAAAATTACCCAGATCAGGAATAAATATAGTTTTTGCTAATAAAAAATTGTCTTTATTTGAAAATAATGGCTTGTTTGTGAAGAAAAATGTTCTGAGCTTACTTAATAATTTTCTTACTCTGAAATCAATATTGTCTGTTTGTAATTAGATTTATTTGGTACCACTGTGCATAGGGCATTGCTCACCAATGTATTAATTCTGGATGCTACTCAAATGCAACCAATAGCCAGATTCTTCAACTTTGACAGAATTCTTCAAAATCATTAAAATTTCTTTTATGTTGTCCAGTATTTTGGGTAATCGTGCATGTCTATCACACAAGCGAATAAATCCATTAAGGTTCTATAGACTTCCAACTGTGTTTGCTACCACAAGAACATTCAGTTCCTGGATGTTAAAAACATCTCTAAGTAGCTCATAAATTCTGACTTCAGGTTTAAACTGATATCAGGTGCCAGAGTCAATAACCCCTTAAATTGGTGTGATCTTAATTCCATATGGTCCCAAATAACCTGCTTAATCTTAAAGTGTAAATCTGCTACATAGATGATTATCTGAGCCAGGCTTATTCTTATGGGGAAGCAAGGGATCTTCAGCTCAGATATATATATATAGGTTTTTTTTTTATTAAAAATTTTTTCCCATTGATTTGGGTAAGAGAGATGTGTGGGAAGAGGGAGAGAGAAAGAGAGAGAAAGAGAGAAGAAAACATTAACTCACTGTTCCACTTAGTTTTTTCATTTAGTTGTGCACTCATTGATTGCTTCTCTTGTGTGCCCCACTGAAAATTGAACATGCGACTCAGCAGGCTGGGACAACGTTGTATCCACCGCACCACCCAGTAAATGTGACAGTTATTTTCTTTAAAATACTAGAAATAGTCAAGCTTGTGGATCTCAATATTGAGAATGCATTGTAGTCATCTGGTGAGTTTAAGAATGCCATTCAGTACCTCACCTCAAGGTAAACTGGTTTTACTGCTTTGATCTCCTTTGGGGAACACTGCTAAGAACAAGGAACAAGACAATGAGTTTAGACATGGTCCAGACATCAAAGTAGTTTGGTAATTAATTATGGTAAAATGTGACATTGCTCTTCCAATAGAAGTAAAACAATGCTAATTCTCCACTGAGGTTTAAAACTAGAAGACATGAGGTATCAATAGTCTCTATGCTCAGCTCCTGGTACAAAAAGATTTTCCCTTGAAGTATGAAGGTATAAAGTTCTCAACAAAGAACTCACTATTGTAAAGTCAGTTGACCTCGATTATTAAAGGAAAGATGGATTGCTATTTCAAACTGGGGGAAGTTTGAAACCACCAGTATGTTTATTGATATTCCCATGCCCAAGTGTGATTGGTGGTAACAGGAATGTGCAGTAGCTATGACCCAATGTCTGCATGCTGACCAGTGGCTACTACCCCTCAGAGATGAGGGCTTGTGTCTCTCCAAGAACTAAGCAGTTTAGACCAATAGAGGTGCAAGCTGAGGGTGTGGAGAATCTAGAGTAGGTAGGAAAGGTGAGCACTGAGGAGTAACTTTCATAGCCTAGAGACTAGTTGTGATGGAGAAGGCTGTAGTTCATTCCACTAACCTTCTTCTTGTAAGTTCCATTGGAAAATGAGACCAGTTAGAATCCTGAAGATGTTCCAAGAAGGAGAGACATGATCACCAAAAGCAAGTTAATCCAAGTTCTTAAGTAGGGTGGAGTGCAGTGGATATCATAAGGCAGGGGTCCCCAAACTTTTTACACAGGGGGCCAGTTCATTGTTCCTCAGACCGTTGGAGGGCTGGACTATAAAAAAAAACTATGAACAAATCCCTATGCACACTGCACATATTTTAAAGTAAAAAAACAAAATGGGAACAAATACAATATTTAAAATAAAGAACAAGTAAATTTAAATCAACAAACTGACCAGTATTTCAATGGGAACTATGGGTGCAGATGCATCCTGTACTCCTCTCACTGACCACCAATGAAAGAGGTGCCCCTTCTGGAAGTGCGGAAGTGCAGTGGGGACCGGATAAATGGCCTCAGTGGGCTGCATGTGGCCTGCAGGCGTAGTTTGGGGATCCATGCCATAAGGTGTCATCCGGATTACCCTCTTTAAGAGCCAACACACTCATTCTCCAACGTGGAAGATATTGGCTGCTGATGGCTCTGAACTACGTCCCTCTGTGGTAATTATCTTTGGTGGAAGGACACTCCTTCACTCAAAGTTTTATTCTTTGCTAGGGAAAGCCAGCATCCAGTAACTGGTCAGTTGGGAGTTCAAAAGCTTGACCCCCTTGACTCAGCTTGGGACATTTCTGAACGACCATACTACATTCACATCTCTCCATGCTCTCCATGGAAAGGCTGGAGCCTTTTGTGACTGCACCACAGTTCAACTTTTCTCTCCACAAAATTCCGCTTCCACCACTCCCTTCATAATGTGATTTCTGCGAGGACTTGCCAAATAAACCTCCTGAACGCATCTCGGTGTTCTGTATATCCACTGGAGATGATCACCGCATCTATTTCCCTAGACAGTTGAGCTATTTAGATTAATAACAGCATAGCACCTTTGGTCTAGTATTTACTTAGTTTGGAATGATAGCAATAGATTTCAGGTAAGAAAAAAAATACAGATATTATATAGCTCAATATTTTCTCATGGTAGATGACCAAATAAAGGGAAAGAAAAACACATCTCCCTTTGTAACAATTATAAAAGAAGAAATACTGAAGGCTGACCCCTCTTATTTTAGGTTCAATGCATGCAGAAACTTGGAAACCATTTCAACGTGGCCAGGAACTTTGTCTTCAGCATATAAGGGCAAAGTGCAGAAGGCAAGAGTGAAACTGAGAGTTCGCTTCCCTCTCGATTCCCTGGCTGTTAGATTTCATTCCCGCTGGCTCACCGAGGACTAGGAAGCTAATGAACTGTGGTCTTGATCTGACTCAGAGTGGGCTGTACACTCCTCAGACCACTTTAGTGTGATGCTGGCGACATAAAAGGTGTTACTAGTAATCACCTGCTCCGTGCTCTTGCAATTTAAAAAATGTTGGATAAAACTCCTCTTTTTACTCCTTTCTGGACAATTTCAAGTGGAAGCGTATTGTAACCATGATGAAGAACAGGCTAGACATCCTGATGCTTGACTAAATTTATTTATTATTAGCTATTCTCTCACTATAGCAATGTGGTGAAGTGGCTGGCAGCCCAGTACTACTCATTTTCCCCCTGCTTCCAGGAAGTAGCGTGATGATGGTTAACAGACATAGCTGTAGAAAACTTTTTGTTTTAAAACTTCTCTGAGTACATTGAGCTGTGTGCCAAATATAGATATATGTATAACTAAAAATGTGACAAGTATGTATTTTTCTAGTCACATTTAATTGCATCAACATGGAGTTGACACTGGCTTTTGCAGCAATAGCTAATGAGCTATATGTGGAAGAATCCAGATGTTTAGAGGATGTGCTCCTCCAATCCATTGTACAGATGTCCATTTATGATGATGGCTCTTACTGTGTGGGAAGAAAAACTCCATCACCAGTCAGGAAATACAATCGAAGGCTAATTGCACGGTTGCTATCTGCACATGTGGGGGTGATCTTTTTGTTGAAAGTGTTATTTTCCATCAGAAGTGGTGGGGTTGGAGGGAAGCATCCATGACTTGTGTTTTCATGAAAATCTCTTGTTATTACTAACATCTGTCTGTTTCTTTAACTCAATTTACAGTCACACACAGCACTGAAATATGGGAGAACATAATGAATGTACTAACTGAGATGTAAGGTGCTAAGGGGCACAGAATGATTGACAATTCATTTTTTCAAGGACAGAGCAGGGACAACTTTCTAAAGAAGTTTTAGATCTAGATATTTAAAGGCGAAGTTTTTACAGTTGCAGATTGGAAAAACATTTAATAAACCAAAGACAGATACCGAGGAAAAGGCAAGTGTTTTAAATATGTAAATATCATATCTGAGATATTTATATTTTAGACACAATATATATGTATTCAATATATTATATAAAAATATATGTAAGTCTAGAAATATAAAGGCAAAATATTCTCAATATTCAAATATTTAGGTCTGTCCACATACCAGCATCATTTTGCCCTTCTTGTTGATTCATCTCTTGGTGGAAATAGTTTGCTACTTGTTCTTCATGGTTAGAGCTTGGGCTTACTATTTAACTCCTCTCTACTCTGAACTTTAAAAGTCAGTGGTTGCATTAGTCTTTTTCAGTTCTAAGCACTAATGACTTATTCGGAAGCTTAAATATCTCCTAGTGTACACTGAAGCAAGATTCTTAATTGGCTTTTCTTAATCTATCCATTCCTTCCTTGTACCCATATGCTTTTGAAAACACAAATCTGATTATGTGATGATGATAATAACAATAGCTATATGAGGGGGGAAGTATAACCTCATTTAATTGCATCAACATGAAGTTCACATTGATTTGTTATGAAATTAATCAAGATAGGAAGAAAGATGGTGACAGTAAGCAGACATTCCAACTACCACCTCCCAGGACCAAATTGGATTACAACTTAATTTAAGAACAATCATCTTGAAAAACCAACTTTGGACTAAACTAAGAGGACTCTATAACCAAGGATCACCGAAGAAGCCACACCGAGACTGGTAGGAAAGGCAGAGATGCGAAAAGGGATGGCCCACTCCCAGAAGCAAGCGGTGGCCTGGAGGGATTCTCACGGTAGGGTGGGTTACTGTGAGAGGTGTGGGTCCTCAGCCTCAGGACCGGAGCCCCAGCCTAGAGCTCCAGAGCCTAGAAGAGGCACGCAGACAGCATTTGGCTGTGAAATAAACCAGGTTTCTGTCCGCAAGGAAAAGACACAGCTCTCAGATGCAGATTTTATGTATTTTAAAGGGCCTCTTCTTTAAACCAAAAACCCTCATTCTCAGTCACTTACCCTGGGCTCTGGTGGGAGAGAGCTGAGAGGACTGGAGTTGCAGGAGGGGAGTATAAAGTTGGAGGCCCAGGGAGGGACACTGTGGGGGATGGCCACCAGAACCCCTCTGCTGAATCATTCTCTAGTAAAGCAGTCAGCATCTTTCTTGGGTGGGGCAATACCCTCTGAGTGGCATCAGCTTGGAGAAAAGCAGCTGCTCCGCCTTTGGGAGACTCTCAACACAGTCATGGCGACTGGTCGTTCTGAGAGGCCAGGAAGCAGGGGGTGTGTCAGTGATTCAGTTTTTTGGTGTTGAGACTTGAGCTCCTCCCCCACACTATCCCGAGTCCAAGACTGGTGCTTCCACCTCACAAGAGACTAGGCTGAAACTGCTTGTGGGCAGACCATACCTCTGGGTCTCAGAAGCCATGCCCACCAGACTACTGGGACCACACCTTACTGAGATCTGTGAAGAAAGTCTGGACAGACTGACACATGGGGCCAGGGGGCAGAGCCACACCCATCACTTTTTCTAATCACTGAATTGCCACAGGCTCTAGACCAGGGGTGCTCAATAAGTCTATCGCGATCTACTGGTCGATTGCGAAGGAAGTGTGGGTATATCACATGACATTAAAAAGACATTTGTCTTTTGATTGGCATACAGGGTAGCCAATCTGACATCGGAACTTTTGACACCCTACGCATGCGTGTTAAACTGCGCTAACTTGTTCAGTTACATTGCTGCATAGTTAGCCTTCAATTTATTTAAACTAAATACAACAAAGAGTATAAAAATGAGTGCCGTAGCTGGTCCAAGTAAGAAGCCTAAAAGCTACCACTTTCATACAGAATGGGAGGGGATTTTTTCACTATGTCTTATTCTAAGTGCGTTTGCCTCATCTGTTTGTGTGCCATTGCTATTCCAAAGAAGGGAAATGTGGAACTGTATTTTTTCAGACTGTTCATAAAAACTATGACATTGACTTTTCTCTGAAAAGAGAGCTGAGAAGGAGAAAGGTGAAAGAAGAATACACAATATTAAATAGTAATAATAGTAACTTAAATAATGATAATATAGAAGAAATAAATTTATGTTTTGCATTTTTATTGTAGGTAGATCATTTCTATTTGGTCATCTTATAAGTAGCTCGCAAGCTGAAAAAGTGTGGGCTCACCTTCTCTAGACTCTAGCAGAGGTTTTTCCAGCGGCTGAGCCCAAAAAGCAGCCAGCAGACAGGCTGCAGGAGGAAAGACTAAGGGAAACATGGCTGTTTGAGTGAACTATCCCCCAGGGCCAGAGTGGGTAAAAGTCAGTCTAGGTATGCATCTGGTATTTCCATGTACACCTGTGGCTGCCTCTGCCACAAACTCTGAATTGCTCTTAGCTCCAAGAAGGTTGCTAAGGTCCGGTCATGGGCAGTGTTTCCCACTGGTCTGTGCTGAATTCATGCTTGGGAGGCCCAGGGATGACACATCCAGGGACCAGCTGCAGAAAGCATTGGTTCATAACCTAACAACCCTTGCTAGAGTAGTATCCTAAGTTAAAGCTCTTCACACAAGGACCAGCTGAGGAAAGTTCTACTCTCTTTGATCAGCACCGGCACATTGTTCTAAGAATGCATCTTGAGGGTACTCTATTCCCTCTTGTTGTATGTATTAGATGCAGTTGGTCCTTTCATAGGTACTTTTATCCCTTCAGGCTGGCTGGCTCTAAAGGTCAACCTTGACTATGTGTATTACAGACTGTGCAATGTCTGTCCTGTTGGGTGTATTTATTCTCCACAGTGTGATTTTTAAGATTGTCATGTGCATTGGATAGGGTGAAGCTTCACAGTCAGCTGTCTGGGGCACTGGATATTCTGTCCTGCTAGGCTAGATCCCACAAGGGTAAGAGAAAGAGGCTTGGAGCATGAAAATTTAAAGTGTTCATCCCTGTAAGTCTATTGTTGGATCTGGTTGAGGAGCTTAGCCACCTTTGGGAGGGCACAGTCAGCCCAGGAAAGGACTCTCTCAGTCCTCCTTCTTGAGACAGCTGAAAAAACTCCTGCAGAGGGGACTTCTGACTACTCTAGGTCTAAACCTGCTGCTCACATTGTTGGGGAGAAATAAAATTTGAGTATCCAGCAGTGACTGAGGAATCAAGCTCTGGAGTAGAAGCAACATTCCCTGTACTGAACTCCTGACCAAGAGACTCCTGAAGTAGAGAGTCTCACAAATGTTGTATTCACAACCCCAGCTGCCTTAACCCACCAAGCGTGCAACTTTTAGAGAGATTGCTTGGGTGTGAGGCAAATCTGAGCCCATATTACAGTCTTACTACAGAAGACTATGTAGAAAGACCAGGCAGCTGCAAGAGGAGGAGGAGTAGCTGAAAAGTGGAAAAAAATCTTACAGAGCTTGGGACTTTTAAGGAGTTGTTGTCATCTCTCAGCAGGAGGAACCTGATCCTTATACAAAGGTTGGCCCCTCCCACAGTACCCAGACACAGAAAGTGCAGACACAAACAACAAGAAGTGCAGTAGCTGCAGACTGGTAACCCACAGTGGGTTACAAACAACAACTGATGCCAACCCAAGAAGAACTAGAGCCAACACTACTTTACTGGGTGGCATACAGCACCAGCCCTAGACTCAACTACCTACACAAGCAGCACATCCAAAGGTGGAGTCTAGCAGGCACCAGACACTGTGGAGATAAATACACAGATAAATACAACAGGACAGACATTGCATAGTGTGTAATACACATAGTGAAGGTTGACCTTTAGAGCCAGCCATCCTGAAAGAATAATAGTACCTATGAAAGGACTAACTGCATCTAATATTCACATACAACAAGAAGGAATAGAGTACCCTCAAGATGCATTCTTAGAACAAGGAAAACAAATGGACCGGAGGACAGTATGACTGAACCCATCTTCTTCATAAAGACCACAAAAAAATTTTAAAGTCAGAAAGCTTTATCTAATTAATACACAGATAAAATGGGCAGGCAGAGAAATGCAACTCAAATGAATCAACAAGAGAAATCCCCAGAAAAAGAATTGAATGAGATAGAAATAACCAGAAAAACCAGATGCAGACTTTAAAACAACGATTTTTTAAGATGCTCAAGGATCTTAGAAAAATAATAAATGAACATAATGAGCACCTGAATAGAGATAGCACACATCAAAAAGGACAATGAAATCATAATAAAGAACAAGTCAGATATGACAAATACAATATCAGAAATGAAGACTGCACTAAAGGAACTAATAGCAGGCAAAATGAAGTAGAGGATTGATTCAGCGGTTTAGAGAACAAGATAAACAAAAACACAGAAGCAGAGCAACATATAGAAAAGAGGTTCAAAAAAGTCTGAGGAAACTCTAAGAGAGCTCTGTGACAACATGAAGAGAAACAACATCTGCATCATAGGGGTTCCTGAAGGAGAAGAGAAAAAACAAGGTATAGAGAACATGTTGGAAGAAATTTTAGCTGAAAAGTTTCCTAAATTGATGAAGGTAAAAGTCACACAAGTTCAAGAAGTACAAAGGGTTTTATTAAAGAGGAACCCAAGGAAGCCTACAGCAAGACACATCATAATTAACATGTCAAAGTTAAGAGACAAAGAAAGAATACTAAAAGCTGCAAGAGAAAAGCAGTGAACTACCTACAGAGAAGCCCCCATAAGGATGACATCTGATTTCTCAACAGATAATCTTGAGGCCAAAGAGATTGGCAAGAAATTCTCAAAGTGATGCAAAGCAAAAACCTACAAGACTTCCTTATCCAGCAAGGTTATCACTTAAAATTGAAGGAGAAATAAAAAGCGTCCCAAACAAACAAACAAACAAACAAACTCAAGGAATTTATTACAACCAAACCAATACTTCAAGAAATGTTAAGGAGCCTGCTGTAATAAGAGCAAAAGAAAAAGAATTGAGAAAGGAAAATTGTACATTTAAAGAATAAAATGGCAATAAACAACTACATACCAATAATAAACTGAAATGTAAATGGCTTAAGTGCTCCAATCAAAAGACATAAGGTAGCTGCATGGATAAGAAAACAGGACCTGTACATATGCTGTCTACAAGGGACCCACCTCAGAACAAAAGATACACATAGACTAAAAATGAAGGGATGGAAAAAGTATTTCACACATATGAAAATGAAAAAAAAAGTTGGGGTAACAATATTTATATCTGAATAAATAGAGTTTAAAACAAAGGCTATAGTGCAGGATAAGGAAGGTCACTACATAATGATAAAGGGAACAATCCAACAGGAGTATATACCTATTGTAAATATCTATATGCCTAATATAGGAACACCTAAATATATAAAGCAGATTTTGATGGATATAAAAGGTGAAATCAACCGTAATATTATAATGGTAGGGGTTTTTAATACCTCACTTACATCAATGAATAGATCCTCCACACAGAATATTAACAAAGAAATAGCAGCCTTAAGTGACATAGTAGATCAACTGGATTTAACAGATATCTTCAAAACCTTTCAATCCAAAGCAGCAGAGTAAACATTCATTTCAAGTGCTCCTGGTACATTTCTAGGATAGACCACATGTTGGGACACTAAATGAGTCTCAATAAATTTAAGAAGATTGAAATAATATCAAGTGTCTTCTTTGATCACAATGGCATGAAACTAGAAATCAACTCCAATAGAAAAACTGAAAACTATTCAAACAGTTGGAGGCTAAATAGCATTTTATTAAATAACACATGGGTTAACAATGAGATCAAGGAAGAAATAAAATATTACCTTAAAACAAATGAAAACAAACATATAACAACTCAAAATTTATGGGACACAACAAAAGAATTCCTGAGAGGAAAGTTTATGGCATTTCAAGCATACCTTAAGAAACAAAAAAAAATAAAGCTCAAATAAACAACTTAACCATGCATCTAAAAGAATTAGAAAAAGAACAACAAATAAAGCCCAGAGAAAGTAGAAGGAAGGAAATAATAAAGATCAGAGTGGAAATACAAGATATAGAGGCTAAAAAAAATACAGAAATCAATGAAACCAAGAGCTTGTTTTTTGAAAAGGTAAACAATATTGATGAACTTTTAACTAGACTCATCAAGAAAAAGAGAGAACTCAAATAAATAAAATTAGAAGTAAAAGTGGAGAAGTAACAACTGACACCACCAAAATGCAAAGGATTGTAAGAAAATGCAATGAAGATCTGTATGCCAAAAATTGGAGGGGGGAGCAAGATGGCGATGGAGTAGGTGGACATACCAACTTCCAACTCCCAGAACCAAAGTGGATTATAACTCAATTTTAAGAACCATCATCTGGATAAACCAACTTTGAACTAAACTAAGTGGACTCTTCAACTAAGGAACACAGAAGAAGTCACATTGAGACTGGTAGGAATAGCGAAAACGCAAAGAGGGCTGTCCAGCTCCCCGGAGCAAATGGCAGCCCAGAGAGACTGCATGGCAGGAGGAGAGTTTGGAGGAGAGGGAGGGACCTGGGTCCCAGGAACAAAGCCCCAGCCTGCAGTCCCAGAGCCTAGAAGAGGCGTTTGGACAGTTTTGAGTTGTGAAACAAGTGAGGGAGCTCCCAGGCCTACAGTGTGGAATATTAGGGCCCTTCCTACTTTGCTGAGGGTTGCTGAAGGGTATGGTGGTGGCAGGACGCTGAAACTCGGTTCTGTCAGCGTGGGCCGAAACCAAGCCGGTGTGAGCTCAGTCTAGCCCAGCAGGAGTGGAGGAAATGTGCGAAAGCGGTCCGGAGGCTGCGGGCCCGCCTGTAATCCTACCTGCGGGGACAAAGCGGGAGGCCAGAAACGGGCAGAGATCTCCTCTGCGACCCTGCGCAAGCCGGCCCTGACCGCGGGGATGGGGCTAGGACCAGGGACAGGCGCGGGCTCATGGCTGAGCTCACACTACTAGCCCCGCAAGGCCGGAGAGACCGCGGTTGGCAATTCTACGTGCGCGAGCGGGCTCCGAGCGTGGGGATGTGGTAGATCCCGAGACGGGTGGAAGCTCGCAGCTGAGCCCATGCTATCCCCGCCTGGCCAGAGAAATCTTGGTTTGCCATCCTACATGCATGAGCGGGCTCCGAACGCCGGGGCGGGGTAGAGTCCGGGACTAGCAGAAGCACGCAGCTGAGCGGAAGCCAGCAAAAACGCCCAGCCAATAAAACTGGGTTTGCGACCCTGCGCAGAAAGGCCCTGGCCTCGAGTGTGGGGCTATAGCTCTGGACAGGCAAAGGCTCACAGCTGAGAGCACGTCAAAAGCCCCGCCCAACCTGCAAAATAGTGGCGAGCAGGCTCTGACTGCGGGTTCTGGCGGGAGTCCGGAAACAGGCTGGGTCCGCAGCTGAGCAAAGGTGCTCACCTCTAACCTTGATGCTGAGGCTTGTGGCTTGAGTGACAGCCGCTCCCGCGGAGGAGAGGCAGAAATCACAGCAAAAGCCACAGTGGGCTGGCGCTGGCAACGCCCATACCCAACCGCCCTAGGCAGCGGCAGAGGGGGTAGCGGGCCTGCAGACAGACCACACCTAGAGAACACAAAGGCAACATCTACTGGACTTCAGTGGCTACAACTTGCTTATACACAGACAAAATGGGCAAGCAGAGGAATGCAAACGAAATGAATCAAGAGAACTCCCCAGAGAAGGACCTGAATGAATAAGATATAACCAAATTACCAGAAGCAGAATTTAGAATAATGATAGTTAGGACGTTCAAAGAAATTAGAGCAACAATGGATAGTCACTATGAACACCTAAATAAAGAGATAACAAGTATAAAAAACGAAATGGAAATAATAAAAAAAAATCAGACAGAAATGACAAATACAGTATCAGAACTGAAGACCACAATGGAAGGAATTAAAAGCAGGATGAACCATGCTGAGGATCGAATAAGCGAATTAGAGGACACAATAAACAAAGGCACAGAATCAGAGAAGAAAAAGGAAAAGAGATTCAAAAAATGTGAGGAAACTCTAAGGGAACTCTGTGACAACCTGAAGAGCAACAACATTCGCATCATAGGGGTGCCTGAAGAAGAGGAGAGAGGACAGGAAATGGAAACTGTGTTCAATCAAATCATAGCAGAAAACTTCCCTAAATTAAGGATGGGAAACACTCCACACCTTCAAGAAACACAAAGACTCCATTAAAGAGAAACCCAAAAAGATCTACACCAAGACACATCATAGTTAAAATACCAAAGCTAATGGATAAAGAAAAAATTGTAAAAGCTTCTAAGGAAAGAAAGGCTATCACCTACAAAGGAGCCCTCATAAGGATGACATCACACTTCTCAACAGAAACACTTGAGGCCAGAAGAAAATGGCAAAATAATCAAAGTAATGCAGAACAAGAACCTACAACCAAGAATCCTTTATCCAGCAAGGCTAATGTTTAAAATTGAAAGAGAAATAAAGAGCTTCCCAGAAAAAGAAAGACTGAAGAAATTCATAAAAACCAAACCACTTCTGCAAGAGATACTAAGGGGCCTGTTGTAAACAGTTTAAAAGGAGTAAAGAATAGAGCAAAAGAAGAATACAGCTTTAAAGAAGAAAATGGCAATAAACTACTACATATCAATAATAACCTTAAATGTGTATGGATTAAACGATCCAATCAAAAGACATAGGGTAGCTGCATGGATAAAGAAACAGGACCCATACATATGCTGTCTACAAGAGACACACCTTAAAACAAAAGATGCTCATAGACTGAAGGTAAAAGGATGGAAAAAAATATTTCATCCAAATGGAAATAAAAAAAGCTTGGGTAGCAGTACTTATATCTGACAAAATGGACTTTAAAACAAAGGCTGTAGTAAGAGATAAAGAAGGACACTACATAATGATAAAGGGAACAATTCAACAGAAAGATATAACTATTACAAATATCTATGCACCAAATATAGGAGCCCCGACATACATAATGCAGACTTTGATGGATATAAAGGGTGAGATTAACAGCAATACTATCATACTAGGTGATTTCAATACCCGCCTAACAACACTGGATAGATCCACAAGAAAGAAAATTAATAAAGAAACAGCAGACTTAAAGGATACAATAGATCAACTTGATTTAATAGATATCTTCAGAACTTTTCACCCTAAAGCAGTAGAATATACATTCTTCTCAAGCGCTCATGGTATGTTATCTAGGACAGACCACATGTTAGGACACAAAAATGGTCTCAATAAATTTAAGAAGATTGAAATCATATCAAGCATTTTTTCTGATCACAATGCCATGAAACTAGAAATTAACCACAAAAGAAAAACTGAAAAATACTGAAACACTTGGACACTAAATAGCATGTTATTAAATAATGAATGGATTAACATTGAGATCAAAGAAGAAATAAAGTTTCTAGAAACAAATGATAATGAGCATACATCAACTCAAAATTTATGGGACACAGCAAAAGCAGTTCTGAGAGGGAAGTTCATTGCACTACAGGCATATCATAAGAAGCTAGAAAAAGCTCAAATAAGCAACCTGACCCTGCATCTAAAAGAACTAGAAAAACAACAACAAATATAACGCAGGACAAATAGAAAAGGAAATAATAAAGATCAGAGCAGAAATAAATGACATAGAGGCTAAGGAAACAAAACAGAGGATCAATGAAACCAGAAGCTGGTTCTTTGAAAAGGTAAACAAGATTAATGAACCTTTAACTAGACCGACCAAGAAAAAAAGAGAGAGGTCTCTAATAAATAAAATTAGAGAGGACAGTGGAGAAATAACGACTGATACAACAGAGAAACAAAGCATTGTAAGAAAATATTATGAACAACTCTATGCCAAAAAATTAGACAACCTAGATGAAATGGACAAATTTCTTGAATCATATAAACTTCCAAAAATCAATCTGGAAGAATCAGAACATCTAAACAGACCAATTAAAACAAATGAGATCAAAACAGTTATCAAAAAACTTTCCCCCCAAAAAAGTTCTAGGCCTGATGGCTTCACAAGTGATTTCTATCAAAAATTCAAAGAAGAACTAACTCCTATCCTCCTCAAGCTATTTCAAATAATTCAAGAGGAAGGAAGACTTCCCAACTTCTTTTATGAGGGGAGCATAATTCTGATCCCAAAACCGGGCAAAGACAACACAGAGAAAGAAAATTATAGGCCTATATTTCTGATGAATTTAGACGCCAAAATTCACAACAAAATATTAGCCAACCGGATCCAGCAATATATGAAAAAAATCATACACCATGATCAAGTGGGATTTATTCTGGAGAGGAAAGGCTGGTTCAATATTTGCAAATCAATCAATGTAATTCATCACATAAACAAAAGGAAGGACAAAAACCACATGATAATTTCAAGAGATGCAGAAAAGGCATTTGATAAAATCCAGCACCCATTCATGCTCAAAACTCTCAGTAAAGTGGGAATACAAGGAACATTCCTTAACATGATAAAGGCCATCTACGACAAACCCACAGCAAACATCATACTAAATGGACAAAAGTTAAAAGCAATCCCCTTAAGATCAGGAACCAGACAGTGTTGCCCACTCTCACCACTTTTATTCAACATAATTCTGGAAGTCCTAATTACAGCAATCAGACAAGAAGAAGAAATAAAAGGCATCCAAATTGAAAAAGAAGAAGTAAAACTGTCTCTATTTGCAGATGATATGATATTGTATATAGAAAACCCTAAAGTCTCAGTCAAAAAACTACTAGACCTTATAAACGAATTCAGCAAGGTGGCAGGATATAAAATTAATACCCAGAAATCAGAGGCATTTCTATATACCAACAATGAACTGTCAGCAAAAGAACTTAAGGAAACAATCCCCTTCACTATTGCAGCCAAAAAAATAAAGTACCTAGTAGTAAATTTAACCAAGGAGGTTAAGGACTTGTACTCGGAAAATTATAAAACATTGATAAAACAAATCAAGAAAGATACGAACAAGTGGAAGCATATACCGTGCTCATGGCTAGGAAGAATAAACATCATTAAAATGTCTATATTACTCAAAGCAATTTATAAATTCAATGCAATACAAATTAAAATACCAATGACATACTTCAAAGATATAGAAAACATATTCCAAAAATTTTTATGGAACCAAAAAAGAACACGAATAACCTCAGCAATCTTAAAAAGAAAAAATAAAGCAGGAGGTATCACTCTTCCAGATATCAAGGTTTACTGCAAGGCCATTATACTCAAGACAGCCTGGTACTGGCATAAGAACAGGCACATTGATCAATGGAACAGAACAGAGGACCCAGAAATAAACCCACAGCTTTATGGACAACTGATATTTGACAAAGGAGTAAAGAACAGCCTCTTTAACAAATCATTAGAGAAATGCAAATGAAAACCATTGATAAAAGAAATCAAAGAAGACCCAAACAAGTGGAAGCATATACCGTGTTTATGGTTAGGAAAAATAAACATCATTAAAATATTTATATTGCCCAAAGCAATTTATGAATTCAGTGCAGTACTAATGAAAATACCAATGACATACTTTAAAGATGTCAACAAATATTTCAAAAATTTATATGCAACCAGAAAAGAACACGAATAGCCTCAAAAATCATGAAAAGGTAGAATAAAGTGGGAGGTATCACACTTCCTGATATCAACTTATACTACAAGGCCATTGTACTCAAAACAGCTTGGTACTGGCATAAGAACAGGCATACAGATCAAAGGAACCGAACAGAGAACCCAGATATAAATCCACATCTTTATGAATAGTTGATATTTGACAAAGGATGTAAGAGCATACAGTGGAGTAAAGACAGTCTCTTTAACAAATGGTGTGGGGAAAACTGGACAGCTACCTGCAAAAAAAAAAAAATGAAACTAGACTACCAACTTACACCATGCACAAATATAAACTCAAAATGGATAAAGGACTTAAATGTAAGTCGTGAAACCATAAGCATTCTAGAAGAAAGCATAGGCAGTAAACTCTCTGACATCTATTAAAGTAATATATTTGCTAATTTATCTCCACAGGCAAATGAAATAAAAGACAGGATAAACAAATGGGACTATATCAAACTAAAAAGTTTTTGCACAGCTAAAGACAATATCAACAAAATAAAAAGACAAACCACACAATGGAACATATTTGAAAACGCATCTGATAAAGTGTTAAATAACCAAAATTTATAAAGAACTTGTAAAACTCAACACAAGGAAGACAAACAATCCAATCAAAAAATGGGCACAAGAAATGAATATACACTTCTCCAAAGAGGACATACAGATGGCCAACAGTTATATGAAAAAATGCTCAACATCACTAATCATTAGAGAAATGCAAATTAAAACCACAATGAGATATCGCCTCACACCAGTCAGAATGGCGCTCATTAACAAAACAACACATTATAGGTGCTGGCAAGGATGTGGAGAAAGGGGAACCCTCCTGCACTGCTGGTGGGAATGCAGACTGGTGCAGCCACTGTGGAAAACAGTATGGAAATTCATCAGAAAATTAGAAATGGAACTGCCCTTTGAACCACCTATCCCATTTATAGGAATATATCCCAAGGACACCATATCACTGACTGAAAAAAAGAAATGCACCCCCCCATGTTTATGGCAGCATTGTTCACAATAGCGAAGAGCCAGAAACAGCCCAAGTGTCCATCAGTGGACGAGTGCATTAAAAAGCTTTGGTACATATATACAATGGAATACTATGGGGCCATGAAAAAGAAGGAAATATTACCTTTTGCAACAATATGGAGGGACCTGGAAACTATTATGTTGAGTGAAATAAGCCAGGCTGAAAAAGAAAAATATTATATGACCTCACTCATTTGAGGAACCAAGGAACATTGAGAACTGAGGAAAGTAATTGAGACAGAGGAGGGGATCAAAGGGACCAGAGGAAAAGAGGACAGAGGGAAAGGGGATGATAGGATGGGATAAACCTGTAGGGAAGGGGGCAAGGGAGATGTGGAGGGGAATATGGGGGAGGGGAATGCAGTTGGGGTTACCCTAGAATCTATGTAAATACAATTAATTAAATAAATTAAATAAAAAAGAAATTGTTCACTTGGAGCATGAGACTCAGCTCACTTGAAACATGGGATATGTATGAACAGATACTTTGAGAAATGAGATTGGAAAAGTTGTTAATAACTGTGTCTATGTGTGTTGGGGGAGAGGATGTGTTATTTCCCTGCTAGTAGAGATTTGGGGGATGGATTTTGGTATGCAATCACAAGCTCAAAAGAGTTCATCTTGGATTTACAGATCATCCAGTCCAACTTCCTCTCTGCAGAGTGTTAAAAATTAGAGGGTGGGAAAGAAATCGACTCCTAATATTGGCTCCACAATTTACTAGCTCTGTGAACTTGGATGAATTACCTTACTTTCCTAAGCTTCATTTTCCACATTTGCAAACAGAAATGAAGGAATTGTTGTGCGAATAAAGGAAACAATGTATGTAGTGTTTAGCTCAGTGCCTGGAATATAGTAAATGTTCAAAACACATTTGTTATTATCATTACTGGTGGTGGGACTATTGTCGCTCATGAGTTCAATGTTGCAGTCTCTTACTCTTCCTTGCTGTGCTTTTACTGAAATTGTATGAGTTGACTCCAGTCAGTGGTCAACTGTCCTGACTTCAGGTCAGTTTGGCAAATGCCAGGCCTATGTCACTCTGGATTCCAGGTATGGGCATAGTAGAAAGAACATAGTGGTAGGTAGATTTTCACCCCTAAACTTTCTCCCTTTTGAATGTCGCTGACATCAGTATTTTCTAGCAATCCTAAACAGCTGTAAGTCTAAAAGAACAAGACAGACAGTTCTTTTATTTTTTCCACCATTAAAGTACTTTTATTAAGTCACCAGATGAGCACTTTCTAAGGAAAAAATAGTTTATGTGTGGTTTGGATGCTAAGCGTTGCCTCAGAGTCAGGCCTGTGAAGGAGCGGGCCAAACTATGCCTGCTGACACACAAGTCATAATAATAGAAAAAAGTCAGAACTGTCCCAAGTTTCTTAAATAAAGCCATACGTTTGGAAAAACACAATACACCAAATTCTTATAGCTTCCCCCCCCCAAATTGTCCTCTTCAGCTACTAACAACATTATAATTTTCCTTCCAATACACATATTTTCCCAAGTCCCGTGGTTGCCATAGTCTTCTTCCATGTGTTCCATATTTTTATTCAGTACTAGTCATAGTAAGGTAATATTAAACAATCCTTAGTAAAGCAAGACATTTGAAATGACTTTTTAAACCAGAAATTTTATAGAGGATATATGTAGTTGTTCTTACATTAGGAGTTAATTACTTTTATAATACAAACAATGAATGCAATATAAGCTTTGCAAGACTGACTCACTAAGGAAATAAGACAGGTTTGGAAAACAGATTCCTTGCCATTGACGCACATGAGAGAATGTTTTAAAAAAATGGTAATCTGAGAAATTTAATTTTCACGTAACAGTTCACATAAAACTGATACTATCGGTAAGTGGGTCACTATGAAATAGTCTGTGATTCGATGTCAGTTCCAAAATGATTGCATTGCACACCCAGGTGTTTTAGATACTTTAAATGAAAGGGAAAAAGGAGTGAATCAATTTTCAGCTATTTGGTACAGTTTTCTCCTCCCGGAAAGTCATTCTCCAGACCTACAAAGTAAATTAAGGATAAGAAGAAAAACTTAAGAGATGGAAAAGCAAGGAAGCAGTGTTTCTTTTTTTTTTAAATATATATTTTATTATTATTAATTCTAATGGGGTGACACCAATAAATCAGGGTACATATGTACAATGAAAACATCTCCAGGTTATCTTATCATTCAATTGTGTTGCATACCCAACACCAAAAGTCAAATTGTCCTCTGTCACCTTCAATCTGGTTTTCCCTGTGTCCCTCCCGTCCTCCCTATCCCACTCTTCCCTCCCTCCCCCCATCCCATAACCACCTCTCTCTTGTCCATGTCTCATACTCTCACTTTCATGTCCCACCTATGTATGTAATCGCGCTGTTCTCAGTTTTTCTTTTTTTCTGATTTACTTATTTCACTCCGTATAATGTTATCAAGGTACATCCATTTTGTTATAAATGATCCGATGTCATCATTTCTTATGGCTGAGTAGTATTCCATAGTATATATGTACCATAGCTTTTTAATCCACTCGTCTTCTGACGGACACTTGGGCTGGTTCCAGATCTTCGCTATTGTGAACAAAGCTGCTACGAACATGGGGGCGCATTTCTTCTTTTCGAACAGTGCTATGGTGTTCTTAGGGTATAAAGGAAGCAGTGTTTATCTGCAGCTTATTACCTTTGTGTTGTTGTATTTCTTCATCTTTATATGCCTCTTTGTTTTTTTCCATTTCTAACCTGGGAAGGACTGTTCTACATGGCTCTGCAGAGTGTTACCCAGAGTTCCTCCAGGAACCACTGCAGGCAGAGACTGAGAGGAAAGGAACACAAGTGAATGTCAACCAGGCCCAAAGCTTATTCTTTGTAAAAGATTCTTAAATCAATGGGTTAGTGGATGATTTCTAGGTGGTACCATTAACATCATTTGAAAATATGCCTTTAGTGACTACTTAGAAGCACCTAAGTGAGAGGAAAGAAAGAAATTTTAAAAAGCAAAGAAATTGATTCAATCTGTAATCCTTAAAAAGAATCCTTTTTCACTAATTTTTAAAATTTTTCACTTATTTTTATTAGCTTAAAAACAATAGGTATTAGTTATAAAAACTTAAAATGCAGGATTCACAAATATCCACTTTTTAAAAAACAGATCTGCTTCTTTTGGTAACTTTTTACTTTTAATGAAAGTTGCTAAGGCAAACACCCATTCTTTCTATCATTCGTTCATATTACTACACTTGGTTTCTTCTGGTAATAAGCCAACATCTTCTTTGTGGCTCCTTTTCCTGTGTCAATATTGGGATTGTTCTACCAACCAAGAAATTCTATTACCTAGGAAACCACATAAGCTAATACTAATACTCACAGATGCTTATATACATCTAAATGCAAAAAAGATATTTAAATACTCACCCAACTTTCTTTCTAGTCTCACTACATGGTTATGGTGATGGGCAATTGGTGAAAGTGTGTGTTTGTATGTACCATGGGAAGAATGATAGGAAAAATGAGAGGCAATTTAGCATCCTGAAAAGTCATGGAATTCCATGTTTGTATTGCAAAGATGATTAATTGTAGATTGAATGACATTGTTGTGAAACTTTGCTCAGTCACACATTTTACTCAGAATAAGTTTGGAGCATCTTTCCCCTTTCCATCTTAAGGGCATGAAAATGTGTCCTGCATAACCGTGTCTAAGAGGAAACTCTGACTGCTTCTGGTGAGTATAAGCAAATCCACTCACCCAAATAAACACACAGAAGGCTTCTCAGTGAAGCCTACACCATCAGAATATGTTTCATTGTACCCCAGCTGCCAAAAAGGAGAACTGACCACAACCATTTCAAAAAGAGTGATGTTGCTTTAATTTCAGAAAATCTACCTCAAACTATACTCACTCTTTTGACTTTATATATTCCTATAAGGATGACTGTCCTCATTTTCTGTCATAGCTAGTGCGACATAGTTCTCACTGTAGACTCAACCAACTTTTTAACATTGGGAACCTACTTTGTCTCTGAGATTCAAACATCTCTCCATCATAGACTGGTTTTGCTTTACAATTGGTTCTACTCTGATCTTGTTTCCAGGGCTCCAAAGTAGGTTGTGTTTGCTTTGTGTCTTTTGTCTAAACTTCCATTTTATACTTGGAAAGACAATATAAAGCATAGATGGAAAATCCTGGATTTGATTCTAAAGACCTGGATTTCAGTTTTGACTACTTCCCTCTTTGATTGTATGACTTGGAGCAAGTCATAACATTCCTTGCCTAAATTTCCTTATCTGGGAAGCAATGTAACATCTATTATTTTTACCCAGCCCTATTGAGTTGTCATAGAAAGATGCTCGGTAAGTTTGGAAGCAGTATAATTATTATAATTACTATTATTATGTCACATCTAGTAATTGTGTTGTTTTCATTTTTCTGTTTCCCAAGGCTAACATGTTCTCCAAGAAATTTTCCAAAATCAAGCTAGATCCATGCCCTTACTGGTATTCTCAAGATGTAAAAATCTGACCCTATGAGCACTGATAACTACAATTAGGACTTAATTCTGATTCAAGACTTGCTCAGCATTGATAATCTGACTTTCTGGATCTCAGTCTGCCCTAGGCTTACACTGTACTCTGCATGCCAAAATTTTTATGTACCTTCTCCCTCAACTAGAATCTGAGCTCCGTAGAGAAGGCAATGAGTTGTATACATCTGTACCTACATGCCTTAACACAACATTTAGTGCATGGTAAATATACAATAAAGGTTTGTTAAATAAATTACTTATTGTATATTCTTTATACATTCACTCATTCTGGGAATCTTGTTCTATTCTCTCCTTAGATCTGAGAGCGGTCCAAGCTCTCCATTCTTGCTAATCTTGGGACACTGCACTACCTTTTATTTTTGTCTTCTTCCTACACCTTTAGAAAAAGTTTTTATATTAAACTCACCTAAAATTATCTCACCTGAGAGTGTCAGAATTTCTTGCTTGGAACCTGGATGATCTAGCAATTGAAGAGGACACATAATAAACATGTTTAATGGACAATTTATAAATTAGTTAATGTCATATTGATATTAATTACTCTTACTACTAAAGAAATAAGCCAGTACATTTTATTTTCTCTCAGCAATCTAATTAAAACTTAAAAATAAGTCAGTTTAGTATAGAATTTGGTTCAGTTAGCAACACAAAGAAGAGAAACTGCTTTAAAGATCACAGTGTCTGATGGTATGGAACAAATAGGAAGTTTTGAGATGACAATGTCATCGTGGTATTGATTGAGTTCATGTGGCTTTGAGTTTTTCTGGTACTAGGAGGACACTACTGTACATGGTTTACATGTGACTGGTATGTAGTGTCAGAATGCAGCTCCCTTGTTTCTCTTAGGTACATTTAGCATTGTGATTCAAGACTGAGATATTGAATCTTTGTCAAATAAAATTGCCCTGTTTCTGTTTGTCTAGGAAGCAATGTATGCAGTCAATAAGGTTTTCCTTTCCTTTTCTCTCTCTCTCTCTTTTTTCTTTCTTTCTTTCTTTCTTTCTTTCTTTCTTTCTTTCTTTCTTTCTTTCTTTCTTTCTTCTTTTTTTTCAACAAAATATCTCAAAACTAGATTGTATTCTGGGTTTAAAGAATTTACACTCTTATACCTAAATCATTGGCGATATTGTATTCTTACACATACAATATTACTTTTCTTTAATAATGTGTATGTTCTTGATAAAGGATAAAATTTTGAGAAAGACAACATATTTTAAACATAACACTTTATAAAAACCCTCAATAGTGAAGAAAAGTAGGCAGTAATGAACTTATTTCAAAGGAAGTGTTACGTAAAATCTTTTCTGGACTTTTTATTGGTTATTGACTAAATTTCAAACTCCCTGGTTTTACCTTACTATGTTTGCCTTTTGCTAGTCCCCAAAGGTCTTCTTATATAGCCAAATAGGACTTGTGAATTAAACTGAAAAGAATATGGTAGATTTCTGAAAACCTTATGTGATAAACTTTTTAATCCAATGGGAGGGCGGATAGAGTTGAAGAAATGAGATCATGAGTGAAACTATCAAAATGTTGATTATAGTTTACATTTATTAAAGTAGAACCATAAAATCAGTCCACCATGTAATGTACCATTACATAGATCTTCATTTGGTAATTAATAGGGCAAAATGAATACATATTTATGTATCCTTCTTTGATCGCTAGTAACTTTTTAGTATCTCCTTTCTCTATATTCTAAATATTATTCTTAAACATTTATTTTGATGCTGTTAAAATATAGTACAGTCAGCCCTCTGTATCTGTTCCACATCTGCAACTCAACCAAATGAGAAGAAAATACTGAAAAACATGGTTATGTTGTTTCTGACATGTATGATGCAGTTTGGCCTATGAAGGTTGTTTCTGTACTGGACACGTACAGATGTTTTTCCTTTTCATTGTTTCCTACATAATACAGTATAACAACTTTTACATAGTATTCCAGGACATATGCAAATACTACATCACTTTATGTAAGGCACTTGAACATCTGTGAATTTTGATATCTGCTGGGGTCCTGGAACCAATCCCCTAGGGATATCAACCATTCAGAAGTCTGTTCCCCTGTACATTTCAAGGACTTTCTGATTTTACAACTTGAAATTACTCTTCATCGCTTTGGTTTCATGGTATTCCGCAGACATTCATGTGCATGCCTGAATTGGAAAACAAGTTTGGGGTAGTCTTTCTCAACCTCTCTTTCCCAACCCAGGCTTGAGTGGCGCTAATTGTAAACATGACTACATAGCAAACCCCATCTGCACTCATGCCCCTAGGAGTGTTTCCATCCCTAAACCCAGTTGAGTTGTGAGACTCGGGAGAGCCTGAGCCCAGCTCCCTTTTTCTCTCACACAGCTCCATCGCCTTGCCTCTCTTTTCTCTTAACCTTATGATTTATTGCCGCTTCCTTTTCCTAACTTCTAGTTTCCCATGTCTCTAATTTTCTGCAGTAGGAGGAACCTTAAATTCATGAACACGGAAACCAAAATTCCCTTGAGGACACTGTGTACATGGTAAATACATTCGTACCAGAATTTCACATGAGGAGAACTTGGGATTGGGTTTTAGTGACTTCTCTACACATTTTTAGAAACATCTCCCTGCTTTTGCTCATGATCTTGCCTCTTCTCAGAACAGAACCTTTTACTCTTTGCTATCTGGAAAATTTGTGTTCATTCCTTAAAAATCAATTCAGATGCCACTTCCTTTAGGGAAACTTCCAGCGTACTCAGGCAGAATTAGTCAACTATTCTGTGGTCGTGTAACACTTTGGCATCTTCTGCTACAGCAAGAAAATGTTTTCTGTTCAATAACTACTATGTGCTTGGCACTTACCACATTGTATTACTACACACTTGCTTATCTATCTCAGTTGATTTTGAACTTTTCCAAAGCAATGTTATTTTGGCCTCTTTCAATCTACTACAGGGTTTAATGTGCTAATATCTGGCACAGAGTAAGAATATAAATGTTTATTGAATAAATGTGTAAACAGTTGAGTGAGTACTTAAATATATTAGACTCTTCAGTCAAAAGTAATTTATTTAATATATATTGATAAATGTATATTTATAAATATTAATTTTTATGTTTATCTCTTGGTTAAATTTTTATATTTAGGTTTATTAGCTAGATCAGTTGTTCTTAACCTGGGTTCTATTGAACCCTAGGGGTTCGATGAGTCGGTCTCAGGGGTTCGGAGAAGCCTCTGCCACGGAGGCCAGAATAAAGTAATACCGTAATTTGTTGTGAGTTCATGTACTTTGTTGGTTTTGTCCTTTGAGCAAGGTGATGTTCACGCACGACTCATTTTGTGCACCAGTAAAAAAAACATATACCTATGTCTTGAATTTGAAAAAAACAATCCTATTTTATTTATCACTAAAGAAGGGTTCAATGAATGCGCATATGAAACTGGTGGGTTCGGTACCTCAAAACAGGTTAGGAACCACTGAGCTAGATAGAAAATTCTGTGAAAATAAAAACTATCTCCTAGTCTCAATATCACACACTCAGGTCCAACTATATGATGCCCAGTAGGCAATTATAGTGTATTTTCAGAATTTATGAGTTAAAAACAAAAATACAACAATGAAGTAAGAAAATAACTCAATCTCCAACCTTTTTCTTTTAAATGGAAACTCATTAAATCTGATCATTTTTTTTTCAATTCAAGCTGAATATCTCTTAGTTTTACATCAGTTTGATAAGTGACTAAACATGGAAAAGGTAAAAATATGGACAGAGCGTGAGGTATAACCTATATTCCGGGAATTAATAAAAGACTTTTGTTTGGAAAATTTCCCTCAACACATCAGAAACAAATGATTAAAAACCAAGGGGAACCCGTGGATGGAACTGGTTTGCACATTTAAAAACTGCTTCACAATTGCAAGTATCACTTGACTCTAGGAAACCACGGTATTGCCTTTTCTTGCTCATAATTTATTTTTGAAGAAAAAGGGGTATTTTGCTGAAAAGAAAAATATATATTCTCACCATGGGTAGTTGTCTTCCTGACTTCTGTTAATATTACAGTTCTTGGTAAGATCCAAGATTCTTGCGATGGTGATTTTTGGTAAGATATCTACAGATGCCAATACCGCACATGTTAAGGAAACACATCCCCAAACACAACAGCACATGCTGTACTCACAGCCAGTTACACAGAATGCTCATGTGTGCATCTGTTGCCTATTAACTTTATTCCTGCTCTTTGCATCATTCTTTTGAAGAAGCTCCAGCAGTCTGTTGCTTTGCCCAGTTGTTTATAATGTCTATAATAAATCAGGGACTTGAACCAAATAAAATATCTAGGTTGTGTGTGCAAAATATTTTAATATTCTGGTTTTGTTTTATTTTCCTAGCTTTAGAAAACATAAGATTTAAATCTGAAGCTTATTTTCTAATTACTTACTGTTTTTTGGAGGGGGCGAGAAATTTGTTACTTTTTCAGCCAATTAGTAAGTTCAAACCATATTTTGATGCAATCTACAGTTTGTTTTTGTATCTCTTGTATATGTTGGCAGTTTTTCCTTAAGAGTCTTATGAACAGACAAACAAAACAAAACATAATCTTAATAACTACATTCTTAAAATCAGATAAAAGTACCTGGTAATTGGGGCTACATTCTAACACCTTTTCTTTTAACATTCAACTGTGACATTTTTAACAACAGGTATAGTTCAATGATTATACACACTATGTTCCAATCTGAGGTCTCAATGAGCTGAACTTGAAATAAGGGATTTCTGTTAGAAACCTTGGTAAAGTGAACAAGTGGGGAAGAATTCTAAGATTTCCTGTTTGATTTATTGACTGTGTGCGTCAATAGTATGCTTTTGATTTGCAGAATAACATAAAAATACTCAGAATCTGTGCTTAGGTGAATTATGAGTCTGTATTTTATTGTCACAGACATTGTATCCAACCTTTCCCCCTTACTTCCCAGTCACTGTTTTATAGAGGGATGTGGTAGACAAGAAATTAGAGATGACAGCCTGAGTGAATCAGTTACATAAACGTTTATGAGATGTAGTGAATAACACAAACTTAGGGGAAATTTTTTTTTTTTTTTGAGATTAGAGGTGAATGAACTATTTGTCCCAATTTGATACCTAGGCTGGTCTATATAGGTGACCAAAAGTTCAATGATAATTTTAGCAACATTGACTTATATTTTTCTTACTCATGTGATTTTGGTTTTAATGTAACTATATATCTAAAGATTATGCATTTTTAGGTGAATAAACTATTTCCAAGTTAAGCTACTCAGTTAAACAAAGATGCTAAACTCATTGTTTACACCTAAAGTTCCTAATTAATACTTCTTGGGTTTGTATACAGCTAAACAGTTTACAAATTAGTTTCAACTCCTTGACTCACTTTAGTGGAAGAACAGGACTAAATAGACTCATTTTGTGAATCAGGACTCCAAGGATTAATACAATTCATTGGTTTATGACCAAGGTTAAAAGAAAACCAAGATACACTTTAGGACTTATATCACAGTCTCACCTTTTTAAAAGTATCTGAAAATATACTCATTGCATATGATACATACACTTCCAGTTATGAGGCCACCTGTTAAGAAGTAGATTTTAAAACTTGCGCTTCTCTGTCATACCAGCAAAACGGAATGAAAGTAATTACCACAGGCAACAAAAGAGCCTCCTGCCTAGAGAATCATAAAAACAGGACATCATTCTTTCCACAAGACATTTTGTGTGGTATGCACAAAACATTTTTATAGGGACAATAGCAACGTCTAAATAATTTGGAGATGGTGGATTCTGGCCCTGGAGAGTTACTTCATTAAAAAACATCTCATTCAATGAACAGAATCAGTCAAACTGCTTGGTTTCTTAGGAACAAACCAGTAAACTAAAACAGACCCCCACACTGATATTCCAATGAATATTAACTCCAGGAATGATGTCAATAGATGCTCAAAAAACAAATTGCATAGGATCAAGAAATTTGAAAGAAGGAGAGACGTAGATTTCATTCCTGGAGATTTAAATGACATTAGTTTTGAAGTAAAGAAACCTGTTAAAATAGAGTTTCTCAAACTTAGTGGAATATATACACATAAATATAGGTACACATTCATATTTAAGAATGGATATTAACTGAGCCAGTGACCCCTTGCTCAAGCCGGTGACCTTGGGTTCAAGCCAGCAACTTTCTTTTTTCTCTCTTTCTCTTCTCTCCCATCCTTCTTCTATTTTTAATTCTTCTTTTCCAAGTGAGTGGAGGAGAGATAGAAAAACAGACTACCATATGCTCCTTGACTGGGATCCACCTGGCAACCCTCGTCTCAGGCTGATGCTCTGTCCATCTGGGGCCATGCTCACAACCAAGCTATTTTTAATGCCTGAACCAGAGGCTCCATGGAGCTATCTTCAACACCCGTTTCTGCTGTGCTTGAACCAATCGAGCCATGCCTGCAGGAGGAGAAGAGAGAGGAGAGATAAGGGGGAGGGGGAAGGGTAGAGAAATAGATGGTTGCTTGTCTTGTGTACCCTAACTGGGAATCGAACCAGGGACATTCACATGCTGGGCTGACATTCTACTACTGAGCCAACTGGTCAAGGTCCCTTCCTTCCTTCCTTCCTTCCTTCCTTCCTTCCTTCCTTCCTTCCTTCCTTCCTTCCTTCCTTCCTTCTTTTCTTCCTTCCTTTCTTCTTTCCTTCCTTTCTTTCTCTCTTTTATATAATTGAGCCCAACTCAACACTACCAGCCAACTGGATATAATGACCATTTATAAACTATTTTATCCAAAAACAGCAGAACACACATTTTTCTCAAACTCACATAGAACATTCACCAAGATAGACCAAATTCTAGGACATAAGATCTACCTTAACTTTCAAAGAAAAGATATCATACAGTGTCTGTTCTCAGATCAACTTGTTTCTTTCTTACACAATCATAATTTGGAATAATATCCTTCTTGTTTGGTGGGATAGAAATTCTTTTAAAGCTACTTCCAGTGGGTTTCTTGTGTCCAGCAGACACTCAAGTATCACACAGCAGGCCACTAAGCAGCCCCAGGTAGCTGTTGAGACTCAGAGGCATAGCCACCAGCCTCTCCCATGGGCAGCTCTCATGGAAAGGCTGGCCTTGTTCTTTATCCAGAGGATGGCTGACTCATGGTGTTCCAGGCTTTGTGCCCTCTTTGTTCCTTGGCCTGTGACTCAACTCCTTCCTGCTTTCTCCACCTTTAGCTTCACTTCTACCAGCTGTGATCTGTGTTCCTCATTTTATCCCTGGCTTCCAAGTCATTGTTTTTTTTTTATTATTAGTTTTTATTTTTTTTGCTTTGGATTTATTGCTGATATGTCTTTCACGCTTTGCCCTCTGCCTTTGGCCATGACTGACTCACTGGAAAGTGTTGATCAAGACCAGTGGCTACCACCTTGGGTGTTCTGACTCTTACGGCCCTGGCACAACGATGACCTCATTTGGGCTGTCACAAAAGTGATATTTCTCTTTTCTGAATTATTAGTGCAAATGGGCCCTGTACTTTTTACTTACTTGAAATTTTCAAACAGTACTTGCTCTGGTGAACCTGATCTTTGTAGTCCAGAAACTTAGATTAGGGATTCCAAAGAGTATAGATTATGCTGAAATAAAATTCAGATCTGTGCAAACATTGTTAGTTTCGGTGAATACTGGGCTCCTCCAAGGTGTTCCTGGATTCTTTGTTAAATTGTATTCCAAGTGGTTCATAGTCCCTGATCTAGGTCAGCTTTGTGGCAAGGAGGAAGATTATAAGAGATCAGAGCATAGGAGGTGAATATTTATCACTAGGGATTAGGAAATGCTGGTGTTACCAAATGGTTATGTAAGCCAAGGCTTGGTAGAGGGAGAAGGATGACAAAAGAAAGGACATGCCTTATTATTTCTTTTCTTTATTTAGTTTACTGTTTATATTACATATTTTTAATAAGCAACAATGGGATAAAACACTTAGGTGAGAGATAAGATAGAAATGGCCAAATGATGTCTACAAGAATATTCTATTTTACTGCATGTGCTGCACATATTGTGTAATGATGGAAAGAGAAAGCTAAGACATGTTATTTATTACTGAGCTAATTTACATTAAACACTGTCCAAGGAAATCATGAGCATAAGTGTGTTTTATCCAACATGAGTAACAGAGGATCTAAGTCGGGAAGGAAAGCAGAAACCGAGTGAAAAGTTGTGATTGCTTTAACCTCTGTCACCACCAGTCCTTTCAACTGATCACCTCTCACTCTACCTCCTCCTACTGTTGATCCCCTGGCTGGAAAGAAACTGTGGCCTGCAGGGATGTACTCCAAACTGGGTCCTTTTGGCATAGTGAACAGAGCTTTATATGGGGGGGGGACCTTTGAAGGCGTTGTAGTGGCTGATCTCTCAATGTCTAAGGCAATAAAAAGAGGGCAGGGCCTCTGCTTCACAAAATATAAGAGGCAGGCATAGTTTACATGCCAGATTGTAGTGGAAACAGACAAGAGCAAAAGCATATATAATTCTTCTTATAGAAGTGATTTTTTAACAAGAATGGAAACAGATAATACAATCCTACTTAGTACGTTCTATCCCTGAAGTAGGTTTTCATTCTTTCTATTTTTCTTTTTTTTTTTTTTTGTTTACCACTTTCCAGATTTTTGAATAGTGGAAAAAATGTGAGTCATAATGAACTAATGAATAACATTTCATTTCACAAAACATTTATATAGCATAATGGCTTTCAGACTTTGAGTGATTTTAGTGGGTTTTGTTCTCAGAACACCTTCTTCCTTCTGGTCATGTAACCTGACAGGCCTATTCTGCCTTGCCCCTCAACCTCCTGGGGGTCTTCTGTCCACACATCACACAGACCTTACTAGAAAAAATAACAGTCCGAAAAAATAACAGTCCATGGGTTACCATATGTCACAAGCAGAGCCAACTAGAGTAATCTTTTTCACTTAACATATCAACATACAGGGAGGAAATTTTTTCATTATGGAGCATGTGAAACTGCATTTCTGGAAAATGTTTCTTGCTAGATGGGGAGGTGAAAGGGATCTTGGTGCCTGTGGTTCTTTCCTCCATCTTATGAGTTACACCAATGGTATTCCCACCCACAGGAGTGATGAATTCCGTTTTTTTTAAACTTGTGATAATTGGAATAAGACTTCCATTACTCGCAACAAACGAGTCCTAATATAATATATGATGATAAAATTTAAAAAGAATGTTAGCATTTATTTCACCTCATTGCTTTGGAGTTTGGGGGTGAGGTGAGGGGATGTAGGGAATAACCTCAGAGAATGTCTAAACACTGATTTAAATGGCCTGTTGGGGAATATGTGTTCATTCAGGTCTAAGCCCCTCTGCAAATAGGACTTGAAACCTGTTTATCTTTCTTCCCCGGGACCATTGGCAGAGGATGAACGCTCAGTTAATGTTTCATGAGAAAAATGAATTGTGGAATGAAAAAAGAAAAGATATTTCAGCAACCACAGTCCAGTTTAATGACATTGGCTTTGTAGAAAGAGTAGATTTTAGGTACATTTTGCAATGAATGTCACTGTCTTTTTTGCTAAAATTCAGAAATCAATACTTTGTGGAGATAAGTGGGGAAGTAGACAATTTACTTGTATAAGATTTTACTCAATCTATCAATCTCCAAGGGAGGAATACGGCATTAGTGGAAATAAAGTGATTTTAATTTTGAAATTTAGTTTTAATTTTACCTAATACAGTCCTTAAGAGGATTAAGGAAAAATGCATAGATCATTATTTCCTGGCACATAGTAAGCACTCAGTAAATGGAAGTTATAATTAGAAAAATAAGCCTACAATAAAAAACAGCTCACTAAACGTCCCAGAGGTTGCTTCATTGACCAGTTGCTTATCAATGATCAAAGTTTATAATTGTTCATTTCTGGCCTCTTAAAATCATGAGATCTCATCCAAGGAAGAATGAGCCCTATTATACACGTCTTCACCTCCTCCCTTTCTCTTAGTTTGCATACAGCTTTGTCTTTGTTTCTAAACTCCTAATTTTGAAATGTGTGTGTGGACAAGGCAAGGTGTTTAGCTGTGTTGGGGACACAGTGACTGCCATAGTATTTTAGCTTATTTAATTTCCTTTATATAGTGGCAGGTTCTGCTTCTGATAGAATCTGTGGGCAACAAAATTTCTTTAAAATTGAACCAACAATTACAATTTAATTCTCTTTCTCCTCTTCTTGCAACATCTATGAATGGAATGCACCAAGTTCCTTCGCTATCTGACGGCTGGTTGAAGATAGTCAATGGGAATCTGTAGTGGGAGATCTGAAGACAGAAGAGAGAATGGAATACTGATTTCCCCATTTCTCTTCTTGTTGGGCTGCAGGGTAGGACTGATTTCTAAGCTCCTGTGGGCCACCATCCTCAGCAAGCAGTCTCTTCTGCCCCTACCACTAATGTCACAATCTGCTGGATTCTGGAAACTGTGTTCTTATTTCCTTACTTCCCACTTCAGCTCTATCTCCTGATTTTTCTTTTTTTAAATTTTATTAAAATTTTTTTTTTCTGAAGCAAGAAGCAGGGAGGCAGAGAGACAGACTACTGCATGTGCCCTACCGGGATCTACGTGGCATGCCCACTAGGGGGCAATGCTCTGCCTATCTGGGGCATTGCTCTGTTGCAACCGGAGCCATTCTAGCACCTGATGCAAAGGCCATGGAGCCAACCTCAGCGCCCGGGTCAACTTTGCTCCAATGGAGCCTTGGCTGTGTGAAGGAAAGAGAGAGACAGAAAGAAAGAAGAGGCGGGAAGGGTGGAGAAGCAGATGGGCACTTCTCCTGTGTGCCCTGGCTGGGGATCAAACCTGGGACTTCCACAAACCAGGCTGATTCTCTACCACTGAGCCAACTGGCCAGGGCCTGATTTTTGTTGTTTATGGTATTTCAGGTTTTTTAATTTTATTTATTTTTTTACTCTTGTGCCCTGTTTGTCATTTAATTTTTCTCAATTACTGGGTCAGAGTGTACCATCTCCATCCTGTTGCAACTCTGACTGATGCAGAGCTTATTAATTGCCAATACTTCTTACTTAGGTAAATGATTTTATTTAATCTTCACTTTGATATCTTTTAGCAGTACACACTACATGGATAAATAAATGAGGACTCAGATAATTTTGTTAGTTTGTATAAAGGCACCTAACTAACAGGCAGAAGAGCCTGAATTCAAAGTCAAGTTCTCAGGATTAGGTCAGGGTTGTAGCCACTTTCCTATGCTGTCTTCTCTGCAGCTCCCAGGGCTTCCACCAATTCAGAAAAATTCATTCAGGGGCTGTGTGTGCTTCTGTTCATCATATCTGAAAGAAGATTCGATTTAGTACAACTTGTTTATTTATAAAAATCTTAAGAAGTGTATATATTTAAGTTCCTGCACACACACATCCAACATTACCTAAGTGTTTACTTTATTAAGTCTTACACTTGGTTACTAGGGTTTTAAACTCACTGTTTTCTCCCTGTGCTGGACTAATTGTTAGAAAAAATTTAACTGACCCATATTGAAGTGTCCTTAGCTACAAATCTTTACAAACATTTTGTTTTGTAAATGTAATTCCATATTTTTTATTTTAAAAATTTGAATCAACCTTGACACAAAATTATTTTAGTTGTATGCCTGAATTTCTAAATACCCACAAAATCACATTTGTCAATCTCAATTCTAACGTTAATAAACATTTACTATTTTTCCAGTTCTCTTTCAGTCCACCTGGCAGTGGCCAAGAATGAAATTTACATAGTCTTATAGCCTTTTTTAAAAATAAAATCAAACATTACAACATTGACTATTTCCCCTCAAATAACATTATTTTATTCCATATAACAAGCACTTGCATCTCCCTCCCCCATAATTTTCTTGAACTTTTTTTCTGAACTTGTTTTTTAGATTAATCAATCTTCACTTTTTCCCATTGCCTTGTGGTCTTGAACTATGCAACCCATCAACAAGCATTTTCTTCCCAGGGTTCTCTAACAATAATTAAGTCACAACCTCCACCTCCTCTGTCATGAGTCATATTATGCTAAATTCTTGAAAGGAAAAAGTCACATTTTTACTACCACCCCAGTACTTATTTAAATGGAGCAGATTGTTCTGCTAATGATTGTTCCAGTCAGAAAAGTTCTTGTGCTATCCCCAGATTTTGAACTACCAAAGGCAGAGTTAACTTTTATTTTTCGGTCACTTACAAAGCAATGCAACTTCCAAATCAATCAAGACACAGTGCTATAAGGAAGGTATTCTTTTATGAGAGAAGGAAGACAATTGTAGATTTTCATTGAGAAGCTGGAGAACAGCATGCTGTACCACGAAGAGACAGAATAATTAAAGAGAGGCAAAAAGCTCAGCTTAGATCCTTAAAATTTTTTTTTTTTTAAATTCAGTGAGAGGAGGAAAGGTGGAGAGACAGACTCTCGCATGTGCCTGGACCAGGGTACACCTGGAAAGCCCACTAAGGGGCGATGCTTTGCCAATCTGGAGCGTTGCTCTGTTGCTCAGCAACTCAGCTCTTCTTAGCGCCTGAAGCAGTGTCCAATGAAGACATCCAGAGTGGCTCAGACAACTTGCTCTAATTGAGCCATGGCTGCAGGGAGGGGGAGAAAGAGAGAGAGAGAGAGAGAGAGAGAGAGAGAGAGAGAGAGAACAGTGAAAGGGAGAAGGGTGGAGAAGCAGATGGGCATTTTTCCTTTGTACCCTGGATATCTACATGTGGGGCTGATGATCTACCACTGAGCCAACCGGCCAGGGTCATTTATTGACTTTTTTGAGAGAAAGAGAAAAGGGGTGTGTGTGAGAGAGACACACACACACATCAATTTGTTGATTTGTTGTTCCACTTATTTATGAATTCATTGGATGATTCTTGAATGTTTCCTAACCAGGGATCAAACCGGCAACCTTGGCATATCAGGATGATGCTGTAGCCAGCTAAGCTATCTGGCCAAGGCTCCATCTGTGCTATTTTAAATTTTCTGGACTGAGCTTCTTTCAGTGGTACAACAATAACTGTTTCTGGTATAAGCCTTAAATTAATGAGAGCCTATCTCCTGAAGAAATATTGCATCTTACACATCCTCTCTTAATAAACTCGGAACAGATTTTCTTGTAGCTAGATGGAAGAACATTGGATAGTGCTATACAATGCCATGCTCAGCAGTGTGGGTAAAGATGTTATGGCCTGTGGGTCAAATTCAATACACTGACTGTTTTTGTATGGTCCACAAGCTAGAAATGGTTTTTATCTTTGAACTTCATTAAATGAAATGCTATCTTCCTTCCAAAAGAATTCCATTTTTCTCATTAGTGGACCAATATTACAATAAGTGTACTCATTTTATAATTTGAATATCATCAATAAAAATATTGTGAAAAAAATTTTTCTCTCTTGTATAAGTTTCCATGTAATATATATTTTTCTTGACTATTGAGGACAAAATATTTACTTTCTGGCTCTTCATAAAAATGATTTGGAGCAGGTCCCAGGCAGAGCTGAAATCTTGTCACTTTGCTTCTTTTCTATTCTGGAGTGAGCTTGTTGTCTTCTATGTATTCCTTCCCTGAGAAGTTGGAAACAGTTCAAGGTTCTGTTTAGTGAGCAAGTAGAGTACAAAGATGAGAAATTTTACTCTACTTCTAAAACTTTTTTGACCTGACAGTATTTTCCCTTATCAGCCTTGGCCATCATGGTGTCACAGGAAAGTTGTTACAGATTCCTGGGCTCCTGTTCTTTCACCTGCACACTGGCCATGATGATTAACAGGCTAGGTGAAGTGGATCCTCTGAGTCCATGAGTATACTCATTAGCTAATCTGTGTTCTAAGAAGGGAGAAGAGTTAAAATAATGTAATCCAGCATGTCAAACTATGATATCACCACTTTAAAAATATTATCATTGAAATGTGAAAATATTGTGACATAATTTTCTTTCTCCAGGGTAATTCTTTAGGTGATTTAGTGACCTACCAGCACTCATAAACACAGTGCATAAAAGAGAGTGAATCTGGCATGTTTTATTCAAAGTACTCTCATATTTATTTTAACATTAAAAATACTCCAGAGACATTGGAGTCTGGAAGATGTGAACTTGTATATGTTATTCTTTCCAGGAAGTTAAATTTGTAAAGACTAAAGATAGCAGCTATTTTTTAAAAGAAAAGAACTTGCTAATAATTGCCTTGAGAGGACAAAGAGGCATAAGAGACACCAGGGGAAGCATTTTTTGAAGACAACAGACTCTTGTTTAACCTGTATCTCTATGGACTATCATGATTTCCCATGACTGGATCTTTTACTGAGAATAGGAAAACGTTCCAGTGCAGGTCACTTTCCTGGCTTCATAAACACCAATTAGTCTCTCTTTATTCACCTTCCACTTGGTAAGATTAGAACTGCCTGGTGCTGGTACCCTTCTCTAAAATGTTCTTGCTATATTTGCATTTTTTTCTTGGCAAACTGGTTTTCAGCATATGTTATAGTCACTTTCTGTGTTCCAAGGAAGAAGCCACTGTCCAAATACACTAACCACAAAAATTAGGGAATCAGGGAATGTGCAGATACTCTGGTACTTTCAGCCTTTTGTATAGTGCATTTTCACCAATGAAATACAAGTTGTTTTGCATATAATTTGCATAAGTAAACTTTCTTTGACTTGTTTGCTTTTCTGATGTTCTTGTTTAATAAAAATAAAATGCTTTTTTTAATCACTTCGTATTCATTTTGAAATATTCCTTAATTTTTGTGAGCAGTATAGTTAAACCCAAAAAGTGATAACTATAAACTATTAAAATTATTTCACACATCCTACTACCCACAAACTATAGCAAAGCCTGTTGGTAAAAAAGATGATGAAATTCTCCTCACTTTTTTTTTTTTTTTTATTTTTTATTTAATGTTTTTCTTTTTTTTAATTTTAATTTTTATTTTATTCATTTTAGAGAGGAGACATAGAGAGAGAGAGAGAGAGAGAGAGAGAGAGAGAGAGAGAGAGAAAGAGAGAAACGGGAGAGGTGCTGGAAGCATCAACTCCCATATGTGCCTTGACTAGACCAGTGCAGCGTTTTGAACTGGCGACCTCAGTGTTCCCAGGTCGACGCTTTATCCACTGCGCTACCACAGGTCAGGCTGAAATTCTCCTCACTTTTATTGTTATTATTCTGTCTTCTGTTTGTTTTCTACTGCTGCATAACAGACTATCACAAATTTAGTGATTTATAACACCACAATTTTATCATTGCACTGTTTCTGCAGGTCAGAAATTGGGTGTGGCATGGATAGAGTCTCTGCAATCAGATTGTAGGCTGGGATTGGGATTCTCATTAAGCTCACTAGTTGTTGGCAGAATTCATTTTCTTGTGGTTATAATACTGAATTCCTTATTTTCCTAAGAGTGGTTTCAGTCAGAAACTACTCTCAGTGTCTCAGTGCTGTCTGAAGTTCCCTGACAGATAGTCCCTCCACAGTACATAGTATTTCCTCATGCTTCGAATCTCTGACTTACCCTTCTATCATCAGTTGGAAAAAACTCTCTGCTTTCTAAGAGATTATGTGATTAAGTCAGGTCATCTGAAGTATCCCCTGTTTCAAAGTCCAGTGATTTGTGTCCTAGGTATATCTGCAAAATCCCACCCCAGCAATCCTTAGAGTAAGCTTGATTAAATAACTAGGAGACTGTGTGTCTACACCAGGTTCCTGGAGCTTTGTGGGGGAATCTTAGGGTCCTGCCTACCACATGTACTATACCATGTACAGGCATGTATGCCACACAATAAGTGATATTTAGAGGGAGTAAATAAATTGAGAGACTATAGAGTGTTACAAAATTTAAATTAAAAAAACCCTTTTATCTGATAAAATAAAAAAGAACAAAACAAAAAAGAACTTCCATGTGATAAACACTGTGGTAAAAAAAATCTGACTTGGAGAAGAATGTTGCTTCTAGAATGTTGTTGGGCTGAGTAGAAAAGTGCCACATGTAACTTGGATAACATTTGTGATTCAATGTGATTGAGACCCCCAACCATTTCTTCAGTTTTGATAGGGTTCTTTCTTTTTTTAACCTTTGTTAATTAATTAATTAATTTTAAGAATAGCAGAAACAACTATTGGAACAAAGAGAAATTTTCTGTTCTAAACAGTTGGCTGTCACTAATAATTTTTACAAATGGCATATTTTTCTGTTCCAATCCACAGAATATTTCAGGGGACAGGTTATAAGTACTCAGTCTTGATAGAGGACGCCTAGGGACCACCAGCTTAGAGTCCTTGCAATGTCCTGCTTATATGCCTGAATTATTTTCTCACTTTGTTTGAGACTGCTATTTCATTCTTACACTTAGTTTTTTACTTACTCATCTCTTCCAAAAGTACCTTCCCCTCTACTTCTATTTTATAATATTTAAATTTCCTGCTAGTTGTGTTTACTTTTTCGGTCTCCTTTATCTGAAATGTACCTTCAAAGCCTGCTTCTCTCTCTGTACCTCAATCTCACTCAAAGGAACTACTACTGCCCACTTTGCCACAGATGAAACTGTCAACCTAGACCCATACCTTATTTTAAATTATACTTCCAGTCCATTTTCCAAAACTGTCAACTACTGGCTTCCAGTTACCTTCAGAATAAAGACCAACCTTCTCAGCATATAAAGTGCTGCTCCCTGCCTACCTTCCAAGATCAACCATGTTGATGTCAGTTCTTCCAATACACTTCTTATTCCTCTGTGATTTTTTGGTCATGCTGCTATCACTGCATGCAATGATGACTCTCTCCCCTATTTGACTAACTTTCTCCTACATGTTCTAGTTAACTTTCAGAGTCAAAGTCAGTTGTTACCTTCCATCCCCCTTGCCCCAGCACTAACTGTGAAGTACCCTTTCCTGTGCTTCTGTAGTTTCCGGTACTCATATTTCTTTTATACCACTTTTTAAACTTAGTGAGACCTATTGTTTTGCTTCTCCTAAATTTGAGATTAAACTTTTTGTGTTGTTCATCATTGTGTGCTAGCTTCATTCATTTTGTGAATGAATGTGTAAGTGAATAGATGAATTTCACAAAAGCATGTATAGAATGACTATTGACATTTTATTTCAGTGGTTCAAGATGTTATGAATACTCCCTTATACTTGTATTTTTTTGGTAAAAAAGTAATCATGTAGTCCAGATATTCAAAGAAAATACAGTTAAACAATTGCATTCTCAAAAGCATATAGGTATTGAACTTTTGGATTTCTTGAATTTCTATTTGTTTATCCAAATATGTAGTTCTTTATTTTTAACTCTGAAGATGGAGCAACGTGCATTTTAAAGAAATTTCATTTTGCAAAGAAGACCAACCATTTATATAGAGAGTCTCTTTGACCTTGAAGATGATATGGAATGAAAAGCACATGGATTGCCCCAAATTCCACATGCATGTGCCACATGAACTTTGGTTGATGTGGTTGTTAAGTGTGGGTTGATAAGTCTGAATCAACAGTGCATTAATCTTGAGACATATAAACATTTGTTAATAATTTAAGCAGCTTTTACTGTTGACTTTGGTAGTTAAACAAATTTCCCTATATGTTTCATGAACAAGAAGAGTAGGAAAAGTCAATGTAAATTTCTAATCTACATTACCATCACCATGGTACAAAAGACATTGGAAATTTTTTGATAGTCTACTCATTTGATCAATTCAGACAGCCAGCATCTATTTCTTTGACCTGAGTTAATAAGTTTGGTGGTCAACATTGATTAAATTAACTGGAAAATTTCTAAATCAGTATTTTAATTTATTTTGCACTAAACTGACAAAAGAAAGTACATTTAAAACAAGTTTCCACATAATTAACAAAATAGGTCTTCATCAATTATTTATGAAATTTTAGCAGAGTTAAATGTCTTGGTTCATTTTCAGTGCTACAGCAAAATATCGACTGGTGGTTTACAAAACAGAAATTTATTTCTCAGTTTTGGAAACTGGAAGTGCAAGATCAGTGTGTCAGCATGATTGGGATAAGGCCCTCCTCTGGGTTGCAGACTTTTTATATCCACAAATAATGGGAAAGAGCCAGGTAGATCTGTGAGATCTCTTTTGCAAGGACACTAATACCATTCATGAAGGCTATATCTACACGGCCTAGTTACCTCCTAAATGCCCTATGTTTTTTTTTTTTTTTTTTTTTTTTTACAGGGACAGAGAGAGAGAGCCAGAGAGAGGGATAGATAGGGACAGACAGACAGGAATGGAGAGAGATGAGAAGCATCAACCATTCGTTTTTCGTTGCCGTTGTGATGCCATAGTTATTCATTGATTGCTTTCTCATATGTGCCTTGACCGAGTAACCCCTTGCTCGAGCCAGTGACCTTGGGTCCAAGCTGGCGAGCTTTTGCTGAAGCCAGATGGGCCCGCGCTCAAGCTGGTGACCTCGGGGTCTCGAACCTGGGTCTTCCACATCCCAGTCTGACGCTCTATCCACTGTGCCACCGTCTGGTCATGCTGCCCTATGTATTAATGGCATCATCACCTTTAGGTTTAGTATCTCAATGTATGTATTTTGAGAAAACACAAACATTCAAACAGTAACAGTAAGCAACCATTCTGAAATTATAAAACCTTATACATCCATCTCCTAGCCATTTTTTTATTAGACAACATAGGCCATATTAAATAAATAACCCATGTCTTCCGATTTTGATAATAGCAGTTTTGAATGAAAAAATACATTTTCATGATGAGTCAAATAAAAAAATATAGATTGATCGTTTCCCACCTGGATTTTTTTCATAGTTAAAAAAAAAGACCATGCAAAAACTGTTATCATAAGAGGCCTTTCAGATATTTTGGGAGGGCTAATGCATTTTTTTTGAAATATGCTCAGCTGCAGCAGACTAAACACATTTTCCCAAGTTCCAACCTTAAAAATTGTGCCTGAAAGAGAGAATGTCATTATCAAATTTATAATCCATAACTGTGATCATATTAAAAAAATTAAGATGTTTTTACAGAATATTTCTAGATGAAAAAGCACAATATACAGATATGTTTATATATGCAGATGCTTGGTGTTCTGTCAACTAAATTGTCAAATATTTGATGAATTTTTTTCAGTATTTGTGTTTGCCTGCCATGAAAACATGATTATTTATACCATATGCCTGAGAACAATAATTATTTCTTTTTGTTTTTGTTTGTTTGCTTTTTATTTTATTTTATTTTTATTCATTTTAGAGAGGACACAGAGAGAGAGAGAGAGAGACAGAGAGAGAGAGAGAGAGAGAGAAAGGGGGGAGGAGCTGGAAGCATCAACTCCCATATGTGCCTTGACCAGACCGGTGCAGGGTTTTGAACTGGCGACCTCAGTGTTCCCAGGTCGACGCTTTATCCACTGCGCCACCACAGGTCAGGCAACAACAACAATAATTATTTTGACAATTAAAATGTTCATACTCACTAACATTCTATAGCATATTATCCAGTTTTAGTAAATTACATAGGTTTATTTATGAGACACTATTAGATTTTCTTAATTAAAGAAATAAGAAATTTCACTATGTATAACCTCTAAGGCTCCTTCTATCTATGTGTTCTCTGATGGAAGATTTAGAAGCTAGAAGTTTTAAAGTTTGAAAAGGGATGAATGGTTGGAAGTGAGAGACTTATAGGCACCAAAGATTCACCATTGAATTAACCTGCAATGTGCAAGAAATGCTTCTCTTAATTAAAAAAAGAGATTTTAAAAATTAAACACTAACACACAGATACATAATTCTATTAATAAGACTTGAACTATTAAATTTCTATCAAATACATAATCATTGTTTTAACTTAAATCTATTTTAACCACCTCTGCTTTTATAAATTGATCTTTGTAGATCAGTTTATTTCCTGGGTACACAAGGTATACAATAAAAACCAAAGGAATATGAACGAAAACAGTTACAGATTGCATTTGAAAATGAAGCACTTGTGTTTAATTTCTTTTATTCTTTGCCACTACCCACATAACTGTTATTATTTAAAGGACCCCCCCCCCAAATACTGCTTGATGAGTTAACAGTAAACTTTTTTTTTGTTTTACTTGACGTCTCTTGAAGCCATATATGTTTAATCAAGAACAGAGGCTAATTCTTTTTTATACTTGTGTTGTGGTCTCTTGACTTCCTGCAGAGGCACGAATAAAACCGCTAAGCCACGCTCTTTTTCCGGCTGGAACCATGGAGGGTGCAGAAGAGAAGAAGAATGCTAATGTCAAAGAGAAGAAGAGTGCCAATGTCAGTGAGAAGAAGAATGCCAATGCCAGTGAGAAGAAGAAAAAGGTTCCTGCTGTGCCAGAAACCCTGAAGAAAAAGCGAAGGAATTTTGCAGAGTTGAAGATCAAGCGCCTGAGAAAGAAGTTCGCCCAAAAGATGCTGCGAAAAGCCAGGAGGAAGCTCAGCTATGAAAAAACTAAACACTATCATAAGGAGTATAGGCAGATGTACAGAACTGAGATTCGAATGGCTAGGATGGTGAGAAAGGCTGGCAACTTCTATGTACCCGCAGAACCCAAATTGGCATTTGTCATCAGGATTAGAGGTATCAATTGTGTGAGTCCAAAGGTCCGCAAGGTGCTGCAGCTGCTGCGCCTGCGCCAGATTTTCAACGGCACCTTCGTGAAGCTCAACAAGGCTTAGGTTAACATGCTGAGGATCGTGAAACCATATATTGCATGGGGGTACCCAAACTTGAAGTCAGTAAATGAATTGATATACAAGTGTGGTTATGGCAAAATCAACAAAAAACGAATTGCTCTGACGGATAACGCATTGATTGCTCGATCTCTTGGTACATATGGCATCATCTGCATGGAGGATCTGATTCACGAGATTTATACTATTGGAAAACGCTTCAAAGAAGCAAACAACTTCCTGTGGCCCTTCCAATTATCTTCTCCACGTGGTGGAATGAAGAAAAAGACCACCCACTTTGTAGAAGGTGGGGATGCTGGTAACAGGGAAGACCAGATCAACAGGCTTATCAGAAGGATGAACTAAGGTATCTACCATGGTTATTTTTGTAATCTGGTCATTTAATAAACGGCAAAGTGACGGCTTTACAGTTGAAATGTAAAAAAACAAAAACAAAAACAAACCGCTAAGCCACATCATAAAATATCTTATTTGCTTAGAGGTATCAGTTATCATCATTTGGAGTGAAATCAATTCAGAAGAATGGACATGTTAAAAGGCAACAACTTCATCTTGTGCTCCTTGACTAAGTGTTGATTTCTGGTCATTCCACAGTACGAGACGCTTCTAGAGACTGAGCTTGATGGCAAAAATTAGACATCTAAGTTAAGCTGAACTGTAGAAAAGTCAAGTGGTTGGAATCTGGGGTATTAGTCAAGGGTGGTCTTTGCCTGTCTTCTTGTAGACATTGAAGGTGAAACTTCGGCTTGTATTTGGACTTAGAACCATAGTCTCCATGCATGGTATCTAGAATCAAAATAGTATAGTACATGCCTTGATTTTCCTCTAAAATGGATAAAGCAAGGGAACTCTGGTTGATCAGAATCTATAATCTTCTACCTATATTTAATTTCAATGTGTAAACAAAATAATGGTGCCTATTTTATGTTGTTTATATTCATGCCATATACATTCAAGAAGTTGGAAAGCTATTAATGATATCTTCCAGCCCTCCTGGTAGCTGGCGTTTAGAAACAATGAGGATCTATAATCTGCCTGACTGCCATGGAATTTGGGAGGTGAATATGAGGCTTAAGCCATTCTTCTGAAGCTTTTAACCATTGCTATTGGCTAGCAATGTCACAGAAACAGGAAATCTTAATTCTGTTGTTTGCTGTCTATTTTCCAGCTCCCAGAGTTTCCAGAAAGCAGAGACAGAAGTGGTGCCATCTTGATCTGGACTTCCAATCTGGTAATTGCAACTGCCAAATATCCATCTCTAGCTTCCTGAATGTGGGAAGGCCACTGGAACAATTCCTTTGGGCTGCTTCCTTCCAGCAAGTTCAGTGATGGCCTTACTGAGTCAATTTAATTGTTTTTGAAGTCATTCCAGGAGGTGAACCCTAGAAGCCATTCCTTGAACCTTTTCAATAATTTTATAAGCACCAAATTCTGTATTTTAAATCTGTCCCTGTTTAGAACACACAGAGTGGTTTCTCCATCCTGCACTGAACTCCTCCTAAAACAATAGGCAAGCAGAAAAAGATGTGGCTGTTTAGAAGACAGAATTCTATTTCACTTTTGATAGTGATCAATATAATTTCTTTGAAGTTATACTTGTACTTCCATCTCCATTAAACAATGAAAGACCTGATGTGTCCAAATCCAAGTTTACATCAGATAAGAGTTACAGGGTAAATTTTCACAGTAAAAAGCATTTTTTCATTTCATAACACTGAACTATTAAGAAAAACAAGAGTTATTTTATATTTGTGTAAGATCTAAATCATTGATGTCTTTAAGGCTGTTATAAAAATCACATAAAATTTTAAGATCCAGCTATATTGCGGTCCTTAAAGAGTGCAGCTGTACTTAAAAAAATAATACTTAATGAATTTAATAATAATAACAGTGTATTGTTGTGCATGTGTTTTTTCCTATCTGGAAAAAGGGTTTATGAAGTCTGGGTGAGCAGACAAAAGTTCTCCGTAGAAAACTCCCTGGAGCCTGTTCAAGGCAAGTCTTTTCTGGGTTTGGTTAAAATAATGGCTCCTAGTGACAGCCAGCTGTGGAGAAAAGCAGTGGCTTGGATACCAAGAACCCCGACTAAGTCAGGGAAGGTCTCACGAGGTTCACTGGACCTAAATTAAATGAATATACTCTCTCTCCTGGTTTGGTTTCTGTGGAAATTTGTGTTTATGGGGGAAGCCTGAGATTGTTGTTTCTCAGCCAGAATGAATATCTGGACAGTTCAATCAGTTCAGATCTTCACAGAATTCAGCTGACTGGACACTTTGTCTGTGGGGTTGGAGTGAAGTGCTGATGGAATTGGCCGGGTGAAAAGCATTGTGCAGTCCAGAGTCTGCAGGCTGATGTTGAGCACATTTGACTCATGTGTGGTTGATGGGACGAGATGTCATGAGCATTGAGAACTGAGTGATCTACATAAGCCATGGGTAAATCTGAATATTTCTTAATCCAACTCTTTGTAGCTGTTTAATGATAAGCTCATAATCTCTCTTGCCACCCCCTGAATAAGCAGGAAAATGATTCACCAGATTGGTATGTCTTTTTATTTAAAAAAAATCTATTTATTGATTTTATAGAGAGTGGAAAGAAGAGAGAAAGAGAGAGAGAGAGAGAGAGAGAGAGAGAGACAGGCAGACAAAGAGAATCCCCCCCTCATCAATTTGCTGTTCAATTTATTTATACATTCTTTGGTTTATTCTTGTATGTGCCCAACTGGGAATCAAACCCACAACCTTGGTGTATCAGGATGATGTTCTACCCAACTGAGTTACCCGGCCAGGCTCAGTGCGGATGCCTTCATCATGTTTATGTTGCTATCAGAGAAGTGAAAGAAGGACAAACATTAGTAAGACTTTCTTTATCTAAGAAGTGGTTTGAAATGTATTTCTAGTACTTATCAAATCAATTCTATCCTACTTATAAATATTTGTCATACACTAAAATCTGTGTAACTTACAGTAGCTCAAATTGGGCTTAAACATAGGCAGAGTAGGTGTCTCTACCCTAGGGTGGTGTTTCTCAGTCATGGATATGTGATAGAATCACTTGAGAGGTTTTAAAAATTATTCTTGTTTGGGCCCCCTGCAGACCACTTAAATCAGAGTATCTGTGTAGCTCAGATCTAAATGCTAAAGTGCTTTTAAAGTTCTCCAAGTGTTTTTAATATGTAACCAGAGTTAAGAACTATGTTTAGTGGAGTAGAAACACATTCACATAGAATACGATAGATGCTGAAATCTATGGTTAAATATAGGTGGGTATAGAGCTTTTTAACAGACTAATATTTTTTTAATTGTTAGAAACACACAGAGTCTATTACGCGCCCTAAGACCAGGTGCCCCTTAGCATTTGCTGTCATGCCAATTTGTAGTTAGTTTTCATAATACATGTAATTACATTTGAAATTGCATGTTATTAATATCTTCCTTGGTAAATTGGAAACTCAATGGGAGTGAAGATCATGTTTTTCTGTTATCTAATGAAGTGCCAGGTACATAGTAGATGTTCAACAAATAAATTTTAATGAACAAGTGAGTAATGTTGACAAACAAATTATTGCGTTCATATAAGCCATTATTAGATTCTCGTTCAGATTTTAAGTCATGAGTCTTTCCTGAAAAAATGTTATCAGAGCGTAAATAACAGATCTGGTAAAAAAACTAAGATACAGAACTACTTAGAGTTGTGCATAATACTTCAGGCAGGCTGGCCTTTCGCCTGCAGTGAGGAAACAAAGCATATTTTACTATTCAGCCTTCTTTTAAAATTGCTCCTTTATGTTTTTTCAATATCATAGTAGATGATATATCACTATATGCCAAGTCAAAATATCATATTTTTAATGAAACTATAATTGCTTCATTATCAAACTGCCATTCTCATTTTTCTTTCAACACCATTCTAAAATTTAATTTGTGTTAGAAACTGTTATTTTCTTTCTTGCTGGTTACTAGGAGACAGCATTTTGTAAGCTATGTGTCTCTTTATAGCTAACAGCAAAAAGGTAGCTCAACTGGAAGCAGAAGCTAAATAGTACATTCACAAATTCTTATGTTTAGATTTCAAATCCAAAGGCTACCAGGTTAGTATGGTACTTTATCTTTTGATCAAAAGTGTTTCCATTTAAAAAATATGGTCAGAGTTTGGCTCAATGATCAAAATATAAATCTTCTGAAATCCCCACAACCTTTTCTTTAAAAACCAAGCAAACATCTCTGTTGAAGACAGAGTAGGTATAAGCTAAAGAAACAATCTGTTTGAATTTTAAGCAAGGGATAATTGTTTCTGGACACAAATACAAATTATATATGACAATGAAAAAATTAGATCTATAACAATTAATGCAAACACAGATGTGTAACTGGCAAAGGATAAAAGGAATCAAATTTATTAAAGATATATATATATATATATATATATATATATATATATATATATACCTTCAAGATATATATAGGTATATATATATCTTGAAGCAAGTTTAATATGTGTGTGACCTCGCCAAGTAGAACACTGGCTAATATTAGACCATCTTCTACTAATTCCAAAACTCATCCAAAACAAACAGAGGTCACTATGACTGACTAGATAGACACCTGCTCTGTATACAGAGGGGCTGAAATGGGGCTGACAACCAGGGAGTTCATGAGTGTGCTATGACTCACTGTGAAATCCGATGTGGATAATACTTCAGAAAAGGAGAAAACATTTTCTGAAATAAAAAAATAGCCACTATTTTAAACTTCAGCTTCTCTGTCTGCAAAGTTGGGAATAAGGACAGTATTTACCTCAGATGGTTGCTTTGAGGATATAATTAATATATAAAAAGTACTGTAACTTAAGATCCAAAAGGATGGGAACACATACATAGTAAGAAGAGTATATGTGAATATCTTATCAGATGAATTAACTGTTGGAGATTTGACGTTTATAGCTGTCAGCTTCAGACAAACACCTGAAACTCCTCTTGACTTTGGATGCAGCCTGTGTGTGTCTGAGCCAGGGCAGCACAGAGAACACACACATGCCTTTCATACTTTCCCAGGAGAAATAGTTCCTGGAAGCAAGAACTACGTGGCCTGCCCTCTAACATGACATCAAATAAAAGCTGAGCTTTGATAAGGAACATCCCAAAACTGTGCAGAGGCAAAGGTTTAAGAAATAAGGCACTTCCAGAAATGCCTTAAAATCTCTTATTCCTGAGCCCTTTCTTCTGCCGGTAGTGCTGCCCATGCCTTACCTGCTCCTGCTCAGGGGCACTCTCTGTGGAAACTTTCCTGCCTGCCCGCCTTCACAGATGGAGCCAGCCCCTGTCCTCCTACACTCTCTCACAGCCCCCATTCTGTACTGCCTGAGACTAGACTCATCACACTGCTTAGGGCCATCTGGAGTCAGGAGTTGGGAACTCAAAAGAGCCCTCTTCTGAGCTCTGGTTGATATTCCCTCCTCTGGCTTCCTCTACAGTTCTTCCAAGCTTTCATCAATCCAGTTACCCACTGGAGGGCCAGTAGTCATGGCCATCACGGCCAGGCAAGTTCATGTTCAGGTCCCCATTAGATTCAATCAGATGGAAAAGAAACTGTGGAGCCCAAAACTGGTGAACCATTTCTTTATTTCCAGCCTTGCGCCTGGCAAGTGAGTAAAAACAAACACACGGGGAACCAAAATCAACTCACACATTCTCCGGTTCCACAACCAGGAGAATCTTTTCTGAGTTTTTCTAGGATCAAAGGCCCCCCATCAGCCTCAGTCCCCTCTGGTTCCCCATATCCTTCTCTCTGCACAAACTGGCTTCTCCTACTGCACCCTGCCATCTTGTCTGCTTTTCCTTTTTAGCATACTTCCTCCCTGCTTTCACTCTGCAAAAACATGGCCTCGTTCCTTCTCCTTCTTTCTTTTAAAACTTTTGGTGCAAAACTCCTCCTCCAGCAAACATTAGCATAACAAAGCCCCTTCCCAAGCAGGAAGGTAATTAGCAGTTTCACAGATCACATATCTGGGCAGCAGCCATTTTGAACAATAAAAGTGAGCAAAATCAAATAACACAAATTTAACAAACTTATTTTACCAACACCCCTACCTTTATTTCTGCTTTCATCAGGAAATGAAGGTTTTTGGAAGTGAATGCTTTTAACTTTCCAGCTCCTCTTCTTGATAGTCATCAACACTTGTCCTTGGTTCACTCTGTTTAGTGAAGATGCAGGCATCACTCTCCCAGTTCATACCAACCTCTCTCTTCCCCTCCTTGCTGTATTTCTCTCCATCCCTGCCCTCCCTACCCCCAGGGGAACTGGGGTCTAAAAATTATCCCTTCTTTTCTGTATCTTCTGCTTTTTGTATTCTATTGATTTTATCTTCAGTCTTGATAAAGTTTTCTTTTTCACCTTTAAGATGAAACTCTTCCTAGACTCAGCTCCTCCATGTAACTACTGTTTAAATGACTTGCTTTATTCTTTTCTATTGACAATACTAAGCATTGCACTTTGGCCTCACATCTCATCACTCTGTTGAAAATTTTCTAGCAACCTGCCTTCCAAGGTATTCTATAACCAATGGGAAATTTTTGGTTCTCTTCTTACCTGACAGACTTTATGACATTAGTATTGTTTACCACTTCTTCTTCTAACTGCCATTTTTTTCTCTCTGTTGTGTCTCAAGTTGTTTGTCTTCTATGTCACTAATCCGCTCTTCTATCTGGCCTGTTCTATTAGCTAAGCTTGTTACCTTGTTTTCCAGTTCATGAATTGAATTTTTCATCTCTGTTTGATTTGTTTTCATAGTTTCAATTTTCTTGGTAATATATTCTTTGTGTTCATTGAGTTGCTTTCTGAGCTCCTTAAATTACCTTTCTGTGTTTTCTTGAATATCTCTGAGTATTTTTAGGATTTCTATTTTAAATTCTCTGTCATTAACTCCAAGGTTTCCAATCTATTAAATTTTTTTTCCTATAGATTTTTCCTCATGTATTTGTGCTACCTCTCTGTCTTTTGTATTTATGATATTTGATTTCTTTTTCCTTACTGGCATCTGAGGGTGATTTTGTTAATAACACTAATGTGAATTAATAAAAAAGAAAAAGAAAAAATATAGACAATAAAAAAATAAACAAAAATTATTATTTCTTTTTTCCTTTTATTCCTTCCTTCCCTCTTTGAGAAAATACTGTAAAAAACTGAGAATTATATTGTGCTAAATGGAACAAAAACGACCTATAACGAATGGCCTCAGTTGGGGAGAAGTGATAAAGGGCCAAAAAAGGAGGTAGGGCCACAAAATGCAAAAAAGGAAAAAATTTGGATCAAGAATAAAATAATTTGCTTGTAAATGATGGTCGAATGAGAGATATAGTGAAAAGGATAAGAAGGAAACAAGAAAAAAAAAACTATTGTATTAAGTGGAACAAAAACTACATAGAATGGAGAGGTGGGATTGAGGGAAATGCTAATGAGTTAAAAAGCGAAGTATAAAGCACACAAAATGCCACAAAGGAAGAATTTGAATCCAAAATAAAATAGTTTGTTTGTGACTGAGGATCGAATGAGAGGAAAAGTAAAGAAGAAACTAAGAGAGAGGGAGAGAAAAGAAAAAGGAGAAAAAGGAAAAAAAGAGAAAAAAGAAAAAAATAGAGAGAGTTAAGGGTTTTGGAGTGTAACCCTAATAGAGGGAAAGAAAAAAGAAAAGAAATGAAAAAGGGAAATGTAACACTTATGGGTAATGTAGTTAAAGATGAAGAGAAAAGAATAAGATGAGCAGAGGATAAAAGGACCAAGGTGGAAGAAAAAAATAATAAATAGAGATTAGAAGATGAAACAAACAAACAAAAGTGGAAAAAGTTATAAAGACTGTGTATTTTTCTTGATTTTGAGAGGTTATCTTCTTCCTTTTTCCTTCCTCTCCCTCTTTCTGGTCGGTGGCACTGTACCCCAGGCTCTGCCCCTGTGGCACACTTAGGTAGAGATTTGCAGTTGAAGTGTCGCAATGGTGATGTCATGTACTAGGCCTCAGTCTCATTGGTAGTCGGGTCTTGTTAGCATTTGCAAGCTCCATCAATGGGAGAGTCCGTTTTCTTGGAACCTCTCTCCTTCCTGAATTAGTAGCCTGGTGATCCAGCTATGAGGTTGCCGCTGCCACTGCCTGGAGAGTAAGAGGCTCAAAGAGCTGGCAAATCCCCGCTCTATCCCCACTCAGTGCAGGGCTCTGGGTAAGGCACTGTCAGTCAGAGCCGTCAGCGTAATCAGGCAGGGCTGGGAGCCAATTGCTCTCAAGTGTCTTTCTATGAGCCTCCAGGCTTCTAACTGCCATTTTTGCATGGATTCTTTTCTCATACTCTTGACACTTCTCAACGTTCTTCATGGCTCCTCTGACTCTGCCTGTGATTGAATATTGAGATTCAGCAGCATCTCATTCTCAACTCTCTTTTTTTGTCACTATACAAGGGTAATTTTATCCTTTTCTGTAACTTCATCTGCACTCAGTTGCTGATGAGTTTCCAAATTTGTTTCTTCAGTTAGATCCTCCAGTTGAACTCTTAAGAAAAACATTCTGTTTCTATCTGGTTATCTCCACCTGTTGTCCCATTACTAAACTCATCCTCTCACCTCAAACTTACTCTTCTGGCATCTTCTCTGTAATTCTACACATTACTTAAGTTGGCCCCTTTTCCCTTACACCCAACATACATTCAACTCATCATCAACTTCTGTTTAACATTTCTCTTAAAAACTTCTTCCCCACAGACTAAAAACAGCTCATCAATTCATGTCATCCCTTATCTTGACTGTTGCATCATTCTCTCTACTTTTAGTCTTATTTTCCACTGATCAGTTCTTCACTTTATCTCAAAAATCTTTCTTACTACTAAATATAAAAAAGGTCTCTGATCACCCACAAGATAAAGTAAAACTTATTGAGCTAAATTTTGCTAACCTTTGTACACTTATCTTTCAATATTTAATCCTCTAACACTTCCACTAAAGCTTTCAGATGCATGTGCGTGCGCGCGTGCACACTCACACACATGCACATACACAGCTGAATTACTCAATGCTAGCTGAGTAAACTCTTCTTTCTATTGCTTCTACACTTTTTTCCTCTGTCTGGAACACATCTTTTCTCCTCTGCCCAGCAAATGCACACTTACCACTAAATCACCATTTTCTAAAAGTTATTTTCATCACTGGTGATGTTCCCCGAAGTTCTTGTGGCAGATCTGAATGGGTGTCCTCATAGCATCTTGCAGTACTCCATACATAACTGCACAATAACAGTCATCTCACTCTATTGTAGTTTTTGTTCCCATGTGTTCTCTTTATTCTACTCTCAGCTCTTTAGGGGTCCATGAGCCTTCATCTGCATTTTCTCAGCTTTGGCCTGAAACATAGTCATGGAAGAGGAGAACTGACAGAGTCATTTACTATACTTTGAACATGGCATAAACTTTCCTTTTTTAAAAAAGAGAAAACAATCTTGAAAATTCAGATACATAAAAGGTCAAAGAATGATTTCTCCCAGATAGTTTCTTTCCAAAGCACAAGACTGGTATAAGGAAAAAAAAGTCTAACACGTAAGAGAAAGTCAAACCATGTGGCAGGAGAAAAGGTAGAAGAGTTGGGGTTTCTTTATCAAAAAGACACGGACTGTGGCAGTTATAGTGTTGGAGTTAGTTGCATGGGTGAGGGTGTAATGATATATCCAGTTTTTAGAAATACTTTAAGCCAGCAAAATCATTCCTTCTGTAAGACATAAGGATCTGTGGAAAAAAAAGAGGGGGCCAAATGAATATTGTGATAGAATGAGACCTCAGAAAGCCTAAGGGGACATTAGAACTTATTTTAATTATTTAAACAGATATTAAACACCTACCATGTTCTAGAACGTTGTTAGTTACAATAGAGATACAATGCAAGCAAACCTAACAAGCATATCAAAACCAAAACCAACCAACCAACCTCAAATCAAATAAAAACAAAACCAAAACCACCCAATAATAACAATAAACAAACCGCCTCTGCCTTCACAGTACATGAAATCTAGGGAGGAAGATTGAAATCAACAAAAAAAATATTATCAAACCATAAAACATTACTTGGATAAATGTTAGGAAAAAGAATTATGTGGAATTGGGAAAGCACAGGCGAGAAGGTCTCTATCTGGAGCTGATTAACACAAAACTCCATTACAAACACAGGTTCCCATGCAAACCAAAGCAAGAGGAACCTGAGGAGGCTGAGAATATTATATTTCTTGTTTGGGGTGTAATTTCCATCAGGCCCACCCTGAATTCTTTTGGCTCCTGAGTATATGAGATGGGGGAGTTTCTTTCTTGGCCAGTGTTGCTAGGAGTTGCAAGTGATTTGCTCAGGGGAGAAAAATGTTTTCTGCACCATTTATTGTGTCTCTACTACAAAGAGTGCTGCTGTAACAATAGATGGATTTAGATATCATCAGAACAAAGAGTCATTGGAGCCAAATAAGAGAGACTTGCCGAAGTCAAGGCCTATAGCTTCTGAGAAAGAAAGAATGATGCCACCAGAAACTAATAAACTCTTGTGTGATCTCCTTTTCCCAGTAGATGAAACTATTTCACACATTATTATTAATTCTAACATTAATAATATAACAATATTGATTAGCAGCAGAACACACAAAAATTCTTATTACACTGGAGTAAAAAATATAACATGAGTAAGTCTTGGAGCTCTCATAAATAGACTTGTGACTGTTGTTAATAATAACAGAGTATACTTGAAATTTGCTAAGAGAGCAGACCTTGTGTTCTCAACACATACAAGAAATGGTAACTATAGAAAGTAATGGATATGTTAATTAACTTGATGTGGTTATCATTTCACAATGTATATAAAACATAACATTGTACATCTTAAGTGCATACAATTTTTCTTCATCAATTATACTTCAATAAAGCTGGAAAATATCAATAAATAAAATACTGGCAAATTTATGCATTTTAGTCAGCATGAAGAAGGCTTATTTTATTCAACTAGCCCAAATGGTCGTTAGGAGAAAGAATGAGAAGTATAATTCCTCAACACTGCAAGTTTTCCTGAGATCCAGTATGGCAAATAATAAAGAACTCATACTGCTTCGTTCTGTGTTGGAATAGTCATTTCCGGGAAGGAACGATTCCTTAGTTGTGTGAATGCTAGGTTAATCACACACAGAGATCCTGGCTGACTGCGGGCACAAAAGGAAAGTCATGAACATGATCTTTAACTTTCCCTTCCCTCTTCAGGATAAAATGTGGAATTGGTGTTTTTCTTCCATTTGAAGTCACTTGTGACATAGCACTCATACTCTCCCTACCTCCACCTTTTTCTTTTTTAAAAAAACTCTATTCTTGTTAATGTCTTTCTCAGCCAGGAAAAATGACATTAGGAAAACACACATTGTACAGGTTATGGAGAGGACAAAAATGGAAGTCTCAAAGTAAAATATTTGTCATGAAAAAATAGTTATTTCATATCTCTTGAATGATACCATTCAATTTGGGAAAGCTTTTATAGTTCATTTTATTCTTCACCACCTTTTAGGAGGGTTGGGAATACAGATTTGCTTGGTGGGTAAACTTAACTACAAATTGTTGCCACCCAGATCTAGGAAATTTGTTTCCTATTTTATGAATATATTTTTAGATATTGAACAAAAAGAGGAATAGATCAATTTTATTTTTTCCAAGAGAAGTAAAATGAACTTTAAAATGAAACACTTTAAAAAATTTACAGTCATTTACCACCTATGATGTCTGAATTGTGTCTGCATATTTGCAGACTAAGAGTGTCTAACATATGTTGGTGCATAGACTTATATCATTTAGCTCCTGCAAATAATTAAGGCACACTTAAGCAAGTCAATTTGTATTCTTCTAAAATTTTATCTGCCCTGACATGCCAAAAAAAAAATTAAAAATTTTTTCAAAAACAGTTGCAGCTAAACCATTTGGAACTAGTTATCTTGATGCTTGTTAAAGTGAAGCTTAGTTTCCAAGTTCGTCTTAAGTATTTTAAAATCCAGATTGAAGTTGGGGACACATTTCTAATGATTTGTTTAGTCTGGTAATTATCATCAACCTTTAACATGGGTTGAACCAGCTTTCTCTGTGATTGGTGCTCTTATCACATCTGTTACATTGTTATTAAGCAGACATGTTCTCATAGGAAATGCTAGGGCAAGTTAGCCCGACCATTGAATTCGGACGTCTGTTGGATGGTTTAGCTGTGTTACTGGCTAAAGGCAGCTTTCATCTGATTCTTCCCTTTAAAAAGGGGAGATGGAGCATGGTTTCCATGCAGAGAAATGGACACTGAGAACATCCCAGAAGTCATCTCATTTTCTGGAAAAAAAAAGAAGGCCCTATGAGATAGTCAGTTCTTTGAGCTTCTCTGTTGTGACATAGCTCTCTGTGTATACAATGAAGTCTCTTGGACTCCAACCTCACATTTCTATGAACTCTGTGGGCCCTAGCCCTGGGTTTTTTTTATTTTACCCAAACAGTCATAAACATTGCATCTGGACAAGGTGCTCTTCTAAAAGTAATAGAAAGATGTGACTGTGACCTCCACTTGCTTACCTTTAAGGGAGGATGGGGTGAGAAAGCACATTCAAAACAATAGTAGATCTTCACCTACTAAGTACCATCTCATCTACTAAGTGGAACTTCAGAAGTTTAATAGAGAATTTGACATTAGAAAGATTTTGACAGAAACCCAGTAAAAGGCCTTCTAGGTAAACTAAACATTTGGTTTTAGTTCTCTAACAATTAGCCCGAAAGTTATATTTTCAGTTTGGGTGTTAAGTATTGAACAAGTCATTTAATTGGGCAGTTAATCAAATGTGTGTGCCAGTGTGGGTTAATTACTATTGAATGTTGGGGTAAATGAGGCTGACATTCAAGAAGTTTGTAGCCTATCTGGATGAAAAACCTTGGCCTCAACCTTAACAAGAGATTCTCAGAGAATGAACTTTAAGTTGGAGTCTCCATTGTCAGGTGAGATACTATTGCAAGCATCAAAGGCATGGGACGTAAGGTTAGCAGAAATGGACATGACAAGGAAACGGTCACACACACAAATTAGAAAAGTCATAAGGGAGGTAGTCTGTGCTGTTGGCTTGCTTGCTTTAAACCTTCTTTTCTTTTCATTGACCAAACATTTTTTGATCGTGTATGTTGGGTCAGAAGTTATGCCAGGCTTTGGAGGCAGGGGAACTAGGCAGACAATGATTATCTTTTTAAAGTATCCACAACTTGCAATGGGAGACAAGATCTTCAAAATCAACTCTTAGCATAGAGGAAAGAGAAGCATTTGCCTTTGAATGGGAAAGTGGGGATCCCTATTAATAAACATGAGCCGAGTCTTGAAGGACTAGCAGGTATTAAAGAGCTGCACAACATTCCAAGTGGAAGGCATTGCATGCAAAAAAATCTGTGCAATATGAGAGAAAATGAGTCACCCAGCATATTTAAAAACCATTTTTTTTTTAAGGGCTGCACATGGGCCAGAGAGTTGAGAGCAGCAGGCAAGTGTGAGAATGCTGTCAGATATGATGATGGAAGAGGGAGTGGGGTCAGCGCATGAATGGCTAAAATAAGGACATCAGTGTGGGAATGAGACATGGCCAGACTTTAGGATTTGGCACCATAGAAACTATATTTGATAAGGTATGGTTAAAATTAACATTAGTTATTTGTTAAATCATGGCTAAGGTGTGGAGAATGGCTACATTCGAAGGCACCAAGTATATGGAGGAAAGATCTTGAGAGTTAAATTATGCACAGATGTTGCTATGCAAGAAAACCAGAAAAAATAACTAAGAATGGTCAGAAAGCAAAAAGAAGCCAAGGCAGAAAACCATTAAGATTGTGTCTTTGAAAGTAAAGAGAAAGTATCAAACACCTTGAGGGAGTCCTTTAGAGTAGAAACAGAGAAGCCACCTGATGTGGCAATAATAAAGTCACTGATGACCTTTAGAAGCACAAACTTGGTGCATTGTTAGAAACAGAAAGCAAATTACAGGGGTGAAGGGGGAAGTAGGTGGAGAGGAAATGGATATAATGGGCGTAAAAAATTCATTTGAGAAATCTGGCAGAACTCTTGGCTGGCAATGAGTGGCTGCTGGGAGAGCAGAGTTGATAGCTAACTGAGGAAGGATGTTGTCATTTTCTTTTCTACATAAACCAGGTTTTTCAGCCTGAATGGCCTAATCTTGATCTCTGAATACGTATTTAGCACTTCTGCTTCTGCATTGCTGCTCAGATTCTGAATTTATTTTTGGTCCTCTTTTCTTTTCATCCAAAGTGTATCATTCATTTAATTTAAGATCATGTTGGGCTGGTAGTAAGTGGTCAGACACATTTAGCTGATTGAAAAGTTTTCTTTTTGCTACATTGTGTTTGGAGAGTCTGCTAATATAAGTCTGTTCCAAGAGGAAGAAGAATAAAAAGGACTAATTGCAACTTGAAACAAATAGGCATTTCAGATTTCTCATAATGGAGACATCAAATCTCATCATATTGAAGACATCAATAATTATTTTCCCTGCTGGTTTCTGTGGGAAGCACACTATTAAAAACTATAATATTAGGCCAAATCATTCACTGAGCAAAAACCAAAGAGAAGCAACACACTGCTCTCCTACCTCAAGCTACCCAAAGGGACAAAGGCCACAGTTTGAGTTACAAAGTAGTCTTGGGATAAGTTTGAAAATCAAGACATACAAAGGCCTAAAAATTCATTTATTCTTTCTAAAGAAACATTTAGAACTAAAAAATTAATATTTTCAACAAGGGCAGCAAATATTAATTTTTTATTTGTTATGTACCAGACATTATGGCAGGAGTTTTATGTGTGTCATTTCAATACCTTCTCACAATAATGCTGAGAGAAGAGCAATATTAGTAGCAATTCAATGGTGTGTAAATTGAAGCTCAGAGATACCTGAAAACAGGTCTCGAGTGACTGTCAAGGCATATTGCCTCAACAATGATATTGTTCCATTGCATAATCATTTTGGCCTGCCTAATCAGGTGGTGGCACAGTGGATAGAGCATTGGCCTGGGAAGCAGAAGACCCATGTTTGAAACTCTGAGATTGCTGGCTTGAACATGGGCTCATCAGCTTGAGCATGGGGTCACAGGATTGAGCATGAGATCTTAGACATGAACCCATGGTAGCTGGCTTGAGCCCAAAGGTCTCTAGCTTGAGCAAGGGGTCACTGGCTCTACTGTAGTTCCCCAGCCAAGGCACAAATGAGAAAGCAATCAATAAAAAACTAAGGTGCCCAAAGAAGAGTTGATGCTTCTCATCTCTCTCCTTCCTGTCTGTCTGTCCCTATCAGTCCCTCTCTCTGTCTCTTTCTCTATCTCTCTCGCTAAAAATAAAATAAAAAATAATCATTTATACTAAAGTTTATACAACGTAATAAGTAAAAACTTGAATTTCCCCCAAAAGACTGTTGACTGTAAGCACTCAAAAAGTTAAAAAAGAAAAGAAAAAATAGGGACAGACTCAAAACAACAGACTCAGTTATTGGTGAGACGTGTGACACAAAATATTTGAAATATCAACACCCAAAACAATAGAAATGCTAATGAGGATGCCATTGCTTTTATTCTCTCATGTAGTACTGCACCTAATTTATAAATCAAATTTCCCCACATGTATTCTTATTTAGTTATATGGAACCAAGTGCTGGAAAGTCCAGAATCTTACTGTTTTTAATAAGAACCTTCTGGTTTGGAAAATGTACCGAACTACATATGCTAGAAAAGGTTGAGCCTAAAAAAAAAATCTGTTTTTTTCAATTACAACAAGCCAGCTCTGAACATGCTAAAATATCGGAAGATGACTGAAAATGGAAAATGGGAGCTCCATCTTATAGCGAGAGTTGGCCCTGTGGGTTTGGAATGTGGCTTGAGGGTTCCTGGCTCAGGAACACAGATGTTTAGCATAGCTGGCCAGCTCTGGAAATTTTTAGAGATTTCTGGCTGGTTTGCTGGGTCCTAGGAGCTGGCTCAGGAGAGGCTGCATGCACTCTGGGTTCTCCCTGGTGCAGAGAATAGTGAGCATAGCCAGCTGGCTCCTACATCTTGTCAAGCTGGCAGATGAACTGATTCTACATTAGGGGACCAGGAGTCAGAGAGGCCCATGATCAGCAAATTCAGGAGCATGAAAGAAGCTTTGATAAATTAGCTGATGGATTCCAGTCACCAGAGGAAAACTAATATATATATGACATTTTGTTTCTCCAGTATATAAAGGACATTTTGTTTCTCCTGTACTGGCTCAGGTACCATTGACCTTGTATTTTAATGAATTTGGTAATTGCATATTTAGAAAGAATGAATGGGTTTAAAATCTTGTAACATGAACATTTTGAAGATTCTCTCCTTGACCAACTTATGGCCGAGGTCCTCTGAGCCCTTTTTTGGACTAGGCCTAAACCTTGGTCTATAAAAACTACAAACTGTGGAAAAAAAATGGTTTTGTCTACCTTCCCTCCTCCACACCACAGCACTGAAAGACTTCTACACCAACACACTTTAAGTCCACATCTTTAGAAGAAACCTAGCCCCCTTAAAGTGCCTACCTAAGAAAGCTCAACACTACCAAAATAATGATAATTTCCTGTTTGTTCTAGCCAATGCTTGACATAGGCCCATGACCACCCTTTCTTAGAAGACTTACTAAAAAGGGCATACAATTGTGAATACTTCTTCTGGGTCTGTGAGATGTATATGTATCTTCTGCAATTCAGGAGTGTCCTTCTCAAGGACCTGAAAGCCTTTCTTTAAAATGTAATAATCAGGAAGGATAAGGTTCCCATCTTCTAGTTTCTGTAGGAGAATAGGATCCTAGCTTTGATAATTGCCAGCTATCAGACACAATTGGTTTAATTGACACTGACAGGGACCAAACTTTTGTAAATTTTTACTTCACTCACTCTACTGACTTTCCACTTGTTCCGTCTTTAGATTTTTATTCTCCCTTTAAGAAGCCCAGTCACTTCTGTACAAATCAAGGTTGAGTTTAGTCCATACAGGTCTTTATATCCTAATGCCCTATTGAAATAGTATATTGTGGATTAAAATCTGTTCTCCTCACTTTAACTAGTGCCTGACTTTATCTATTTTTTAAATTTTATTTTAATTTATTGGGTGTACATAGATTCTAGTGTCCCCCCAAATACCTCCTCCACTCCTCCTTGTTCCCCACCACATCCCCATTGCCCTCCTCCCCACAATGCTCTCCACCCAGTTTGGCTTTTCTGCTCTCCTTCCATCCTATCAGCCAGCCCCTTCCCCTCTCTCCACTTTCCCTCTGGACCCTTTGATCCCATCTCTGTCTCTATTCCGTTCCTCAGTTTATATTATTCATTGGATTCCTCAAATTAGTAAAGCCATATGGTATTTATTTTTCTCTGCCTGGCTTATTTCACTTACCATAATAGTTTCCAGGTTTGCCTGACCAGGAGGTGATGCACTGGATAGAGTGTTGGACTGGGATGCAGAAGAACCAGGTTCAAGACCCTGAGGTCACCAGCTTGAGCTTGGGCCCATCTGGCTTGAGCAAAAGCTCGCCAGCTTGGACTCAAGGTCACTGGCTCCAGCAAGGGGTGGTTCGGTCTGCTGAAGACCCGCAGTCAAGACACATGTGAGAAAGCAATCAATGAACTACTGAGGTGTCGCAACGGCAATGAAAAACTAATGATTGATGCTTCTCACCTCTCTCCGTACCTGTCTGTCTGTCCCTATCTATCCCTCTCTCTGACTTTCTCTGTCCCTGTAAAAAAAAAAAAAAAAGTTTCTAGGTTCATCCATGTTGTCGCAAAAAGTAAGATTTCCTTCTTTCTCACGGCCCCATAGTATTCCATTTTGTATATATACGACTGCTTTTTAATCCACTCGTCCACTGATGGACACTTGGGCTGTTTCCAGATCTTGGCTATTGTAAATAATGCTGCCATAAACATGGGAGTGCATTTCTCTTTTTGAATCATTGATGTGGTGTTCTCGGGATATAATCCTTCAAGAAGGATGGCTGGGTCAAAAGGCAGTTTCATTTTTAATTTTTTGACATCTCCATACATTTTCCCACAGTGGCTGCACCAGTCTGCATTCCCACTAGCAGTGCAAGAGGGTTCCCTTTTCTCCACATTGTCACCAGCACTAATTATGTGTTGTTTTCCTAATGAGAACCATTCTGACTGGTGTGAGGTGATATCTCATTGTGGTTTTAATTTGCATTTCTCTAATGACTAGTGATGTTGAACATTTTTTTCATATGCTTATTGGCCATCTGTATGCCCTAACTGGAGAAGTGTCTATTTATTTCTTTTGCCCATTTTTTGATTGGATTGTTTATCTCCCTGGTGTTGAATTCAACAAGTTCTTTACAAATTTTGGTTATTAACCCCTTATCAGACATATTGTTGAATATGTTCTCCCACTGTGTGGTTTGCCTTTTTATTTTGTTCATATTGTTTTTAACTCTGCAAAAGCTTTTTAGTTTGATATAGTCTCATTTGTTTATCCTGTCCTTTATTTTTTTTGCGCATGGAGATAAATCAGCAAATATGTTGCTGCGAGTGATGTCGGAGAGCTTATTGCCTATGCTTTTCTCTAGGATGCTTATGGTTTCACGACTTACATTTAAGTCTTTTATTCACTTTAAGTTTATTTTTGTAAATGGTGTAAGTTGGTGGTCTAGTTTCATTTTTTTTTTTGCAAACAGCTGTTCTATTTTCCAAGCACCATTTGTTGAAGAGGCTGTCTTCACTCCATTTTCTATTACTACCTTTGTCAAACATCAATTGTCCATAAAGGTGCAGGTTTATTTCTGAGTTCTCTGTTCTGTTCCATTGATCTATGTGCCTGTTCTTATGCCAGTACCAAGCTGTTTTGAGTACAATGGCCTTGTAGTATAACTTGATATTTGGAAGTGTGATACCACAAACTTTATTCTTCCTTTTCAAGATTGCTGAGGCTATTCATGTTTTTTATTTTGGTTCCATATGAATTTTTGGAATATTTGTTCTATATCTTTGAAGTATGTCATTGCTATTTTAATAGAAATTGCATTTAATTTATAAATTGCTTTGGGTAATATAGACTTTTTAATGATGTTTATTCTTCCTAACCATGAAGACGGTATATGCTTTCACTGTTTTGTATCTTTTTTGATTTGTTTTATCAATGTTTTATAATTTTCTGAATACAAGTCTTTAACCTCCTTGGTTAAATTTACTCCTAGGTATTTTATATTTTTGGTGCAATAGTAAAGTGGATTGTTTCCTTAATTTCTTTTTCAGACAAATCATTGTTGGTGTACAAAAATGCTTCTGATTTCTGAGTATTAATTTTATATTCTGCCACATTGCTGAATTTATTTATCAGGTCCATTAGTATTTTGACTGTGACTTTAGTGTTTTCTATGTACAGTATTATATCATCAGCAAATAATGATAGTTTTACTTTTTATATTCTAATTTGGATGCCTTTTATTTCTTCTTCTTGTCTGATTGCTATGGCTAGGACTTCCAGAACTATGATGAATAAGAGTATTGAAAGGGGGCACCCCTGCCTTGTTCCTGTTCTTGAGGGGATTGCTTTTAATTTTTGCCCATTGATTATGATATCGGCTGTGAGTCTATTATAGATGACCTTTATCATGTTGAGGTATGTTCCTTGTATTCCCACTTTGTTGAGTTTTGATCATAAATGGGTGCTGGATTTTATCAAATGATTTTTCTGTATCTATTGATATAATCATGTGTTATTATCCTTTCTTTGGTTTATGTGATGAATCACATTGATTGATTTGCGAAATTGTACCATCCTTGCCTCCCTGGAATAAATCCCACTTGATCATGATGTATGATTTTTTCATGTACTGCTGTATCTGATTTGTTAATATTTTGTTGAAGTTTTTAGCATCTAAATTCATCAGGGATATTGGTCAATAGTTTTCTTTCTTTGCATTGTCATTACCTGGTTTTGGAATCAGAAGTATGCCTGCCTCATAAAAGGAGCTTGGAAGTTTTCCTTCCTCTTGAATTTTTTGAAATAGCTTGAGAAGAACAGGAGTTAGTTCTTCTTTGAATGATTGGTAGAATTCACCTGTGAAGCCATCAGGCCCAGGGCTTTTGTTTGTTGGAAGTTTTGAAATAACTGTTTCAATCTCATTTGTTGTAATCGATCTGTTTAGGTCTTCTGATTCTTCCAGATTGATTTTTGAAAGATTATATATTTCAAGAAATTTGTCCATTTTATCTAGGTTGTCTACCTTTTTGGCATACAGTTCTTCATATTATTTTTTTACAATCCTTTATATTTCTGCTGTGTCAGTTGTTACTTCTCCACTCTTGTTTCTAATTTTATTTATTTGAGTCCTCTCTCTTTTTTTCTTGGTGATTCTGGCTAAGTGTTCATCAATCTTGTTTACATTTTCAAAGAACCAGCTCTTGGTTTCATTGATCCTCTGTATTTTTTTTTAGTCTCTATGTCATTTATTTTCCCTCTGGTCTTCATTATTTTCTTCCTTCTACTTCTTCTAGGCTTTACTTTCTTTTCTTTTTCTAGTTCTTTTAGTTGCAGGGTTAAGTTGTTTATTTGAACATTTTCTGGCTTCCTATGATATGCCTTTAATGCTATGAACTTCCCTCTCAGGACTGCTTTTGTTGTGTCCTATAGATTTTGAGTTGTTGTATTCTCATTTTCATTTGTTTCAAGCAAATTTTTGATTTCTTCCTTAATCCCATTGTTGACCCATTCAATATTTAATAACATGCTGTTTAGTTTCCAAGAGTTTTAGTGTGTTTCAGTTTTTCTATTATAGTTGATTTCTAATTTCATGCCATTGTGGTCAGAGAAGATGCTTCATATGATTTCAATCTTCTTGAAGTTGTTGAGACTCGTTTAATGCCATAATATTTGGTCTATCCTGGAGAATGTATCATGAGTACTTGAAAAAAATGTATATTCTGCTTATTTAGGGTGAAATGTTCTGAAGATATCTATTAAATCTAGTTATCTAGTGTGTTCCTTAATTTTGCTATTTCTTTGTTAATTTTCTTTCTTGAGGATCTCTTCAGTGATGTCAGTGGGATATTGAAGTCTTCTACTATTATAGTATTGCTCTTGATCTTGCCCTTTATGTTGATCAAAGTCTGCTTTATATATTTAGGTGCTCCTATATTAGGTGCATAGATATTTATAATGGTTATATCTTCCTGTTGGATTTTCCCCTTTATCATTATGTAGTGACCTTCTTTATTTCTTACTATAGTCTTTGTTTTAAAGTCAATTTTGTCAGATATAAGTATTATTACCCCAGCTTTTTTTTCATTTCATTTGCATGAAATATTTTTTTCCGTCCTTTTACTTCCAGTCTATATGTGGCTTTGTTTTGAGGTGGATTTCTTATAGACAACATGTATACGAGTCCTGTTTTCTTATCCACATAGCTACCCTATATCTTTTGATTGGAGCATTTAATCCATTTACATTTAAGGTTATTATTGATATGTAGTTGTTTACTGCCATTTATTTCCTTAAATCTACATTTCTCTTTTACAATTCCCCCCCCCCCGCTTTTTTCTGTCTACAGCAGTCCTTTTAACATTTCTTGCAGCATTGGTTTTGTTGCGATGAATTTCTTGAGTATTTTTTTTTTTTTTTTTGTCTGGGAAGCTTTTTATTTCTTCTTCAGTCTTAAACAATAGCCTTCCTGGATAAAGAAGTCTTGGTTGTAGGTTCTTGTTCTGCATTACTTTGAAAATTTCTTGCCATTCCCTTCTGGCCTGAAGTGTTTCTGTTGAGAAGTCTGATGTCATTCTTATGGGGTTTTTTTTGTAGGTGATAGACTGCTTTTGTCTTGAAGCTTTTAGTATTCTTTCTTTATCTCTTAACTTTGGTATTTTGATTATGATGTGTCTTGCTGTGGGTCTCTTTGGGTTCTTTTTTAATTGGGTTCTCTCTGCTCCTTGAACCTGTGTAACTCTTTCTTGCATCTATTTAGGGTAATTTTTAGCTGTAATTTCTTCAAACATGTTCTCTATCCCTTGTTTTTTTTCTTCTTCTTTAGAACCCTCTATTATGTGGATATTATTTCTCTTTATGTTGTCACAGAGCTCTCTTAGATTTTCCTCAGACTTTTTGATCCTTTCTTCTTTTTGCTGTTCTGCATCTGTGCTTTTGCTTATCTTGTCCTCTAATTTGCTGATTCGAGCCTCTGCTTCATCCAGCCTGCTTTTTATTCTTCTAGTGTAGTCTTTATTTTGTATATTGTGTTTGTCATTTCTGTCTGGTTCTGTTTTATGATTTCAATGTCCTTTTTGATGCTTGTTATCTCTTTTTTAAAATGTTTTACTTATTTGTTTATTTATTTATTTTTTTACAGGGACAGAGAAAGAGTCAGAGAGAGGGACAGATAGGGACAGACAGACAGCAATTGAGAGAAATGAGAAGCATCAATCATTAGTTTTTCGTTGCCGTTGTGACACCATAGTTGTTCATTGATTGCTTTCTCACACGTGCCTTGACCGTGGGCCTTCAGCAGACCAAGCCACCACTTGCTGGAGCCAGCAACCTTGGGTCCAAGCTGTTGAGCTTTTGCTCAAGCCAGATGGGCCCACGCTCAAGCTGGTGAGCTCAGGGTCTTGAACCTGGGTCTTCTGCATCCCAGTCTGACACTCTATCCAATGCACCACTGCCTGGTTAGGTGATGCTTGTTATCTTTTATTCAGGTAATTATTATGTTTATTCATTGTTGCTCTAAGATTGTTGAGCATCCTAACAATCATTATTTTAAACTCTGCTTCCGGTAATTTGGTTATTTCCATCACACCCAGTTCTGTTTCTGGGTTTTCATTTTGTTTTCATTTCTTTCTTCTTTTTGTCTGTGTATACACTCTTACTTTGACTGTGTTTTTGTGTAGTTAGCTGAGTCTAGGGTTGATATTGTCTGCCTCTAACTTTCAGTTGTGTTTTTTCTAGGTCTTCTTGGGTTGGCATCAGTTGTTTTTTTGTAATCTGCTATGGACTGCTTATCTGCTATCACTCTTTTTTTGCTATTGTCTTGGTTTTTTTCTATGTCTTTGCTCGGTCAGGTTTGAGGAGCCCTTCCTAAAGCTACCACTCTAACAAGGGTTGTTAGGTCCTGAACTGATGGTCTCCATATTTGGCCACTGGATGTTCCTGCCCTGGATCTCCCTAGCCAGAGCCTGGCACAGATCGGTGGGGGTCACTGAGTATGACTGGCTCTCATGTACCTTTTCGGAGTTACAGGTGATCCAGATCTTGTGACTGCTGCTGCTGGACTAAGGTGCCATTATAAATATCAGCTGCACTTCCAAGCTAGCTTTTATCTACTCTGGGCCTGGGGTAGGTTCCTTTGAAAGTTCAAGTTTCCCTGAGATCTGCTTTCTTCTGCCTCTTATTGCTGGCTACTTGTTGGGATCAGTACTATAAATCAGTGATTAGGTATAGTATTGGATGTAGCTTGCCCCTTAACCACAGATGTTTTTCTAACCAGATTTATTTATTTATTTTATTTTATTATTTCTTTTTTAACACTCAGAAGAGTGTGTTCTCAGAGGACCACTGGGTGTGGCCTCTGTGCTCTGGATATGTGGTCTGTTTGCTGGCTCCCTGCCACCACTGTTGCTGCCTTGGGCATTTGGGCTCAGGCACTGCTGGTGCCAGCCTGCCTCTGCAGCCTCAATGGGATCCGCTGCCCCCTGGTGGGCCCATACACACCTGCTCTGACCAACCTCAAGGTAGCCCAGGCCTTAGCTACCGCCAAGGTTGGGCTCAGGCCACTGTCTGGATTGTGTGGGAGCTCTGACATCCGCAGTGGCTTTCCATGGCTTCCGTCACTGCCAGTGGCAGTCAGTTCTCCCCGTTTCAACTGCTTCCACTGTCATGGGGGCCATAGCCACTGCCAGGGGCCAGCCCACATCTCAGGCATGATTGTGCACAAGCCCTGACCTCCTCAGCAGTTGCCGTGGGGCCCATTCGCAGCTGCTCCAACTGCTTCTGCTGTTTTCTGGGCCTGCTCTGTCTCCAAGGGCAGACAGGACTGCACATGAGCTCGGACATCCCCAGCTACCTCCAGGCTCCCTGCTCCATGGGCTGGCCCATGTGCTGGTGCACTTGGACTGCCTCTGTAGTCTCCCAAGCTCAGCTGGGGCAGGTTTGTATGCTCGCTCTGACCTTTGCAGTGGCTGCCCTAACCCCTAACACTGCTGGCCAGCCTGCACATGCCTCTGCTTGGACCACCCCTGCAGTGACTCAGGCTTGTGCCCCCCCCCCCACCCCGCAGTCTAGCTCAGACCCCAGTACTTACTACCTTGTCCCTAACGTGCCGCCTGCTTCTACTTACCTCTTTGTTGTGACTGGAGCAGGAAGCCTCTGGTGGGCGGGGTAATTTCTTCCCTTTGCTGGTGTTGCTGCTCCAAGGAAAAATGTTCACTTTAGATTTGGGACGTGATTCAGCCCAGGGGTTAGGGTGTCCATCCCTCAAAGTGTCTCCCCTGTGCCTTGGAGACCACACTCTTCCCTTGCAACTCCAGTCCTCCCAGCGCTCCCATCTCCCGAAACCCCAGGCAGGTGGCTGTGAGCAACGGTCTTCGTGCGGTCCCTTTAATATGGAGTCTGGGTCTGAGAGTTCTGTCTCCTTCTCTCAAACAGTATCTAGGCCCCTTTCTCAGCCAAATACAGTCCATTCATCCCTTTCAGGCTCCAGGTCTCTAGGCTGGGACTCCAGTTCTGGGGCTGAGGACCCCAAACCCACAACTCGCCAGGCACTCCTCCCCACTACAAGAGTCCCTCCCCGCCACCAGTCGCTCCCGGGAGTGGGGCAGCCCTTTCCACATCTCCACCCTTCCTACCAGTCTCAGTGTGGCTTCTTCTGTGATCCTTGGCTGTAGAATCCTCTTAGTTTAGTCCAGAGTTGGCCTTTCAAGATGACTGTTCTCAAAATTAAGTTGTAATCCACTATATTCTGAGATGTGGGAGTTGGAACGTCCGCCTACTCAGTGTCCTTCTTCTGACTTTATCTTTGATAGACACAAACAGTAATCTTTAAAAAATACCAAAGTCTAATCAACCAAGAAAGTAAATTTAAGAGAGTTTTTCAGGGTGACTGTGGTACATAGGCATCTAAGATGTTCCCCAATATGCTTCACCTCTGGTATTTAAACCATTGTGGATCTCAACTTTCTGAATATGGACTGGGTTACACTGTCTTTCAACTAAGAAACAGAAAATGGCAGTAGTGATGGGATATCATTTCTGACATCAGAATATAAAAAAAAAAGTCCCACCTAACTTCTACCTTGGGTGCAGTCTCATCTCTTGGATTGCTAACTCTGGTGTAAGTCAACACCCAGAACATGGGGCCGCCTTGTTGAGAAGCTCAAGAGAGAGAGTCCAATGGCAAATCTCCTGAGTCCTCCCATCTGCTGCATGAATTAGCTTGGGAGTGGCTTCCTCTTCAGCTGAACTTTGGGATGACTACAGCTCCACTCAACACCTTGATTACAGACTCAAGAGGGACCACCTAGCTAAGTTGCTTCAAAATTCTTGACCTATACGAACTGTAAGATAATAAAATATTGGTTGATTTAAGCCACTCAATTTTGGGGTAACTTGTTATGCAGCAATGAATGACAAATAGAGTGACCCACTTTTACCAAAGTAGTTTGCCCAAATTTAGAGTAAACTATTTCTACCCTTGCATGCAGATTTTACATTAATGCATTTTTTGTATAAACTATTATCATGTCTAAAGAAGAAAATTTCAAGGCTTTGTTCAGAGCAGAAGTTCTGTCACTGGCCACTGTGGAAATAAGGAAAACATATTTCTAGCTTATTTCTTCTAGAGTTTCCATCTGTTTGGATGCATGCCATTGATATCCATCTTCAAATACAATTCAACATTCATACACTGGGGTCAGAAAATACCTTGGGGTTTCTCTCTCCCACAGTGCAAAATTATTTCCTAAAACCATGTAACTTTTGCATTATTTATAACAATTCTTCTGTTACACCTGAGAGGTCAAGCTCAGATGAGAACAACCACTTCTGTGGGGATTGTCACTCTTCATTTAATCTGTCTAGATTGTCACTCTTGATTTAATCTATGTCTAGATTGTTTGATCGCCAGTCCAGCCAGGCTGTTGTGACTTAGTTCATCTTTCTCTGTACCATCTATGTTTGTCCCAACTCATTCATTGACCACATCTTAACCCCAGGTTGGATATCATCTAAAACTTAATTTCATTCAGACTGTGATCACATTTTAAAAACAAAATACTTTATCTACATGAGACTTTTCCTTGTAATTAAAAGTTAACTTGCCTAAACATTGATTACTATTCATTTTAATGGCAACACGTTCAGTACACCTTGAATTGAGAGAGTATTTAAAGTGCAGGATTTCCCCCACTACCAGCTGGGAGCAAATGCCATTAAATAGTGATCACAACCCTATCAAATCCAGTAGTCTTAAAGTCAAGGAATGTTAAGAACCCATTGATCATTCAATATCAGAAAATAAAAAATAACAATAATAAAATTCCTCATACTGAACTGATTAGTCTGTGCCATCTACTTTACCTATGATAATTCAATAACTTCTTGAAATAGGTGCTGTTATTGCTAGTGTATTATAAATGAGAAAACAGAAGCAGAGATGTTCAGTAACTCTCCCAAGCCCACGTAACTAAGTTGTGGGACTGGGGTTTAAAAGCAAAGTATGTTGCCTCCCGAGTCTGCACTCTCAGCGTCTGAGTGACACTGCCTCTCGAGAGGAACTGTGACTCTGTGCTCTATAGATACAGGTAGAAACAAAGCTGCTCAGAGTAAACAATGCGTACCATCTTCTATGTTGAAATCCCTGTGTGGACTATAAGCAAGACCCCCAGAAACAACCTGTGGTATTTGACCATAATTTTAAACCCACTTTTCTAACACATTCCTGAAAGGGAAAATTTCTTATTAATGTTAGGGCAAATCCTAGACTGGTGCTTGCAAAATAAATAAGAAAAGTTTATGTGGTTGTATATATGCAGTGAGTATATTTGTGTATATGTGTATATATGTGTGCGTACTTATGTACATATGCACGTGTATGAACACAAGTGTGTATAGTACACAATTAAGACCTTCATATCTTTAAGCAAATCAAAGAGCTAATCCATAATTGTGGTAGGAGTATAATGTCCCTTACTTCAAAGATGTTCACGTCCTCATCCCCAACACATATGAATATGGTATTTTACATAGCAAAATGGAATCCAGATGTCAGTGAATTAAGAATCCTGAAATAGAGGACGGCAAGATGGCGATGGAGTAGGTGGACGTACCAACTTTCAACACCCAGAACCAAAGTGGATTATAACTTAATTTTAAGAAACGTCATTTGGATAAACCAACTTTGAACTAAACTAAGTGGACTCTTCAACCAAGGAACACTGAAGAAGCCACATTGAGACTGGTAGGAAAAGCGAAAATGTGAAGAGGGTTGCCCAGCTCCCTGGAGCAAATGGCAGCCCAAAGAGACCCGCGTGGCGGGGGGAGAGTTTGGCAGAGAGGGAGGGACCTGGGTCCCAGGAACAAAGCCCCAGCCTGCAGCCCCACAGCGTAGAAGCGTTTGGACAGTATTGAGCTGTGAAACAAGTGAGGATACTGTTTGTGAGAAAGAGACAGTTTTCTCAGACCCAAGATTCTTCTTAAAGGGACAGCACAGAAAACCTCTCTCACAACCACTCACCCAGTGTTCCGGGGATAGGACAGAGGAGAGGACCAGAGCAGCGGGAAGGGAGTGTGGACTGAAGGTACAGAGAGAAATACTCTGAGGGACAGCCACCCTAACCCCTGGGCTAAGTCACTTCCCTAATCAAAAAAGAATATTTCCCCTGGAACTAGTAATACCAGCAAAGGGAGACAGGACACCAGCTAAACAAGCAATTAGAGCAGAGCTGCTTAGACGAAGGGAGCTTCCAGGACTACAATATGGAGTGTTAGGGTCTGAGTTGGAGTGAACCCACCCACACTGCTGAGGGCTTGCTGGAGGGACAGTGGCGGTAGATGCTGAAATGCAGCTCTGTTGGCGGGGGCAGAGGCACAGCTGGTGTGAGCTCAGTATAGCCCAGCAGGGGTGGAGGGGATGCACGAAAGCAGTCTGGCAGCCGCGGGCCCGCCTGTAGCCCCACCTGCGGGGGGAAAAGCAGAAGGCCAGGAATGAGCAGAGATCTGCTCTGTGACACTGGACCCTGCACAAGCCGCCCCTGACCGCGGGGGCAAGGCCAGGACCAGGGACAGGTGGAGATTCGTGGCTGAGTGCACGCCAGCAGCCCCGCCCACCCAAAAAAACGTGGTTTGCGATCCTGCGCAGGTGGGCCCAGGCCTCCAGAGCGGGGATAAAGCTCTGGATGGGCAGAAGCTCATGACTGAGTGCATGTCAGCAGCCCCGTCCAACCCGAGAAACTGTGGCGAGCAGGCTTTGACCGCGGGGGCTGGTCGGAAGACTGGGAACAAGCTGGGTCCATAGCTGAGCAAAGGTGCTCACCTCTACCCTTGGTACTGAGGCTTTTGGCATGAGTGCAGTGCGCAACCCAACCTGTGGGGGCGAGGTGAAGGCCCAGGCAGGCTGAGTCTTGTAGAACTGGGCACCAGAACACAGCCCCTCCTGCAGAGAAGAGGTGGAAATTACAGCAACAACCAAGGTGGGCCGGCACTGGCAATGCCCATACCCAACCGCCCTAGGCAGCGGCAGAGGGGGTGGTGGGTCTGCAGATAGAGCACACCTAGAGAACACCAAGTCAACACCCATTGGACTCCAGTAGCCACAACATTCTTTTATTTATTTATTTATTTATTTATTTATTTATTTATTTATTTATTTTAGAGAGGAGACAAACACACACACACACACACACACAGAGAGAGAGAGAGAGAGAGAGAGAGAGAGAGAGAGAGAGAAAGGGGGGAGGAGCTAGAAGCATCAACTGCCATATGTGCCTTGACCAGACCAGTGCAGGGATTTGAACTGGCGACCTCAGTGTTCCCAGGTCGATGCTTTATCCAATGCTCCACCTCAGGTCAGGCCACAACATTCTTATGCACAGAAAAATTGGGCAGGCAGAGAATTGCAACCCCAAAGAATAAAGAGAAATCCTCAGAGAAGGACCTGAATGAACCAGATATAACCAAATTACCAGATGCAAAATTTAAAATAATGATAGGATGTTCAATAAATTATAGCAACAATGGATAGTCATTATGATCACCTAAATAAAGAGATAACAAGTATAAAAAACGAAATTGAAATAATAAGAAAGAATCAGACAGAAATGACAAATACAGTATCAGAACTGAAGACCACAATGGAAGGAATTAAAAGCAGGATGGATGAGGCTGAGGGTCGAATCAGAGAGTTAGAGGACACAATAAACAAAGGCACAGAAGCAGAGCAGAAAAAAGAAAAGAGACTCAAAAAACTGTGAGGAAACCCTAACAACATGAAGAAAAATAACATCGGCATCATTGGGGTTCCTGAACAAGAGGAGAGAGAACAAGAAATAGAAACTTTGTTCAATCAAATTATAGCAAAAAACTCCCTAAATTAAGGCTGGAAAACATTCCAGACGTTCAAGAAGCACAGAGAACTCCATTAAAGAGAAACCCAAAGAATTCTATACCAAGACACATCATAGTTAAAATACCAAAGCTAAGGGATAAAGAGAAAAAATTAAAAGCTGCTAGAGAAAAAAAGGCTATCACAAAGGAGCCCCCATAAGGATGACATCGGACTTCTCAACAGAAACACTTGAGACCAGAAGGGAATGGCAAGATATATTCAAAGTAATGCAGAACAAGAACCTACAACCAAGTCTACTCTATCCAACAAGGCTAACATTTAAAATTAAAGGAGAAATAAAGAGCTTTCCAGACAAAGAAAGCCTCAAGGAATTCATAAAAACCAAACCAATTCTGCAATAGATACTAAGGGGCCTGTTGTGAACAGTTCAAAGGGAGGTAAGAATATAGCAAAAGAAGAATACAGCTTTAAAGAATAAAATGGCAATAAACAACTACATATCAATAAAAATCTTAAATGTAAATGGATTAAATGATCTAATCAAAAGACATAGGATAGCTGCTTGGATAAAGAAATAAGACCCATATATATGCTGTCTATAAGAGACACACCTTAAAACAAAAGATACACATAAACTGAAGGTAAAAGGATGGAAAAAATATTTCATGCAAATGGAAATGAAAAAAAACATTGGGTAGCAATACTTATATCTGACAGAATGGATTTTAAAACAAAGGCTGTAGTAAGAGATAAAAAAGGACACTACATAATGATAAAGGGAACAATACAACAGGAATATATGACTATTATAAATATCTACGCAATAAATATAGGAGTCCTGACATATATAAATCAGACTTTGATGGATATAAAGGGTGAGATTAACAGCAATACTATAATAGCAGGGGATTTCAATACCCCACAAAAATCACTGGATAGGTCCTCAAGAAAGAAAATTAATAAAGAAACATCAGACTTAAAGGATACACTAGATCAACTTGATTTAAAAGATATCTTCAGAAATTTTAACCCTAAAGCAGTAGAATATACATTGTTCTCAAGTGCTCATGGTACATTTTCTAGGATAGACCACATGTTAGGACACAAAAATGGTCTCAATACATTTAAGAAGATTGAAATCATATCAAGCATTTTCTCTGATCACAATGCCATGAAACTAAAAACTAACCACAAAAGAAAAACTGAAAAATACTCAAACACTTGGCAACTAAATAGCATGTTATTAGATAATGAATGGATTAACAATGAGATCAAAGAAGAAATAAAAAAGTTTCTAGAAACAAATGATAATGAGCATACATCAACTCAAAATTTATGGGACACAGCTAAAGCAGTACTGAGAGGGAAGTTCATTGCACTATAGGCATATCATAAGAAGCTAGAAAAAGCTCAAATAAGCAACCTGACCCTGCATCTAAAAGAACTAGAAAAACAACAGCAAATAAAGCCCAGGATCAGTAGAAGGAAGGAAATAATAAAGATCAGAGCAGAAATAAATGACATTGAGGCTAAGGAAACAGTACAGAGGATCAATGAAACCAGGAGCTGGTTCTTTGAAAAGGTAAACAAGATTGATGGACCTTTAACTAGACTCACCAAGAAAAAAAGAGAGAGGACTCAAATAAATAAAATTAAAAATGAGAGTGGAGAGTGGAGAAATAACAACTGACAAACAGAAATACAAAGTATTGTAAGAAAATACTATGAAGAACTATATGCCAAAAAATTAGACAACCTAGGTGAAATGGACAAATTTCTTGAATCATAATATTTTCCAAAAATTAATCTGGAAGAATCAGAACACCTAAACAGACCAATTACAACAAATGAAATCGAAACAGTTTTCAAAAAACTCCCAAAAAAGAAAAGTTCTGGGCCTGATGGCTTCACAAGTGAATTCTACCAAAAATTCAAAGAACTAACACCTATCCTCCTGAAGCTATTTCAAAAAATTCAAGAGGAAGGAAGACTTCCAAACTCCTTTTATGAGGCGAGCATAATTCTGATCCCAAAACTGGGCAAAGACAACACAAAGAAAGAAAATTATAGGCCAATATCCCTGATGAATTTAGACGCTAAAATTCTCATCAAAATATTAGCCAACCGGATCCAGCAATATATGAAATAAATCATACACCATGACCAAGTGTGATTTATTCTGGAGAGGCTAGGCTGGTTCAATATTCACAAATCAATCAATGTGATTCATCACATAAACAAAAGGAAGGACATAAATCACATGATAATTTCAATAGATGCAGAAAAGGCATTTGAAAAAAATCCAGCACCCATTCATGCTCAAATCTCTCAGTAAATTGGGAATACAGGGAACATTTCATAACATGATAAAGGCCATCTACAACAAACCTACAGCAAACATCATATTAAATGGACAAAAATGAAAAGCAATCCCCTTAAGATCAGGAACCAGCAAGGGGTGCCCCCTTTCACCACTCTTATTCAGCATAGTTCTGGAAGTCCTATGTACAGCTATCAGAGAAGAAGAAGAAATAAAAGGCATCCAAATTGGAAAAGAAGAGGTAAAACCATCATTATTTGCAGATGATATGCTATTGTATATAGAAAACCCTAAAGTCTCAGTCAAAAAACTACTGTACCTGATAAATGAATTTAGCAAGGTGGCAGGATATAAAATTAATACTCAGAAATCAGAGGCATTTTTATATACCAACAATGAACTGTCAGCAAAAGAAATTAAGGAAATATTTCCCTTCACTATTGCAACCTAAAAAATAAAGTACCTAGTAGTAAATTTAACCAAGGAGGTTATGGACTTGTATTCGAAAAATTATAAAACATTGATAAAAGAAATCAAGGAAGACACAAACAAGTGGAAGCATATACCGTGCTAGGAAGAATAAACATCATTAAAATGTCTATATTACCCAAAGCAATTTATAAATTCAATGCAATACCAATTAAAATTCCAATGACATACTTCAAAGATATAGAACACATATTCCAAAAATTTATATGAAACCAAAAAAGAGCACGAATAGCCTCAGCAATCTTAAAAAGAAAAAATAAAGCTGGAGGTATCACTCTTTCTGATATCAAGGTTTACTACAAGGCCTTGTACTCAAGACAGTCTGTGGCAGGGTTTGATATAGATCTGTATGGAGCCACTACCACTTTTGTGCAGTGGAGTAGAGAACTGGCTGCTGTTTTGGTTTCCTATGGCTGTTTTTTTGGGGACTGTTGGCTGGTTGACTTTTAGAGCCATGCGTGAGGAAACCGAGAGCTCTATGGAAGAGGCTGCCTGGGACCTGCAAACAAAGCAATGGAAGGAGCTGGAGTAAACATGGGAGAAAGAGATGTCTACCCTGGAGCTGGAGGAAGCGCTGGAGGAGGAGGCCAACCAGGTTTGCGAGATTCACCTAGAAATGGAGCAGACGCTGGAGAAGGAATCACAGGTTCGTGAGTTGGAGATTGCCCTGGACATTGTGGAGAGCCAGCAGCGGCGGGAGGCCGGGGCTGGAGCTGCAAGGCCTTCTGAGCAGAAGACAGCTGTGGCCCAGGGCTCAAGCCCAGCAGCAGTAGCTGGTGTTTTCAGTTCCTCTTTGGAAGATGAGGAGAATTGGTCTGGAGTTGAAATCCGCAGCCTCCAGAAGGTGAGAGCCCAGCAGCAAGGAGCTTCTACTACACCGTTGGTAGGTCTGCGATTTTGGGACATAGGATTGGATGTCATCATGCTCCCCAGAGCAGAGATGGAAATGCTGACTGCCATTGCCACATGCTTCTCTTTAGGACAGTGTGAGACCTGCCATGATGGCAGGAATGAGGGGTGAGGCTAAAGTCCCATGTGTGTGGACTGATTTCCTGGACTATGACCGGATGGGCACAGGCTCCTTTGTTGAATGGACTTATGGACAATGTGAAATACCCTGATGGAGGTAAGGGACGGCTTTGATGGAGGCCCTCCTCCTGGCCCGTGAAGCCTTTCAAACGGCAAGAAAGAAGGCTGAGGACATTTTGCGCTTTTGGCAAAGTGCTCAGAGACTGGTGAAATGTACCTTTGTAATTGTTAAAATTGTGGGATTTGTCATGTATTTGTAATTTGTGTAATGTACCTAATTTCCTTGTACAGGGATGCTAGTGGTGTAGATTGTGGGTAGTAAAGTGAGCATAGGGGTGGATTGTTGGGCGGATAAAATATAATATGCTCACTTTGTTAATGATGGCGCTGCCCACATAGAAGCACATCACCCAGGTGATATTATTTGCCCTTATGCTGTGGGGCAAAGAGATGGCTGTGGGGGAAAAGCTGTAATGTAAACAGGCCAGGTCGTTATACTTAAGGCTTTGTTTTAAGAGTAAGCTTTTCCCCACACCCTTGACTGATTGGATGATGTGGGGTGGTGTGCTCTCCTGAGGAATCCCATTGTGCCTCGGATGGGTGGCTTTGTATTGGAGACTCTCTTGTTTGTGTAATTGTATTGGAGGTTTTGATTTTACACTATAAAGTGGTACAGACCAGTAGCTTGCTAGCTCTCGGTTCCTGAGGTTAGCATTAGAAAGGAGAGCAGATTAAGGCCACATGGAGGCCAGGGGAAGCAGCCAAGATGGCAGAGTGCTGAGGAAGAAGCCAGTTTGTGCAGAGTTTGTGTAGAGAGAAAGAGATGGGAAATAGAGGTGAATAAGTCTGGTGAGCTAGAAACCTTTGATTCTAGGAAACTCGGATGAGTCAGTAGCTTTGTGAGCACTGAATGAGTGGGTTTTGGAGCCCAATGTGTGTTTTTGCTTGCCCTCTGGGTGCAAGCTAGGATTAAAGCTGATGGCTCACCAGTTCTTGGCTCTGTTGTTTCATTACCGACTGTCTGAATCTAATGTGAACCTGCATTGGCCAGGCAGCTGTGATGGTAGCTGCAGCTACTGGCTTTACATTGACAAAGGAAGAAAGAACATACAATGGAGTAAAGACAGCTTCTTTAACAAATGGTGTTGGGAAAATTGGACATATACCTGCAAAAAAATGAAACTAGACCATCAACTTACACCATTCACAAAAACAAACTCAAAATGGATTAAAGACTTAAATGTAAGCTGTGAAACCATAAGCATCTTAGAAGAAAACATAGGCAGCAAGCTCTCCGACATCTGTAGCTGCAATATATTTGCCGATTTATCTCCACGGGCAAATGAAATAAAAGGTAAGATAAACAAATGAGACTATACCAAACTGAAAAGTTTTTGCACAGTTAAAGACAATAAGAACAGAATAAAAAGACAAACCACACAATGGGAGAACATATTTGACAACACATCTAATAAAGGGTTAATAACCAAAATTTATAAAGAACTTATAAAACTCAACACCAGGAAGATAAACAATCCAATCAAAAAATGGGCAAAAGAAATGAATATAAACTTCTCCAGAGAGGACATACAGATGGCCAATAGGCATATGAAAAAATACTCAACATCACTAATCATTAGAGAAATGCAAATTAAAACCACAATGAGATATCACCTCACACCAGTCAGAATGGCGTTCATCTGCAAAACAACACAGAACAAGTGCTGGCGAGGATGTGGAGAAAAGGGAACCCTCTTGCACTGCTGGTGGGAATGCAGACTGGAGCAGCCACTGTAAAAAACAGTATGGAGATTCCTCAAAAAATTAAAAATCGAACTACCTTTTTACCCAGCTATCCCACTTTTAGGAATATACCCTAAGAACACCATAGCACTGTTCGAAAACAAGAAATGCACACCCATGTTTGTGGCAGCATTGTTCACAATAGAGAAGATCTGGAAACAGCCCAAGTGTCCGTCAGAGGATGAGTGGGATTAAAAAGCTTTGGTACATATATACTATGGAATACTACTCAGCCATAAGAAATGATGACATCGGATCATTTACAACAAAATGGATGGACCTTGATAACATTATACGGAGTGAAATAAGTAAAACAGAAAAAAACTGAGAACAGCATTATTTCATACATAGGTGGGACATAAAAGTGAGACTATGAGACGTGGACAAGAGTGTTGTGTTTACAGTGAGGGGGGGAGGGAGGAGAGGATGGGAGAGGGGGGAGGGAAGGGGCACAAAGAAAACCAGATAGAAGGTGACAGAGGACAATTTGACTTTGGGTGATGGGTATGCAACATAATTGAATGATAAGATAACGTGGAGATGTTTTCTTTGAACATATGTACCCTGATTTATTAATGTCACCCCATTAAAATTAATAAAAGAAGAAAAATTAAAAAGAAAAAAGGAATCCTGAAATAAATATTATTTTGGATTATGTAGGTGTGCCAAATGTAATTGCTAGGTTCCTGACAATAGGGAGAGAGAAGGGCCAGGGTCAGAGACTGGAAGGCATTTTTATTGCTGATGCTAAAATGAAAGATGGAGACAGGGGCTCTGTTCCCAGCAATGGAGGTCACTTCCAGAGGCTGGACATGTAAAGAGAACAGATTCTCTCTCAGAACATTCAGAAGGAATCAGCCCTACCAACATCTTGATTTAATTCCAGTGAAAACTGTTTTGGATCTTTGACCTCCAGAATGACAAAATAATACATTTGTGTTTTTATAAGCCAGTAAGTGTGCAGTGACCTCTTGCAGCAGTAATAGCAAACCAATAGAACCACCTATATTGGACAACCTAGAACAAATTTTCTCAGGTTGAAAAATGAAGAAACCCATATCCGTCTTTGGTGGCATCCTTGGGACTCCTTATTCCCTTTATCTCGAACTATTATGCATCATTTTTATCTTCTATTTCTTTTCCTTTGAATTAGACTGGAATAGTGGGAAGTTGCTCTTGTGTACTATTCTGTAATCCCACCTCTCTAGGGCACCACACCCACAAAGAATCTAGCACACTGTAGAATCTGGGTGCACACTTGATTTGTTGATCTTATTTGCTTATCACTGTTTTCTGAATTGAGCATCTTGTCAATAATTTTCCTGGAAAAATAGTAACAACAATATGCATCAGGATGATCAAGAAATAATTGCCCCTTGACCCCTCTACTTTCCTGTTTTTTGAACCATTTAATTTAACTCTATTTTAATTTGTGTAAGAATGACTTTCATACCAAAACTATTACAGAAAGTATGAACTTACTTTTGAGAGGAAAATAACATAAAACAGATACTCCCTTTTCCCCTGATATTTAAGAAAGACAAATGATTTTGTTTCAGTCCAAAATTTTTGAGTTCATAAAAATGTTCTCGAGGCCCTCAATGCCCGTTCCCACCTTTCCATTGGCCTGTGCTTTTCTGTATATTTCTGTACCCTAACATCATCCCTTGGCTATGTGTTGTTTATGTAGACAGCTTGAACAATGATGTTATCTTAGTTATATGCAAACGTGGTTTGCTGCAAGGACGTGTCCTAAATAAGAACCTTAATTTTCCATTGAAATTTAAACTTCTAAAAGATGCATTCTAATCTTCCAATATAGTTATTATAGAAAAAGTTTGGTCTCTAAAAATTGAGCTTGATAGTTACAATTTGTGTAGAGGCAGCTCTAATCTGCTCAAAAATTTGCTGATATTGAAAATGAATTGGCATGTTCCTTAACAGAAGTTGAATTCTTCATGCTATTCTCTATGGGACAAATCATGCTTATGCACTGTTTTATACTCCGAGAGTGAGGGCTTGTCTAAAAAGGAGAACTCTTTTTTGATCTTTAACTAGCTGTGACTTGATGAGATAATCTCAATAACCAACTTGCTACATCTATTGTTTTGATAATAAATTTGAATAATTGTATTTTTGAATATTAATTTGTCAACTTGTGGTTGCAATCTTTATCTTGGAAAAGGTCAGGTAGGGTTCATTGGATCACCTGGCTCACCCTCTCTACGATTCTTTTTCTCTCAGGGGCTGTGGGTGTGTCAAGCTTGGTCTGCCCTGCAGCTGAGCTATTCATGAGAAGCAGGTAGATGGAAAGCGTAGCACAAGACCTAATGGTACAAATCCTGTTTGAGAATCTGCTTGGAGGCAGGTGAGTTTTAGGCATTGAGTACCAAACCGTACCTCATATTCTCAACAGCTATTCCAGGATACACAGAGGCTAAGATAGAAAATAATCACATATCATTTGAGAGATCTAAAGTATTACAGTGTGGATGTAGGTGAAACAGTTCAACCAGCTAGTAATAAAAATATTGTTTAGCATTTGTAAAATATTTATGCAAAAATAACATGATTACCTCTTGTGGATGTCATTTTAAACTGTGTGTGCTGAATACTGCCAGTGTTTTCTACTTCATGAATAGCTCGAAGCCCAGGACCATTGTCCCAGCCTACCCAGAAATATGAGGTCTATTTTTGAAGCCATACAGAAGAGAAATAGAGTGTAAGAATTGAAGGAGAATGGCTGGGGTCCTTCCCCATGAGATTGTGGGTAGTACTCGTAGAGTTGTTAGTCATCTTAGAGACTCAAGAGACAGAAAGTGAAGGCTGAATGGTTACTTCCTATTAGGCACAACAACCTCCACCTTGAACCTTTCTTCCCAGTGAGGTAGGGTCCAGTGATTTTCCTGGTTTCAGTAATCTAACAATTGCATCACCCATGAGAATGAGCAGCAAAGTGGGAATTTCTCTGCCCCTCCAGACTAAGAGAGAAACAAGAAGGGGCCTTCGTTTTTTGTTTTTTTTTTTACCTATGACCATGTATGTACCATATGTGTGTTTAGAGAATTGAAGAGAAAGATCTCAGGGATCTCAAATGAATGATTTTTGATTAAACAATAGAAGTCAACTCACACTTTAGTTGAGCAGTTACAAGAAGACAGTAAGTATTGAGATTAAACCACTAAATTGAGGACTCTACCAGTGGTCGGCAAACTCATTAGTCAACAGAGCCAAATATCAACAGTACAACAATAGAAATTTCTTCTGAGAGCCAAATTTTTTAAACTTAAACTTATAGGTAGGTACATTCCTTATCAAGGTAGCACCTGCACATGGTATTTTATGGAAGAACCACACTCAAGGGGCCAAAGAGCTGCATGTGGCTCGTGACCCGCAGTTTGCCAACTAGGGCTCTAGACGAGCATAGTGGATCATTATAAAACCAAACTTCTATTTTGAAGGCACATATTGTATAATTTACTGGCCTGCAGATAGTGAGTTATGGTATTTACCAAGTTTTACTTTAATATGTTTTATATTCATCTATCTCTCATTTATCATTTATTATCTACCTTTCATCTATCACCCATCTATCCACCTATCATCTACCTTTCTTTCTAATCATATAGCTACACAATCAGACTTTTAATTGTAAGTATAAATAGAGATGGTTTAGATTTTTTCCTATGCCTTGGTTATACAAATAAGAACTATGTAGGTATTTTAAAAAGTATATCATTCCTGCCTGACCAGGCGGTGGCGCAGTGGATAGAGAGTCGGACTGGGATGCGGAGGACCCCAGTTCGAGACCCGGAGCTCGCCAGCCTGAGCACGGGTCCATCTGGCTTAAGCAAAGGCTCGCCAGCTTGGACCCAAGGTCGCTGGCTCCAGCAAGGGGTTGCTTTGGTTCGCTAAAGGCCCGCGGTCAAGGCAAATATGAGAAAGCAATCAATGAACAACTAAGGTGTTGCAATGGCAACGAAAAACTAATGATTGATGCTTCTCACCTCTCTCCATTCCTGTCTGTCTGTCCCTATCTGTCCCTCTCTCTGACTCTCTCTCTGTCCCTGTTAAAAAAAAAAAGTATATCATTCCCTAGGAAATTTCAAATAGTTTCTTTTTTTCCTTTTAACATTTATTGATTTTAATTTATTGTATTTACATAAATTCAAGTGTCCCACTGAATATACCTCCTTCAAGTGTTCCACTCGACACCCCCTTTTCCCCCTTCCCCGAATGCCTTCCCCTCTTCCCTTCAAGATTTGCTTTCTTGCTCTCTATAATGCTGTGTTATGTATATATAATTTCATTAATCTCTTTCCCTTCTCTGATCCCATCCTCTCGTCCACTTTCCCTTTGACAGCTGTGCCTCTGGTCCCTTTGATCCCACCTCTGCCTCTATTCCGCTTCTCAATTCACACTGTTCATTAGATTCCTCAAATGAGTGAGTTCATATGATATTTTTCATTCTCTGCCTGGCTTATTTCACTTAGCATAATAGTTTCCAGGTTCATCCATGTTGTTGCAAAGGATAAGATTTCCTTCTTTTTCATGGTCCCATAGTATTCCATTGTGTATATGTGCCACTATTTTTTAATCCACTCGTCCACTGATGGACACTTGGGCTGTTTCCAGATCTTGCCTATAGTAAACAATGCTGCAATAAACATAGAGGTGCATTTCTTTTTTTGATCAGTGGTTTAGTATTACCATATATTCCTAAAAGTGGGATAGCTGGGTCAAAAGGCAGTTTCATTTTTAATCTTTTGAGGAATCCCCATACTGTTTTCCACATTGGCTGTACCAATCTGCATTCCCTTCAGCAATGCAGGAGGGTTCCCTTTTCTCCACCTCCTTGCAAGCACTTATTATTGGTTGTTTTGTTAATGAGTGCAATTCTTTTCACATTTTATTTTTATTTTTTTTTGTATTTTTTCTAACTTAAAAGCGGGATGGAAGTCAGACAGATTCCCGCATGAACCGGACCGGGATCCAATGACATGCCCACAAGGGAGCGATGTTCTGCCCATATGGAACATTGCTCCATTATGGCTGGAGCCATTCTAGCGCTTGAGGCAGAGGCCATGGAGCCATCCTCAGTGCCCGGGCTACTTTGCTCCTATGGAGCCTTGGCTGCAGGAGAGGAAGAGAGAGATAGAGAGGAAGGAGAGGGGGAGGGGTGGAGAAGCAGATGGGCGATGAGAGCCATTTTGACATGTGTGAGGTGGTATCTCATTGTGGTTTTAATTTGCATTTCTCTAATGATTAGTGATGTTAAACATATTTTTATATGCCTATTGGCCATTTGTATGTCCTCTTTGGAAAAGTGTCTATTTACTTCTTTTGCCCATTTTTTGATTGGATTGTTTATCTTTCTGGTGTTAAGTTCTAGAAGTTCTTTATAAATTTTTGTTATTAACCCTTTATCAGACATATTGCCAAATATGTTTTTCCATTGTGTGGTTTGTCTCTTCTCTTTATTTTGTTCATATTGTCTTTAGCTGTTGAAAAGCTTTTTAGTTTGATATAGTCCCATTTGTTCATCCTGTCCTTTATTTCACTTGCCCATTGAGATAAATCAGCAAATATATTGCTACGAGAAATGTCGGAGAGCTTACTGCCTATGTTTTTTTCTAGATGATTATGGTTTCATGACTTATATTTAAGTCCTTTATCCCTTTTGAGTTTGTGTAAGTTGGTAGTCCATTTCATTTTTTTGCAAGTGCCTGTCCAATTTTCCTTGTCTTTACTCCATTATATGTTCTTACCTCCTTTGTTAAATATCAATTGTCCATAAAGGTGTGGGTTTATTTCCGGGTTCTCTGTTCTGTAACCTGTTTTTATGCCAACACCAAGCTGTTTTGAGTACAATGGCCTTGTAGTATAAGTTTATATCAGGAAGTGTGATACCTTCCACTTTATTCTTCTTTTTCAAGATTGCTGAGGCTATTTGGGTTTTTTTTGGGTTCCATATAAATTATTGGAATATTTGTTCTATACCTTTGAAGTTTGGCATTGGTATTATAATGGGAATTGCATTGAATATATAAATTGCTTTGGGTAATATAGACATTTTAATGATATTTATTACTCCTATCCATGAACACAGCATATGCTTCTACTTCTTTGTGTATTTCTTGATTTTTTTAATAAATGTTTTATAATTTTTTGAGTATAAGGATTTAACTTCCCTGGTTTATTTTACTCCAAGGAACTTTATTTTTTTTGTTGCAATAGTTAAAGAGATTGTTTTCTTCATTTCTCTTTTAGGCATTTTATTGTTCGTGTATAAAAATGCCTCTGATTTCTGAATATTAATTTTATATCCTGCCACTTGCTTAATTTATTTATGAGGTTTTGTCATTTTTAGACTGAGACTTTAGGATTTTCTATGTACAATATCATATCATGAGAGAATAATGATGGTTTTACTTTTCTTTTTAAATTCAGATGCCTTTTATTTCTTCTTTTCGTCTGATTGCTGTGGCTAGGACTTCCAGGACTATGTTGAATAAGAGTGGTGAAAGGGGGTTCCCCTGCCTTGATCCTGATCTTAAGGGGAATTGCTTTTAATTTTTATTCATTGACTATGATGTTGGCTGTGGGTTTGTCATAAATGGCCTTTATCATGTTGAGGTATGTTCCCTGTATTCCCACTTTGCTAAGAGTTTTGATCATAAAAGGGTGCTGGATTTTATAAAATGGTTTTTCTGCATCTATTGATATTATTACGTGATTTTTCTTCTTCCTTTTGTTTATGTGATGAGTCACATTGATTAATTTGCAAATGTTGTACCAGCCTTGCCTCCACAGAATAAATTTCACTTGATCATGATATATGATTATTTCATGTATTGCTGGATTTGGTTTGCTAATATTTTGTTGAGAATGTTAGCATCTAAATTCATCAGGAATATTGGCCTATAGTTTTCTTTCTTTGTAGTGTTTTTGCCTGGTTTTACAATAAGGATTATGCTTGCCTCATAAAAGTAGTTTGGAAGTTTTACTTCCTCTTGAATTTTTTGAAATAGCTTGAGAAAAATAATAGTTAGCTCTTTGAATATTTGGCAAAATTGGCCTGTGAAGCCAACTGGCCCAGGACATGATTTTTTTTTTTTTTGATAACTGTTTAGATCACATTTGTTGTTATTGAAATGTTTAGGTTTTCTGATTCTTCCGAATTGATTTTTGAAAGATTATATGTTTCAAATAATTTGTCCATTTCACCTAGGTTGTCCAATTTTTTGGAATTCAGATTTTTTTAAATATATATTTTATTATTATTAATTCTAATGGGGTGACACCAATAAATCAGGGTACATATGTACAATGAAAACATCTCCAGGTTATCTTATCATTAAATTGTGTTGCATACCTGTCACCAAAAGTCAAATTGTCCTCTGTCACCTTCTACCTAGTTTTCCCTGTGTCCCTCCCCCCCTATCCCACTCTTCCCTCCCCCCATCCCGTAAACACCACTCTCTTGTCCATGTCTCATATTCTCACTTTTATGTCCCACATATGTATGAAATCATGCTGTTCTCAGTTTTTCTTTTTTTCTGACTTATTTATTTCACTCCATATAATGTTATCAAGGTACATCCATTTTTATAAATAATCCGATGTCATCATTTCTTATGGCTGAGTAGTATTCCATAGTATATATGTATAATAGCTTTTTAATCCACTCGTCCTCTGACGGACGCTTGGGCTGGTTCCAGATCTTCGTTATTGTGAACAATGCTGCCACGAACATGGGGTGCATTTCTTCTTTTCAAACAGTGCTATGGTGTTCTTAGGGTATACTCCTATAAGTGGGTAAGCTGGGTCAAAAGGCAGTTCGATTTTTAATTTTCTGAGGAATCTCCAAACTGTTTTCCACAGTGGCTGCACCAGTCTGTGTTCCCACCAGCAGTGCAGAAAGGTTCCTTTTCTCCACATCCTCGCCAGCACTTATTCTGTGTTGTTTTGCTGATGAGTGCCATTCTGACTGGTGTGAGGTGATATCTCATTGTGGTTTTAATTTGCATTTCTCTAATGATTAGTGATTTTGAGCATTTTTTCATATGCCTATTGGCCATCCGTATGTCCTCTTTGGAGAAATTTCTATTCATTTCTTTTGCCCATTTTTTGATTGGGTTGTTTGTCTTCCTGGTGTTGAGTTTTATAAGTTCTTTATAAATTTTAGTTATTAACCCCTTATCAGATGTGCTGTCGAATATGTTCTCCCATTATGTGGTTTGTCTTTTTATTCTGTTCTTATAGTCTTTAGCTGTGCAAAAACTTTTTAGTTTGATATAGTCCCATTTGTTTATCTTGCCTTTTATTTCATTTGCCCGTGGAGATAAATCGGCAAATATATTGCTGCTAGAGATGTCGGAGAGCTTGCTGCCTATGTTTTCTTTTAAGATGCTTATGGTTTCACAGCTTACATTTAAGTCTTTTATCCATTTAGAGTTTGTTTTTGTGAATGGTGTAAGTTGATGGTCTAGTTTCATTTTTTTGCAGGTATATGTCCAATTTTCCCAACACCATTTGTTAAAGAGGCTGTCTTTACTCCATTGTATGTTCTTTCCTCCTTTGTCAAATATCAGTTGTTCATAAAGTTGTGGATTTATTTCTGGGTCCTCTGTTCTTTTCTATTGATCTATGTGCCTGTTCTTATGCCAGTACCAGGCTGTCTTGAGTATGCCTTATAGTAAACCTTGATATCTGGAAGAGTGATACCTCCTGCTTTATTTTTTATTTTTAAGATTGCTGAGGCTATTCGTGTTCTTTTTTGGTTCCATATAAATTTTTGGAATATGTGTTCTATATCTTTGAAATATGTCATTGGTATTTTAATTGGTATTACATTGAATTTATAAATTGCTTTGGGTAATATAGACATTTTAATGATGTTTATTCTTCCTAGCCATGAGCACGGTATTTGCTTTCACTTGTTTGTATCTTCCTTGATTTCTTTTATCAATGTTTTATAATTTTCGAGTACAAGTCCTTAAACTCCTTGGTTAAACTTACTCCTAGGTACTTTATTTTTTAACTTTTTTTTTATTTTATTCATTTTAGAGAGGAGACACAGAGTGAGAGAGAGAGAGAGAAAGAGAGAGAAAGGGGGGAGGAGCTGGAAGCTCAACTCCCATATGTGCCTTGACCAGACCAGTGCAGGGTTTTGAACTGGCGACCTCAGTGTTCCCAGGTCGACGCTTTATCCACTGCGCCACCACAGGTCAGGCAGGTACTTTATTTTTTTGGCTGCAATAGTGAAGGGGATTGTTTCCTTAATTTCTTTTGCTGACAGTTCATTGTTGGTATATAGAAATGCCTCTGATTTCTGAGTATTAATTTTATATCCTGCCACCTTGCTGAATTCATTTATAAGGTCCAGTAGTTTTTTGACTGAGACTTTAGGGTGTTCAATATACAATATCATATCATCTGCAAATAGTGACAGTTTTAGTTCTTCTTTTCCAATTTGGATGCCTTTTATTTCTTCTTCTTGTCTGATTGCTGTAGCTAGGACTTCCAGAACTATGTTGAATAAGAGTGGTGAAAGGGGGCATCCCTGCCTGGTTCCTGATCTTAAGGGGATTGCTTTTAATTTTTGTCCATTTAGTATGATGTTTGCTGTCGGTTTATCGTAGATGGCCTTTATCATGTTAAGGAATGATCCCTGTATTCCCACTTTACTGAGAGTTTTGAGCATGAATGGGTGCTGGATTTTATCAAATGCCTTTTCTGCATCTATTGAAATTATTATGTGATTTTTGTCCTTGCCTCTCCAGAATAAATCACACTTGATCATGGTGTATGATTTTTTTCATATATTGCTGGATCCAGTTGGCTAATATTTTGTTGAGAATTTTAGCGTCTAAATTCATCAGGGATATAGGCCTATAATTTTCTTTCTTTGTGTTGTCTTTGCCCGGTTTTGGGATCAGAATTATACTCGCCTCATAAAAGGTTTTGGAAGTCTTCCTTCCTCTTGAATTTTTTGAAATAGCTTGAGGAGGATAGGAGTTAGTTCTTCTTTGAATTTTTGGTAGAATTCACTTGTGAAGCCTTCAGGCCTGGGATTTTTCTTTTTTGGGAGTTTTTGATAACTGTTTCGATCTCATTTGTTGTAATTGGTCTGTTTAGGTGTTCTGATTCTTCCAGATTGATTTTTGGAAGGTTTTATGATTCAAGAAATTTGTCCATTTCACCAAGATTGTCTAATTTTTTGGCATATAGTGCTTCATAGTATTTTCTTACAATGCTTTGTATTTCTGTTGTGTCAGTTGTTATTTCTCCACTCTCCTTTTTAATTTTATTTATTTGAGTCCTCTCTCTTTTTTTCTTGGTGAGTCTAGTTAAAGGTTCATCAATCTTCTTTACCTTTTCAGAGAACCAGCTCCTGGTTTCATTGATCCTCTGTATTGTTTCCTTCGCCTCTATGTCATTTATTTCTGCTCTGATCTTTATTAATTGCTTCCTTCTACTTGTGTTGGGTTTTATTTGTTTTTCTAGTTCTTTTAGATGCAGGGTCAGGTTGCTTATTTGAGCTTATTTTAGATTCTTATGATATACCTGTAGTGCAATAAACTTCCCTCTCAGAATTGCTTTTGCTGTGTCCCATAAATTTTGAGTTGATGTATGCTCATTATCATTTGTTTCTAGAAACTTATTTATTTCTTCTTTGATCTAATTGTTAATCCATTCATTATTTAATAACATGCTATTTAGGTTCCAAGTGTTTGAGTATTTTTCAGTTTTTCTTTTGTGGTTAATTTCTAGTTTCATGGCATTGTGATCAGAGAAAATGCTTGATATGATTTCAATCTTCTTAAATTTATTGAGACCATTTTCGTGTCCTAACATGCAGTCTATCCAAGAAAACGTACCATGAGTTCTTGAGAAGAATGTGTATTCTACGCTTTAGTCTGAAAAGTTCTGAAGATATCTATTAAATCAAGTTGATCTAGTGTCTCCTTTAAGTCTGCTGTTTCTTTATTAATTTTCTTTCTTGAGGATCTATCCAGTGTTGTTAGAGGGGTATTGATATCCCCTACTATGATAGTATTTATGTTAATCTTGCCCTTTATATCCATCAAAGTCTGCTTTATGTATGTCAGGGCTCCTATATTTGGTGCGTAGATATTTATAATAGTTATATCTTCCTGTTGAATTGTTCCCTTTATCATTATGTGGTGTCCTTCTTTATCTCTTACTACAGCGTTTGTTTTAAAGTTCATTTTGTCAGATATAAGTATTGCTACCCCTGCTATTTTTTCATTTCCATTTGCATTAAACATTTTTTCCATCCTTTTACCTTCTGTCTCTGTGCTTCTTTTGTTTTAAGGTGTGTCTCTTGTAGACAGCATATGTATGGGTTCTGTTTCTTTATCCATGCAGCTACCCTATGTCTTTTGATTGGATCATTTAATCCATTTACATTTAATGTTATTATTGATATGTAGTTGTTTATTGCCATTTTATTCTGTAAAGCTGTATTCTTCTTTTGCTCTATTCTTTCCTCCCTTTAAACTGTTTACAACAGGCCCCTTAGTATCTCTTGCAGAATTTGTTTGGTTTTTTATGAATTCCTTGAAGCTTTCTTTTTCTGGGAAGCTCTTTATTTCTTCTTCAATTTTAAAAGTTAGGGTTGCTGGATAAAGTAGTCTTGGTTGTAGGTTCTTGTTCTGCATTACTTTGATTATATCTTGCCATTCCCTTCTGGCCTCAAGTGTTTCTGTTGAGAAGTTTAATGTCATCCTTATGGCGGCTCCTTTGTAAGTGATACCCTTTTTTTTCCTAGCAGCTTTTAAAATTTTTCTTTATTCCTTAGCTTTGGTATTTTAACTATGATGTGTCTTGGTGTAGATTTCTTTGGGTTTCTCTTTAATGGAGTTCTGTGTACCTCTTGAATGTGTGGAGTGTTTTCCAGCCTTAATTTAGGAAAGTTTTCTGCTATGATTTGATTAAACAAAGTTTCCATTTTCTGTCCTCTTTCCTCTTCTTCAGGCACCCCTATGATGTGAATGTTGATTCTCTTCAGGTTTTCACAGAGCTCCCTTAGAGTTTCCTCACATTTTTTGAGTCTTTGTTCCCTTTTCTTCTCTGCTACTGTGCCTTTGTTTATTGTGTCCTCTATCTCGCTTATTTGATCCTCAGCATGGTTCATCCTGCTTTTAATTCCTTCCATTGTGGTCTTCAGTTCTGATACTGTATATGTCAATTCTGTCTGATTCTTTTTTATTATTTCAATTTTTTTATTTTTATACTTGTTATCTCTTTATTCAGGTGTTCATAATGACTATCCATTGTTGCTCTAATTTCTTTGAACATCTTAACTATCATTATTCTAAATTCTGCTTCTGGTAATTTTGTTATATCTTGTTCATTCAGGTCCTTCTCTGGGGATTTCTCTTGATTCATCTGGTTTGCATTCCTCTGCCTGCCTATTTTGTCTGTGTAAAGGCAAGTGTGATCACTGGAGTCCAGTAGGTTTTGCCTTTGTGTTCTTGAGTTGTGGTCTGTCTGTAAGCCCCTACCCCCTCTACCGCTGCTTAGGATGGTTGGTTATGGGCGTAGCTAGGGCCGGCCCACTGTGTCTTTTGCTGTGATTTCTGCCTCTCCTTCGTGGGAGTGGCTGTCACTCAAGCGACAGACTCAACATCCAGGGTAGAGGTGAGCACCTTTGCTCAGCTGCGGACCCAGCCTGTTTCCGGACTCCCGCCCAGAACCCGCAGTCAGAGCCTGCTCGCCACAGTTTCGCGGGTTGGGCGGGGCTTTTGACGTGCTCTCAGCTGTGAGCCTTTGCCCATCTGGAGCTTTAGCCCTGCGCTCGATGCCAGGGACCTTCTGTACAGGGTCGCAAACCAAGGTTTATTGGGCCGGGCGTGTTTGCTGGCTTTCACTCAGCTGCGAACTTCTGCTCACCCCGGACTCTACCCTGCCCCGCGTTCGGAGCCCCCTAGCACACGTAGAATGGCAAACCGCGGTTTCTCCGGCCGGGCGAGGATAATAGCGTGGGCTCATCTGCAAGCTTCCACTTGTCTCGGGGTCTACCCTGTTCCCGCACTCGGAACCCCCTCTCACACATAGAATGGCAAACTACGGTTTCTCCGGCTGGGCAGGGCTGGTAGTATAAGCTTAGCTGCGAGCCCCTCGCCTGTCCCTGGTCCCAGCCCCGTCCTCGTAGTCAGGGCCGGCTTGCGCAGGGTTGCAGAGCAGATTTCTGCCCGTTCCTGGCCTCCTGCTTTGTCCCCATAGGCGGGATTACAGGCAGGCTCTCAGCTTCCGGATCGCTTTTTTGCGTCCCCTCCAACCCTGCTGGGCTAGACCGAGCTCACACCAGCTTGGCCTCCGCCCACGCCGACAGAACCGTGTTTCAGGGTCCTGTCGCCAACAAGCCCTTCAGCAACCCTCAGCAGAGTAGGAAGGGACCTAATACCCCACACTGTTGGCCTGGGAGCTCCCTCACTTGTTTCATAGCTAAAACTGTCCAAACGCCTCTTCTAGGTTCTGGGACTTTAGGCTGGGGCTTGGTTCCTGGGATCCAGGTCCCTTTCTTTCAGCCAAACTTTCCTCCTGCCATGCGGGTCTCTTCAGGCTGCCGTTTGCTCCGGGGAGCTGGGCAGCCCTCTTTGCATTTTCACTATTCCTACCAGTCTCAATGTGGCTTCTTCTGTGTTCCTTGGTTGAAGAGTCCATTTAATTTAGTTCAAAGTTGGTTTATCCAGATGATGGTTCTTAAAACTGAGTTATAATCCACTTTGGTTCTGGCAGTTGGAAGTTGGTACGTCCGCCTACTCTGTTGCCATCTTGCTTCTCAGGGAATTCAGATCTTCATAGTATTTTCTTCTAATCTTTTGTATTTCTGCAATGTCAGTCGTTATTTCTTCACTCTCATTTCTAATTTTATTTATTTGAGCCCTCTCTTTTTTTCTTGGTGAGTCTGGTTAAAAGTTTATCATTCCTGCTTGACCTGTGGTGGCGCAGTGGATAAAGTGTCGACCTGGGAACACTGAGGTCACCAGTTCAAAACCCTGCACTGGTCCGGTCAAGGCACATATGGGAGTTGATGCTTCCAGCTCTTCCCCCCTTTCTCTCTCTCTCTCTCTCTCTCTCTGTGTCTCCTCTCTAAAATGAATAAAATAAAAAAAATTTTTAAAAAAGATTAAAAAAAAATAAAACTTTATCATTTCTGCTTACCTTTTCAAAGAACCAGTTCTTAAGGATCTATCCATTGATGTTAGCGGAGTATTATAATCCCCTACTATTATATCATTGCTTTTAAAAAAATTTTTTATTTTTATTTTTATTGTTATTTTTTAATATATATTTTATTATTATTAATTCTAATGGGGTGACACCAATAAATCAGGGTACATATGTACAATGAAAACATCTCCAGGTTATCTTATCATTCAATTGTGTTGCATACCCATCACCAAAAGTCTAATTGTCCTCTGTCACCTTCTATCTGGTTTTCCCTGTGCCCCTCCCCTCCTCCCTATCCCACTCTTCCCTCCCTCCCCCCATCCCATAACCATCACTCTCTTGTCCATGTCTCATATTCTCACTTTTATGTCCCACCTATGTATGTAATCATGCTGTTCTCAGTTTCTCTTTTTTTCTGATTTACTTATTTCACTCTGTATAATGTTATCAAGGTACATTCATTTTGTTATAAATGATCCGATGTCATCGTTTCTTATGGCTGAGTAGTATTCCATAGTATATATGTACCATAGCTTTTTAATCCACTCGTCTTCTGACGAACACTTGGGCTGGTTCCAGATCTTCGCTATTGTGAACAATGCTGCCACGAACATGGGGGCGCATTTCTTCTTTTCGAACAGTGCTATGGTATTCTTAGGGTATATTCCTATAAGTGGGATAGCTGGGTCAAAAGGCAGTTTGATTTTTAATTTTCTGAGGAATCTCCAAACTGTTTTCCACAGTGTCTGCACCAGTCTGCATTCCCACCAGCAGTGCAGAAGAGTTCCCTTTTCTCCACATCCTCTCCAGCACTTATTCTGTGTTGTTTTGCTGATGAGTGCCATTCTGACTGGTGTGAGGTGATATCTCATTGTGGTTTTAATTTGCATTTCTCTAATGATTAGTGATGTTGAGCATTTTTTCATATGTCTATTGGCCATCTGTATGTCCTCTTTGGAGAAATTTCTATTCATTTCTTTTGCCCATTTTTTGATTTAGTTGCTTGTCTTCCTGGTGTTGAGTTTTATAAGTTCTTTATAAATTTTAGTTATTAACCCCTTATCAGATGTGCTGTCGAATATGTTCTCCCATTGTGTGGTTTGTCTTTTTATTCTGTTCTTATTGTCTTTAGCTGTGCAAAAACTTTTTAGTTTGATATAGTACCATTTGTTTATCTTGCCTTTTATTTCATTTGCCCGTGGAGATAAATCGGCAAATATATTGCTGCTACAGATGTCGGAGAGCTTGCTGCCTATGTTTTCTTTAAGATGCTTATGGTTTCATGGCTTACGTTTAAGTCTTTTATCCATTTAGAGTTTGTTTTTGTGAATGGTGTAAGTTGATGGTCTACTTTCATTTTTTTTGCAGCTAGATGTTCAATTTTCCTAACACCATTTGTTAAAGAGGCTGTCTTTACTCCATTGTATGTTCTTTCCTCAGTTGTCAAATATCAGTTGTCCATAAAGCTGTGGGTTTATTTCTGGGTCCTCTGTTCTGTTCCATTGATCTATGTGCCTCTTCTTATGCCAATACCAGGCGGTCTTGAGTATAATGGCCTTGTAGTAAACCTTGATATCTGGAAGAGTGATACCTCCTGCTTTAATTTTTCTTTTTAAGATTGCTGAGGCTATTCGTGTTCTTTTTTGGTTCCATATAAATTTTTGGAATATGTGTTCTATATCTTTGAAGTATGTCATTGAAAATTTAATTGGTATTGCATTGAATTTATTAATTGCTTTGGGTATTATAGACATTTTAATGATGTTTATTCTTCCTAGCCATGAGCACGGTATATGCTTCCACTTGTTTGTATCTTCCTTGATTTCTTTTTTTTTTTTAATTTTTATTTTATTCATTTTAGAGAGGAGACACAGAGTGAGAGAGATAGATAGATAGATAGAGAGAGAGAGAGAGAGAGAGAGAGGAGGAGTTGGAAGCATCAACTCCCATATGTGCCTTGACCAGACCAGTGCAGGGTTTTGAACTGGCGACCTCAGTGTTCCCAGGTCGACGCTTTATCCACTGCGCCACCACAGGTCAGGCCCCTTGATTTCTTTTATCAATGTTTTCTAATTTTCTGAGTACAAGTCCTTAACCTCCTTAGTTAAATTTACTCCTAGGTACTTTATTTTTTTTTGCTGCAATAGTGAAGGGGATTGTTTCCTTAATTTCTTTTGCTGACAGGTCATTGTTGATATATAGAAATGCCTCTGATTTCTGAGTATTAATTTTATATCCTGCCACCTTGCTGAATTCATTTATAAGGTCCAGTAGTTTTTTGACTGAGACTTTAGGGTGTTCAATATACAATATCATATCATCTGCAAATAGTGACAGTTTTAGTTCTTCTTTTCTAATTTGGATGCCTTTTATTTCTTCTTCTTGTCTGATTGCTGTAGCTAGGACTTCCAGAACTATGTTGAATCAGAGTGGTGTATAGCATTGCTTTTGATCTCGCCCTTTATGTGCATCAAAATCTGCTTTATATATTTAGGTGCTCCTCTATTACGTGTGTAAATATTTATAATGGTTATATCTTCCTGTTGGATTGCTCCCTTTATCATTATGTAGTGACCTTCTTTATCCCTTATTACAGCTTTTGTTTTAAAGTCTATTTTGTCAGATATAAGTATTGCTACCCCAGCCGTATTTTTCATTTCTATTTGCATAAAATATTTTTTTCTATTTCTTCACTTTTTGTCTATGTGTATTTTTTGTTTTGAGGTTGGTCTATTGGAGACAGCATATATATTGGTCCTGTTTTTTTGTCCACACAACTACCCTATGTCTTTTTATTAGAGCATTTAATTAATTTACATTTAAGGTTATTATTGATATGTAGTATTGATATGTAGTTGTTTATTGTCATTATTTTCTTTAAATCTACATTCTTCTTTTACTAGATCCCTCCCCCGCCCCACTTTGTTCTATTTACAACAGGCCCCTTAACATTTCTTGCAGCATTGGTTCGGTTGGGTTTTTTTTTTGTCTGGGAAGGTTTTTATTTCTCTTTTAATTTTAAATTATAGCTTTGCTGGATAAAGAAGTCTTGGTTTTTGGCTCTTGTTTTGAATTACTTTGAATATTTCTTGCCATTCTCTTCTGGCCTCAAGTATTTCTCTTGTAATGTCAGATGTTATCATTATGGGGGCTCCTTTGTAGGTGATTGACTGCTTTTCACTTGCATCTTTTAGTATTCTTTCTTTATGTCTTAACTTTGGTATTTTAATTATGATGTGTCTTTATGTAGGTCTCTTTGGGTTCCTCTTTAATGGGACTTTCCGTGCTTCTTGAACTTGTATGACTTTTTCATTTATCAAGTTAGGAAAGTTTTCAGCTATGATTTTTTTTAATCAGGTTTTCTATCCTTTGTTCTTTCTCTTCTCCTTCAGAAATCCTTATGATGCGAATGTTGTTTCTCTTTATATTGTCACAGAGCTCTCTTAGAGTTTCCTCAGACTCTTTAATCCTCTTTTCTTTTTGCTGTTCTGCTTCCATGCTTTCATTTATCTTGTCCTCTAAATCACTGATTCAATCCTCTGCTTTATGCAGCCTACTTTTAATTCTTTTTAGTGTAGTCTTTATCTCTGAATTTGTATTTGTCATTTCTGTCTGATTCATTCTTATGATTTTATTGTACTTTTTGATGCTTTCTATCTCTTTATTTAGGTGCTCATTATGTCTGTCCATTGTTGCTCTAAGATCTTTGAGCATCTTTAAAATCATTATTTTATACTCTGCATCTGGTATCTTAGTTACTTCCATTTCATTCAGTTCTTTTTCTAGGGATTTCTCTTGTTAATTCATTTGGATTGCATTTTTTTCCTTCCCATTTTGTCTGTGTATAAACTGCTCATTGGGTGTGCTGTTTGTGCATTTAACTGAGTATAGGGTTGGTGTTATCTTCCTCCAGCTTCCGTTTATCCTGTTTCTAGATCTTCTTGGGTTGGCCTTAGCTGTTGTTTGTAGTCCACTGTGGGCTACTCATCTGCTGCTACTATTCTTTTAGCTATTTGTGTTGGTGTTTTCTATGCCTTTACTGGGTCAGGTGTGAGGAGCCCATCCTTAATATATCACTCTAACTAGGGTTGTCAGGTCCTGAGCTGATGCTCTCCTTTTCTGGCAGCTGGATGTGCCAGTCCTGGATCTCCCTGTGTGGAACCTGGCCTAGGTCAATGGGGGGGGGGGTCACTGCTTATGAATGGCCTATATCAACCTTTTCGGAGTTACAGATGATACAGAATTTGTGGCTGCCTCTGCTGGTCACAGGTGCCATTGTAAATATCAACTGCCCTCCTTGCCTGGCTTTTATCTACTCTTGGCCAGTGCGTGTGGCCTCTGTATTACTGAGGTGTGGTCTCTCCACTGGCTCGCCACCGCCACCACCTCCTTGGGTGCTTCGGCACTGGCACTGGCACAACCGGGCATACAGACTCACGAACCACATCATGGGCCACTTTCAGGCCACCTTACCAGCCGCTGCATAGACCACCTCTCTGGGTGCCACCCCCACAGGCATCAAATAGTTTCTTGATTTAAAAATTTAAATGCCAGTATTGGCTTTCTTCCTTCCTTTCTTCCTTTTTTCCTTCTTTACTTCCTTCCTTCTTTCTCTTTCTTCTCTCTTTCTTTCTTTTCTTTATTTCACCAGGCAAATTGAAATAGAAGATATGACATCTATAATGTAATTTTAATACGTTTGAAATAATTCATATAAATATTTTAACCTTAATAGATTCTCCTTATTTTTTCTTGAATTCAGAAAATTATACAGTCTCTCATTTTGTGTACATACACTCATAAATATGAACATTTACTTTGTTTTATGTATCAATTAAATTCAACTTATATCTTGTAATAATTCATTTGTACATGCTATTGTTCTATAAATCTGATCAAGAAATATTCATGCAATAATAAGGTAATAAGAGTTATGATGGTCAATTTGTGACACAGCTTTTGCCTTCTCTTTAGATTACTTAATTCTGGGGAAATAATTTTGGGGAATTTTATTGTGGCACAGTACTGATGACAAAGGTATTAGGTGAAACATGTCCTTATCCAGATCTCTGCTCTGATGAAAGTTTTTTGGCTTTGTGGAAGATCCCACAGAAACCTGAATTGCCTGTGATTTTTTTATTTGACTGTTGTGCATCAGTGGTTTAAATTTTCATGATGTTTCAATTTTAATGCAAAGGGAGATAAAAAGTTATTAAACAGATAATGTTTTGTAGTTCATCTCATACATAGCCTTTAGTCTTCTCAAGCAAATTTTCAAGTTTAATAGGCCTGTAAGATAACATCTTATTATATTGTATATGAGATGATTCAGTGCCTCCTTCAGGAATTATGTATGTTTATCCAAATCAAGTCAAGAAAAAAAATATTGGAGTAATATTTTAGTTTCCTTTTTAGTACCTATTAGATGAATTCTCATGTTGAGTAAGAAGCAGAAGGGTTACAAACAGACAAGAACACTATTGAAAATCTTAAAGTTTCTTTTCTTCTTTTTTTTTTAGTTTAGCAAGGGAAAAATATCTTAAAGTTTTTGTTTTAATTTGTATGGTCATTAGATACATTTCTATTTAAAAATGATAATATATTTTAAAGAGGATATAGAAATATTGTGAATAAAGCATACTTTGTGAGATTATTAACATAACCAGGTAATTTTCACAAAATTTGTAATAATAAGAATTCTGATCTCAAGCCTGTTATGTACAAGATCAGCTAGAAAATAACTACATTTAAGTTGACTAGTAAAATTTAATTACAAATTTTCTAAAAATATTATAGTTTTAGTTTTGTAGTAGATCTAATTGTTCCCCTATATGCATGAAATATGTTCTATTTTGACAGTTTTATAATAAAGTTTTTTAAAATAAGTTTTTTAGTAAATAAAGTCTCTGTTTAATTTTTAAAGTGTTATGCCATGGAAAAGAAAAGAAATGAAATAAATTAAATCTATCATCATATACAACTAAACTATTCATTTTTCAAGTACAATTTGATTTTGAATTTATACCTTAGATTTTTATAAGTTTGATGGACTTCATTTGGAGATAAGATGGCAAGTGTTTTGCTGTCTATAATTCACAAATCCTCCTGAAGTTGAGAAATGGTGTTTGTTCATGTATAACTCATGGCCTAATTTTTAAAGCAGAAAACCAGAGAGTGAGCCAAGTGGATTAGGTTTCATCTCTAAGAGATGGCAGGGAAGACTCTGAAATGGTAACGAATATACCCTGCGGTGATGGGACTCAGTCTTGCATCCTGCACCTTGTGTAGTGAGTAAAGTCTGGCATACCAGAGGAGGAGATCACCTGGGTACTTGGTAACAGTAAGCTTCCTGCTGTACTATTCTCAGAGCTGTAATAGTCCCATGGCTGCAATATTCCTAGTGCACAAAGGATAATTAGCAAGCAGAAGAGTTCGAAGTTTACTAAACTGATGTACTCCTCAAACAGGATGGCCTTCTCCCTAAATGACTAGACATTTCACTTATAATTTGATTTTACCAGATCTTTGATACATCTATGAACTACTTACCATTAACTTATAATAAAATTCTACTTTTCAGTAGATTATTCACAGTGGTTTGTTTTCTACTTTCAGATAAAAGAATGAGGGCAACTGAGTCTCTTGTGGGTGTTCTATGAACTCAGTCAGGTGCAAAGCTGATGTCGTGTGGCTATGAGCATTCTATTTGCTTGTGATCTGTGCACAACATGCTCAACCCTCTCTGTTTCCTACTCAAGTCAGGTCCTTGCATTCCTGACTCTCTGGACCAGGGGTGCTCACACTTTTTTAGCTTGCGAGCTACTTATAAGATAATCAAGTCAAAATGATCTACCTACAATAAAAATGCAAAACAAATTTATTTCTTCTATATTATCATTATTTAAGTTACTATTATTACTATTTAATATTGTGTATTCTTCTTTCACCTTTCTCCTTCTCAGATCTCTTTTTGGAGGAAAGTCAATGTCATAGTTTTTATGAACAGTCTGAAAAAGCAGCTCCACATTTCCTTTCTTTGGAATAGCAATGGCACACAGACAGATGAGGAAAACGCACTTAGAATATGACATAGTGAAAAAAATCCCCTCCCATTCTGTATGAAAGTGGTAGGTTTTAGGCTTCTTACTTGAACCAGCTATGGCACTCATTTTTATACCCTTTTTTGTATTTAGTTTAAATAAATTGAAGGCTAACTATGCAGCAATGTAACTGAACAAGTTAGCATGGTTTAAAGCGCATGTGTAGGGTGTCAAAAGTTCAGACGTCAGATTGGCTACCTTGTATGCCAATCAAAAGACAAATATCTTTTTAATGTCATGCGATCTACCCACACTTCCTTCTTGATTGACCAGTAGATCGCGATTGACGTATTGAGCACCCCTGCTCTGGACATTTATCTCTCTTGAGTCTTTTTTCCACTCTAACCCATCATGCTTTTTGTTAACACTTCCTTAATCTGAATCCTGTCTTTTATGTCTCCTCCTCACTGACTCTAAATTCCTGAAGTCTATTACCAGCCCATGCTGCTTTTAGGTTAGAAATCCTTCACCAAGGAACCAGGAATGAAGGCTCCCTGAATTTCCTTCCCACTATCCCCACAGCCCACTGCCACTCTCGCTAGTCCTGCTTTTAGATGAATGACCTGAACAATTCAGCCAAATATACTGGCCTTTTGTGTACAAGTTTCAGAGGCTTAATGAGACTATCTTAAATGCCAGAGTTTTGTTTTGTATTGTCTTTCTTCTCTAGAGCCTGTGGTTTTAACAAGCAATTGAAATATCAAATCATGACAATCCAATGCCTTGGCTTTTTGGCCCTCATAAAACATTTTAAAGAAGAGGTGGCTACTTATTTCAATTTGTGGAAAGGTCTTCATATTCAGAGGACACTAGATATAGCAAGAGTCTATAATTATAGTGCCTTTCTGCTTTTGCCAATTTATTTATTTATTTTTTAAAATACAGAATGCGATGAAAAAAGTTGTTATCAATCAAAATCATCAAACAATTCTTGTTTGTCAACCAGTTGTTGCTGTTCCTAGAATGGTGATTATTCTCATTCCTCTAGCTAAGAATCATCCCTCTAGATTAGATCTTGGTATGGTGACACCACATGTTTTTATTACTTGCTTGAGATCAAAGTGTAGACAGTACTTGTGATGGTTTAATGGATCAGGCCTGTGACAGAATGAAGCCTGACAAAGTTAACAGGCTAGGAAGCAGAGTGGATGTAACAAGTGAGGTCAATCTGTGGAAACTGGGAATTAGTCAATAGTCTTACTTAGACACTCACTTGAGCCTGGCTAGCTGCTGGGCATAATTGTATTACAAGTTAAAATACATTATGTCACAACTTTTAACATAATGAGAGATACAATGTCAAGCAATCATGATCAGAAAGCAAGAACATTACCTAAGAAAGCATATGTAATGCATAATTCAAGAATTTGTAATTAGAAATGGGATTGTATCAGCTATTTATGTAATAGTAATGCTATGTAATTACCACAAGACTACCATGGTGTATAACAATCAACATTTATTTTTGCCTATGAATACTCGGCTGATCTGGGTCCAGCTCATATGATCATGGCTGGGCTCAGTCATGCATTTGCAGCCAGTTGTTGGGTCAGGTCGGGGCTAGTTGGTTAAAGATATCTTCAGCTGAGATGACTGTTCTCTGCTCCACATGGTCTTCCATCTTCCAGCAGGCCTGGCTTGTTCTCATGGCAAAGATGAAGTTCAAAAAGAGTGAAAGTACACAAAGCCTCTTGAATCCTGGACTCAGAAGTGACCTATTGTCACCTTCACCATAAGCTATTGGCCAAAGCAAGTTACAAAGCCAGTCCTGTTTGAAGTACAAGGAGATAGATACCACATTTTGAGGAAGGAAGGAACTTCAAAGTCATATTGCAAAGGGTATAGACAGAGGGAGACCATTACTTGGGGTCAAGAACACAATCTACCACAGTACTCATGCTGTAATCAAATGCAAAGTAAAAGGCACTGGAGAAAAATGTTCCCCCCCCCAAAAAAATAGAATTGAAGTGAATTAAGGAATAGAACAAAGCAAACACCTTCAGAAAGTGAGGCAGACAGACTGTAAACTAAGTGAGTCATCTGGAGCTCAGGGTCTCTTCACTATAGCAGGTTCCTTCAACACATTGCTTAACTTTGGTATATGACAAGTGGTTTTTATTAAATCAGGTGTTATTCATCTGTCACCACTGGGTTAGGTGCTATTCTTCCAGGTACTGGTGGGAAATTGATTTTAACCTTGAGTTCACACTGCCAGTCAGACATTCCAGATATGAGTCAAACTAAGGTATTAACCCAAAGGATTTGGATTAAAAGAAAACAATGATTCTATGTATTAGGAATGTGTTCTTTACAGCATGAGAAAGTCTTTCCAGCAGTACATAAAATTATTGTTAAAGAAAAACCCCAAAACACTAAGAGGAATTTAAAATGATAGACAAGGAGGCATATATGGGCATGAAGAGTGAATGTGTTTATTCTGGAAAGGTGTACAAAAGATGTGCGATACAAACACATAAAGGAAGTTTTGAAAAAAGAGAAGCACTCATTTTCTTATTAGGTAAGAATTAAAAGATAAGTTCCATATGATTTCACTCATATGTGGAATCTAATAAACAAAATGAACTAAAACAAAATAGAGACAGACTCATAGATAGAAAGCAGGCTGACAGCTGTCAGGAGTGGAGGTGGGTAACAAGGGTGAAAGGATTGAGCAAAAAAGAACAAAAAAAAATAGACACTGACAAGTGTGGTGTTTGTTGGGGGGAGGTGGAGGAAGGTATAAGGAGGATAAATGGTGATTGATAAAGATTTGATTTAGGGGGGGATACACACAATATGGTGTACAGAGATGTGCTGTAGAATAGAGTACCTGAAACTTGTATAATTATGTTAACCAGTCTCACTCCAATAAATTCAATTAAAAAATAAAAGAAAGAAAGAAAGAAAAAGAGATAGGTTGAACCTGCAATAAGAAAAATCTAGAGTAGTGGAAAACTAATTAAAACCAACTAGACAATGAAACATACACCTAACGATAGATTTGCAGTCCCTGCCACTAAAGAATTAAAGACTAAATTTAAACTATTTGCAGACTGATCAGCAAGAGTACCATTGTATATCAGGCAGTTTGCAGGATGACCTCATCTTAAGTAGTTTAGTGACTTTTTTGTATGTATGTTGAGTACATATTAATTACCTTTTCTGCCTTACCTTAATAGTTTCTGCTTATCTTAAAATATTCTCATGGCCAATTTTATGTTTCTTTATACAGTTCTTTGATTCTGGTGATCTAGAACATCCACCCAATAATATTCTAATATTTGCCTTGTGGTATATAGTATGGTATTAGGTAGTGTGTTTAAGGAGAATTTCTCCATTAGTGCTTATTATTTCTAACTTTCATATGTTTTGTCTTCTATCATGTAATTGAAAATAAAATTTAGAAAATAATTGGGCAATAATCTAGTGTGGTTATCTGTACCTCTCTGTCCAACATGGTATTAATAATTTTTACATTGTCACAATAAAACAACATTTAAAAAACCACTAAACTTTGAAATCAGACCAGGCACATACTAGCAAATGCTAGACTGAGTGCTGTGACCACTAAGAAATAAAAGCTACCCCAGCTAAAAGACTCACCAAAAAAGAAGAAGAAAAAAAAGAATTGGAGTGTCTAGAATTACTCAATATTGAATTATACCAGATTACACTTTGGGTTTTTCATTTTGATTTTACATAGCTAACTTTGATCTTTTGTCAGTTTATAAGCCTTCTAATGGGGAAAATAGTGATATTCTGTCATTTGATATTTTGCTTGATTTTGGCTGTTCCTTCATATTCAAGCCCATGTTCTACAGGCTATGAACAAAATGGGTCCTCAGTCGACTGTCAAGTTCAACCTGAGAACAACTATAACAAAAATTTCCCAAGAGTGTAGGAATAAGTGATCATGATCAGTTTTAGGGCCCCAAACATCCATATTATAAAAATTTCAGGAAATTCCTATCCTTAATATGGTCTCCTCATTTTTCTAAAGACACACAGAAAATAACAAAAACTAATTTCTTTCAGGCATTAAACTCAAGATAATTCACATATTAAAACCTTTATTTCATTACTTTCATTTGGTTTTGTTAAAGTAGTGTATTCTGGCTCATAGTTATTATTGCAGTGTTTACCGTAGTTTAAAGAAAGATTGTCCTGAGAATGCAAATGTCTAAGCAATGAACATCACAGTCTTCTTCAGTTACAAGAAAACACACACAAAAAACAAGGAAATCTTGAACTCCTCTGCAAAACAAATCTGCTATACTATGCATTCATATTTTGGTTGTAACTACTTGTTTTCAGTTAATGGTTTTATTTTCACTTGTCCCCACATCTCTCTTTGATTCTGTTTCTCCATCTTATTTCTAATAGGTTGTAATAGTGGGCATCTAGTGGGCATCATCTCTGATAGTCTTAAATGACTTAATTGCTTATCTGTAGCAATAAATCTTGAAATAAAACGCACAGGAAAAATTTGTTATGACTTTGAGTGTAATCTTAGCTTCCAGACACGTTTTCCTAATACATCTGTATCGATGTGTTGAGCAATGCGTAAAACTGTTGTGAAATAGATGTGATTTTTCTTTAGCTTCTGTTCGATATTCAATTGGCCTCCTCAACTACCAGTGAAGTAAAACCTTTGTTCTCCACATATTTATTAATTTAACGAACACCACGCCTATCCTTGTTGTATAATTGTGCTGGAGAAACTGCTGGGTGTATTCTGCTGGGTGATAAGAAACACATACTAAGATTTTAAAAAATCACATAGTAAATACAATTGCAAAAATGAAGAAAAAGTCTTCTTTCTCATCAGAACAGACATAAATTAAACTGTGCCTTTAAAAGCAGTATTTCATTTAGTAAAGATAGAGGTAAGGGAACTGGAGGAGTGTGGCTTAGGGTTGCTGCAAATGTAAGTAGGTGGGAAAGGTATTACACAGAAAAAAGGACAGAAATAAAATGGCTGGCTTAGGGAGTTGGGCTCGAAAAAGAGATCCAGGACATGTCACACAGAACCTTATCAATTTTAAATGAAAAAAGTGACATGAGTTAATTGTCCTTTAGTAGGATTATGTGGCTACCAGGCAAGACTGTGATCCACAGACTGCCTGCCTCAGAATCACGTGGGGATACTAATTAAATATGCAGATTACCCACTATATTGGTTTATCTGGAGGGCACAATGCTCTGGGAACAATTCTTATTCTGAAAAAATCTTAAAAAGTACAGAAATTGATAAAAATGTGCTGGGAAGTTGAAAAACCAGTTAGGAAGTAACTATTGCAGCTCATGTAGAGGAAAAAAAGTATAGGCATTAGGTCAAAAGAAATGTGGGAGTATCACTTTGAACTTTATATGTCCCTAAACAAAAGATTTGAAGCTTTAGTTTTCTCATTGCTCAGTATTAGCATACCTCAAATCCTTGTGCTCTGTTTTTTTTTCTTTCTATATTTAACAAAACTTTCAAATAACCTCAGCTAGTCCTATTCCTTCATAGACTTCAGGTGGCTGCCATGCCTATGCCCCCACCCCCAGTACCACCACTAACTTCCAAGATTGATGCATTAAACTGCCTTGTCAATATCCTCACTTGGATACTGAGTGAATAGAAGTGTCTGAGACCAAATAATTAATTGCTACCTTCTCCAAATTTATTCTTTCAGCTTTCCACATCTAAATAAATGATGCAAATTTTCAAGTAATTAAATCATCTGTTTCATTTCATGAAAAATTCATTAAAACATTCTTTAATGCATATCTACTTTTACTTACCTCACAATTATAAAAATCTTAATCATATATTTTTAAATTAATAGCAAATAAGAAACAGAAAAGTAAAAATAAAAAAGAAATTCCAGAGGACGGTTCATAAAAACATCAAAAGGAGGTGAATTTCAAAGAGGAAAAGAAATAATTTAATATAAAGAAAAAGTATAAGACTGAGGCTCATGATTATGTTGTAGGCATCAATAAAAGGCTAATTTATATTTAGTAAATGCTGTTTATAAAAGTGTTAAATTCAGTTGAAAAAGCTTTCCATCAGAATGGCTATGAAATATAAATTGGACACTTGAATAATAAGGTTCATGTTTAAAAAATATTTAATTTTAGGAAACAGAATCTTATTCTTTGACAATGTCCTCAAAATAAAAACATTAATTTATTTCTTCATTTTACATTTTATTATTTATAACTATCTACAAAATAGACAAGATGTTAGTCACTTATAAGAAAATGATCCTAACATCATTTTTTCATCTTCCTTGGTTCTGGATAGCTCTTCTCATGAACCTTTCTGCATCTTTCTGTGACATGAGATCACAGCTTCAGTTAAATGTGCTTAAACTTTCTGTTATGCTTTACATTTTCTTTCTCAAGGATTCCTGCCTGTACATTTCAACTTTCTCTTTTATTAGTGTTAAAATTCTTTTGTGCTTTGGATTTGTAAATCTGTGTCAGTTATCTGGAATGATCTAAGCTCCCAGCCAACGTAAGATTATCTTATACACATTTTGGGCATGCTAACAAACTTCCTCTGTTTATTTTGAATGCTATTCTGCATTACAGAGAGATAAATGCACATCAGCTTTATGAGTTTTAACAGGGAAGTCATATTAATTGTACATGTATTAATTGCAAGACAAGGATCTTTAACTTTTCTATATATGCTATATGCCATGTTTACAATACACTTAAAATTACCCTTCCTATATGATTCCAGTTACCATGTGTTTATTGAACAACTAATGTCATAAAGGAGCAACAAGAGGTACAAAAGAAATGTGGCCCATGGAGTTAGTTATTTGGGTGCTTGAGTCTTGGTAAGTAGAAAACGTACTCAAACAGCACAGACAGTTACAAAGGCCAAGTTGTAGAAGCCTTAACAGTTGAACAATGTGAGGTAGCCAATAGCAAAAATCCCATGGCATAAAAAGGTACAATGAAATTAGTTTAAGATGATCTCTTTTTACGTTGTTCTAAGCCACAATGCTCTTAGAACCACAGAGACTTTCTCAATTTGTTGAGAATTTGAAAGAGCTTATTTTTATTCTAACAAAATCCAATTGTGAAATTAAAAAGATTCAATAAAGAACCAGAAAATAGGAAAACATTTTAAAAATAATTTATCACATTCTTTTAGTATAACAAAGTATACATGATCAATCCATTCAATGCCTTTGGATTTTTCAATGTCTTTTAAATGTCATCATTGATGATTGTATAAGTTTTAGAATTTGGACAGTGAATTTGATTTCTGAAATAGCCAAAATATATTTTATTTCAAAGAGTCAACAAGGTGAGTTTGGGGACAACATGTAGTATGATAATAAACCTCTGAGTTTAGGGTGGTTTAGTTTAAAAAGAAACATCTCACTTAAAGAATTATGTCGCCTGACCTGTGGTGGCACAAGTGTCAATCAACCTGGAACGCTGAGGTCGCCGGTTCAGAGCCCTGTGCTTGCCTGGTCAAGGCACATATGGGAGCTGTTGTTTACTGCTCCTCCCTCTTTGTCTCTGTCTGTCTGTCTGTCTGTCTTTCTCTCTAAAATGAATAAATAAAATAAAAAAAAGTTGATAAAATTAAAAAAAAGAATTACGAAAAATATTGTTATTTAATGCTGGTTATAAGCCAGGGACTATATATATTATCTCATGTAATTATAATAAATTTGTGAATCTATTCTTATTTTCTTCTTGCAAGTGAAAAATTAACAAAATAAATAGCTGATAAGGGAAACAAGTAGATACCAACTCATGTCTCTCCTAGTTCTAAAGTTTTAGCTTTTATGATTTAGACCCTCAAAATTGCAGTTAGAAAACCTAAAACAAAATCCTTATTTATGTTCTGTCATGAGATTTTTATCTTAGGTAAGTTACTTAAATTTTCGAATTCTTAATTTCTTAGTTTTTCAAAACAAAAGAATTACACCTGTTTTAAACTTACCTTAAGAGAGTATGGTGAGGATTAAATGAGATCATTACTAAAAAAATAGACTTTGTAAAAATCAAGAAAAATTACACAAATGTAAGATAATATAAGGAAAACTAAACATAAACATTCATTTACAGTATTTTGTATAATGACATCACTCATGGCACATAATGATATAACCTTTGATAGAACTTGAAAGAAATGTTAACATTGAAATAACGTTGAAAGACATGTTATTTGGATGTAGATATACTTGTTTAAAAAGAAACTAAACCTTATTATGTGGCCTAGAGTTACCATCTAGGCTACATATAGTCACCAAAAGGATTGCAAATTTAATGCAAAATATAGTCAATTTATTTGTATTTAAAAAGATGAAACATAGAAGTAGCAGAATTGTTTACTTTCCAAGCATCTGTATTGCCATCATAGGTAATCATAGCTAACTAAGTACACGGAGTACACACATATAGATACATATGAATAGTTATATAAACAAATCATCAATAATTATGGAAAGAACAGTTGGAGAAGTATTTTTAAGACTATGACTATGTCAGTTGGAGTTGACTCATAAAGACTATCATTTGGAAGACTGTAAGAGAGAGATGGTACAAAGTGTACTGCACTTTATTTCAGTGCTTAGATGTTGATCCTAAGACCCTGACTTAGTGTTCTGTAACTTACTGTGTCTTATCCACATTGGCATCATTAAAACCTAGTTCATTACCTGGCAAGGAGAAAGGCTTGAGAACTGAAAATGAAAGCAGCTTATAAACTTTATTTATGCTAATATTTTCCCTTATTCATTCATTTTTTAGGCAACTTCTTTTATCTTGCCTGTTTTTATATGGCTCTGGAGTAGTAGATAATATTATATTATTTTAACCCCTCTGAATACAACCCAAGCGATCATCTTGATGTGATGCATTTAGATCATATATATGTCATTTTCTTGTGGTCAGACTGGCTAAAATGTCAGCACCATCAATTGATGGGTGAAATTAAATTAGTAAAATGCAAATAATATAGCAAGAATACACGTGGTTTTCACTAAGTTATTACTCTTTTTAAATGAGGCCTATCATGATGTCATTTATTGATGTAAAAATAATCTGATGTCTGAATAGTGGGCTTGTCTGAAGCATGATTATGCTTATTCCATGATGATGTTACCACTGGTCTAGCCAAATGTAATATTCTAAGGCTTATCCTTGAGTTAATTGCCCTGATAATCACTGAATTGCATTTTCTCTAAAAAAAGAAATTGTCTTAAACTAGATGGTGATTATTAAGTAACTTCGTTTCAACTAAAGAATTATGTTGCACATGCAAATGTGTCCTCGGTTTCCTTTAAGCATAATAGTACTTGCTATAAGAAAGAAAAGCTTCCCAGATCTCCTAATTTTGAAAGAACAGACTAAAAAATGACCAGAAAGTGTGTAACACAATGAAGTTTATCTTGTTTTCTGTATAATTATGAGTTAACTCCACACAACACTCCTTGAAGCATAATTTTTTTCTATAGAGTTTAGAAGGCTATCTTTTAAGGAGAATTAGCAGCTTCTGAAAATATATCCTTATGTGCAAGGTTGAAGGTTAAGGTGCGCAACCAGGCTTTCATCATAGACCTGGTGGAAATTGATATTTTGGTTAGGACACAAGGTGAAAGGCTGGACAGCATATGTCTTTTAAGCAAAATCCTCCTAGAATAGTGGTTAGTAAAAACCATAATTGTCTTTCTCCTGAATGCCAGAGGTTATAAATTGACACCCAATAATCTTGTTTCCAACTGAAGTTTACGTATATTATTTCAATTTGTAAATGTTTAGCAAGGAAATGCCTGTTGAAGGTTGGAAAGGTGCTAGGAAATGCCAACAACTCCATTTGGACAAAAATTAAAATTTCAGTGAAGATTTGTTCCCATCCCATGAAATAGGATACAAGTGCCCTGGTTACTTTTCTGAACCTTATTGATTAAAGGTAACCATGGAAACACAAAAGTAGGTCATAAGAATCTGAGCCAGGATGCTCCTGATTGCTTTGTTCTGATAGACTCAGGTACATCAGAGTCAGGGCTCTTTTAGGGTTATAAGGCCTCTTCCCTTATAGCCACATAATTGCTTTGGGTGATGCTCAAATGAATACTTTTGCCGAGGTGCAGTGTGACCTTGGCACTCTCTTATACTCTATGAAAATAAAATATTTCTACTTTTCTGGAAAGAAATATGGCATTACTTAGTAAGATTTCTCAAAGAGTTAATGTCTCTTAGCCAGGTAAATTCATATCTAAGACTTCATCTTAAAAAAATTGGAGATATATGACATATATGATCATGTGTAAATGCTCATAGGAATATTTAAATAGAAACAAAAATGTGAAAAAGCCTTGAAAGCTGAAATAAAAGGAATTCAAATAATGTGGTATTGGAGTATTCTGCCACCATTGAACCATCATGTGGTTGACTGGATAAAACAGTTCATATTTATATTTAGGGTAAACTCCGGCAACTGGAAGTATCTGGGATAAAGTATGTTATGTAAGACATTACTTTTATTCCATATGTTTCCAGGTAGAATGTTATTATCATGTTTTAATATTTGAAAGACTACTTTTATTTTACTAAATCTAAAATTACTTTAATTTACATTTTTGATCAAAAGTAAAACTGGAAGTTTGGAATATTATTAATAAGCATTTACATTTTTTACTTCAGTAAACTATGTATTTATTATATTTTACAATTTTAATATTGGGATTGTCTATTAGCTTTCTGAATTGATTTGATAAAGTTTTTATAGTTTAAAATATTCTATTTAATGAAAATAATCTTTTACTTTTTCAATTGCTTTTTAATTTTAATGTAATATAATTAATAAACAAATGTTTAATTAAAAAAATAGGTGGCTTTTTAACATTCCTTTGTTGTTTTTATTTTTCTGGAGTGGTCTATATACAACAAATAAATATGTTAATTCTCCTAAGTAAATTTAAAAATGTTTTACATGTATTTGGTTGTTTAGTATGACATGAGAATCAATTTTTTCTAAATATATTTATTCAATTTTTCAAGATGAACTGTCAGATAATTTATACTTCCCAGTGATTTGAAATGTCATTTTATCATATACTAATTTTTTTTATATAATATAGTAATACATATAATTTGTTCTTTATTGTGGTGGGGAGGTGTTACATTTTGTCCATTGTTTTATCTTATATTGAAGATTATATATACCTATGTGTGCACATATGTAGGTACCTATATAAACGAGTATATGTGTATACATATAATATGTATATATGCAAATATATTAATAAACATTATATATGTATGTATTCTGTTATTGTAAGATTTTACTGATCTTTTGAGCACTTTCTCCCATTTTTTTCTTCTATAAGTATGTAAAACAATGCTAACTTAAAATTTCATTATAGTTTTATTTGAGATTGTGTTAATATGTCAATTAATCTATAAGAAATAAGCAATATTGAATCTTCTTATCTTAAAGACATTAGAATCTTAGGGAAAGTTGAACATTTTACTTTTTACAGTGCTCATTTTTAAAAGTTTAATCTTTGGCATCTTATAAAAGTTGTTGCTATTGTAAATACAACTTTTTTTCCTTTTTAACTTCTTAAATGTTTATTTGATCTAGCCATCTTACTAAACTCTACTACTATTTCTAATATTTCTTGAGAAACTACTTTTGTTTCGAGAGATAATTTCTAAGATCCAGCAGCTTCAAGACAACAGGCTGTGTTGACACTGAAAAGTTCCTGCAGGGGAATTTAATTAACACAGTTCATTTTCTTTTTCAGGACCATGTTATGCTAGAGTATGGTGCTTCATATTAGGTTGACTAGGTGGTGTTCTGTTCAAGTTCAGCATTAGATAGAATCAGAATTACTAATTTTTAATCATTTTGACTTATCATAAAACAGTATTCTTCTTAGCCTCCTGTGGTGGCTTCTCAGAAGAATCATGGCACATTATGGACAGGTCCCTAAGGACTGAGGCTTACTCCACAGCTTCACATTTGTTCTATCCATTCTTGTTTTTGGTCTTCTTGAATTAGCTATTCCTGATTAAATTTAACTTTAGAATTTGGAAGAAACTTAAATATAGCACTTAAATTCTGTTTTACAGCCTTGTTCTCTAAATACAGTTATTTTTTTCATATTTTATTCATTTTTTTGTATTTCAGGGGTTCTGGGAACATTATACTGAAATTACTAGAAGCTCTCTGTTAATGCTTTTACTTGAATGGTCATCATATACAGAAGCATGTATTTTAGTTTTTAAATTGCAAACTATTGTCTCCTAGATAATCAATTAGGAAACACTTTTACCCTGGGTTTGAATTTATGGAGATTTGTCATTTTCATTGCTTCTGTAAACATACACTAAGCACTTAACACATTCTAACCACCATGATGTAGGTGGGAGCACACGCCTGAGCAAGACTTGTCCTGGTGAAACTTCAGAAGAAGAACCAGCCATGTAAATGGACACATAGTACCTTTAATGTGTGTCTGTGATGGTTGGTAAGAGCAGTCATAAGCTTGGTGACGGGTGGGTACTTCAGGGAACATTTCTCAGTGCAATTGTCACCTGGGTTGAGCTTAAGATATGTAAGAGTTAAATATGTACAAAATTGAAATTTTTTATAGTTATAAGTTTCTTTTATGGAGCTACATGTGAAATGAGCTACATTTTGTCCTCTTGAAGCATGATCGGTAGAGAGATTTTAAATGAGCAGTGTGGCTCATTTTATAAACTAGCCGGTTTCTTCACTCCTTTGCCATTTGATAATGTGGTGTGTATGTGTGTGTGCAAGCAGGGTGATTTGTAAATCACAGATAAATATTTATATCATGCACGAAAATTTAAATGTCTCTTTTAGATTTAGTCTCCTTTTCTCCTTCTTTTAATAATTTATTAAATAAAATAAATATTTACCATTTTTTTTTTCATTCAGCTGTTTATAATAGCAGTTTTTAGCTTGTAGTCTCTTATTTATTTCTAGGCATGGTCCTTACTATTTTAGGCAAGGTAAATATTAAATTGTTCCTATTGAAACCAGATGAATTGAAGATAATGCAGGAGAGTATGATAATACTTTCAAAATTTCAAGTCTTTATAGAAGCATTGAGTGTTTGTACTATTTGGAAATCTCCACAAAGATAGGGACAGTTTGTGTAATGTTTACCCTGCATAATTTTTATGTAAATCAGGAAGATTAAGGATTATAATATTCATTTTATTATGCTATTCAAAGTTATAGAGTTGAAAGGAGTTTTAAATCTATATCTAAAACTCTATCTTGCAATGCAACCACTCTTTGTAAGAGATAAGGAAATGAAAGTTCAGGAAGGACATACATTTATTCATAGGGCCAATTGATGGCAAAGCACAGGTCGAGACCCTGTTCACTTTTATTCTGATGCCTTTCACAATGGTTCAAGTTTCTTATTTAATGCAATCACTTAGTATTATTAAAGATAAAAAACAAGATTAAAACAATGTTTAGTAAAATTTTCTTTAATGAAAGGCAATGATTTCAATAATGTTAAATAATTTATCAAAATTCCAATGTATATTTCTAATTAATTATCCCCAGAGTGAAATATACTCTCTTCTAAGCTTGTAGAAAAATATGGCTGCAGAGGCAGGAAATCTCACTCTTCCGGGACCCAACATGCTCTTTCCATTCTGAAATGCCTGAAGAGAAGACACTTAAAAGAAGTTATGTTTGCAAGCAGGAAAAGTGTGTGCTTCAAGGTGTGGGTGGGAGGGGCTGTACAGGAGGCAGTTGGAGCCATTTGTGTGTTCTTCATCCAGGCAGTCTTAATTTATCTGTCTCCATCTGGAATGTGTTTCTCAAACTGCTTTGAAGTTTAGATACTTTAATTGAATGGGAGTTGATACTCCTATCTAATGGTACTAAGTCTTTCACTCTTTGATGAATTAATAGATCATTCATTCAACAAGTTTATTCAGTACACATTAATTCATTTAACAAATATTAAGCAACTTCTCTGTGTCTGACTGTCTAATACTTTCTGTTCTGTACAGATTCAAATAGCGCAGACTAAATGTCAGGAATAAATATCTGATTTAGCTCAGGAAACCATTTTGAAAGCATAGGAACAGAGGCACAGTGACTAGGTCACACAACTAATAAGGACAGAGACAGAATTAAAATCTAGTATTGAGGACTCCAAGATCCATGGACTCTATAGAACAGATTCAATTTGGAGAAAACAGTTACATAAATAGAGAGCCACAGAATACAATGGGATAAATGGTGCAAGGTAAATCCATACAGCAAGAAAAAGTTGGCAAATCACTGCCCAATGACCAAATCTGGCCTGCTTTCTGTCTCCGTTGGAATCCAGCTGTATTAGTTTTCAATGGCTACTATGACAAATTACCATAAAGTTGGTGGTTTAAAATAGCACACATTTATTCTCTTCCAGTTTTGGAAGTCAGAAGTCTAAAATCAGTTTCACTGGATCAAAATCAAGGTGTCTGTAGGGCCATGTTCTGCTCCTTTTGGCTCTAGGGGAGAAGCCCTTTTTCTGTCATTCTAGCTTCAAAAAGCACATTTTTTTGATTCCTTGGCTTGTGACCCTTTTCTCCAGCTTCAAAGCCAGTAGCATAACATCATGTTTCAGTTGTCACACTGCCTTCTGTCTGCGGGGTTAAATGTCCCTCAGCCTCCCTCTTATAAGACTTGTGATTATATTTAAAGCCCACCCAGAGAGTCCAGGCTAACCTTCTTATTTCAAGATCCTTGATTTCATTATATCTTCAAAATCCCTTTTGCCATGTAACATAACATTAACAGGTTCCAGGGATTAGGACCTCGAGTGTACCTTTAGGAATTTCCCACACCAGACACACTCATTGTCAGTGTATTGATTGTGGCTGCTTTTTTGCTACAACAGCAGAATTTAGTAACTTTCACAGGAAAGCTTATAGCCTGAAATATTTACATGTAGCCCTTTACAGAAAATGCATGTGGTCCCATGCTCTAAAAAAGAAGCCCCTACCTTGAGGGAAAGAAAGTTTCTGATATTAGAAAGCACTGTGCCCTGGAAAGGAAATTACATCAGAATGAAATCATATCAAAGTTAAATCAAGTCCAAGTTCTCTTCACCTTAGGCTACAAAAAAACAACAGGATCTTCAAGCAGCAGGATCCTGTTTCTGCTGCCTTGAATGACTGAAATCTTCATTCCAACCCCCTAAAGAAAGTATCCCCCTTTCAAGACTAAAAAGAAGACACTAATTTGGAGTTTGTGGACTATAAAATCTAAGCCACATTAATGGCATGCACCAACATAGTTTCCCAATGATAACTTTGTCAAGCAATGAAGTAAGCTACTGGTTAAGTAAAGCCTATGCTTACACTAAAGGCTTCTAGTGTGTGTGTGTGTGTGTGTGTGTGTGTGTGTGTGTGTGTGTGTGTGTGTGTGTGTGTGTGTGTTGAACAAGCACTTTGGACCTACACCATGCCAATCCTGTTATTATACAAATGGAAATTTAAATTTTGGATTTACGTAATGTTTACATTCCAAATATCATCATAACTGCCAGAGAAGTACACAAGACATCTGGGAATACAGCACTGTTTTGAAAACTATAGTTTTCATAGTATCACAACAATGCTGACAGTAAACATATAATTATAACTGACTCGAAATTTGCAAATGCTGGCCAAAACATACAGTCTTTGTGATGAAAGAAAATCGTTCGCATGGCTGAGTTCTTTGCAGAATTCCAAGTTAGTAAAGATAACTGAATGGTGGGCCTACAGTAAAGGAAACAAAAGTTCACTTTTTCTGTTTAGAACCTCATTCATGCATTAAGCACTTTTGGTTTGGATTTTTGTGTGCCTTACTTTTCAGTTAATGATGGGTTAAGGGTATAATAGCTAACGCTTTTACAGAGTTTCTTGAGGGCCAGGCACCAAGGCAACTGTTTCATTCATATTAAAACATTTAATCATTTAGCCTGACCAGGCGGTGGCGCAGTGGATAGAGCATCTGACTGGGATGCGGACGACCCAGGTTCGAGACCCCGAGCTTGCCAGCTTGAGTGCGGGCCCATCTGGCTTGAGCAAAAGCTTGCCAGCTTGGACCCAAGGTCGCTGGCTCCAGCAAGGGGTTGCTCGGTCTGCCGAAGGCCTGCAGTCAAGGCACATGTGAGAAAGCAATCAATGAACAACTAAAGTGTCTCAACGGCAACGAAAAACTAATGATTGATGCTTCTCACCTCTCTCTGCTCCTGTCTGTCTGTCCCTATCTATCCCTCTCTCTGACTCTCTCTCTGTCCCTGTAAAAATAAAATAAAATAAAATAAAAATAAAAAGAGATTATTTAAAACATTTAATCATTTCAAATGGAGCTGTGATTACCATTTTACAGAAGAAACGTTGAAGGATAGAGGGACTAAGTAGCTTGAATAAGATCACACCACTAAATAGCATCAGAGTAAGAATTCAGACCCAAAAATTTCAAAGCTATCTCAACTACTCTATAGGCTGCCTCTCACATTCACATTTATACCAAGGAGCTTCTTACCTCTGATATGTGCTGGAGGCAGGAAGTAAGTAGTGAGACAGCAGCCCTGCTAGGCCAGGGGAATTTTCTTCTAGAAGTTTCTGAAAGTCTTCTAACAAAGGCTTAGACACTATTATAATATTCCAGCGCCTATAATTCACTTTAGATTCAGTTTGTTGATTTTTGTCTTTTGTTCCTCAACCTTTAACCTTGGCTGCATATTAGAATTTTGCGGGGAGCTATAAAAAGTACCAAGGCCTGGCTCTATGCAAGTCAGAATCTTTGTGAATAGGGCCCTGAGTGTAGGTGTTTAGTGAGAGTTTTCTGGGTGATGCTAGCATGTAGCCAGGGTTGAGAACACACTATGGCCCTTAACGAACCTTATAGACACAATGCTGAGGTTGCAAATGTTTCTCCATAAATCACAGAATTAGGTGTTTGAGATGAGAACACTCTCAACTATCTAATTATTAATCAAGATTGAGAAACAGGATTCACTTGAATAAATGTTTACATGTTTTGCAATAGAAAATCTTTGAGTATTTGAAAATTTAAAAAAATTTAATTACAGTTGATATACAATATCATATCAGTTTCAGATACGCAACATAGTGATTAAACATTTATATAAGTTACAAACTGATCAACCTGATAAGTCTAATAATCATTAGACACCATGCATAATTCTCACGAAATTATTGACTATAGTCCCTAGGCTTTACATTACATCCCCATGGCTATTTTTATAACCAGCAACTTGTTCATCTTAATCCCTTCCCCTTTTTCACCCAGTCCTCCAACACCCTTCCCATCTGGCAACCATCAAAATGTTCTCTGTATTTATAAATTTGTTTCTGTTTTGTTTATCTTTAGGATTCTACATATAATTGAAATCAGGTATTCATTGCAGCATCATTTGCTATAACTAAGATATGGAAGCAACGCAAGTCTCTACCAGTAAATGAATGGATTAAGAAGATGTGGCACATATATACAGTGGACTATTACTCAGCCACAAAAAAGAATGACACCTTGCCATTCTCAACAACATGGATGGATCCAGAACTTATTATGTTCAGTGAAATAACTCTGAGTGCTTTTTTGATAACTTTAGCATTTTTCAGAGTCAGCGTTCTGAGGATTTTAACATAGTTACGTCATTAGTGAACTAGCTCCATAGAAAGAGATGGAAGGAATGTTTTTTGGTTGTACATTCAACTCTTACAATGCTTTCCAACCAAGAAGTAAAGGAAATCTGTGTGTGGCTACCCCATTGGACTCTAGTTAGGTATCAGCCTGTAGCTATTCAACATGCTGAATGATGTATTACAGAAAGAAAAGGTTTCTAACTCAAGAAAAGCACATGAATTTGACCAAACATTTCCAGAGTTCTTCTGCTTACGATACTGAGGAGACTGAAAGACTATTTCACCTGAAGCAGTCCTAACGTCCAGCTGTGGCATAAACTTGAACTTTCTTTGTTCCCTGATGGAAAAAGTCTCAAGTAGACCAGCCATAGAGAACTTATGTTAAACCAGTTAGGTCTCATTAGCACAATGCAACAGGCTTGTCAGGTATAGATGTTCCTGAGATTTCACTTCACACACACACACACACACACACACACACACACACACACACACACACAAAGGGAGTTCAGTCGCATGAGTCAGTTTATTAATAACAATGTAAGAAATCATTGTATATAAATGTGTAAATTTAAAAAATATTTTCCCCCTGAAATCAGTGTCACTTTGTTTATTAATTCTAAGACACAGTGGGAGATGATGTGTACTGATAAAGGAGGTTATGTTTTTAAGTTTTTTTTATTTTATTATCATTTTTCATAATGAGTCATAGAAGCTTGTTATGGCTGGCTGGCTGGACAGTTGCTTAAATTCCAGAAGTATTCCTTGCCTTTGACTTTGGAGATGCCCTAAAGTGGCTGGTTTTATTTGATAGCCTCCTGGACTGTTAAGTGAACCATGAAAATAAGTTGACAAGATGATCTAATAGATATTTTATGTTCCCTACTTTTACTGGGTGGAAATAGCAAGCATGCATTCAGAAGTGGACAGTATCTTTTAAGGGATGAAGAGATGTCCATATATGTGCACATTTATTCTAAATATCCTTTTATGTGTGAATTTCCATCATTGTGGATCCTTAACAAAATTCTAAAAAATGACAGAAATGCTGGGACTCTGGCCAGAGATGAAACGTAGCCAGCTGCTGGGAAAGAGACCACTGGCCACAATAGAGTGCTGTGAATACAAAGCTGGGTTTGGGGAAGTTTCTCTTCCAGACTTTCTCTGTGTCTGAATATTCTTTTTTAAACCTTTGGAATGATTTGATACTTGTAACTACCTTTTTCATGGCCATAAGAGACTAGTGTTTTTTTTTCCCCCAGAATACAAGGGTCATTATTGTAATTGTAACAACATTAATTTTAAATCAGGTTGTGAACATAAGGTCATGTCTTTATGTATTGATATGGGCATAGTTGGATACTGTTGGACTTTTTTTTTTATCGACTCTGCGTTAAGGATGAGGACAAGATGGTTTTTCATAGAGTTTGTTTTTTCCACTATGATAGAGATTATATAAAAAGAATTATGTGATGCACGACTGGCCTGTGGTCTTATTGTGGTTACAGAATCAATGCAACAAAGCTGCCTTGGATGACAGCCTGCAACGTGATGGGAAGCTGGCATGATTCCGTTGTTCTTCAGCATCTTATGTTCTCAAGTTCTAGCTCTTTTTTAGCAAGCGTATAGCAGCTTCCAATTATGGCTTGAGGTCTGCCCAAGTGTCCTAATTTCCTTCTTGATTTCTTTGCTGAGATTGGTCCTCTTATCTAAAATACCTACCCCTGTTGCTGCCCATAGGTTCTTCTCCTTGACAATTAACACAATGTCCTAACCCACCATTTTAAGAGTTACTCACATCTATTCTCTCCTTTACATTTGTTGGGATATACAATTTAAGATTTTGGTATACCGTTTTGGATACCATGAGTCATTTTTTGCATATTTCTTCAGTGTCTTTAAAGCAGTTTCTAATGTCCTTCAAGCAGGTCCCTTGACTTGCAGCCCCTCTTGCTCATCCTTAGTACACAGTGAATGCCACCTACTTCAGGTTGATGGACAAATCAATCTCTTGGTGAATGAATCTGAGATGCTTAGCAAAGTTTTAATATTTTATAGAAAATGATAGCAAAAGAAGCAGAATATGGAAATGCATATGAATTTATACAAACTGCATATATATATACATTGCTTATGGTCTAAAAGAGTAAGAAAACGTTTTGGCCTGACAAGGCAGTGGCACAGTGGATGAGCATTGGACCGGGACATGGAAGACCCAGGTTCAGAATCCTAAGGTCACCGGCTTGAGTGCGGACTTATCCAGCTTGAGCAAGGGCTCACCAGCTTGAGTGTGGGGTAGCTGGCTTGAGTGTGGGTTCATAGACATAATTCCATGGTTGCAGGCTTGAACCCAAAGGTCACTGGCTTGAAGCCCAAGGTCACTGGCTTGAGGCCAAGGTCTGTGGCTTGAGCAAGGGGTCACTAACTCTGCTGTAGCCCCAGTCAGGACACATATGAGAAAGCAATCAATGGACAACTAAGGTACTACAATGAATAATTGATGCTTCTCATCTCTGTCAGTCCCTCTCTCTAACTCTCTCTCATTCTTTCTCTGTAGTTAGCAAAAAGAAAAACAAAATCAAATTTATTTTGAAGAAAATCATTCTGTGAACCCAAATAAGCCTTATTAAATTTTACAATTGCTTGCTTTGGCAATGTCTGTATATATTTATTCAATGACTGGATAAGAAGCTCAGAAAATTTGTCTGTCCAGGTATTATTATTACTAAACAATAAAAAGGTTAGCCATTAATTTATTTTTACATTTCTAATAAAATCATTTCTGAGCCCTGAAAAATTGACCAATTCATCTTAAAGTCACTTTTACACTTTAATTTTTAGAGGTAATTTTTGAGAAAAAATTGTGTTTAAAGAAATACATTATTTTAGATTTAGTTTTTTTAGACACATTTAAAAAATTATACCCATTGAAGAACCAGTTTCCTTTTTCTTTATATTTAATAATGGTTAGTGTCTAAAATGCCACATCTGAGAAAATGAGACAAATTATTCAACAAAGTATTAAAACTTAAGGACTGATAGAGGCAAGAGGTTGGAAGAAAGTCCAGTCAATAAATATCAAGTTCACAGTTGAGAATTACCATTTCTTCCAAAAAAAATTACACTTACTTTGATAAATTTAGTATCAATATCAATAGCTGCTTAATAAGTTTTTATGTAACTTTCTTAGAGGGAATTAAAAATCTTTCTTAAAACAACAAACATTTTCTAGTGTCTTTTCTTATAATTAAAGTGAATTTTTATGTATTTCCCATCCAAATTTATTATTATTATTATTATTTTATTTTTATTATTTTGTATCTGAGAGGAGTGAGATAGTGAGGCAGACTCCCATATGCACCCAGACTTGGACCAATGCTCAAGGTCAAAGCTATTTTTAGCACCTGAGGCTGATGCACTGGGACCAAACGAGCTATCCTCATTGCCCAGGGACACACTTGAACCAATTGAGTCAACTAGCTATGGGAGGGGAAAAGAGAGAGAGGGAGAGATGAGGGAGGAACCTATGGGCAATTAGTAAAATTCATACAGTTGAAGAAGCAGATGGTTGCTTCTCCTGTGTGTTGACTGGGAATCGAATCCTGGCCATCTCTATGCCAGGTTGACAATCTATCCACTGAGCCACCAGCCAGGGCCAAGATTATTTTTAAAGTTTTTGTTTCATTTATTTGTTTCTAATTTTGATAGTTTACAATGATGTAGGAACCTCATATTTTAAAATAAGAAACTTTAAGAAGGAAAAATTGGTTATTGTGGAAATAATGAGCTCATTCATTCTTGATATTTTACCTAGAGAAGAATCCAGGAACTATACTAGATTATATTACCATACGTGTTTATGTAGTTTAATTTTATTGGGCACTTGAAACCCATATTTGTACATGCAAATAGAGTCCTGAACATGAAGATACATTTGACTTCACCATGAAAATATTTACTTGTGCATACAAATAAGGTTTCCTACTCACAAGCTACATTGTTATATACTTTCCTTTTTAAGTAAGTATACAAATCTCTATATTACACAGGAGAAATTACTTGTTCACATAGTAACAAACATATTTTATAAAATAATCCTTTAAACTAGACTTTTGATTATGCTAAATGGAAAATAAAGCAGAACTGCATGGATAATATGTCTAAGAATGGTATAAAGAATGCTACAATTTTCAAAATAATAAGATACTGTTGCATATTACAAAATGGGTCAGACTAAGAAAATAAAATATCTACAATATTAACAAACACTAATACGATTTTATAAAAGATTTTGTGACTAGAGTAAAACAAAACAAAACTGTAATTCTTTTCATTTTCTTATATATTCTACTCATTTGTGGATGATGTCAAGTACTTAAAAATATTCCCCAAAGTAGCCTCTTTGAAGTGACAGGTTGCATGGTCTTATTACTCTGAAAGGCAATCTAATATAACTTTGTTGAACTTAGATGATTGTACTAGTGGCTAATATTCCTTATCAAGGGACATTTCCACTTCTCCATAATCAGCCTCCAACAGTGAAGTGATCTGAGATGGACTTTGATTTTTTTTCAATCGACTTAGTAATATCTTTTCATGATTCCACATGGTTTGGGAAGAGTGAATATTTATTGTTGAGACCATGACATTTAAGAAAAAATTGACACTTGCCAATTAGAATTTTGGTATTTTCACATCTTTAATTGGGCTTCTCCTTTCCCATCTGGGCTCACTAATTTATTGGTTTTCCATGAGAAAGAAAGAAGATAGAGATGGCCACTTGTGGAGGGAATGACATAGTGAAAAAAGCTTTTATCTGAATATCCTGAATGCTGGTTTCTACTTTGCTATGTATAAGCAGGTTATAGAACTCCTTGAACCTTAGTTTTGTAAAGGGATGATAGTATCTTCTTTTAGTTTGGCTAAATTGTTTCTTTAAGAGTCAATTTTCCAGATTCTATGATAGGATTGAGAGCTCATAAATTACTAGATGGATATATATCCAGATGGGCAAAGTCTTATTTTTCTCAATTTACTGTAACTCATTTTTTCTTTCTCATTAACAGCTCTTTTATGAACAGTCAGGGGAACCTAAATGACAACTTAGAGTTAATGACATCACAGTCTCTTCCAGGACTTTAGGAGCATCAGTCTTCTTTGAGTAAGTGCTTAGAGGTTCAGATTTCCGCTTCCTCTCCCCACTTTCTCTCTGTGGGTACAGGAAAGGAAAACTTAAGTGGCAGCATTCCCTGATCTACAAGGTACCATATGAATCCTGCTGGTCACTGCTAATTAGAGGCTTGCCTGGTCTTTTCCTTGACCAATGACTAATGAAGTGGGACTGGTCACTTCATTTCCCATGTGGTTAACATTCTCATCTTCATTACTAGAGTCCATTGTCCTAGGCATTTGCCACTGGTGGTGATATTTTTGTATACTATATCTTCTTCAGTCAGACACTCACTCTGAAGACTTCTCCTTAGTTTTCTCTGTGATTTGTTGTTGGGCACATGGAAATCTTTATATATAACTCCCGACTGTACCATTTATTCTGTGGAGATAAGGAGAGGTCCTTGGAATTATTTATCTAGTGATTTCTCTCAACTAAACCTGGACATGACCTCTTAAAGTCTCCCTAAACTATAGTCCAAGATGTACCAACTATGCTCCCCAGTATCATAGTATGCTCCCCAACTATTCTCCCCTCAGTGACCTGGGCATTTCTTTCCATTCTTCCCTCTGTCCACCCTCTGTCCTTCCACAACAAAAGGAAGATGAATATGTGTTTCTCTATTTACTTTCTAATTCCCTTCTTTTTCATCCTTTAGAATTTTTCACTTTGTTTACTATCTAAAGAATTCTTTCTGCAGATAGATTTGTTTGCACTTTGCAACTCCTGGCCTTTCGATCTAATCTTACATCTAAAGAAATAGTATGAAATGTGATGAGGTATAACTATACTTTAAGAATAATAATGTAGAAATTACCTTACAAGAGGAAGAGCTAGAATAATCAGGAGGAGGTGAAGAGAAGATGGAGAGGGAAGAAAAAATATTATGTGAGATTAAAGTTGGGAAAACTCCCTGTCAAGGCAAAGAAAACTGTGTATTAAAGCTGCTGTTTTATATTTAGTAATCTCATAGAAAGAATTTCCCCATGCAAGTATTCCTGCAGCAAATAGTAGCTAAATAAATGTATACTTAACATGAGTCAACATTTAACGGTACATAACTGTTAAGTGCTTTATTTTTTATTTTTCATCTTCATCAATTCCCTTTTTGTAGTAAAAGTGTACTATTTTAGAACTGAACAATAGCAAAAAACATAATGCCTCTTTGGAACAATACTGGTGCCTGTTGAGCAAACCAATAATAGTAGATTGTGCTTACTATATGTTCCTGTAGAACTCTGCCTCTCCTAATAAAGATGTAGAGTGTGTTTACCATACTTGTTGGCATTGTGACTACTTTGATAAACAGAATGTGGTGCAGGTAGTGTTGCTTGATTTCCAAGGCTTTCACCTGTTCTCTCTCTCTCTCTCTCTCTCTCTCTCTCTCTTTCTTTCTCAGAACACTTGTCTCTGAAACCTAGCCACCATTTTGTGAGGAAGCACAGAAGCCATGAGTAGGTTTTCTGATCAACAGCTCCAGATGAGATTTCAACAGACAACCAACATCAACTATGAGACATATGATTGAGCAAACCTTCAGATGATTCTCAGTTCCAGCCTTGAAGCCATCCCAGTTCATCCCAAATGTAATAGAGAGAAGCTATTTCCTCTAAGCACTGCTCAAATGTAGATTCCTGAGGGAAACAAAGTTGGTTTAAGAAGCTCTCCTTCTTTGACTGAATTCTATTAAGTTGAAGAAAAGAAGTGAGACTTGTGATCCAATAAACCAGTCCAATCACAACAACATGGTATGTACTAACTAAAAATGTGGGTAATTGTGACCTTAGATAAAACTGGAGTTAAAATAGATTTTTAGCTTTCTGTGATAACATTCCTTAAGTTTGAGACAATTTAAGAGGACATTACCTTCTAACTCATTAACTCACATATTACAGATGGGACTGAAACCTAAAGATTTAAAGGACTTGAATGAAATGTACTCAGTTGAATAGAGGCAGTCAAAACTACATCTTCTGTATCCCTCTCTGCTTACCTTTGCTTTTTACCATGGTCTTTTGAAACGTTATGGCTGTGTTTCCTAGCTAACCTCACTAATTCTCAGATGAACCCCGACATTTTATATCTAAATGCATGATCTTTGCTATTGCTACTAGTTTCTACTTCTATTTCTATTAGTAAAATATTACACTCTTTTCTGGTATAAAACATAACAAGTATCAAAAGATCTAAGAAAAAAAGTAATGTATCAGTACAGCAAAAGGTTATATATTTATTGGCCTTGCTTTTTAAAGTTTTCATTAACTTTAGAATTTTTATATCTGTGTATTCAGGGCTATAATTTTTTTACTTTGTTATTGCAAAAAATTAAATTTAGTAGCATTTTGCTTCACAATATGTAGAGAATGTGGACACTCTTCTTTTTGGAATTATTTTGAGGTTGAGAATGTAAATCTTGAATAAACCAGTCTGAAGAGAAAGTCAGACTAGAATAAAGGATTAGAAAGTAGGATTGTGAAGTTGTGTAGCTGTATTTGGCCATTTGAATTAGAATGCATGTTACTAAAATTTTTTAAAAAAAGCTATTTTAGAATTTAAATGAATTGAAAGAAAGACAAAATAAAAAAGTTCTATTTTCTCTTTTTTATTCTAGGCAAGTCCACTTGAATAAATAGTACATAAATATTAAAACTTAATATTAAATAAATGACAAAACTTAGCCATAGTTTATCTCAGCAAAGTGTATAGGGTCTTAAATCACCACTAAAACCATTAAGGATTTAGACCAGTGTCTTCTCCTTGATCCCAACAGGGTGTTATTTCAATACTTTTCTTATCCTATGGTGCCACAGTTGTTTATCTTTCTTTAATGATAAAACTGATCACCAGTTAGTTGACTTGATTACATATATTTTTTTAATGATTGATAGCTAAGAACCACTATAACAAAATAATGTCTGTACATTTTCATTCTTCCTCTAAGTAATTTTATGTGGTCTCATGGCTTTAATGAATTGATGATTCTAAAATGTATATTTAAGTTCTAACTGTTCCCCTGAGAAGATTGAGAATATCCAGTTGAGTGTTTGTTATTTGAATGTTAAAATCAATCTGTTCAAAACAGAATATGGTAGTAAACAGATGAATGCTGTCTCTTACAATATGTAGAAGTAATTAATGCCAATGATCAAGTATAAAATGATATGTATTTTTTTCCTTCTGTAGTAAATGTTGGTCTGACTTTTATTTTCACAAAAATATAAAAAATGTGGCAATAATTATTATCCAAAACAGTTATGCCTCACAGAGTAAAGATTTTTTCCTTCCGTTTCCTATTTTCTTCTCATTATTTGAACTAGTTTATTACTAATCATAAGGAGAAACATCCAAAAACTAAATCCATTTTCCATCTGAACTGGATGGTTATACCTGACACAAAATAGACTAGAGTCATCTGTCCCCAGACACCGCAAATCTGTGGCATTCCCATATTGAAAAAGATTGTTTTTATCTGCCAGCCTCTCCAACACCAGCTTCATCTGCTTGTATGTTATTTTTTCTGTTTTGCAAACCAGTTTCAAACCAGTTTCATCTTAAAACCAGATTAAAAAATTTAATATTATTAGAATGGATGAAGTCTTACTAAGAAAACTTAAAAAAAATTTAAAACACAAAAGGCAGAAAAAGCACAAGCAAGAACATACTCAAAACAAACAAATAAACAAACATGGAAAAGATGAGTGGTAGACAGTGGTAAAGCTTTTCTCAGCAATTTCAAGATTTTATTTGGGGGACAAAGATAATCAGAAGCCCCCAGTAGCTAAAGTCATCCCAGGGCTACCTAGGCACTCAATAATATACATACTACTGTTTTTAGAAATACTAAAAATTAATATCACAACTAATAATAATAATACCTCTATACCCACTTAACTGAGGGCATAGCATATACCAGGCATGTATGGCACAATATCAAAATTTATCAGTTAACTCTTAGAGACAGATGTTATGTACATTTTGTAGGTGATGAACCATATTTCTCCATTCCTTTCCTTCCTCTCTTTCTCATCTTCAGAGTGATTCCCACAACCTTCAGTTATGTTTCCACAACTTAACAAATATTGATCATCCACTCTTGATATAACACAATGGTAGATAACACATTTACTTTTCTCTTAAGTGACTCATAATTTAGTTTAGAAAGCTAGAACAACAAAGAAAAAAATGAGCAAAAAAATAAGGAAGGAACAAAGAGATAGATATTAAAGATAGAGAGATGATAGATGATAGCTAGCTAGCTAGATAGATAGATGAAAAAAAGGAAAGACTTAATACTCAAATGACCCATATAATAAGAAGCTATATATATACAAAGTAGAGTTACAGCTCCTGTAAGGAGTGGGAGTGATTAGCTGTTGGGCTGAGTTGGTTTGGAAGGTCGCTTCAGGTGACATTTGACAGTGATGATTGAAAACCTATTAATTGAAATGTGATTAACACTTAAATATTAACTGAAGATGATAACTCTTTCTTTCATTGCTTACATTCTTTATTACCCCAACTGAGAGGTACTGTGAGGTTTATGAGAATCATTAAGTAAATTAAACAGTTGGACAGATGCTGTTAAGTTATCATAATGGTTCTCAGCTACTTTGAAAACTGAATAGTGCTGGAAGGCAAGGACCACTGAAGGGGAAAGTAAAGCCCAACTGTTGTCTTCCCCCAGGCCTTGACCTCAATGATTTTCACCCTAGCAACATCCTCCACACACAAATGCATTGATATCTGTGCTCTGGCTCCAAAGCTTTGCCTCTGCCTGCTGTGCTATGGAGTTCTCCCCCAGATCATGATGAGCTTACCAGCCCTGGAGTCATTTCCTTACTGTACTGTAATTGCCATTTAATGTAATTCCTTCATCCCTTTTTAAAGGATTTTAATATTGAAGGCTTATTTTCTCTTCTTTTTCTGGCCAAGTTTCTTTCCATTGCTTTCAGCTTTATTGTCTTTAGAAATCCTTTAAATTCTATGACTGAGCACTAGAGGAAATGAGCAAGAAACTGAGTATATACAACCGGAAACCACCCCAAACTTAATGCTTACACCATTTCTCTTGAGTGGATGTTTGATTTTATAGCTTCATCCAGAGAAAATGTGATTAAATGAATTATGACTGATTGGAATGGAGAACTCCAGGGAATTAGCTCTCCCTTCACAAAAGAAGGTAGGAAAGGGCTCTCTGTGAGGACTGAGATACAACCAGGCAATGGATGCATTTCCTAGATTCACAGAGGTTCTTGTAAGGGCTCCTAGAGGATACCCCTGTCCTTGCACTGCCTGGCTGACTGGCAGTGTGGGCTCTCTGCTGGCTGTGGATGTAGAAGGGCAATCGGAGGAGAGGGAGTGGTCAGGTAAGGGCAGAGGAGGGGTTATGACTCAGGAGTCTGCTTTGATATAAAATCTGATGGAAAGATTCCAGATTTTTCCATGATCTCAGAAAACACAGTTATCCCATTATTGTTGGCATAACCTGTGAGTTTTATGGAAAATGATTCCACATATTATTTACCAAATGCCAATGCATTCTCTTTTGTTTTCTGACTCTGCAATAAATGCAAGAAATTTAAATTCTTTTTATATTCAAACAACTAGAAGAAAAGCCTATTGCTTTTAATGTAATAGAGGCAAATTTCAGTGTTATAGGTTGATGTCCTATAAAGCATGCCAGCTGCTGCCCGTGTGGGAGACCCCAATCGTCAGATATGTATATATATATTTTTACTAAGGGAGACTGATATCTAACCAAATGATGTCTTCTTTCTAGAACAGTGATTCTTAATCTTTTTTGAGGTACCGAACCCACCAGTTTCATATGTGCATTCACTGAACCCTTCTATAGTGATAAATAAAATATGATTTTTTTGCCAAATTCAAGACATAGGTATGTTTTTTTTTTTACTGGTGCACAAAATGAGCCGTGCATGAACATCACCTTGCTCAAAGAACAAAACCAACAAAGTGCATGAGCTCACAACAAATTACGGTATTACTTTATTCTGGCCTCTGTGGCAGAGGCTTCTTCGAACCCTGAGACCGACTCATCAAACCCCTAGGGTTCGATAGAACCCAGGTTAAGAACCACTGTTCTAGAAGGAGATCAATTGCAATCTTTCTTAGAAATCATGACAACCACTGTAATTAGGAAATCCTGAGCATCTAAATTATGTGTCTCCTGCAGGGGTTGCAATTTGAGCTTCTCTATTCTCACTCTGTCTTTAGAAGCCACAGAGAACAGCAAGTCTTTAATAAAACAACTTCACCTAGTTGTTGGGAGTTATTAAGCTGTTCATCGGATTGGGTCTTTATCCTGGTATGGAATAATCTTTGTAACACTCTTATGAAATCATAGCTTTGAACACCAGTCAAAAGTGCTCATTTATTTCCTTTGACTCTCCACTCTAGCTGTCAGCATTTTCATCTTAAAGTGTCAGAATCTTAGTTACGAGACCATATAATTCCAGAAAAAGCTGGCACTCTTTGATGCTCTCCTTTCTCCAACCACACAAACACTTTCCTATAGAGATTAAACAGAAAATCAAAGTTGATAAAAGGAAAAAGGGCAACCATTCCAAGACTGAGACAACTTACTCTTAAAGACACTAGCCGAAGTCCTGCCTGGTATATCATGCTCAAAAAATTTAGCCATGAAACATTGGCAACAGGAATCTTTTCTGAATTGCTCCCTGGTTGGGAAATTCAAGTCAATTCAGAATAAGTTTGAAAATAATCACGTTTTTCTAACAGTTTTAATGAATTAAGTTGGTGAAATGTGCTGCTGGACTTAAATTCTTAAAAGTAATTCTATCAGACATTCGCACTGTTCCAAACATGGCAACACTGATGACCTTTCATAGCCTTAACATGCTATCACACACTTTTTGGCTTCTGCTGAAACCATATGTTATAACCCAAAGTCAGCCCAGTAGATGATTTTCAAAATACATGAGAAAAAAGTCTTGACTTGCCAAGTTTTCTTTGGTTTCTTCCTTTTTTATCTCCTTCTTACTTGGATTTGCTGTTCCTCCTTCTGCCCTGGTACATTCCCACTGGCTCATGCCTGACTTCCTCTTCCAGCAGTTCCTATAGCACCCAACCATGATCAATAAAGGACCACCCAAGCATTGCATTACAATCCTAAGTTGTTCTCATATATATAGTATCCCATAAAGAGCAGGTAAAAATAGAATAAAGGCCTAACCTGTGGTGGCGCAGTGGATAAAGCATCAACCTGGAATGCTGAGGTCGCTGGTTCAAAACCCTGGGCTTGCCTGGTCAAGGCACATATGGGAGTTGATGCTTCCTGCTCCTTCCTCTTTCTTTCTCTCTCCTCTCTCTAAAATTGAATAAACAAATAAGTAAATAAATAGAGAATAAAAAGAAGCTTGTATATTAAGTCATCTTTAGTCCTCCTATATCCCAAACTCTGAATTATCTTAATTCTTCTCATGTCACTGCTTATAAAGTTTTTTTTCTCCAGTAATTTACTATTAAGTCATAAGATAGTTTCTTTAGATGGAAATTAGATAATCCTCATTTAATGACACTAATTGGTACAATTTGGATTTGAACAAGGACATTGTCTGTGATGGACAACCCACTGTTAGTGCTACTATAATTATCCACTGTATAATTTTGTCAGAATGTTAATTTTCAAATACAGATAGTATCAGCATTTCTATCTCAATATGACATATTTGTAGTTGGAAAAGAATCATTTCAATGCTTAAAAATACCGAACAACAGTGTTAATTTTCTAATTGATATTTTTATTTGTAAATTATTTTTTTATATTTTAAGAATGCACTATTTTTTCTAATCAAAAATTAACACATGAATAAAAGTGTGGTTTATGGGGATATTAATATTTTGAAAATCTTACTTCTTAAAAAATGGTTGATTGTGATAAGTTAAAATGTAATTTTGAAAACTTATTAAATTTTAATCAAGTAGAGGTTGAACTTGGTATTCATTATGTATTTTTAAAATCTTGGTTCAGGATAGCCAAACATTCCCAGAATTTTGCAAACACAGAGTTGCCAAAATTTTAAAACAAATAAATAGAACACAAAAGCCAAAAGCTTTGCCTAATTCTGGGGATAATTGGTCAAAAAGGAAAGCTTTAATTAGCCAATTTTCATGCATCACTGGTTATATCTTTTATACAAAATGTTGCTGACAAAACATTGATGTTTTTTTTTCTTTTTTTTATTCATTTTAATGGGGTGACATTAATAAATCAGGGTACATATGTTCAAAGAAAATATATCCAGGTTATCTTATCATTCAATTATGTTGCATACCCATCACCCAAAGTCAAATTGTTCTCTGTCACCTTCTATTTGGGTTTTTTTGTGCCCTTTTTTTCCCCCTCACCCACCCTAACTTCCCTCCCCCCACCCGTAACCACCAGACTCTTATCCATGTCTCATAGTCTCACTTTTATTTCCCACGTATGTATGAAATCATGCTGTTCTCAGTTTTTTTCTGTTTTAGTTGTTTCACTTCGTATAATATTATCAAGGTCCATCCATTTTGTTGTAAATGATCCGATGTCATCATTTCTTATGGCTGAGTAGTATTCCATAGTATATATGTACCAAAGCTTTTTAATCCACTCATCCTCTGATGGACGCTTGGGCTGTTTCCAGATCTTCGTTATTGTGAACAATGCTGCCACGAACATAGGTGTGCATTTCTTGTTTTCGAACAGTGCTATGGTGTTCTTAGGGTATATTCCTATAAGTGGGATAGCTGGGTCAAAAGGCAGTTCAATTTTTAATTTTTTGAGGAATCTTCATACCGTTTTCCACAGTGGCTGCACCAGTCTGCATTCCCACCAGCAGTGCAGAAGGGTTCCCTTTTCTCCACATCCTCGCCAGCACTTATTCTGTGTTGTTTTGCTTATGAGCACCATTCTGACTGGTGTGAGGTGATATCTCACTATGGTTTTAATTTGCATTTCTCTAATGATTAGTGATGTTGAGCATTTTTTCATATGCCTATAAATTCAATGCAATACCAATTAAAATTCCAATGACATACTTCAAAGATATAGGACACATATTCCAAAAATTTATATGGAACCAAAAAAGAACACGAATACCCTCAGCAATCTTAAAAAGAAAAAATAAAGCAGGAGGTATCTCTCTTCTAGATATCACGGTTTACTACGAGGCCATTGTACTCAAGACAGCCTGGTACCGGCATAAAAACAGGCACATAGATCAGTGGAACAGAACAGAGAACCCAGAAATAAACCCACAGATAAATATCAGTTTATGGACAACTGATATTTGACAAAGGAGAAAGAACATACAATGGAGTAAAGACAGCCTCTATAACAAATGGTGTTGAAAAAGAAAAAAAAAAAACAAAAAAACAAATGGTGTTGGGAAAATTGGTCATCAACCTCCAAAAAAATGAAACTAGACCATCAACTTACACCATTCACAAAAACAAACTCAAAATGGATAAAAAACGTAAATGTAAGCCGTGAAATCATAAGCATCTTAGAAGAAAACATAGGCAGCAAGCTCTCTGACATCTGTAGCAGTAATATATTTGCTGATTTATCTCCATGGGCAAATGAAATAAAACAAATGGGACTATATTAAACTAAAAAGTTATTGCACAGCTAGCTAAAGACAATAAGAACAGAATAAAAAGACAAACCACACGATAGGAGAACATATTCGACAACACGTCTGATGAGGGGTTAATAACCAAAATTTATAAAGAACTTATAAAACTCAACACCAGGAAGACAAACAATCCAATCCAAAAATGGGCAAAAGAAATGAATATAAATTTCTCCAAAGAGGACATACAGATGGCCAATAGGTATATAAACATTGATGTTTAATGAGATTCTACCAGAATTGAAGCTAAAAGAATTCCTTTTATGAGTTTTGACCTACAGCGCTGTATAATGATGGGAAGAGGAACTTTGTAGCTTTATTCAGGGTTACTCTCTTCCTAAGATGTCTAAGATGCACAGCACCACAGGGATTCATTTGAAGCAGCTGCATGCCCTCGGTCTTTCCATTTGTTAGACTTCTTGTATTTTGACCAATGTGTCAAAATTCATGGCTTTTGCTGTGATCCTAGACAAATCTCTCATGAAAATGGAAAAACATCACTGTGGTATCTCAGATCTCTCTCACTAAGCTTCAAAAGGCAAACAGGAGCCACATGGCACAGTCTGCTTTCTGTTAGATCTCCTGTTGCTCATGTCCTCTTCCAGCTCTAAATGAGCACAATCCAAGATTCTACCAACAGTGAACTGCACTGAATTCCTGGAGATGTGATAAAATAAAAACCTATCTATTGTATCTGGGGAAAAAAAGCAACATATTGCTACCAGGGCTTGGTTATAATTCTATGTCCATAATTGAACTGTAACTGAAGGTTTCTCTTCCCTAAATATAATTTAAAAACTGATTCCCAAGATATTAGTAAACCACTTATATTATATGATTCAAGCTTATGCATTTGTGTTTTCTTAAGGGAGTTGCTTATAGTTGAGATGAAATTTCTCACTTAAATCAGCAATTAGAAAAAGTTTGAAGAACAGGGCATAAAAAATGTCTCAATTGCTTAAAATACTTAATGATACTTAAGCATATACTTATACTGCAGATTTTGGCAAATTGAAAATAGTATGTCAGAATATTTATAGAATATTTATAGACTGAGGACAATAATAAATTTATATTATTTAAAATACTTATTTACTGATTTTAAGCATATTCTTTTTGCATTTCAAATGTTTATCTAAAGGAAACAAGTTATTCAAAATGGCATTTAAAATACTGTATATGTATAATATATATTATATATAATATACAAGGAAGAAAAATAGACATTTGGTCAAATTTTTATAAATCTGAATTAACTTCTTTAGAGTTACCTTATACCCATCTAGTGTTCCACCATTATAGATTTAATTAACTTATTCAACATTGTCTTTCTTACTATAGCTGTAATATTGTAAACATTTCTTTTGTGTGTGTGTGAGAACTTATAAATCTGGAATATCTGTAGGAGTAGCTGAAGTTTCTCAAACTCTATTCTTAAAGTTTATTTTGGAATGAGTTAATTCCAATGTAAATACAGTAAAGCATGATTTTATTTTCACAGATTTTAAAAGCAGTGAAATCTATTTTCTCCCTCTTAATGCTGAAGGAAATGCACCAAGATGCACCTGCAAAAGCCTGGGTCACTCAGTTAGGATACCAGAAGCATCTAGAAGAAAAGCAACTTCCTTTTGCCTCTTGGGTGGTGATCTGGAGCAAAGTTTCTTTTGAACCTGTGCCACAATAGGCAATGCTCACCATCTGGTGCCCATCTCTCTCTGTTCTTTCCACTCGCTTTATCATTTCTAGTTTTCACCCTTGTCCCAAAACTAAGTATTTCTGCCATCTTTATTGTCAGTCAGGAACTAGACGTTTAATAAGGGCCTTCTCTGAGGGCATTTCTCCTTCTGGAAGTGGTAGAGTTATCTAAGATAGGTCTAAATCATATACCTGAAACTAATTTTATTGAAGGTTTTTAAAGTATAGTCATATTAAGGGTGAAAATATTTGCTTTACTTTTTATTTAAACTTTCTTTAAGGCAAATACTAGCTTAGGAGAGAAGATTTAAAAGAATTTAAAAACATTTTTAAAAATCACACCTGAAATTCAATATTATGTTAGTTTCAGGTGTATGCATAGTGGTTACACATTTCTATAACTTATGAAGTGATCCCCTTGATAAGACTAGTACCCACCTGGCACCATCTATAGTTATTACAATATTATTGACTATATTTTCTGTGCTGTACTGTACGTCTTTGCGACTGTTTTGTAACTACTAATTTATACTTCTCAATCCCTTCACACTTTTCACTCACCCCTCCACCCTCTCCCCTCTGGCAACCCTCAGTTTGTTCTTTGTATCTGTGATTTGTTTCTGTTTTGTTTATGCTTTGTTGTTTAGATTCCACATCCAAGTAAAATCAGAGAAGAGCTTTTTAAAAATTATTTTTATGGGAACAGTGAATGATTCTTTGGTTCTCTTTGAAAGAAATCGGTACTGACTTTTGATGCTACTACAGTTTGAAATATATTGAGGTCAATGAGAAAGAGCAAAATTCATGTCAACCTTAAAGGGATTTGAGGTCATAAAATGTGGTTTTTGGTAAACAAGTAACAGCAAACAAAATTTTGTTTTAAATCACAGGGTGGTTAGAAAATATACAAGTGCATTTAACTACTTTGGAATAAACATGAAACATTTTTTAACAAAAATTACCCCTTATTCTAACTTTAAAAATTCAGTGAAAAGTACAGTTTTACCAGTTATGCTTATAGTTGTAAATTTCAGAGAAGCAACCATCCCACAGGGACAGGCTTGTTCTGCACATCAATTTTAGTAACTTCAGTTTAGGAATAAAGACCACTAAGAGCTCCATGAAACATTAATTACATTGCTGGGGAAAAAGACTGCATAGCACTTTGGAACTGACATGTTTCTTCATAGCACAGAGTGGGATCAAAGGTTATTTTAGCTCCTCCAAGATGCTTTGGATACAGAAAGAGTTTATCCTGAGGTGAAAAGTAATTGATCCTGGTTACTGGATAGCATTGGAGGTAGAGAGATAGACATTTTGATTGTGGTGCAGTTCAATTTAGCATGGTCAAAAGGCTGGACAAACGATCCAGAAGTCCTTAAGAGATGAGGCTGATTGAGGTCTCGAGAACGTCATCCTGTTTGTAAGACTGACATTCAGCATGTTGCTACAGGGGAGGAGCCAATAGTAAGAAGGGAGTCCATAGGAGGAACTCCAGCAGTGACTCAAGTTCATTGGGAATTGCATCAGTAGAATGATTTAACAGGTTAACATCAGAGGTCAACATGGGCACAAAAAAGTAAAGTCTAATGAAAACCCAGTCAATGCCATTGGGAGGAGAAAGGATGCAGCAGCCATAAAATCAGGTCATAGGATGTGACGAGTGAGCCCTATGATCACTGGAGTGAAAAAAAAAGGAAGGCTTGCCAAAGAGCAGGTCTACGTTCTCAGTCCGGTGGGGCTGGAGAAGTCAGGGGCACATAAAATAGGCTCCTGAGGGAAGGAAACTGGATATACAGTACATACAGTTTTTTGAGGTCTTCTCAATACTGTTTTTGTGATTCCTAAGCAAATTTTGGGGAAGAGTAACAAAAATCATGTTTCCACTGTCCGAAATGAAAGATTTTTATGCCTGAGCTCTTTTGTTATGTGATTATTGGTTTTTCTGCATCTGTGCTTTGTTTTCATTGGTCAAGAAGCATAAAGGGGAAGGAAACATGGCTTTACAACCATCTATCAGTTCCTGCAGCTCTTCCTCTGAGATAGTCATATCAGATGGGCAGGCCCAGAACAACACGGCCCCCTAACAACAATACTACCAATTGGGAGAACCAGCCTGTCCCTAGGCAGGAGATTCCAAAGAATAGGTACAGGGCACTGACTTCAGAGATGTTGGGTAATGGAAGAATCTGAGTGTTTCAGAAGCAGAACCTTGAATCCTGGCATATTTCATTTGAAGCAAGGCTCTGGTTGGAGGAACTTCTTAGAAGCCTCGAGAAGTCTTATTATTTATAGAAAAAAAAACTGTGGGATCAAAGATTAAGACAAAGGGCAAATGGATTCAGAAAATATGAGTAATGATTTTGCAATGGATATTTTAAATTAAACTTATCTGACTCTACAACCCCACTCCTAGGTAAAAATGTAATAGGAAGAAGCTTTCTCCTGAGACTTTCTTTGTGCTTATTTTTATACTAAGCTTTCCTGCTTATTCTTTCAACTTTGGTATATTAGGGAGCCACATTCTCCTTCTCTAGAAGTAGCAGCATCAAGTGATGTCCTCTGTACCAGCCACCGAATCTGTGTTCTTGCTGCTCAAAATCAGGTTCAATACCAGTTCTCAAATCCCTTTTCAACCAAAGGGCTACTTCAAATTCTTTCTTAAACAGAAATTCTGTACTGGCTGGCAATACCTCCACAATATCTGCTATGACCATTCTAAGTTTTTCTGAGATAATTTTGTCATCACAATAGTGAGAAAGAATTTAATATCTCTCCCTCCATTGAGCTCCAGAATCAACTTATTACTCCAGAGCATTGCCAGCCCTTTCCTTTCATCTTCTTCTGCAGTGGATAAGTTGATAATGTTCAAGGCAGGTAGCTAGATATTGATGGGGAAAAAGAGTAAAGGGAGTTGGACATTAAAATATTGAACCTTGGAAAACTTGCTTAAGTAAGAAGTTTCAGCAACCAAGTTAGCTTAATTTGCTGGTAGGCTAAATAAAATATTTACTTAATTAGCCTATTGTGCCCTCAGAGTTCATTGTGCCATTGAGACCCTAGACCTGAGCTCATTAAGAAAAAAACAGGTTCCCCCCACCCCCACCCCCACCCCCGAGACTTGCATCAGAATTGATCAATGATATTAAAAAACATAAAATAAGGGCCAGGAAGCTGTGGAATTGGCAAGTTAACATTGAATTGGCAGGTAAACATTGAAATGGTTGCATATTATTTTCTGATATTCTGTGATTAATCTTATGTTTCTTAGATGTCAAGAATATTTAAGCCTGACCAGGCGGTGGCGCAGTGGATAGAGCGTCGTTGGACTGGGATGCGGAAGACCCAGGTTCGAGACCCCCTAGGTCGCCAGCTTGAGCACCGACCCATCTGGCTTGAGCAAAAGCTCACCAGCTTGGACCCAGGGTCGCTGCCTCCAGCAAGGGGGGCTCGGTCTGCTGAAGGCCCACAGTCAAGGCACATGTGAGAAAGCAATCAATGAACAACTAAGGTGTCGCAACAAAAAACTGATGATTGATGCTTCTCATCTCTCTCCGTTTCTGTCTGTCTGTCCCTGTCTATCCCTCTCTCTGACTCTCTTTCTGTCCCTGTGAAAAAAAAAAAAGAATATTTAGAGCTAAAATCACCTTTTGAACACATACACAGTAATGAAACGAACATATATCAAGATGGCCATATAACAAGAAATCACAAGGCTAAAAATTTTTCTCATTTTATACAATAAGTCTGAATTTTTTTCTCTTTGTAGTTAAAAATTATTTTTTTTAAGACAAAATGCCTCAACTTTAGAAAGTTTTGAGGTTTTGTTTACGTTGGTTGAATATCCAGAAATTTAGAGAGAGAAAAAAAGTTAAGGCTCTAAGATGTGAAAATTATCTGTGGCATCCCAGTGAGATAGTGATACTTTCTTGCCTTTATTAGTAACATGCTATTATTTAGATGTTCTCTTCTATGAGATACTTGCCAGTTATAATTTTTGCTCCAAGTACAAAAAAAGTCATTTGAGAGAAAACCTACGGAGGACAATTCTTTAATCTTGAGTAGCCTATACTTTATTAATGCTCTTCTTTTATAAGAATTCTAGTGGTGCTTTAAACGACCCACAACCTGAAGTTCACTCTTTTTCAGTGTTCTGTACCTTAAGTCTCTGCAGAACTCTACAGGTTGGATTCATCTGAATCCATCTTTCCAGTTATTACTCTTAGTGAATAAAAACTGAGATACTTGCTAGACACAAGATGGCAGTAGCATTCCATGTTAAACTATTATGATTTGATCACAAAGATCAGAATTAAGGAAATCATTTCCCTGCATTTGGGAAGCAGTGTCACAGTGAGAATCAGATGAAAATGATGATTTTTTCTTCACCCCAACTTCCATCTATATTTCTGATGAAGTTCTTTCAAGGATTCCCAAGGTTAAGAATATTGGATTTTAAATTTGGTCCTATGGAGACTAAGCTATATCATCTATTTGAAAATAAATACACTAAAGGAATAGAATAATACATAGTTGAGTAATTCAATATCAAGGGAAGAAAGACTCAAAAGTACAGGCCAGCTTTTATTGCATTCCATATTTTGTTTTTTCTAGGGAAGATTGATTAACCGGAAGCTTTGAAACATTGCACTCTTTTCTAGCACTTTCACCTAGAAGGGTAGAGACACATTGATTAGTTTAGTGATATTTTTGTTACTGATGTGGTGCTTTTAGTGTCTTTTTCAATACCATAAGTGATAATTTTACCAAAGTTTGGTGGTTTATTTCTATTAATTATCTGAGTTCAAAAAACACACTTTTTCTAGCTCTTAAAAGTTGAAAAATTTAAAAATTGTAAGGTTGTTTTGTTTATTATTCTTATTATCCATTATAAAGAAATATAGTGCAATATACTCTTTCTGTGGTCCAGGGTATCAACTAGTAATTCATCAATTTAGATGTACAAATATACGCTAAATTAAAAAAAAATGTGTTATATATATATATATATATATATATATATATATATATATATATATATATATATATATATATATATGTATATTCAAGTTTTGTTATCTGACTTTCTAAATCTTAATAACAACAGCAAAAAATGAGTCCTAACTCCAGCACAGGTACAGATAAGGTTACCAGCTTCCATGATTGGATTGTGCAAACTTCGGTTGGGGGAGGGGGAGAATCAGGGAAGGGGCACAGCTGGTTATTTAGAATTCTGATTCAGAATTAAAATATCCAAGTTGGCAAGAAACCACTGGCGATTTCCCAAAAGAAAGCAGCTACTCCAAATTTTACAGAACGCCAGGTGGCAGAATTGCTTTTTAAATCACTTACTTTTCAATGACTTAAAATTTAGAAACTTTAATAAAAAGAAAAAATTGTTGAGACACTAAGTATCCACAAACTTTAAGGTGATGTTACATGTAACAAAATGACTATAGAATATTAAAAGCTCATAAACTAACTTCTTGTAATTTACATAAAAAAGTGAATATATTATGATTAGCTTTATTTTGAAAATGTATTTAGATAGCAGAGGGTCACTTAGTAAACTTTATACTTTAACAACGAGTTGTGAATTTTTAAAAGTTGCAATAGTGCTTTTCAAATATTCAAATTTAGAAATGGTATATCCAATAGTTTTCATTTTTTAAAATATATATTTTACTATTATTAATTCTAATGGGGTGACACCAATAAATCAGGGTACATATGTACAATGAAAACATCTCCAGGTTATCTTATCATTCAATTGTGTTGCATACCGTCACCAAAAGTCAAATTGTCCTCTGTCACCTTCTATCTGGTTTTCCCTGTGTCACTCCCCTCCTCCCTAACCCACTCTTCCCTCCCTCACCCATCCTGTAACCACCACTCTATTGTCCATGTCTCATATTCTCACTTTTATGTCCCACCTATGTATGAAATCATGCTGTTCTCAGTTTTTCTTTTTTTCTGATTTACTTATTTCACTTCGTATAATGTTATCAAGGTACATCCATTTTGTTATAAATGATCCGATGTCATCGTTTCTTATGGCTGAGTAGTATTCCATAGTATATATGTACCAAAGATTTTTAATCCACTCGTCTTCTGACGGACACTTGGGCTGGTTCCAGATCTTCGCTATTGTGAACAATGCTGCCACGAACATGGGGGCGCATTTCTTCTTTTCGAACAGTGCTATGGTGTTCTTAGGGTATATTCCTATAAGTGAGATAGCTGGGTCAAAAGGCAGTTTGATTTTTAAATTTCTGAGTAATCTCCAAACTGTTTTCCACAGTGGCTGCACCAGTCTGCATTCCCACCAGCAGTGCAGAAGGGTTCCCTTTTCTCCACATCCTCGCCAGCACTTATTCTGTGTTGTTTTGCTGATGATTGCCATTCTGACTGGTGTGAGGTGATATCTCACTGTGGTTTTAATTTGCATTTCTCTAAAGATTGGTGATGTTGAGCATTTTTTCATATGCCTATTGGCCATCTGTATGTCCTCTTTGCAGAAATTTCTATTCATTTCTTTTGCCCATTTTTTGATTGGGTTGTTTGTCTTCCTGGTGTTGAGTTTTATAATTCTTTATAAATTTTAGTTATTAACCCCTTATCAGATGTGCTGTCGAATATGTTCTCCCATTGTGTGGTTTGTCTTTTTATTCTGTTCTTATTGTCATTAGCTGTGCAAAAACTTTTTAGTTTGATATAGTCCCATTTGTTTATCTTGCCTTTTATTTCATTTGCCTGTGGAGATAAATCAGCAAATATACTGCTGCTACAGATGTTGGAGAGCTTGCTGCCTATGTTTTCTTCTAAGATGCTTATGATTTCACGGCTTACATTTTAGTGTTTTATCCATTTTGAGTTTGTTTTTGTGAATGGTGTAAGTTGATGGTCTAGTTTCATTATTTGCAGGTAGATGTCCAATTTTCCCAACACCATTTGTTAAAGAGGCTGTCTTTACTCCATTGTATGTTCTTTCCTCCTTTGTCAAATATCAGTTGTCCATAAAGCTGTGGGTTTATTTCTGGGTCCTCTGTTCTGTTCCATTGATCTATGTGCCTGTTCTTATGCCAATACCAGGCTGTCTTGAGTATAATGGCTTTATAGTAAACCTTGATATCTGGAAGAGTGATACCTCCTGCTTTATTTTTTTCTTTTTAAAATTGCTGAGGCTATTCGTGTTCTTTTTTGGTTCCATATAAAATTTTGGAATATGTGTTCTATATCTTTGAAGTATGTCATTGGTATTTTAATTGGTATTACATTGAATTTATAAATTGCTTTAGGTAATATAGACATTTTAATGATGTTTATTCTGGCTAGCCATGAGCACGGTATATGCTTCCACTTGTTTGTATCTTCCTTGATTTCTTTTATCAATGTTTTATAATTTTCCAGGTATAAGTCCTTAACCTCCTTGGTTAAATTTACTCCTAGGTACTTTATTTTTTTGCTGCAATAGTGAAGAGGATTGTTTCCTTAATTTCGTTTGCTGACAGTTCATTGTTGGTATATAGAAATGCCTCTGATTTCTGAGTATTAATTTTATATCCTGCCACCTTGCTGAATTCATTTATAAGGTCCAGTAGTTTTTTGACTGAGACTTTAGGGTTTTCAATATACAATATCATATCATCTGCAAATAGTGACAGTTTTACTTCTTCTTTTCCAATTTGGATGCCTTTTATTTCTTCTTCTTGTCTGATTGCTATAGCTAGGACTTCCAGAACTATGTTGAATAAGAGTGGTGAAAGGGGGCATCCCTGCCTGGTTCCTGATCTTAAGGGGATTGCTTTTAATTTTTGTCCATTTAGTATGATGTTTGCTGTCGGTTTATCATAGATGGCCTTTATCATGTTAAGGAATGATCCCTGTATTCCAACTTTACTGAGAGTTTTGAGCATGAATGGGTGCTGGATTTTATCAAATGCCTTTTCTGCATCTATTGAAATTTTCATGTGATTTTTGTCCTTCCTTTTATTTATGTGATGAATCACATTGATTGTTTTGCGAATATTGAACCAGCCTTGCTCTCCAGACTAAATCCCACTTGATCATGGTGTATGATTTTTTTCATATATTGCTGGATCCAGTTGGCTAATATTTTGTTGATAAGTTTAGAGTCTAAATTCATCAGGGATATTGGCCTATAATTTTCTTTCTTTGTGTTGTCTTTGCCCATTTTTGGTATCAGAATTATGCTCGCCTCATAAAAAGAATTTGAAAGCTTTCTTTCCTCTTGAATTTTTTGAAATAGCTTGAGGAGGATAGAAGTTAGTTCTTCTTTGAATTTTTGATAGAATTCACTTGTGAAGCCATCAGGCCCAGGACTTTTCTTTTTTGGAAGTTTTTTGATAACTGTTTCGATTTCATTTGTTGTAATTGTTCTGTTTAGGTGTTCTGATTCTTCCAGTTTGATTTTTGGAAGGTTATATGATTCAGGAAATTTTTCCATTTCACCAAGATTGTCTAATTTTTTGGCATATAGTTCTTCATAGTATTTTCTTACAATGCCTTGTATTTCTGTTGTGTCAGTTGTTATTTCTCCGCTGTCCTTTCTAATTTTATTTATTTGAGTCCTCTCTCTTTTTTCCTTGGTGAGTCTAGTTAAAGGTTCATCAATCTTGTTTAACTTTTCAAAGAACCAGCTTCTAATTTCATTGATCCTCTGTATTGTTTCCTTAGCCTCTATGTCATTTATTTCTGCTCTGATCATTATTATTTCCTTTCTTCTACTTCTCCTGGGATTTATTTGTTGTTGTTTTTCTAGTTCTTTCAGATGCAGGGTCAGGTTGCTTATTTGAGCTTTTTCTACCTTCTTATGATATGCCTGTAGTGCAATAAACTTCCCTCTCAGAACTGCTTTTGCAGTGTCCCATAAATTTTGAGTTGATATATGCTCATTATCATTTGTTTCTAGAAACTTTTTTATTTCTTCTTTGATCTCATGTTAATCCATTCATTATTTAATAACATGCTATTTAGTTTCCAAGTTTTTGAGTACTTTTTAGTTTTTCTTTTGTGGTTAATTTCTAGTTTCATGGCATTGTGATCAGAAAAAATGCTTGATATGATTTCAATCTTTTTAAATTTATTGAGACCATTTTTGTGTCCTAACATATTGTCTATCCTAGAAAACATACCATGAGTGCTTGAGAAGAATGGATATTCTACTGCTTTAGGGTGAAAAGTTCTGAAGATATCTATTAAATCAAGTTGATCTAGTGTCTCCTTTAAGTCTGTTGTTTCTTTATTAATTTTCTTTCTTGAGGATCTATATAGTGTTGTTAGAGGGGTATTGAAATCCCCTACTATGATAGTATTGCTGTTAATCTCGCCCTTTATGTCCAGCAAAGTCTGCTTTATGTATGTCGGGGCTCTTATATTTGGTGCATAGATATTTATATTAGTTATATCTTCCTGTTGAATTGTTCCCTTTATCATTATGTAGTGTCCTTCTTTATCTCTTACTACAGCCTTTGTTTTAAAGTCCATTTTGTCAGATATAAGTACTGCTACCTCGGCTTTTTTTTTCATTTCCATTTGCATGAAATAATTTTTTCCATCCTTTTACCTTTAGTCTATGTGCATCTTTTGTTTTAAGGTGTGTCTCTTGTAGACAGCATATGTATGGGTCCTGTTTCTTTATCCATGCAGCTACCCTATATCTTTTGATTGGATCATTTAATGCATTTACATTTAAGGTTATTGTTGATAATGTAGTTGTTCATTGCCATTTTATTCTTTAAAGCTCTATTCTTCTTTTGCTCTATTCTTTTCTCCCTTTAAACTGTTCACAATAGGCCCCTTAGTATCTCTTCCAGAATTGGTTTGGTTTTAATGAATTCCTTGAGGCTTTCTTTTTCTGGGAAGCTCTGTATTTCTCCTTCAATTTTAAACATTAGCCATGCTGGATAAAGTAGTCTTGGTTGTAGGTTCTTGTTCTGCATTACTTTGATTATATCTTGCCATTCCCTTCTGGCCTCAAGTGTTTCTGTTGAGAAGTCCGATGTCATCCTTATGGGGGCTCCTTCGTAAGTGATAGCCTCTTTTTCCCTAGCAGCTTTTAAAATTTTTTCTTTATCCATTAGTTTTGGTATTTTAACTATGATGTTTCTTGGTGTAGATCTTTTTGGGTTTCTCTTTAAGGGAGTTCTGTGTGCTTCTTGAACGTGTGCAGTGTTTCCCAGCGTTAACTTAGGAAAGTTTTCTGCTATGATTTGATTGAACAAAGTTTCCATTTCCTGTCCTCTCTCCTGTTCAGGGACCCCTATAATGCGAATGTTGTTTCTCTTCATGTTGTCACAGAGCTCCCTTAGAGTTTCCTCAAATTTTTTGAGTCTCTTTTCCTTTTTCCTCTCTGCTTCTGTGCCTTTGTTTATTTTGTCCTTTAACTCGCTGATTCGATCCTCAGCATCATTCATCCTATTTTTAATTCCTTCCATTGTGGTCTTCAGTTCTGATACTGTATTTGTCATTTCTGTCTGATTCTTTTTTATTATTTCGATTTCATTTTTTTATACTTGTTATCTCTTTATTTAGGTGTTCATAATGACTATCCATTGTTGCTCTGATTTCTTTGAACATCCTAACTATCATTATCTTAATTCTGCTTCTGGTAATTTGGTTTTATGGTTTATTCAGGTCCTTCTCTGGTGATTTCTCTTGATTCATTTGGTTTGCATTCCTCTGCCTGCCCATTTTGTCTGTGTATAAGCAAGTTGTGGCCACTGGAGGCCAGTACGTGTTGCCTTTGTGTCTCTATGTTTGGTCTGTCTGTAGGCCTGCTACCCCCTCTGCCGCCTACTAGGGCATTGCCAGCGTCAGACCACTGCGGCTGTGGCTTTGATTTTCACCTCTCCTTCGTGGGAGGGGCTGTCACTCAAGCCACAAGCCTCAGCACCAGGTATAGAGGTGAGCACCTTTGCTCAGCTGCAGACCCAGCCTGTTTCCAGGCTTCTGCCCATCACCCACGGTTAGAGCCTGCTCGCCACAGTTTCGCGGTTTGGGCGGGGCTTTTGACGTGTTCTCAGCTGTGAGCCTTTGCCGGTTCGGAGCTTTAGCCCCGCCTTTGTGGCAAGGGTCCTCTTGCGCAGGGTCACAAACCAAGTTTTATTGGGCCAGGAGTGGCTGCTGGCTTGCACTTAGCTGCGAAATTCTGCTCCTCCCTGGCTCTTCCCCGACCCCTCAATCAGAGCTAACTCGCACACGCAGAATGGCAAACCGCCGTTTATTGGGCCAGGAGTGTTTGCTGAATTGCGCTCAGTTGCGAGCTTCCACTGGTCCCGGGCTCTACCCTGTCTCCGCATTCAGAGCCAACTCGCGCACGCATGATGCCAAACCATGGTTTCTTTGGCCGGGTGGGGCTGGTGGCGTGAGCTCAGCTACGAGCCCCGTCCCCGTGGTCAGGGCCGGCTTGCACAGGGTCGCAGAGCAGATCTCTGCCCGTTCCTGGACTCCCGCTTTTTCTCCGCAGGTGGGGTTACAGGCGGGCCCGCAGCTGCCAGACCGCTTTCGCACATCCCCTCCGCCCCTGCTGGGCTAGACCGAGCTCACACCAGCTGGGCCTCAGCCCATGCCGACAGAACTGCGTCAGCGTCCTGCTGCCACAATCCCTTTAGCAACCCTCAGCAGAGTAGGAAGGGCCCTAACTCTTCATACTGTATGTAGGCCTGGAAGCTCCCTCCCTCTAAGCAGCTCTGCTCTAATTGCCGCAGGAGAGCTTGTTTTGCTGGTGTCCTGTCTTCCTTTGCTGGTATTGCTACTTTCAGGGGAAATATTCGTTTTCGATTAGGGAAGTGACTTAGCCCAAGGGTTCAGATGGCAATCCTTCAGAGTGTTTGTCCCTGTGCCTTCAGTCCACACTCTCTTCCTGCTGCTCTGGTCCTCTCCTCTGTCCCCGTTCCCCGGAGCCCCGGGTGCATGGTTGTAAGAGACGGTTTTCTGTGCTGTTCCTTTAAAAAGAATCTTGGGTCTGAGAAAACTGTCTCTTTCTCACAAACAGTATCCTCACTTGTTTCACAACTCAATACTGTCCAAACGCCTCTTCTAGGCTCTGGGACTGGAGGCTGGGGCTTGGTTCCTGGGACCCAGGTTCCTCCCTCTCCGCCAAACTCTCCTCCCACCACTGGGTCTCTCTGGGCTGCCATTTGCTCTGGGGAGCTGGGCAGGCCTCTTTGCATTTTCGCTATTCCTACCAGTCTCAATGTGGCTTCTTCTGTGTTCCTTGGTTGAAGATTCCACTTAGTATAGTTTAAGTTGGTTTATCCAGATGATGGTTCTTAAAATTAAGTTATAATCTACTTTCGTTCTGGGAGTTGGAAGTTAGTACATCCGACTACTCCATTGCCATCTTGCTCCTCGTTATGGTTTTGATAATAGAAGGTATAAGGTATAAAAATACTTTTGAAAGAAAAAGGAAAAAACAATTTGTAATAAAAGCCAGTTATTTCTATATAAGAAAGTCCTTGAAAGCTGAGGGTTTATGTAAGTTGTAGAAGTTTGTGCAGGTTGTAGGAGGTTTATACAGAGAAAAAAGAATTTGAACAGGCAGAAAACTAGTTTTCGAAGAATGTTTAATTAGTCACCCTAGCTAATAATCCTCTACTCTTCCTACTTATTGGGGTGGCTCTTTCCTCCACACTAACAGTCTATTTTCAGAGTTGGATGAATGAAACCAACCGCTTGTTCACCAATTTTCTATCCACCTCTCATCCTGTATCACTCAATCAGGGGCTTTCTACTTACATGGGACCAATAACTATATGTGTCTTTCTACTAATTGGACAGAAACCTATCCCCCAATCTATCTCATCCCAAATATCAACCTAATCCCACCCAACAAGCCTCTTGCAGTTCCTAATACACTACTGTCAATCTAAGAACCAAACGAGCTATACAAGTAATTCCTATTCTTGTTGCTTTAAGAATTTCTATAAAAATAGGTCTAGGGGCAGGGGGACTGGCCACTGTCCTGTTCTATTCTCTCTCTTTCTCTCTCTCTTTATCTCTCTGAAGCCGAGCGAATTCATAAAAACAAACCAAGTCATGGAATCAGTGGTTTCACACAAACTGGGTATCTTGACTGTTGCCTTTCATTGGTGCACTCACTCTCCTATTTGTTTTTCTAACTTTTAGACCCTGCCTCTTACATTTGTTCACTACTTTTTTATAGAACCTCACTCCTCTTCTGAGCCAGCTTGGCAGGTTTCTTTCCTGTAAAGCCTGTATGCTGATCTTTTCAGGCTCCATGGATTCTAACAGTTGTTCCCAACGCTTACACCATCCTGTCAACAATGCCGGCCAATACCACACATTTCCCAGTCTTAGATGTAAAGGATGCCTTTATTACCATTCCTTTACATCCTAACTGCCAAAGCCTCTTTGCATTCACTTGGACCGACCCTGACACCTTACACTCAAAATAGCTCACTTAGACAGTCCTCCCTCAAGGTTTTAGAGATAGTCCTCATTTCTTTGGACAGGCTTTAGCCTTTGACCTTCAGTCACTTACAATGTCTCACAGCACTATCTTATAAAATGTAGATGGCCTTCTTCTGTGTAGCCCATCTTTAGAGACTTCCAAAACAGACACCATTCAATTACTGAACTTCCTAGCCCAATGTGGCTACCAGGTTACACCTTCAAAAGCACAGCTTTCTTTAGAGGTTAACTCCCTGATTCTGTTTGGCTGTGCAAGCGCAGTTGAGCAATCGACAGCCCGGCCCTGTCTGGACACTCCTACCTAACCAGGAAATAAGGTATCTCAATCTCTCTGTATCTAGTAGTCCCTTGCCCCTGAGTCTTCGAGTCTTACCTGTTCCTTCCATATTCTTGGTATGTCTCCGAAATTCCAGAGTTGTCATCATTCTGTTTGGACTCAGTCTCAGAAGACTGCACTAGCCCCTCCAGAAAATCTTGGTACCTAGTCAGCAACTCCTCCTTTCTGTCTGTCTGTCTGTTGAGAATAGCAGGTAATGACCTCTATTCTCTCAGACCCTTCCTCTCTGTTGAGGAATTCCATACCTGACAGCCTCAACTTCCCTGGGGATGCCCAGGAAAGTCATCCTGCCAAATATGGGAGATTCACAATCCAATCAAGACAGTAAGACTCCCCTGGGGTGCCTCCTAAAAAATCTCACTAGGCTTGGCCTAACCGACCTTAAACCAAAAAGACTGATTTTTCTCTGCAATATGACCTGGCCTCAATACAAATTGAACAATGATTCTCACTGGCCTAAAAATGACACTTTTGACCACAACATCCTAAGGGACTTTAACAATTTCTGCCAACACTCTGAAAAGTAGCCTAAGATACCTTATGTGCAGGCTTTCTTCTACCTCCAATCCTGCTCCTCTATCTGCTCTTCTTGCTTCACTTATCAGGTTCTTCTTGCACGCTCTCCCACTCCTTCTTCCAATCCTCTTACCACTGATTTCTTTGACCCCCAGGGTCACAATTCTCTACATCCAATTACTTAATCCACTCCAACTGCTCCTCTTAATACTGACTCTCATCTGCCACCCTATTCTAATTCTAATGTCAATTCACCCGACTCTAGTTCCACAACAGACTCTCCTTCCATTTCACCTCCGCACCTTCGCCCTTGCAAACCTCCTCTGTCTAATTCTGGTTTATACCCACTCCGGGAGGTTGCCGGGGCAGAAGGAATAGTTAGGAAGCAATCCCTTTCTCCCTGTCTGATCTGAGCCAAATTCAGTGTCACCTAGGGTCCTTCTCCTCAGACCCAGACAAATACATCAAGGAATTAAAATATCTCACTCTTTCCTATGATCTTACTTAGCATGATTTTAGCATTATCCTCTCCTCTTCCCGCTCAGTTAGTGATAAGGAAAGGGTATGGACCACTGCCCAGAAAATAGCAGAAGAAGAACACACCAAAAATGTCCGGCTGCCCACCGGCAGGCAGGCAGTTAGTTCCCCCTAATGATCCTAACTGGGATTATCAAACCAGTAGTTGAAGAAAATATCAACTCTCTTCAAAAACTCCAGGACAGGCTCTACAACCATCGGTCCAGTACTACTACTCTTTCTGACCAGTGGTGGCAAAACCCTCTGTTTTCCATGCTAGCTCCTATTCTAGGACCACTTCTAATCCTCTGCCTCATACTAATGTTTACTTCATTATTTTTTAAATTCCTGCAGGCCCGCATCAAGGAAATCTCCAGAGTCACCTATAAAAAATGCTCTTTCACCCTTTTTCTCCACTTCCCCAAGGGGAGCTCCAAGAGGGACCGCATCTACAGTAGGGATACCAGCAGGAAGCAGCTGCCCCAACGCCCAAGATAGACCTCCTGGAGCATCCCCTACTGCCTTCTTCTCTCACCCTACAACTATTCCTTCAGTCATACCAACACGCCCAATGGGCAAATCAACATCAAACTCTCTCTAGGTTCTTTCTTTTCTGGGAATTGAAGAACTCTCATGGATAGGACCTCTCAGCACTTCTCCAGCTCACCTGCTGTCTTGCTTACATGACTTAACCTGGCAAGGAACCTTTCAAAATTTTGAGCCACATGAATACCTAGTCTTTTCTTTCTTCTTTCTATTTTTATTAATAAAGAAGAAGTCTAGAAATGTAAGATTGTTTGGGAGTGTGGTTAGGACGTTCTCGTTACAGAAACTCCAAACCTTGTCTATCATAACAGATCTCAAGGACACACAGCTGTCTGGATGACCGTTAAGCCACAGAAGATAAACCTGACAATCTTTCACCAGGGACTTTCCAGCTTGCCAAGCACTCGATGTGTGTCAGATGCATAGCGACAAGAAACATCCAACCAGAATTCATCCCATATATCTTTCAGCACTCCCACTAAAACTCCTGTAAAATCACCCCTTAGACTGTAACCAGCCTACCTCTCCTCTCCAGAGAGCACATCGGCAGGTTATTTCTTTCTTCTAATAAAGCCTGCGAGTCCTACCTGTGCCCAGTCTGATTGTTTTCTATCACTCTATTCTTAATTTTTTTGAGGAAACTACCTACTGTATTCCACAGTGGCTCTGCCAGTTTACAACCTACCATCAGTGAATGGCGGCCACATGTAGGAGGTATGCCATAAACAAAGCGAAGCAATGAATGATACTGTGGAAGGCCTTGGAAAGATCCTCTCTTGCCCTGGCCTGACATCAGCCATGGGAAGACCTGGATCTGACAGACCATAGATGTGCAGGAGTCTTGTGAGTGGGAGTATGTTTCTTTCTTTGCAATTATTTGGAGGAAAGACAGAAAGTCAGACTCCTGCATGTGCCTGGCTGGGATCCACCTGACCACTACGTCTGGTACCAATGCTTTGTCCATCTGGGGCCATGCTCCCAAGCGAGCTATTTCTAGCACCTGAGGTGGAGGTTCAACAGAGACATCCTCAATGCCTATGGTAATGATCTATAAACAATCAAGGCACGGCTCCCGGGAATTGGGAGGAGTGAGAGAGAAGAGTAGAGGGAGGGGTGGACAAGCAGATGTCCGCTTCTCTTGTGTTCCCTGGCTAGGGATCGAACTTGGGACATCCACATACTGGGCAGAAACTGAATCACTAAGACAACCAGCCAGGGCTTAAGTATATGACCCACTAACTGCTATGAGTATACCTGGAACTAATACAAAATAATATAGAATGTAAACGGTAATTTAAAAATAAGAAATGTTTAAAAGTACATAGTTCTCACAGAAGATTATCTTAGTTTAATACAGAGGTTTCAAAGCACTTATACACAGTGGTGGGATTCACATAATTTAACACCCGGTTCTCTTCCCTAATGACTGTTTTAAGTATTAAGAAAACAATATACCGAAACGTAGTTTATTATTTCTTATATTTAATACTTAAATAAGAACAATTAAAAGAGGTACACCAAACTAGGTTATGTTATAAGGAAGATTTTTTAAATATTAAAAAATATTAAATATCAATTTAAGATATTTCCAATAGCAGCTTGTCACCTGATGCCTGTTTGGCACTTTTTCTCTTTATATTATATGTTTGTGTATTGAATTAACAAATGCGAGTGAACTATAATGTAGTATTTCATCAGAAGCATAATGAGTTTTAGGAAATGAATAAATAAACATTCCATGCCATGAACCAGCACAAATAGTAATTGCCCAGGTTCTGAGTGAGAACGCTGCATAATGAAGAAATAAACTCAGAGAGTAAAAGGATGGGTTCGTGAGGTCTCTGTAAGCTGATAGCAAGCCAGAGCTAAGCAAAGCCCCTGGTCTACTTTATTATACAGTGCAGAGCCATATGAAAATAAGGAAGTCTCCAATACAAAGTCGCTTATCTGAGGCATAAACGAGGATTCTCATAAGAGTGCACCACCCCCCATCATGGAACAGTCAAGGGTGTGGGGAAGGTCTTAGTCTTAGAATGGTGTGGGAAGATCTTAGTCTTGAAAGGATGTGGGACGTGCTTAGTCTTAAACTAAGCTCTAGAAAAGGGGTACCCAAACTTTTTACACAGGGGCCCAGTTCACTGTCCCTCAGACCATTGGAGGGCCGGACTATAAAAAAAACTATGAACAAATCCCTAAGCACACTGCACATATCTTATTTTAAAGTATAAAAACAAAATGGGAACAAATACAATATTTAAAATAAAGAACAAGTAAATTTAAATCAACAAACTGACCAGTATTTCAATGGCAACTATGGGTGCAGTTGCCATAGGCATTGAGAATGTCTTGTGCTCCTCTCACTGACCACCAATGAAAGAGGTGCCCCTTCCAGGAGTGCGGCGTGGGCCGGATAAATGGCCTGAGGGGGCCGCATGTGGCCCACAGGACGTAGTTTGGGGATCCCTGACCTACGCTACTTAGACTTTGTCAGCTTGCAGCCGTTCTCCCACATATGCTTGTTTTATTTCTTTATTTTAGCTCATGTGCTAAGATTTGCACTCATCTGATTGCCCAGATTCCAATTCAGAGTCAGATTGGAAAAATATAGAATAAACAGAAAATTAACATAGCCAGTGTTAACAGATATCAAAACAAGTATCTTAATACATTATAGGGATTAAGGCCTTTAAGCAAATTCTTAACCAATATAACAGGATCTCTAATAGAGTCTCTGCTGTTTTGAATGTTCTTAATGTGTTCACCAAGTCCGTTCTAACACATCACCTTAACATTCCCTGCAGATGCAACCCAACCCCACTTCAGTCCCATTGAAAACTGTCACAAGGAGCAGGGGTCACACATCCAGGAAAAGCCTGCATGGCACTGGAGCTGTTTGTCGCACTTCCACATTCTGCAACTGGTCTTCAAGTCCCAATGAACACTGTTTCCATCACATTAAGCTTTTGCCTCAAACTGAAAGTCAATTCTGGATTTCTGGCAATGATTTAGGTAGACTGGAAGTGCCATCTGTAGGCATGTGTGGAAATGGGGCTTTTGTTTTCGTTAACCTGGAGAGGTGAAACCAGGGGGTCTTTTACTGGAGTTTTGCAGCCATAAAGTTGGTGAGGAGAACATTGGGATTCACTCTGCTGGGTGCTAGAGGTAAATTTGTAAGGGAAGTGGGCAAATCTGACTGGCCAAGAATAGCAACAAGGCCTATTCTGAGGACAGTAGGGGAAAGGAAAGAAAGGCTCTGAATTTGGAATGTAGGTCCTGGCCTAAAATAGGGTTGGGGCACCAAGGCAGGAGGGAAAAAAGAGCGTGTAAAGGAGACACCATGTATTAAATAAGGCAGTGTATCCCTGGCAAGCAAGGAGGAAAATAAGAACACCAACACCCACAACAGAAATCTTCAAAGGATGAGCGGGACCTAAATATTAGAGCAAGGCAGAGTAAGTGGCCTTTGTATTTATAAGAAATGAGATTGGCTTACCTGATACTTGGATGGTCACCCAGGGCTCTTCCATGCTGAAGCGAGATGAGACCGACGGGTCTGGGCACCTTCAGTCTTCAGTGCCGAGTCCCAGCAGGCTGGGCAAGGTTAGGTCAGAGGTGGCTGGGGTAGGGTTAGAAAAGGCTGAACCCTGCCTTGGAGGAGTGAGGGGCCAGTCTAGCCGTCCAGTGTCCCTTTCTTCTACAGCGAGGACATGGCCCTGGTGGGGGGCGAGAAGCCTGACTGGCTTTTGCCCATGCACCTTCCTTTTCACACTTGAAGCAGGGCCCTGATAGGGTCTTATGAGGCCTCATCAAGGCATTGGAGCCTTTAAGGGTGGCTGCCAAGAGCCAGCATTTTGCCTGATCACTTTTGGATCTGTCTGCCTTCTCTTCTCCTCTCGGTCATTATAGACCTAAAATCCACACTAAGGAGATCTCGTTGAAGAGTTAGAGAACCATCCTCTGACTTTTTTAACTTTTTTTGTATATCAGGGGCTGATTGGAGGAAGACAGAGGGACACGTAATTTGCAGAAGGAGGAGGTTTGGAGTGTGCTAAGAGGATTTAATAGGTGGCAACAGGTTTCACAGAGAGAGAGAGATGAGAGCGGAGTAAAATAAGCCTTATACAATTGCTCTTGTAGAGTAAGTCTCGCCTCCTGGCTCATGGTGTCTCAGCAAACATTCAGGAACCCACCAAGAAGCCTCAAGAGTGCTGTGTTAAATTTTGGGATCAGTGATGAAGGGCAGTGATTAAGGAAGTGTTTAGTGGAAGGAGTTCTTTTGAATTATTGTTGTTACCGCCAAAGGAATTCTCTATCTATCCGTAGGGATTTTAAACATGGTGAATAGCTACTCAGTTGCTATTGCCACTCAAATAGCAAATCAAACTAAACATTGAGGAAAGTAGAATGTAGCCCATCAAGTAGTTAGTGCTTCTAATGAGATCATTTCAAGAAATAAAATGGCACCTGGGAAAGTTTAGAAGGGGGTTGTTGATGACTTTAAAGACTCTTAAAGTGTAGTATGTAAAAATATACGGTCTTAAAATGTCTCATTATGAATACATAATCCTCGTACAAAAACCAGAAAATATACGAAGCAAAACAGTCGCTTATTGTTGTCGCACTTGCTAGAGTTCACAAATGTTAATATAATGCTGCATGCACTTCCTAATTTTATTTTCCCATTGTGTCACATGACATTGATATAACTGTCAGAAAATATTAATCTATTCTATAAGTTATTTTAAAAATGAGTTCTACAGTGAGCATCCTCCCATCTAGAACTAACAGATGGACCCTATTATATTTTGGTATATAAACAAGTATGTAACATCTACACATATCTTTAATCAACAAATTTATTTCTATTAGTTCCACAGTATTTCATTTAATTCACTATATTTTACAAACAAAGCCTGGTTTATGGGGAATTACTGTTTTTTGCTATTGTATTATTAGGGTATATTACTCTTACGTTACTTATTTATATAGGATCATTGCTTAGAACTGATAAGACAGTAAGCTGATAGGCTCAAAAAGATGCCTCCATCGCGGCTTCAGCACAGCTTCAGACCTAGGCAGGCAGGGCTGAGACCTCAGGTTGAACCAGGCTCTGGGCCCTGAGCAGACCCTTCCTCTGGCTCTGCAGTGAACTGGAGCTGGGGATGTGAACCTGGGGCAGGAAAAAGAGACAGCTTTACTTACATGCCCGACTCTCCCATGCCTTTCCAAAGACAAGAAGGATGCTGATACCATTAAGGGAACTCTGGCCCGGCCCATGAAACACCCTCCCCAGATCACCTTCCCAGACTGAATTCCCCACACCTTCAGACACAGCTTGCATGGCCTCTAGATGCTCCTGATTGACCCAGTTGACTTGGGGGTTGCCCAATTGGCGCAAGTAGGTGGAGTTGACCAGCACCAAGGCCTGCTTCATCCGGAACCAGGGTTGGAGCAAGGGCTGTCCGAAATGCATGCACCGGTTGGGACAGCTACCCACGCTACAGGCAATGGCCCTGAGGAGAGGGAATCGGGCGGAAGAGTCAGAGCACTGGTCTTTCCGTTCCACAATGCCCTTCCATGGCACCCTTGTTTGAGACCGCGCGTCTGTGCCTGCCCCTGCCTATCCAGGGGACAGTCCCAGGCAGCCCTCTCCCGACCCCCATGTGGCTGTCCTTAGAGTGGCAGGCTAAACATGGGGTCTGTGTGGCTCTTTTTGCCACAGATATTTCTCCTGAAGGTCCTGGACACTGCCCACCGCAGCCCCCCATGCACCAGGTCATCTCGCCTGAAGATGGCGATGGATTTGTGAGCATCTCCTGTTTTGAGCCTGGTGCTGCTGATCAGGGGAGATGACCGTGGAGAGGGGCTGGCAGAGTCAGAGGGGACTGTGGTGGGTGTGGGACTCTGAGGGCAACTCAGCCCACCCCGCCTGTCCGGTTCAGTGAGGCCAGATGTCCCCTCCATAGTCCTCTTTGATTCCTGTCCTCATGGAATGGAAGCAAGCAGGGCTAAGGCCTCCCTTGGGAATCAGATGTGAAAGGTCACGATCAAGCTGTCCATCAGCCCCCACTCACTACGTTGACACAGGAGGCCCTCATTGCGCTGGATACAAAGACCACACTCACTTTCTTACTTGGTCCTGGGCTGTGTCGCCCTGGTCATTGTGAGGAGGTAAACCTCCAGACGTGGTAAAGACCTTGATAGCATCATGTATGATGGAAGGTGGCCAGGACCTGCAAATGACATCCACTGTGACTGTGATGCACTGAGTAGAACTGAGGCCTGGGGGTTGTATCTGCTTCATTCACTGAGTTAGTCTCAGTGCCTTCATAAATGTCTACTTCTATTAGATACTTAATTCACCTCATCGAAGAAGAACCACCAACCAGAACCATCTCAGATAATCGGTGGTCTGCAGCCCCTGCTATCCCCAGACTTCCCTAATGGGGCCATATCAAACTCCAGGACAAGCATCAGCTAACTGGACTTGCAAGCTCGGCTCCTGACAGGTAGTATTCTGTGTGCTTTTCCATAAGAAATGCCAGCAGCTGCTGAACGGCAAGGCAGTTGACTTTGTGGGTGACACAGAGACAATGGAGCCTTTGAAAAGCGCCTCCCATCCAGCAGCCCTTTTGGCAGAGCCAGGAACCCGGTAAGCACCTGCCATGGCTTGTCCACACAGTAGTCTGTGTAGGAACCTGATGAGGTCTCTCGTCCATCACCCCACGTTTCAGAGATGCAAACTGAGGCTCAGAGAGATGTGGTCTTTTTTTCAAGAGACACAGCTAGCAGTGGGCAAAGAGACCACCGTGCCAAAGAGGGGGAGTGCGCTCACCCAACAAACAGCTGGTCCAGGAACTGCTGGGCTCTGGATAAAGCCGGGTGGATGGACATGAAGGTGGAGATGCGGGGGATGTTTCCCGCCGGAAAGGCTGGTAGCATGGAGGCCCCCACCTTCTCCAGCATGCCTCCCTGAAGAGCCCCCATCCTGCAGACCGCACGGGAGTGAAGCGATAACTCAGCCCCACCCTGGGGGAGAAAAGGAGGGATATCCCGTCAGTGACATCATTATGAATCTCCAGGCGGACTAAGGCCTGGAACTTCCTTAGGGACTCCCTGCCCCTAAGGGGTGTTCAGAAGAAGGGGTTATGGGAGATACTACGCTGAACAAGGTTCTATGTTTGAGAAGTACCCTTCAGGTTTGCTGGGTGTGGCTCGCTTATACAGATGTTACATTCTAGGCATAGCTTTTTCAGCTGAAGAACATTAGAATTGCCTGTATAAATAGTCTCTATGCAGAACATTGCCCTCATGAGTACTTAAGAAATATATCCATTCTAGTAATGAGAACACGGGCTTTTTTGGGATTTCAGATGGTTGCTCAAGGTCATGCAGGTCAGACCTGAGGACTCTCCAAAGCTGGGGTTGTACGGCACTCCCTGTTACCTACCAGAGCCTGATGTGCTTCTGACATGGACAGGGGGCTTCTGGGGAGCTTTGTCCCTCCTCAGTTTTAGGACACTGTGCAGAATAGACACAGCCCGTACAAACCTTTGACTGCCAGAAAGACACTCATCTTTCTTCTTTTTACATGAAAGAACGTTTCAGACCCTCACAATGGAGAACCGACTTCAGCCACGAGGGGAAATGCCAGGAAACTCCAGACTGGACAAAACCAACCACCAGGCAGGCAACTGAGCAGATGGCTCGAGAAGGAACAAATGCAAGAGGCTGGCAAAGGGCTGACGGGTGAGTCAATGTCTTCGTGAGGCAATTGCAAATCATGTACCATCGTGATTGCTTTGGACACCTTACTTTGTGTTGGTACAAATTGAAATGAGTGAGACTCCCTGGGCCAGGCTGTGGGTGAGGCAGCAGCCGTCATCACAAAACTGATGTTGGCACTGTCATTGCTGCAGCCTTTTGATTTGGGATCTGGCTTCAGCTGTTCAAGTTTTCCAAGTGCGCGTCCTTACACCAGTGGTATGCGCCTGTCTCCATCTGGGGGGTGTATACATTGTGGTGTGAATGGTGTCACCCAGAATCCATGACATTGCAACCCCTAAAACTTCATAGTGTACCTCGATTTGAGTTTTGGTCTTTAGGCATGCAGTGAAGGGGAAGTGAATGCAGAGTTGTGGGCTTTAATTCAGTAAGACCAGTGTTTTTAGAAGAGGAGGGTGGAAACAGGGAAGCACAGAGAGGAGTCCACAGGACACCGAGATAGAAGCCAGTCATCCACGAGCCAAGAAGAGACCTTTTGGGAGGAACTAGCCCTGCTGTAACCTCCGCTCTGACCTGTAGCCTCCAGTGTTGTGGAAAAATCCACGTCTGCAGTTGGTACCGCCCTGCCTGCTTCTGTGTGATAGCGGCCAGTGCGTCCCCTCCGGGCACACTGAAGGGTTCCCTGCAGCATTCTGACATGGTCCCCAGATGGAATTAGGCCAATGTGCAACAGCACCGAAAGGCATTGTCACTGTCATAAATTCCTTCCATCATTTGAGAAGGTATGCAGGAAGAGTGGAGCTGACTGCTCTCAGGGCACCTGGGCCAAGTAGTTCAAATGACAAACCAGGAAAGCCATGAATGTGCTCGTGATCTACTGGGAAGTGAAAGACCCTATTTCCGTTTCTTTCTAACATTCCTACAAATATGTGAAGAGTATCTTTCTAACGCCCCATGCAGCAAGTAGGAGGGATGGAGGTCCCGAGGTCCCGGTTCATCAGTAAGTTAATGGGACTATGTACTCTCTGGGGGGAAAGCCCAGGGAGGGATCTAGAAGGGGAGTGGCCAGATTTGAGGCCTGGTTCCTGGCCCTTTCTCGTCACCTTGGGGTCTCACATGTGTGGATCTCGCCCCAGACCAGCTCTCACCTTGCCTCTGCTCTGAACGGTGCTGTCGGCCTTGTGTACCTGCACTCTGACCCGATATATGTTGTGGTCGGGACCATGGAACAGCTTCTCGATGATGTCCTTGTGGCAGCTCTGCAAAGAAGGATCTGGGGACTGAGCAAGTAGCTTTGGGGTCCTTCCCCCTTGACCTGTGCTCCTGTGTCATGGCCGACCTAGCACACTAATGCAGGCTGACCACACAGCGCTGATACTCCTGGCTGCCCTTCTGAAATGACAGCAGAACTGAATCGTGTCAGGTAGGAAGTGCAGTGAAGGACAGCATCACTGAGGAAAATGACCTTCTTAATGAACACTATGGTGATAAATAGGGTCAGAGCTCCAGACCTGGCTGGCCTGTAGTGGTTTGCTGTGCTCTGTGAGAGAGCTGGTTATAGTGACATTTGTCAAATACTTTAATCTCCCCTCCACACCCCTTTATTTGCTCTTGTTTGTTTCAAACCACCCTTTCAAGTATGAGGATGTGACCTGCTTGGACAAGGTCAGCACAAACAGTTGAGCTGGGAGCTCCATGGGGTACGTGGTAGGGAGATAAGCAATTGAAAGTAAAGAAATGCAAAAACACCCAGGATTCTTTTTTTTTTTTTACGGTTCCAACCAACATGAGAAGACTGTATTTCTATTTAGTAGTAACTTGGTCAGGAAGATTGGAGATACATTTCTTAGGGAGGTGGACTCTTACCCCTGCAATGTCGGGGTCCTTGGTACGGCCGGCTCCCACCTCAGACTGACACGGGACGCTGCTCATTGGTTGGCGCACTGGTCCCTTGTACCGGCTGAGGGCGTAAGTAAACCCGTCGGCCAGCTCCTCTATGGTATCCTCATTGATGCTCTACAAAGACAGAGAATGGTACCACTCTTGGAAGCAGGGTGGCCGTCCTTGACTTCACCCCTGGAAGAGACGCCCACAACACCTTCAGAACCCCATTTCACGCTACGATGGGCACCTGCAAAGACCTTCAGCCAGGAGAGAACAAGAAAACACCTGGTTCCACATGAACAAGTGGGTAGACAAGCTTGGTCCCAGAATTCACCTTTTCTTCTTGCCAGCCATGACCTGGGCTCACTACAACAGACCTGCCTGACACCCAACACCTCACAACTCCCTTCTACCCAAAATGAGAGCCCCTCATTTGTGAGCGGCAGCCCAGTTAAGGCCCTGGTTGGACATGGACCGGATGGTCCTACCCTGGGCTGCCCATGGTCACCTGAGGCTTCCTTGTGCCAGAAGGGAAGAGGCGCTGGCGGTGGCGCTTGCACCATGGTCTCCAGCAACAGAAACGTCTCTCGCTCTGGGCTTTCTTCTGACCAGAGCCCCGGAAGGACGGGAAGCAACAGAGAAACATCCTACTCTCTTGACTGTCTATAGTCAAGTGAGCTCTACTGGACGCTATATGGAATGTGGGTGTCTGGTTACCAGACTTCTAATTTCTGTTGGGGGTCTGTCACCAAGGAAGTGAGGTCACCACTTCAAGGTTCCATGACGTGGGCTTTCTTCTCCAATCAGGGCCACCCAGGCCCTTCTCTGGGCTGATGACTGCTCATCCTCCTTGCCCATTCATCTCAATAACTAAAAGCACACTACACCTAACAAAGTTCTCCCACAGCTCCTTGGGAATGTACCAGGTCCATTGCTCGTAGAAGAATGCTGAGTTCGGACCTGTATTTTGCTACCAGTATCCTGGGTTATCTTTTTGACCTGGGCTTGCCAGATTACTCACCTGCACCATGAGGATGATGCTAGGCTCCTTTCCCTAACACCTTTGTCTCGGGTGGGTGAATTAATGCCTCCAACTCCTGTGGGCCAGTGTCCCGTAAATCTGACACAGAAATGTCTTAGTGGAAGTATTACACGAATGGGTGGGACATGCTGTGAAATGCCAATCTAAACAGTCCTGGGGTCCAGTGTGTGATCTTGGGTCTAGAAGTTGAGGGATTGGTCACTTTCCATCTTGGCATCGTTTTCAGACCCATACCTTTAAGTCAGTGGTTCTTAACCTTTTTTGAGGTACGGAACCCATCAGTTTCATATGCATATTCACCAAACCCTTTCTAATGATAAGTAAAATATGATTTTTTTTCCAAATTTAAAACATAGGTATATGTTTTTTTACTTGTGCACAAAATGAGCCTGAGCCGTGCATGAACATCACTTTGCTCAAAGAACAAAACCAACAAAGTGCATGAACTCACAACAAATTATGGTATTACTTTATTCTGTCCTCCATGGCAGAGGCTTCTCCAAACCCCTGAAACCGACTCATCAAACCCCTAGGGTTTGATAGAACCCAGGTTAAGAACCACTGCTTTAAGTCATTGTAATGACAGGAAGGAAGTTCATACATTGCCATCCTCTGGCCTGAAAACTGCCAACAGTCTCTTGTGAAACTTAGATTCAGACCATTTGCCTCGTGTGAGTTTCTATAGTGGAAGCCTTCACAGTGGCTTCTCATGATTTCTGCCTCCTGGGAGAAACATCCCTGTGTATCCACTGAGTGGCTAGGTACTGGCTTTGAGCAAGTTAGAACACAGCCATGATGGTGGGATGTCAGGTCCTGTCTATTCTCTCGTACTCTTACTCTTAAGTTCCCATGTTTTCTTGGAACATCTCTTATTTTCTCTCTGTATGTGGTTTCCTGACTGTATCACAGCTCAGAATGGAAGAGCCAATGCCACGGTTTTGAGTGGCCCTATGTCGAGGCCCCATAGTAGAGAACCGAGGCAGTGCCCGAGCCAGCAGGCAGGAACTACGGCTCTCAATTCACTCTGCTTTTCGGAGAAAACCTGGCAAGTGATCCTGTAAGGCAATATGTCCCCGGTTTCGCCCAATTGAAACCCATCTCCTCGCTCATAGGGAAGCACCCAGCCAAACCCTGTCTGATGCCTGGGTCCCAGTACTTGGGAGGTTATGTTAACCTGGGTTCTTCACAGGTGCCTGGTTTGAATGCAGTGTTGTTGGTGCCTCAGTCTTTCCCTCTGACACCGCAATAATACGAAACACACCCTCTCTGAGGTTATGGGGAGTGTAAAAAGTTAATGTTTGAGAAATGGTGAGAACACTTGGCATATCACAAGGTCTGTGTCTTCATGTTTCAAATAAGTTTAAAATTTCTTCTTACCGTGTCTGTAAGCTCCTGAGTGTTTGGCTATCATAAATACTACAATAAAAATAAGGATGCATATATCTTTAAGAATACTTGTTTTCAAATTTTTTAGATAGATTCCTGGATAAGGGTTTGCTGTTTTGCATGGTCACTCTATTCTTAAATTTTTTGAGGAAACTTTCTACTGTTTTTCATAGTGGCTGTGCCAGTTTACATACCTACCATCAGTGAATAGAGGCCAAAGGTAGGAGGTTTGCCATAAGCCAAGAGAAGTAATGAATGAGTGATACTATGAAGGCCTTGGAAAGATCCTCTCTTGCCCTGGTCTGACATCAGCCATGGAAAGAGCTGGGTTGGATAGACCATAGATGTGCAGGGGTCTTGTGTGTGGGTGTATTGGTGTATGTTTCTTTCTTTGCAATTAATAGGAGTGAAGACAGAAAGACATACTCGTGCATGTGCCTTGACTGGGATCCACCTGACCACCCCCATCGGGGACCAATGCTTTGCCCATCTGGGGCCATTCTCCCAAGCGAGCTATCTCTAGTACCTGAGGTGAAGACTCCACAGAGCCATCCTCAATGCCCAAGGTGATTATCTTTAAACAATCAAGCCACTGCTCCCGGTGGTGGGGTGAGTGAGAGAGTAGAGTAGAGGGAGGGGTGGACAAGCAGATGGCCGCTTCTCCTGTGTGCCCTTGCTAGGCAGCGAACCAGGGACATCCACATACCGGGCAGACACTCTGTCACTAAGACAACCATCCAGAGCTCTAGTATATGACCCACTAACTGCTATGCGTATACCTGGAACTAATACAAAATAATATAGAATGTAAACTGTAATTTAAAAATAAGAAATGTTTAAAAGTACATAGTTCTCACAGAAGAGTATCTTAGTTTAATATAGAGGTTTCAAAGCACTTATACACAGTGGTGGGATTCACATAATTTAACAACCGGTTCTCTTCCCTAATGACTGTAAGTATTAAAAAAACAATATACCGAAAAGTAGTTTATTATTTTATATATTTAATACTTAAATAAGAACAATTAAAAGAGGTACACTAAAAAACTAGGTTAGGTTATAAGAAAGAGTTTTAAATTTTTAATAAGAATATTAAATATCATTTGCCAAAAAGCAATAAAACATTTATTAAAGATATTTCCAATGGCAGCGTGTCACCTGATAGCTATTTGGCACTTTTTCTCTTTACATTATAGGTTTGTGTATTGAAGTAACAAATGCAAGTGAATTAAATGTAGTATTTCATCAGAGGCATATTGAGTTTTAGGAAATGAATAAATACATATTACATGCCATGAACCAGTGCAGATAGTAATTATCCAGGTATGGAATGAAGAAATAAACTCAGAGAGTAAAAGGATGGGTTCGTGAGGTCTCTGTAAGCTGATAGCAAGCCAGAGCTAAAGCAAAGCTAAAGCCCCTGGTCTACCTTATTATATAGTGCAGAGCCATATGAAAATAATGAAGTCTCCAATACAAAGTCACTTACCTGAGGCATAAACGAGGATTCTCATAAGAGTGCACCACCCCCCATCATGGAACAGTCAAGGGTGTGGGGAAGGTCTTAGTCTTAGAATGGTGTGGGAAGATGTTAGTCTTGAAAGGGTGTGGGACGTGCTTAGTCTTAAACTAAGCTCTAGAAAAGGGGTACCCAAACTTTTTACACAGGGGCCCAGTTCACTGTCCCTCAGACCATTGGAGGGCCGGACTATAAAAAAAACTATGAACAAATCCCTAAGCACACTGCACATATCTTATTTTAAAGTATAAAAACAAAATGGGAACAAATACAATATTTAAAATAAAGAACAAGTAAATTTAAATCAACAAACTGACCAGTATTTCAATGGCAACTATGGGTGCAGATGCATCCTGTGCTCCTCTCACTGACCACCAATGAAAGAGGTGCCCCTTCCAGGAGTGCGGCGTGGGCCGTATAAATGGCCTGAGGGGGCCGCATGTGGCCCACAGGACATAGTTTGGGGATCCCTGACCTACGCTACTTAGACTTTGTCAGCTTGCAGCCGTTCTCCCACATATGCTTGTTTTATTTCTTTATTTTAGCTCATGTGCTAAGATTTGCACTCATCTGATTGCCCAGATTCCAATTCAGAGTCAGATTGGAAAAATATAGAATAAACAGAAAATTAACATAGCCAGTGTTAACAGATATCAAAACAAGTATCTTAATACATTATAGGGATTAAGGCCTTTAAGCAAATTCTTAACCAATATAACAGGATCTCTAATAGAGTCTCTGCTGTTTTGAATGTTTTTAATGTGTTCACCAAGTCCGTTCTAACACATCACCTTAACATTCCCTGCAGATGCAACCCAACCCCACTTCAGTCCCATTGAAAACTGTCACAAGGAGCAGGGGTCACACATCCAGGAAAAGCCTGCATGGCACTGGAGCTGTTTGTCGCACTTCCACATTCTGCAACTGGTCTTCAAGTCCCAATGAACACTGTTTCCATCACATTAAGCTTTTGCCTCAAGCTGAAAGTCAATTCTGGATTTCTGGCAATGATTCAGGTAGACTGGAAGTGCCATCTGTAGGCATGTGTGGAAATGGGGCTTTTGTTTTCTTTAACCTGGAGAGATGAAACCAGGGTGTCTTTTACTGGAGTTTTGCAGCCATAAAGTTGGTGAGGAGAACATTGGGATTCACTCTGCTGGGTGCTAGAGGTAAATTTGTAAGGGAAGTGGGCAAATCTGACTGGCCAAGAATAGCAACAAGGCCTATTCTGAGGACAGTAGGGGAAAGGAAAGAAAGGCTCTGAATTTGGAATGTAGGTCCTGGCCTAAAATAGGGTTGGGGCACCAAGGCAGGAGGGAAAAAAGAGCGTGTAAAGGAGACACCATGTATTAAATAAGGCAGTGTATCCCTGGCAAGCAAGGAGGAAAATAAGAACACCAACACCCACAACAGAAATCTTCAAAGAATGAGCGGGACCCAAATATTAGAGCAAGGCAGAGTAAGTGGCCTTTGTATTTATAAGAAATGAGATTGGCTTACCTGATACTTGGATGGTCACCCAGGGCTCTTCCATGCTGAAGTGAGATGAGACCGACGGGTCTGGCCACCTTCAGTCTTCAGTGCCGAGTCCCAGCAGGCTGGGCAAGGTTAGGTCAGAGGTGGCTGGGGTAGGGTTAGAAAAGGCTGAACCCTGCCTTGGAGGAGTGAGGGGCCAGTCTACCGTCCAGTGTCCCTTTCTTCTACAGCGAGGACATGGCCCTGGTGGGGGGCGAGGAGCCTGACTGGCTTTTGCCCATGCACCTTCCTTTTCACACTTGAAGCAGGGCCCTGATAGGGTCTTATGAGGCCCCATCAAGGCATTGGAGCCTTTAAGGGTGGCTGCCAAGAGCCAGCATTTTGCCTGATCACTTTTGGATCTGTCTGCCTTCTCTTCTCCTCTCGGTCATTATAGACCTAAAACCCACACTCAGGAGATCTCGTTGAAGAGTTTGAGAACCGTTTTCTGCCTTTTTGAACATTTTTTTGTATATCAGGGGCTGATTGGAGGAAGACAGAGGGACACGTAATTTGCAGAAGGAGGAGGTTTGGAGTGAGCTAAGAGGATTTAATAGGTGGCAGCAGGTTTCACAGAGAGAGTGATGAGAGCTGAGTAAAATAAGCCTTATACAATTGCTCTTGTGGAGTAAGTCTCTCCTCCTGGCTCATGGTGTCTCACCAAATATTCAGGAACCCACCAAGGAGCCTCAAGAGTGCTGTGTTAAACTTTGGGATCAGTGATGAAGGGCAGTGATTAAGGAAGTGTTTAGTGGAGGGAGTTCTTTTGAATTATTGTTGTTACCGCCAAAGGAATTCTCTATCATTCCGTAGGGATTTTAAACATGGTGAATAGCTACTCAGTTTGCTATTGCCACTCAAATAGCAAATCAAACTAAACATTGAGGAAAGTAGAATGTAGCCCATCAAGTAGTTAGTGCTTCTAATGAGTTCATTTCAAGAAATAAAACGCCACCTGGGAAAGTTTAGAAGGGGGTTGTTGATGACTTTAAAGACTCTTAAAGTGTAGTATGTAAAAATATACGGTCTTAAAATGTCTCATTATGAATACATAATCCTCGTACAAAAACCAGAAAATATACGAAGCAAAACAGTCGCTTATCGTTGTCGCACTTGCTAGAGTTCACAAATGTTAATATAATGCTTCATGCACTTCCTAATTTTATTTTCCCATTGTGTCACATGACATTGATATAATTGTCATAAATATTAATCTATTCTATAAGTTATTTCATAAATGAGTTCTACAGTGAGCATCCTCCCATCTAGAACTAACAGATGGACCCTATTATATTTTGGTATATAAACAAGTATGTAACATCTACACATATCTTTAATCAACAACTTTATTTCTATTAGTTCCACAGTATTTTATTTAATTCACTATATTTTACAAATAAAGTCTGGTTTATGGGGAATTACTGTTTTTTGCTACTGTATTATTGGTGTGTATTACTCTTACATTACTTATTTATATAGGATCATTGTTTGGAACCGATAAGACAGTAAGCTGATAGGCTCAAAAAGATGCCTCCATCGTGGCTTCAGCACAGCTACAGACCTAGGCAGGCAGGGCTGAGATCTCAGGTTGAACCTGGCTCTGGGCCCTGAGCAGACCCTTCCTCTGGCTCTGCAGTGAACTGAAGCTGGGGATGTGAACCTGGGTCAGGAAAAAGAGACAGCTTTACTTACGCGCCCGACTCTCCCATGCCTTTCCAAAGACAGGAAGGATGATGATACCATTAAGGGAACTCCGGCCCGGCCCATGAAACACCCTCCCCAGATCACCTTCCCAGACTGAATTCCCCACACCTTCAGGCACAGCCTGTGTGGCCTCTAGATGCTCCTGATTGACCCAGTTGAGTTGGGGGTTGCCCAATTGGCGTAAGGCAGCGGAGTTGACCAGCACCAAGGCCTGCTTCATCCGGAACCAGGGTTGGAGCAAGGGCTGTCCAAAACGCATGCACTGGTTGGGCCAGCTACCCACGCTACAGGCAATGGCCCTGAGGAGAGGGAATCGGGCGGAAGAGTCAGAGCACTGGTCTTTCCGTTCCACAATGCCCTTCCATGGCACCCTTGTTTGAGACCGCGCCTCTGTGCCTGCCCCTGCCTATCCAGGGGACAGTCCCAGGCAGCCCTCTCCCGACCCCCATGTGGCTGTCCTTAGATGGCAGGCTAAACATGGGGTCTGTGTGGCTCTTTTTGCCACAGATATTTCTCCTGAAGGTCCTGGACACTGCCCACTGCAGCCCCCCAGCACCAGTTCATCTCGCCTGAAGATGGCGATGGATTTGTGAGCATCTCCTGTTTTGAGCCTGGTGCTGCTGATCAGGGGAGATGACCGTGGAGAGGGGCTGGCAGAGCCAGAGGGGACTGTGGTGGGTGTGGGACTCTGAGGGCAACTCAGCCCACCCCGCCTGTCCGGTTCAGTGAGGCCAGATGTCCCCTCCATAGTCCTCTTTGATTCCTGTCCTCATGGAATGGAAGCAAGCAGGGCTAAGGCCTCCCTTGGGAATCAGAAGATGTGAAAGGTCACGGTCCAGCTGCACCCTCAGCCCCCACTCACTACGTTGACACAGGAGGCCCTCATTGCGCTGGATACAAAGACCACACTCACTTTCTTACTTGGTCCTGGGCTGTGTCGCCCTGGTCATTGTCAGGAGGTAAACCTCCAGACGTGGTAAAAACCTTGATGGCATCATGTATGATGGACGGTGGCCAGGACCTGCAAATGACGTCCACTGTGACTGTGATGCACTGAGTAGAACTGAGGCCTGGGGGTTGTATCTGCTTCATTCACTGAGTTAGTCTCAGTGCCTTCATAAATGTCTACTTCTATTAGATACTTAATTCACCTCATCGAAGAAGAACCACCAACCAGAACCATCTCAGATAATCGGGTGGTCTGCAGCCCCTGCTATCCCCAGACTTCCCTAATGGGGCCATATCAAACTCCAGGACAAGCATCAGCTAACTGGACTTGCAAGCTCCTGACAGGTAGTTTTCTGTGTGCTTTTCCATAAGAAATGCCAGCGGCTGCTGAACGGCAAGGCAGTTGACCTTGTGGGTGACACAGAGACAATGGAGCCATTGACAAGCGCCTCCCATTCAGCAGCCCTTTCTGCAGAGCCAGGCACCCGGTAAGCACCTGCCATGGCTTGTCCACACAGTAGTCTGTGTAGGAACCTGATGAGGTCTCTCGTCCATCACCCCACGTTTCAGAGATGCAAACTGAGGCTCCGCTAGCAGTGGGCAAAGAGACCACCGTGCCAAAGAGGGGGAGTGCGCTCACCCAACAAACAGCTGGTCCAGGAACTGCTGGGCTCTGGAGAAAGCCGGGTGGATGGACATGAAGGTGGAGATGCGGGGGATATTTCCCACCGGAAAGGCTGGTAGCATGGAGGCCCCCACCTTCTCCAGCATGCCTCCCTGAAGAGCCCCCATCCTGCAGACCGCACGGGAGTGAAGCGATAACTCAGCCCCACCCTGGGGGAGAGAAGGAGAGATATCCCGTCAGTGACATCGTTATGAATCTCCAGGAGGACTGAGCCCTGGAGCTTCCTCAGGGACTCTCTGCCCCTAAGGGGTGTTTAGAAGAAGGGGTTATGGGAGAGACTACGCTGAACAAGGTTCTATGTTTGAAAAGTTCCCTCCAGGTTTGTTGGGTGGGGGCCCACTTATAGAGATGTTACATTCTAGGCAAAGCTTTTTCAGCTGAAGAACATTAGAATTGCCTGTATGAATAGTCTCTATGCAGAACATTGCCCTTGTGAGTACAGAAGAAATATTTCCATTCTAGTAATGAGAACACGGGCTTTTTTGGGATATCAGATGGTTGCTCAAGGTCTTGCAGGTCAGACCTGAGGACTCTCCAAAGCTGGGGCTGTATGGCACTCCCTGTTACCTACCAGAGCCTGATGTGCTTCTGACATGGACAGGAGGTTTCTGGGGAGCTTTGTCCCTCCTCAGTTTTAGGACACTGTGCGGAATAGACACAGCCCGTGCAAACCTTTGACTGCCAGAAAGACACTCATCTTTCTTCTTTTTACATGAAAGAACGTTTCAGACCCTCACAATGGAGAACCGACTTCAGCCACGAGGGGAAATGCCAGGAAACTCCAGACTGGACAAAACCAACCACCAGGCAGGTAACTAAGCAGATGGCTCGAGAAGGAACAAATGCAAGAGGCTGGCAAAGCGCTCTCGGGTGAGTTAATGTCCTCGTGAGGCAATTGCAAGTCATGTACCACCTTGATTGCTTTGGACACCTTACTTTATGTTGGTACAAATTGAAATGAGTGAGACTCCCTGGGCCAGGCTGTGGGTGAGGCAGCAGCCGTCATCACAAAACTGATGTTGGCACTGTCATTGCTGCAGCCTTTTGATTTGGGATCTGGCTTCAGCTGTTCAAGTTTTCCAAGTGCGCGTCCTTACACCAGTGGTATGCGCCTGTCTCCAGCTGGGGGAGTGTATACATTGTGGTGTGAATGGTGTCACCCAGAATCCATGACATTGCAACCCCTAAAACTTCAGAGTGTACCTCGATTTGAGTTTTGGTCTTTAGGCATGCAGTGAAGGGGAAGTGAATGCAGAGTTGTGGGCTTTAATTCAGTAAGACCAGTGTTTTTAGAAGAGGAGGGTGGAAACAGGGAAGCACAGAGAGGAGTCCACAGGACACCGAGATAGAAGCCAGTCATCCACGAGCCAAGAAGAGACCTTTTGGGAGGAACTAGCCCTGCTGTAACCTCCGCTCTGACCTGTAGCCTCCAGTGTTGTGGAAAAATCCACGTCTGCAGTTGGTACCGCCCTGCCTGCTTCTGTGTGATAGCGGCCAGTGCGTCCCCTCCGGGCACACTGAAGGGTTCCCTGCAGCATTCTGACATGGTCCCCAGATGGAATTAGGCCAATGTGCAACAGCACTGAAAGGCATTGTCACTGTCATAAATTCCTTCCATCATTTGAGAAGGTATGCAGGAAGAGTGGAGCTGACTGCTCTCAGGGCACCTGGGCCAAGTAGTTCAAATGACAAACCAGGAAAGCCATGAATGTGCTCGTGATCTACTGGGAAGTGAAAGACCCTATTTCCGTTTCTTTCTAACATTCCTACAAATATGTGAAGAGTATCTTTCTAACGCCCTATGCAGCAAGTAGGAGGGATGGAGGTCCCGAGGTCCCGGTTCATCTGTAAGTTAATGGGACTATGTACTCTCTGGGGGGAAAGCCCAGGGAGGGCTCTAGAAGGGGAGTGGCCAGATTTGAGGCCTGGTTCCTGGCCCTTTCTCGTCACCTTGGGGTCTCACATGTGTGGATCTCACCCCAGACCAGCTCTCACCTTGCCTCTGCTCTGAACGGTGCTGTCGGCCTTGTGTACCTGCACTCTGACCCGATATATGATGTGGTCGGGACCATGGAACAGCTTCTCGATGATGTCCTTGTGGCAGCTCTGCAAAGAAGGATCTGGGGACTGAGCAAGTAGCTTTGGGGTCCTTCCCCCTTGACCTGTGCTCCTGTGTCATGGCCGACCTAGCACACTAATGCAGGCTGACCACACAGCGCTGACACTCCTGGCTGCCCTTCTGAAATGACGGCAGAACTGAATCATGTCAGGTAGAAAGTGCAGTGAAGGACAGCATCACTGAGGAAATGACCTTTTTAATGGACACTATGGTGATAAATAGGGTCAGAGCTCCAGACCTGGCTGGCCTGTAGTGGTTTGCTGTGCTCTGTGAGAGAGCTGGTTATAGTGACATTTGTCAAATACTTTAATCTCCCCTCCACACCCCTTTATTTGCTCTTGTTTGTTTCAAACCACCCTTTCAAGTATGAGGATGTGACCTGCTTGGACAAGGTCAGCACAAACAGTTGAGCTGGGAGCTCCATGGGGTACGTGGCAGGGAGATAAGCAATTGAAAGTAAAGAAATGCAAAAACACCCAGGATTCTTTTTTTTTTTTTACGGTTCCAACCAACATGAGAAGATTGTATTTCTATTTAGTAGTAACTTGGTCAGGAAGATTGGAGATACATTTCTTAGGGAGGTGGACTCTTACCCCAGCAATGTCGGGGTCCTTGGTACGGCCGGCTCCCACCTCAGACCGACACGGGACGCTGCTCATTGGTTGGCGCACTGGTCCCTTGTACCGGCTGAGGGCGTAAGTAAACCCTTCAGCCAGCTCCTCTATGGTATCCTCATTGATGCTCTACAAAGACAGAGAATGGTACCACTCTTGGAAGCAGGGTGGCCGTCCTTGACTTCACCCCTGGAAGAGACGCCCACAACACCTTCAGCTCCCCATTTCACGCTACATTGGGCACCTGCAAAGACCTTCAGCCAGGAGAGAACAAGAAAACACCTGGTTTCACATGAACATGTGGGTAGACAAGCTTGGTCCCAGGACTCACCTTTTCTTCCTGCCAGCCATAACCTAGGCTCACTACAACAGCCCTGAGTGACACTCAATCCCTCACAACTCCCTTCTGCCCAAAATGAGAGCCCCTCATTTGTGTGCGGCAGCCCAGTTAAGGCCCTGGTTGGACATGGACCGGATGGTCCTACCCTGGGCTGCCCATGGTCACCTGAGGCTTCCTTGTGCCAGAAGGGAAGAGGCGCTGGCGGTGGCGCTTGCGCCATGGTCTCCAGCAACAGAAACTTCTCTCGCTCTGGGCTTTCTTCTGACCAGAGCCCCGGAAGGACGGGAAGCAACAGAGAAACATCCTACTCTCTTGACTGTCTATAGTCAAGTGAGCTCTACTGGACGCTATATGGAATGTGGGTGTCTGGTTACCAGACTTCTAATTTCTGTTGGGGGTCTGTCACCAAGGAAGTGAGGTCACCACTTCAAGGTTCCATGACGTGGGCTTTCTTCTCCAATCAGGGCCACCCAGGCCCTTCTCTGGGCTGATGACTGCTCATCCTCCTTGCCCATTCATCTCAATAACTAAAAGCACACTACACCTAACAAAGTTCTCCCACAGCTCCTTGGGAATGTACCAGGTCCATTGCTCGTAGAAGAATGCTGAGTTCGGACCTGTATTTTGCTACCAGTATCCTGGGTTATCTTTTTGACCTGGGCTTGCCAGATTACTCACCTGCACCATGAGGATGATGCTAGGCTCCTTTCCCTAACACCTTTGTCTCGTGTGGGTGAATTAATGCCTCCAACTCCTGTGGGCCAGTGTCCCGTAAATCTGACACAGAAATGTCGTAGTGGAAGTATTACACGAATGGGTGGGACATGCTGTGAAATGCCAATCTAAACAGTCCTGGGGTCCAGTGTGTGATCTTGGGTCTAGAAGTTGAGGGATTGGTCACTTTCCATCTTGGCATCGTTTTCAGACCCATACCTTTAAGTCAGTGGTTCTTAACCTTTTTTTGAGGTACGGAACCCATCAGTTTCATATGCATATTCACCAAACCCTTTCTAATGATAAGTAAAATATGATTTTTTTTTCCAAATTCAAAACATAGGTATATGTTTTTTTACTAGTGCACAAAATGAGCCTGAGCCGTGCATGAACATCACTCTGCTCAATGAACAAAACCAACAAAGTGCATGAACTCACAACAAATTATGGTATTACTTTATTCTGTCCTCCATGGCAGAGGCTTCTTCAAATCTCTGAAACCGACTCATCAAACCCCTAGGGTTTGATAGAACCCAGGTTAAGAACCACTGCTTTAAGTCATTGTAATGACAGGAAGGAAGTTCATACATTGCCATCCTCTGGCCTGAAAACTGCCATCAGTCTCTTGTGAAACTTAGATTCAGACCATTTGCCTCGTGTGAGTTTCTATGGTGGAAGCCTTCACAGTGGCTTCTCATGATTTCTGCCTCCTGGGAGAAACATCCCTGTGTATCCACTGAGTGGCTAGGTACTGGCTTTGAGCAAGTTAGAACACAGCCATGATGGTGGGATGTCAGGTCCTGTCTATTCTCTCGTACTCTTACTCTTAAGTTCCCATGTTTTCTTGGAACATCTCTTATTTTCTCTCTGTATGTGGTCACCTGACTGTATCACAGCTCAGAATGGAAGAGCCAATGCCACGATTTTGAGTGGCCCTATGTCGAGGCCCCATAGTAGAGAACCGAGGCAGTGCCCGAGCCAGCAGGCAGGAACTGCGGCTCTCAATTCACTCTGCTTATCGGAGAAAACCTGGCAAGTGATCCTGTAAGGCAATATGTCCCCGGTTTCGCCCAATTGAAACCCATCTCCTCGCTCATAGGGAAGCACCCAGCCAAACCCTGTCTAATGCCTGGGTCCCAGTACTTGGAGGTTATGTTAACCTGGGTTCTTCACAGGTGCCAGGTTTGAGTGCAGTGTTGTTGGTGCCTCAATCTTTCCCTCTGACACCGCAATAATACGAAACACACGATCTCTGAGGTTATGAGGAGTGTAAAAAGTTAATGTTTGAGAAATGGTGAGAACACTTGGCATATCACAAGGTCTGTGTCTTCATGTTTCAAATAAGTTTAAAATTTCTTCTTACCGTGTCTGTAAGCTCCTGAGTGTTTGGCTATCATAAATACTACAATAAAAATAAAAATGCATATATCTTTAAGAATACTTATTTTCAATTTTTTTTGAAAGATTTCTGGATAAGGGTTTGCTGTTTTGCATGGTCACTCTATTCTTAAATTTTTTGAGGAAACTTTCTACTGTTTTTATAGTGGCTGTGCCAGTTTACATAGCTACCATCAGTGAATAGAGGCCAAAGGTAGGAGGTATGCCATAAGCCAAGAGAAGTAATGAATGAGTGATACTATGAAGGCCTTGGAAAGATCCTCTCTTGCCCTGGTCTGACATCAGCCATGGAAGGAGCTGGGTTGGATAGACCATAGATGTGCAGGGGTCTTGTGTGTGGGTGTATTGGTGTATGTTTCTTTTTTTGCAATTAATAGGAGTGAAGACAGAAAGACATACTCGTGCATGTGCCTTGACTGGGATCCACCTGACCACCCCCATCGGGGACCAATGCTTTGCCCATCAGGGTCCATGCTCCCAAGCGAGCTATCTCTAGCACCTGAGGTGAAGACTCCACAGAGCCATCCTCAATGCCCAAGGTGATTATCTTTAAACAATCAAGCCACTGCTCCCGCTGGTGGGGTGAGTGAATGAGTAGAGTATAGGGAGGGGTGGACAAGCAGATGGCCACTTCTGCTGTGTGCCCTGGCTAGGCAGCGAACCCGGGACTTCCACATACCGGGCAGACACTCTGTCACTAAGACAACCATCCAGAGCTCTAGTATATGACCCACTAACTGCTATGCGTATACCTGGAACTAATACAAAATAATATAGAATGTAAACTGTAATTTAAAAATAAGAAATGTTTAAAAGTACATAGTTCTCGCAGAAGATTATCTTAGTTTAATATAGAGGTTTCAAAGCACTTATACACAGTGGTGGGATTCACATAATTTAACAACCAGTTCTCTTTCCTAATGACTGTAAGTATTAAAAAAACAATATACCGAAAGGTAGTTTATTATTTTATATATTTAATACTTAAATAAGAACAATTAAAAGAGGTACACTAAAAAACTAGGTTAGGTTATAAGAAAGAGTTTTAAAATATTAATAAGAATATTAAATATCATTTGCCAAAAAGCAATAAAACATTTATTAAAGATATTTCCAATGGCAGCGTGTCACCTGATAGCTATTTGGCACTTTTTCTCTTTACATTATATATTTGTGTATTGAAGTAACAAATGCAAGTGAATTAAATGTAGTATTTCATCAGAGGCATATTGAGTTTTAGGAAATGAATAAATACATATTACATGCCATGAACCAGTGCAGATAGTAATTATCCAGGTATGGAATGAAGAAATAAACTCAGAGAGTAAAAGGATGGGTTCGTGAGGTCTCTGTAAGCTGATAGCAAGCCAGAGCTAAAGCAAAGCTAAAGCTCCTGGTCTTCCTTATTATATAGTGCAGAGCCATATGAAAATAAGGAAGTCTCCAATACAAAGTCGCCTATCTGAGGCATAAACGAGGATTTTCATAAGAGTGCACCACCCCCCATCATGGGACAGTCAAGGGTGTGGGGAAGGTCTTAGTCTTAGAATGGTGTGGGAAGATCTTAGTCTTGAAAGGGTGTGGGACGTGCTTAGTCTTAAACTAAGCTCTAGACAAGGGGTACCCAAACTTTTTACACAGGGGCCCAGTTCACTGTCCCTCAGACCGTTGAAGGGCCGGACTATAAAAAAAACTATGAACAAATTCCTAAGCACACTGCACATATCTTATTTTAAAGTATAAAAACAAAATGGGAACAAATACAATATTTAAAATAAAGAACAAGTAAATTTAAATCAACAAACTGACCAGTATTTCAATGGCAACTATGGGTGCAGATGCATCCTGTGCTCCTCTCACTGACCACCAATGAAAGAGGTGCCCCTTCCAGGAGTGCGGCGTGGGCCGTATAAATGGCCTGAGGGGGCCGCATGTGGCCCACAGGACGTAGTTTGGGGATCCCTGACCTACGCTACTTAGACTTTGTCAGCTTGCAGCCGTTCTCCCACATACACTTGTTTTATTTCTTTATTTTAGCTCATGTGCTAAGATTTGCACTCATCTGATTACCCAGATTCCAATTCAGAGTCAGATTGGAAAAATATAAACAGAAAATTAACATAGCCAGTATTAACAGATACCAAAACAAGTATTTTAATACATTATAGGGATTAAGGCCTTTAAGCAAATTCTTAACCAATATAACAAGATCTCTAATAGAGTCTCTGCTGTTTTGAATGTTCTTAATGTGTTCACCAAGTCCATTCTAACACATCACCTTAACATTCCCTGCAGATGCAACCCAACCCCACTTCAGTCCCATTGAAAACTGTCACAAGGAGCAGGGGTCACACATCCAGGAAAAGCCTGCATGGCACTGGAGCTGTTTGTCGCACTTCCACATTCTGCAACTGGTCTTCAAGTCCCAATGAACACTGTTTCCATCACATTAAGCTTTTGCCTCAAGCTGAAAGTCAATTCTGGATTTCTGGCAATGATTCAGGTAGACTGGAAGTGCCATCTGTAGGCATGTGTGGAAATGGGGCTTTTGTTTTCTTTAACCTGGAGAGATGAAACCAGGGTGTCTTTTACTGGAGTTTTGCAGCCATAAAGTTGGTGAGGAGAACATTGGGATTCACTCTGCTGGGTGCTAGAGGTAAATTTGTAAGGGAAGTGGGCAAATCTGACTGGCCAAGAATAGCAACAAGGCCTATTCTGAGGACAGTAGGGGAAAGGAAAGAAAGGCTCTGAATTTGGAATGTAGGTCCTGGCCTAAAATAGGGTTGGGGCACCAAGGCAGGAGGGAAAAAAGAGCGTGTAAAGGAGACACCATGTATTAAATAAGGCAGTGTATCCCTGGCAAGCAAGGAGGAAAATAAGAACACCAACACCCACAACAGAAATCTTCGAAGGATGAGCGGGACCCAAATATTAGAGCAAGGCAGAGTAAGTGGCCTTTGTATTTATAAGAAATGAGATTGGCTTACCTGATACTTGGATGGTCACCCAGGGCTCTTCCATGCTGAAGTGAGATGAGACCGACGGGTCTGGGCACCTTCAGTCTTCAGTGCCGAGTCCCAGCAGGCTGGGCAAGGTTAGGTCAGAGGTGGCTGGGGTAGGGTTAGAAAAGGCTGAACCCTCCCTTGGAGGAGTGAGGGGCCAGTCTACCGTCCAGTGTCCCTTTCTTCTACAGCGAGGACATGGCCATGGTGGGGGGCGAGGAGCCAGACTGGCTTTTGCCCATGCACCTTCCTTTCCACACTTGAAGCAGGGCCCTGATAGGGTCTTATGAGGCCCCATCAAGGCATTGGAGCCTTTAAGGGTGGCTGCCAAGAGCCAGCATTTTGCCTGATCACTTTTGGATCTGTCTGCCTTCTCTTCTCCTCTCGGTCATTATAGACCTAAAATCCACGCTCAAGAGATCTCGTTGAAGAATGTGAGAACTGTCCTCTGCCTTTTTGAACTTTTTTTGTATATCAGGGGCTGATTGGAGGAAGACAGAGGGACACGTAATTTGCAGAAGGAGGAGGTTTGGAATGAGCTAAGAGGATTTAATAGGTGGCAACATGTTTCACAGAGAGAGAGAGAGATGAGAGCTGAGTAAAATAAGTCTTATACAATTGCTCTTGTGGAGTAAGTCTCTCCTCCTGGCTCATGGTGTCTCACCAAATATTCAGGAACCCACCAAGGAGCCTCAAGAGTGCTGTGTTAAATTTTGGGATCAGTGATGAAGGGCAGTGATTAAGGAAGTGTTTAGTGGAGGGAGTTCTTTTGAATTATTGTTGTTACCTGCCAAAGGAATTCTCTATCTATCCATAGGGATTTTAAGCATGGTGAATAGCTACTCAGTTTGCTATTGCCACTCAAATAGCAAATCAAACTAAACATTGAGGAAAGTAGAATGTAGCCCATCAAGTAGTTAGTGCTTCTAAAGAGATCATTTCAAGAAATAAAATGGCACCTGGGAAAGTTTAGAAGGGGGTTGTTGATGACTTTAAAGACTCTTAAAGTGTAGTATGTAAAAATATACGGTCTTAAAATGTCTCATTATGAATACATAATCCTCATACAAAAACCAGAAAATATACGAAGCAAAACAGTCGCTTATCGTTGTCGCACTTGCTAGAGTTCACAAATGTTAATATAATGCTTCATGCACTTCCTAATTTTATTTTCCCATTGTGTCACATGACATTGATATAACTGTCAGAAAATATAAATCTATTCTATAAGTTGTTTTAAAAATGAGTGCTACAGTGAGCATCCTCCCATCTAGAACTAACAGATGGACCCTATTATATTTTGGTATATAAACAAGTATGTAACATCTACACATATCTTTAATCAACAACTTTATTTCTATTAGTTCCACAGTATTTCATTTAATTCACTATATTTTACAAATAAAGCCTGGTTTATGGGGAATTACTGTTTTTTGCTACTGTATTATTGGGGTGTATTACTCTTACATTACTTATTTATATAGGATCATTGCTTAGAACCGATAAGACAGTAAGCTGATAGGCTCAAAAAGATGCCTCCATCGTGGCTTCAGCACAGTTTCAGACCTAGGCAGGCAGGGCTGAGACCTCAGGTTGAACCTGGCTCTGGGCCCTGAGCAGACCCTTCCTCTGGCTCTGCAGTGAACTGGAGCTGGGGATGTGAACCTGGGGCAGGAAAAAGAGACAGCTTTACTTACATGCCCGACTCTCCCATGCCTTTCCAAAGACAAGAAGGATGCTGATACCATTAAGGGAACTCTGGCCCGGCCCATGAAACACCCTCCCCAGATCACCTTCCCAGACTGAATTCCCCACACCTTCAGGCACAGCTTGCATGGCCTCTAGATGCTCCTGATTGACCCAGTTGACTTGGAGGCTGCCCAATTGGCGCAAGTAGGTGGAGTTGACCAGCACCAAGGCCTGCTTCATCCGGAACCAGGGTTGGAGCAAGGGCTGTCCGAAACGCATGCACTGGTTGGGCCAGCTACCCACGCTACAGGCAATGGCCCTGAGGAGAGGGAATCGGGCGGAAGAGTCAGAGCACTGGTCTTTCCGTTCCACAATGCCCTTCCATGGCACCCTTGTTTGAGACCGCGCCTCTGTGCCTGCCCCTGCCTATCCAGGGGACAGTCCCAGGCAGCCCTCTCCCGACCCCCATGTGGCTGTCCTTAGAGTGGCAGGCTAAACATGGGGTCTGTGTGGCTCTTTTTGCCACAGATATTTCTCCTGAAGGTCCTGGACACTGCCCACCGCAGCCCCCCATGCACCAGGTCATCTCGCCTGAAGATGGCGATGGATTTGTGAGCATCTCCTGTTTTGAGCCTGGTGCTGCTGATCAGGGGAGATGACTGTGGAGAGGGGCTGGCAGAGTCAGAGGGGACTGTGGTGGGTGTGGGACTCTGAGGGCAACTCAGCCCACCCCGCCTGTCCGGTTCAGTGAGGCCAGATGTCCCCTCCATAGTCCTCTTTGATTCCTGTCCTCATGGAATGGAAGCAAGCAGGGCTAAGGCCTCCCTTGGGAATCAGATGTGAAAGGTCACGATCAAGCTGTCCATCAGCCCCCACTCACTACGTTGACACAGGAGGCCCTCATTGCGCTGGATACAAAGACCACACTCACTTTCTTACTTGGTCCTGGGCTGTGTCGCCTTGGTCATTGTGAGGAGGTAAACCTCCAGACGTGGTAAAGACCTTGATAGCATCATGTATGATGGACGGTGGCCAGGACCTGCAAATGACGTCCACTGTGACTGTGATGCACTGAGTAGAACTGAGGCCTGGGGGTTGTATCTGCTTCATTCACTGAGTTAGTCTCAGTGCCTTCATAAATGTCTACTTCTATTAGATACTTAATTCACCTCATCGAAGAAGAACCACCAACCAGAACCATCTCAGATAATCGGTGGTCTGCAGCCCCTGCTATCCCCAGACTTCCCTAATGGGGCATTATCAAACTCCAGGACAAGCATCAGCTAACTGGACTTGCAAGCTCCTGACAGGTAGTTTTCTGTGTGCTTTTCCATAAGAAATGCCAGCAGTTGCTGAACGGCAAGGCAGTTGACTTTGTGGGTGACACAGAGACAATGGAGCCATTGACAAGCGCCTCCCATTCAGCAGCCCTTTCGGCAGAGCCAGGAACCTGGTAAGCACCTGCCATGGCTTGTCCACACAGTAGTCTGTGTAGGAACCTGATGAGGTCTCTCGTCCATCACCCCACGTTTCAGAGATGCAAACTGAGGCTCAGAGAGATGTGGTCTTTTTTCTGGAGACACAGCTAGCAGTGGGCAAAGAAACCACTGTGCCAAAGAGGGGGCATGCGCTCACCCAACAAACAGCTGGTCCAGGAACTGCTGGGCTCTGGAGAAAGCCGGGTGGATGGACATGAAGGTGGAGATGCGGGGAATGTTTCCCGCCGGAAAGGCTGGTAGCATGGAGGCCCCCACCTTCTCCAGCATGCCTCCCTGAAGAGCCCCCATCCTGCAGACCGCACGGGAGTGAAGCGATAACTCAGCCCCACCCTGGGGGAGAGAAGGAGGGATATCCCGTCAGTGACATCGTTATGAATCTCCGGGAGGACTGGGGCCTGGAGCTTCCTCAGGGATTCCCTGCCCCTAAGGGGTGTTCAGAAGAAGGGGTTATGGGAGAGACTACGCTGAACAAGGTTCTGTGTTTGAAAAGTACCCTCCAGGTTTGTTGGGTGGGGGCCCACTTATACAGATGTTACATTCTAGGCAAAGCTTTTTCAGCTGAAGAACATTAGAATTGCCTGAATAAATAGTCTCTATGCAGAACATTGCCCTTGTGAGTACTTAAGAAATATTTCCATTCTAGTAATGAGAACACGGGCTTTTTTGGGATTTCAGATGGTTGCTCAAGGTCATGCAGGTCAGACCTGAGGACTCTCCAAAGCTGGGGTTGTACGGCACTCCCTGTTACCTACCAGAGCCTTATGTGCTCCTGACATGGACAGGGGGTTTCTTGGGAGCTTTGTCCCTCCTCAGTTTTAGGACACTGTGCAGAATAGACACAGCCCGTACAAACCTTTGACTGCCAGAAAGACACTCATCTTTCTTCTTTTTACATGAAAGAACGTTTCAGACCCTCACAATGGAGAACCGACTTCAGCCACGAGGGGAAATGCCAGGAAACTCCAGACTGGACAAAACCAACCACCAGGCAGGCAACTGAGCAGATGGCTCGAGAAGGAACAAATGCAAGAGGCTGGCAAAGCGCTGACGGGTGAGTCAATGTCTTCGTGAGGCAATTGCAAGTCATGTACCACCGTGATTGCTTTGGACACCTTACTTTGTGTTGGTACAAATTGAAATGAGTGAGACTCCCTGGGCCAGGCTGTGGGTGAGGCAGCAGCCGTCATCACAAAACTGATGTTGGCACTGTCATTGCTGCAGCCTTTTGATTTGGGATCTGGCTTCAGCTGTTCAAGTTTTCCAAGTGCGCGTCCTTATACCAGTGGTAGACGCCTGTCTCCATCTGGGGGGTGTATACATTGTGGTGTGAATTGTCTCACCCAGAATCCATGACTTTGCAACCCCTAAAACTTCAGAGTGTACCTCGATTTGAGTTTTGGTCTTTAGGCATGCAGTGAAGGGGAAGTGAATGCAGAGTTGTGGGCTTTAATTCAGTAAGACCAGTGTTTTTAGAAGAGGAGGGTGGAAACAGGGAAGCACAGAGAGGAGTCCACAGGACTCCGAGATAGAAGCCAGTCATCCACGAGCCAAGAAGAGACCTTTTGGGAGGAACTAGCCCTGTTGTAACCTCCGCTCTGACCTGTAGTCTCCAGTGTTGTGGAAAAATCCACGTCTGCAGTTGGTACCGCCCTGCCTGCTTCTGTGTGATAGCGGCCAGTGCGTCCCCTCCGGGCACACTGAAGGGTTCCCTGCAGCATTCTGACATGGTCCCCAGATGGAATTAGGCCAATGTGCAACAGCACCAAAAGGCATTGTCACTGTCATAAATTCCTTCCATCATTTGAGAAGGTATGCAGGAAGAGTGGAGCTGACTGCTCTCAGGACACCTGGGCCGAGTAGTTCAAATGACAAACCAGGAAAGCCATGAATGTACTAGTGATCTACTGGGAAGTGAAAGACCCTATTTCCGTTTCTTTCTAACATTCCTACAAATATGTGAAGAGTATCTTTCTAACGCCCCATGCAGCAAGTAGGAGGGATGGAGGTCCCGAGGTCCCGGTTCATCTGTAAGTTAATGGGACTATGTACTCTCTGGGGGGAAAGCCTAGGGAGGGCTCTAGAAGGGGAGTGGCCAGATTTGAGGCCTGGTTCCTGGCCCTTTCTCGTCACCTTGGGGTCTCACATGTGTGGATCTCGCCCCAGACCAGCTCTCACCTTGCCTCTGCTCTGAACGGTGCTGTCGGCCTTGTGTACCTGCACTCTGACCCGATATATGATGTGGTCGGGACCATGGAACAGCTTCTCGATGATGTCCTTGTGGCAGCTCTGCAAAGAAGGAGCTGGGGACTGAGCAAGTAGCTTTGGGGTCCTTCCCCCTTGACCTGTGCTCCTGTGTCATGGCCGACCTAGCACACTAATGCAGGCTGACCACACAGCGCTGACACTCCTGGCTGCCCTTCTGAAATGACGGCAGAACTGAATCGTGTCAGGTAGAAAGTGCAGTGAAGGACAGCATCACTGAGGAAATGACCTTTTTAATGGACACTATGGTGATAAATAGGGTCAGAGCTCCAGACCTGGCTGGCCTATCGTGGTTTGCAGTGCTCTGTGAGAGAGCTGGTTATAGTGACATTTGTCAAATACTTTAATCTCCCCTCCACACCCCTTTATTTGCTCTTGTTTGTTTCAAAACACCCTTTCAAGTATGAGGATGTGACCTGCTTGGACAAGGTCAGCACAAACAGTTGAGCTGAGAGCTCCATCGGGTACGTGGCAGGGAGATAAGCAATTGAAAGTAAAGAAATGCAAAAACACCCAGGATTCTTTTTTTTTTTTACGGTTCCAACCAACATGAGAAGACTGTATTTCTATTTAGTAGGAACTTGTTCAGGAAGATTGGAAATACAGATTTCTTAGAGAGGTGGACTCTTACCCCAGCAATTTCGGGGTCCTTTGTATGGCGGGCTCCCACCTCAGACCGACATGGGACGCTGCTCATTGGTTGGCGCACTGGTCCCTTGTACAGGCTGAGGGCGTAAGTAAACCCGTCGGCCAGCTCCTCTATGGTATCCTCGTTGGTGCTCTACAAAGACAGAGAATGGTACCACTCTTGGAAGCAGGGTGGCCGTCCTTGACTTCACCCCTGGAAGAGACGCCCACAACACCTTCAGCTCCCCATTTCACGCTACATTGGGCACCTGCAAAGACCTTCAGCCAGGAGAGAACAAGAAAACACCTGGTTCCACATGAACAAGTGGGTAGACAAGCTTGGTCCCAGCACTCACCTTTTCTTCCTGCCAGCCATGACCTGGGCTCACTACAACAGACCTGCCTGACACCCAACCCCTCACACTCCCTTCTGCCCAAAATGAGAGCCCCTCATTTGTGTGCGGCAGCCCAGTTAAGTCCCTGGTTGGACATGGACTGGATGGTCCTACCCTGGGCTGCCCATGGTCACCTGAGGCTTCCTTGTGCCAGAAGGGAAGAGGCGCTGGCGGTGGCGCTTGCGCCATGGTCTCCAGCAACAGAAACGTCTCTCGCTCTGGGCTTTCTTCTGACCAGAGCCCCGGAAGGACGGGAAGCAACAGAGAAACATCCTACTCTCTTGACTGTCTATAGTCAAGTGAGCTCTACTGGACGCTATATGGAATGTGGGTGTCTGGTTACCAGACTTCTAATTTCTGTTGGGGGTCTGTCACCAAGGAAGTGAGGTCACCACTTCTAGGTTCCATGACGTGGGCTTTCTTCTCCAATCAGGGCCACCCAGGCCCTTCTCTGGGCTGATGACTGCTCATCCTCCTTGCCCATTCATCTCAATAACTAAAAGCACACTACACCTAACAAAGTTCTCCCACAGCTCCTTGGGAATGTACCAGGTCCATTGCTCGTAGAAGAATGCTGAGTTCGGACCTGTATTTTGCTACCAGTATCCTGGGTTATCTTTTTGACCTGGGCTTGCCAGATTACTCACCTGCACCATGAGGATGATGCTAGGCTCCTTTCCCTAACACCTTTGTCTCGTTTGGATGAATTAATGCCTCCAACTCCTGTGGGCCAGTGTCCCGTAAATCTGACACAGAAATGTCGTGGTGGAAGTATTACACGAATGGGTGGGACATGCTGTGAAATGCCAATCTAAACAGTCCTGGGGTCCAGTGTGTGATCTTGGGTCTAGAAGTTGAGGGATTGGTCACTTTCCATCTTGGCATCGTTTTCAGACCCATACCTTTAAGTCAGTGGTTCTTAACCTTTTTTTGAGGTACGGAACCCATCAGTTTCATATGCATATTCACCAAACCCTTTCTAATGATAAGTAAAATATGATTTTTTTTCCAAATTCAAAACATAGGTATATGTTTTTTTACTTGTGCACAAAATGAGCCTGAGCCGTGCATAAACATCACTTTGCTCTAAGAACAAAACCAACAAAGTGCATGAACTGACAACAAATTATGGTATTACTTTATTCTGTCCTCCATGGCAGAGGCTTCTCCAAACCCCTGAAACCGACTCATCAAACCCCTAGGGTTTGATAGAACCCAGGTTAAGAACCACTGCTTTAAGTCATTGTAATGACAGGAAGGAAGTTCATACATTGCCATCCTCTGGCCTGAAAACTGCCATCAGTCTCTTGTGAAACTTAGATTCAGACCATTTGCCTCGTGTGAGTTTCTATGGTGGAAGCCTTCACAGTGGCTTCTCATGATTTCTGCCTCCTGGGAGAAACATCCCTGTGTATCCACTGAGTGGCTAGGTACTGGCTTTGAGCAAGTTAGAACACAGCCATGATGGTGGGATGTCAGGTCCTGTCTATTCTCTCGTACTCTTACTCTTAAGTTCCCATGTTTTCTTGGAACATCTCTTATTTTCTCTCTGTATGTGGTCACCTGACTGTATCACAGCTCAGAATGGAAGAGCCAATGCCACGATTTTGAGTGGCCCTATGTCGAGGCCCCATAGTAGAGAACCGAGGCAGTGCCCGAGCCAGCAGGCAGGAACTGCGGCTCTCAATTCACTCTGCTTATCGGAGAAAACCTGGCAAGTGATCCTGTAAGGCAATATGTCCCCGGTTTCGCCCAATTGAAACCCATCTCCTCGCTCATAGGGAAGCACCCAGCCAAACCCTGTCTGATGCCTGGGTCCCAGTACTTGGGAGGTTATGTTAACCTGGGTTCTTCACAGGTGCCAGGTTTGAGTGCAGTGTTGTTGGTGCCTCAGTCTTTCCCTCTGACACCGCAATAATACGAAACACACCCTCTCTGAGGTTATGGGGAGTGTAAAATTTAATGTTTGAGAAATGGTGAGAACACTTGGCATATCACAAGGTCTGTGTCTTCATGTTTCAAATAAGTTTAAAATTTCTTCTTACCGTGTCTGTAAGCTCCTGAGTGTTTGGCTATCATAAATACTACAATAAAAATAAGGATGCATATATCTTTAAGAATACTTGTTTTCAAATTTTTTAGATAGATTCCTGGATAAGGGTTTGCTGTTTTGCATGGTCACTCTATTCTTAAATTTTTTGAGGAAACTTTCTACTGTTTTTATAGTGGCTGTGCCAGTTTACATAGCTACCATCAGTGAATAGAGGCCAAAGGTAGGAGGTATGCCATAAGCCAAGAGAAGTAATGAATGAGTGATACTCTGAAGGCCTTGGAAAGATCCTCTCTTGCCCTAGTCTGACATCAGCCATGGAAAGAGCTGGGTTGGATAGACCATAGATGTGCAGGGGTCTTGTGTGTGGGTGTATTGGTGTATGTTTCTTTTTTTGCAATTAATAGGAGTGAAGACAGAAAGACATACTCGTGCATGTGCCTTGACTGGGATCCACCTGACCACCCCCATATGGGACCAATGCTTTGCCCATCTGGGGCCATTCTCCCAAGCGAGCTATCTCTCTAGCACCTGAGGTGAAGACTCCACAGAGCCATCCTCAATGCCCAAGGTGATTATCTTTAAACAATCAAGCCACTGCTCCCGGTGGTGGGGTGAGTGAGAGAGTAGAGTAGAGGGAGGGGTGGACAAGCAGATGACCACTTCTCCTGTGTGCCCTGGCTAGGCAGCGAACCCGGGACATCCACATACCGGGCAGACACTCTGTCACTAAGACAACCATCCAGAGCTCTAGTATATGACCCACTAACTGCTATGCGTATACCTGGAACTAATACAAAATAATATAGAGTGTAAACTGTAATTTAAAAATAAGAAATGTTTAAAAGTACATAGTTCTCGCAGAAGATTATCTTAGTTTAATATAGAGGTTTCAAAGCACTTATACACAGTGGTGGGATTCACATAATTTAACAACCGGTTCTCTTCCCTAATGACTGTAAGTATTAAGAAAACAATATACCGAAAGTTAGTTTATTATTTTATATATTTAATACTTAAATAAGAACAATTAAAAGAGGTACACTAAAAAACTAGGTTAGGTTATAAGAAAGAGTTTTAAAATATTAATAAGAACATTAAATATCATTTGCCAAAAAGCAATAAAACATTTATTAAAGATATTTCCAATGGCAGCGTGTCACCTGATAGCTATTTGGCACTTTTTCTCTTTACATTATATATTTGTGTATTGAAGTAACAAATGCAAGTGAATTTAATGTAGTATTTCATCAGAGGCATAATGAGTTTTAGGAAATGAATAAATACATATTACATGCCATGAACCAGTGCAGATAGTAATTATCCAGGTATGGAATGAAGAAATAAACTCAGAGAGTAAAAGGATGGGTTCGTGAGGTCTCTGTAAGCTGATAGCAAGCCAGAGCTAAAGCAAAGCTAAAGCCCCTGGTCTACTTTATTATATAGTGCAGAGCCATATGAAAACAAGGAAATCTCCGATACAAAGTTGCACATCTGAAGCATAAACGGGAATTCTCATAAGAATGCACCACCCCCGATCATGGAATAGTCAAGGGTGCGGAAATGGTCTTAGTTTTAGAATGGTGTGGGAAGATCTTAGTCTTGAAAGGGTTCGGGGATGTGCTTACACTTCAACTAAGCCCTAGGTTGTTTCAGACTTTGTCAGCTTACAGCCTTTCTCGCACATACCCCCATTTTTATTTTTTATTTTTAGTTCATATGCTAAGATTTGTACTTGTGTGATTGCCAAGATTCCAATTCAGGGGCAGATTGGAAAAATATCGAATAAACAGAAAATTAACATAGCCAGTGTTAACAGATACCAAAACAAGTATCTTAATACATTATAGGGATTAAAGCCTTTAAGCAAATTCTTAGCCAATATAACAAGATCTCTAATAGAGTCTTTGCTGTTTTGAACGCCCTTAATCTGTTCACCAAGTCTATTCTGACACGTCACTTTTCCACATTCCCTGCAGATGCAACACAACCCCACCTCTGCCCCATTGAAAACTGTCACAAAGATCAGGAGTCACACATCTAGGAAAAGCCTCCATGGCACTGGAGCTGTTTGTCGCACTTCCACATTCTGCAACTGGCCTTCAAGTCCCAATGACCACTGTTTCTAGCACGTTAAGCTTTCATCTTAATCTGAAAGTGAATTCTGGATTTCTGGTGATGATTCAGTGAAAAATAAAGCCAGTAGCTAGGATCAGGATCACAGCCGCCTGGCCAGTACAGGTTCGCATTAGATTCGGACAGTCAGTAATGAAACAACAGAGCCAATAACTGGTGAGCCATCAGCTTTAATTCTAGCTTGCACCCGGCGGGCAAGATAAAACACACACTGGGCTCCAAAACCCACACATTCAGTGCCCACAAAGCTACTGACTTGTCCAAGTTTCCTAGAATCAAAGGTTTCTAGCTCACCAGACTTATTCACCTCTGTTCCCCATCTCCTTCTCCGGCACTAACTGCACAAACTGGCTTTTCCCTCAGCACTCTGCCATCTTGGCTGCTTCTCCTCTCCTCCACATGGCCTTAATCTGCTCTCCTCTCTAATGCTAACCTCAGGAACCAAGAGCACAAGCTCCTGATCTGTCCCACTTTATAGTGTAAAAATCCAAACCTTTAATCCAATCTATAAACAAGAAAGTCTCTGATACAAAGTCGCCCAACTGAGGCATAATGGGATTCCTCAAGAGTGTACCACCCCACATCATCCAATCAGTCAAGGGTGTGGGGAAAAACTTACTCTTAAAACTTCTTGTGAGCAGGTCCTTATATCACAATTCAGGGAAGGCTTTTCTTTTTGGATTCCAGAGTCTCAGCCACTGAATTGCCCTCTACATCAGCATTCAAAAATATTTTGAAGTGAAAAGAGTGTTATAAAAAAGATTTGCAAGAATTCCAGGGTATGACTCCCCCATTTTTATAATTGACTTATAAATGTTTGATGGGCAGGCTCTAAATCTGATTAATTTAATACTACAGTTGCTATTTTGCTCTCAACTCAAAAAATAAAGAACATGCTTTACAAAGCACCAACTAAGGAGACTGAAGATGGCAATGGAGTAGGCCGACGTACCAACTTCCAACTCCCAGAACCAAAGTGGATTATAACTCAATTATAAGAATCATCATCTGGATAAACCAACTTTGAAATAAACTAAGTGGACTCTTCAACCAAGGAACACTGCAGAAGCCACATTGAGGATGGTAGGAATAGCGAAAACGCGAAGAGGGCTGCCCAGCTCCCCGGAGCAAACGGCAGCCCGAAGAGACCCGCGTGGCAGGAGGAGAGTGTGGCGGAGAGGGAGGGACCTGGTTCCCAGGAACCATCCCCAGGCTTCAGTCCCAGAGCCTAGAAGAGGTGTTTGGACAGTATTGAGCTGTGAAGCAAGTGAGGATACTGTTTGTGAGAAAGAGACAGTTTTCTCAGACCCAAGATACTTTTTAAAGGAACAGCACATTAAACCTCTCTCACAACCATGCACCCGGGGCTCCAGGGAATGGGGACAGAGGAGAGGGCCACAGCAGCGGGAAGAGAGTGTGAACTGAAGGCACAGGGACAAACACTCTGAGGGACAGCCACCCTAACCCCTGGGCTGAGTCACTTCCCTAATAGAAAACGAATATTTCCTCTAAAACTAGCAATACAAGAAAAGGGAGACAGGACACCAGCCAAACAAGCTCTCCCACGGCACTTAGAGCAGAGCTGCTTAGAGGGAGGGAGCTCCCAGGCCTACAGTATGAAGAGTTAGGGCACTTGCTACTCTGCGGAGAGTTGCTGGAGGGATGGTGGCAGCAGGATGCTGAAACGTGGTTCTGTCGATGGGGGCAGAGGCCCAGTCGGTGTGAGCTTGGTCTAGCCCAGCAGGGGCAGAGGGGACGCACGAAAGCGGTTTGGGACCTGCGGGCCCACCTGTAACCCGACCTGCTGGGAAAAAGCGGGAGGCCAGGAATGGGCAGAGATCTGCTCTGCTACCCTGTGCAAGCTGGCCCTGACCACGGGGACGGGGCTAGGACCAGGGACGGGCGGGGGCTTGAGACTGAGCTAACGCTATCAGACCCGCTTGGCCAGAGAAACTACAGTTTGCCATCCTGCGTGCATGGGCTGGCTCCAAACGCGGGGACGGAGTAGAGCCTGGGAATAGCGGAAGCTCGCAGCTGAGTGGAAGCCAGCAAACACGCCCAGTCTAATAAATCACAGTTAGTGACCCTGCGCAGGAGGACCCTGGCCTCAAGGGTGGGGCTAAAGCTCCCGATGGGCAAAGGCTCACTGCTGAGAGCATGTCAAAAGGCCAGCCCAACCCGCGAAAATTTGGCGAGCAGGCTCTGACTGCGGGTGCCGGGTGGAAGCCCGGAAACAGGCTAGGTCCGCAGCTGAGCAAAGGCGCTCACCTCTACCCTTGGTGCTGAGGCTTGTGGCTTGAGTGACAGCCCCTCCCGCAGAAGAGAGACAGAAATCACAGCAACAGCCGCAGTGGGCTGGTGCTGGCAACACCCATACCCAAAAGCCCTAGGCAGCGGCAGAGGGGATGGCGGGCCTGCAGGCAGACCACACCTAGAGAACACAAAGGCAACCCCTACTGGACTCCAGTGCCACAACTTGCTTATACACAGACAAAATGGGCAGGCAGAGGAATGCAAACCAAATGAATCAAGAGAAATCCCCAAGAAGAACCTGAATGAACCAGATATAATGAAACTACCAGAAGCAGAATTTAGAATAATGATAGTTAGGATGTTCAAAGAAATTAGAGCAACAATAGATAGTCATTATGAACACCTAAATAAAGAGATAACAAGTATAAAAAACAAAACTGAAATAATAAAAAAGAATCAGACAGAAATGACAAATACAGTATCAGAACTGAAGACCACAATGGAAGGAATTAAAAGCAGGATGAATCACACTGAGGATCGAATCAGCAAGTTAGAGGACACAATAAACCAAGGCACAGAAGCAGAGAAGACAAAGGAAAACAGACTCAAAAAATGTGAGGAAACTCTAAGGGAGCTCTGTGACAACATGAAGAGAAACAACATTCGCATAATAAGGGTTCCTGAAGAACAGGAGAGAGGACAGAAAATGGACCTTTGTTCAATCAAATCATAGCAGAAAACTTCCCTAAATTAAGGCTGGGAAACATTCCACACATTCAAGAAGCGCACAGAACTCCATTAAAGAGAAAGCCAAAGAAATCTACACCAAGACACATCATAGTTAAAATACCAAAGCTAATGGATAAAAAAAAATTTTAAAAGCTGCTAGAGAAAAAAAGGCTATCACCTACAAAGGAGCCCCCATAAGGATGACATCCGACTTCTCAACAGAAACACTTGAGGCCAGAAGGGAATGGCAAGATATAATCAAAGTAATGCAGAACAAGAACCTACAACCAAGACTACTCTATCCAGCAAGGCTAACGTTTAAAATTGAAGCCTCAAGGAATTCATTAAAAGCAAACCAATTCTGCAAGAGATACTAAGGGGCCTGTTTGAACACTTCAAAGGGAGGAAAAAATATAGCAAAAGAAGAATACAGCTTTAAAGAATAAAATGATAATAAACAACTACATATCAATAATAACCTTAAATGTAAATGGATTAAATGATCCAATCAAAAGACACAGGGTAGCTACGTGGATAAAGAAACTGGACTCATACATATGCTGTCTACAAGAGACACACCTTAAAACAAAAGATGCATATAGACTGAAGGTAAAAGGATAGAAAAAAATATTTCATGCAAATGGAAATGAAAAAAAAGCCGGGATAGCAGTACTTATATGTGACAAAATGCACTTTAAAACAAAGGCTGTAGTAAGAGATAAAGAAGGACACTACATAATGATAAAGGGAACAATTCAACAGGAAGATATAACTATTATAAATATCTATGCACCAAATATAGGAGCCCTGACATACATAAAGCAGACTTTGACGAATATAAAGGGTGAGTTTAACAGCAATACTATCATAGTAGGGGATTTCAATACCCCATTAACAACACTGGATAAATTCTAAAGAAAGAAAATTAATAAAGAAACAAAGACATAAAGGATACACTAGATCAACTTGATTTAATAGATATCTTCAGATCTTTTCACCCTAATGCAGTAGAATATACATTCTTCTCATGTGCTCATGGTACGTTTTCTAGGATAGATCACATGTTACAACACAAAAATGGTCTCAATAAATTTAAGAAGATTGAAATCATATCAAGCATTTTCTCTGATCACAATGCCATGTAACTAGAAATTAACCAAGAAAGAAAAACTGAAAAATACTCAAACACTTGGAAACTAAATAGCATGTTATTAAATAATGAATGGATTAACAATGAGATCAAAGAAGAAATAAAAAAGTTTCTAGAAACAAATGATAATGACCATACATCAACTCAAAATTTATGGGACACAGCAAAAGCACTACTGAGAGGGAAGTTCATTGCACTACAGGCATATCATAAGAAGCTAGAAAAAACTCAAATAAGCAACCTGACCCTGCATCTAAAAGAACTAGAAAAACAACAGCAAATAAAACCCAGGAGAAGTAGAAGAAAGGAAATAATAAAGGTCAGAGCAGAAATAAATGACATAGAGTCTAAGGAAACAATACAGAGGATCAATGAAACCAGAACCTGGTTCTTTGAAAAGGTAAACAAGATTGATGAACCTTTAACTAGACTCACCAAGAAAAAAAGAGAGAGGACTCAAATAAATAAAATTAGAAAGGACACTGAAGAAATAACAACTGACACAACAGAAATAGAAAGCATTGTTAGAAAATACAATGAAGAACTCTATGCCAAAAAATTAGACAATTTAGGATAAATGGACAAATTTCTTGAATTATGTAATCTTCCAAAAATCAATCTGAAAGAATCAGAACACCTAGACAGACCAGTTATAACAAATGAGATCGAAACAGTTATCAAAAAAACTCCCAAAAAAGAAAAGTCCTGGGCCTGATGACTTCACAAGTGAATTCTATCAAAAATTCAAAGAAGAACTAACTCCTATCCTCCTCAAGCTATTTCAAAAAATTCAAGAGGTAGGAAGACTTCCAAACTTCTTTTATGACGCGAGCATAATTCTGATCCCAAAACCAGGCAAAGACAACACAAAGAAAGAAAATTATAGGCCTATATCCCTGATGAAATTAGACGCAAAAATTCTCAACAAAATATTAGCCAACCGGATCCAGCAATATATGAAAAAAATCATACACCATGATCAAGTGGGATTTATTCTGGAGAGCAAGACTGGTTCAATATTTGCAAATCAATCAATGGGATTCAGCACATAAACAAAAGGAAGAACAAAAATCACACGATAATTTCAATAGATGCAGAAAAGGCATTTGATAAAATCCAGCACCCATTCATGCTCAAAACTCTCAGTAAAGTGGGAATACAGGGAACATTCTTTAACATGATAAAGGCCATCTACGATAAACCCACAGCAAACATCATACTAAATGGCCAAAAATTAAAAGCAATCCCCTTAAGATCAGGAACCAGGCAGGGGTGCCCCCTTTTACCACTTTTATTCAACATAGTTCTGGAAGTCCTGGCTACAGCAATCAGCCAAGAAGAAGAAATAAAAGGCATCCAAATTGGAAAAGAAGAAGTAAAACTGTCATTATTTGCAGATGATATGATATTGTATATAGAAAACCCTAAAGTCTCAGTCAAAAAAACTACTAGACCTTGTAAATGAATTCAGCAAGGTGGCAGGATATAAAATCAATACTCAGAAATCAGAGGCATTTTTATATACAAATAATGAACTGTCAGCAAAAGAAATTAAGGAAACAAAGCACCAACTAAATTAGCAAGTCTTTAGGACCTACGTTCCATTCTATTTAAACTGTTCACAACAGGCCCCTTAGTATCTCTTGCAGAATTGGTTTGGTTTTTATGAATTCCTTGAGGCTTTCTCTTTCTGGGAAGCTCTTTATTTCTCCTTCAATTTTAAACGTTAGCCTTGCTGGATAAAGTAGTCTTGGTTGTAGGTTCTTGTTCTGCATTACTTTGATTATATCTTGCCATGCCCTTCTGGCCTCAAGTGTTTCTATTCAGAAGTCCCATGTCATCCTTGTGGGGGCTCCTTTGTAGGTGATAGCCTGTTTTTCTCTAGCAGCTTTTAAAATTTTATCTTTATCCATTAGCTTTGGAATTTTAACTATGATGTGTCTTGGTGTAGATTTTGGGGGGTTTCTCTTTAATGAAGTTCTGTGTGCTTCTTGAACGTTTGGAATGTTTCCCAGCTTTAATTTAGGAAAGTTTTCTGCTATGATTTGATTGAACATAGTTTCTATTTCCTGTTCTCTCTTCTGTTCTTCAGGAACCCCTATGATGCGAATGTTGTTTCTCTTCATGTTGTCACAGAGCTCCCTTAGAGTTTCCTCACATTTTTTGAGTCTCTTTTCCTTTTTCTTCTCTGCTTCTGTGCCTTTGTTTATTGTGTCCTCTAACTCGCTTATTCGATCCTCAGTGTGATTCATCCTGCTTTTAATTCCTTCCATTGTGGTCTTCAGTTCTGATACTGTATTTGTCATTTCTGTCTGATTCTTTTTTATTATTTCAATTTTGTTTTTTATACTTGTTATCTCTTTATTTAGGTGTTCATAATGACTATCCATTGTTGCTCTAATTTCTTTGAACATCCTAACTATCATTATTCTAAATTCTGCTTCTGGTAGTTTCATTATATCTGGTTCATTCAGGTTCTTCTTGGGGATTTCTCTTGATTCATTTGGTTTGCATTCCTCTGCCTGCCCATTTTGTCTGTGTATAAGCAAGTTGTGGCCACTGGAGTCCAGTAGGTGTTGCCTTTGTATTCTCTAGGTGTGGTCGGTCTGCAGGCCCCCCCCCCATCCTCTCTGCCGCTGCCTAGGGTGGTTGGGTATGGGCGTTGCCAGTGCCAGCCCACTGTGCTTTTGCTGTGATTTCTGCCTCTCCTCCGTGGGAGGGGCTGTCACTCAAGCCACAAGCCTCAGCACCAAGGGTAGAGGTGAGCACTTTTGCTCAGCTGCAGACCCAGCCTGTTTCTGGACTTCTGCCCAGAATCCGCAGTCAGAGCCTGCTCAGCACAGTTTCGCGGGTTTGGCGGGGCTTTTGATGTGCTCTCAGCTGTGAGTCTTTGCCTGTCCGGAGCTTTAGCCCCGCACTCGAGGCCAGAGCCCTTCTGCACAGGGTCACAAACCAAGGTTTATTGGGCCGGGCATGTTTGCTAGCTTCCGTTCAGCTGCGAACTTCCGCTCGTCCCGGACTCTACCCCACCCTTCGCGTTCGGAGCCTGCTCGTGCATGTAGGATGGCAAATCACAGTTTCTCCGGCCGGGCGAGGATAGTAGTATGGGTTCAGCTGCGAGCCCACTTGTCTCGGGGTCTACCCCGTTCCTGCGCTCGGAGCCTACTCGCGCACGTAGAATGGCAAAGCACGGTTTCCCCGGCCGGGCAGGGCTGGTAGCGTGAGCTCAGCGTTTCAGCGTCCTCCCGCCAACAAATCCTTCAGCAACCCTCAGCAGAGTAGGAAGGGACCTAATACTCCACACTGTAGGCTTGGGAGCTCCCTCACTTGTTTCACAGCTCAAAACTGTCCAAACGCCTCTTCTAGGCTCTGGGACTGCAGGCTGGGGCTTGGTTCCTGGTACCTAGGTCCCTTCTTCTCCACCAAACTCTCCTCCTGCCACGCGGGTCTCTTCGGGCTGCCATTTGCTCCGGGGAGCTGGGCAGCCCTCTTCGCATTTTTGCTATTCCTACCAGTCTCAATGTGGCTTTTTCTGTGTTCCTTGGTTGTAGAGTCCACTTAGTTTAGTTCAAAGTTGGTTTATCCAGATGATGGTTCTTAAAATTGAGTTATAATCCACTTTGGTTCTGGGAGTTGGAAGTTGGTACGTCCGTCTACTCCGTCGCCATCTTGCTCTTTAGTTTTCATTTTTTTAAAAATGTTTTTTATTTAATTATTTCAGAGAGAGAGAACGGAGATTGAAACATTGATCTGTTCCTGTATGTGCCCTGACTGGGGATCAAACCAGCAACCTTTACATATCAGACAATGCTTCAACCAACTGAGCTATAACTAGGGCAAGTTATCATTTTAGTATATAATTTTACTTGAAATTTCATCCAAAGGCTAAAATGTATATTGACACCTGATAGTCTCACTTAAAAAATATTTCTTATTACATGAATATATTGTAATTTTGTATTTCATATCTTATAACTATTAAAATGATAGCAATATAATGTGATATGAAGACCACGCCCTTTTAAAACATCAGTATTTAAGAATTAAGTAACAAGTAATAAATGTTAGTCATTATAGTAGACAGTTACTATTTAACTAAAAGTTAAATCAATGAAATTGTTTATCAGATACTACCACTTGTAACATATTTTACAATTTTTGTATTGTAACAGAGATTGTCAGAAGTTGTATATTAGGATTAATGGAACTGGAAAATTGACCCTATGATTGGACAGCTTGTATTTTATTTTCACAATGAATGTTTATGAAAATTTAATTGGAAATAAACCATCTGGATTTCGGCAATAGATTTAGAGACTCTAAGGAGAATTGCATTTCTGAGTCTTGAAAAATGCTCTCACATCTTTAATTTTGAAGTGTGAGGAAGTGGTATACCTCAGGCCTGGATAATCCATTAGGTGGATGGCAGCCCCAGAAGGTACAGATGCCCAAGGTTTCTGGAACAGGAATCAGCTTCCGTCAAGGTGGTCAACAGCCACACACCACTCACCAGACTGTTGAGGGAAATTCAATTGGAATTATTTCTTTCTAGAGTTCTTCAGCTACTTTCTTGGCCTCTAGCTTCTTCAGGGGAGAAGAGATAGTAATGAGACGATCTCTTACTTCAGCATAAGGTTACACATAGAGCAGGGGTCCTGAAAAGATACTGTTTCCATCTGACCTGCAGCCTAGTCAGTGAGTGAGTTTGGGCCACCTTTTCACATGTATAGGGGCTTCTTTCTGTCAGCCCCTTTGCTTCCCACCACTTAGTGCAGCTCTATTCTCATCCCCAAACAAGTGGAGGGGAGTTTGAACTCAGAAAGAGGACATTACCTCCTAGTGTCCCACTTGTATAAGTGAGTTTCAGGTGCCTCTATTGGTCCATATTGACTCTTTTATTGGTTCACAATTATCCTCAAACATGCTTGGATGGTGGACAATTCCAATCCTCCATTCCAGCCCCTCACCCCCAGCTATATGGAATAGAAATAACGTGTTTGTGTAGTTTATCAATAATCAGATATCTGAAAAAATCAAACATAATGTACTTAAAGATACATTTATTTTCATCAATGCATAATTTATATAGAAAAAAGTCATAATATCTGAAAAAGATACTTGATTGATCAAAATATGATGTCTGTATGTTGACCACATGTAAAGAAATGATAGGATTTTTTTAATGAAAGGAGAGCTTATATTTCTATATACGAATGTCCTGTTTTGCCATTTTGGAGTATGTGGTGTAAAGAAAATGTGTGACAAGGTAAAGAATATTGAGGAGAGACAATGCTATACATATTGTGCTACTCGCTTTATTCCCTTTATGTTGTTTTTTGTTTTTTGTTTTTTTTTTACAAGGACTGAGAGAGAGTGAGAGAGAGGGATAGATAGGTATAGACAGACAGGAACAGAGAGAGATGAGAAGCATTAATCGTTAGTTTTTCATTGCCGTTGCGACACCATAGTTGTTCATTGATTGCTTTCTCACATGTGCCTTGACCGTGGGCCCTCAGCAGACCGAGCCACCCCTTGCTGGAGCCAGCGACCTAGGGTCCAAGCTGGCACTTTTGCTCAAGCCAGATGGGCCCGCGCTCAAGCTGGCGAGCTTGGGGTCTCGAGCCTGGGTCTTCTGCATCCCAGTCCGACGCTCTATCCACTGCGCCACTGCCTGGTCAGGCCCCTTTATGTTTTGATTGCATCACAATACTAATTCTATGATGCAGAACCCCAATCATCAAGCCCACAAAGGTTTGGTCTCTATGAGACTGCACCTTTAGCCTTTGATTGTTTTTCTTTCCCTTCTCATATCTTACTGTTATTAAATTATTGAAAACCTACTCTAATGTTCATGGTGTCATGTGGCAGTACATAAAAGAATATGTCTCTATTGGCAGAATTTTTACCTGTGAATGACAGAGAAATGGTTTTAGGTGAGGGGAGACTGAATGGACCAGGATTAAAAAATGGGCAGGGAAACTGAATAGATATTTTTCCAAAGAAGACACACAAAAGACCCATAAGTAAACGAAAAGAGCTCAACATTACTATTCATCTGGGAAATGCAAATCAAAACTACCACAAGACATGTACCATCTTATAACTATTAGAATGGCTGTCATAAAAAAGACAAAAGATAACAAGTGTTGCCAAGAATGTGCAGAAAAGGGAATCCTTGCATACTGTTGATGCAACTGGAGATTTGGGCAGCTGCTGTAGAAAATAGTATGAAGATTCTTAAAAAAATTAAAAATAAACCTAGCATCTGATTCAGAAATTCTTCTTCTGGACATATAGCTAAAAGAAATGAAATCATTATCTCAAAGAGTATCTGTACTGCCAGGGTCATTGCAACATTATTTAAAATATCCAAGAATATGTAAATAACCTAATTGTCTGTTAACAGATGAAAGGATAAAGGTGTGATTACATATGCAATGGAATATTACTCAGCCAGAAGAAAGGAGAATCTCCTGCCATTGAGACAACATGGATGGACCTTAAGGGCCTATGCAAAGTGAAATAAGTCAGACAGAAAAAGACAAATACTATATGATCTCACTTATGGTTAATCTAAAAAACCCAAAGTCATATAAACAAAGAGTAGGTTTATAGTTTCCAGTGGCTCAAGGGTGGGGAAAAGGGGAGATGTTAGTTGAATATTGCAAATTTCTAGTTATCAGATGAATAAAGTCTGAGGAGCTTATGTATAGCATAGTGATGACAGTTCATGATACTGTAGTTTATATTTAAAACTTGCTAAGAGAGTAGATCTTACATTTTCTCACCACAAAAAAAAAAATAGTAATTAGGTGATGTGATGGAGTTGTTAGCTAAGGCTGTGGTGGTATTTATTTTACAATAATAATTGTATTAAATCAACACATTGTATACTTTAAACTTGCAAAATATTATTGGTCAATTGTAGCTTAATAAAGCTTGAAAAAATAATGAAGTAAGTGTGTCAGTCCCCCACATTAGTTTATTAAACACATTTTCTAACATCTAGCAAATCAATAATTTAACCAAATCTAATCAGAAAAATAATTTAATTTAAAGAAAAATGGGCCTATCTCTTCTCTTTGAGATCATGTTTGATTTTAAGTCTCTGAACTATGACTAAGTCTTTGAAGAATTCCCTTTTTGTCTAATCATGAAACTCAAAAATTATGTTTCCCACTGAATCCATGAGTTAATTTGAGTAGAGCTGATGTAGACAATCCCACAATAGTTTAACAGAGCAGGACCATGAGAGATGAAAGAAGCAGACCAGTGTTGTATGGGCGTGTTGTTTTGATTTACATTACCAAAAGTTTCAAGTGAGAGATAGAAGGGGACTTTTTACATTTAATCCAGTCCAACACCATACCATCTCTGTTTAAGATTGAACCTCTCTCTGAATTACATTGACCAGATTTCATAATTTTAAGAAAGGAAACAGTTACCAAAGATTCTTGGTAACCAATATTTAAATCAATTAACTATAGCTTACTCCTTGGCCTATTGTCAGAATTTTTCTCCAAAACAAGCATGTATTTCAAAATGAAAGTGGTAAATTTTAAATTACGAATAAAAATGAAAACATTGGAAGGAAATGTCCTGAGGCCTGAATTCAAATATCCTAATCAGTCTTGTATCAGTCCAATATGCTTTGCCAAAACTATCTGCTTGATTGTAGTGTTGTTTTTCAGTGAAGATCAGTTTTGGGATATCTTTCCTAAAGAACTAGAAGGAAGAACAGAAAAACAAAACAGAATGCAGAGTTATTTGTCCATGATATGACAATGAACAGGATTATTATTTCATCTCCAAACACGATGTAAAACTTTTTATAATTTTAAATGGAGAAGACCACCTGTGGTTATTTCTGCTTGAATTTTCATCAAACCTTTTTCATCATCTCACCATGGCAACTGAATTCTATGTATTCTTCTCCATATTTGTCCCTTCTCTTTCTACCTAGCTTACCACACTCAGAATTCTGGTATGTATTTATAAAGGTGAACAAAACTAACTAAATACAATCTGAAGGAATTCTGGGAAAGACATAGAGAAAGGAACAAGAAAGCTCAAAGGTGTCATGAAGGTAATTATATAAGAGAGGGTCCTTGTTCTTGGGAAATGCATGCTATTGCATTCAGGGAATAAAAAAGTCTACTTGCAACTTAATCTCAAAGGTTTAACTCTGTCTATCTCTATCTATCTATCATCTATCTATCTATCTATCTATCTATCTATCTATCTATCTATCTATCATCCATCTATCTATCTATCATCTATCTATCATCTATTATTGATCTATCTATCTATCTATCCATCTATCTATCTATCTATCTATCATCCATCTATCTATCATCTATCTATCTATCATCTATCTATCTATCTATCTATCTATCTATCTATCTATCTATCTATCTATCATCTATCTATCATCTATCTATCATCTATCACTCTATCTATCATCTATCTATCTATCCATCATCTATCTAATTTATAAACATATGTAAAGAGAGAAGGAAGGGAGAGAGAAAGTGTAAGTAAGCAATGTTGGCCAGATGTTAATACTTGTTGAATATGGCTGATGGATATAAGGGAGTACATTGTAAAATTTTAACAACTCTTCTATAACTGATAAGTTATTTGATAATAAAATGTTAATGTATAAAAGTCATGGGTGATGGAAAACCATTATGATTTGAGAATAGGCAACACAGTTATTTATCTTTTAAAGGTTTTTACCTTTCCATTGCTTCAGGGTAGCTTTCTTATTGTCATAGAACTTTTCCCCCTTTCATCAGAGAAACTGCTATCAGACAAAAAAAACCATCAAAAATAAAATGAACAAATATGGAGCTAACATGATTGGTCTGGAATCCTGGGATATTTATCTTCTTTTCCTATTCTTTTTAATTCCACCACTGGTCTCTATTTAGTTCAGGCTGCTGAAACAGAATTCTATATGCTGGGTGACATACACAACAGAAATGTATATTCTCACAGTTCTTGAGGTTAGGAGTCTAAGGTGAAGGTTTATCCAATTCTGTTTCTGGCGAGTGCTCTTTTCTTGTTTGTAGGTAGCCGCCCTCTCACCATGTCCTCACATGGCCCTTCCTTAGCGAGTGCATAAGGAGTGTGGAAGAGAGTGTGCTTTCCGGTGTCTCTTTTTCTAAGGAGGCTTATCCTATCAAAACATGGTTCCACCCTTATGACTTCATTTAACCTTAATTACTTCTGTAGAGACCTCATCTCCAAATACAACCATACTGGGGTGAGGTTCTCAACATGAATTTTGGGGGACACAAACATTCAGTTCATAACAATCTCTGAGTTGCCTTCAAAGAAATCCAGGTTTTCAAAGAATGTAGTAAATCAATGCTTTATATTATATGCTAAATTGTTTTTATGGTTTTGAGTACAATTACATGGGATAGTTTTCCTGACTCCAGCCCATATTTCTCTCAACAAATCATCCTGTATTTTATTGTGATGTTATTTTCTCAACAGTTTGTAGCAAAAGAAGCACACCAAATGTCTTTATTTATTTTTTTATAACTTGGTTAATATAGTCTTTTATTGCTTGGTGTTGATGGCACTTATATTGTGTTTTATGTTAAGAGTAAGCTTACTCTAAAAGTTAAAAGCAATAAATTTCAATTAAACTGACATGTCTGGTATGACCTAATTATGTCTCCTTTTCTACAGTGCCATTGACAGAATCCTAATGGCACTTACAAGAGAATGTCCAAATTGATTCTCATTTTTTACTGTACTCCAAATGCTCAAAATAATGATCCATTTTAGTTCCCTTCATATATTTACTATGTTTTTCTGGTACTATCCAAAATTTTACAAGTGCTTTTATTTGTTTTTCTTGTTAGGAAAAGAAACATGTTCCTAACTAATATTATCTAGCTTTTTGTTTGTTTGTCTATTGTTTAAAATTCATTTTATTTACCTACTAGAAGGTCACTGCCTTCCTGTTTTAATTTAGACCTGAGGCAAAATAGTAAAAAGTTAAGAAAATCCTTGGCAATTGGAATGGGGAAACTATGACAGATAGCTGATTCAAACTGGCTTCATCTAGCACCTTGAGTCACCTGTATTTATCGCCCTTGTATAACCACTCCTTTAAGCATTAAGGTCTTAGGACAATGAGGTTCTGACCATCATCAAATAATTTTAGAAAAAACCCTCAGGTCTGTTGACCATAGATAGACACAGAGTTTTGATCAAACTAGAGATACCATCTGGTCCTCAGTTGTGTTTCAGCTACAGGTCCAGAAATGCAGCAAAACCAGATGAAATGATACCATGTTTGACATCAGGATCAGAGGCAATGACTAATGACTCCTTACTTCAGCACCTACAAATCAGTAGAGACTGTGTGACTCTGAAAGGTCACACCTGGAAAGCTGATGAATATTTTATTGCAATCCTCCCCTGAAACTTCACCTAAAATTCCTGCCTATAGAAAACAGATAAAAATTCTTAAGGCAAGGGACCAAGTGTGTGCTCTCTTTCTGGAGCATGTCCATGCTTTCTCTTTTCTTTCTTAAAACATTTGCCTTTGCTTTTTCTTTCCATGGACCCTCCTTTTGCCTCAGTAACTTGTTTCCTGAGTCCACACAGCTCAGCAGCTGGCTCACTTCTTCTGCCTTTGTGATTTTCTTTCTAAATGGCTATTGAGCAGATAAAATATATTATGCTCACTTTGTTAAAGATGGCACTGCCTACGTGGAAGCCCATAGCCCAGGTGATATTAGTCGCCCTTATACTTGGGATGGGAGTAATTATATTATTGTGTGTGGGGACAGGCTGTAAGCAGGCAGGGTCGTTATAGCCGAAGGCTTTGTTTTAAGACTAAGCTTTTCCCCACACCCTTGACTGATTGGATGATGTAGGGTGGTACTACTCTCATAAGGAATCCCATTATGCCTCAGATAAGTGACTTTGTATCAGAGACTTTCTTATTTGTAGATTGGCTTAAAGGTTTGGATTTCTACACTATAAAGTGGGGCAGACCAGGAGATTGCTCTCTCGGTTCCTGAGGTTAGCTTTAGAGAGGAGAGCAGAGCAAGGCCAAGTGGAGGAGGCCAGGAGAAGCAGCCAAGATGGTGGAGTGCTGGGGGAAGAAGCCAGCTTGTGCAGAGTTTGTGCAGAGAGAATGAGATGGGGAACATAGGTGAATAAGACTGGTGAGCTAGAAACCTTTGATTCTAGGAAACTCGGATAAGTCAGTAGCTTTGTGAGCACTGAATGAGTGGGTTTTGGAGCCCAGTGTGTGTTTTTACTTGCCCGCCAGGTGCAAGCTAGGATTAAAGCTAATGGCCCACCAGTTTTTGACTCCGTTGTTTCATTACTGACTGTCCGAATCTAATACGAACCTGCATGAGCCAGGCGGCTGTGATGGTAGCTGTGGCTACTGGCTTTACCATGGCCAAGGTAGCTCTGCTTAGGCTCACTCCTGTTACTATGATCTTGCCTCTTTTATTTTAAGACCTTTCTTTATTTCAATGTCCCCAATTTTAATAAATCAACTCTCAAAATTACCTGCATTCTTTCCTGCAGAAAGTCAAGAACAGAAAGCCACTATTGTCGCCAACAGACCAGTAACTTAGTAGATAGAACATGATTGCTTATTCAGATGTTTGTTTTACTTGGAATTTCTAATTGGTATTTTTCAATTTTTTATTTATTTGAGGTTTCAAACATATTCTTAATTTTATCTCTTCTCTCAGTCATGTTATCTATTTTTCAGAGTTTTTTGTTGTTTTATTTTTGCTTGGAGACTTCTCTGTTGAAGTCTATGTTCTTTTTTTTTTTAAAGACCAGCCTAGCAGTTATGTAGATCTGAAATGACAAATTGGAAACTTGAGGAACTACAAATCCAAGACTGGTTTTTCCTATTGGCATACTTGATGAGCTCTGTGGCTATAAGGGGTATTGTAGATTTATAGGGAGTTTCTTAAAGAAAGGTTAAAATCTCCTGCTATCATTGGAAGCTTAGGAACTAACTACCAACCAAATATATGAGATGTGTCTCACTGTTCAATGAGTCTCTCTCCCAAGACATTTGCCAGATTTTATGTTCAAGGGATAGGATACTAGAGAGTTGGGCTGGGTATTTTAGGGGGGCAGGACCAAATTTCCTGTAGTTTTCCATGGTGAGGTGACAAATGCCTATCATGCTCACAAAGCTTAGGAAAATCATACTCTGAGACAAAATAGATATATCTTAAGTATTAATAAATTTTCCAAGCAACCTAAACTCAGCTAAATCCTTGGTAAGAGTAAAAGAGTCAGGGTTTCACCCTCTTTGTTTAACACAAGAACAGGCAACTCCACTCTGAAAGATGATTAAACCATGTGAGTTCTTTGTATTTCTTTTATATTAAAAATTCAGAAATGAAAGGTTCTAACTATATAGAAAGTTTTCTCCCCCCAAAAAAGACTAAGAAAAACAAACAGTAGATGTTGGCTCCAAAGTGACACTGGTATTGCAGTTAGCAACTACTTCTTTTTTTTTCTAATTTGCTAACATAATAACAAATTTCATTATACTCTTTTAATTTAAATAATTGTGTTTACATAGATTCTAGTGTCGCCCTGAATGCATCCCCCCTCCCCCCATATTCTCCTCAACATCTCCCTTGACCCCCTTTCCTATAGCACCCTCCCCCCTTCCCTTCAGGTTTATCCCATCCTATCCTCCCCTTTCCCTCTGTCCTCTTTTCCTCTGGTCTCTTTGATCCCTCCTCTGTCTCAATCCCATTCCTCAGTTCTCATTGTTCCTTGGATTCCTCAAATGAGTGAGGTCATATGATATTTTTCTTTCTCTGCCTGGCTTATTTCACTTAACATAATAGTTTCCAGGTCCATTCATGTTGTTGCAAAAGGTAATATTTCCTTCTTTTTCATGGTCCCATAGTATTCCATTGTGTGTGTGTATACACACACACACACACACACACACACACACACACACACACACACACCACTGCTTTTTAATCCACTCGTACACTGATGAACACTTGGGTTATTTTTAATTCTTGGCTATAGTAAACAATGCTGCCATAAACGTGGGGGTGCATTTCTTCTTTTGAATCATTGATGTGGTGTTCTTTGAATATATTTCTAAAAGCGGGATGACTGGGTCAAAAGGCAGTTTCATTTTTAATTTTTTGAGGAATCTTCATACTGTTTTCCAAAAGTGGCTGCCCCAGTCTGCATTCCCACCAGCAGGGCAGGAGGGTTCCCTTTTCTCCACATCCTCGCCAGCACTTATTCTGTGTTGTTTTGTTAATGAGCGCCACTTTGACTGGTGTGAGGTGTTATCTCATTGTAGTTTTAATTTGCATTTCTCTAATGATTAGTGATGTTGAACATTTTTTAATCTGTCTATTGGCCATCTGTATGTCCTCTTTGGAGAAGTGTCTATTAATTTCTTGTGCTTATTTTTTGATTGGATTGCTTACCTTCCTAGTGTTGAGTTTTACAAGTTCTTTATAAATTTTAATTATTAACCCCTTATCAGACGTATTGTCAAATACGTTCTCTCATTGTGTGGTTTATCTTTTTATTCTGTTCAAATTATCTTTAGCTGTACAAAAGCTTTTTAGTTTGATATAGTCCCAATTGTTTATCCTGTCTTTTATTTCACTTGCTCATGGAGATAAATCAGCAATATATTGCTGCGAGAGATGTTGGAGAGCTTACTGCCTATATTTTCTTCTAAGATGCTTATGGTTTCACGGTTTACATTTAAGTCTTTTATCCATTTTGAGTTTGTTTTTGTGAATGGTGTAACTTGGTGGTCTAGTTTAATTTTTTGACAGGTAGCTATCCAATTTTCCCAACACCATTTGTTAAAGACACTGTCTTTATTCCATTCTATGTATGCTCTTATCTCCTTTGTCAAATATTAATTGTCCATCAAGGTGTGGGTTTATTTTGGGGCTCTCTGTTCTGTTCCATTGATCTGTATGCCTGTTCTTATGCCAGTACCAAGCTGTTGTGAGGACAATGGCCTTGTAGGATAACTTGATATCAGGAAGTGTGACGCCTCCCACTTTATTCTTCTTTTTCAAGATTGCTGAGGCTATTTGTGTTATATTTGGTTCCATATAAATTTCTGAAATATGTGTTATCTTTAAAGTATGTCATTGGTATTGCATTGAATTTATAAATTGCTTTGGGTAATAGAGACATTTTAATGATGTTTACTTTTCCTAACCATGAACACGGTATATGCTTCCACTTGTTTCTATCTTCCTTGATTTTTTTATTAATGTTTCATAATTTTCCGAGTAAAAGTCTTTAATCTCCTTTATTAAATTTACTCCTAGGTACTTTATTATTATTTTTTTCAATAGTGAAGTGGATTGTTTTCTTAATATCTCTTTCTGACAGTTCATTGTTGGTGCATAAAAATGCCTCTGATTTCTGTGTATTAATTTTACATCCTGCCACTTTGCTGAATTCATTTATCACGTCAAGTAATTTTTTCACTGAGACTTTAGGGTTTCCTATATACAATATCATATCATCTGCCAATAATGACAGTTTTACTTCTTCTTTTCCAATTTGGATGCCTTTTATTTCTTCTTCTTGTTTGATTGATGTAGCTAGGACTTCCAGTACTATGTTGAATAAGAGTGGTGAAAGGGGGCACTCCTGCCTTGTTCCTGATCTTTAGGAGATTGCTTGTAATTTTTGTCCATTGATTATAATGTTGGCAGTGGATTTGTCATAAATGGCCTTTATTATGTTGAGGTATGTTTTCTGTATCCACTTTGCTGAGAGTTTTGATCTTAAATGGGTGCTGGATTTTATCAAATGCTTTTTCTTCATCTATTGAAATTATCATGTGGTTTTTCTCCTTCCTTTTTTTTATGTGATGAATCACATTGATTGATTTACAAATATTGTACCATCCTTGCCTCCCCAGAATGAATCTGTCTTGATCATGATGCATGATTTTTTTAATGTATTTCTGGATCCGGTTTGCTAATATTTTGCTGAGGATTTTAACATCTAAGTTCATCAGGGATATTGGCCTATAATTTTCTTTCTTTTTGTTGTCTTTGCCTGGTTTTGAAATCAGAACTATGGTAACCTCATTAAAGGAATTTTTTGAAATAGCTTTAGAAGGATAGGAGTTAGTTCTTCTTTAATTATTTGGTAAAATTCCCCTGTGAAGTCATCTGGCCCAGGGCTTTTTGTTTGTTGAGAGTTTTTTGACAACTGTTTTTATCTCATTTGTTGTTATTGTCTATTTAAGTTTTCTGATTCTTCCAAATTGAGTTTTGAAAGATTATATGTTTCAAGATATTTGTCTATTGCACCTAGGTTGTCTAATTTTTTGGCATACTGTTCTTCATAGTATTTTCTTACAATATTTTGTATTTCTGTTGTGTCGGTTGTTATTTCTCTACTCTCATTTCTAATTTTATTTATTTGAGTTCTCGCTCTTATTTTCTAGGTGAGTCTGGTTAAGGGTTCATCAATCTTGTTTAACTTTTCAAAAAACCAGCTATTGGTTTCCTTAATCCTCTGTATTATTTCTTTAGCCTCTATGTTATTTATTTCTGCTCTGACCTTTATTATTTTCTTCTTGATACTACCTCTTGGCTTTACTTGCCGTTATTTTTCTAGTTTTTTTAGAAGCAGGGTTACGTTGTTTATTTGAGCTTTTTCTAGTATCTTAAAATATGCCTGTAGTGCTGAACTTGTCTCTCAGTACTGCTTTTGCTGTATCCCATAGATTTTGAGTTTTTGTTTGCTCATTATCATTCATTTCTAGGAATTTATTTTTATTTCTTTTTGATTTAATTGTTAATCCATTTGTTATTTAATAACATGCTATTTAGTTTCCATGTGTTTGAGAATTGTTCAGTTTTTCTTTTGTGGTTGATTTTTAGTTTTATGCCATTGTGATCAGAGAGAGTGTTCGATATGATTTTAATCTTCTTAAATTTGTTGAGACCACTTTTGTGCCCTAACATTTTGTCTATCCTAGAGAATGTACCATGAGCACTTGAAGAGAAGGTATATTCTGCTGGTTTAGGGTGAAAGATTCTGAAGATATTTATTAATTCCAGTTGATCTAGTGTGTCCTTTAAGTCTGCTATTTTTTGTCAATTTTCTTTTAGAGGATGTATCTAGTGATGTTAGTGGGGTATTGAAATCCCCTACTATTATAGTATTGCTGTTGATCTCACCCTTAATATCCATCAAAGTCTGCTTTATATATTTAGGTGCTCCTATATTAGGTGCATAGATATTTATATTAGTTATATCTTCCTGTTGTATTGCTCCCTTTATCATTATGTAGTGACTTTCTTTATTTCTTACTATAGCCTTTGTTTTTGTCTGATATAAGTATTGCTACCCCAGCTTTTTTCCATTCCCATATACATGAAATATTTTTATTCATTATTTTACCTTCAGTCTATGTGCATCTTTTGTTTTGAGGTGTGTCTTTCATAGAGAGCATATGTATGGGTTGTTTTCTTATCCACGCAGCTACCCTATGTCTTTTGATTGAATCATTTAATTTACATATTTACATTTAAGGTTATTATTGATATATAGTTGTTTATTGCCATTTTATTCTTTAAAGCTTTATACCTTTTTTACTATTTTTCCCTTTTTTTTCTGTTTACAAGAACTAGAAAAAAAAAACAAACAACAACAGAAAAATCCCAGAAGAAGTAGAAAGAAGGAAATAATAAAGATCAGAACAGAAATAAATGACAAAAAGGCTAAAAAAACAATACAGAAAATTAATGAAACCAACAGCTGGTTCTATGAAAAGATAAACAAAACTGATAAACCTTTAACCAGACTCATCCATAAAAAAGAGAGCATTGAAATAAACACAATTAGAAATGAAAATGGAGAAGAAAAATTGACACTGCAGAAATACAAGGGATTGTACAAGAATACTATGACAATCTATATGCCAAAAATTTGGACAACTTAGGTAAAATGGATTAATTCCTAGAAATATACAATCTTCCAAGACTCAATCTGGAAGAATCAGAAAACCTAAATAGACTGATTACAAGTAAAATTGAAACAGTCATCAAGAACTCCCAACAAACCAAAGTCCTGGACCGAATGGCTTCACAGGAGAATTCTACCAAATATTCAAGGAAGAACTAAAACCTACCCTTCTCAAGCTATTTCAAAAAATTCTAGAGGAAGGAAGACTTCCAAGCTCCTTTTATGAGGCAAACATTATTTTCATTTCAAAACTTGGTAAAGACACTACACAGAAAGAAAACTATAGATCAATATTCCTGATGAACATAAATGCTAAAAATTTCAACCAAATATTAGCAAACCAGATTCAGCAATACATTTAAAAAGTCATACATGAAGATCAAGTGGTATTCATTCTGATGTGGCAAGGCTGGTACAACATTTGCAAATCAAAAAATGTGATTAATCACATAAACAAAAGAAAAGATAAAAATCACATGTTTATATCAATAGATGTAGAAAAAAGCATTTGATAAAATTCAGCACCCATTTATGATCAAAACATTTATTTCTCAGCAAAGTGGAAATACAAGGAACATACTTCAACATGATAAAGGCCATCTATGACAAACCCACGTCCAACATTATACTCAATGGGCAAAATTAAAAGCCATCACCTTGAGATCATGAACAAGGCAGGGGTGCTTCCTTTTACCACTCTTATTCAACATAATCCGAGCCACAGCAATCAGACCAGAAAAAGAAATAAAAGGCATCCAAACTGAAAAAGAAGTAAAACTATCATTATTTGTTGAAGATATGATATTGTACATAGAAAACCCTAATGTCTCAGTCAAAAAACTACTACACCTGATAAATGAATTTGGCAAGGTGACAGAATATAAAATTAATATTCAGAAATCAGTGGCATTTAAAAAAATTTTTTTTATTTCTCTTTATTTATTCATTTTAGAGAGGATACAGAGAGAGAGAGAGAGAGAGAGAGAGAGAAAGAAAGAGAGAGAAAGGGGGGAGGAGCTAGAAGCATCAACTCCTATATGTGCCTTGACCAGACCAGTGCAGGGTTTTGAACTGGCGACCTCAGTGTTCCCAGGTTGACGCTTTAGCCACTGCGCCACCACAGGTCAGGCAGAAATCAGTGGCATTTTTATACACCAACAATAAATTGTCTGAAAGAAAAATTAAGGAAACAATCTTTTTCACTATCACACACACAAAAATAAAGTACCTAGGAGTAAATTTAACCAAGGAGGTAAAAGACTTGTACTTGAAAAATTATGACATTGGAAAAGAAATCAAGGAAGATACAAACAAGTAGAAGTATATGTCTTGTTCATGGATAGGAAGAATAAACATCATTAAAATGTCTATATTACCCAAAGCAATCTATAGATTTAATGCAATTCCTATTAAAATACCAATGGCACACTTCACAGATATAGAACAAGTATTCCAAAAATTTATATGGAACCAAAAAAGAACAAGAATAGTCTCAGCAATCTTGAAAAAGAAGAATAAAGTGATGGTATCACACTTCCTGATAACAAATTATAATACAAAGACATTGTACTCAAAACAGCTTGGTACGGACATAAGAACAGATCAATGGAACAGAATAGAGAACCCAAAAATAAACCCGCACCTTTATGGACAATTGATATTTGACAAAGGAGATAAGAGTATACAATGGAGTAAAGACAGTCTCTTTAACAAATGGTGTTGGGAAAATTGGACAGGTACATACGAATAAATGAAACTAATCCACCAACTTACACCAGTCACAAAAATAAACTCAAAGTGGATAAAAGACTTATATGTAAGCGTCAAATCATAAACATATGCAGTAAACTGTCCAATATTTCTCATAGCAATATTTTTGCAGATTTATCTTCATAGGTAATTGAAATAAAGGACAAAATAAACATATGGGACTATATCAAACTAAAAAGCTTTTGCATAGCAAAAGATAGCATGAACAAAATTAAAAGACACCCCACCCAATGGGATTAGATATTTGTCAATACGTCTGATAAGGGATCAATAACAAAAATTTATAAAGAACTTGTAAAACTCAACACCAGGAAGATAAACAATCCAATCAAAAATGGGCAAAAGAAATGAATAGACACTTCTCCAAAGAGGACACGCAGATGACCAATAGGCTTATGAAAAAATGTTCAATGTCACTAATCATCAGAGAAATGCAAATTGAAACCACAATGAGATACCACCTCGCACCTGTTGGAATGGCACTCATTAACAAATCAACAGACAATAAGTGCTGGCGTGGATGTGGAGAAAAGGGAACCTTTCTGTACTGCTGGTGGGAATGTAGACTTGTGCAGCCACTGTGGAAAACACTATGGCGTTTCCTCAAAAAATTAAAATGGAACTTCCTTTTGACCCAGCTATCCCACTTTTGGGAATATATGCTAAGTATACCAAATCACTGATTTAAAAGAAGATATGCACCCCCATGTTTATGGCAGCATTATTTATAATAGCTAAGATCTGGAAACAGCCCAAGTATCCGTCAGTGGATGAGTGGATTAAAAAGCTGTGGTACAGATAGAGAATGGAGTATACTCCATGGCCGTGAAAAAGAAGGAAATCTTACCTTTTGCAATTGCATGGATGGATCTGGAGATTATTATGCTAAGTGAAGTAAACAGATTGAGAAAGACAAGTATCATATGATCTCACTTATATGTGGAATGTAATGAACACAGTGAAATGAGGAATGAAACAGAGGCAGAGGCAGGGTCACAGGGAGAAGAGGCATAGCAGTCAGAGGGAAAAGGCATGAGGAGATAGGATCAGATAAGGTGAAGGGATTAGTAAAATTATATATACATAACACAAAGATACAGATAGCAGGACAGCAAATTCCAAAGGGAAGAGGGGAGGAAGTTAGGGGGAGGGAGCAAAAGGGGGTTAATGGAGGACAAGGCAGTGGGGGTGAGGACACTCGAATCCATGTTAACACAATAAATTAAAATTAGTAAAAAACAAACAAACAATGAATGGGTTTACTAGCAGAATGATGAGATCAGGGAAGCACTAGTGAACTGAATGCTAGAGCAATAGAAATTATCCAATCTAGGATTGACCAGTTGTGTTATCACAGTTGCAAAAGCAGAAGAGAAAGGTGAGGCTAAAATTAATTAAAGCAATAATGACTTAAAGCTTCACACATTTTACAAAAGAGATAATTATACGAATTCAGGAAGATTAGAAAATTCCAAACAGGTTACACTCAGAAAAATCTATGCCAAGACATATATATATAAGTCAAATTTCTGAAAACTAAAGGCAAATACAAAGCTTAAAATTACTTAGGGAAGACTAACATCTTACCTATGGTATAAAAACAATTTGAACAAAATTGGATTTCTTATCAGAAATCAGTGGCATAGCAGTTTTATTTATTTATTTTTTTGATTCGTAGAGAGAGGAAGGGAAAGAGAGAGAAAGAGAGAGAAACATTACTTGTTCTACTTACTCATGTCATCATTGGTTGATTCTTGTATGTGCCCTGACCAGGGGTTGAACCTGCAGCCTCAGCATGTCAGGACAATGCTCCAACTAACTGAACTACCTGGCCAAGGCCAGCCCAGCAGTTTTTAAGTGCTGAAAGAAAACCATTATTAAGTTGTACTTCTATATATAGTGAACATGTTCATCAGCAATGAAGGGGAAATCATGACATAATCCAATGAATGAAAATAAAGGTAATTTATCACCAGTAGAACTACCCTAAAGGCAAAGTTAGAGAAAGCTGTATTTATTAGTTTAGGTTTTCACAACAAATAACATAGATAGGGTGACACAAACAACAGACATTTACAACACCCAGAGACTGGGAGATAACTAGACAGAAACTTTGTAAGGTACAGAAGAACTGAGTAGCATTGATTTTTTTAAAAATTTGTTGATTGATTTTTAGAGAGAGGCAAAGAGGGAAGGAGGGAGGAAGAGAGAGAGAGAAGTATATATTTGTTTTTTTCACTTAGTTTAAGGTGACCAGATTTTAAAATTGGTAAAGCGGGACACCATTGACCAGGGGAGTGGGGGTGGGGGTTCTTGATTAAAAATTTGGTCTATATGAAGCTTCCAGGTCGAGGCGGGGTCTCCCTAACCGAAAGCCATATATTCCCTTCCCGTTCTCCCGCAGTTCCCTAGCTTTTCGTGCATTCTTTTCAAGAATCAGGACATTTTTAAAATGCCGCGGGATGCGGGACAAATTGTTAAAAATCGGGACTGTCCCGTCAAAAGCAGGACGTCTGGTCACCTTAATAGTTGTGCATTTATTGGTTGCTTCCTATATGTTCCCTGACCAGGGACTGAACCAGTAACATCAATTGTTAAGATCTAGTTGGTATAGGACATTTTACCCCACAATAGGAGTATAAACATCTGTTGAAAGTATTCATGAAACACAGACTCAAATTGATCATGTTCTTAGCCACAATGTCAACCTAAGCAAAATTAAGAGAATGAAAATAATGAAGTATGTTTTCTGATTGTAATGGAATCAAACTGGAAATCGATAAAAAAAATATAATAAAGAATCTTCAAGTACTTGGAAACTAAACAGTGCATTTCTAATTCGTCCATGGGTTAAAGATGAAGTCTTAAGAAAATAAAAAAAATACAAAAAATAGAATGAAAAGAAAAATATACCGAGTTTTGTGGGACACAGTTAAATTAGTGCTGAGAAAAAAATTTAGAGTGCTAAATACATAAGTTAGGAAAGAGGAAAATCTCAAATTAATAATCTAAGTTCTCATCTCATAAACCTAGAAAAAGAAAAGCAAGATAAACCAAAAGAAAGCATAAGGAAGAAAATAATAAAGCTAAAAAGTATAAATCCATGAAATAAAACCCAGAAATAACAGAGGAAAAGAATCAAGCTGGTTCTTTGAAAAATCAATAAAATTGACAAACCTCCATGAAGACTGACAAAGAAAAAGAAGTCATAAATTGCCAGTGTCAGGAATGAAACAAGGATATCATTACTGACTCTGCAGAAGCAAAAAGACAATAAGAAAATACTGCTCAAACCTCTACATATGTGAATTTGTCAACTTAGATGAAATGGACCAATTTCTCAAAAAACATAAACTATCACAACTCACCCAATATGTAATAGATAATTTGTAATTCCTATCAAAATATCATGAAGAATTTTTGTATAGATAGACAAAATTATTCTAAAATTTGTATGAAAAGGTAAAAGAACTAAAATAAAAAAGATTAAAGTGAGAGGAATCAGTCTATTTGATTTCAAAACATTATAAACCTACAGCAATCAAGGTCAAGAGAGGTATCAGTGGAGAGTTACATAGATCAACCCACAGAGGCTGTTAAAGAGTATTGATTTTTATAGCTGCCATGGTTGTAAGGTAGCTGGTTTTCAAGATTGTTACAGAGAATAGAGGAAGCTGCACAGGGAAAGTTACAAACACCACAAACTTCAACTGTTTTTGCTGAGATCCTCCTTGTTCATAAACAAGCTACAGATTATTGAAAACTGGTTAATTTCCAGAGTTGTAAAAATATTGATTTGGAAATTTTCTGCTAGTGTTCTCATAGCTCTTACAAAGGAATGAATATTCAGAGATCTCCATACTGCTGAAGACATTTCTGCCTTTTAAATCTTTCTTTTTCTTTTATAATTTCACTTATTCATCTGGTTCAAAATTCAAAAGGTACAGAAGAACATGTAGTGAAGTAACTCTTCTGTTTCCTAGATATCCACTTTTTCTCCCCAGAGGCAAACATTATTAATGGTTTTTTATAGTTCCTTCCACACTTAATCTTAGCTAAAAGGTCAAGATGTGATCCATATATAGTGCCAGATATATTTTATTCGTTAGTAAGCAAGCATATGTTTTTTCTTTTACACAATTGGAAACATACTATAAGTATTGATTTGTAATTTTTCCTTAAAACATTTTTTGTCATGTTCTGCTTCCTCCCTACACCTTTTTAAAAAATATATTATTTTAATTTATTGGTTGTACATAGATTCTTGAGTCCCCCGAATACCTCCACCACCGTGTTCCTCACCACATCCCTCTTGCCCTCCTCCCCACAACACCATCTCTCGGTTTTGCTTTTCTGCGCTCATCCAGTCCTATCAGCTCCTTTCCATCTGTTTGCTTTCCCTCTGGACCTTTCGATCCTGCCTCTCTCTCTATTCCAATCCTCAGTTCATATTGTTCATTGGATTTCTCAAATGAGTAAAGTCATATGGTATTTTTCTTCCTCTACCGGGCTTATTTCACTTAACATAATAGTTTCCAGGTTCATCTATGTTGTCGCAAAAAAGTAAGATTTCCTTCTTTTTCATGGCCCCATAGTATTCCATTGTATATATATACCAAAGCTTTTTAATCCACTCATCCACTGACGGACACTTGGACTGTTTTCAGATCTTGAGTATTGTAAACAATGCTGCCATAAATATGGGGTGCATTTCTTCTTTTGAATCATTGATGTGGTGTTCTTGGGATATATTCCTAAAAATGGGATAGCTGGGTCAAAGGGCAGTTTCATTTTAAATTTTTTGAGGAATCTCCATACTGTTTTCCACAGTGGCTGCACCAGTCTGCATTCCCACCAGCAATGCAGGAGGGTTCCCTTTTATCCATATCCTCGCCAGCACTTATTCTGTGTTGTTTTGCTGATGAGTGCCATTCTGACTGGTGTGAGGTGATACCTCATTGTGGTTTTAATTTGCATTTCTCTAATGACTAGTGATGTTGAGCTTTTTTATTTTGCCTTTTAGCCATCTGTATGTCCTCTTTGGAGAAGTGTCTATTCATTTCTTTTGCCCATTTTTTGATTGGATTGTTTATCTTCCTGGTGTTGAGTTTTACAAGTTCTTTATAAATTTTGGTTATTAACCCCTTATCAGATGTGTTGTCGAATATGTTCTCCCATTGTGTGGTTTGTCTTTTTATTCTGTTCATATTGTCTTTAGCTGTGAAAAACTTTTTAGTTTGATATAGTCCCATTTGTTTATCCCATCCTTTATTTCCCTTGCCTGTGGAGTTAAATCAGCAAATATATTGCTGCAAGTGATGTTGGAGAGCTTATTGCCTATGCTTATGGTTTCATGACTTACATTTAAGTCTTTTATCCACTTTGACTTTATTTTTGTGACTGGTGTAAGTTGGTAGACTAGTTTCATTTTTTTGCAGGTAGCTGTCCAATTTTCTTAACACCATTTGTTAAAAAGGCTGTCTTTACTCTATTGTATGTTCTTACCTCCTTTGTTAAATATCAATTGTCCATAAAGGTGAGGGTTTATTTCTGGTTTTTCTGTTCTGTTCCATTGATCTATGGGCCTGTTCTTATGCCAGTACCAAGCTGTTTTGAGTACAGTGGCCTTGTAGTATAACTTGATGTCAGGAAGTGTGATACCACTGACTTTATTCTTCTTTTTCAAGATTGCTGAGGCTATTCGTGTTCTTTTTTGGTTTCATAGAAATTTTTGGAATATTTGTTTTATATCTTTGAAGTATGTTATTGGTATTTTAATACAAAATGCATTGAATTTATAATTTGCTTTGGTAATATGAACATTTTAATGATGTTTATTCTTCCTAACCAAGAACACAGTATATGCTTCTACTGGTTTGTATTTTCCTTGGTTTCTTTTATCCATGTTTTATAATTTCCCAAGTACAAGTCTTTAAGCTCCTTGGTTAAATTTACTCCTAGGTATTTTATTTATTTATTTATTTGTAATAGTGAAGGGGATTGTTTTCTTAATTTCTCTTTCAGACAATTTACTGTTGGTGTATAAAAATGTCTCTGATTTCTGAGTATTAATTTTATATCCTGAGACCTTGCTGAATTCATGTATCAGGTCCAGTAGTTTTTTGACTGAGACTTTAGGGTTTTCTATGTACAATATTATATCATCAGCAAATAAAACCATCATTATTTGCTGATGATATGATACTGTACATAGAAAATAGTTTTTCTTTTTCTTTTCCAATTTGGATGCCTTTTATTTCTTCTTTTTGTCTGATTGCTGTGGCTAGGACTTACAGTATTATGTTGAATAAGAGTGGTGAAAGGGGGCACCCCTGCCCTGTTCCTGATCTTAAGGGGATTTCTTTTAATTTTTGCCCATTTAGTATGATGTTGGCTGTGAGCCTGTCATAGATGGCCTTTATCATGTTGAGGTATGTTCCCTGTATTTCCACTTTGCTGAGAATTTTGATCATAAATGGGTGCTGGATTTTATCGAATGCTTTTTCTGCATCTATTGATATTATTATGTGTTTTTTGTCATTCCTTTCTTTTATGTGATGAATCACATTGATTGATTTGCGAATGTTGTACCAGCCTTGCCTCCCCAGAATAAATCCCACTTGATCATGATGTATGATTTTTTTTCATGTACTGCTTTATCCAATTTGTTAATATTTTATTGAAAATTTTAGCATTTAAATTCATCAGGAATATTGGCCTATAGTTTTTTTCTTTGTGTTGTCTTTGCGTGGTTTTTGAATCAGAATTATACTCTCTTCATAAAAGGAGCTAGGAAGTGTTTCGTCCTCTTGAATTTTTTGAAATAGCCTGAGAAGGACAGGAGTGAGTTCTTCTTTGAATGATTGGTGGAATTCACTTGTGAAGCCATCTGGCCCAGGGATTTTGTTTGTTGGGAGTTTTTTGAAAACTGGTTTGATCTCATTTGTTATAATTGGTCTATTTAGGTTTTCTGATTCTTCCAGATTGATTTTTGAAAGATTATATTTTTTGAGAAATTTTTCCATTTTACCTAGGTTGTCTAATTTTTTGGCATACAGTTAGTTCTTCATAGTATTTTTTTTACAATCTTTTGTATTTTGGCTGTGTCAGTGTTACGTCTTCATTCTCATTTCTAATTTTATTTCTTTGAGTCCTTTCTTTTTTTTTCTTGGTGAGTCTGGCTAAGGGTTCATCGATCTTGTTTACCTTTTCAAAGAAAAATTCTTGGTTTCATTGATCCTCTGTATTGTTTTTTTAGTTTTTATGTTATTTATTTCCACTCTGACTTTTATTATTTCCTTCCTTCTACTACCTCTAGGCTTGACTTGCTGTTCTTTTTCTGGTTCTTTTGGTTGCTGGGTTAAGTTGTTTATTTGAGTTTTTTCTAGCTTCTAAATGTATGCTTGTAAGGCTATGAATTTCTCTCAGGACTGCTTTTGCTGTGCTCCATAGATTTTGAGTTGTTATATGCTCAATTTTATTTGTTTCAAGTACATTTTTGATTTCTTCCTTGATCTCATTGTTGATCCATTTATTATTTAATAACATGCTGTTTAGTTTCCAAGAGTTTGAGTGTTTTTCAGTTTTTCTATTTTAGTTGATTTCTAATTTCATGCCATTGTGATCCAAGAAGATGCTTGATATAATTTCAATCTTCTTGAATTTTTTGATACTCTTTTTATGCCCTAATATGTGGTCTATCCTAGAGAATTTACCATGAGCACTTGAAAAAAATGTATATTCTTCCAAAAAGAAATGTATATTCTGATTCTTTTGGTTGAAAGTTTCTGAAGATATTTATTAAATCCAGTTGATCTAGTGTGTCCCTTAATTCTGCTGGTTCTTTGTTAGTTTTTATTCTTGAGGATCTATCAGATATGTTAGTGGGGTATTGTAATTCCCTACTATTATAGTATTGCTGTTGATCTAGCCCTTTATGTTCATCAATGTCTTCTTTATATATTTTGGTATTCTATATTAGGTGCATAGATATTTATAATGGTTATCTCTTTCTGTTGGATTGTTCCCTTTATCATTATGTAATGACCTTCTTTATCCCTTGTTATAGTTTTTGTTTTAAAGTCGATTTTGTCAGATATAAGTATTGCTACCCCAGCTTCTTTATTCATTTCCATTTGCATGAAATATTTTTTTCCATCCTTTTACTTTTAGTCTATCTGTATTTTTTGTTGTGAGGTTGGTTTCTTATAGGCAGGATGTGTACAGGTCCTGTTTTCTTATCCATTCAACTACACTATGTCTTTTGTTTGGAACATTTAATCCATTTATATTTAAGATTATTATTGATATGTAGTTGTTTTTGCCATTTTTTACTTTAAATCTACATACCTCTTTTACTAGATTTTTATTTTACCCCGCTTTGTTCTGTCTATAGTAGGCCCCTTAACATTTCTTGCAGCATTAGTTTGGTTGGGATGAATTATGAGTGTTTTTGATTTTTGTCAGGGAAGCTCTTTATTTTTCCTTCAATCTTTTTTTTTTTATCAGTTTTTTTTTAATCTTTTTATTTTATTCATTTTAGAGAGGAGACACAGAGAGAGAGAGAGAGAGAAAGAGAGAAAGAGGGGAGGAGCTGGAAGCATCAACTCCCATATGTGCCTTGACCAGACCAGTGCAGGGTTTTGAACTGGCAACCACAGTGTTCCCAGGTCAATGCTTTATCCACTGCACCACCACAGGTCAGGCTTTTTCCTTCAATCTTAAACGATAGCCTCGTGGGATAAAGAAATCTTGGTTGTAGGTTCTTGTTCTGCATTACTTTGAATATTTTTTGCCATGCCTTTTGGCCTGAAGTGTTTCTGTTGAGCAGTCAGATTTCATTGTTATGGGGTTCCACTGTAGGTGATAGTCTGGTTATCTCTTGCAGCTTTTAGTATTTTCTCTTTATCTCTTAGCATTGTTATTTTGATTATAATGTGTTGCTGTGGGTCTTTTCTGGTTCTTTTTTTAATGGGGTTCTCTGCTTCTTGAAACTGTGTGAATCTTTCCAACTTCAATTTAGGAAAATTTTCAGCTATAATTTCTTTAAACATGTTCTCTATCCCGTGATCTTTCTCTTCTCCTTCAGGAACCTCTATTATGTGAATATTATATCCTTTTAAAATTATTATTATTAATTTTAATGGGGTGACATTAATAAATCAGGGTACATATGATTAAAGAAAAGATCTTCAGGTTATCTTATCATTCAATTGTGTTGCATACCCATCACCCAAAGTCAAATTGTCCTCTGTCACTTTCTATCTGGTTTTCCCTGTGCCCCTACCATTCTCCCTTTCCCACCCTCCCCTCCTTCCCCTCACCACACTGTTGTCCATGTCTCATAGTCTCAATTTTATGTCCCACCTAGGTATGAAATCATGCTGTTCCCAGTTTTTTTCTGATTTACTTATTTCACTCCGTATAATGTTATCAAGGTACAACCATTTTGTTGTAAATGATCCGATGTCATCATTTCTTATGGCTGAGTAGTATTCCATAGTATAATGTACCAAAGCTTTTTAATCCACTCATCCTCTGATGGACACTTCGGCTGTTTCCAGATCTTCGCTATTGTGAACAATGCTGCCACGAACATGGGGGCGCATTTCTTCTTTTTGAACAGTGTTATGGTGTTCTTAGGGTATATTCCTATAAGTGGGATAGGCGGGTCAAAACGCATTTCGACTTTTAATTTTTTGAGGAATCTCCAAACTGTTTTCCACAGTGGCTGCACCAGTCTGCATTCCCACCAGCAGTGCAGAAGGGTTCCCTTTTCTTCGCATCCTCGCCAGCACTTATTCTGTGTTGTTTTGCTGATGAGTGCCATTCCGACTGGTGTGAGGTGATACCTCATTGTGGTTGTAATTTGCATTTGTCTAATGATTAGTGATGTTGAGCATTTTTTCATATGTCTTTTGGCCATCTGTATGTCCTATCTGGAGAAATTTCTATTCATTTCTTTTGCCCATTTTTTGATTGGATTGTTTGTCTTTCTGGTGTTGAGTTTTATAAGTTCTTTATAAATTTTGGTTATTAAGCCCTTATCAGACGTGCTGTCGAATATGTTCTCCCATTGTGTGGTTTGTCTTTTTATTCTGTTCTTACTGTCTTTAGCTAGCTGTGCAAAAACTTTTTAGTTTGATATAGTCACATTTGTTTATCTTGCCTTTTATTTCATTTGCCAGTGGAGATAAATAGGCAAATATATTGCTGCTACGGATGTCGGAAAGCTTGCTGCCTATGTTTTCTTCTAAGTTGCTTATAGTTTCACGGCTTATGTTTAAGTCTTTTATCCATTTTGAATTTGTTTTTGTGAATGGTGTAAGTTGATGGTCTAGTTTCATTTTTTTGCAGGTAGATGTCCAATTTTCCAAGCACCATTTGTTAAAGAGGCTGTCTTTACTCCATTGTTTGTTCTTTCCTCCTTTGTCAAATATCAGTCGTCCATAAAGGTGTGGGTTTATTTCTGGGTTCTCTGTTCTGTTCCATTGATCAATGTGTCTGTTCTTATGCCAGTACCAAGCTGTCTTGAGTATAATGGCCTTGTATTAGACATTGATATCCGGAAGAGTGATAACTCCTGTATTATTTTATTTTTAAGATTGCTGAGGATATTTGTGTTCTTTTTTGGTTCCATATAAATTTTTGAAATATGTTTTCTATATCTTTGAAGTATGTCATTGGTATTTTAATTGGTATAGCATTGAATTTATAAATTGCTTTGGGTAATATAGACATATTAATGATGTTTATTCTTCCTAGCCATAAGCACGGTATATGCTTCCACTTGTTTGTATCTTCCTTGATTTCTTTTATCAATGTTTTATAATTTTCCGAGTACAAGTCCTTAACTTCCTTGTCAAATTTACTCCTAGGTACTTTATTTATTTGGCTGCAATAGTGAAGGGGATTGTTTTCTTAATTTCTTTTGCTGGCAGTTCATTGTATGTATATAGAAATGCCTCTGATTTCTGAGTATAAATTTTATATCCTGCCACCTTGCTGAATTCATTTATAAGGTCCAGTAGTTTTTTGACTGAGACTTTAGGGTTTTCTATAGACGATATCATATCATCTGCAAATAGTGACAGTTTTACTTCTTCTTCTCCCATTTGGATGTCTTTTATTTCTTCTTCTTGTCTGATTGCTGTAGCTAGGACTTCCAGAACTATGTTGAATAAGATTGGTGAAAGGGGGCACCCCTGCCTGTTTCCTGATCTTAAGGGGATTGCTTTTAATTTTTGTGCATTTAGTATGATGTTTGCTGTGGGTTTGTCGTAGATGGCCTTTATCATGTTAAGGAATGTTCCTTGTATTCCCACTTTACTGAGAGTTTTGAGCATGAATGGGTGCTGAACTTTATCAAATGCCTTTTCTGCATTTATTGAAATTATCATGTGATTTTTGTCCTTCCTTTTGTTTATGTGATGAATCATATTGATTGATTTGCGAATATTGAACCAGCCTTGCCTCTCCAGAATAAATCTCACTTGATCATAGTGTATGATTCTTTTCATATATTGCTGGATCCAGTTGGCTAATATTTTGTTGAAAATTTTAGTGTCTAAATTAATTAGGGGTATAGGCCTATAATTTTCTTTCTTTGTGTTGTCTTTGTGCAGTTTTTGGATCAGAATTATGCTTGCCTCATAAAAGGAGTTTGGAACTTTTCCTTTCTCTAGAATTTTTTGAAATAGCTTGAGGAGGATAGGAGTTAGTTCTTCTATGAATTTTTGATAGAATTCACTTGTGAAGCCATCAGGCCCAGGACTTTTTTTGGGTGGGAGTTTTTTGATAACTGTTTCAATCTCATTTCTTGTAATTGGTCTTTGTAGGTGTTCTGATTCTTCCAGACTGATTTTTGGAAGGTTATATGATTTAAGAAATTTGTCCATTTCATCTAGATTGTCAAATTTTTTGGCATAGAGTTTTTCATAGTATTTTCTTACAATGCTTTGTATTTCTGTTGTATCAGTTGTTATTTCTTCACTGTCCTTTTTAATTTTATTTATTTGAGACCTCTCTCTTCTTTTCTTGGTGAGTCTAGTTAAAGGTTCATCAATCCTGTTTACCTTTTCAAAGAACCAGCTTCTGGTTTCATTGATTCTCTGTATTGTTTCCTTAGCCTCTATGTCATTTATTTCTGCTCTGATCTTTATTATTTCCTTCCTTCTACTTGTTCTGGGTGTTATATGTTGTTGTTTTTTTAGTTCTTTTAGATGCAGGGTCAGGTTGTTTATTTGAGTTTTTTCTAGCTTCTTATGATATGCCTGTAGTGCGATGAACTTCCCTCAGAGTACTGCTTTTACTGTGTCCCATAAATTTAGAGTTGATGTATGCTCATTATCATTTGTTTCTAGGAACTTTTTTATTTCTTCTTTGATTTCATTGTTAATCTAGTCATTATTTAATATCATGCTATTTAGTTTCCAAGTATTTGAGTATTTTTCAGTTTTTCTTTTGTGGTTAATTTCTAGTTTCATGGCATTGTGATCAGAGAAAATGCTTGATATGATTTCAATCTTCTTAAATTTATTGAGACCATTTTTGTGTGCTAACATTTGGTCTATCCTAGAAAACGTACCATGAGCGCTTGAGAAGAATGTATATTCTACTCCTTTAGGCTGAAAAGTTCTGAAGATATCTATTAAATCAAGTTGATCTAGTGTCTCCCTTAAGTCTGCTGTTTCTTTATTAATTTTCTTTCTTTAAGATCTATCCAGTGTTGTTAGTGGTGTATTGAAATCCCCTACTATGATAGTATTGCTGTTAATCTCGCCCTTTATGTCCATCAAAGTCTGCTTTATGTATGTCGGCGCTCCTATATTTGGTGCATAGATATTTATAATAGTTATATCTTCCTGTTGAATTGTTCCCTTTATCATTATGTAGTGTCCTTCTTTATCTCTTACTACTGCCTTTGTTTTAAAGTCCATTTTGTCAACTATAGGTACTGCTACCCCGGCTTTTTTTTTCATTTTGGTTTGCATGAAATATTTATTTCCATCTTTTTACCTTCAGTCTATGTGTATCTTTTGTTTTAAGGTTTGTCTCTTGTAGACAGCATATGTATGGGTCCTGTTTCTGTATCCACGCAGCTACCTTATGTCTTTTGATGGGATCATTTAATCCATTTACATTTAAGGTTATTATTGATATGTAGTTGTTTATTGCCATTTTATTCTTTAAAGCTATATTCTTCTTTTGCTCTATTCTTTCTTCCCTTTGAACTGTTCACAACAGGCCCCTTAGTATCTCTTGCAGAATTGGTTTGGTTTTAATGAATTCCTTGAGGCTTTCTTTGTCTGGAAAGCTCTTTATTTCTCCTTCAATTTTAAACGTTAGCCTTGCTAAATTGAGTAGTCTTTGTTGTAGGTTCTTGTTCTTAATTACTTTGATTATATCTTGCCATTCCCTTCCGGCCTCAAATGTTTCTGTTGAGAAGTCAGAAATCATCCTTCTGGGGGCTCCTTTGTAGGTGATATCTGTCTTTTCTCTAGCAGCTTTTAAGATTTTTTCTTTATCCATTAGCTTTGGTATTTTAACTATGATGTGTCTTGGTGAAGATTTTGGGGGGTTTCTCTTTAATGGAGTTCTGTGTGCTTCTTGAACGTGTGGAATGTTTTCCAGCCTTAATTTATGGAAGTTTTCTGCTATGATTTGATTGAACAAAGTTTCCATTTCCTGTCCTCTTTCTTTATCTTCAGGCACCCCTATGATGCGAATATTGTTTCTCTTCATGTTGTCACAGAGCTCCCTTAGAATTTCCTCATATTTTTTGAGTCTCTTTTCCTTTTTCTTCTCCGCTTCTGCAACTTTGTTTATTGTGTCCTCTAACTTGCTGATTCAATCCTCAGTGTGATTCATCCTGCTTTTAATTTCTTCCATTGTGGTCTTCAGTTCTGATACTGTATTTGTCATTTCTGTCAGATTCTTTTTTATTATTTCAATTTCATTTTTTATATTTGTTAACTCTTTATTTAGGTGTTCATAGTGACTGTCCATTGTTGCTCTAATTTTTTTGAACATCCTAACTATTATTCTAAATTTTGCTTCTGGTAGTTTGGTTATATCTGGTTCATTCAGGTCCTTCCCTGGGACCTGATTCATTTGGTTTGCATTCCTCTGCCTGCCCATTTTATCTGTGTATAGGCAAGTTGTGGCCACTGGAGTCCAGTAGGTGTTGCCTTTGTGTTCTCTAGGTGTGGTTTGTCTGCAGGTCTGCCACCCCCTCTGCAGCTGCCTAGGGTGGTTGGGTATGGGCGTTGCCAGCGACAACCTACTGCGGCTGTTGCTGTGATTTCCGCCTCTCCTCCGTGGGAGGGGCTGTCACTCATGCCACAAGCCTTAGCACCAAGGGCAGAGGTGAGCACCTTTGCTCAGCTGCAGACCCAGCTCGTTTCCAGAAGGCTAACGCCAAGTCCTCGCAGTCAGAGCCTGCTCGCCACAGTTTCGAGGGTTGCGCTGGGCTTTAACATGCTCTCAGCTGTAAGCCTTTTCCCATCTAGAATTTCACCCCACCCTTGAGGCCAGGGCCCTCTTGCGCAGGGTGCAAACCGAGGTTAATTGGGCCATGCGTGTTTGCTGGCGTGAGCTCAGCTGCTAGCTTTCGATCGATCTGGACTCTACCACGTCCCCACGTTTGGAGCCAGCTCGCATACGTAGGATGGCAAACCACCGGGGTTTTTCTGGCCAGGCGGGGCTAGTAGCGTGAGCTCAGCCACGAACTTCCGCTCGTCTCGGGGTCTACCTCTTCTCTGCGTTAGGAGCCCACTTGCACACAAAGAATGGCAAACTGCAGTTTCTCCTTCTGGGCGGGGTTGGCAGCGTGAGCTCAGCCGTGAGCCTCTCGCCTGTCCCTGGTCCTAGCCCCGTACCTGTGGTCAGGGCCGGCTTGCGCAGGGTCGAAGAGCAGATCTCTGCCTGTATTTTTCCCCACAAGTGGGGTCACAGGCGGGACTGCTGCTGCTGGACCGCTTTTGCGCGTCCCCTCCACCCTGCTGGGCTAGGCCGAGCTCACATCGGTTGTGCCTCCGCTCACACTGACAGGAGTGCGTTTCAGCGTCCTGTTGCCACCATACCCTTCAGTATCCCTTAGAGAGATGGAAGTGCCCTAAGTCTCCACACTGTAGACCTGGGAGCTCCCTCCCTCTAAGCAGCTCTGCTCTAATTGCCACGGGAGAGCCTGTTTGGCTAGTGTCCTGTCTCCCTTTGCTGGTATTGGTAGTTCCAGGGGAAATATTCGTTTTCGATTAGGGAAATGACTTAGCCCAGGGGTCAGGGTGGCTGTCCCTCAGAGTGTCCCGGTGCCTTCAGTCCACTCTCTGTTCTTGTTGCTCTGTTCCTCTCCTCTGTCCCCGTTCCCCAGAGTCCCGGGTGCGTGGTTGTGAGAGAGGGTTTCTGCGCTGTCCCTTTGAAAAGATTCTTGGGTCTGAGAAAACTATCTCTTTCTCACAAACAGTATCCTCACTTGCTTCACAGCTCAATACTGTCCATATGCCTCTTCTAGGCTCTGGGACTGCAAGCTGGGGCTTGGTTCCTGGGACCCAGGTCCCTCCCTCTCCGCCAAACTCTCCTCCCTCCACGCGGGTCTCTCCGGGGTGCCGTTTGCTCCGGGGAGCTGGGCAGCCCTCTTCGCGTTTTTGCTATTCCTACCAGTCTCAATGTGGCTTCTGCAGTATTCCTTGGTAGAAGAGTCCACTTAGTTTAGTTCAAAGTTGGTTTATCCATATGATGGTTCTTAAAATTGAGTTATAATCCACTTTGGTTCTGGGATTTGGAAGTTGGTACATCTGCCTACTCCATCGCCATCTTCCCTCGATTTTGAATTTTTTGAGAAATTTTTATACTGTTTTCCACAGTGGCTGCACCAGGCTGTATTCCCACCAGTAGTTCAGGAGGGTTCCCTTTACTCCACATCCTTGCAAGCACTTGTTCTGTGTGGTTTTGCTGATGAGCTCCATTCTGACTGGTGTGAAGAGAAATTTCATTGTGGTTTTAATTTGGATTTCTCTAATGATTAACAATGTTGAGCATTGTTTCATATGCCTATTGGCCATTTGTATGACCTATTTGGAGAAATTTCTATTCATTCTTTTGCCCATTTTTTGATTGGATTGTTTGTCATCCTGTTGTTGAGTTTTATACGTTCTTTTAAATTTTGGTTATTAAACCCTTATCAGATGTGCTGTCGAATATGTTCTCCCATTGTGTGGTTTGTCTTTTTATTCTGTTCTTATTGTCTTTAGCTGTGCAAAAACTTTTTAGTTTGATACAGTCCCATTTGTTTATCTTGCCTTTTATTTCATTTGCCCGTGGAGATAAATCGGCAAATATATTGCTGCTACAGATGTCGGAGAACTTGCTGCCTATGTTTTCTTCTAAGATGCTTATGGTTTCACGGCTTACATTTAAGTCTTTTATCCATTTTGAGTTTGTTTTTTTGAATGGTGTAAGTTGATCTATTTTCATTTTTTTGCAGGTAGATGTCCAATTTTCCCAGCACCATTTGTTAAAGAGGCTGTCTTTACTCCATTGTATGTTCTTTCCTCCTTTGTCAAATATCAGCTGTCCTTAAAGATGTGTGTTTATTTCTGGGTTCTCTGTTCTGATCTATTGATCTGAGTGCCTGTTCTTATGCCAGTACCAGTGTTTCTTGAGTACAATGGCCTTGTAATAAACCTTGATATCCGGAAGAGTGATACCTCCTGTTTTATTTATTTATTTTTAAGATTGCTGAGGCTATCCGTGTTCTTTTTAGGTTCCATATAAATTTTTGAATATATGTTTTATATTTTTGAAGTATGTCAGTGTTATTTTAATTGGTATTGCATTGAATTTATAAATTGCTTTCAGTAATACAGACATTTTAATGATGTTTATTCTTCCTAACTTTGAGCATGGTATATGCTTCCACTTGTTTGTATCTTTCTTGATTTCTTTTATCAATGTTCTATAATTTTCCAAGTACATGTCCTTAACCTCCTTGGCTAAATTTACTCCTAGGTACTTAATACTTTTGGTTGCAATAGTGAAGAAAATTATTTCCTTAATTTATTTTGCTGACAGTTCATTGTTGGTATATAAAAATGCTTCTGATTTCTAAGTATTAATTTTATATCCTGCCACCTTGCTGAATTCATTGATCAAGTCCAGTGGATTTTTGACTGAGACTTTAGGGTTTTCTACATTCAATAGCATATCATCTGCAAATAATGACAGTTTTACTTCTTCTTTTCCAATTTGGATGCCTTTTATTTCTTCTTCTTGTCTGATTGCTGTAGCTAGGACTTCCAGAACTATGTTGAATAAGAGTGGTGAAAGGGGGCCCCCCTGCCTGGTTCTTGATCTTAAGGGGATTGTTTTTAATTTTTGCCTATTTAGTATGATGTTTGCGGTGGGTTGTCATAGATGGCCTTCATCATGTTAAGGAATGTTCCCTGTATTCCTACTTTACTGAGAGTTTTGATCATGACTGGGTGCTGTATCTTATCAAATGTTCTTTCTGCATCTATTTAAATTATCATGTGATTTTTGTCCTTCCTTTTGTTTTTTGTGATGAATCACATTGAATGATTTGTAAATAATTAACCAGCCTTGCATCACCTGAATAAATCATACTTCATCATGGTGTATGATTTTTTTCATATATTGCCGGATCAGAATGGCTAATATTTTGTTGAGAATTTTAGCGTCTAAATTCATCAGGGATATTGGCCTATAATTTTCTTTCTTTCTGTTGTCTTTGCCCAGTTTCTGGATCAGAATTATGTTCACCTCATAAAAGGAGTTTGGAAGTCTTCCTTCTTCCTAAATTTTTTGAAATTGCTTGAGGAGTATAGGGGTTTGTTCTTTGAATTTTTGGTAGAATTCACTTGTGAATCCATTAGCACCAGGACTTTTCTTTTCTGGGAGTTTTTTGATAACTGTTTTGATCTTATTTGTTGTAATTGGTCTGTTTAGGTGTTCTGATTCTCCCAGATTGATATTTGGAAGATTATATGATTCCAAAAATTTGTCCATTTTACCTAGGTTGTCTAATTTTTTGGCATAGAGTTCTTCATAGTATTTTCTTACATTACTTTGTATTTCTGTTGTGTCAGTTGTTATTTCTCCACTGTCCTTTCTAATTTTATTTATTTGGGTCCTCTCTCTTTTTTTCTTGGTGCGTCTAATTAAAAGTTCATCAATCTTTTTTACCTTTTCAAAGAACCACTGCCTGGTTTCCTCTATCCTCTGTATTGTTTCCTTAACCTCTATGTCATTTATTTCTGGTCTGATTTTTATTATTTCCTTCCTTCTACTGGTCCTGGGCTTAATTTGCTGTTGTTTTTCTAGTTCTTATAGATGCTGGGTCAGGTTGCTTATTTGAACTTTTTCTAGCTTCTTCTTGTATGACTGTAGTGCTATGAACTTCCCTCTCAGTACTGCATTTGCTGTGTCCCATAAATTTTGAGTTGATGTATGCTCATTTTCATTGGTTTCTAGAAACTTTTTTATTTTTTCTTTGATCTCATTGTTAATCCATTCATTATTTAATAACATGCTATTTAGTTTCCAAGTGTTTGAATATTTTTCAGTTTTTCTTTTGTGGTTAATTTCTAGTTTCATGGCATTGTGATCAGAGAAAGTGCTTGATATGATTTCAATCTTCTTAAATTTGTTGAGACCATTTTTGTGTCCTAACCTGTGGTCTATCCTAGAAAATGTACCATGAGCGCTTGTGAAGAATGTATATTCTACTGCTTTAGGGTGAAAAGTTCTGAAGATATCTATTAAATTGAGTTGATCTAGTGTCTCCTTTAAGTCTGCTGTTTCTTTATTAATTTCCTTTCTTGAGGATTCATCCAGTGTTGTTAGTGGGGTATTGAAATCCCCTACTATGATAGTATTGCTGTTAATCTTGCCCTTTATATCCATCAAAGTCTGCTTTATGTATTTTGTGGCTCCTATATTTGGTGCATAGATATTTATAATAGTTATATCTTCCTGTTGAATTGTTCCCTTTATCATTATGTATTGTTCTTCTTTATGTCTTAGTACAGCCTTTGTTTTAAAGTCCATATTTTCAGATATAAGTACTGCTACCCCAGCTTTTTTGTCATTTCCATTTGCATGAAATATATTTTTCTATCCTTTTACCTTCAGTCTATATGCCTCTTTTGTTTTAAGGTGTGTCTCTTGTAGACAGCATATGTATGCATTCTGTTTCTTTATCCATGCAGATACCCAATACTTTTGATTGGATCATTTAATCCATTTACATATAAGTGTTTCTCCCTGTGCCTTCCAGTTCATACTCCCTCCCGCTGCTCTGGTCCTCTCCTCTGTCCACATTCCCCGGAACCCCGGGTGAGTGGTTGTGAGAGAGGTTTTCTGCGCTGTTCCTTTAACAGAATCTTGGGTCTGAGAAAACTGTCTTTTTCTCACAAACAGTATCCTCACTTGTTTCACAGCTCAATACTGTCCAAACGCCTCTTCTAGGCTCTGGGGCTGCAGGCTAGGGCTTTGTTCCTGGGACCCAGGTCCCTCCCTCTCCGCCAAACTCTCCTCCCACCATGAGGGTCTCTCCAGGCTGCCGTTCGCTCCGGGAGCTGGGAGCCCTCTCCACGTTTTTGCTTTTCCTACCAGTCTCAATGTGGCTTCTTCAGTGTTCCTTGGTTGAAGAGTCCGCTTAGTTTATTTCAAAGTTGGTTTATCCAGATGATGGTCTTAAAATTAAGTTATAATCCACTTTGGTTCTGGGCTTTGGAAGTTGGTACGTCCGCCTACTCCTTTGCCATCTTGCCGTCCCTCCTGGATATTATTTCTCTTCTTGTTGTCACAGAGCTCTCTTAGAGTTTTCTCAGACTTCTTGATCCTTTTTTCTGTTTGCTATTATGCTTTTTTGCTTTTGCTTATCTTGTCCTCTAGTCTGCTGATTTGATCCTTTGCTTCATTCAGCCTTCTTTTAATTCTTCTAGTGTAGTCTTTATTTTTGATATTGTGTTTGTCATTTCTGTCTGGTTCTTTTTTATGATTTCCATGTTTTTTTTAATGCTTGTTTTCTCTTTATTTAGGTGTTCATTATGTCCATCCATTGTTGCTTTAAGATCTTTGAGCATCCTAATAATCATTTTAAATTCTGTATCTGATAATTATTTTTTTCCATATCACTCAGTTTTCTTTCTGGAGACTTCTTTTGTTTATTCATTTGGATTGCATTTCTTTTTCTTTCTTTTTTGTCTGTGTATACACTCTTCTTTTGGGTGTGTTGTTTGTGTAGCTAGTTGAGTGTAGAGTTGGTATTATCTGCCTCCAATTTTCAGTTGTGTTTATTCTAGGTCTTCTTGGGATGGCATCAGCTGTTTTTTTGTAATGTGCTGTGAACTGCTTATCTGCTATCACTATTCTTTTTGCTATTTGTGTTGGTGTTTTCTATGTCTTTGTTGGTGTTTTCTATGTCTTAGCTGGGTCAGGTTTGAGGAGCCCTTCCTTCAGCTACCACTCTAACAAGGGTTGTTAGGTCTTGAACTGATGCTCTCCATATCTGGCCACTGGATGTGGCTGCCCTGGACCTCCCTGGCCGGAGCGGGGCTCAGATCGATGGGGGTCAATGCTTATGACTGGCTCTTGTCTACATTTTTGGAGCTGCAGTTGATCCAGATCTATGTCTGCCTGTGTTGGACCCAGGTGCCATTGTAAATATCAGCTGCACTTCTAGGTTAGCTTTGAAAGTTTAAGTTTCCCTGAGATCCACTTTCTGTTGCTTCTTATTGCTGGCTACTTTTGGGCTCAGTACTGTAATTCAGTGATTAGGTACGGTATTGGATATGGCCTGCTCCTTAGCCTCAAGTACCATTCTATCCAGATCTTTTATTTATTTTATTTTTTTTTTTGTTTTCTTCTTTTTCAACACTTAGAAGGGTGTGCTCTCAGGGGACCAGTGGAAGTGACCTCCGCGATCCTGATGTGTGGCCTGTCACCAGGCCCCTCTTGCCACTGTTGCCACCATGGGCTCTTGGGCTTGGGTGCTGCTGGTGCCAGCCAGCTTTCATGGCCGCTGCGGCTTCTGCTGCCTTTGGTGAGCACATGTGAACCTGTTCGAACTGACCTTGAGGTCGCCCAGGCCCTAACCACCACCAAGGGAGGGCTCAAGCTGCCAGCTGGATTGTGTGTGAGCCTGGATCTCCACAGAAGCTGTTTTTGCCTCTGCCTTCATGTGCAGGCTTGTGCAGCTGCTTGGACCACTTCTGCTGTCACTGGGACTTCAGCTGTTGCCAGGAGCAGGCCCACACCACAGGAATGATTGTGCTTTAGCCTGGACCTCGGGAGAAGCTGCCATGGCCTCTGCTTCTGCAGGTGAACCTGTGCGCAGCTGCTCAGTGCTCTTCCACTGTCATCTGAGCCACCTTTGCCTCCAAGGGTAGGCATGATTACATGCAAGTTCGGACCTCCAGAGCGGCCGTGGCCCCTGTCTCCGCAGACCAGCCCATGTGTGCCTACCTCAGCTGTCTCCCAGGCTCAGCTGCATGAGGGTTTATGCTCTCACTCCCATCTTTGTAGTGGCTGCTAAGCCCCTGCCTCCAAAGACCGGCCCACGCATGCTCGCTCAGACTGCCCCTGCAGTCGCCTGGTCTTGCATCCCTGGCTGGCCCAAATGCTCATCCCAATGTCAACAGTGGCCCTGTGGCTTCTGTTTCACAGGTGGGCCTGCCCACGCTCTCTCAAACCACCTTGGCCCTGGCAGTGCGCGCTGCCACTGTGTGCCCACCCACAGTGAGCACTTAGCAACGTGTGGGGGCGGTATAGCTCAGACCCCAGCACTCACACACTTGTTGCATGCCTCTAAGCACCCCTTTGTTCTTTCTGGAGCAGGAAAGCCTCTGGTGGGCGGGGTAATTTCTTCCCTTTGCTGGTGTTGCTGCTCTGAGGAAAAATATTTACTTTAGACTTGGGGCATTATTCAGCCCAGGAGTTAGGGTATTCATCTCTCAAAGTATCTCCCCTGTACCTTGGAGACCACACTCTCCCCTTGCAACTGCAGTCCTCCCAGTGCTCCCCTCTCCCAAACTCCCAGCAGGTGGCTGTGAGCGAGGGTCTCTGTGCGGTCCCTTTAATACGAAGTCTGGGTCTGAGAGTTCTGTCTCCTTCTCTCAAACAGTATCTAGGCTCCTTTATCAGCCAAATACAGTCCATTCGCACCTCCAGGTTCCAGGGCTCTAGGTTGGGACTCCAGTTCTGGGGATGAGGACCCACAACCCACAACTCGTCGGGCACTCCTCTCCACTGTGAGGGTCCCTCTGGGCCACTGCTTGCTCCCGGGAGTGGGGAAGCTCTTTCTGCATCTCTACCTTTCCTACCAGTCTCTGTGTGGGTTCTTTAGTAGTCCTTGGCCCTTAGTTTAACCCAAAGTTGGTCTTTCAAGATGACTGTTCTCAAAATAAAGTTGTAACCCAAGGCACATGTGAGAAATCAATGAACAACTAAGGAGCTGCAACAAAGAATTGGTGTTTCTCATCTCTCTCCCTTCCTGTCTGTCTGTCCCTATCTATCACTCTCTCTGACTCTCTCTGTCTCTGCCCCCCCCAAAAAAATTCAAATAGACCCATTAGAACTATACATTTTAAGAAGGGAAATTAAGTTGCTCAAAGAAAAGAAAATTGTAACATAGATAATAGGAGTCACTTCTTTAAAAATATTTATCTTCCATTTTTGTCTATTCTTTCCTTTAAAGGTGTTCACCAACCCTGTCCCCAAGGGTATAGCAGTTATATATATACTGCTCACAAAAATTAAGAGATATTTAAAAAATGATTATGAAGTGACAAAATATCCCCTAATTATTGTGAGAAGTATAGTAAACCACATAGAGTGTACATCAGAAAAGTAAGTCTCCCTTTAAATCCAGATTTAGTGTCTCCTTTCATATGTACACACTTGTAATACTTGACTGTTCACTTAAGAAAACTAAAAAATAGTTATTGATTCCTGATATGAACTATTTAGTTCACTTACTCTTTTCATTATCCCTCTCATTTCCAAAGTTTGGCATCAAATTAAAATAATAATTTTAGGCTAAGCATGCTGGAAGATATAGAGAAAATTTTAACAAGCAAAATTTAGTTAAACGTAAGTTTACAGAACATGTGTTAAATGTCTGTTTTAATATCACTACTCAATATTTTCTTCCTCCTTGCTGGCCAATAATGAGCTAGAACCTCAGACATTCCATTAGGAAGACTCCCATTGCCTCTGTAGCTGCCTGTTTCATTTGCTACTCACTTCTGTACACTCAATTATTTCCAGATAATTGTTGGCATATATTTTATTTGGGAATTATTCTCATTATCTTCACTTTTTTAGGTTTATGCTCCTTTTAAATTCTACTTTAAAGTTAATTCTTTTCTCAGTGAGATTTCAAAAGGAGGGGAAAGAAATGTATATGCTCTCTTATTGTTTGATTTTAACAAATGATGAGGCCATTCTATTTAAATTTATTTTGGCAGCTAGCATACATACTTGTTCTGCCCTTGTACTTTATTTTAATTTACTTGCTGTTTTCTTTTTTTTTTATTAACTTTAATGGGGTGACACCAATAAATCAGGGTACATATGTACAATGAAAATATCTCCAGATTATCTTATCATTCAATTGTGCTGCATACCCATTACCCAAAGTCAAATTGTCCTCTGTCACCTTCTATCTGGTTTTCCCTGTACCCTCCCCTTCTCCCTATTCCACCCTCCCTTCCCTCCCCCCATCCCGTAACCACCACCCTCTTGTCCATGTCTCATAGTGTCACTTTTATGTCCCACCTATGTATGAAATCATGCTGTTCTCAGATTTTTTTTTCCTGATTCACTTATTTCACTCTGTATAATGTTATCCAGGTACATCCATTTTGTTGTAAATGATCCGATGTCATCATTTCTTATGGCTGAATATTGTTCCATAGTATATATATAACAAAGCTTTTTAATCCACTCGTCTTCTGACGGACACTTGAGCTGTTTCCAGATCTTCGCTATTGTGAACAATGCTGCCACGAACATGGGGGCGCATTTCTTTTTTTCGAACAGTGTTATGGTGTTCTTAGGGTATACTCCTAAAAGTGAGATAGCCGGGTCAAAAGGCAGTTCGACTTTTAATTTTCTGAGGAATCTCCAAACTGTTTTCTACAGTGTCTGCACCAGTCTGCATTCCCACCAGCAGTGCAGAAGGATTCCCTTTTCTCCACATCCTTGCCAGCACTTGTTCTGTGTTGTTTTGCTGATGAGTGCCATTCTGACTGGTGTGAGGTGATATCTCATTGTGGTTTTAATTTGCATTTCTCTAATGATTAGTGATGTTGAGCATTTTTTCATATGTCTTTTGGCCATCTGTATGTCTTCTTTGGAGAAATTTCTTTTCATTTCTTTTGCCCATTTTTTGATTGGGTTGTTTGTCTTCCTGGTGTTGAGTTTTATAAGTTCTTTATAAATTTTGGTTATTAACCCCTTATCAGACGTGCTGTCAAATATGTTCTCCCATTGTGTAGTTTGTCTTTTTATTCTGTTCTTATTGTCTTTAGCTGTGCAAAAGCTTTTTAGTTTGATATAGTCCCATTTGTTTATCTTGCCTTTAATTTCATTTGCCCGTGGAAATAAATCGGCAAATAAGTTGCTGCTACAGATGTCGGAGAGCTTGCTGGCTATGTTTTCTTCTAAGATGCTTATGGTTTCACGGCTTATGTTTAAGTCTTTTATCCATTTTGAGTTTGTTTTTGTGCATGGTGTAAGTTGATGGTCTAGTTTCATTTTTTTGCAGGTAGATGTCCAATTTTCCCAGCACCATTTGTTAAAGAGGCTGTCTTTACTCCATTGTATGTTCTTTCCTCCTTTGTCAAATATAAGTTGTCCATAAAGGTGTGGGTTTATTTCTGGGTTTTCTGTTCTGTTCCATTGATCACTGTGCCTGTTCTTATGCCAGTACCAGGCAGTCTTGAGTATAATGGCCTTGTAGTAGACCTTGATATCCGGAATAGTGATGCCTCCTGCTTTATTTTTTCTTTTTAAGATTGCTGAGGCTATTCGTGTTCTTTTTGGTTCCATAAAAATGTTTGGAATATGTTTTATATATCTTTGAAGTATGTCATTGGTATTTTAATTGGTATAGCATTGAATTTATAAATTGCTTTGGGTAATATAGACATTTTAATGATGTTTATTCTTCCTAGCCATGAGCACGGAATATGCTTCCACTTGTTTGTATCTTTCTTGATTTCTTTTATCAATGTTTTATAATTTTCCGGGTACAAGTTCATAACCTCCTTGGTTAAATTTACTCCTAGGTATTTTATTTTTTTGGCTGCAATAGTGAAGGGGATTGATTCCTTAATTTCTTTTGCTGACAGTTCATTGTTTGTATATAGAAATGCCTCTGACTTCTGAGTATTAATTTTATATCCTGCCACCTTGCTGAATTCATTCATAAGGTTCAGTAGTTTTTTAACTGAGACTTTAGGGTTTTATATGTACAATATCATATCATCTGCAAATAGTGACAGTTTTACTTCTTCTTTTCCAATTTGGATGCCTTTTATCTCTTCTTCTTGTCTGATTGCTGTAGCTAGGACTTCCAGAACTGTGTTGAATAAGATTGGTGAAAGTGGGCAACCCTGCCTGGTTCCTGATCTTAAGGGGATTGCTTTTAATTTTTGTACATTTAGTATGATGTTTGCTGTGGGTTTGTCGTAGATGGCCTTTATCATGTTAAGGAATGTTCCTTGTATTCCCACTTTACTGAGATTTTTAAGCATGAATGGGTGCTGGATTTTATCAAATGCCTTTTCTGCATCTATTGAAATTATCATGTGATTTTTGTCCTTCCTTTTGTTTATGTGATGAATCACATTGATTGATTTGCGAATATTGAACCAGCCTTGCCTCTCCAGAATAAATCCCACTTGATCGTGGTGTATGATTTTTTTCATATATTGCTGAATCCAGTTGGCTAATATTTTGTTGAGAATTTTAGCGTCTAAATTCATCAGGGATATAGGCCTATAATTTTCCTTTTTTGTGTTGTCTTTGCCCGGTTTTGGCATCAGAATTATGCTCGCCTCATAAAAGAAGTTTGGAAGTCTTCCTTCCTCTTGAATTTTTTGAAATAGCTTGAGGAGGATAGGAGTTAGTTCTTCTTTGAATTTTTCATAGAATTCACTTGTGAAGCCATCAGGCCCAGGACTTTTCTTTTTTGGGAGTTTTTTGATAACTGTTTCGATCTCTTCTGTTGTAATTGGTCTGTTTAGGTGCTCTGATTCTTCCAGATTGATTTTTGGAAGGTTATATGATTCAAGAAATTTGTCTATTTCATCTAGATTGTCTAATTTTTTGGCATAGAGTTCTTCATAATATTTTCTTACAATGCTTTGTATCTCTGTTGTATTGTAATTTCTCCACTGTCCTTTCTAATTTTATCTATTTGAGACCTCTCTCCTTTTTTCTTGGTGAGTCTAGTTAAGGGTTCATCAATCTTGTTTACCTTTTCAAGGAACCAGCTTCTGGTTTCATTGATCATCTGTATTGTTTCCTTAGCCTCTATGTCATTTATTTCTACTCTGATCTTTATTATTTCCTTCCTTCTACTTGTTCTGCGTTTTATTTGTTGTTGTTTTTCAAGTTCTTTTAGCTGCAGGGTTAAGTTGCTTATATGATCTTTTTCTAGCTTCTTATGATATGCCTGTAGTGCAATAAACTTCCCTCTCAGAACTGCTTTTGCTGTGTCCCATAAATTTTGAGTTGATGTATGCTCATTATCATTTGTTTATAGAAACTTTTTAATTTCTTCTTTGATCTCAATGTTAATCCATTCATTATTTAATATCATGCTATTTAGTTTCCAAGTGTTTGAGTATTTTTCAGTTTTTCTTTTGTGGTTAATTTCTAGTTTCATGGCATTGTGATCAGAGAAAATGCTTGATATAATTCCAATCTTCTTAAATTTGTTGAGGCTTTTTTTGTGTCCTAACATGTGGTCTATCCTAGAAAACGTACCATGAGCGCTTGAGAAGAATGTATATTCTACTGCTTTAGGGTGAAAAGTTCTGAAGATATCTATTAAATCAAGTTGATCTAGTGTATCCTTTAAGTCTGCTGTTTCTTTATTGATTTTCTTTCTTGTGGATCTATCCAGTGTTGTTAGTGGGGTATTGAAATCCCCTACTATGATAGTATTACTGTTAATCTCGCCCTTTATATCCATCAAAGTCTACCTTATTAATGTCGGGGCTCCTCTATTTGGTGCGTAGATATTTATAATAGTTATATCTTTCTGTTGAATTGTTTCCTTTATCATTATGTAGTGTCCTTCTTTATATCTTACTACAGCCTTTGTTTTAAAGTCCATTTTGTCAGATATAAGTACTGCTACCCCAGCTTTATTTTCATTTCCTTTTGCATGAAATATTCTTTCCCACCCTTTTACCTTCAGTTTATGTGCATCTTTTGTTTTAAGGTGTGTCTCTTGTAGACAGCATATGTATGGGTCCTGTTTCTTTATCCACGCTGCTACTCTATGTCTTTTGATTGGATCATTTAATCCATTTACATTTAAGGTTATTATTGATATGTAGTTGTTTATTGGCATTTTATTCTTTAAAGCTGTATTTTTTTTTTTTTTTTGCTATATTTTTTCCTCCCTTTGAACTGTTCACACTAGGCCCCTTAGAATCTCTTGCAGGATTGGTTAGGTTTTAATGAATTCCTTGAGGTTTTCTTTGTGTGGAAAGCTCTTTATTTCTCCTTCAATTTTAAACGTTTGCCTTGCTGGATAGAGTAGTTTTGATTGTAGGTTCTTGTTCTGCATTACTTTGAATATATCTTGCCATTCTCTTCTGGCCTTAAGTGTTTCTGTTGAGAAGTTCGGTGTCATCCTTATGGGGGCTCTTTTTTAGGTTATAGCCTCTTTTTCCCTAGCAGCTTTTAAGATTTTTTCTTTATCAATTAGCTTTGGTATTTTAACTATGATGTGTCTTGGTGTAGATCTTTTTGGGTTTCTCTTTAATGAAGTTCTGTGTGCCTCTTGAACATGTGGAATGTTTCTCAGCCTTAATTTAGGGAAGTTTTCTGCTATGATTTGATTGAACAGTTTCCATTTCCTGTCCTCTTTCCTCTTCTTCAGGGATCCCTATGATGCGAATATTGTTTCTCTTTATGTTGTTACAGAGCTCCCTTAGAGTTTCCTCACATTTTTTGAATCTCTTTTCCTTTTTTTCTCTGCTTCTGTAACTTTGTTTATTGTGTCCTCTAACTCGCTGATTCGATCCTCAGCGTGATTCATCCTGCTTTTAATTCCTTCCATTGTGGTCTTCAGTTCTGATACTGTATTTGTCATTTCTGTCAGATTCTTTTTTATTATTTCAATTTCACTTTTTATACTTGTTATCTCTTTATTTAGGTGCTCATAGTGACTATCCATTGTTGCTCTAATTTCTTTTAACATCCTAACTATCATTATTCTAAAATCTGCTTCTGGTAGTTTGGTTATATCTGGTTCATTCAGGTCCTTCTCTGTGGATTTCTCTTGGTTCATTTGGTTTGCATTCCTCTGCCTGCCCATTTTATCTGAGTGTAAGCAAGTTGTGGCCACTGGAGTCCAGTATGTGTTGCCTTTGTGTTTTCTAGGTGTGGTCTGTCTGAAGGCTTGCCACCACCTCTTCCGCTGCCTAGGGCGGTTGGGTGTGGGCATTGCCAGCGCCGGCTCACTGCAGCTATTGCTGTGATTTCTGCCTCTCCTTTGCGGGAGGGGCTGTCACTCAAATCACTAGCCTTAGCACCCACGGCAGAGGTGAGCACCTTTGCTCAGCTGCGGAACCAGCCTTTTTCCGGAAGGCTTACGCCCAGCCCCCTCAGTCAGGGTCTGCTCGCCACCGTTTCATGGGTTGGGCGGGGCTTTTGACGTGCTCTCAGCTGTGAGCCTTTGCCCGTCCAGAATTTAGCCCCGCCCTCGAGGCCAAGGTCCTCCTGCACAGGCGATTATTTGGCTGGGCGTGTTTGCTGGCGTGAGCTCAGCTGCTAGCTTCCGGTCGTTCCGGATCCTACCCCGCCCCCACGCTCGGAGCCAGCTAGGGCACGTAGGGTGGTGATGCGCAGTTTCTCCGGCCGGGCGGGGCGAGCAGCGTGAGCTCAGCCGCGAACTTCTGCTAGTCTCAGTGTCTCCCTCGCCCCCGCGTTAGGAGCCTGCTCGTGCACACAGATGGCACACCGCAGTTTCTCCGTCTAGGCGGGGTTGGCAGCGTGAGCTCAGCTGCGGGCCTCTCGCCCGTTCCTGGTCTTAGCCCCGTGCCCGCGGTCAGGGCCAGCTAGCTCAGGGTCGCAGAGCTGATCTCTGCCTGTATTTTTCCCCACAAGTGGGGTCACAGGTGGCCCGGAGCTGCTGGACAGCTTTTGAGCGTCCCCTCCACCCCTGCTAGGCTAGCCTGAGATCACACCGTTCCTCTGGTATTGCTAGTTCCAGGGGAAATATTCGTTTTCGATTAGGGAAGTGACTTAGCCCATGGGTCGGGGTGGCTGTCCCTCAGAGTGTCTCCGTTCCTTCAGTCCACTCTTTGTTTCCGCTGCTCTGTTCCTCTCCTCTGTCCCAGTTCCCCGGAGCCCCAGGTGCGTGGTTGTGAGAGAGGCTTTCTGAGCTGTCCCTTTAAAAAGATTTTTGGGTCTGAGAAAACTCTCTTTTTCACAAATAGTATCCTCACTTGCTTCACAGCTCGATACTGTCCAAACGCCTCTTCTAGGCTCTGGGACTGCAGTCTGGGGCTTGGTTCCTGGGACCCAGGTCCCTCCCTCTCCGCCAAACTCTCCTCCCGCCACTTGGGTCCTTCCGGGCTGCTGTTTGCTCCGGGGAGCTGGGTAGCCCTCTTCGCGTTTTCGCTATTCCTATCAGTCTCAATGTGGCTTCTGCAGTGTTCCTTGGTTGAAGAGTCCACTTAGTTTAGCTCAAAGTTGGTTTATCCAGATGATGGTTCTTAAAATTGAGTTATAATCCACTTTGGTTCTGGGAGTTGGAAGTTGGTACGACAGCCTACTCCATCGCCATCTTCCCTCCTAGTATATACATTTTTACTTTTTATTCAATCCCAGAGATTCCCCCCACCTTTGCTTCTCCCGACTCCCTAATCTATCACCAATATCATGTAACTACCTTATGCCTTCCCTTTTGAGTCTAATGTATAAAATAAGTGGTGAAACCACCATTTTCAGAGCAGTTTCTCAATCTATGGAGATATTGTATAAGGTCGTGGACAATCGCTGTTTTCTTATATTCTACTTTTATTTTTATTTTTTTAGGTGAGAAGAGGGGAGATAGCAAGGCAGACTCTTGTGCTGTGGCCAGGATCCACCCAGCAACTCCATTTGGGGCCAACGCTCTAGTACCAAGCTATATTTAGTGCCTGAGGCTGACATGCTGGGACCAACTGAGCTATCTTCAGCAAGCGGGCCAGCTCAAACCAATCAAACCACTGGCAGGAGAGGAAGAGAGAGAGAAGGGGGAAAGGAAGGGGAGAGAAGCAAATGGTTGCTTCTCCTGTGAGTCCTGACCAAGAATCAAACCCGGGTTGTCCATACATGGGCCAACACTCTATCCACTGAGCCACCAGCCATGGCCTATAGTCTATCTTTTAGTATATTTATATAATTTGTAAATTATTTTCTCTTTAGTGTTTGAGAAACATCAATCTGGCCATAGCTTTTCTCACTTGAAATTATATTTACTTATACTTACCTATGATCAGTGAGGTACAAATAGTTTGTTAATAATTCATGATTTGTGAATAGGTCAGGACCCAGTACAGTAAAGAGGAACCTCCAAAGTATTTTTTAGCAGAGTAGTGTTTAATTCAGAGATTTAGTTTCTTTAAAAATTGTAGAAATGTCTGAAGGAACAGCAGGTCATATTATTTTTCAGGAACATGTTTTTGCTATGTGCAAAGCTGGTGACTAGAGAATAGAACATAGATGTATTTAGAACAATTAAAAACATTTATGCAAAATTAGGAAAGAAGCTTCCTTTTTATTCTGAAATTGTTCTTGGCAGAAAATTTATATCCAAAAACCATACCTGCAAGGGAGTCTGGAAAATGTAGTTTTTAGTTTTCAATCTCTCTAAATAGTAGTGAGAAATGGGTGGGTGGACTGAGTGCCAATGCAGTCAATGTGTGAATGCTGAGTCATTGTATAGGTTTCTTTAAAAAAATTCCTAACCCATTTTTTCTCTTATACCTAGAATGTGGCTTCTCTTATTTGATTTTCAAAGTACAACTTAAATCATTCATAGCCTTATTTATATCTTCCCACAATCACTTATCTGCCATCTATCTGTTCAATGTTTTTTTCAAAGGCCAAATATTTCATCCAAAATATGATCAACTGACTTTCAGTTTTTATTTATTCATGTTAGATAGTAGAAGATTGTTTTCTTAAATTCTATCTACAGATGGCATTGTCCTACAGAAAAACATTTATATGTGGAGACAGAATTTTGTTCTTTTCTTTCTAAAAACCATATATTTTGTTCTCTTATAATGATCCAAGTTCTCAAAGTGTTTTTTTTTAAACAAGAGTGATGTAATTATGCAATTTGTCATTGTCTAAAGTTTAGGTCAATGTTTAGAACACAAAGCATCATGATACCTGTTGGGCAGATAAAATATTTTATGCTCACTTTGTTAAAGATGGCACTTCCCACATGCAAGTTTTAAGAGTAAGCTTTTCCTCACACCCTTGACTGATTGGATTATGTAAGGTGGTGCACTCTCATGAGGAATCCTCCCAGTATGCCTCAGATAAGTGACTCTGTATCAGAGACTTCCTTGTTTGTAGATTGGATGAAAGGTTTTGAATCTATGCTATAAAGTGGGACAGACTGGGAGCTTGCTCTCAGGGTTCCTGAGGTTAGTATTAGAAAGGAAAGCAGATTAAGGCCACGTGGAGGAGAGGAGAAGCAGCCAAGATGGCAGAGTGCTGAGGAAGAAGCCAGTTTGTGCAGGAGGAGATAGGAAACAGAGGTGAATAAGTCTGGTGAGCTAGATACCTTTGATTCTAGGAAACTCGGATAAGTTAATAGCTTTGTGAGCACTGAATGAGTGGGTTTTGGAGCCCAGTGTGTGTTTTTGCTTGCCCGCTGGGTGCAAGCTAGAATTAAAACTGATGGTTCACCAGTTTTTGGATCCGTTGTTTCATTACCGACTGTCCGAATCAAATGTGAACCTGCACTGGCCAGGCAGCTGTGATTGTGGCCGCGACTGCTGGCTTTACAATACCTTAATCATGGTGTTCTAATTAAATTAGCGACACGATCTGAAGGTTTATTTCTGTTCAAGGAGAAAAGTCTTTCTTTTTTCAAGAAAATAATTTTTCCCATTTTCCAAGTGCATCAACTCAGTTATTTAAATTTATTTATGTGACATGTTACCATTTAGCTATAATTTAAAACTGCTTTTGGTGTCCCAATGAGCATATGTCACCTGTTAAGTAAAGAAATAATTTATATATTACACATTTCTTCAGTTTTAGTTTTTTTTCTACTTATTCTATAATTCTTGATTGTGGACTGATAAACACAGTGAATCCATCCTCCTAAACTCCCATCCCCACATATTTCATATATTTAAACATCTTTATATAAAAATATTATGTTAATTTTAGAGGAATGCTCATCTTGGAGGGTATTTTATATAGATTATTTTGGGGGATGCAAAAACTTGTTCTTGGGTGTAGTAAGGTACCAAAAAGCTACAAAATTAATATTGATATTTTAGGAGAAAAGGTCAGGCTTTTCTGTCCCATCCTTCCTTTGAGGAGGGAAGAGAGAAGAATATAGAAGTTACTGGCTTGCAAGGACAATGGGTCATTTAGTTTTAACTACACAGTAAAGGTTGTCTGAGGAACTTCTTTTCTTTTACAATAAGAGACACAATTTACATACCATCTTATATTGATTTTGGCTCTTTCTCCATTATTGGAATCCTGAGAGTGACATAACTCTAGGTAAAGGAGAGGAGATAGACACTGAAAGATTTGTAAATTTCTTTGACTGTGTTACCTTGAAAGTTTTAATGTTTCTATGGATTCCATAAACAAATGTTATAAGCTTGTTAATAATTATGTCATGATGTCATGCTCCCCCCAGCCTGTATGTGATCAAGGGTTATAACCAGCCTTTGAAATGCATGTTAGTCATGTGTGGCTGGCATATTTAAGAAATCTCTTTTAATAAAACTCTTCAAAATTCATCTGGACTTGGTGTCTCTACATAAACCCGTGGAATTGAGGTATGGGTATTTTACAACAGGGTATGTGTCATTTAGAATAAAAATGTATATATTTGAAATACACAGTCACATCCTTCAATCATTAAATCTCTAAAAAATGTCATATAGTTTGCTGGTTTATATGGGAAAATTCATTGTAATTTGAATAATTTGATGATGTAAACAGTGACACATGGTGTATATCATCACATTTTAAACAGTAACTCATATTGAGGAAAGAGGGGTAGCCATCCCTCCCCACTTCCCTGAGAAGGAAGAAAAGAAAAGAATTCAAGGGAAAGGAACCTGGAGAGGTAACTGAGTCAGCCAGTTATAGATTAACTACAGTTCTCTGAAAGGTTGCCTGGAGCTGGTTGTAAAACAAAGCAAGAAGAACAGGACTTGTACATAGCTGAGACCAGTGGTTCAGAAACCCCTTTCCCCTTCGAAACTTACCCTCCCCTCCTGAAGTCATAAGAGTGACATATATCTCCAGACAAAGGGATCATGAGCCCCTTGCATGAACACATGTATTCTGTAAAAGGTATATAAGATGTAAGTGTCCGGTAGCACCCTCCAGGCAGGGGCTGGAAAGTCCCTCATATCTTTGGTATTTCTGCAATTACTGACCTTTAGCACACACACCCTGTCTGAAAACACAGTGGAAGTTTCTCAGCCATTAGCATCCCTAGTTACGTAAAGCACCTGCAGGCCGAAACCACAGTGGAAATTCCCCAGGCAGCCTGAAGGGATATAAAAATATCAAGCCCCACCAGTTGGGCGCGGCTTCTCAGGCTTCCATTCCGAGTCTGCGAACCCGCCCGGAGTCCTCCCAATAAAGCCTGACTTTTGCTCATTTGGCTGTTTCGGCTCTTCGTTCGTTCATCAGCGGTACCCGGCAATCTTTCATTTGGTGCCGAAACCCGGGAGAAGGGCTTTGTGACCCGCCCCAGCCCCCAGAGGCCAGAGGGAGAGTCCCCCTTCTCTTTCCTTCTGCCTCGTGCCGCCCGTCGCTTTGAGTTCGGAGTTCCCTGGAGAGTGACTTTTAACCGTGAGTAATTCGATTCTCTCTTTCTGTCTCACTGGACTCCTGTGTCTCCGATGGGGTCTCTTGTCCTAGACTCGGCCGAGCCAAGAGGCCCTCCCCATGCCGACTCCTGGAGTCTTAATAGGGGTTCCGATTGAAAGGGACTCCTTTCACTTGCTCCTCTATTCCTGTCCGGAGACGGATATCTGGAAGGGACACCTCCCTCATATCCTTTCTCCTCCGATACGTAGGGGTCCAAAGGACTACTAAATTACGGGGAACTCCAAATCCAAAATAGACCCCAAAACTCCTCTATGATGTCTTCTTAAAATTTTTTCCAAATTGGGATACACTCAGACACTTCGCAGGAAGAAACTCGTCTTCCTGTCACAGGTCGCCTGGCCTCAATACACCCTAGATAACCGGTCTCACTGGCTGCCTATGGGTACTTTTGACTTTAACGTCCTCTGGGACCTAGACAATTTTTTGCCGGCGCACTGGAAAAGACTCTGAGGCCCCATATTTTCAGGCTTTCTGGGATCTCCGTTCCCGCCCTGATCTCTGCTCCTACTGCTTCACTCTCCAAATTCTTCTAGCCCAGACCTCCCCTTCTCCCAAGGCTTCATCCCAAGACCCCCCTCCTTACTCTCAACCTGATGACCTTCCCGACCACCTATCTCCTCCTCCGGCTCTCCTCTGCAAAAACCTCCCAGACCCGCCGCTCTGGTTCCTTCTGCCCCAACTCCTGCCAACCCTCTCCCCTCTCCCATCGCAGCTCATACCAGGTCGCACAGCCCCCATCATCATCCGTTGTCCTCGCCCCTCTCTGCGAAGTAGCTGGGGCAGAGGGCCTAGTTTGGGTACATGTCCCCTTTTCCCTCCAAGACCTTTCATGGATTGAGAGACGGCTGGGATCTTTCTCGGCCGACCCCTCAGCCTACATTAGGGAATTCCGGTACTTGACTCAGACATATGACCTGACCTGGCATGACATTAAAGTAATTTGTACCTCCACTCTCACCCCTGAGGAACATGAACATATCCTCACTGCCGCCAGACAGCAGGCAGACAGGGATCATCTAGAGGATGACCAAATCCCCCTTGGCACAGAGGTGGTCCCCGGGGAAGACCCCAATTGGAGTTATCAACCTGGCCAAGGGTCCAACATCCCTTGTCAAAACCTTATGCTCCGATACTTAATCAGAGGTATGGATGCAGTTTCTAACAAGGTTGTAAATTAGGATAAGCTGAGGGAAATTACCCAACTCCCCGAAGAAAACCCAGCCCTTTTCCTGAACTGCCTTCAAGTGGCCCTAGTTCATTATACCCGCCTAGACCCAGGGTCCTGCAATGGGGCCACAGTCTTAGCCTCTCACTTTATCTCTCAGTCAGCCCCGAATATTAGAAAAAAAAAAAACAACTAAAAAAGGCTGAAGAGGGCCCTGAGACTCCCATCTAAGACCTGGTAAAAATGGCTTTTTAAAGTTTTTAACGCCCAAGAGGAAACAGCTGAAGCCGCCCGCCAAGAATGGCTGCAGCAGAAGATTAGTCTCCAGACCCAAGCTTGGTAGTGGCCCTCCGGCCGGTAGGAGAACCGACAAAGAAGCCAACCTCCAAGGGAGGACAGCGCACACCACCGGGCGCTTACTTTAAATGTGCCAAAGAGGGCCACTGGGCCAAGGCCTGTCCACAACCAAGGCCCCCCACCAAGCCTTGCCCACAGTGCAAACTAATGGGCCACTGGAAGTCGGACTGCCCGACCCTGGCTCAGCCTCCTGCACCTCAATGCTGGGGAGCTGAGAACCAGGCATTTCCGGTTTCAGAACTGCTGGACTTGATGGACGACTGAGGGGGCCCTGGCTCTTCGACTCCAGTTACCCTCACCGAGCCCAGGGCTACGCTCCAGGTAGTGGGTAAGTCTGTTTCCTTTTTAATAGACACGGGGGCTACCTACTCTGTCCTTCCCTCTTATTCAGGCTTTACAGTTCATTCCCAGGTCTCGGTCATGGGAATTGATGGATCGCCCTTGACCCCATGGCGGACGACCCTCCTTAACTGCCAATTTGAGGGTCACCCATTCTCTCACTCCTTCCTAGTCATACCCTCCTGCCCAGTTCCCCTCCTGGGGAGAGACATTTTGTCCAAACTCCGGGCAAGTATTTCATCCTCCCCCAGGCAAGCCTTCCTATTAGCACTGGTGCCAGATCCCGACCCCGGGCCTGACTCGGACCCCAGAGTCCAGCTTCTACCTGGAGTCGACCCTAAGGTCTGGGATATGGATACCCCCACTGTAGCCTCCCTACAGAGACAAATAACTTCTCTCGCCCAAGTCTCGTTACAGAACCGGTGAGCCCTGGACCTGCTTACAGCCAAGCATGGGGGCACCTGTGTCTTCCTGCGGGAAGAATGTTGCTACTACATCAACGAATCTGGCCTTGTAGAGACCAGGGTTGAAGCCCTCCATAAACTCAGCTCTGATCTCCAGAAACAAAAATTCTCAGCAGAAGCCTCTTCTTGGTGGAACTCCTCCATGTATTTTTTACTGGCTCCACTCATAGGACCCATTTTCATAATTGGACTAATCTTATTGATTACCCCTTGTCTTTTTCGCTTCCTACAGACCCGATTTCAGGAGATCACCAGAATAGCAGTCAACCAGGTGATGCTGCAACAGTACCAACCCCTGCCCACCATAGCAGATACAGACTGCTCTGGCTCTTTCCTACCCCTCCCCAGCTCCACCCCCATACAGCAGGAAGTAGCCAGATAAGACCACGTCGCCCCACTCCCTATACCAAAAAGCTAGGAATATCCGGTAGAACCCTCCGGGCAGGGGCCGGAAAGTCCCTCATATCTTTGGTATTTCTGCAATTACTGACCTTTAGCACACACACCCTGTCTGAAAACACAGTGGAAGTTCGTCAGCCATTAGCATCCCTAGTTACGCAAAGTACCTGCAGGCCGAAACCACAGTGGAAATTCCCCAGGCAGCCTGAAGGGGTATAAAAATTTCAAGCCCCACCAGTTGGGCGCGGCTTCTCAGGCTCCCATTCCGAGTCTGCGAACCTGCCCGGAGTCCTCCCAATAAAGCCTGACTTTTGCTCATTTGGCTGTTTCGGCTCTTCGTTCGTGTTCATCAGCGGCACCCGGCAAGCTTTCAGTAAGGAATGTAACTTTGGGGAGCTCGTGGTTTATTGCCTCATTTGGGGTCATACTGCTCCACCAGCTGTTGAAATCCTACTTCTTTCATCAACGTGTCTGGGCATCTATGTCCCCCTTGAATCCTGCTACAGTATAATAAATCAGCTGTTTTTATGTCAACCTGTTTCAATGGGCCATGAATTTGTAAATTCTCTCTGTAACTGTGTTGGGCAGATAAAATATATTATGCTCACTTTGTTAAAGATGGCGCTGCCCACGTGGAAGTTTGTTGATATTAATGTGTGTTCTTGAACAGGCTGTGGGCAGGCCGGGTCATTATAGCCTAAGGCTTCGTTTAAGAGTAAGCTCTTCCCCACACTCTTGACTGATTGGATGATGTAGGGTGGTGCACTCTCCTGAGAATCCCATTATACAAAGACTTCCTTGTTTGTATAATTGGATTAAAGGTTTTGAGTCTATGCTATAAAGTGGGAGAGACCAGTAGCTTGATCTCTCTCTCTTGGTTCTTGGTTCCTGAGGTATTAGAGAGGAGAGCAGATTAAGGCCATGTGGAGGAGAAGTAGCCAAGAGGGCAGAGTGCTAAGGAAGAAGCCAGTTTGTTAAGAGTTTGTGCAGGAGGAGATGGGAAACAGAGGTGAATAAGTCTGGTGAGCTAGAAAGCTTTGATGCTGGGAAACTCGGATAAGTCAGTAGCTTTGTGAGCACTGAATGTGTGGGTTTTGGAGTCCAGTGTGTGTTTTTGCTTGCCCGCCGGGTGCAAGCTAGAATTAAAGCTGATGGCTCACCAGTTTGTGGTTCCTGTGTTTCATTACCGACTGTTCGAATCTAATGCAAACCTGCACGGGTCAGGCGGCTGTGATCCTGATCACGACTACTGGCTTTACATTTGGCGTAGTCTGTGACAGGATTTGATACAGATCAGCATGGAGCCGCCACCACCTCTGAGCGGTGGAGTAGAGAACTGGCTGCTGTTATGGTTTCCCATAGCTGTTTTCTGGGGGACTGTAGGCTGGATGACTTTTACAGTCATGCGTGAGGAAACCGAGAGCTCTATGGAAGAGGCTTCCCAGAACCTGCAGGCCGAGCAGCAGAAGGAGCTGGAGGAAACATGGGAGAAACAGATGCTGACCCTGGAGCTGAAGGAAGTGCTGGAGGCTGACCAGGTTTTCGAGATTCACCTGGAAATGAAGCAGCTGCTGGAGAAGGAATCACAGGTTCATGAGTTGGAGATTGCTCTGGATGTTGTGGAGAGCCAGAAGCAGCATGAGGCCGGATATGGAGCTTCAAGGCCTGCTGAGCAGAAGGCAGCAGTGGCCCAGACCTCGAGCCCAGCAGCAAGAGCTGGTGTTTTCAGTTCCTCTTTGGAGGATGAGGAGAATCAAGCTGGAGTTGCAATCCGCAGTCTCCAGAAGGTGAGAGCCCAGCAGCAAGCAGTAGCTACGCTGCTGGTAGGTCTGCGATTTTGGGACATAGGGGTGGATGCCATCATGCTCCCCAGAGCAGAGATGGAAATGCTGACTGTCATTGCCACATGCTTCCTCTTAGGACAGTGTAAAACCTGCCATGATGGCAGGAATGACGGGGGAGGCTAACACCCCATGTGTGTGGACTGATTTCCTGGACTATGACCGGATGGGCACAGGCTCCTTTGTTGAATGGACTTATGGATTTTGGACAATGTGAAATACCCTGATGGAGGTCGGGTGGCTTTGATGGAAGCCCTCCCCCTGCCCCGGGAAGCCTTTCAAATGGTAAGAGAGAAGGCCGAGGACATCTTGCACTTTTGACAAAGTGCTCAGAGACTGGTGAAATGTACTGTTGGGCAAATAAAATATATTATGCTCACTTTGTTAAAGATGGCGCTGCCCACATGGGAGTTCATTGATATTAATGTGTGTTCTGGAACAGGCTGTGGGCAGGCCAGGTCATTATAGCCTAAGGCTTAGTTTAAGAGTAAGCTCTTCCCCACACCCTTGACTGATTGGATGATGTAGGGTGGTGCACTCTCCTGAGGAATCCCATTATACAGAGACTTCCTTGTTTGTATAATTGGATTAAAGGTTTTGAGTCTATGCTATAAAGTGGGAGAGACCAGTAGCTTGATCTCTCTCTTGGTTCCGGAGGTTAGTATGAGAAAGGAGAGCAGATTAAGGCCATGTGGAGAGGAGAAGCAGCCAAGATGGCAGAGTATTGAGGAAGAAGGCAGTTTTAGCAGAATTTGTGCAGGAGGAGATAGGAAACAGAGGTGAATAAGTCTGGTGAGCTAGAAAGCTTTGATGCTGGGAAACTCAGATAAGTCAGTAGCTTTGTGAGCACTGAATGTGTGGGTTTTGGAGCCCAGTGTGTGTTTTTGCTTGCCCGCCGGGTGCAAGCTAGAATTAAAGCTGATGGCTCACCAGTTTGTGGTTCCTGTGTTTCATTACCGACTGTTCGAATCTAATGCGAACCTGCACGGGTCAGGTGGCTGTGATCCTGACTGTGACTACTAGCTTTACAAACTGTATTTAAGGACATGCAGATTTTGCATCAGATCAGAATGTTAATAGAATGAGTTACAAATAGAGATAAAACTTAGACTCTAAGACAGAGGCAGATTAAATTTGGTTGAGGCCCCAGGCACAGAAGAAAATATTGGGTCCCTTACATAAGAAAAAAGTGTAAAGTTGGAGTTTTTCTGGGCCTTTCAGAAGTCAGGGTCCAGGAAGTGTGCCTGTTGTGCACGCCGTTCAATCTGCCACTGCTCTAAGAGATATAAATACCAGGGTATTATAGTTTTGCTTATGTGTGAAAATTGATCAACAATCAGAACACTGAAAATAACATTTGTAAAGAGGGACAAATATAAGGTGACAAAAAATGATTTGTCTTTGGGTGATGAGTATACAACATAATCAACAGTTCAAATGCTATAGAAATATTTACCTGAAACTTATGTACTCTTAGTGATCAATGTCACCCTGTTACATTTTATTTTCTAAATAAAATGAAAAATATAATACTTAAAACAGCAGACAGGAAAAGTTATATGAGCCATGACAATATATCTTAGTCTGTTTTGTTTTTTTTTTTTAAAAAAAATTCAAAGGCTGAGTGGCTTAAAATAAGTATTTTTCACAGTTCTGAAGGTTAGGATATCCAAGATCAAGGGGCTGGCAGATATAGTTTCTGGTGGGCCTGCTTCCAAGTTCATAGAGAGCGACAGTCTTGCTGTGTTTTCACATGGCTGAAGGGGAAGTGAGAAACCTCTGAGGTCTCTTTCATAAAGGCACTAATCCCACTCAATGGAACTCTACCCTCATTACCTAATTCCTTCCCAAAAGCCACACCTCCAGGTATTATCACATTGAACATTAACTTAATATATTAATTTTGCAGAGACACAAACATTTAGTCTTTTGCACAGTAGATAAAGTTTCACTTCATATATCTACAATTACCCTCATTAGCATTTTAATGTTGAGAGAAAAGAAATTCAGAAAACTCAAGCCTCTTCGTATTATACAATGGAAAGCATCTCAATCTTCTATGAAGAGTTTTCACCTTCTCTTTTATTTTTTTTAATTTAATTTTATTTTTATTTTATATATATATATATTTTATTATTATTAATTCTAATGGGGTGACACCAATAAATCAGGGTACATATGTACAATGAAAACATCTCCAGGTTATCTTTTTTTTGGTTGTTATTTATTTATTTACTTATTTATTTTTTTAATATATATTTTATTATTATTAATTCTAATGGGGTGACACCAATAAATTAGGGTACATATGTACAATGAAAACATCTCCAGGTTATCTTATCATTCAATTGTGTTGCATACCCATCACCAAAAGTCAAATTGTCCTCTGTCACCTTCAATCTGGTTTTCGCTGCGTCCCTCCCCTCCTCCCTATCCCACTCTGCCCTCCCTCCCCCCGTCCCATAACCACCACTCTCTTGTCCATGTCTCATACCCTCACTTTCATGTCCCACCTATGTATGTAATCGTGCTGTTCTCAGTTTTTCTTTTTTTCTGATTTACTTATTTCACTCCGTATAATGTTATCAAGGTACATCCATTTTGTTATAAATGATCCGATGTCATCGTTTCTTATGGCTGAGTAGTATTCCATAGTATATATGTACCATAGCTTTTTAATCCACTCGTCTTCTGACGGACACTTGGGCTGGTTCCAGATCTTCGCTATAGGAACAGAAGAAAAAGACAAACCACACAATGGGAGAACATATTCGACAGCACATCTGATAAGGGGTTAATAACTAAAATTTATAAAGAACTTATAAAACTCAACACCAGGAAGACAAACAACCCAATCAAAAAATGGGCAAAAGAAATGAATAGAAATTTCTCCAAAGAGGACATACAGATGGCCAAAAGACATATGAAAAAATGCTCATCATCACTAATCATTAGAGAAATGCAAATTAAAACCACAATGAGATATCACCTCACACCAGTCAGAATGGCACTTATCAGCAAAACAACACAGAATAAGTGCTGGCGAGGATGTGGAGAAAAGGGAACCCTTCTGCACTGCTGGTGGGAATGCAGACTGGTGCAGCCACTGTGGAAAACAGTTTGGAGATTCCTCAAAAAATTAAAAATCGAACTGCCTTTTGACCCAGCTATCCCATTTTTAGGAATATACCCTAAGAACATCATAGCACTGTTCGAAAAGAAGAAATGCGCCCCCATGTTCGTCACCTTCTCTTTTAAAAGCAAAAGTCCTCTAAATATGCATCATATATTATAGTTTATTACATATTTTTCTTTTTCTTTTAAGAACATTTATAAAAACTGTATTGACATGTGCTTATCCCTGAATAAACAACATTCCCAAATTATGTAACCACCATTTGGAAGATAGCACTAAACTGTGGTCAAAAAAGATACTTAAAAATGATGTAAATGGCTCAAATGCAATACAAGTTATTTCTTAGTTCACACAATAATTCCAGGTGCTTCCTTTCTTCAGAGCAACCCAGGGGGCCAATTTACTCCTGGACTGTGGCTTTATCCTTCAACATATTTGGCATTTACTAACACAAGAGAAAGTGGAATATTCAGAAGAGAAATCAATTCATTAAATTCTTTGCTTGGAAATGATTCTCATTCCTGTTTATATTATTTTGATGAAAACTAATCACATGACCACATCTGGTTGTTAGCAATGTGAGAAAACAGTTTTTAATTGGTTTGTTGCTTTCCAGCTACATGCGCACAGTGAGAATAAGGGAGAAACAGCTACTCCCACAGTCCATTTTTTTGCTTATCAAATTTACACTTAGCTCTTTGGATGGGAAGTAGAAGTGTATATTTTGTTTTCAGCATTAAGGACAAACCTTCCTATTCTTAAGAAATACATCCGAAGTTTTAATTATTACTGTACCAAGCTCAACATATAGAATATCTGGGTGATGTATATAGTCCTTTTCATGGTCCATATGTGGCTTCTATTTATGCATTGACCTATTAATTGAAAAGACAAGCTGCCCTTCCCCATAGCAAATCTACAATGGTAGAAGAAGGGTAGAATATTATGTCAAAAATCCCACAGTGGCTCTGGCCATTTGGCTTAGTGGTGGAACATAGGTCTAGTATGTGGATGTTTTGGGTTCTATACCCAGTCAGGGCACACAGGAGAAGCACCCATCTGTTTCTCCACCCCTTCCCCTTTGCACTTCTCTCTTCCTCTCTCTTCTTCTCCTGTAGCCAGGGTTCAATTGGAGTGAATTGGCCCAAGGTGCTGAGGATGGCTCCATAGCCCCACCTCAGGTGCTAAGAGCTTGGTTGCTGAGCAATGGAGCAATGCCCCAGATGGGCAGAGCATTGTCCCATAGTGGGCTTGCAGGGTGGATCCTTGTTGGGTCACATGTGGGATCTGCCTCCCCTCTTTGTACTGAATAATAAAAAAAATCCCAAATAGTCATTACTTCTTGTTCCTATTTTGCTGAGCAGGCATTAAATTATCTCCCCAAATAGATTATAAATTAGTTCTGTATTTACTCCTTGAGAGGTACTATCTTGTCCATTGTTCTCTATGGTCCCTGGTTTTATCTATAGAATTTCTTTCCTCCTTCATTTTCTCCATGGTTCCATCTAAGTAGATATTAAAGATTCTGCCTTCTTGAGGGTTGAGGAACTTTCATAATTGACTTTTTATTTAAACTTTGGAGTCCAGTGTTATGGTCCATTAGTCAATTGCTTCAGTGAAGGTTCATGCTCTTTTTGTCTGTATAGTTTCTTCAAAACCTTGATAGGTTTCAGAAATATTTGTTTCTAGTTAGTGTATTGTGCCTATACTCTTATCCCAAATTCCTCTTTGGACATGGCTCTTCAGTTGGCCTTATAATTTTGCTTTTTATCTCTTTTACCTGTTTCTCTAAACTTAGTGAGTGCTATCTCAAAACCATCTACCACAAAAATCTTGGGTGATAAATCAATGCCTTTAATCTGACCTTTGCCACATGGCTGAGTTATTTTTTCTGAAGTCTGAACAGTATTTGGAGAGAAAATGCTGTGTGAGCTCCAAGAGTTGCTAACTTTCTATCCCTGTTACTTTTTGATTATTAGCCAATATATGAGCTAATTTTTCCCCTTAAAATATTTTGCTAAAAGCAGTATTTAAAACCAACACATACTAATACCTGAACTCCTTTCAACAATTTCCTTACAACTACAGTTGAATGTGTTCTGCTTTTGAACTTATCTCAGGCATCAGTTTAATGAAATATTTTGACACTTCATAGCACAGGTCCCCAACTTCCCAGCCTCCACCATCTTTCTCCCCATTGTTTAACTACTAAGTCCATGCCATGTGTTTTAGTTTTTCCCTAAGTAGGAACACTTGATTTCAAGGTGTCCGTTTCTATATTATTAAGAATATATTAGTTAAGCTGTGACAAAATAATTATGTAAACTCAACACAAGAGAAGATTATTTTTACCACTAGAGTAACAGTCCGAGGTATGTATTCCTGATTAGTGGGCATGTCTTTTCTATATTGGGATTTAGGAAACAAAGCTTCTCCCATTTTCAGTCAGTTCTTGGGGCCATAATCTTTTCATCTAGTTTAAGGACGAGAGCATGGAGGATGCACAAGGTTATTACCTTAGTGAGAAAGTAACATACATAATTTTCATTCTCCCCATAGGAACTAGTCACAGGCCATCACTAGCTGCAAGGTGGTCTTAGTAATGGAACCCTTACTTCCATTAAGCAGCTACATCAATATAAAACAGAAATGGAGAAGTAATTTTGATGTACAGCCAACTGTTTTTACCTTATTATTTAAATAATTTTTTACGTGTCTATATGGATTATAAAGCACTCAGAAGTATAACATTGTAGAATGTAAATACATTAACAATTCTATTATATAAGAAAAGTTATCTGAAGAGAAATTAGCAATTTGAGCAAAATCATAAAGTTTGTAATAGTCATAGCCTGGATGTGAAACCAGAACTTCTTTTCTAGATCTTATACTCTTCCTCTAAAATTGGTTAAAATAAAAAAAAATAAATTAATAAATTCAAATAGTTTATAAATAGCTAATTAAATTTTTATCAGTAACACATGCCCACAAATCTCAGATAGTTTAATATCCTATTTTTCTTACAATAATATAGAATCTAATCTATTAGTGACTCAAAACATGGGTATATTTTTTTTCCATTAAGTTAAAATTGTCCAGAATTTTTAACTACAACATTTTTTTTCTTTTAAGTAAAAAAATAAGATGACTTTTGTGTGTGCGAATGGGTATTCACAGTTCATATTTGCCAGTATCTAAATAATAGATATATTTAGGGCTTTACTTAAGCCTTAAAAATAATTTTTTCTAATGCATATTGTCTTTCAGAAAATTGTTTCTTATTAGGTGATCATTTATTCCTTTACTATTTTTTAAAAGTCATTGAGAAATAATTGCTTGGAAAGAAACTCTGTTCTAACTGTTCCAGTATTGAAAAGACATAAAAAGAAAGTTCAATGAGGATAAATTTTCCTCTTTCTTGTGTTTATTCAAAAATCAAGAAAATATAGTCAGCATTATGGCAGAAATTTTATTTTTCAGTCTGCCTTATCTATTTCTACTTCAAATGTACCAGACTTTCATAGAACCATAAAACTTAAAGTTGTAAAAGAGTTTTGAGATGGTCTCTTCTAATCTCTTATTCAATTTTAGTAGAGCTTAATATAGTTATAGTAGTTTTAATACAGTTTAAAGAAATTAACTACTAGCATAAAATTTGTTTTATAAATTATGCAATTTGAGATATATTTTTATTTTTAGTTAGAGAAAGCCAGAGAGAAGGACAGATAAAGACATAGAAAGGGAGAGATAAGGAGCATCACTTCTTTGTTGCAGCACCTTAGTTGTTCATTGATTACTTTCTCCTATGTGCCTTGACCAGGGGCTGCAGCCAAGCCACTGACCCCTTGCTCAAGCCTGCAACCTGGGGCTCAAGCCAGCGACCATGAGGTCATGTTTATTATCCCATGCTCAAGCCAGTGACCCTGCACTCAAGCTGGTGAGCCTGTGCTCAAGCCAGCAACCTTGGAGTTTCAAACCTGGGTCCTCAGTGTCCCAGGCCAATGCTATATCCACTGAGCCACTGCCTGGTCAGGCTTTAAATAATATTCTTAACCAAATTATTATTGGTGACAACTTTCTAACTTTCTTGGCAGGGCAAGGAGTGTTCTGATGGTCTTTTTCTCCACTGGATGATGTTGTTGACAATTGGCATTTTACTTTTGTGAGAAAGGTCTTAGGAATTCTGTGGCTTTTCTCATTTTTATTATTGCAAATTATCTGAATATATCATTAACTATTTGAAAAAGATATTTTCTAATGTATTAAAAGCAAAATGTATTTAATGAGCTGTATAAGAGAATCATTATTGTGTCTGAATGATTAACCACTGACTAAAGCATGGAAAATAAAAAAATTAATATTTGCTTTGCATAATCTATTGATATAATGAAGTTTGCAATTATTATAATAAATTATGTGTTCTTATACTAAAACTTGCTATTTACCAGTATATGAATTAGAATACTTCAATGAGTAACTGTGACTCATTTAGACTAATATCACTTATTTTATAGTTCCTTTGGGTTTGTCTAATTTAGCATACAGAATTTGGCAAATAATTAGCAAATGCTGTGTAATAGTGTCATCATTAACTTGACAGTTTCAATGTATAGTATAATTCATCTTAGATTTTTAATATCAAAGATGTTTTGAATTTGGCCATATATCACAATATATGATTATAAATAAGTTTTATTTGACATGAGCTTCAACTTTATTACAGATTTATTATTCTTACATTTTTCTTCAATGACTTTGAGAGAAAAATATTTATTCAAGTTATATAACAACAGAATAGCCTCTACATTGGGATTTGTGGCTCACTGTCTGAAGCACAGTCTAGACAATGGCAAATTCCTCAAGATTGAACAGGCTGCATATAAGAAGTTGCCAACTTGAACATGGATTTAGCTGAAAAATTACATTTTATATTTCAATGTTGCATTCTATTTGATTGTACTAAAATGTTGGACACAGAAATAGAACTCTGGTGTCCTGATTCCATGATCTAGCTATGAGTTTGTGCTGCTTGGATACAACTCAGAAGATCTTAAAACCTGCCCAGACCACTGAATACCAACTCCTTGACTGAAAGAAGTAGAATGTGTATGCTCTTTCCTTGTGCTTCATGTTGAGCACAAAAATGAAAAACCCAGTACACAATGGGTCATATTCTTCCATTGTGTAGGCCATATACTAGAAGCTAGATAGACTATCTTCTTCGTCAAGTTAACTCCTATAGGTCACTACAGATACTTAAGAGGTCCTTCATTTAAAGTCATGGCTTACAAAGTTACATAATTTTCTCTCAAAATAATGTGTACAAAGAAATCATACAAAATCACACAACACCTAAAGCAGCACATTTTTATTACCCAAATTTTGATAAAATATGCCAATTCTTTTTCTTAACCAAAGACTAATTTAAAATGACTTTCATGTATTAAATTAGGACTTCTTATTAAAGGAGATGTTATCACATTTACCTTTTCCTTCTGATTTCTTCTGTTTGTTAAATGGAGTTACAAAAGATAAAACCTTTATGTTAGAAAGAATGGGAAAGTGGGAAAGTTCACCCAACAGAGAGCCTGAAATGAAGGCAACATGCCCTCTGTAGGCCATGGTTGGTGGGGTGTGGATCATAGAAACATTGGCTGAGAATCTATACAAATGAAAATTTTTAGTGTCCTCTGTTATTCCGTATCTCACACATATCCTACCAAAAAATTCTATGTAAGGTAAGACATTTGAAGTGTATTTTACAGGAAAATTAAGCTTAGTTTCATAGAGAATGTGTCATATAGAAGTTATCTTGGGCATAACAAAAACCATGAACTGGGTGGCTGAAATTCTGCCCAATCTCCGCCCCAGGGGAAACATTATCTTTAAAATCATGGACAAATCTACCTCCTGCCCTAGAAAGAAACATATTGTTGTAAAGTGACCAGCGAATTCTAAAGAGACACCAGAGTTACAGGAAAATTTCAAGAGGAGATTTATTAAGTTGGCTGGTTGCATGGAGTTCACAGGTTCAAATCATGCAGCCCCAAGGCATTACTGTTCAGGGTTTATAAAGGCAAAAGCCACAGGATTCAGTTAGGGAAGTTTAGCAGGTGCAAATACAGTGGTACCTTGAGATACAAATTTAATTTGTTCTGTATCGGAGCTTGTAAGTCAGTCAAGTTGTATATCAAACTGCTGATACTGGACCCATGTGCCAACACGCCAACTAGCGGCAGCTTCCTGAATCATGACTCGTATCTTGGAATTTCGCTCGGATCTCAAACAAAAATACAGACCAAATCACAGCTCGTATCTTAAAAAAAAAAATTGTTGGTCGGTTCGTATCTCAAGGTACCAATGTAACTGGTTTACAGGAGCAGAAATTGTGGTTAGTCCCTTCTGCAGAGTTTCCTGACTGTTGCTGACAGTTCGACTTGTGGTCTAGCTAAGTTTGCAACTTTGCACTGACTACAAAAATTTCAAAATGGTGATTACAGAAGGCATACAAGTGATTACAAAAGAAGGCATACAAAATGGCATTGCTTATGCTAACAGTGTTACAGTTTCTTGCTACCTTGTTACAATAAATCTCTCTTTCAAGGCTGCATACTATATAAACATACTTGAAAAGATGGTTCAATAAGAAAGCTGTCTATATTTCTTCCCAAGAAACTTGAAAAAACATGAGAAAAGACTAATCTTTTAAGAGCTGAACAGTGCCCAGTGCTTGAGAGGTGCTCAACAAGTCCTTGTTTGTTAAATGGAGTATATACATAGATGTATGTATTTGAATACAATATTTGCATATTACCATACACTGATGCTGAGAGGTTAACAAATCCTGAGGATCATGGAAACTTCATGTTTGGAATCCTTCCAGACCTTTATTGCTATGTGTCTTTTCCTATGGCTGGTCCTAATTTGTATCCTTGGCTTATAATAAATGTGATTGTGATTATAATCTTATTCAGTGAGTTCTGGGAGTCTTTCTAGTGAATTATTAAACCCAAGGGTGGTTGTGGTAACCTCGGAATTTGCAGCCAGCTGGTCTGAAATGAGGGTGGCCCTGGGGACTCGTAAAATTGCAGCTGATGCCTGAAGAGAGAGAAGTCTTATGGGGAATGTGCCCTCATATCATGCAGTTTGCCTAACTGTGTGATGTGTGATTAAAGGTGTTTGTATTTGTTTGATAGGATATGGAAAGTATAGAATTTTTAATGTGCAATTATACTACTAATATAAATTTATTTATTATGGTAGTTCTATTTAATGTGTAGGTCTTTTACCAAATTAGAAGCGTAAACAGAGTACACTTCATTTGGCCACAGTTATTCTTGTACACTATTTTCCTACACATAAAAGACACACACCCTTTCAGCTAATGCAAACCCAAAGCCTTGCTTAGTTAATGCTTTCAACCAAAAGTTCACAGTCTCAGGCTGAGGTGGTGTCATTACATCAGGTTTTATGTGAATCCCCATGACCCCACATCCTCTAAACTTCAAATAAAATTAGGAAACACAGAGCCAGCCAACATGATGGTGAAGTAAGAAAAGGATTACCATAAAAATTCCCTATCAGAAAATATAATAATTGGAAAGACATACTAGTCATTGGTCCAAAATCATTTTCATATATTGTTGAGCCAAAATAATGAAGATAGCAGCAGAGGGAAATCTTGTAGAGAGAAGGAGGTTAACCTGTCTGAAAATGGCAGAGTCTTTGACTCTGTTTTCTGGGAGAAAGACCCTGTGTACTGCTTTCCTAACCTACCATCTTTAATGATGAGCCTCCCCTCCCCCTCAAGGGAACATTAGATAATTCAGCCTTTTTGGAGATCTATAGCTCTCAAAGGCCACTTTCTGCTTGTGAATATGGGAGCTGTAGGTTGCTTTAGGGGTTAAATAGCTGGTGTTAACCAATTTTAGTAATATGTTGGTTATAAAATTTTATAAAAACTCATTAATCATCTTGTCATTTTCCTTCAGGCCAATTCCATATTTGGATATAGAGAGCTAAAGATCTCATTCTGGCATAATCTCATAATTTTTGTTCTTGAACATTTCAGGATTTTTTTTTACTGGCCTCTGCTCTGTCCATCTCTCTTTTTCTAAACTTAACGTTGGATTCCTAGAAACTGTTTGAAAGAATATGCTTGGGTTGAGAAATAGACCTCAGTCATGTTTTTGTCAGCAGAATTACTGCTTATGTTATTTATCTAGGGCTGTGTAACAAATTATTCTACAATTTAGTGGTCTAAAATGATTCCCATTTTTTTTTCTCAGTCAGGGAAATTCTCAATACAATTTCAGTAATACTTCATATCTCTTTAAAAATTGAAACACAGACTCAGAGAGACAGAAAAAAAAGCACATCAATTGCTTATGCCTGCTTCTTTTTAGCTGAACAGAAAAACAGAATTCCCACTTCCTTTTGTGACCTGTTATATGTTAGTAGCTGAAATGAAGGTGGTGTTCAGTCAGTCATTTAAGGTGACTCAGTCACGTAAATTTGGTGATTACCATCTTTCTCTTTACTGACTTCTGCTACAACTCTCTTCAGAGTCACACAGTCTTTTATATTTCAAGGATAAAAAAATATCAGAAGGAGGAACAAACTAGGATGTCAACTATCACACAGTGAAGTAAATGATAATTTAACTTCCTATTTTTTCCCTGAAATGTGTGATGTATTTTTAGGATGACTATGGTTTCAGGAGGCTTCATACAGCACAGAAGAAACTGAAAGAAGGAAAATACTTTCTAACAAAGAAATTTTATTTGATTTTGGAGGATGAGCTAGCTTTCTTGTCCTAAAAGTTTGGTTTATAGTCATAATAACTCATGCTGTAAAAATTTCAAAACCAAAAAATTTGTTTCTATAATGTTTTTGTTGTCCTGATAACAAGAACTTGACATTTCAGTTGACTTTTGATTTAATCCTTTTCTGAATATTGCTTGTGGGCAAAAAACCCCAGAAGTGCTATGTATAATTTTTACCTGCTAGAAGAAAGGGATGCTCTTCTGGTTCCTTTCATTCTCAAATATTTTTCATGAATTTATTAAAAGAATTGCATTAGATTTTATGGCTAATGTATGTAGGAGCAACAAAGAAGAGAGAAGTAGTATTAGGTAGTACGAGAGATCAATGACTGGATCTATGTCCCCAGTCTATCACCTATTAGCTATCTATTACAAGTAATTCAACATTTATCATCTTCTTCGTTGGTCAAATAAGACAGGGTTGTATGAGGATGAAATATAATTACACGTGAAATCATTATTTGAACCAAAAAACATTCTACAGACATCTCAATTTCATCGGTACTTAGGACAACTGACCTCTTGAAGCCTTTAAAACAATTGAAAAGACATTTATTTCTTTAAATAAGTTTTATTGAGATAGTATACTTGTAACATTTTTAAAGTATACATGATTTGATGTAAGTATCCATTATAAAATAATTTCTACCACTAAGTTAATATATTCATTACGTCTATATTTACCTATTTTTTTTTTGTGTGTGTGTGTGAAACAACTTCAGTTCTCTTATGGAAAATTTTAATTATATAATAATCGACTATAGTCATAATGTTATACATTAAATCCTCATATTTTATAAGTGAGGGTGTAAACCCTTTTACTAACATCTCCCCATTTTTTTCAACACCCAGATTAACAATTTTTTATAAAAGATTTTACATTCATATAAGTGATACCATGCTGTATTTATGATTTTTTTTTCTGGTTTATTTAACTTAGCATAATTCCCTCCAGGTTTATAGAATTTTCTTTGTAAGGCTGAGTAATATTCCATGTATCATACCATATTATAGCACATTTTCTTGATTCATTCATCTGGTGATGGAAACTTAGATTGTTTCCATATGTTAGCTATTGCTAATAATGCTGCAAATAAACATGGGAGTACAGATATCTCTTTGAGATAGTGGTTCATTTCCTTTGGATATACCTAGATCAGAAAAGGGATTACTTGATCATATGGTAATTCTATTTTTAGTTTCTTGAGAAGCCTCCACACTGCTTTCCACAGTGGTTGCACAATTTACATTCATACCAACAGTACTAGAGGGATCTCTTTTCTCAACATCCTCTCCAACATTGTTATCTCTTGTCTTTTTCGCAATAGATGTTCTAACAGATGTTAGCTGATGTCACTTTGGGATTTTAATTTGCATTTCTATAATGATTAATGATGTCAAGTACCTTTCATTTACCAACTGCATTTGGATGTCTTTAAGTGTCTGTTCAGATTCTCTGCCTATTTTTTAAAGTACGTTATTATTATTACTATTTTTTTTTGTTATTGAGTTATATAAGTCTCTTGAATAATTTGAATATGAACCTTTTATTGGATATGTGGTTGGCAAATACTCTTCCCCATTCCATAGATTGCCTTTTTATTTTGTTGATGGTTTTCTTTGCTGAGCAGAAGCTTTATAGTTTAATGTAGCTCACTTATTTCTTTTGCATGTTTTGTTACTTTTAGTATCAAATAATAATAAAAAAGATCATTGCCAAAACCAATGTCAGGGAGCTTGCCTCTTATGTTTTCTTATAGGAGTTTTAACGTTTCAGGTCTTACATCCAAGTCTTTAATCCATTTTAAGTTTATTTTAGTGTGTGGTGTAATGTAGAGTCCCAGTTTTATTCTTTACTTTATGAATATACAGTTTTCCTGGCATAATTTATAAAAAGAATATTTGTTTTCCATTATATATGTTCTTCACTCTTTAGTCAGAAATAAATTTACTATAAATGTATGAGATTATTTTGGGGATATCTATTTTGCTCTGTTGATCTATGTGTCTGTTTCTACGCCAATACCATACTGCTTTGATTATTATAATTTTATAATATAGTTTGAAATCAGAAAGTGTGATGCTTCTAGCTTTGTTCTTTTTTTCCAAGATTGCTTTTATTATTTAGGATTTTTGTGGGTACATGCAAATTCCAGGATTGGTTTTTCTGTTTGTCAAAAATGTTATTAGAATTTTGATAAAGGTTGCATTGAGTCTATACATCATGTTTGGGATAGATAGGGACAGAAATGGAGAGAGATGAGAAGCATCAATCATCAGTTTTTTGTTGCAGCACCTTAGTTGTTCATTGATTGCTTTCTCATATGTGCCTTGACCGCGGGCCTTCAGCAGACAAAGTAACCCCTTGCTCAAGCCAGCAACCTTGGGTCCAAGCTTGTAAACATTTTCCTCAAGCCAGATGAGCCTGCGCTCAAGCTGGCGACCTCGTGGTGTCGAACCTGGGTCCTCCATATCCCAGTCCGAAACTCTATCCAGTGCACCATTGCCTGGTTAGACTAGAATTGCATTCTTAATTACACTTTCTGATTATGATTGTTGTATAGAAACACAAATGATTTTTAGGCATTGATTTTGTATCCTGAACCTTTATTGAATTAGTTGTAAGTATTTTGGTGGAGTCTTTAAGATTTTCTATACATAAGATCATGCTATCTGCAAGAAAATTTTCCATTTTTTATTTTTATTTGGAAAGTATTTATTTATTTATTTATTTGTTTGTTTATTTATTTATAACTACTCTAGTAAGAATATCCAGTGCCATATTGATTAAGTGGTGAGAGTGAGCATCCTTGACTTGTTCTTGATCTTAGAGAAAAGTCTTCCAGTCTTTCACATTGAGCATGATAATAGTTGTCTTTGTCATATATGACCTTTTGTTATGTTGAGGTACATTTCTTCTATGCCCAGTTTGTTGAGAGTTTTTATCATAAATATATGTTAAATTTTATCAGATGCTTTTTGTGCATCTATTGAGATAATCACATTATTTTGTTGAGGATATTTACATCTATATTCATCAGTGATATTGGCCTGCAATTTTCTTTTCCTGTAGTGTTCTTGTCTGGCTTTGATATTAGGGTAATGTTGGCCTTGTAAAATAAGTTTGGATGTGCTCCCCTCTTCTATTTTCTGGAATAGTTTGAAAAGAATTTTTAATTTTTTCATAATTCAGTCTTGGTAGGTTGTGTGGTCTTTGGAATTTGTCCATTTCTCATAACATCAACTTTGGTAATATATATGTAATTGTTCATAGTAGTTTATTATGATACTTAGGTTTATGCTATTAGTGGTAATGTCTCTTATTTTTTATTTTGAGTTTTCTTTCCTTTTTTTTTAGTTTAGCAACATTTTGCCAATTTTGTTTATCATTAAAGAAAGAGTTCAGGTCCTAGACAATTGGTTCAGTGGATGCAGTGCTGACCCAGTGTTTAAATGTCCTGGGTTCAATTCCTGGCCAGGGCACACAAGAGAAGTGACCATCTGCTTTTTTCCTCCTTCCTCTCCCTTTTCTCTCCTTCTTCCCCTCCCATAGGTAGTGGCTCTATTGGTTTGATAATTGGTCCTGGACACTGAGTATATCTTGGTTTGAGCCCATCAGCCTCAGGTGCTAAAAATAGCTCTATTGATTTGAGCATCAGCCCCAGATAGGGGTTAAGAGGTGGATCCTGGCAGGGGCACATACTGGAGTGTGTCTCAATATTTTCCTTTCTTTCACTTAAAAAAAAAACTTAGTTTTATTGATCTTTTCTATTGTCTTTATAATCACTATTTCTTTTCTTGTACTAATTTTGAGCTTAGATTGCTCTTTTTCTCCTAGTTCCTTGAGTTATAAAGTTAGGCTGAATTATTTCTTTTTCTTAATGTAAGCCATTATTGCTATAAACTTCTCTTTTGGAACTTCTTATTCTATATTCCATAACTTTTGTTTGTTGCTTCCTTTTATATTTGTCTCAATTGTTTTTTAATTTTTTCTTTATCCAATTGATTTTTCAGAAACGTGGTTTAATCTTCACATATTTAGAAAAATTTCAGTTTTTTACTTGTAATTGATTTATAGTTTTATAACTTTGTGTTTAGAAAAGATGCTTGCTATAATTTAAATCTTTATTTTCTTTTTTATTTTTTTGAGATAACATTTGTAAATATGATATGTTTTAGATGCATTACATTATAATTTGATATTTATATGCATTATAGCATGCTGACTTTCAAAAGTTTAGTTCCATCTGTAACCATATAATTAACCCCCTTTACCTGTTTTACTCTCCCTCAGACCCCCTTTTCTTTCTGACAATCACTAATCTATTGCTTTTTGTGAGTTGGTTTTTGTTTTGTTTCCTTTTTTGTTTTATATTCCACATACAAGTAAAATTATACAGATTTTGTCTTTGTTTTTTCTTTCCATCTGACTTATTTCACTCAGCACAATGCCCTCAGGATCCATTCATGTTGTCACAATTGGCAATATTTCATTTTTTTAATGGCTGCATCAGTTTTATAAAAAATAATGAAATATAATTTCAATCTTCTTGAATTTACTAAGACTGGTTTTGTGGCCTAACATGATTTATACTGGAGAATATTTCATATGTGTTTGAGAAAAATATGTATTCTGCTGTGTCTGGATAAAGTATTCTACATATATCAGTTTGGTTTTTTTTTTTTTTTCTGATATGACATGTTATTTAAGTCCAATGTTTCCTTATTATTTTTCTGTGCAGATGATCTATCCATTGTTGTGATTTGTTGAAGTCCCATACTATTATTGATTGCAGTCTATTTCTGTTTTTTTTTAATCTGTTAATATTTGCTTTATATATTTTCATGCTCCAGTATTAACAGAATAAAGATTTTAATTGTTATATTCTCTTGATGAAGTACCCCTTTATTATATAATGTCCTTCTTTTCTTAACCTCTTTTTTGTATAAGTATAACTACCCCAGCTTTCTTTTGAATTCCATTTGCATGGAATATATTTTTCCATCTCTTCACTTTCACTCTTTGTGTGTCCCTAAAGCTTGAGAAGTTAGGATGTTAGATATACAAATTAGTTCTTATCGGGGAGAAACTGAGGCTGAATATTTTTGCTTACTCACTCTGTTGGAACTAGAAGGCATAGCAAAATTAAGTGCTTATTCACCTTAATAGAATCTTCTTAAGATGGTTCTGGGAACTCATGAGTGCTAAGTCCCGTTAGGTCTCAGAGAGGTGACTTAGCTGGTCCTTTGGGGTGGCAGCCATAGTGGTTAATGTGTAGACATGATTTTTTCAGTGGCATGCTGACAACATGGTTTTATTGTTGGAACAAGCCACAGGGAGGAAGAAAGGAAGTGCCCAGTGGCTCCTTTGGGCTCCCTGTAGGGTCACAGTTAGTACCTAGATGAGTTCTAAATAGAAGGGGTCAGATTATAAAGTGAGCAGGTATACTCCTTCCAGACTGAGAGATGAGAGTTTTGTCTGCTTCTTCTGCACTAGGCATTGGGGTACAGCCATAGTTAGTGTTTGTGTACCCATTAACAACTGCCTTCTTGTTTGCGATAGTCCTGTGAGACTCATGAATACAAGCTTTGTTGGCTTTCTGAACTAGGTGACTTGGAAGCCCATCCCTCAGATGGAAGCCTTAGAAGTTGGGCTGCTGCATGTGTGGTTTAACTTCAGAAAGAAGTTAGAAATTGGAGGTTTCTTCCTGCTTGTATGACACTGTGCCAACAATGATGTTTACAGTCTCCATCTTTCCCACCCATTTTACTGTAGATAGTTTCTCAGTCACCTGACATGTAGGAGTCACTCAGCTATTTTTTGGATTTCTTTCAGAGGGAATTGCTCCATGTGGTAGTATATTCAGGGCACCTATTGGAGGAGGGAAATTCAGGAGCCTTCTATGTTGCAATTGTGGTGACCGGGAAAGTCAATATTAATTAACACATTGTCTTTCCAGGTCACAAATCAGATGAAACAAATTAACAATGAGAGGCAGAGGCAATTAAATTAAGAAAATTCTGTTAAAATCATAAAGAGAAGAATTAATGAAACATGCTTTATAACTAACTATGTATCATTTAAGCTACCAAGACTGAAATCTGGTTATCAATTTCTGTCTAGTTCTGATAGTTATAATTTACTTGAGGACAAATTAGTAGAGGTGAATTTATTTTTTTGCTCTATGTTGGCATGTACTTGTGAAGACAACTGTAAGATATTTTGTTTCTTAGAACTTGTGTCAATTTTAAAATAAGGAAATAAATCTGAAAAGTAATATATGTGAACATTCCCAAATATTTTTAAGAAAGAGAAAACAAAATTGTAATTTAGATTTTATTTAATTTCCTGTTGTCACCCTATGAAGAATTCTTCAAGTTCTTCTGGAGAAAAGGAAAATGAATAAATATGTTTCTTATGTTTAATGATTTTTGGCTTCAACCTGACAAATGTTTTTTGAATATCAATTCAAAACTATATGACTGCCAGCTGTTGGCAATTGCACATTGCAAAATGAGTTTAGTGGTCAGAAGGAGAATTCCAAGTCTCATAGTTGGTGCACTAAATTCAGGCTATGTCTGTAAAGCAAGACAAACCTTACCTTGAAATAACAAACCATCTGGCATTCTTCATCATAAAATTACATTGGGATATTAAATAAAACTAGTCTTGGATCAATTGTGTTGTTTGAAGTGGCCCCCAAATCAATGCTGAATAGCAACGGTGATTAGGTAACAATGTGTAGGCTTGATGCCATTGAACCTTTTGAGTTTACTGTGTAAAAGGACAATGACCAAAGCTTTAGCTCTATGACTAGCACATAGTAAGTCTTCAAGGAATGTCAGCTACTTCATTACTTTCATGAAATGCCAATTCTCAGAATAGGGTGCAGAAAAGGACAAATGTATAACCATCACATAATTCTGCATGCAAACTTACAGATTTTTAAAAATCTTGTTGAAAGTTCACAATGAAACAGCAATCTAGAAGATTAATTCAGATAAAGTAAGAATGTTATTTAAATTTCTATATTAAAAGTAAAATTTTACACTATCTGCATATGTTACAAAAGAATGTGTTAAAACAATTAAGTCAAAATAAAAGATTATATATATTCATATATATATATATATATATATATATATATATATATGCACATTTCAAGTACATTTAAGAGACTGAACTCCTTAACTACTAAATGATCAAGCATTTCTTTTTTTACAAGTGACAAACTGGTTATATTACAAATTCAATTCAAAAGTTGGACCATGTAGCCACAACAAAATACATTTTTTTATTGCGTATTTTATTGTTATGTGAATAATCTAATACTTACATTTGATAATGTAGAAAAAATATGTTTTGTAGAGAAAAAAAAATTTGATCTTTCTAAATGATGGCATTTTATTGGAAGTGGACCACAAGGAACAATATATATATTTATGCAAATTAGAACATAGCTTCATGTTGTTAACAGTTTTATTCTCTATGTAAATAATTGAATATTAATTCCATGGCACTATCTCTACTTTATGTCTTTCACATCAACCACATGGGGTGTATTAGCTTCCTCCAGCTACCATAACAATGTACCACAAACTGACTAGCTTAAACAATTTTGAAGATGAGAAGCCTAATACCAATGTATTGGCAAGAAGGATTCCTTCTGAGGATTCTGGGGAAAATCTGTTTCATGTTTTTTTCCTGGTTTCTGATTTTAAACATTAACATGCATTTGGCATACAGAGAGGTCATACATGCATTTATATTTTTATGGAGAGTGTCTCCAAAACTGTGAACAGTAGTTAAGTAAAGGATTCAGGGAAAAACTGAGTGACGGTGTATGCAATGACTGTACAGACGTCTTGTGTGTGCCCATAGTCTAGAAGCATAAAACCAAAATGACAACAAAAATGAAAGATAAATATTTTCTTTTCATGATGCCAGAATTTATATAATTCTCCCCTCACTTCTGCCTAAACTTGTGTACATTTTTATTAATTTATCAATCCATTTGTTTTCTGTTTCCATCTTAGCTCCTGCTTCCTTGGACAACCTTTTTAGTGTTTTAAGTTGGATCATTTTTTTGTAAGAGTGCTTTTAAAAAATGTTCATTGCTTGGTGTGCATGTACTTTTAATTTACGTAAACTTACTGGGCTCGTATCTACTTCTATTATTTTTCTGGGTTTTTTTTCCACTAAAAACTGATTTGAAGATCCAACCATGGTTTTTGAGTATAAGGAGTCTATCTTGTGTAACCAATGCATAGCGTTGTATGGTGCACACTCATACCATTTTTATCTGGCCCTTATTCAGGTAAAATGCCTCCAAATTCCAGCACTTCAATGACACCCCAACATGACACTTAACAACTTTTATCAAAATATATTTAAGCCATATACTCAGCACTAGATTTGTGGTGTTCAGACTATAACCTTTCTATTTTACTCAGACTGTATCTTTTCTATTCTGTGGAGAGTTTTGTTCTTCAAAATGAGGCTATTACCCAGAGATTCTATTCCAGGATTCTCTCCAACCTGTGGCATTATGTGTAGCTTTCTAGCTTTTGTCTAAAAGGTACAAAGCGAAATCGTGTTTTAAATTACATTTGTCTTATTACTATAATCTAATAATTTTGAGTGTCTCATGTATTTTTTAGTTTCTTCTAAAAATAATTAATTCATAATTTTTGATTTATTTTTTTCAGAGGCATCTTTATCTATTTCCTTGTTGATTTATGAAATTTTATTATATTATAACTATTATATATAATATCTGAAAAATAATTGTATTATATGTTTCTATTTTTATAATTCTATTATATATATCTTAAAAGAAAATTTATCTATCTTCTGCCACTTTGCCGTTTGTTCTTAACTTTGCCTATGCTGTGATTCATAGATTGAAAAAGTTTATTTTAATGTAATAAAAATTTATTTTTTGCTTTATATTTGTACTTTGGGCATTTTTCAATATATTTTGTTCAATATCCTGCCTCAAAGATAGTCTATTACATCTTCTCTATGAATGTACTGTTTCTCATTCCTATTTAAGTCTTTATTTGATCTAGTGTCCATACTTGCAGGTGATAGTCTGAGAATCTAGGTTTATGTTTCTCTATTTGTACTATAAAACTGTCTCAGAATTAAGAGTTGACTAGAACTATAGGTAAGAAGGGATAATAACAACATTAACAAAGAACATGACATTTTCAAATAAAAATCTCCTGCATAGCCAAAATAAGTGCCCAACAAAGGGCAACATACTTGGAATTATCATACTATGAATTATCTAAACATCACTGCTTTCTAGTTGATATTTCTAGAATTACAGACTATTAGAAAAACTCAGACTTTGTTAATAGGAGCTACTGCCAAGAGTATAACTTAAAAAACAATGGTTTTTACGTGGAGGTTGACCTATATAAGGAGAAGGAAAATAATTTTGATAAGGTACAAACAATTGTTTGAAACACAATGTGACTTCACCTTGACCCATTTCCAAGTGATTTATTTCGTTGTGTAAATAGCTTAACCTTAGACAACTCTTCAACCCTGCCTTTCTGGTCTCAATTCCTTTACTATTTATATCTTTAGAGACTGGCACCCCTTGTTCATGTAACAATATAACAATGGCTACTAAATCTAGATCTTTTCATCTGCTGCCCAACCTCACAAAAAATGCTGATGTTCCGAGTGTTGGACACGAGACAGACAAGCTGTCAAGTCAAACGTGCTGGCAGACAGGCTGGCTTCTGCGTTTATGGAATTCAAAGACTTGCCAAGTAAATAAATACAGCAAAAAACACATCCAAAATTAGACAAATCCCTAAATAAGCTATTATAGATAATTTTCTTCCCTGTCTCCCAGACTGCCTGTGTTTAAGGTCAAAAGGTCGTGTCACATCATATCTAGCTGAGTGTAGCATTAGGTCCTTCCACTCTGCCTAATGTACATCCAAGTCTATCATGGCATGCCTAAGGTGTCTGTTTGAATTTACAGAGCGGTTTTTCAGCAAAACTGCCAAAGTGTCTAGCTTATTATTCACAATCAGCAGTGTTATCTCATCTTTTAGTCCAGAGCACAGTTTATCTTGCTTCAGAAAGACAGATACGGAGGTTTGGTAAGGGGTACCCACTCTTTCTAGCCAATGATGGAGAAACAAATCCAAATGCTAACTCAAAAGAGGACTTATTTTGCAACTTCTCAGTTATTGGATAAATCTGTCTGATTTCTAAATAGTTCCTGCTTTGTTAAGAAAATTTTCTGCCTTGAATTAAACAGTACAGGATGAAGGGGTAGGAAAGCTGGGTGGAGTGAGGAAAAGATACTTGAATTAGAAATAGCTGATAACAAGATGCCTTCTCTTTTAAATTCAACAAAAAGTAAGCTTTTGTTGTTAAACTGGTCCACTTTCAGTTAAGCTGAAAATGATTTACTTTTAGAAGAGTATAAGCTTAAAGAATTTGCTAAAAAGCTTTGCCTTTTATGGTATTATTTAAAATAAAGATAAACAAATACACCCTTGCTATATATTTAAAACAGGAAATATTTTAGCTCTAATTCTAATTCATCTTAAAGACCTATGATCAAGTGAAGCCCTTGACTTTTGTACACTGAAATGCAATTGCCGTTCTATGAATGATCGGAGCATAGTTTAGTAACACCACATATATCTGGCCGCAGAGGTTCAAAGTTTTAATAACCATTCTCTTTCTTTTTTATTTTTCAAATTTTTCTTCTTGAGCACAACCTAAAATTTGATATAAAGCACCAAAGTGTTGAATAGCTAAATTTAACATTATAAAACTGAAACTTGAGAGCTAACTAATATAAGTGAATCTCCTGTCACAACTCAGTTGTTAAACTTGATATTTAAAATGACTTTCCCTACATATAAGAAAACTGAAACAGATAGGTATGAAGAATAGACTGGGTCTATATTATTACATTGACTGTACAGATGAGAAACTCAGGCTTCCTGAATGAGGTGAAATATATTGCTCCATTACCCAATGTAGCCTGACCAAGCCTTTTTTAAAAAGAGAAAGAAAAAAAATTATATCTGTCACAACACTTATTCTGATTGGAATTTGGAGAATGGCTTAAAGAGGGAGGAGAGTGCATTTAGGAATTTGTTAAATTTAGAGGTTTATTTTTTAGCCGTATCTTGAGTATATATTTTGATTTTCTAACCAAACTCCTGGAAGACAAAGGCTATGAGTTCTATTTCCCTTGCAAGATATAAGACAGTATCTTAGCATACTGTGCTCTCATGCACTGTACAAAGTCATTGCCTGTAAAAAAGTAACACACACTTTGATGTCATATATATAATAAAGTCAAAATAAGAGGAATATTCTTCTTAATGATTAGGGAGAAAAGGATACTTAGCATAGGCAGCAACAAATATGGGGACCCAAAGAGGGGAAAGAATGCTGTGTGTTAAGGGAGATACAGGTGCTGCCTTTGGTGCCATGGCAGCAGACGAGGTAAAACGGAATATTTATGCAATTTTATGGAAGAAAACTTCATATGTAGTGTGCATTGACAGCCTCAGGCAGCTTTTTGAACTGCTGGGTATGCACAGATAGAAAAACTTTCCTTTTGATCATCTATGGCTTTCTGGTAAGCACACAGAGGTGTTAGCTGGTTTCTTGTACTGGTGGCCAAACAAGTGTATAATCAGAAACTGTATCTTCAGATACAGAAACTGTATAATTATTCTGGAAAGAAGCCTATCAGATGCATATTACTATAGTATTCCCAGTGAGAGAGCTGCACCCAGAGTCGTGGCTACAGAAATGGGATGAAGAGTCCAAGCAAACGAGACCTGCGTTTCTGGATGTGAAAACCTAACACTTGAAATAGATATTAAACAAGAAGTTATCTAAATATTTAACAAATTGCTTGGTTCTAAAACGTACATTAATATTTTTTCTGTTTTAACATTTGTGAAATTGCAATGCATTATTTATGACCACTGATAGCCTGCTGGTTGTAGTGACATAGTAGTTGTAATAAATTGCTTATATACGGATGTCAAAGATTACAGAATGGATGACAGAACCCAGTAAAAGACAAGCATAGGCCACTTACTTTAAAAAATACTGCACCAGCCTGACCTGTGGTGGCGCAGTGGATAAAGCGACGACCTGGGAACACTGAGGTCGCCAGTTCAAAACCCTGCACTGGTCTGGTCAAGGCACATATGGGAGTTGATGCTTCCAGCTCCTCCCCTTTCTCTCTCTCTCTCTCTCTCTCTCTCTCTCTCTCTCTCTCTCTCTGTCTCTCACTCTCTTTCTCCTCTCTAAAATGAATAAAATAAAAAGAAATTTATAAAAAAAAATACTGCACCAGAAACATTCCTATTGATCCAGAAAATGTTATTGTGTGGGCAAATATAGATATCGACCATTCTGAGACTTGAAAAGTATTTCAGATTATTTGGGCTCTCTATAGAATGTCAAGATGTTATTTAAATACTTTAGTCAATATCTTCTTACTTTGTTTTTGTTTGTTTTTTCAAAAGAGTGAGATGTAATAACAATATAGGTGTAGATAAGGGTAAAGGGCTTTTTAAATAAGTATAAAATAAAAATTCCAAGTGATAAGAATAAAAATGCCACAGTTTAATTGGAAGTATATTTTTCTAAATAATGTATCTTAAAATAGATTCTGATGTCATGAAGTGCCATGATAATCATCTAAATTGTGTTTGTAATGTAGAGAGGTATGGAACACAATAAAAATCTAAAAAGGAGAGATAAAGTTCTGTAATTTACAGAGAGTTATCTCGAGAAAGTGACATTAAGGATAAAACTTTACAGATAAGTAGGAGTGAAAAACTGAAGGAAGAGGTTATTCTGGGCAAAGGGAACAAAATGTGCAGAGGTCTATATGAAAGGAAGCAATCATGGTTGAAGTGTAGAAAGCAACTAAGGCTGTATTGGGAGATAAGCCTAGAGAGGTAGACAGTGGCTACTTCCTGAAATGCCACATTATGGATTTGAGACTCTTAAAGATCTTTGAAAAGCTAGAAGGTTTTAGGCAACGGGATGGCAGGAACAGATCTGTGTTTTGTAAGCTTCTTCGAGTGGCAAATTGGAAAATGACCTTGGGAAGAATGCCAGTGGATTTTGGGAGATCAGTTAGAGGCCACTGTGTCTTTTCGGTGAATGATAATGTGACTTGCACTAGAACAGTGGGAATCAGTGGACATAGGAAGACTTGAGAGACACTATGAGGTAGTAGAAGTTAGACTTACCTTTCAATTGGATGTTGAGAGTGGGTGGTGATGATGACACCAGGTTTGGACATGGACAAGTTCATCCTTAAAGTTGCAATGTTCTCCTTTACTCTTTGTGGTTGACCATGTTTTGGTAGAGTGATAGCGGTGAGAATGGTTAAAATAAAGGATATTGATAGGCTATTTAAGAAGTATTAGAGGTAAGATATTTCATTTGTAGTCTGTGGATGAAACAATTAACATCCTTGAGCACAAACAACTAGATGAATTGTGATGCCATTTCTGAGGTGAAAAGTACTAGGGAAGGAGTAGATTTCAGGACAACTATAGTCAGTTCAATTTTAAATAAGTTCAATATTAGGAACCTTTGTGATATCCAAACAAGATGCAGAACAGACAATATTATAAATAGAGAGAGATTATATATCTATATATATATATATATATTTTTTATTTTTATCTATCTATCTATAATCTCTCTATAGCTGTCTGTAACACTTAGAAAAAAATGCCCAGGAGGCTTGTGATGTGAATTTCTAAAAATATAGCAATTAAATCTATCAACTAGGTTAAGAATGTTCTAGTTGCCTAAATAGTGCTTCTCCATCCCCCAAAAAAGTCTATTTTCTACTCTCCAAAACCTGTGAATATTATCTTATTTGGTAAAAGAGTCTTTGTAGATATAATTAAGTTAAAAATCTTGGAATGAAGAGATCATCCTGTATTATTCAGATGAGCTCTAAATCTAATGACAGGTGTTCTCATAAAAGACAAAGAAAGAAGAGGAGAAGTCCATGTGAAAATAGTGGCAAGGCTGACTTGATGCAGCCCAAACCAAAGAATGTCAACAGTCACCAGAAACTGAAATAATCTAAGCACAGTGTCTCCTCTAGAGCTTCTGGAGGGAGCACAGCCCTGCTAATACATTAATTGCAGACTTCTAGCCTCCAGAACTGTAAGAGAATACATTTCTTGCTTTTTAAATTTTATTAATTTTAGTGGGGTGACATTAATCAATCAGGGTACATAGGTTCAGAGAAAACATCTTCAGGTTATTTTGACATTTGACTATGTTGCATATCATCACCCAAAGTCATATAGTCTTCTGTCACCTTCTATCTGGTTTTCTTTGTGCCCCTTCTGTCCCAGGTTCCTTCCCTTCCCCTCCCCACCCTTGGTAACCACCAAACTCTTGTTTTAAAGTGTTAACTTAGTGGTGATTTGTAACAGCAGCCACAGGAAATTACATGCCAAGGATGAGATTTTAGGATGAGAAGAGAAGAAAAGAAGGACTGGGTTCAAATGAATAACTCCAACAAGGCAAGTCCACTAAAAAGGGATAACTTGATAAATAAGAAAGAAATGAAAAGAGAAAGAGGAGAAATATAGTATCATGAAAGCCAAGGGATAATTCAATGGAGGAATTTGACCACAGTATCAAAAACTGCTGGATTATGAAGTACTGTGGCTCTACATAGATATCCTGGGTTTAGATACATGGAAGATAGTAGGACCCATAGAGATATAAAATAAGATGTTTAACAGTAATTAAATGAGGCAAAGTATCTCCCTGAGTATTATTTTTCTCTCCTATAACTACTCAGGTTTATGATTTGCTTGTATCAAATGGAATATTATTTTCACTTTGCTAGTTGGAACCCTTATTTGAATACCATGTTGTAAGGAAGCCCAAGCAGTCCACACTGAGAGACTACAAGTGGAAGGAGAAGGCCTGAGACTACATAGGAACATGCAGTCAGACCCCATCTGCTTCAGGCCTCACTACTCCAGCTCTAACTTTGTGAATATCATGAGATACCCCAATCTGGAAGCACCCTTTATCCTGACCCAAAAAACCTTGAAAAGTATTGTGTTATTTTAAGCCTCTGTTATTTCATACAGAAATAGTAATCAAAACATTTGGTGAACAGTTAAGTGATGAAGAATAAATGCTCCCATTATGTGAATCAAGTTTCAATAATAGCATAAAAGAGAGTATTAGTACAACCTTGAATCATTTAATTTTACTTAGCCAAATTAGTACTTGAAAAAGATTTCCAATTATATTTTGACTGCATTGTATTTAGGTATTTATCAGGAAGTTGCTTCATTTTGTTGTAAAATTAATAATAGATAGAACTTACATACACAACTTAATTTACATTTTAATTTTCAACACACATGTAGCAACATTTTTGAGACTGGGTTCCCAAAACTTATAAAAAATTAACCATTTGGACAAAATTCCTAACCTAAATAAATGTTTATGCTTAATCTATAATCTCTTATCAGAATTCATGAAGTTAAACATGGAGTCAGAATTTAGATTTAAAAAATATTTAACACTTCTAACAGGCTCTAAGGCAGTACTTCAGAATCTAACATAACAAAGTGACATAACAAAATGTATTATATTCACTCCAGTTTGTATTAACAAAGACTATAAATGACTTCATATCAGTTTACTGTTTTTTTGGGAAAAAAATGGAAAAATAGAAATTATTTTCAGGACATTTTGGAATTTGGAATCATGGATAAGGGATTGTGAACCTGTATACCTGTCCTCTCTTCCTCTAGCCTCCCTACCTCCCCCACCCCTATCCCATACACACACCATAACTAGGGAACGGAGCCCTGATGGAGAAATATTCAAGCACAGAAAATACTATTTTCATTAAAAATTAAACATCTATAATATTCAAGGGGTCCTTGAAATTTGCTTAGCATTTCCACCATGTTTTTCTGATCTCTCATCAAAATTTCAACCAAACTGTTTTTCTCTTCACTTTTAGTAAGACACTTAATGTTGTAATTTCCACTGGAAATAAAAGCCATTAGAAGGAGACTTTTTCGTTTTTTCTGATACTAAACGTGACTCTTAGAATAATAAGGAATTCTCATGCCTCCTATGAAGGCTAGTTTTACAGTTTTACCCTATGGATGCAATCCTATTTTCTTCTATTTACTCAGGAATGTCATACTATTAATTCATCCTTTCCTATATGTACTAAACAGGATAAGTCTTAGTTTTCTATGTTTCATTATTTGCTGAGTGATGTTGATCTAGAAAATACTGGAACATTGGAAGATAAACAAATAACGAGATCAAGCTTGTTTATGAGTTTGTGAAATATTAAGTAAGTGGTTGAATGCATAGAACTAGAGCTATTAATTTATGTTATGTTAAAGATTTGGACATGGGTAAACTGACAACACAGAGGGTATACAGTAAAAATGAAAGAGGATTTAAATCTGGGCCATGAGTTAAATAATCAGGAAGATAGAAAGCTTTTAAAAGAGACTGATAAAAAGTGGCCAGAGGAGGAAAACCCAGATGCCATACTCCATACAGAAATAATAAATCAATTTGACTATAAAGAAAGTAGAGCCACAGAGTTGTAACTGGAGAAGAATGAGTGGAATATATAGGGACTGTTTTTCTTTATCCTATTAATATAGGAGCATACTGTGTCATATATAATTATAAATGAGTTTCTTCCAGGGGATTATGAACTTTTAATTATGATTATGGTTAACAAACTTATGTCCTAATCATTAGTTTATTAATTATTGTCAATAAAACTATTAAGTCTCGAGTTAAGGCTGGGAGACCATAAATTAAGTAAAACATATGTGGTACCCTTAATATGGTCAGTCAAATGAGGAGCTCACTCTTAGTGATATTTGTTATAGAAGCTTGTCACTGTACCTATATGGTTGTGGTAAAAATGCTCCTAAAAAGTGTAAAAGTAGAATATAGAAGACATCTTTCTAAAAAGGGGGAAACTGTTCTATAAACACTGTCTTTCATTGTGAGATTTATGATCAAGGTCCAAGACATCTTTGAAGTTAGAATGAATAGGGAAATAACATCAGATAAGGTGGCAAGTCACTGTAGTTATCTCAAAATCATCCCTAAATTCTGCAGACTGCAGAACCTCAAATATTTACTCTGAGGGTTGTATGTTTGCAGGCATCTAACTTACTAAAATACTATTTTAGATAAATAGTTCATTAATGTGTTTTCTCTACATTTTCATAAAAGTTACATTTTGAGGTACAATATCATGTTTTAATCACAGAAGCCAATATCATGACACAGTAGAAGCACTACTGGGGTTCTGTATATTCTGACTTTTCCACAATGTGTCTGTGGGATAACCTAATGCAATTAAAAATTTAAAAATGTATTTATCTTTACTGACTTTAGGCTTGTTTAATATTTTGTTCCATACAATGACACTTGCAGGAAAATTGTTGTATAAGAATTTTCCCCAGATTTTGTAAGTGCATGTTCAAAATTTATGTTATAATATTTACTTCTTAGTTGAAGAAATATTGCTTATCTTTTGAATTTCAAATGCTCTGGAGTAGGTAAAATAATGAATTTCTTTTTCTGTTATCTTTAAGAAAGGAAAATTATCATGTAACATATGATCTGTTTATAGTTTCTGTGGATGTTATCTTCCCTAAAAAGTGAGTGATCAGCATGAAACAAAGCAGATGGTGTGGTATCTGGTTTGTGTCTGAGAGTAAGTGTATCTGAGAACTATAAAATCCTCACACAACTGTGGGTCATCGTCATGCCCACTGGCATTCTACAAAGAGGCCCTCTGGGACTGAAATCATTATCAGGCAATTATTTGGGAACTTTGAGAGAGAAAACATTTGACAAAAACATATTAACACTCTTATTTCTTTTACTTCAATTATTCTGCTTCATGCACACAGATAAATACAGACATAAACAAAATAGAGACTGCAGTAAATGAGAATGACCAATTTAAAATAAAAGACAGTTAAGCTTTAGTTACCATGAATTACAAGTTTTATATACATGAACATTCAATTTTGTTTGATATAAATTTCACTATTGTGGCCATAATTCCCTGACCTACAACTGTGTTTTATAGAAATTGGTACTTTCTCTACAAATGCATTACTCTGACCAAATTTCAACACTGTATTATAATTATATGTTTCTGCATTTGTTTTCCTACTATAAATCCTTAAGGATATGATACTTTATTATGTTGTATCTTAGCACCTTCTCTATACTTTGGCATATAACAAAGTCTTTAGTGGTAGTCCTTTCAATAAAAGATAGATGTTTATCCATGATAAATATATATTTGTGTACAAAATTAATAAATACATAAGAAAGAGGTTGTGTTCTTATTTACAATAGATTTTTTTAAAATTTCTCACAAGCTTTGGAATGAAAATAAGTTTAATAAAATATATTTATCTTACATTGAGTTAATTTTAAGTTTTAAATTGTTTTTAGTTTAATTATAAAATAAATCTTACATCAGTCCTTATTATATAGTTATGTTAGGCTTAACTGTAGTTCCATGCATGTCAGCAAATCAGTGCATGTTTATAACACAATTCATAACAAAGCATGTTTTCAATTTTATTTTTAGTTAGAATTAGTGTGGACACACCTTAATATAATATTTTTATGAAGTTTGAGTGAAGTAAATCTTATAATTTTATATTTAAAGTTTGAGCTATCCTTATGAGTTCCTACATAGATTAACATATCAATAGGAGACATCATTGCTGCTCATTGCCTTTAACTGAAGATATTAATAAGTTCAAACTGTGGTGTTGATCTTACATCTTATCACAATGATTCTGTTCTTTCTCAGAAAATGTGCTTTACGGTCTCATTTATATGGACCTTCCTGGTTATCACCTACCAAATTTTCACATTTAATTGATTATCAAGCTATTGCCTCTATCAAAGACTATTTAAAATCCTATTTAATAAAAACTCAGATATACTAATATCAGTTCTTCATGAGAATCTCAGTCTATTTATATAAAACAAGACATAAATTTACCATTTTGCTCAATTATACTAATTTGTAACTATATTGAACAATTAGAGTCAATTATCTATTATTCAAAACAAATGCTAGGTCTCCCAAAAGTCAAACATTTCTTTGAGAAGAGAAAATAAAAACAACAACAACAAAACCCAAGTAACAAATACCAAAACCTAATCCCTAGGAGTGGTCTATTTCAGAATTATATACAAAATCGATTAGACTGTTTCCCTCATGCTTACCCTTTTGCCTCTCCTTCACTTTTTCTGATATGGGGACACTGGCTCACCATTCTTTCTGTTTCCATTGTGACTTCTTTTCACATTCCTCATCCTCCTTATTTTCTCAGAAGAAGAGTGAGATAACTGGTGAAATGGGAAAAGCCACAGAGATGATAGACAAAACATTTCCAAGGGGTCCCAGATTGTTCACAAGAACTGGAGTCTGGCCTGCTTTCTGTTCTACAGGATGGGACTTAACATTGAGGGCAAGACCTGTGGTTGAACAATTGAGCCAGCAAGCCTATGTTTCCCCACATCTAAGCCTATGCTGTCCACTCAGCATTAATATTAATAAAACTAATGTATTTTGATCTCTGTCTCTGTGATTCGTATGTCTATACCACAGTTGATTGGCAATGCAGATGGAAAAAAGCAATATTTGTTAACTCTTTAGAATCCCAAGTTTCCTTTCTTGCAGTTTTAATCTGTGTCTTCCCATCGACTTTCTTTTCTACTATTTCTACAATGTAAGTCTGCTCTAGTTTTACAGCAGTCCTCTTGTATTCTTACTCTCTTTTATGAAAGCCTGATTATTTTCTTAGCATGAAACTTCTCAAAGTGCGTTCGATATTTGTTCTTTCAATGGTTTCTTTTCTCTCACTCCTCTGATTTTATTGAAACTATATTTGGAGAGCTCTCCAAAGTTCCCTAAATTCTGCATCTCTTTCTTAGTCATCATCTTTTAGATAAAAAGCAGGTTCAAACTTGGCCGCCATCTTTCTCATCAAAAGGCAATATCTTCAGTTATATAAAAGGCTTTGGTTCTGAGCACTATAATCTAAAATAAGTGTCCCATTTCTGGCTTTATACTATACAGACAGTCTGATAATGTAGTGTGTCATTCCTTCAGCTGAGCAAATAAACTCCCTGTAGAGTTCTTTTGATAAAAGTGAGCAAAAAGCACTCAGTGAAAGCATTCCTCAGGTGTAGGTATGTCCTTGGTGTAGGTAACAACATAGAATCCTGAAAGAACTAGATGGAAAATTGTCATTCAAGTAAGCATTTTATAAATATCTCTTTGTCAACTAAACTTTTGAAACTGTCCTCTGAAATAACCACGGTCACCAGCATTCTGTACTCCTGAATGAAGGTAATTGAGAATTATTTAAAATTTTTTTTAAAAATCATATTTTTATTTCTTAACTGTTTTTTTTGTTTGCATTCTGAATGTCTAGTGGTTTTCTATTTATCTTTCTAGAATGCTATGCTTAAATAGTTTAAACGAGAACTTTTATCTGTGTCTTTAATCTCTTCCTGCCTTAATACAACTTCTCTTGGCTTCTTCCTCTTTTTTGAGTGAGAGATTTAATATTTCAGTCACTGCTGATATTCATTAATCCTTTATATACTAATAAAAGTAATGTATTTTAATCTCTGTCTCTGTGATTCCTATGTCTGTACCACAGTTGATTGGCAATGCAGATGAAAAAAAGCAATATTTGTTAACTCTTTAGAATTCCATTTCCTTTCTTGCAGTTTTAATTTTATGCAGAGCTATAGAAATGTGTTTGTTGGATACCTATAAATGTAATAGTTTCAAAAGACAAATATGTAATTTAATGTTGAGAGAAGACTATAAAAATGGCTGTGAAAGGTAGTGAGGACATTAGTCAGTGTGAGAATGATAGAGAAATTCAAATGTGTCTTAGCAGTAACAAGAAGAGATCAATTGAAGGGAGGCTAGTCAGAGAGAATTTGAACTAGCTCAGGGGTCGGGAAACTATGGCTCATGAGCTGATGTGGCTCTTTTGATGGCTGCATCTGACTCGCAGACAAATATCTAATTAAAAAAATAATAATGTTAAAAATACAAAACATTCTCATGTATTACAATCTATTCATTTTCTACCGCTCATGTTCATGGTTGCAGGTGGCTGGAGCCAATCACAGCTGTCCTCTGGAACAACACCAAATTTTTATTGGATAATGCATAATGTACACTTCCCTCCTTTTAATCAAGTAGTCAGCTAGCTAATTGCAGAAACCCTTTTTGAAAAAGAAGATGGCTAAAAGAAAAAAAGATGAGGACCATCGTACCTTCCAGCAGAAATGGATAGAGGAATTCACCTTTGTGGAGAGAGCCGGTTCTGCAGTGTGTCTAATATGCAATGATAAAATTGTATCAATAAAATGGTCAAATATAAAGCGGCATTTTGACACATGCCATACTACATTTGCATCGAAATATCCGGGGGGGGGGGGCAGCAGGAAGAAAGCATGTCAAGAGCTACTGTGCAGAGTGCAAACTAGTCAACAGCAACTCCATGTTTGGACTGAACAAGGTGAGTGGAATTTGGCTAGCTTTGCTGGTGCTTTAGCAATTATGAGAAACAGAAAGCCATTCACAGATTGGAAGTATGCCAAAACACTAAACACTTGATGTTGCCAATGAACTTTTTGACGATTTTTCAGATAAAGACAAAATAATCAAACAAATAAAAACATGTCTCTGTCGGCCAGAACTGTTCACGATCGTACCATCATGATGGCAAATCAAATTGAAGTAACACAAGTGACGGACATAAATGAAGCACCATTCTTTTCTCTCACTTTGGATGAGTCAACAGACGTAAACCATTTATCCCAGTACAGTGTGATTGCAAGGTACATTGTGGGTGACACACTAGGTGAGTAAAGTCTTGCTGTTTGCCTATGAAAGAGACAACATGAGGGGAGGATTTATTGAGTCTTTCACTGAGTTCGCTAAAGAAAATAATCTACTGGTGAATAAATTTATTTCAGTGTGTACTGATGGTGCTCCCTGCATGGTGGGGAAAAACAGAGGATTCGTAATATTTCTTCATGAACATGAAAAGAGACGCATCCTAATTTTCACTGCATACTATATCAGGAAGTGCTTTGTGCTCAGATGTGTGGCGAGCAGCTTAGTGAGGTGATGTCACTGGTCATTCGGGTGGTCAACTTTATTGTTGCCCGAGCTTTAAATGATTGCCAGTTTAAAACACTGCTGGATGAAGTTGGGAATAATTATTCTTGTCTGCTTCTGCACAGCAATGTGCGTTGGTTATCAAGAGGGAAGGTGCTCAGCCGTTTTGCGGCTTGTCTGAGCGAAATCCGGACATTTTTTGAAATGAAAAATGTCGAGCATCCTGAGTTTGCTAATACTGAATAGCTTCTGAAGTTCTACTATCTCGTAGGCATGACTGAACACCTGAACCAGCTTAGTGTGAAAATGCAATGAATTGGAAATACAGTCTTAGTCCTTCAACAAGCAGTGTTTGCATTTGAAAACAAGTTGGAACTCTTCATTGCCAACATTGAAACAGGTCGTTTACTACACTTTGAAAAACTGGGAGAGTTTAAAGATGCATGCACAGCAAGTGACCCTGCTCAACATCTTGATCTCCAGCAGCTAGTGGGTTTCACATCTAATCTTATGATGTCATTCAAAGCACACTTTGGAGAATTTCGTGAGCTCACTCGCCTTTTTAAGTTCCTCACCCATCCACACGAGTGTGCAGTGGACAGTGCTGACCTGAGTTACATTCCTGGTGTTTCCGTCAGAGATTTTGATCTACAAGCTGCTGACTGAAGGCCTCAGACATGTGGGTGAATAAGTTCAAGTCACCGGGTAAAGATTTGAAAAGACTTGCACAATAGCAAGCAGAATTGGCGAGCAAACACACGTGGGGAGAAATGAAAAAACTTCAACCCACGGACCAGCTGATTGTCAAAACTTGGAACACGCTTCCCGTCACATACCACACACTGCAGCATATGAGTATTACTGTACTGACAATGTTTGGCTCTATGTATGCATGTGAGCAGTCTTTCTCACATCTAAAGAACATTAAGACCAACCTATGATCACGTTTAATGTCTGAAAATCTCAATGCCTGCATGAAGCTTAACCTCACAAGGTATCAACCAGACTACAAAGCCATCAGCAAAACCATGCAGCACCAGAAGTTGCATTAATGGTAAGAAGTACTTTATTCATCATTGATTAGTAATAGCATAAGAACGTTTTAAAAAGAATTCAGAGACTTATTGTACTTTAAAGTGTTGGTCTTACATAAAATGCACACATTTACTTGTATTTAGTGTTAAACACATTGTATGGCTCTCACAAAATTACATTTTAACATATGTGGCATTCATGGCTCTCTCAGTCAGAAGGGTTCCTGATGCCTGAACTAGCTGCTCTAGCTGTGGAATACAGAAATATTTCTTTCTGTGAGTGGTTTTCCCAGGATTTTTATTTCTGAGCCTTTTCATATCATAGTAGGTAAATATGAGGTTGTGAATATAGGAGGAAAGAACCTAAGATGTTTATATAGCAACCATGAATCTGGAGTAACAGAATCCTGGAGCCTTCTTATGTTATAATCCATCTATTTCATAAAGTCCTAAAACCAAAGCCGTATCAGTACAAGGCATGCAAATTTGTTTGATATTTTTCTTGAAAACATGTAGCAGAGATGAGTGGCCAATTGAAGATTTTGACTATATTGCAACATTTTTCTATCAGAGATATAACTAAAACCAAAATGAAAATATGTTTTTCAGAGTTACTAACTGGTAATTAAATCTTCTGATAACTTCATTAAAAAAATCAAACAAAAAGAACAACAACAACAAATCTAGGTGTTCTTAATATTCTGAAGCTGTTGGCACAATCAAACCATCTTTTGAGATTATTTAAATTATTCAAAGAGGTTGTTGGTCTATCAAAACAAATGTACCAGGTTTGTGTGTCTTTAATTCTCTAGAAAAGCATTAACACCAGGCATTGTATATTCTAAACTGAAACATGGCTCTCCCTGTTATAATTTTTAACAAAGGTTAATTTTCTATTCTTAGTCTTGTTTCAGTGTTTATTTTGATTTAAAAATAAATGTACCATCCAGAACAGTGGTTCTTAACCTTTTTTGAGGTACCAAATCCACCAATTTTATATGCGCATTCACCGAACACTTCTTTAGTGATAAATAAACTATGATTTTTTTTTCCAAATTCAAGACATAGGTATATGTTTTTTTACTGGTGCACAAAATGAGCCGTGCATGAACATCACCTTGCTCAAAGAACAAAACCAACAAAGTGCATAAACTCACAACAAATTATGGTATTACTTTATTCTGGCCTCCACGGCAGAGGCTTCTCCGAACCCCTGAGACCGACTCATCGAACCCTTAGGGTTCTATAGAACCCAGGTTAAGAACCACTGATCAAAAAGCTGATGAAGTCTAAATAGAAAGTTCCATTACTAAAGGCAAAACAAATATATCTATTAAAGATTTTAATACTATGCAGTAAAAGGTTTTCAAAAAATTAAAGTTTAGAGTTTAAGTTCATTTCAACTGGGAAAAGAATGACTGACTACATCTTGGGTTATTTACTCCCATAAGGTTTCAAGGAAAACATAAACAATTAATTTGATCAATGGGATTACAATCCAACTTTCTTTAGTCAATTTTATTAGTGTTCCAAAGAAGGAAAATAAACTATTGACCAATTCTTAGGAAATTAATGGTTCTGTTGACACATTTGATTTCAAAACAAGTCCAATCCACTGACCAGCCAAATGGCAAGAACCAATTCAAATACCTTGGTATTTCAGGGTTTGAGAAAGGTTTGGAAACTTTGAAGTGTTCTATTTCCTCTACCCTTTTTTTATCCTTTAAACACCAAACGTTTTTTAATAGATGCCAAATTCTTGGATAAAAATACATATTTTACACAGGCACATGATTTTTAATCAATTTAAACCCTCCAGGGATTGCTATATTTATAAATAAAAAATAAAACTATTGTTACAACTACTCTTCTTTTCCATGATGTGGAACACTATTTTTTCCTGGCTTGAATTAATAACAATTTATTCACACTTTCTTTATGTAACTGCCTTTTCATTGAGCTGATGACTCAGAAAGTTTTCCCTTTATGTGGAGAAATTTAATTCTGCTTGATAAGAATTTTTCACAGAACAATGGTTTTGAAGTCCTGGATGTTTTCATATACCGTATTTTTTGCTCCATAAGACACACTTTTTTTCCCCCAAATGTGGAGGGGAGAATGACCGTGCATCTTATGGAGTGAATGTTCATTTTTTTTTAGCTGCTGTGGGGTGCTGTGCTGGTAAATATATGTAGAATGAATACCAGCAGGAGCCTAATCATACCCACCATGGTGGAGTGCGGAACTCCGGCATCTGCTGAGTGATCTGGTTTCAGTTTCCACAGTTGCATGCAGCACAGGAGGGAAGGTGAGCGACATTGTGTGGGTGCATTCATCTGGCATCAGCAAGGGCAGATGTGAGAGGCATACTACAGTGGTGGAGGGCTGTGCTGCAGCAGCTGGGGCTGTGTGAAGTGTTGATGTCACTTGCTGCCCTATTAGTGCTTGACCAGTTTAGAGCATATATTAGCGAAACCACACACACACACACACAAAAAAAAACTTTAAAGAAGTGAATAGCTGTAATTCCTGGGGGTCTTGCCAGCCAGCTGCAACCTCTTGACATTTTCATCAACAAACTGTTTAAAGTCTTTATGTGAGAAGAATGGAACAAATGGATGGCTGCTGGTAATCATGATCTGACACCAACTGGATGAATGAAGAGACCACTATCACTCAAGCTTATGAATGGGTGAAAACATCATGGCTGTCAGTGAAAAATGATGGTACAGTCATTCAAAAAATGTGGCATCAGCAATGCCTTAGATGGCACTGAAGATGGTATCATATATGAAAATAGTGAAGAAAGTGACACCAGTGCTTGTGAGCAACTGAGCTTCTTAAATTCTGACACTAGCCATGATGGATTCCTGGGGTTCCCGGACAACTGGAAGAGTATTTGAACATTAAAGTCTTTTCTCAATTGTTAATAACAGTGCTAATGGTTGTTAATACTGCTGTTGAGTCTACAATGTTGAAGTATTATTGTGGTATATTTTATTAAATATTTTAATACATCATTTGGTTCAGAATATTTTTTTTCTTATTTTTCTCCTTAAAACCCTAGGTGCGTCTTGTGGAGCAAAAAATATGGTGAATCACAATATTTAAAAAATAAAATCTATGCTAATCAGTTAAAAATATAAATCTAGATGTAAGTAATGATTTTATCACTAATATTGTAAAATTTAATTTTACCTTATTTTGGTGATCTTATTATATGTTTTTATGGATTATATATATAACATTAAACATTCTCCTTAGATTTATATTTAAACCCTTCGAGTAGTATGAATGTTTATGTACATACTTGTGCCTCCTGACCATCCAGAGTATGATTGTTCAAAAATTTTTATTTTAAAAATATGGAAGGCAACATTTAAAAAAGGCAAATGTATGTTCTTTAGTTTCTATAAATTGGTTATCAAAGAAACATAATTTTAAGTTAATAAAACTATAACTGAAACTAATTTCATTTTTTGAAAAAATACTCATTCCCGGAGGTCAGCGAGCATGAAAAATATTACTCAAAGGGTTAAGTTTTGAAGAAAGTAATCTGTTCTGTTCCAAAACACTCTTTCAGGGCAAAGTGAAGCTATGAATTTGTATATACTGGGCTTTTTAGGGCTATGAAAATAATTGTCTTGTCTGCATAGTCTATCAGCTTTTGTATATGTGCTGCCGAAGTGAGCACTAGTCTATCAGCTTTTGTAAGTTAATAAAATTGCTTCTATGGAAGCCAACACATAGTAAAATAATTTTATACAGTTAAGAGTATGGGGGTAAAAACCAGCCTTATGGAGAGTCTTCATCACTTACTGATTACATGATCTTAAACAAGTTATTTAACCTCCTTATTCCACCTCTTTCTTTCTTTTTCTATAAATTGATATACCTCCTAGGGTTTGATGATTAAATGAGATAATACTCATTCTTGGTATATGGCAAGCACTGATGCTATGTTAGCTATTATTATCATTACATCAAAGGCTGACTGAAATGAACAACTCTCATTAAGTGAGAAATTAAATTTTTACTGTGACAACGTAATATATTCACGTATAGTAATTTCCTCATTTTGTCATTTAACTGTCATAGTAACTACAAGTCATAAGCATCATCCATTCGAGTCTTAATATCTTAGTACATAAAACAATAACATTATGACAGAATTATCTAAAATTAATAATCATAGATAAGATATAGACAGTTATTAACCATTACATATAAACTATTTTTTAAAATTTACTTTGACATTGGATAATTATTTGACTACATCCTTTTGTAAGAGTCATTTACAAGTCAGACCAAATATATTCTTAAAATGTCTCTTTTAAGCCTGACCAGGTGGTGGCACAGTGGATAGAGCATTGGACTGGGATGCGGAAGACCCAGGTTCGAGACCCGAGATCGCCAGCTTGAGCACGGGCCCATCTGGCTTGAGCGAAGGCTCGCCAGCTTGGACCCAAGGTCGCTGGCTCCAGCAAGGGGTTGCTTGGTCTGCTGAAGGGTCGCGGTCAAGGCACATGTGAGGGAGCAGTCAATGAACAACTAAGGTTTCGCAATGGCAATGAAAAACTAATGATTGATGTTTCTCACCTCTCTCCATTTCTGTCTGTCTATCCCTCTCTCTGACTCTCTCTCTGTCCCTGTAAAAAAAAATGTCTCTTTTAAAATTATTAGCTAGCAGATAAGTCAGTAAGGAAGTACTAGTGCAAAATTACAGAGAGAACAGGAATACAGATACACGAGCAGAGTACACTGGGAAAAATCCAGTTTTGCCCCACCAGCACAAACCATCTAAGCAGATTTAGAGAACATATTAGGTGCCTTGAAGAGAGAGGGCAGCAAAGTCAAAGTCCTAGGCTCATAGGAAGTGTATAAAAGAAACTTCATCATTAATCGTGTCATCAAAACTTTGCACACTCAGTGTCAGTGTGGTCTTTAGTAAGCCCTTACAGAATATGCTCTTCTTGTGGACTAAAGGGAAGTCTCTCTTGGTTGTCATTTGAGCACAAAGGTGGAAAATAATACCTGTGGTTTTACATCCCAGTTTGGGATTGAGTGTTCCCAAGATCCTCAAATGATAAATTGAACTGAAAACTTTTCAGACTAATAGTGTCACCAGGAGCAAAGCCAAATCCTCTTTAGAAGAGCAACTTCATTTAATCTTTAGAGTTCCAATCATTTTTAAATGAGTATTTTCTTCTAAAATAACTACATACACAATAAAACAAAGCATTATGAGTAAGAAACACCAGGATAAAAAAAAAAAAAGAAGAGAAACAGCAGATGCAGGCCTGCATAGGTTTCAAATATAGTGATTACAGATAATATAATAATTATTTTTATTCTTTTAAAGAAATTAAAGTCTAGACTTAAAATTAGAAAGAAAGAAGAAATATAAAATGCAATATAACAAATTTAAAAAAGAAAATAAAATTGAATTTCTTGAAATAAAAATAAGCAACAGTAAAATCTACATGGCTGGGTTGGAAAGAGCGCAATTAAAATGGTAATTAGTGGTCTAGGGTCTCAATCAGAAGAAATTATCCAAAATGTGACATGAGCCCAGAAGATGAAGACTGAAAGAAAGGTTAAGAGATACAGTGGTTATTAATAAACTCCAACATATGACTTACTGGAGCTCAATAAGAAGAATAGGGAGAAAATGCAACAAGTGCAAAATTTAAAGGCATTATGTTGAAAAGTTTCCACACCCCCAAAATTCTAGTGAATTCCCAGGAGAATAAATATTAAGAAAGCTACACAGAGATACACCATTATGGCACAGCAGGATGTCAAACATCAGAAGGAGCATCTTTCTTTCAAATAGTGACTATTAGACTATCAGCTTATTTGTCAATAAGTGCAGTGTAACCCTCCAAAAATCTTCCATTCTAGAATTCCATGATTTACAACATAACTTTCAAGAATAAGGACAAAATAAAGTTTACAGAGAGTGAAAGAGAGAGAGAGAGAGAGAGAGAGAGTAGTAGATCCTTACCTTAAGTAGAATAGACTGCTTTCAGGTAGAAAGTCAGTGAGCTGAGACAGAAAGGATGAGAAGTGAGAAAAAGGAAGTGCAAAGAAAGTAGTAAATATGTGCAAATCCAAATCATGTTTTGTGAAGACCAGTCCTACTGATGTTTTGAGCTGAACATTCTTTCTTACGAGCTATCCATTCATTGCAGGACATTTAACAGTAGAGTTGCCCTCTACCCACTTATGTTCCAGTAGCATCTCATCTTTCCAACCACCCCCGCCCCCAGTTCTGACAACCAATAATGTCACTAGACATTGCCAAATGTTGTTTCCTGGGGAGGAATATTTTTTCTTTTGAGAACTGACCTAAATTAATATTTATGTATAAAACAATAATAAATACTGTTTTGTGGTTAAAAATGATTGTGTTAAAACACACAACTACTATAATATATAAATGAGGAATGGGAAAGGTATCTGATAGAAGAAGAAAAAATAAAAACAATAAGAATAATTCAAAGGAAAGAAAGGAGAGAAAAATCAACATAGAACAGGCAGGAGACAGAAAACACCAATTAAGATGGGAAACGCAGGCAGGCTCAGTGATAAATCAGTGATTACATTTAAAAGTAAATGAAATAAATGATCCCATTAAAGGCAGTGCCTTACAGACTAGATAAAAGAATTAAACTCTAACTGCACGCTGATAGCACAGTCAATTTGAATTAAAAAAAAAAAAGAAAGAAAGAAAAGATGAATTTTGGTTAAGGGAAGCAAAGAAACCTGGTGTAACTATTGTTATCAGACACAATAGTTTTTAACTCTCATGGAAAAGTCAGCATTTCTATCTCCGTTGTTTCCCATCTGTGATGTGGGGGAGAGAGTCAGCCTTTCATTGCCCTTTCTTGGTGTGTTTTTGTATAGTTTGCTCTGCATGTGTAAATCCAGAGAAGACTTCCAGAGCATAACAGGATTTTACTGGAGCCAGGAGCAAAACTGATAACAGTGCAGAACAAAACACTTCCAGCAGGTCCTACTCTAACACAGGCTGGCTTTCATCTTAGTGACAGGAATAAAAAATGTTCTAGACAACATCTGTGGAAATCTTTTAATGAGAAAACGGTCCCTGTTTTATATTGAAAACATTCTTAATTAAAAAGATCATTTATAAAACTGGGTTAACTATCTGGCTTTGGGGGACTCTCTACGGTTCTGACCTGTCTTTCTTAGCTTTGCATGTCTTTCTCTCTTTCACACATGCAATAATAAACAAGAACCACTATATGGAGACATTTTGTACTCCCTTGGAAAGAAATCTGAACCAGTTTAAAAAATTGTTTAGCATAACCCCACAGAATCATCTGCCTAATTTTATTTATTTTGGCCAAGATGCTGTCACAGATGTTCATTATTACAAAAGAAAAACACGCTGACAGTGTGGTAGAGGGCTTGGAGTCAAATGGAGTAGCAGTGCATGCAACAAAGAATCTCAGTAAATTTTATAAACGAGTTTAAGTGTGACCTGGTCATGGGTTAGTGAGTGTATTATAGCCACTTGTAAGAGTCTGGTTTCCTTTTAGAACACAGTGGTAAATTCACTTAACCCTAGTAGAAGCTGTTGAGATAATTGAGCAGTCTCCCGGTAATGGAACAGGGGCAGAATTGCAGTAAGTGAAAAAGTCTTCAAAGGGAGGTTTTGGAGGATCTGGGGAAGATAAAATGCCCAGGCTGCTCTTTGATCACTTTCTCATTCCTTTGTACCTGCACTCCAACCTGGGGAATTTGGACCTAGAGGTTACAGTGTCTTTTCACACAGGAATTCTGCATGACCTTGTCAACTCCAAGAGCCCTGCAATAAACAGCCCAGAGCTCTCAGGAGTGACCATGTTTTAAAAATTCTATAAATAGGCTCTGTGGTTCATTATTAAGCTCTCAAGACTGTCTAGTAAGTGAACAATGAAACAATCAACCTGAGTAGCTAATTTCTATGCAGTTTCAAAGAATGAAGTTTAGATCAACTTCCTTCTTCATACTCATTATAGCAGAGCTTCTCAGTGCTCATTTTGTATTATTCAAAGTGCATGCTTCTTTTTCTATCTTCGTTTATTATTATTATTTTTTTTGCAAAAAGCTGTGTGTATGCAGGCAACATCCCAGTTTAATGAATGCATCAAAATTAGTTCCCTACATATAAATATAATTTCAATGAGGACCTACTCTTCAGAGTAGGGCATATTTTTATAGACATTATTTTGAAAATTTGTTTAGGTTTGCTAAAATGCAGTTTTAGTTATATACTATTTTTATTCTATGTTCTTCATTCTGTATTTACAAACAAATACGTATCTCTGTTGCAAACATTAGCACTTTTCATCCCTAAAGGAGGTCGTCTCTACTGTTATGAACAGTAGACCTTCACCTTCTTCAAAAATTAACTCCCCAAACCTCAATTGAATATTTTACAAAAGCCTATTAAAGTTTAAGAACAACTTATATCATATTTAGATAGAACAATCCAAAAATGGTAAGAGCAAAACAACAATATCTTTGTTTAAGAGACTCCCTCCTTACATAGCAGGGCTGGTGAAAGCATATGTTAGGCAGAACTTTTCACTTAATAAATTCACGGTAACTGAATCAGGCCACCACTGTTACTGTAGGCTACCTGCCAGGACATATTACACTTGTTATATGGAACTGTACATTACAGTGTTTTTCATTGAGATGAATTCTGTTTCTGGTGCCAAAAACACATTTAGACTCATGAAAATACTCAATTTCTCCCCAGTATGAACAGGTTCTGTAGAGTTACAAGACTCATTCTCTTGGTTGTCAATTCCCATATGATTTTAGTTCTAAAATTCTGTTATCCCCTCTCATTAAAGATGATAACTTCTTTTTTCAAACATATTTATTTTTCTGAATTGTTTCCAGAAATGGTGATTATTACCAAATTATTTCTGCTGTTATCACATTCCACGAAAAGCATGCTTATGGAGTATATAAAAGAAACATTTTAGTTGTGTTTAACAGCCTTGATACTTTCACCTATTTATCTCACTCTAACACATGTGTATTTTGTTGTCTAATATTCCCAGAGGCTGAAAGTGCTCATGTATATATCATTTCAGGAATGGGGTGAGTCATCTGGAACATGAATAATAGTATTTCAAAATGTTTGGTAGAAGAAATTATAGTGATCAACTTTTCAAAGATAAGATGCATTAGACCCAGAAAGAATAAGTGACTTGCTACTGTCTTAAATCTTTGTATTTAAATGGCAAAAAGATGAAATAGGAAAAGAAGGTAAAAAGAGGTAGAGATTTGTATTGTGTTATTTCTTGATATTCAGATTAATTTAACATATGTACACAAAGATTTTGTTTTAAGATCTATTGTTAGTGATAGAAATAGAAAGATTCAGTCTCCTAGGGGTTGACTGTTTATGGAGAAGTCAGCTAGCTTTCAGGTTTCTTATGCATATATGGCTGCTATTCCTTAAGCTTCATAATAGCAGAAGTCCTTGTCTTCTTCACTGATGAGTCGAAGTATCTTGGCTGACAATATAGTTGATAGCTAGTAAGTATTTTTTGAGGTAAAGAACCAAATATAGCTCCTGGTGAGTGGATCAGTATATAAAACGTTGACTGGGCATATGAACATCCCACGTTTGATCCTGATCAGGGCACACAGGAGAAGCGACTATCTGCTTCTCCCCACTTTTCTCTCTCTCCCTTCTCTCCTTCTTCCCCTCCTGCAGCCAATGGCTCAATTGGATAGAGCATGATCCTGGGTGCTGAGGATAGTTCAGTTGGTCCAAGTGCATCAACCTCAGGTAGTAAAAATATCTTTGTATTGAAGCATCAGCCCCAGACAGAGTTGTCAGGTGGATCTTGGTTGAGGGACATCTGAGAGTATGCTTCACTATCTCTTCTCACCTAAAAAAAAAAAAAAAAAACCAATATATACTATTCTGTGTTAGTGGTATATGCTATAACATTTATTATGCTGCAAATATTATTGAGTTTATGCTTGGGAGCAAAGAGGATGCAATGCTAGCTCTACTAAAAGTAGGGTTTTGCATTTATTTAACTTGTCTGGGGTTTTAGAACATTTTAACATGTGTTTCAGTTTGCACTTCTAAGGGATTATATGCTCTGGGCATAATATAATTATATATATATTTACCTTGTTATGGTTATTGAAAATCAAAGCTATGAAAACTATGCTTCTTATTTTTCTTAGTTGAAGACCAAATGCAGACTTGAAAATTAGTTGTGTGAAACCGCCAGCGGCATATCTGCCTAGTGTGCTGAAAGAAGGAGGCGACAGAGCCATGAAACACTCCCTGGAATATGTCAGGGTGTCCACAGCACAATACTCTGTTGAATTAAAACATTCCAGAAAATGATTATGCTGTGCCGTGTTTGTAATAAGAATGAAACATGCATGGGAGGCCAAGGGACTAACTTCAAGCTTTCGTTTCCTCTTTTCCTCAGTATTTTCTCTTCCAGAAAAACTCAAAACACAGCTCATTGTGGACAAAGTACAAATAGTAATGATGAGTCATCTTCTAGTACAAGAATGCATAATAAGTGCAGAGTATTATATCAAATGTTTGCATTATATTAAGAGGAGAGGCAACAAATTTAGAGCAATATATTCTAGGGAAATTGACAAATAAAATTCAAATAGAAAAATACCCTCCCATATGTACATTATATAATTGTTTTGGTTGTATAAAATCTTCAGCAATGCAGATTGGGAGGTTAAAAATAACCCTGTTAATCACTATTATGTGGTATAAACCTCTACTGATTGTATGTGAGTAATCATTTTCTGGCAGTACACTTTCAAAAATGTCTCATGTCATGGGCCAGAAAAACAGCTAATCAGTAAACTGTATCTCAGCTACAGACAAGAATGTTCTGAATTAAAAAAAAATCACTGTGTATTGAGTATATTTAATTAATCTTCCGACAAATATATTTAAGTGAGCTCCACCTCGAATCCTCTTCTTGCTCACACATGGTGTTGGCACATTTTTCTCCCTTCTCAGTTTGACCATGAGATTATAAATGTAGTTGATGTCTTCCTAAGACATTTGAGATGTCCTCTAATTGCTATTTCTAGTACACACAGAGATGACTTGATGGCAAAAGATACATGCCATTATTTTTTTTCTTTAAAAATTAGCTTTACATACAGTTCAAAACCCTGCATTGGTCTGGTCAAGGCACATATGGGAGTTGATGCTTCCAGCTCCTCCCCCATTTCTCTCTCTCTCTCTCTCTCTCTCTCTCACTCTCACTCTGTCTCCTCTCTAAAATGAATTAAAAAAAAAGAAATTAAAAAAAAATTAGCTTTACATATTGTAAAAGATTAAAGTATTTAAAACATGGTTACAATGAGTAAGAAGAGTGCAACCAGTCATAATACTCTACCTGCTCGACTTGCTTGACCAGAATCTAAACCCAATAGAACTGTCATGGTTCTGTCAATTTTGATAAAGTTATAGACATGGCCTGAATACCAGAATCGGGTTGTCAGATTTAACAAATAAAAATATCACTTGGCCTATTTAAATTTGAATTCAAATAAACACAGAATATATTTTTAGTGTGTGCATGTATGTCCCAAGCACTGCACAGTAGTCCAAAAATTACATGAGACATACATACCCTAAAGAAATTACTTATTCTTTATATGAACTCCCAACTTAACTATGTGACATGTGTTTTATCTAATAACTCTAGACGAGAAACACACAATGGAAGATGCAGTTCTCAATAATATTGATCAGCTTATTCCTCTGCAAGAGATAAAAAGTGCCACACATGAGAGGATTGTTAGTACGATTAGCCCAAGGCTGTCACAAATTGAACAAAACTTAGTTTTCTATGGGAAGATTTAGCTTAGTAAGGACAGTTTGCTTCAGTGAAAGTCTGAATGCAGCATACTCCAATGAGTGTTTAATTGTAAAAATTCATTTCGTGAAACAAATATTATTGTTTATCCTTTTGCAAAAACAGCTTGCGGTGTTTCTTATTAAACAAAGAAAAAACAAGTGTGGAATGAGATGCAGACACGTCCCCCATAAACTGACAGTGTGATGGTGTGCAAGACATACCAGTTCATAAATAAACACATGGCTCTTTTATCTTTATCCACATTACTGAATGTGATTTGCACAAGCCTTTCTGTGAATTAGCTGCTCATCTGCATGAAAATGTGTGATGTGATAATGTTTCCGTATCTTCTGAGCGTTCTCTTTCTTTTGAATTTTTAGAACTCTTATGGACTACACTACACTATTTATTTCTTAATTAAAACCTATCCTGGATAATTTTGATACGACTGTTGCACATATATGAGCTTGCTTCACATATAAAATGTTCAGAAATATTTTGCTTTCCTTTAATAACTAGTGGTATCTGCTTTACTGAATGATGAGGAAGCCTGGAAAAAGATTTTAAATGTGCTTGAAAATTTACTGAGGAACTTTCAAGGAAATTGATGTCAGTTAATATTTATTTCAATTTACTCCTTTAAGAACAAAAAAGGGTCATGTATAATAGAGAGAGGTTTACCTCATGTTAGGTATTTTTGATTTTGTATTCAGATGAAACTACATGCATTCATTATAGGTTGGCTTCTTAGAGTAACCTGGAACCCAGGAAGTAGATGAAGAATTGCATTGCATCTATTAAATAAGAGCTAATATATAATGATGATTCATATTATTTGTTTTTAATTTTAATAGCATCAGCAATCATTTAAATACCCAGGGAAAACATGTTTTTATCAACATGAAGAGTTAGCCAATAACCAAAACAATAGCATGCTACTATCAGAAAATTGATGTGGAAAGTGTTCTGTGGAAATTCTCATGACGTATTATGTTTGTTGACTTTCTTATGAAATTGGCAAATACATATGTATGTTTTATCATTTGGCCCTTATCACTGTACCTTTAATTATTTGCTTTGTTATGCTTTTAATAAAACATTAATATATATTTTAAAAAGTTGCTCTTTTTTATGCATTCTTGAAGACAAATTTCATTTTATTTATTGTCCTTTTACTCAAATAACCTTTTAGTGATAGAATCATCAGTAAACTAAGTAACTTTACATTTCATAAATCATTAATTAATTAAATTGATTACTGTAAGAGAGACCGAAAAGCCACCTATGTTGATTAAGACTGGGTGAAATAGAGAGCAACTTGAAATGTGAAACATTTTGAGGGGAGCTTTTGACCCCCAACACAGCCCAAAAGGAGATAAATGCTTTGCTGTGGTTTTAAATAGTGAGGCACCTAAACAACATGATAAATGTGCTGACATTTACAGAGGCCCCAGTTAGAGCCAAGATACCTTAATGCACTCTTTGGCATCTCAGAGCATACACATTCTATATGAAAGATTTTTAGATTTATAGTGTGAAAGCAGCCTACCATATGGACCACAGTTTTTTTTTAATTTTTTTCTTTCTTTCTTTTTCTCTTTATTTTGTTAAAAAGGAAAATAACCAAACATATACCAAAGTAAAGAGAATAGTATCATAAACCCCCATGTATCCCTTACCATTTCCACCAATTCTCAATGCATGACCAATCTTGTTTCCATCTACCCCTTCTTCCTCTGCCCGCCATTGGGTTATTTTGAAGGAAATGACAAACATCATTAATATTTCTGTGCATATCTCTAAAAGATACACACTCTTCAAAAAACATAAAAACAATACCATTTCACATCTAAAAAAATAAGCAACAATTCCTCAAAATCAAATATTTACTCTGTATCCAGTTTTCTTGACTGGTTCATTACTTTAAAAGAAAATTTGTTTAATTTGAGATTTAAATAAGTCCACACATAATTGTTACTTGGTTGATGTGTATTTCAAGCTCTTAATCTCTAGATTCTCTTTCTGTCCCTGCAATTTATTGAAGGAAACTGATCAAATACTGTAGAACTTTTCAGTCTAGATTTTGCTAATTGTATCCTCACAGTTTTGTTTCAAATGGTGATATCAGAATATCACTAGAGTTCCACTGTGTCTTCCTTATTAACTCAAATATTTCTATAAAGAAGCATTGTCTTGTCAACTTTTCAATTTCCCTAGATACAGCCCTTATTTTTGAAAAGAAAGAAGGCAAGAAAAATGCTTTATCTTTCAAAATAAGGAGTTGGTTTTGTAGAACCCTCCCTCGGTGCCCAGTGAGTTTTCAGTGTTTTGTTCTATGGCCTCTATTGTCCTATCACACTTTCTCCCAATGTTTATATTGACCTGATCTCTTGTTTTGATCATTCCTTTCTTAATTGTTTAAAGACCACATTTTTTTCCCTAAAAGAAAAGAATCAAACTTTTTATCTATTTTATTCTCATTCTAATCCATCAATATGTGCTTGAAATAGAAGAGAAAAAGTATTTACACCAATTTCACAATGCATTTTAGGGATATTTTATATGTAACTACCTAACTTTGGTATTTTCCTGGATAACACTGACTATAACTATTCACTCTTAAGTTTATTTTCATGGGATAGGGGGTCAGGGATGTGGGAAAACAGGTATATTAATTTTTTCATTGTGTTCATGATAGCATTTATGGTGGAGTAATTTTTACGAAGGAAAATACTGCTCAAATAAGAATAAAATTGAATTGTATAATTAGTTATTTTTGAGAACCACTAAGGTGTGTATGATAAATGTTTCTGTTAAATGGGAATCTCAAACAGAAAATGACTGAAAATCTAGAAGTTATTTCAAAATTGAAGTTGCATTTCAATGAATTGAGTCTGTTTAGAATTTGATGTTGCAATCAATTATGCCAATCTCTGATGAATATTTTAGATGTTAAAAATGTCATTAATGCAAAAAAGTAAATTATTTCGATGATGTATCTTTCAAAATGTTTTTTAAAAGTTTTAACTTTTTAAAATGATTAAAATCATATTAAATTTAAGGTAATTTTTCTTAAAGATACCCATAATTTGTTTAATTTATGTGAATTAGATGGGCTATGTTTTTTAAATTCAGATGGTTAATATATATTTAAATTTAATCAACACAATAGTTTGGAAATGCTCTTTGATGTGTGGACTTACAAAAGTTCCTTTCATGATATTTTATGATTTCTCAAAGTTATATTTATAATGGAAATTAAATTGGAAATTATTTTCATATGTTTATTAAGTTGTCAAATTGATGATATGTTTGGAAGTGAGTAAAATATAAAATCAAATGTGCAAAAGTCACAAATAAAATTAATGTCATATAAATAAGTCCTCTATTTGGTAATCTTAAATTTTGCTCTTTTTGAGCTGATATTCATATTCACTGTAATTTTTTTAAAATTTTTTTAATTCATTTTAGAGAGGAGAGTGAGAGTGAGAGAGAGAGAGAGTGAGAGAGAGATAAAGAGAGAGAGAGAGAGAAAGGGGGGAGGAGCAGTAAGCATCAACTCCCATATGTGCCTTGACCAGAGAAATGCAGGGTTTTGAACCGGCAACCTCAGCATTCCAGGTCGATGCTTTATCCACTGCGCCATCACAAGTCAGGCCATATTCACTGTAATTTATGTTTAAGTATATGTCATACGGTATTAATTTTTGTGGAAAAATTAAAAAATCATTTTTAAAAGGAGAATATTGCCTGCAAAAATTAACTGAAGGAAAACTAATCTTTTAAGGAAACTAAAAAACACATGTATTTCAAATCTGTTATCTTTGTTATAATATTAGTGTTTATAGAAGATGTTGTTTGACATTTAAAAAAAGTAAAATAAGAATGGAGTATTGCCTTATAATTTAAATATAGAATCTTCCTAAATTGTAATGTTTTCTCCAAGCTTTTTTTAAAAAATTAATGTTAATGGGGTGACATTAATAAATCAGGATACATATGTTCAAAGAAAACATCTCCAGGTTATATTGTCATTCAATTATGTTGCATACCCATCCCCCAAAGTCAAATTGTACTCTGTTACCTTCTATCTGGCTTTCTTTGTGCCCCTCCCCTCACCTTTCTCCCTCCATCTCCTCCATCCCCCAACCCCATAACCACACACTCTTGTCCATGTCTCATAGTCTCACTTTTATGTCCCACCTATGTTGAAATTATACTGTACTCAGTATTTTTCTGTTTTACTTATTTCACTCCGTATAATGTTATCAAGGTCCATCCATTTTGTTGTAAATGAGCCGATGTCATCATTTCTTATGGCTGAGTAGTATTCCATAGTATATATGTACCAAAGCTTTTTAATCCACTCGTCCTCTGACAGACACTTGGGCTGTTTCCAGATCTTTGCTATTTGGAACAATGTTGCCACAAACATGGGGGCACATTGCTTCTTTTTGGACAGTGCTATAGTGTTCTTAGGGTATATTCCTAAAAGTGGATTAGGAGAGTCAAAAGGCAGTTCGATTTTTAATTTTTTGAGGAATCTACAAAATTTTTTTCACAGTGGCTGCACTAGTCTGCATTCCCATAAGCAGTGCAGGAGGGTTCCCTTTTCTCCACATCCTCGCCAGCACTTATTCTGTGTTGTTTTGCTGATGAGCGCCATTCTGACTGGTGTGAGGTGATATCTCATTGTGGTTTCAATTTACATTTCTTAATGATCAGTGATGTTGAGCATTTTTTTATATGCCTATTGGCCAACTGTATGTCCTCTTTGGAGAAATTACTATTCATTTTTTTTGCCCATTTTTTTGATTGGATTGTTTGTCTTCCTGGTGTTGAGTTTTATAAGTTCTTTATAAATTTTGGCTATTAACCCCTTATCAGACATATTGTCAAATATGTTTGCCCATTGTGTGGTTTGTCTTTTTATTCTGTTCTTATTGTCTTTAGCTGTGCAAAAACTTTTTAGTTTGATACAGTCCCATTTGTTTATCTTGCCTTTTATTTCCTTTGCCCATGGAGATAAATCGGCAAATAAATTGCTGCGACAGATGTCGGAGAGCTTACTTTCTATATTTTCTTCTAGAATGCTTATGGTTTCACGGCTCACATTTAAGTCTTTTATCCATTTTGAGTTTGTTTTTGTGTATGGTGTAAGTTGATGGTCTAGTTTCATTTTTTTGCAGGTATATGTCAAATTTTCCCAACACCACTTGTTAAAGAGGCTATCTTTACTTCATTGTATGCTTTTTTCTTCTTTGTAAAATATCAGTTGTCCATAAAGGTGTGGGTTTATTTCTGGGTTCTCTTTTCTGTTCCATTGATCTACATGCCTGTTCATATACCTGTACCAGGCTGTCTTAAGTAAAATGGCCTTGTAGTGCATCTTGATATCCAGAAGAGTGATACCTCCTGCTTTATTTTTTCTTTATAAGATTGCCGAGGCTATTTGTGTTCTTTTTGGTTCCATATAAATTTTCGGAATATGTGTTCTATACTTTTGAAATATGTCATTGGTATTTTAATTGGTATTGCATTGAATTTATAAATTGCTTTGGGTAATATAGAAATTTAATAATGTTTATTATTCCTAATCATGAGCACGGTATATGCTTCCACTTGTTTGTATCTTCCTTGATTTCTTATATCAATGTTTTATAATTTTCCAAGTACAAGTACTTAACCTTCTTGGTTAAATTTACTCCTAAGTACTTTATTTTTTCGGTTGCAATAGTGAAAGAGATTGTTTCCTTAATTTCTTTGGTTGACAGTTCATTGTTAGTATATAAAAATGCCTCTGATTTTTGAGTATTAATTTTATATCCTGCAACCTTGCTGAATTTGTTTATCAGGTCCAGTAGTTTTTTGACTGAGACTTTAGGGTTTTCTATATACAATATCATATCATCTGCAAATGACAGTTTTACTTCTTCTTTTCCAATTTGGATGCCTTTATTTCTTCTTCTTGTCTGATTGCTGTGGCTAGGACTTCCAGAACTATGTTGAATAAGAATGGTAAAAGGGGGCACCCCTGCCTGGTTCCTGATCTTCAGGGGATTGCCTTTAATTTTTGCCCATTTAGTATGATGTTTGCTGTGGGTTTGTCATATATGGCCTTTATCATGTTAAGGAATGCTCCCTGTATTCCCACTTTACTGAGAGTTTTGATCATGAATGGGTGCTGGATTTTATCAAATGCTTTTTCTGCATCTATTGAAATTATCATGTGATTTTTGTCCTTCCTTTTGTTTATGTGATGAATCACATTGATTGATTTGCGAATATTGAACCAGGCTTGTCTCTCCAGAATAAATCTTACTTGATCATGCTGTATGATTCTTTTCATATATTGCTGGATCCGGTTGGTTAATATTTTGTTGAGAATTTTAGCATCTAAATTCATCAGGGATATAGGCCTATAATTTTCTTTATTTGTGTTGTCTTTGACTGGTTTTGGGATTAGAATTATTCTCGCCTCATAAAAGGAGTTTGGAAGTCTTCCTTCCTCTTGAATTTTTAAAATAGCTTTAGAAGGATAGGAGTTAGTTCTTCTTTGCATTTTTGGTAGAATTCACTTGTGAAGCCATCAGGCCCAGGACTTTTCTTTGTTGGGAGTTTATTGATAGCTGTTTCTATCTCATTTGTTGTAATTGGTCTGTTTCAGTGTTCTGATTCTTCCAGATTGATTTTTGGAAGATTATATGATTCAAGAAATTTGTCCATTTCACCTAGGTTGTCTAATTTTTTGGCATAGATTCTTCATAGTATTTTCTTATAATACTTTGTATTTCTGTTGTATCAGTTGTTATTTCTCCACTCTTATTCCTAATTTTATTTATTTGGGTCCTCTCTCTTTTTTTCTTGGTGAGTCTAGTTAAAGGTTCATCAATCTTGTTTACCTTTCAAAGAACCAACTTCTGGTTTCACTGTTCCTCTGTGTTGTTTCCTTAGCCTCTATGTCATTTATTACTGGTCTGATCTTTATTATTTCCTTCCTTCTACTAGTCCTGGGCTTTATTTGCTGTTGTTTTTTTTTGTTCTTTTAGATGCAGTGTCAAATTGCTTATTTGAGCTTTTTCTAGGTTCTCATGGTATGCCTGTAGTGCTATGAACTTCCCTCTCAGTACTGCTCTTGATCTGTCCCATAAATTTTGAGTTGATATATGCTCATTATCATTCATTTAAGAAACGTTTTATTTCTTCTTTGATCTCATTGTTAATCCATTCATTATTTAATAACATGGTATTTAGTTTCCAAGTGTTTGAGTATTTTTCAGTTTTTCTTTTGTGGTTAATTTCTAGTTTCATGGCATTGTGATCAGAGAAAATGCTTGATATGATTTCAATCTTCTTAAATTTGTTGAGACCATTTTTGTGTCCTAACATGTAGTCTATCCTAGATAACGTACCATGAGTGCTTGTGAAGAATGTATCTACTGCTTTAGGGTGAAAGGTTCTGAAGATATCTATTTAATCGAGTCTATCTAGTCTATAATTTAAGTCTGCTGTTTCTTTTTTTTTTTTATTAACTTTAATGTGGTGACACCAATAAATCAGGGTACATATGTACAATGAAAACATCTCCAGATTATCTTATCATTCAATTGTGTTGCATACCCATCACCAAAAGTCAAATTGTCCTCTGTCACCTTCTATCTGGCTTTCCCTGTGCCCCTCCCCTTCTCCCTCTACCACCCTCCCTTCCCTCCCCCCATCCCGTAACCACCACTCTCTTGTCCATGTCTCCTAGTCTCACTTTTATGTCCCACCTATGTATGAATTCATGCTGTTCTTAGTTGTTTTTTTTTATTTACTTACTTCGTATAATGTTATCAAGGTACCACCATTTTGTTGTAAATGGTCCGATGTCATCATTTCTTATGGCCGAGTAGTATTCCATAGTATATATGTACCAAAGCTTTTTAATCCACTCATCTTCTGACGGACACTTGGGCTGTTTCCAGATCTTCGCTATTATGAACAACGCTGCCCCAAACATGGGGGCGCATTTCTTCTTTTCAAACAGTGTTATGGGGTTCTTAGGGTATATTCCTAAAAGTGGGGTAGCCAGGTCAAAAGGCAGTTCGATTTTTAATTTTTTGAGGAATCTCCATACTGTTTTCCACAGTGGCTGCACCAGACTGCATTCCCACCAAGTCTGCTGTTTCTTTATTAATTTCCTTTCTTGAGGATCTATCCAGTGTTGTTAGTGGGGTATTGAAATCCCCTACTATTATAGTACTGCTGTTAATCTTGCCCTTTATATCCATCAAAGTCTGCTTTTTGTATGTCGGGGCTCCTATATTTGGTGCATAGATATTTATAATAGTTATATTTTCCTGTTGAATTGTTCCCTTTATCATTATGTAGTGTCCTTCTTTATCTCTTACTACAGCCTTTGTTTGAAAGTTCATTTTGTCAGATATAAGTACTGCTACCCCAGCTTTTTTTTATTTCCATTTACATGAAATATTTTTTTCCATCCTTTTACCTTCAGTCTATGTGCATCTTTTGTTTTAAGGTGTGTCTCTTGTAGACAGCATATGTATGGGTCCTGTTTCTTTATCCATGCAGCTACCCTATGTCTTTTGATTGGATCATTTAATCCATTTACATTTAAGGTTATTATTGATATGTAGTTGTTCATTGCCATTTTATTCTTTAAAGCTGTCTTCTTCTTTTGCTTTATTCTTTTCTCCCTTTGATTTGTTCACAACAGGTCCCTTAGTATCTCTTGCAGAATTGGTTTGGTTTTAATGAATTCCTTGAGGGTTTTTTTTGTCTGTGAAGCTCTTTATTTCTCCTTCAATTTTAAACATTAGCCTTGCTGGATAGAGTAGTCTTGATTGTAGGTTCTTGTTCTGCATTACTTTGAATATATCTTGCCATTTTCTTCTGGCCTCACGTATTTTTGTTACGGAGTCGGGTGCCATCTTTATGGGGGCTTCTTTGTAGGTGACAGCCCTATTTTCTCTAGTAGCTCTCAAAATTTTCTCTTTATCCTTTAGCTTTGGTATTTTAACTATGATGTGTCTTGGTGTAGATTTCTTTGGGTTTCTTTTTAATGGTGTTCTCTGTCCTTCTTGTACATGTGAAACGTTTTCCAGCCTTAATTTAGCTATGATTTGATTAAACAATGTTTCTATCCCTTTATTTTTCTCTTCTTCTTTGGGAACCCCTATGTTGTGGATGTTATTTTTTTTCATGTTGTCACAGAGCTCCCTTAGAGTGTCCTCAGATTTTTTGAGTCTCTTTACCTTTTTCTGCTCTTCTTCTGTGCCTTTGTTTATTTTGTCCTCTAACTCGCTGATTTGATTCTCAGCTTTTCTATCCTGCTTTTAATTCCTTTCATTGTAGTCTTCAGTTCTGATACTGTGTTTGTCATTTCTGTCTGATCCGCAGTTTCTTGGGCCAGGTGTGGCTGGTGCCGTGCACTCAGCTGAGAGCTTGTGCCTGTCCCAGGCTTTAGCCCCACCACCGCAGTCAGGGCTGGCTCACCTTGGGTCGCAAACCTCGGAAGCCAGGAGATGCTGCGTGTCCACTGGCTCCTGCTCAGCAGCAGATCTCTGCCTGTTCCTGGCCTCTTGCTTTTCCCCCACAGATGGGGCTGCAGGCTGGCCTTCAGCTGCCGGACTACTTTTGCATGTCCCCTCTGCCCCTGCTGGGCTAGACCGTGCTCAAGCCGGCTGGGTCTCTGCCCCCGCAGACAGAACTGCGTTTCTGAGTCCTGCTGCTACCGTTTCTCCAGCAAGCCCTCAGCAGTGTGGGTAAGGGCACTGCAGCTCAGACCCTAACACTCCATACTGTAGTCCTGAAAGCTTCCTCCGTCTAAGCAGCTCTACTCTAAGTGCCACAGGAGAGCTTGTTTGGCTAGTGTCCTGTCTCCCTTTGCTGGTATTGCTAGTTCCAGGGGAAATATTCGTTTTCGATTTGGGAAAGTTTCAACTCTGTCCAAAGGTTAGGGTGGCTGTCCCTCAGAGTGTTTCTTCCTGTGCCTTCCAGTCCACACTCTCTTCCTGCAGCTCCAGTCTTCTTCTTTTTCCCCATCCTCCGGAGCCCCAGGTGAGTGGTTGTGAGAATGGTTTTCTGCGCTGTCCCTTTTAGAAGAATCCTGTATCTGAGAAAACTGTCTCTTTCTCACAAACAAGCAGTATCCTCATTTGTTTCACAGCTCAATACTGTCCAAATGCCTCTTCTAGGCTCTGGGGCTGCAAGCTGGGGCTTTTTTCCTGGGACCCAGGCCCCTCCTTCTCCGCTAAACTCTCTTCCCGCCACGCAATTCTGCCGTTTACTCCAGGGAGCTGGGCAGCCCTTTTCATGTTTTTGCTTTTCCTACCAGTCTCAATGTGGCTTCTTCAGTGTTCCTTGGTTGAAGAATACACTTAGTTTAGTTCAAAGTTGGTTTATCCAGATTATGGTTCTTAAAATTAAGTTATAATCCACTTTGGTTCCAGGACTTGGAAGTTGGTACGTCTGCCTATTCCATCGCCATCTTGCTGTCTCTCAACTATGGACTTTTGTATATTAATTTTGTATCCTGCGACCTTACTGTATTGGTTTATTGTTTTTAGTAATCTTTTTGTGAAGTATTTGGGGTTTTCTATATCATATCAACAAAACAAAGTACAAAATCCACATGATCTTTTCAATAGATGCAGAAAAAGCATTTGATAAAATACAACACAATTTTATGTTTAAAATACTCAACAAAATGGGTATAGCAGGAAAATATCTTAACATAATAAAGGTCATTTATGACAAACCATCAGTTAACATCATATTAATTGGCATAAAACTGAGGACTTTCCCTCTTAAATCAGGAACAAGACAGGGCTATCTACTCTCTCCACTCCTATTTAATGTGGGGTTATAAGTTCTAGCCAGAGCAATCAGACAAGACAAATAAATAAAAGGCATTCATATTAGAAAAGAAGAAGTAAAAGTTTCACTTTTTCTGCATGCTGTTTTTAGTTCACCTAAAACCAATAGCAATTGTTTTAGAAACTCATTTTTATTTAGTTTTCCCATACTAATTAATTATTAGTGAAATGGCTTTTTCTCCTTAATTATATTTAATCTGTTATGTATAAAGTGATGTGTAAGCCAAACAATAGGAATCGATAGAATAAACATGTTTAAGAAAAAGATAATTGACTTGGAAACTAAAACTCAAATGGAGTGGGTGCAGTGTGCAAGCAAACAAGTACAAGATGTTTTATAGGGAAATAAACAGTGTTAACAAATTGGGTAAGCAGAGTTTCAATAAATTGAAAATAATACAAAGATCATTAAATTGAACATCCACTAAGTTGAAAAATATGGAGAGAATAAAAAATGACATTTTCCTAGAAATACTTACTATTTTGAATACTCCTTTTCAGATACATACGGCTACACTTAGCTAATCTTTATTGTGTTTCTTCTGCCAGGCAATATGCTAAATAATTTATCTTACTTAAATCTCAAGACAACTGGATACTATACAGAAATATTGGTTTGTGACCTTGTCCAACAGTAGTTGAAGTTATAGTTAAAATAATATTTATTCCTTAGAGCAAGTACATACTGTAATTGACAGGCAAAAAAAATGTTCTCAGACCAGAGCACGTCTTAGTAATTTTTTAATATTTTTTGTATCTTTCTGAAGTGAGAAGTGAGGAGGCAGAGTGACAGACACCCACATGTGCCCAACTGGGGTCCACCAGGCATGCCCATCATGGGGCGATGCTCTGCCCATCTGGGTTATTGTGCAACCAGAACCATTCTAGCACCTGAGGCGGAGGCCATGGAACCACCCTCAGTGCCCTGAGCCAACTTTGATCCAATGGTTTTTTGGTTGCAAGAGGGAAAGAGAGAGGTAGAGAGAAAGGAGAGGGGGAAGGGTGGAGAAGCAGATGAGCACTTCTCTTGTGTGCCCTGGTTGGGAATTGAACCCGGTACTTCCACACCCCTGAGCAATGCTCTACTGCTGAGCCAACTTGCCAGGGCTCTTTATTTTAATATCTGTAAAATAACCATTAAACCTAGATTTTACTAGAGCAAATCAAAATATTTTGCTTAGATTGCAGTGATATATTTATATCATCCTAAGATTACATCCAAAATGTATTAGTATAAGAAAAGATTAAAAATGATTTCAATATGTTGAAACTAATTAATAAAATTTTTATTAGAAAGAATAAATATTTACTGTAGAAAGTTGGAAACATAAAATGGCATAAAGACAAAAAAAGAGTTATCTATAATCTCACTATTCAGTAAATCATTGCTGTTTTGGTGCATAATATTTTAGTTAATTTCTTATGTGTGTTCTTGTGCATGTGTATGTGTATTATTTTAGAAAAATATGATTATCACATAGAGTCAGTTTTGTTGCATCATAGTTACCCCTGTTCAGTGTGGCATGAGACCATATCTCAGGACCACATAGTGTTTAAAAGTTCTGGAATGTGACTGCCTGATGGATGAATTTCTGGTCTCATCTCTTGCTTGCTGTGTGGTCTTGGCAAATCACAGAATCTCCTAAGCCCGAGACTTGTCACTAGAAACATGAGAATAATGAAATAATGATAGTATATGATTTATGGATTTAAATGGGGTAATTCCTGTGAAATATTTGGTTCAGTAAACGTTATCTTTTCTAATGGCAGCTCAGTGACCCATTATTTTTACATGCTTATTTAAACAGACACATTGTTTCACAAAAAGTTCTTTTTTTATGTTAAGGCAGAATTTATACATGGTGATGCCCTAATTTGCAAATGATTGTGATTATACCACTTTTGTTATATTCATTTACATAAGGCAATTTAATCTTGAAAGGAGTAACATCATAGAAAACACAGTGTAACTACCAACTGAAATAAAAAAAGTGGTTTCTAAAATAATTTAAATTATAAAACCGCCATTTACATGGGTTTACCTTCTTTTATGTTTCATTTATTCATTTTAAAGAATATTCAGGCCTGACCTGTGGTGGCGCAGTGGATTAAACGTCGACCTGGGAACACTGAGGTTGCCAGTTCAAAACCCTGCACCGGTCTGGTCAAGGCACATATGGGAGTTGATGCTTCCAGCTCCTCCCCCCCTTTCTCTCTCTCTCTCTCTCTCTCTCTCTCTCTCTCTCTCTCTGTCTCCTCTCTAAAATGAATTTTTAAAACAAAACAAAACAAAACAAACAAACAAACAAAAAGAATATTCACTGTCCATTGGAACAAAAGAGATTTAAATCAAATATATAGAGTCTGAATTTCCAGAATGTGATCAAGGTTTCCAACTGGTTACTAAAGTTGTGTTGAAAGAAAATTTAACAGGTTAATGGAGCACAAAACATTGCTTAAGATTGTCACTCTTGGTCTAACAAAGTGGTTAATATTTTACTAACTAACATGTTTTTCCTGTTCATGCTTACTGAGTCCCTTAAATCCCATGATTCAAAGAAATTAATTAACTGAAAGAGTTTCTATTTACAAGCCTGTCACTTCAGGGAACCAATGTGTCTACAGTAAAATCTATGCCACTTTTAACACTGAGTAGTATTACTGGACAAAGTTGAGTCATATACTACTCATTAATTTTTAAATGTCTTAATAATGTATTATGGAAGAAGAAATTCAATTCTTCTCAAAGATCACACAGGAAAATCCCCTTGATGGGTTATAGGTTGAATTTGTGAATATCACAACAAAAGATCATTTTCAATTTTTTTTCCCTCAGTGTGATCACAAATGAGCATGTGACTTGCAAGATTATCTTTCTCTTTTTGTATTTATATCCTTCTGAATTTCTTCAGTCCTGTGGGCGCACTGCTTCCATTAAGTTGTTGCTCAAATGTTTTATAGAATAAGAAAGAGCTGGAAGCACTCTAATAAAGTACTGAGAACTTTAATAATCTCAGCCATGCTAATACATGTTCAAGGATTCAATTACTATTCTTTCTTTTGTTTTATTATTATTAATTATTATTATTATTTAGTTTGGAAGGCTGATATGGGATTAAAAGTTCAAAAATCTTGGAAGCAGCAATGGACAGAGATGGGATCTCAATAACAAAATATGAGATTATTATCATGCTTCTATTTTTCATTAATAAAATACTAAACTGTATACTTCTTGAAAGCTGAAATATTTTATTTTTCTTTGTATTCCAAAATGTTGTTTGACCTATAATATTAAAAAATATTTGTTTAATGAGACAAATAAAAAAATAAATTCATTTTTTTCTTTTTTATTAATCTAAATGGGGTGACATTGATAAATCAGGGTATATATGTTCAGAGAAAACATCTCCAAGTTATTTTGACATTTGATTATGTTGCATACCCATCACCCAAAGTCATATAGTCTTCTGTAACCTTCTATCTGGTTTTCTTTGTGCCCCTCCTCTCTCCTCTCTCCCTCCCTCTCCTCCCTTCCCCCACCCCGTAACCACCACACTCTTGTCAGTGTCTCTGAGTCTCATTTTTATGTCCCATCTATGCATGGAATCATATAGTTCTTAGTTTTTTTCTGATTTACTTATTTTACTTAGTATAATCTTATCAAGGTCCATTCATGTTGTTACAAATGATCCAATGTCATCATTTCTTGTGGCTGAGTAGTATTCCATAGTATATATGTACCACATCTTCTTTATCCAGTCATCTATTGAAGGACTTTTTGGTTGTTTCCATGTCTTGACCACTGTGAACAATGCTTCAATGAACATGGGGCTGCATGTATCTTTACGTATCAATGTTTTTGAGTTTGGGGGGTATATACCCAGTAGAGGGATTGCTGGGTCATATGGTAGCTCTGTTTTTAATTTTTTGAGGAACCATCATACTTTCTTCCATAATGGTTGTACTACTTTACAGTCCCACGACCAGTGAATGAGGGTTCCTTTTTCTCCACAGCCTCTCCAACACTTGTTATTACCTGTCTTGTTGATAATAGCTAGTCTAACAGGTGTGAGGTGGCATCTCATTGTAGTTTTGACTTGCATTTCTCTAATAGCTAATGAAGATGAGCATCTTTTTATATATCTGTTGATCATTTGTAATAAATTTATTTTCTAACAGTATTCTCTTGATAAAAAACCTTTCTATATCTTAAATTAGTTTCCAGTTAGATTTAGTGTCATGCAAATCATCATCCTACACCTGGTTTATTCTGCATCCAGACACTAGATTCTACTTTCTTTTCTATCATCTGGGAGATCGTGGGCAAGGGATTTAAATGCTTCAAGTCAAACTCATCATCTGCAATAATTATATTCTTACATTGCTTATTTCAAGACTGTTATAAAAATTAAATTATTTTAACATGTTAAAAAGATTCTAGTGTAGATTTGGGGCTCATAGTTTGCATTCAGTATATTGTAATTCAATCCCAAGTGAATTATCTTCTTTCATTTCTCAGTTGCTTAAAACAATTATTCTTTATATTTGGATCATGCAATTCTTTTACAACTCTTTCCTCCCCTAGTCTTTTATTTGACTTTGATATACTTATTGAAAGTAGACAAAGATATATCTTTAATTTATATAATAATTTGGATAATGAGACTAGTTTTATTCCTGTTGAAACTTTTGGTGACTTACTATTTCCTGTTTACATCACCCTGTGATTTTCTATTACATCACTTTTCAGTATGGTTTATTCTCTTAGATCGGTAACTTCTTCTTTTTGGGTTTTCTGCACAATACCTATACATTTAAAAAAATATATGGTGGTTTTTTTTTTCACTTTTTAGAAGAGATTCATGGACAAGAGGATCTTAACAGCCTAAAATATATTTTTTTAAATTCCTTTTCATATTTAATTGAAAACTTTTTTATATAAAGTTCTATATTAAATATATTTTCTAAAACACCTTTTTTTTCTGATATATAATGGGACTAAAAGAAATTGTGAAGTCAATCTATTCCTCTTTTCTGTGCAAATTACTTTTTTCTCCATTGGAAGAGATTTTATGTTTTCATGTTTGGAATTCTGAAATTTCACAATTCTTTGAGTTGTACCTCTTTTCACTTTTTCTTGTAATCTGTGGAGTACTTCAATTTGCATTTTTATATAGTTGTTTTCTATTATCTTTGTGACAATTTACATCTGTCAATTGCTTTCTTCTTTCTTTCTGGTTTTTCAATAGACTTATATTGGACCTTCTAAATATAACTGATTGGTATTTAAATTTTCTGATATTTTCCATTTTTTATGTTGTAAATTTTATATTCTAGAATATATCCTTGTCTTTATTTGCCAGATGACTAATACAAAATTAAGTATTTTATGAAGTATTCTTATTAATTATTTCAATTTATTTTGGCAATCATATTTTAAATTTACAAAAATTTCTTCCTGTTCTTTCATTGTTTTTGCGGCAGCCCACTCTTACTTTAGGCATGCAACTATCCTATGTCCCTGAGGTTATAACAGAGATTTCTAAACAACATTTACATAATTTTTGCATTATTTCTATTTCTTCTGTGATTACTTGTTTATTTGTGTGGAGGTTTTATAACTGATGAATCTCACTGTATTACTAATAATTAATTTATTTTAAAAAATTTTTTTACAGGGACAGAGAGAGAGTCAGAGAGAGGGATAGATAGGGACAGACAGACAGGAATGGTGAGTGGTGAGAAGCACCAATCATTAGTTTTTCGTTGCCATTGCAACACCTTAGTTGTTCATTGATTGCTTTCTCACATGTGCCTTGACCGCAGGACTTCAGCAGACCAAGCAACCCCTTGCTGGAGCCAACGACCTTGGGTCCAAGCTGAGGAGCTTTTGCTCAAACCAGATGGGCCCGCACTCAAGCTGGGGAGCTCGAGATCTTGAACCTGTTTCTTCTGCATCCCAGTCTGACGCTCTATCCACTGTGCCACTGCCTGGTCAGGCTCTAATAATTAATTTCTAAGATTATGAATTTTTTTGCCAGCAGGGTTTGCTTGGCAGATTTGTAGGTCTATTGCCATAAGGGTCTTTCTTGTGTGGACATTAGGAATGACTGAGCCAGTTCAGTTACCAGGCAAGCCTTTCTTTAGATCAGTTTCATATGCGCATTCACAGAACCCTTCTTAAATGATAAATAAAATATGATTTTTTTTTCCAAATTCAAGACATAGGTATATGTTTTTTTACTGGTGCACAAAATGAGCCGTGCATGAACATCACCTTGCTCAAAGAACAAAACCAACAAAGTGCATGAACTCACAACATATTACGGTATTACTTTATTCTGGCCTCTGCGGCAGAGGTTTCTCCAAACCCCTGAAACCGACTCATCGAACCCCTAGGGTTTGATAGAACCCAGTTTAAGAACCACTGCTTTATATTAAAGACTCTTTTTAGTACAGTTAAGTTGTCAATGACCATAAGGGCAGAGGACTTTACTTGAGTGGTGGAGTACTTTTATTTATGTATTTTTCTCTGGATAGAACTGTTTCTCCTTCCCTGTTCCCTATACCCAGCTCCACTGGACAGATCCAAGGCCATTCACTGCTGTTTTCTGTCTCTCTTCTCAAGCACTGCAACTGACATTTTGGGACCATCCAAGAGAATCTTATGCTCAGATTAAAGGTGAGATCTTGACCTGAGAAAAAGGCTACAGTGAGCAGCTCTGCACATATTGAGGAGAGAGTGGTGAATGAATGAATTAACAGTTCTGTAAGTGGGTCTTTCTTTAAATTCACTTTAGGCCACCAAGAGCTCTCTCCTGTTCTTTGTAATTCATAATTTCACATTTAGAGTCACTTAATTTTATTTTTTCACCACTGAGAATAGTTTCAATCACTTATAACCTTCACCCATGCATACATTAAGATGTGATTTTTTTAATCTAATTATACTTCTATACAACCCTATTTGTTACTGTCTTATAAAATTGTGTTAACATTTTTTTGTGTGACAGACAGACAGGAAAGGAGAGAGATAAGAAGCATTAAGTCTTCATGGCGGTACTTTGTTTATTGATTGCTTTCTTATATGTACCTTGACTAGGGGGCTAAAGCAGAGAGAGAGTGAGTGGTCCCTTGCTCAAGTCAGAGACTGTGAGTATAAGCCAGTGACCTTGGGTTTTAAGCCAGTGACCTTTGGGTTCAGGCTAGCAACCATGGGGTCATGTCTATGGTCTCACGCTCAAGCTGGTGACCCCATGCTCAAGCTGGTGAGCCCGTGTTGAAGCCAGATGAACCCTCGCTCAAGCCAGCAACCTCAGGGTTTTGAACCTGGTTCTTCTGAGTCCCAGTCTGCTGCTTTATCCACTGTGCCACCACCTGGTCAGGCCTGTTAACATTTTTGGCTCATGGCAGCCACACTTTCCACTTTTAGCATTCTTGTAGGTTTATTTGCTTATTTTTTTGTAATATATTTTTACTCTCATTTCAATAGTATAATGGAAAAAGATAGTTCAGTATATTGTATTATAAAAATAATGTAGTATTTGATAAATATGATTTAAGTATAGACATGATTTGTGAATGGTGAAAACTATTTCAGTCTATTCTTTTGGTAAAAAAAAAAAGATGGCAATCAAAGCAATTTTAATAAATAAGGGATGATTTCCAACATTTGAACCAAGTTCAGGGAACCTTACTAAAGTTGAAATAACCCCCTGAGGCTAGTAAAAATGGGGGATATTCTAGTGGTTACTAGAATAAAGATAAACTGATAAAGAGTTGTCTTATACAAGTTGTGGCTTTTGGTAGAAGAATAGAGTTAACCCACTGGAAAGAGATTAGCAAATAAATACTTCATTTCTCTCTTTTACAGTCTTCTAATTTGACTTCCATTAACTGAACACACTGGTGGCCAGAAGGTGCGAGAGGTCTTGGTATCTTTTATATAGGTCAGCTTCCAAGGGCACAGAGCAGGAGAGAGAAAGGTGGACAACAGATCTGACTAAAACAAATAGGAAATCTCCAGCAGAGTTCGCCCCCCTGTATTTAGCTTTGTACTATAGCCACAGGAATCAAACATGTTGCCATCATTTATGCTGATGGAAATTCAGTTACTCAGCCACCTGAAACTTAAAATAAAGGGTATCACCAATGGTCCTATAAGTAAGGGAGGTAAAATAAGCAAGTAATTAGCATTTTAGTGCTACAGTCCCCATCTCTGAAGCTAGTCCTGAGGCCTGATTTGGTACTTACAGCCATTTTTTTGTCAGTACTCAGACTGTGTTCATTTTGCCTCTGCCAGCACCTCAGCTGTATGGAGTTCTTTACCTGGTGAAATAATGCATTATTCAGTCTATGATGGTCCTGTCTTTACTCTGTCTCTATAGTTTCTATAGACCATGGCTCTTGGAAAAGGAAATACTAATAAACACCTAGTAACTCCCCTGGGATTTACACATAGACCTCCTTGTGGATCAATCACTTCAGTCAATATGTGACCTCCTTTTTTCAATTGAAGGGTTCAATGGTATGAGGAGCTCTCACTGGCCATGAGAAAATGTCAGGTTCTAACCATAGTTATGTTCTTTGATGGAAACATTTCTTCATAAAGAATACAAATTCAAAGTCATTTAACCTAAAATGGTGAAACTGGAAGTAAAATTATTCAAGTAATTTATTTTGGTAATAAAATATTTTACTCTGGAGATGTGCTCCTGATATCTCCCTTTGAAATTTCTACAAATTCAACACCTAAAGACAGAGAAAAAAAAATCTCAGAAGCACCTGAAATATACACACACCAGACAAAAGTGCAATTGGCCAAAAAGGTGGCTAAATATATAATCCACTCTGAAGAAAATGACAGAGAACAGAGTATTCCGCTTTCCTCACTGATCTGAGGAAACTGAGAGAACTGGAGGATCTGAGGCAGAGGGAAGAAGCTGGGATAAGGTGGATGATCCAGCAGAGGAGAGAGCATGCCAGCTTGGCCTGAGATTGCGGACAGAGGGCTGGCATGGGCGGCAGGCTCCGATGGAGGTTGCGGGTGTGAGTTGCCCACAGAGGTTGGCACTGGAGTGGCTTTGTGTGCTCCTGGGTCCACAATCATGGGCAGTGTGCAAGTGGCTCCACCTGATGCCTCTGGTATGGGTATGTGTGCTTGTAGGCTGGAGGGCTTAGCCTGAGATTATCAGTGGTGGACATTTGTGTGGGCTGTAGCCAGCATTTTTGTGTAGTCTTGCCTCACCAACCACACAAAGGCCAGGATTCCTCAGCCTGGACCTGTCTAGGTGGGGCACCTCGAGAGAACCGATACAGGTCTCAGAGTGCACTCCTGTATTCCTAGCACTGACTGAGATCACAGGCGCTGGGCACCCAAGTGGGCAGGAGCAGACCTCTGTGTGCACTGTGGAAGTCATGGGGGTAGGCATGCATGTGGCTTGCTGCAGGCTACCAAACAAGGCCTGTAGAGATTAGACACATGGAATGCTGAGGCATACTAAACATGCCTGGGGGCCATTAGAAAGGTGCCTGATCTGCTATTGGCTCCTCACCTGAGATACACTGAGACATGTTAGACCTATCTGCCGGCCTTTAGAAAGGCCCAGAACTGCAATCAGCTCCCATTCCTGCCTGCTCTCACTGGCTGTTCTGGTTGGCACAGCCTTACCCAGAACTGTCTTTTAAGTGGTACTGGAGGAAGGACCTGGCTTTTCTTAGAGCCTCTTGCTCTGCAAACAGTGGCTGGGGCAACCTCACAGCTAAGTCCCCAGGTTGCTAGCTCAGGAAAAAGAGACACGAGGAGAGGCACCTGGAAAACTAACTGAGTCAGCCATTGCCGGAGCCTCCAAACCGTAATGAGCCCCACCTACCTACAGGACTGAGGTCCAGCCTACGTCATTGCCATAGTGACACAAAAGCAAGTCTCTTCTCAAGAGCCCCACATAGACAAAACCATAGAGGTAGTATAGCACAACCTACTAAAAAGAAAAAGAAACTAACTCTCAAAACCAGAAAAAAAATTTATATAACTTCTTTTTTTCTTTTTATTTGTACTTTTGTCATTTTATCTTCTTTCCTTTTTATTCTTTCTTATTCCTTTTGAACTTCATTATCCATAGTTATTCCATTTTTATTGTTGTTTTATTTATGAGGGTCACATTTCAAAAACTATAAATTTCTTTATATTCTTTTTCTTTTTTTCTCATTTGATCATCATTTGTCAACAAATTATTTTATTTTGAACTCATATTTTTCTTTGTGGCATTCTGCATGTTTTTAACTTAATTTTTTATCTCTGACATTTCCCCTCAGTTCTAGCTCTCTGTTCTCTGTAGTTTTTGTTCCACTTAAAATAGAATTTTTATTTTATCACTGTATCTTTTCAATTTTTATATTATTTTTTAATTATCTCTTATTAGCATTATTAACAATACCACACTCAAATGCCATTAAGGAAAAGGAAATCAAATATATGGATACAAAAGACAGAGATGTAGCTCAGATAGATGATAAAAAATCTCTAGCAAAAACTTCAATTGCTTGGAAACCTTGGAGTTAAATGACAAAGAATTTAGAATTGAAGTACTAAAGATATTCAGAAAATACAAGAAAGCTCTAAAAGGCAATTTAGAAAGCTCAAAGAACAATTCAATGAAAAAAAGAATATATCACCAAGGAAATGAAAAATATAAAAAGAAACCAGAGATAAAAATCTCAATGCATGAACTGAAAAATGAGGTAACAAGCCTAGCTAATAGAACAGGCCAATAGAGGAGAGAATTAGTGACATAGAAGACAGGGAACTAGAGACACTACAAAGAGAAAAGAAAGAGACTCACAAATTAAAAAAAGTAGAGAAAATCCTACAGGAATTGTCTGACTCCATTAGAAAGAGCAACGTAAGAATAATGGGTATATCAAAAGGAAAAGAGAAATAATAGACGAGAACTTCCCAAGCCTGTGCAAATAATTAGAGCCTCAAATTTAAGAAGCAAACAGAACACCAAGTTATCTTAACCCAAACAGACCCAATCCAAGGCACATCATAATAAAATTATCACAAAACAATAACAAACAAAAAAAAAATCCTGAAGGTAGCCAGGGAAAAGAAGAATACAACATATAAAGGAAGGCCCATTAGGCTATCATCAAATTTCTCAGCAGAAACTCTATAAACCAGGAGAGTGGACCCAAATGTTTAAAGTACTGAAAGAAAGGAACTTCCATTCAAGAAAACTATATCCTTCTAAGCAATTCTTCAAATATGAAGGGGAAATAAAAAACATTTAAAGATATAGAAAAGATGAGAAAATTTATCACCAAAAAACCACCACTTCAGGAAATACAAAAGGGGGTTATCTGACCAGATACAAAGAACAAAACAAAACATTACAAGTAAAAGCTCCAACAAGATCACACCAAAAACAAGATTAATCAGTGAAACAAAAACAAAAAAATAGGGAGAGGACAAAGATTAACAGTAGCAAAAGAGGATGGAGTGCAGAAGCACACATGAGATAATGTATTACAATGAATACAATATGTATCCTTTCTATGACTCAATGGTATCCACCCGTGAAAAAACTGCTACAGAAACACGTGGCTTAAAAAAAGAATAAATAAGGGAAAAAAGGTATAGAATACAACCAAACAACAACAACAAAAATGACAGGAAAACAAAAGAGAAAAACCAAACAACAAAGAGCTATCAGAAAGCAATACAGTGGTACCTTGAGATACAAACAGACCAACATACAATTTTTTTTTTTTAAGATATAAACTATGACTTGGTCCATATTTTTGTTCGAGATCCAAGCAAAATTCTGAGATATGAGTTGTGATTTGGGAAGCTGCCGCTAGTTGGTGTGTTGGCGCACGGGTCCAGTATAGTCAGTTTGATATATGAGTTGACTGACTTACGAGCTCAGTTACAGAACAAATTAAATTTGTATCTCAAGGTATCACTGTATATAAAACGTCAATAGAAAACCCTCAACTGTCAATAATTACATTAAATGTAAATGGATTGAACTCACCAATAAAGACAGAGTAACGGAATGGATTAAAAAAGAAATTCCAACTGTATACTTCCTTCAAGAAACATATCTAAAATACAAGGATAAAAAGAAAAAGTGAAAGATTGGAAAATGACTCTTCACACAAATAACATCCAAAGAAAAGCAGGTGCAGACATACTCATATCTAACAATGCTGACTACAAGACAGTAAACGTAATCAGAGACAAAGATGGTCATTTCATAATGATAAAGGTGACATTGAATCAAAAAGACATAACACTTTTTAATATATATGCACCAAACCAAGGAGCACTAAATTATATAAGACATCTACTAACTGACCTAAAAATAAAAACCAACAAAAATACAACATACTTAGAGACGTCAATACACCATTGATGGTTCTAGATCATTCATCCTAACAGAAAATCAAAAAAGAAATGTGGACCTTAAAGAAACACTAGATCAATTGGATGTGATAGACATCAACAGGACATTTCATCCCCAAAAGCCAAACTGTATATTTTTCTCCAGTGTACATGGAATATTCTCAAGAATTGACCATATGTTGGGCCACAAAACTAACATCAACAAATTCAGAAAGATTGAAATTATACCAAGCATATTTTCTGACCATAAAGCATTGAAACTAGAATTCAACTGCAAAAAAGAAGTAAACAAACACAGAAAAATTTGGAAATTAAACAACATACTTCTAAAAAATGAGTGGGTCAAAGAAGAAATAAAAACAGAGATCAAAAGATATATACAGATAAAGTAAAATGACCAAAAGATATATACAGATAAAGTAAAATGACAAAATGACATCAGAATCTCTGTGATGCAGTAAAAGCAGTAATAAGAGGAAAGTTCATATCACTGCAGGCTTATATGAACAAACAAGAGAAAGCCCAAGTAAACAACTTAACATCACATCTTAAGGAACTAAAAAATAAAGAACAAAAGCAAACCAAAACCAGCAGAAGAAAGAAAATAATAAAGATCAGAGCAGAAACAAATAAAATAGAGAACAGAAAAACTATAAAAAAAGTCAATAAAACAAGGAGCTGGTTCTTTGAAAATATCAACAAAATTCACAAACCCATGGCAAGACTCACTAAGGAAAAAAGAGAAATGACTCACATAAAAAAAATCCAAAATGAAAAAGGAGAAATCACCATAGATATCATAGATATACAAAGAATTGTTGTAAAATACTATGAAAAACAACATACCATCAAATTTAACAACCTAGGAGAAATAGGTAAATTCCTAGAACGATACAATCTTCCTAGACTGTGTCACAAAGAGGTAGATAGCCTAAACAGACTTATAAGCAGAAAGGAAATAGAAACAACTATCAATAACCCCCCCCCCCAAAAAAAAATAAAAGTCCATGGCCAGATGGCTATACTAGTGAATTCTATCAAACATTCAAAGAAGACTTGGTTCCTATTCTACTCAAAGTCTTCCAAAAAATTGAAGAAGAAACAATACTTCCAAACACATTTTGTGAGGCCAACATAACCTTCATACCAAAATATGGCAATGAGAACACACAGAAAAGAAAACTACAAATCAATATCTCTAATGAATACAGATGTTAAAATCCTAAACAGAATACTAGCAAATCAAATACAATACATTAAAAACATAATTTATCATGATCAAGTGGGATTCATCCTGGAATCACAAGGATGGTACAACATATGTAAAACAGTTAACGTAATAATATACCATATCAAGAAAACAAAGAACAAAAACCATATGATCCTATCAATAGATGCAGAAAAGGAATTTGATAAAATACATCATTTTATGTTTAAAACACTCAACAAAATGGGTATAGAAGGAAAATATCTTAACATAATAAAGGTCATTTATGACAAACCATCAACTAACATCATACTAAATGGCAGAAACTGAAGACTTTTTTCTAAAATTAGTAACAAGACAAGGTTGCCCACTCTCTCCACTCTTATTCAATGTAGTGCTGGAAGTTCTAGCTGAGCAATCAGACAAGAGAAAGAAATAAAAGGCATTCAAAGTGGGAAAGAAGTAAAGGGTTCACTTGTTGCAGATGATATGATCCTGTATATAGAAAACCCCAAAGACTCCACAAAACGACTATTAGAAAGAATAAACAAATATAGTAAGTTGCAAAATACAAAATTAATATACAGAAGTCTATTGCCTTCCTATATGCCAATAAGAAAACATCAGAAAACAAACTCAAAAAAATAATCTCTTTTATGTTGCAACAACAACAAAAATACCTAGGAATAAACATAACAAAGAATGTAAAGGACCTATATAATGAAAACTATAAAGCATTGTTAAGAGAAATTAAAATGATACAATGAAATAGAAAAATATTCTTTGGTCTTGAATAGAAAGAATATTTATAGTCAAAATGATTATATTGCCCAAAGCAATATACAAATTTAATGCAATTCCCATCAAAATTCCAATGTCATTTTTTAAAGAAATGGAAAAGAAAGTTTCAGGTTTATGTAGAACTATAAAAAGCCCTGAATAGCCAAAATAATCTTAAGGAAAAAGAACAAACCTGGTATATTCCAATGCTTGACTTCAAATTATATTATGGAGCCACAATAACCAAAATAGCATGGTTCTGGCCAAAAAATAGACAGACCATTGGAACAGAATAGACAGCCCAGAAATAAAACCACATATATATGGTCAAATCGTCTTTGATAAAGGAGCCAGAAACACACAATAAAAAAGAGAAAGCCTCTTCAATAAATGGTGCTGGGAAAACTAGAGAGCCACATGCAAAAGAATGAAACTCAACTCGTTTGTCCCCTTGTACCAAAATTCAGGATGGATCAAAGACTTAAATATAGGACCTGAAACAATAAATTACATAGAAGAAAACATAGGTACTAAACTCATGGACCTTGGCCATAAAAAGCATTTTATGAATTTGACTCCAAAGGCAAGGGAAGTGAAGGCAAAGATAAATGAATGGGACTATATCAAACAAAGAAGCTTTTGCACAGCAAGATAAACTGACAACAAAACAAACAGACAGCCAACTAAACAGGAGATGATATTTTCAACAGCAGTTAAGATAAGGGCCTAATATCGAAAATATACAAATAACTCACAAAACTCAACAACAAACAAGCAAACAATCCAATAAAAAACCACTTCTCCCAGGAAGAAATACAAATGGCCAATTGATATATGAAAAGATGCTCATCTTCACTAGCTATTAGAGAAATACAAATCAAAACTACTATGAGATATCACCTCACACCTGTTAGACTAGCTATTATCAACAAGACAGGTAATAACAAGTGTTGGAGAGGCTGTGGAGAAAAAGGAACCCTCATCCACTATTGGTGGGAATGTAAAGTAGTACAACCATTATGGAAGAAAGTATGCTGGTTCCTCAAAAAATTAAGACTAGAATTACCATATGACCCAGCCATCTTTCTACTGGGTATATACCCCCAAAACTCAAAAACATCGGTACATAAAGACACATCCAGCCCCATGTTCATTGCAGCATTGTTCACAGTGGCCAAGGTACGGAAACAACCAAAAAGCCCTTCAATAGAAGATTGGATAAAGAAGATGTGGTACATATATGCCATGGAATACCACTCAGTCATAAGAAATGACATAGGATCATTTACGGCAACATGGATGGGCCTTGATAACATTATACTTAGTGAAATAAGTAAATCAGAAAAAACTAAGAACTGTATGATTCCATACATAGGTGGGACACAAAATTGAGACTCATGAACATGGACAAGAGTGTGGTGGTTACCATGGGGATGGGAAGGGAGGAAAGGGAGAAGAGGGTGGGGCATAAAGAAAATAAAATAAAAGGTGATGGAGGACAACTTGACTTTGGGTGATGAGTTTACAACATAATTAAATGTCAAAATGACCTGGAGATATTTTCTCTGAACATATGTACCCTAACTGATCAATGTTACTCCATCAAAATTAATTTTCTAAATAAAATTTTAAAAAATTTTTATTCTTACCTTTATATTAGATCTTTTTCTTACATATACTGTTTTTGGAACAGACAGTAGGCCCTGGTATGACATATAAGTTGTCTTATAGTACAGAATTCCAACCTACAGATTTTTGTTTTTCATTTGGTGAGTTTACTGAGTTCATAGTTGGCCATGACTTTGTTACATCAAGCCAGCATCTCTTGGGTTATGCACATGTGCTAACCAGTAAAATTTGTGGCTATAAGTGCATTGTGCCATATTCTTTATTTCAAAATGAGTCTTCTTTTGGGAAATAATGTTGTTTGGGATTTTGCAATGATAGACAAATTAACAGTGCACACCCTTTTGGGGGCAGAGCAAAGTAGAGAAAAAAATGTATCTATAAGAAAATATAGCACACAAGTAAATTTTGCTTGGCAAAGAGAAGAAGAAGGAAAAAAAGAAGCATAAGGAAAAGAAGAAAAGCAGAAGAAAAGAGGAGAGGGAAGAAGAGGAAGAAAAAAAAGGAGAGAAGAGGGGATGGAAAAAGGGAAGTTCACTGGATTAAAGAATGTTTAGTAAAAATAATTTACTAGAGTTAAATGCAGTTAGATTTCTTTTTCTTATAACTTTATTCTCTTAAAACTATCAGGAAGAAAGAACAATACAAATTCCAGTTTAAAAGCAAGTCTTAAAGAGAAAAAAATAATAGGTGAACTTTTCTGAATTTCTAGCTCATCATGATGGTAACTCATATCTAATGCAGGAGCAATAATAGTCTTTGACATCAAAGTGGTTCTGTTAGGTTGTTGTGATCAAAGAAAGTAGTTCAAAAAGTTTTTCTTAACCAGAAAATAAAATCTGTCATTTAGTCAACTGAGTACCTATGTTATGTTATATACTGCTCAAAGCACTAATATAAGGAAATGAAAAGCCCACATTCTCAATAAGCCAGCAGTCTAGTACACAAATAAGCATGCAAACCAACACATATAATTAAAATGATAATTACTACGTATCACTTGTAATATAACACCCCCCCCCCCAAATAAAAAAATGTTGGCTTAAAGTGCCAGGATAGGAAGCGAGAAGGATCAGAGTTAGTTCCTAGAAAGTTCAGGACCAGCTGCATTGATTAATGACACCATGGAACTGACCCATGGTGACCACCAGCCTGAAAGGACACACTTGAAAAGCTGATGAATATTCTATTGAGATCTGCTCCTGAGACCTCCCTTAAAACTCCCATGCTCAAAGCTCTCAGGACAGACAACCTAGTGGGGCTTGCTCTATTGGGCCTCCCTAAGCCTTTCCCTATCCCTTTGTCCCAGGCCCATTTCTCTTGCTTCTTTCTTTTAAGCTCCAAGGGCCCTCCTTTAGCCTTTATAACTTGTTTCCTGAGTCTGTTTCTTCTACAGCTCACTGCTTTTCCCTCTGTGACTTCCTAAATAAACTTTCTCTTATAGTTTGAGTTTTGGCTCTGAATTCTTTTTTAGCCAGAACTCAAGTATCGAGGTTGCTGAATCAGGGTCCTATCACTGGTAACATTTTGGTGCTGTTTTCACTGCCAGCAGTTAGTTATTTTTAATATATTTATTTTAAACTTTTCAACTAGAGTTATAAATACATTTAAATTACTTTCTTAGCATAACTGAAGTTATTTTAACCTAAATTTATTTATTTATTTATTTCAATTTTTTTTTTGAGAGAGAGAGATAGACAGACAGACAGACAGATAGGGACAAACAGACAGGAAGGGAGAAGGATGAGAAGCATCAACTTGTTGTTGCTGCCTTTTAGTTGTTCATTGATTACTTTCTCATATATGCCTTGATCGGGGGACTCCAGCTGAGCCAGTGGCCCCTTGCTCAAGTCAGAAACCTTTAAGCTCAAGTCAGCAACTATGGGGTTATGTCTATGATCCCATGCTCAAGCTGGTGACCCTGCACTCAAGCCAGATGAGCCCACCCTGAAGCCAGTGACATCGGGGTTTTGAACCTCAGAGTCCCAGGTCAATGCTCTTATTCACTGTGCCACCGCCTGGTCAGGCTTTACTTAACTTTTAAAAAGTTAGAAAGAAATATGGCTTTATGATTAGAAAATAATTGACTATGGGAGAAACAAATAGTTAAAATTAAATATTTGAAATTCTTAGTGTTTTCATTTATTTCTGGTATACCTAACTTATCCATCTTATGTATAGTTTTACTATTGTAAATTTTAGACTTAAGTAATACATCATTAAGTTTAGTGATGCTTTCTGGCTTCTATATATAAAATCATATATGGTGAAGATGAACACTTGACAACTTACATGAAACACTTTATTAAGTTTTAAAGAATTCTACTAGATTACTTAAAACATCGACTCACTCTTAGCTATCTTGTGTCTCAAACACTTATGATCATTGAAGACAAAAATAAAACGTGTCATTTTTGGAGGGACATGTGAATATTGTTCAGTTTTTCATTACAAAAAGGAGTGAGCATAGTCTCTAGGGCTTAAAACTGGGACACTTAGCCATGCTTACATTCTTAAAGTGAGCTCGAGAACAAACAGTTCAAGTACATACATGACATATTCCTAGAATTTTGTTGGCAAGGTTGTGAAAATGTTTTTAGCTCCTGACATATTATTTAATATTTTTTTCTGGCACCACCGGTAGCAAAATATGCTTGCAAAACTTGCTTTTTTTGCCCTTTTAATTTCTTATGTGTGAAAGTGTATTTTGTACAGGCAAGGCAGGCTTTAATCTATAAAAGAAAGAAAAAAATAATGCTGATCTTAGAGCTGTGGATTGAGTTTTTTATTCTCTGCCTGACATGCTAGTGCTTGAACAAATAGAGCTCAACAACATTTTAATACACAAGACTCCTGTGCCTATTTACACACACTCACAGATTTGCACACACAGTTAATTAACTTGACTTTCAATGGCTGAGAAAAAAGAGAAGAGGAGAAAAAAGCATGACTATGGAATTATGATCCTCAGGAATAATTCTCAAGAAACAAAATAATGTTTTTCTTACCATTTGTCCCTTTAGCATCTTCAGAATTTATAGATAACTTATATAAAACACTTTCTGTTCTCAATTTTATAGTGAAATTAATGAGGAAGTCAATGTGACATTAGCTCATTTTTATGAAAAAAAAGTTTTCTTCATTAGATATTTAATTATAATTTTTACCTTAGGAAAATGTATCATGTAAATATAAATATTTTCATCTAATATATAGCAATAGGGTATTAATGTTAGCAAAGTACAAATTCTTTATTGATAAGTTTTGCATGCAAATACTTGTATGTACTATTAGTATGCAAATAAAGTACTCTTAAAATTTATAGTAATGAATAATTTTACATTAAATTAATGAATTGTGTTCTTTTGTCTGGTTAAAATTCTAAGCCTTTGATTTATTTCTTTACTAATTAGAAACTTTTATATATATTAGTTTGATGACATCCCAAATATTTAACATTAATGAAATAAACACAATGCATTAGCTGAGAAATATTCAGAAATAAATGTTACAGAATTATAATTAAAATAAAATCAAAACATTTCCATTTAAATCTTAACATTTTGGATACTATAATGATGTCAAATTAAAACTAAAGATGTTTCAATATCTATAATAGTACTGTCATATAATACTAAAGTATGAGTAATTTCAATATCATTACTAGTCATTTAATGTAATAATAGCAATGACCCTGAAAAAGAAAGCTCTAAGAAATGACTTCCCACTATTCCTTCAGGGATCCTTTGAATATCTCGTGATTCCCAGGTCGATTTGCTGCCACTGTGTGATTTGCATAATCAGTTTCAGTTTCATAGACACTTGGTACAAAGAAACTAGACTAGATGGGCGAGAGTGTGAGTGAGTGTGTATGGTTGTGTATGTGTATTATGTCATCTGTTTATATATGCTCAGCATTAGGGAAAGAGAAGACAGTAGAAGGAGAGGCAGTCTCTCCACCACTACGTGGCCACCTTATGAAATAGGAGGCCTGGCAGCAACAAGGAGAGAACCTGGAAGTTCTCCAGTGACTTCCAGAACATTCAGCCTCAGTGCTTGCAGCTTCCAAAAGTGAAGCAAGGACTCTGAGTGATATCTGGCAGGCCTTTAAAAAACTTATGTAATGACACATTTTTTGTCTTTCAAGCAAATGTTTCAAAGTAGATTTACATTGCTTATTGTTTGTGCAAACATTAGCAGTCACAAAACTTTAGGCTGCTAATTTGGCCCTGTGAGTTATATGAAACCACACCATAGTACACTGAGAGCTCATTCATGTTCACTCTCTGGACTTAAGAAATTTGTCTCTCAGGTGGGCCAAAGGAATTGGTATATCCCACCATAGTACCTAGGATCAGCCTTTACTCATCCTGATATATACTGGATGAGAGACCCCTTGGAAATCATGTGAGCATTTATTTTATAGAGCCAACTTTTAAAGCATCTATAAAGTGTTTGTTCATGTCCTCTTCCCATTTTTTATTGGATTGTTTGCTTATTTGTTGTTGAGTTTTGTAAGTTCTTTGTATATTTTGGATATTAGACCCTTATCTGAGCTGCTGTTGAAAATATCATCTCCCATTTAGTTGGCTGTCTGTTTTGTTGTCAGTTTCTCTTGCTGTGCAAAAGCTTCTTAGTCTGATGTAGTCCCATTCATTTATCTTTGTCTTCACTTCCCTTGTCTTTGGGGTCAAATTCATAAAATGCTTTTTATGGCCAAGGTCCATGAGTTTAGTACCTATGTTTTCTTCTATGTAATTTATTGTTTCAGGTCTTATATTTAGGTCTTTGATCCATTTTGAATTTTGATATAAGGGGAAAAACTGTAGTCGAGTTTCATCTTTTGCATGTGGCTCTCTAGTTTTCCCGGCACCATTTATTGAAGAGGCTTTCTTTTCTTCATTGTGTGTTTTTGGCTCCTTTATCAAAGATGATTTGACCATATATATGTGGTTTTATTTCTGGGCTCTCTATTCTGTTCCATTGGTTTGTCTATTTTCCTGCCAATACCATGCTGTTTTGATTATCGTGGCTCTATAATATAATTTGAAGTCAGGTAACCTAACGCTCCCAGATTCGTTCTTTTACCTTAGAATTATTTTAGCTTTTTGGGTTATTTTTTATAGTTTCATATAAACCCAATGATATTTTGTTCCATTTCTTTAAAAAATAACATTGAAAATTTGATGGGAATTGCATTAAATTGTATATTGCTTTGGGCAATACGAACATTTTGACATTATTTATTTTTCTTATCTAAGAACAAGGAATATTTTTTCATTTCATTTTATCTTTTTTGATTTTCCTTAACAATGTTTTCATTATATAGGTCCTTTACATTCTTTGCTATGTTTATTCCTAGCTATTTTAATTTTTTTGTTGCAAATGTAAAAGGGATTATTTTTTAAAGTTTGTTTTCTGATGTTTTATTATAGGCATACAGGAAGACAATAGACCTTTGTATATTAATTTTGTATCTTGTGACCTTATTGTATTGGTTTACTGTTCTAATAGTCTTTTTGTGGAGTATTTGGGGTTTTTGATGTATAAGGTCATATCATATGCAAAATGTGAAACCTTTACCTCTTCTTTCCCAATATGAATGCCTTTTATTTGTTTCTCTTGTCTGATTGCTCTGGCTAAAACTTCCAGCACTATGTTGAATAAGAGTGGAGAAAGTGGGCAACCTTGTCTTCTTACTGATTTTAGAGGAAAATTCCTCAGTTTTATGCCATTTAGTATGATGTTAGCTGATGGTTTGTCATAGATTACCTTTATTATGTTATGATATTTTCCTTCTATACCCATTTTGTTGAGTGTTTTAAATATAAAATGAATACATATCATATTTATTGTAGTACATTATCTCATGAGTGCTTCTGCAGTCCATTCTCCTTTGCTACTGTTAATCTTTTTCCTTTCCCTTTTTTTTTTTTTGTTGTCATAGATTAATCTTGTTTTTATTGTGATCTTGATGGAGCTTTTACTTGTAATGTTTTGTTTTGTTCTTTGTATCTGGTCAGATAACACCCTTTAGTATTTCCTGAAGTGGTGGTGTTCTGGTGATAAATTTTCTCATCTTTTCTATATCTGTGAATGTTTTTATTTCTTCTTCATATTTGAAAGATAGCTTTAATGGATATAATCTTTGCTGGAAGTTTCTCTCTTTTAGAACTTTAATTATTGGGGTCTACTCTCTCTGGCTTGTAGAGTTTCTGCTGAGAAAACTGATGATAGCCTAATGGGTCTTCCTTTATATGTTGTATTCTTCTTTTCCCTGGCTGCCTTCAGGATTTTCTTTTTTGTCATTGTTTTGTGATAATTTTACTATGATGTTCCTTGGAGTAGCTCTGTTTGAGTTAAGATAACTCAGTGTTTTGTTTGCTCTTTGAATTTGAGGCTCTAATTATTTGCACAGGCTTGGGAAGTTTTCGTTTATTATTTGTTTGCATATGTTCTCCATTCCATTTTCCCTCTTTTCTCCTTCTGATATACCCATTATTCTTATGTTGCTCTTTCTGATGGAGTCAGACATTTTCTGTAGGGCTTTCTCATTTTTTAAAAATTGTGAGTCTCTCTTATCTTCTCTCTGTAGTGTCTGTAGTTGCCTGTCTTCTATATCACTAATTCTCTTTTCTATCTGGCCTGTTTTATTTTTTATTAGCTTAGCTTTTTACCTCACTTTTCAGCTCATGCATTGAGTTTTTCACGTCTGTTTAATTCATTTTCATAGTTTCAATTTCCTTGGTGAAGTATTCTTTTTGTTCATTGAATTGTTTTTTGAGCTTTCTCTATTGTCTTTCTGTGCTTTCTTGTATTTCTTTTTAGTATTTTTCAAACTTTAATTTTTAATTCTCTTTCATTTAACTCCAAGGTTTTCAAGCAATTGAAAATTTTTTCTAGAGATTTTACCTCATATATCTGAGCTACTTCTTTGTCTTTTATATTCATGATATTTGATTACTTTTTCCTTTATGACATTTAAAAGTGGTATTTTTAGTAACACTAATAAGAGGTGGTTAACAAAAAAATAATAATTCAAAGAATACTGTAAAAAAATGAAAATTGTATTATGCTAAGTAGAACAAAAACTACTTAGAATGGAGAACCAGAGCTTACAGCAAATGACAAAGAGATAATAAACAAAGTATAACATACACAAAATGCCAGAAATAAAAAAAAATCCAGAATAAAAGAATTTGTTTATAAATGATAATAGAATGAGAGAAAATATAAAAGAGAAAAGAAGAAAAAGAAGGATAAGGTTTTTGAAATGTAACCCTCATAAAATAAAAAATACAAGAATGGAAAATGTAACACCTATGGGTAATGAAGTTCAAAATGAAAAGGAAAAAATAAAATAAAAAGAAGATAAAATGACCAAAGTGGGAAAAAAAGATGAAGAAAACAAGAAAGAATTGGGAAAAAAGTTATAAAAAATGTAATTTTTTTCTGGTTTTGAGAGGTAGCTTCTTTTTTTACTTTTTCTTTTTGGCAGCTGGCGCTGTACCACAGGTTTTGCCCCTGTGGCACTCTTGTGTAGAGATTTTGAATTCATGTGTTGCTATGATGATGATGTAAACTAGGCCTCAGTCCCATCAGTAAATGGGGCTTTTTAGGGTTTGAAGGCTCTGACAACTGAAGAGTCAATTTTTTTTTTACAGGGACAGAGAGAGTCAGAGAGAGGGATAGATAGGGACAGACAGACAGAAACAGAGAGAGGTGAGAAGCATCAATCATTAGTTTTTTGTTGCCGTTGCAACACCTTAGTTGTTCATTGATTGCTTTCTCACATGTGCCTTGACCGCGGGCCTTCAGCAGACCGAGCACTCCCTTGCTGGAGCCAGCGACGTTGGGTCCAAGCTGATGAGCTTTTTGCTCAAGCCAGATGGCCCGTGCTCAAGCTGGTGACCTCGGGGTCTCAAACCTGGGTCTTCCGCATCCCAGTCCGACACTCTGTCCACTGCACTACCGCCTGTCAGGCCAGAAGAATCAATTTTTCAACTGTCTCTCCCCACGTCTCTCCTTCCTGAGCCAGCAGCTTGGGTACTCAGCTGTGAAGTTGCCCCAGCCACTTCTTGCAGAGCAAGAGGCTCTAAGAGCTGGTAAGTCCCTCCTCCAGCATTGCTCAAGGCACAGCTTTGGGTAAGGATTTGCCAACCAGAGCCACCAGTGTAAGCAGGCCGGGCAAGGAGCTGATTGCTCTTCAGGTACCTTTCTAATTGTCCCTGGGCATGCTTAGTATTTCTCAGCCTCTGCGGGTCTAATCTCCACGGGCTTTTCTCCCTTGTGCCCTGCTTGGAAGCCCAGAGCCCAGTCCCTACAACTTCCGCAGTGCTCTCAGAGGTCTGCTCTACGGGAATGTGCTTTATAACCTGTATCAGCTGGCGGGAAGTTGCCCCAGCCACTGCTTGCAGAGCAAGAGGCCATAACAGCTGCCAAGTCCCACCTCCAGGTCCACTCAAAGCATAGTTCTGAGTAAAGCTTTGTCAACCAGAGCTGCCAGCATAAGCAGGCTGGGCAGGGAGCCGATAGCCCCCACAATTTTTGCAGTGCTCTTGGAGGTTTTCTCTGTGGGAATGTGCTTTGTAACCTGTATTGGCTGGTGAAGGCACCCCTCCCAGACAGGTCCAGGCCTAGGGATCCCAGCCTTTGTGCCCTTCCTGTGCTGTTGGTCTGGGAGCTGGGACCACACAGAAACTCTGGTTACAACCTATGCAGAAGTCCATTGCTGACAATCTCTGAGCTAGCCCCTCCACCAGCAAACGTGCCAGGTGGAGCCACTCACACACCACCCGCGATCACAACTGGGAGCGAACAAAGCTTAAAGCCATTCCTATGCTGACCTCCACAGGTAACCTGCTACGGCCACCTCCATTGGAGTCTGCCGCTGGCACTAGCTCCACGTCTGGAATCTCAGGCTGAGCCACCAGCCCGCTCTCTCCTTACCTTGATCATCTGCCCTAGCCCAGCTTCTCCCCTCACCCCTAATCTTCTGTTTCTCTCAGTTCCAAGCAAAAGCAGCCCTTTCTCAGATCAGTGAGGAAAGTGGAATACTCTGTTCTCCGTCTTGTTTCCTTCAGAGTGGATTATATATTCAGCCACCTTTTCACCCAATCGTACTTTTGTTTATTGTATGTATATTTCAGATACTTCTGAATTGTTTCTCTGTCTGTAGTTGTTGAAATTTCATGGGTAGATATCAGGAGCACCCCTCATGATGCCATTTCTCTCACAATTTTTAATCTATCTATAGTTTGTATGAGTAGTTCAGGTAAGAAAAGATTATGTAAATTTCCCAAGTTATACAACCAATGACCTGTAAATTTACAGTTCTTACCTAGGGTGTCTGGCACCAGTATTCATGTCCTTAATGACTACCGTGATTAGAAAGTTAACACAAAACAGAACATTTAATGTAAGTGGTTGGTAAAACTAAACATCATTATTGGTTTTGTCTAAGTTTGGCCTTTGAATAATTCCATAGCTATATAAAAAAGGTACATAACTCTTATTGTGATGTTCTAAATATTCAGGTAATATTTGTCAAGCATCACTAAATACACAGCAAAATAAATTTAGAAAGCAAAACACACTTTGAAATATTAAGCACCTGGTATTTGAACAAGATGGCTGATAATGTTTTAAAAGGTAGAAGTTAATGATGATTTTTTACTTATTATTTAATTAGTGACTAAAACTTATTGTTTAATTAATGACATGGTCATATACCTATGTCAAGAGTTTGGACTTTGTCTTAAGCAAAGTAAAAAAAATATGAAGGGCTTTAAAATAAAAAGTTATACCATTCAACTTGCATTTTGAAAAAAATTAATATTAGGATTTAGTCATGTAGTACATGAAAATGAAAAATATTTTATTTTGTAAGGTGTTATGAATACAAGACTGAGGAAAAACAAATGTGAATAGCAGCGGCAACAAAGTCCAATATTCTTTGGAAATGTACATTTTATGTTTTTTCTTATACATAGAAAAATCCTGGCAGTCAATAAAACCTTAGAGATCCACCTACATACAGAGAATGTCTCTGGCTCACAAAAACCTTTACATAACTTGTTTATGATTCTTAGAAAATATATGGACATTTTAGTTGTTGACATATCCACATGTACAGACAAATAAAAATCACATGCTTAGCAGATGGTCAGAAATTTGATTACACTTAAATTCAGTGTTTTAACATTTATAATTTTTATATCTTAGATTGTTGTTGCCTGTTACTTATTATATTGTGATTATATTCAATAAGTGTTGGCTAAATCAATGTTTATGTGCAAGTCATTTTAGTTTTATACTTACTGTCACTTTTTATTGATTCCATTCATGTATTATCTTACTACATAATATGAAATTGTATGTTCCCTTTTGAATTATTTGTTTTATTTTTTATTTCATTGTGTAGCATACGTATCTGATAAATATTGTTGATATTGCATTTTTAACATGCCTGCATCATATTTCTCTGGGTTGAAAGTAGAACCTTTCCCCCCCCCCCCACTCCCACAACATGTAACAGCAAGTATTTTAAAAGTATGGTCAGAGGCCCAACTATGTAGGAAAAAGTATCTAGGAAAGTGGAAGTCTTTATACAATGTGGATTCCTAAGCCTTACCCAGATTGACTGAATCAAATGTTCTGGGTAGCGGTTCCTTGAAAACTGAACCTAAAGAAAATTATTTATAGATTCTTATGTGGATTCAAGTTAGGAACCCTCTTCAAGAGTGTGTGTCAATTCTCTTCTGTTGAAGCAAATAAAACTGAGCCATTTCATTGTTCCCATTTCTTTAAATATTACTTAACTGGTAAAATAATATCCATGAGAGAATATCTTAATTTTTCTAAATTAATCAGAAGAAAATAATTTCATGAAAAATTGATGAATAAGGAGGTGTTATAGTCTGAATGTTTGTGTTGCCCCATAATTCATATGTTGTAACTCGAATGCTCAACATGATGGTATTAGAAGGTTGAGAAATGATTAAGTCATGAGGGCAGAACCTATATGAATGGAATTAGAGCTCTTATAAAGGCTCCATAAAGCTCTTTTGACCCTTATGTCAAGTGAAAATACTATAAGAAGTCTGTCTTACACAAAGGTCTATCAGCCAACAATTTGGGCACCCTGATCTTAGACTTCCAGCCTCAAGAGTTGTTTATAACCTACCCAGTCTGTGGTCTTTTGTTATAGCAAACAAACTAAAACAGCTGATAATATATACACTGATTAACTTCTACAAAGACAGAGAGATGATCATTTAAACATTATCACTTGAAATGCTGCTCATATGCTCTGTAACAATTTTTTGTATGTTTGATTTCTTTAATGAATGACATAATATTTTTATGTGTCCCAGCTGGAAGGAAGAGTTTTTTTTTAAGAATCAAAATTCAAAAAGATATACACAGACTCAAATACAATGGAATATATTACAATTAAACTTCAAATGTGAAATTCCCTAGTAGGGTAAAACATCTATTATGTTGGTTAAGCCCAGGATGTGGAAAGAGCTGGGCTGAGGGCAGTTTATTTGCAAAAGGCTGATGGGCTTTTTAAGGTGACCAGATTTTAAAATTGGTAAAGCAGGACACCATTGACCAGGGGTGTGGGCGTGAAGGTTCTTGATTAAAAATTTGGTCTACACTGAGCTTCCAGGTAGAGGCGGGGTCTCCCTGCCGAAAACCGTATATTGCTTTCCCGTTCTCCCACCATTCCCTAGCTTTTCATGCATTCTTTCCAAAAATTGGGACTTTTTTAAAATGCCACAAGATGCGGGACAAATTGCTAAAAATTGGGACTGTCCCACCAAAAGCAGAACGTCTGATCACCTTACTTTTAGTTGAAGGTAAGCTGCATATAAATCAATAATGTGAAGTTGTTGCCAAAAATGGAAAAAATTTTTTTTACATTATAATGTTTCAACAAGAAAAATATGTACAAGATTCTCATAATGCCATCAGCATTACATAATTTTAATTGTTGATTATTCTCTTGTAGGCCTTGAGCACATTCATGCATAATTCAAAGAGTTTAATCTTAATATACACATCATTGTTCAAATGTTGCTTTTCCTATATAATATCAGATCACAAGCTAATGTGATTCCCATTAAATGTAGCATCATGCTGAAGGCAAGAAAAACTATAGCACAGCCTTGTTCCATGCATGACCTTGGAACACAGCATCACATCTGGAGATTAGCTCCCAGTGGCATGGACTCTGAAAATATGGGGCCAACATTTTGCCAAGAGAAGAAGAGTCTTAGGGATTTATGAAAGTTTTCATGTACTTGAAGGCTCATTTCATTTCCCTTGTTTGTTTTTAGGGAGCACAATTAGGATCAATTGAACTCAATTCAACAAGCTATTATTGATTCTCTTAAATTTCAGGCATTGGACTTGGTTTTAGGGCTAAATGGACAACGAAGACACAATATCTGCACTCACAGATCTTAGAATCTATTTGAAAAACAAACATAAAAATTCCTGTCAACTCCTTTTAAGGCCCCCAAGATGAATTTTCAAATCTCTTTCCTAAAGAATTGTATCAAATTTGTCCCTGACTAGGATTATATAAGAAAGCTATTTCAGCACATCCTTATAGAAACATTGTGTATTAACCGTTTTCTAGTTTTACATGAAAATGGTATATTGTTGTTTTAATTTTCATTTATATTATCAGTGAGAATATATCTTTCAAGTATTTATTGATAATTATTTATTAGGTAAATTGGTTGATCACATTCCTTTCCTTAATTTATTGTAGGAAACTATGTGAAATTTTTACATGTTAAGTGTAGTTATAATATGTCTTATTTTCTTATTGTTAATAAAACTTATTGATGATTCCTTTCAAATAAACAGTTTTCAAACCAAATATTTTAGCAAACTCTTTATAAATTATTTGGAAAAAAGAGAACATTTAAAATAATTCATGAAGAAAATTATCTAACTAGTTAGTTAAATGGTATATCTCAACTAACAGAGCAATGGAACCAAATAAATGACTCAGAAAGTAACTTTGTTAGCAGTATTATAAATCAGTAGAGAAATAAAGTTTTCATTAAGCATCACTGGGAAACTGGTTGTCTATTTTGAAAAACAAAACAATAATTTAGATCATCCATTACATAATAAAAATAAATTCCAGATTGATTCAAAATTATTAAAATTCAATAAAAATAATATGAAAAAAATGATCAATTTTTTGAATTAGGGCACATGTTCTGAATCAAAAGACAAAGGTAAGATACTGTGATAAAATCTGTTTTTACACATTAATTTCCTCAAATATAAAATATTGATTTGCTAAAAGAATACATGCAAGTAATAAGCTTAATGAATCAAATGTTTAACAATTATCCATACTTCTATCCAATTACATGAAAGAAAATGACAATTTGAGTAACTTTCTAAATTCTTGAATTACTGTGTGATTGATAGTTATTTTATCAGTATATTGCCATCTTCCTTTGAAAGAGTTGTTTTTCCAACTGTAAATACAAATAAGTCCAGTAACATAACATATTATTATTTCTACTTAAATGAGAAGTCTTTGGTTAAGTACTATCCTTATGATCAAGGCCAAACATTAAGAGGTGTGTCAACATATGGGTCTTTTTGACCCCAGAGACTCTTAAGTCCTTAACTTAACCTTTGTGTATGCTATTTTCTTATGAATGGTAGCTCATAGCCAACTGGACACCAAGAGGCGGCGCTCAATTTTCAACAATTTTTTAAAGAGTGTTTGCTGTGTATTATGCACCAAACAAGGGCATTCCCTTCCCATTTGTGCTCCTTTATTCCCTTTGCCACTAACATCCTCCATGGAGCATAAGAATATGTTGGAAGAGAAAATTCTAGTAATCTATTCCAAGGAAGAGATCCATATGTGTGGGAGCCAGAGAATATGGGATGTTTCTGTACCTTCCCCTCAATTTTACTGTGAAACTTAAACTAGTCTAAAAAGTAAAATTGTCATAAAAATGTGCATGGTACAGTAAAATTGTATTAACCAGAATGCATAAGACATAGTGTTTTGATTAATTGGACTTAATAGTTAACCAAGTGAAAAATGAAAATTCCTTTCTCTTTAGATCTCTTTTTGGCATTTCCCCAAATATATATATCAACATGCATCACTGCCTTAGAAAGTTGAGTAAAATACACTTGCATAAGTGCTTTTGACAATCTATCTGCGTCATAATATGCCATTTATCAATGTCCTTTCTAAAGTCTTTCAGTGGAGCTATTCAACATGGAACAAACTGAGTTAAACCTGTGATTTTTCAAAAGACATAGCTTCTAAAGTTGTTTTCAGGGATACATTTTTGACATTGACTATGGCAAGTGGAGAAAATAGCTATTGTTGAAGGATTTAGAAATTTTGGTTTTTCTTTTTTTTAAAGGAAAGAAGTTTTTTACTTTATTTTATTTATTCATTTTAGAGAGAGGAAAGAGAGAGAGAATGAGGGAGGAGCAGGAAGCATCAATTTCCTTATGTGTCTTGACCAGGCAAGCCCGGGGTTTCGAAACAGAGACCACGGAGTTCTATGTCAATGCTTTATCCACTGTGTCACCACAGGTCAGGCCAAGATCTGTGTTTTCTTATCAAAAGTGATGTCCAAATTTTCTTCTCATTTCAATTCGCTAAAAGTTTCTGGCAATATAAACATAAGTCCTTTTCTAATTCCTGCAATAGAAAGCTCTAGAAGCCTTGGGTTATTTGGTTTCTGTGTTCTGGAGTCTACATTGTAAAATTAAAGTTATATTCTTAGTACTTATTTCACAGAGTCCTTATGTGGAGCATGAGAATAAAGTTTGTAGATGGAAAGGGCTATTATAAGAAGTGACACTGACCTGTGGTAGCGCAGTGGATAAAGCGTCGACCTGGGAACACTAAGGTCGCCAGTTCAAAACCCTGTACTGGTCTGGTCAAGGCACATATGGGAGTTGATGCTTCCAGCTCCTCCCCTCTTTCTCTCTCTCTCTCTCTCTCTCTCTCTCTCTCTCTCACTCTGTGTCTCCTCTCTAAAATGTATAAAATTAAAAAAAAATAAAAAAAAGAAGTGACATACTCAGATATATAAGATTAGTTGATGGGAATCACTGAAAGTACCTTCACTTAAATAGTTTTTTTCACTGAAGGCATTAGAACTGTGATTTTAAGTTAGTCAGCAAACATCCAATATCTAAAATGTAGCTTTATATAAAACTTAAAGAAAACAATGAAAGAATTTCTTTGTATATGACAGTATGTTTCATGAAATGAGAACATCATTTATTTACTAAATTAAAAATAATAGAGAATATCTTATTGTACAGAATAATGTAAATATAGCATTCAATGGAGTTTTGAATGAATTTCTTTTGTCTCTTGGATGAAATTCTTAAATAAGAATAGCTAAGCCTGACCTGTGGTGGTGCAATGGATAAAGCGTCGACCTGGGAACACTGAGGTCGCCAGTTCAAAACCCTGCACTGGTCTGGTCAAGGCACATATGGGAGTTGATGCTTCTAGCTCCTCCCCCCCTCTCTCTTCTCTCTCTCTCACTCTGTGTCTCCTCTCTAAAATAAATAAATAAAAAGAAATTAAAAAAAAAAAAAAAGAATAGCTAAGACAACCAGTGAACTTTATTCTGGTTTAGCCTGGAACACTCTTGCTTTCCCATCTGCCTTATATTTCTCAGGGTTACACCATTTTACACAAAGTTGTGCTTCTTCCCATCAGAAATGTTAAAAATTACAGAACTATTTCTCATTCTCTGTCTCTAATTGAATTTTAAACAACTTTTGCTGAAGTTGTCCTGAAGCTCTGTATTTCTTGTTAACCTGTGGGATCTGTGATACTCACAAATACCCACATTCTTTTGCACAGGTTCTGTGCTACAATCTAGCCACAGAAAGAGTATTTTCTGTATTGAGGCCAGTTTAAAAATACGTTTCTTGAGAATACCATGTTAAGTGAAATAAGTCATACAGAAAAAGTTAAGAACCACATGATTTCACTAATATGTGACACATTAAAATTGAAACCAACAAATGAACAGACAACAAGAACAAACAAAACCTCATAGACAGACAACAGCATAGTGGTTACCAGAGGGAAGGTGGGTGGGTAGGGCAGTAAAAGATATGGGGATCAAACGTATGATGACAGAATATGATTTGACTTTGGGTGGTTGGCACACAATGCAATATACACATCATGTCTTATAGAAATGCACACTTGAAACTTATATGAGATTATTAACTGATGTCACCCTAATAAATTTAATTAAATATATTTAAAAAGTATACATTTTGCACTGATGGAGGCATGCCATGCCCATCACATTGCTGGTTGCCATGTTTTTAAGACATTTATTAGATTACCACAGTGCAGAACTTAATTGCTTTCTATTTTCTAATCCATATTATGGGGGCACAGTTTCACATGTATCGACCTTTATTATTAATTTTCTATAATGGAGAATTTTATTGGAAAGGGTTAGTAGGGCAGGACAGTATTTCTCTCCAAGCATAGTTTAAGGCAATGAGAATATCCAAGCCATTATTAATGCATAACTGACATTTCTCCCACTGTTTTTTTTGGCACTAAACAAGTTGTGTGCTTAAGCATTTGAGTCACAAAGACTATTATTATGAGGAGAGAGTTATAAGATCAAGAACTGATACTCTTCACATTTCCATGGTGCTTCACTAAATTTTTTACTCATCACTCAGCTGCTTCACAAGGCTGCAGTCATCGCTGAATCATCACTACAGAAATGAGTAAGTTTCATGCCCTGCCCTCCCATCTCATTCTGCCTCCAAGAGGAAATATCTTCAGACACTAAGGCCAATGCTAATAAACTGGATTTAAAAAAGGAAGTTCTGTGTACAATTTATAGTCATCATTATGTATTGACTAGCACGCAGTCATTTTTCAAATTGAAGTTTTAAAATAAGATAATTTGAGCTTGAATGAATGCCATTGGAACTATCATTCTAATATAATATCGGCAAAATTTAAATGCTGAATTAGAGAATAATGAGAGGACTTTTAAAATTTATAAAAATGTTACTGAAAAGTCATAAATGAGAAAACTACTCTAAATAAACTGGTATGAAAATTTCTGTCAAGGTTGCATTTGATATGTAGTAATAGCAACTTGATTATCAGGCACTAGACTGGAAAGCAGTTTATCCACCATAGTTAAAAACCTGGAGGTGGGTTATCCAAGGCCAGCATAGCAACTGCCTGATGATGACAGATACCTCTGTTCCCTGAAGTATTCTGGTCAGCCCTCCTTAACATGTGGTCTGTAACCTCAAGCTTTCATTTCAAATACAGCAAAACAAAATGACACATATTGAGTACAATTGAGTTCTTACAGGTAAATTCTTAATTAAAGTAATTATTCTTGTCTGAATTAAAAAAATTATGTATCTCCCTATTAAAATTAATTATAAAATTAGTGAATTTTGTTTTTCTTGCTTATACACATCTTATCTCATTTAATTACCTATACTAATCTTATTTATAATAGGTATTGGTTTAAGTCTTAATAAGTAGATTATTACACAGTGCGCGCGCACGCATGTGTGCGTGTGTGTGTGTGTGTGTGTGTGTGTGTGTGTGTGTGTGTGTGTGTTTGGGAACAGTAATATGGAAACCAGAAAGTTTGTTAAAAGGAAAGTAATAATTCATAAGAAAATAAGCCTGCTTATCTTTTCCTGCTCTGTTCTGCCATTAGTATAGATGGTAGTATAACATGACCATAGAAAAGAAGGAAATCTTGCCTTTTGCAATAACATGAATGGACCTGGAGATCATTATACTTAGTGAAATAAGCCACTTAGAGAAAAACAAGTACTGCATGATTTTACTCATATTTGATTTCACTCATATTTGGAATCTAATTAACAAAATTAACTAACAAGCAAAATATAAACAGATGCATAAATAGAAAATGAGCCTCTATACCTCTGCAGAATATTGCAAAGAAATATGGTGCCATCAAGATTTTTCAATTTCCAGACCATTGTACACATGATAATGGCCTTCTCAGAAATTAATGGAAGTGGAGATAGCTCTTACAGGGTGGAGATGGCTTTGATACTAAATATACAGTGGGGACTCAGAAAAGATAAAAAAAACTTCATACCCAGCCTACCCTTCCCAGAGTCCCAATAAAGCTTTCCTTACATTAAGATCTGTTGCCTTAGAACCACTAAAAAAAGAAAACAGCACATGCCTTAAGCATTATATAAAATAACTTAAAGCTATGAACAACATTGCATAGATTTACTATGACCAAAATGAAAAATGACAAAAAAAATATACAAATATGTGAGAAAATGAATTAGAGGAAAAAATCGTGGAGTCATGAAAAAACATTACTGAATTACATCAGCAAGATGACACAACAAGAGATACCATGCCTCAGCCCCCCTCCCCAAACAACAAGTGGATAGCAATCCAGGAATTATAATAACTTCTGGGAGAGCTCAGGATCTGGAGTAAAACACCTGAGACAAACAGCACAAAAAAGGGAGAGCAGTTTCATTTTGCATGCGCCCTTTTATACTGCAGGACAGCATGATTCAGTGCCAAGAGTAAATACCTGACCCAAAAGTTGTCCTTGAGGAAAAATACAAACAAGGTGAGCAACCAGCTTCTCCAGCATTTTCTTGGCACTGCCCAAAGAACACACTTTGGTTTTATTCTATGTATCATCAGAAAGAAAAACAAAGCTGAAGCCATTGAACTTCTTTATTTCAAATTATATTGCAAAGCTACAGTAATAAAAAGAGTATGGCACTGGCATCCAAACAGACAAGGTAGTCTTTTCCACAAATGGTGCTGCTAAAACTGGAAATCCATATGTAAAAGAATGAAACTGGACCTTTATCTTAAACCATGCACAAAAATCAACTCAGTATAAAGACATAAACTTAAAATATGAACCTAAAACTCCTCAAGAAAAATATACTGGGAAAACTCCTTGATATTGGTATTGGCTATGTCTTTTTATTTTCTTATTTAACACCAAAAGAACAGTCAACAACAGCAAAAATAAATGAGTGAAACTATATCAAACTAAAAAGCTTCTACAGAGAAAAGAAAACAATAAAACAGAAAACCTTCCAATGGAATGGAGAAAATGTTTGCAAATTGTATATTTGATAAGGAAGTAATATCTAAAAATATATGAAGAATTCATACAACACAGTAGTAAAACAACAAACAACCCAATTAAATAATGGGCAAAAAACCTGGGGAAAACATCATTTCTTAAATGAAAACATACAAATGTCCAATAGGTACATGAAAATGTGCTCATCATCACTAATCACCAGGGAAATGTAAATCAAACCACAATGATATAGCACTTCACACCTTTAATATAGCTGTTAGCAAATTTCCAGAGATAATACCTAATCTGTGGGGGCACAGTGGATAGAGTGCTGACCTAGAATGCTGAGGTCACCAGTTCAAAACCTAGGGATTATCCAGTCAAGGCACGTATGAGAAGCAACTATGAGTTGATGCTTCCTACTCTTACCCCCAGGTCTTTCTCTCTCTCCTCTCTCTGAAATCAATAAATAAAATCTTATAAATAAAAGAGATAATAAGTTATGTGAAAGATGCTGAGAAAAGAGACCTTTTGTACAGTGTTGATGGAAATATAAATCAGTAAAGCCATTTTGGAAAACAAAACATTAAATACAGAACCAGTATATGATCCAGCAATCCCATTTCTAGTAATATGTCTAAAGGAAATAAAATCAATCCCTTGAAAAGATGTGCACTCCCATATTCACTGTGGCATTATTCACAGTAGCCAACATATGAAAACAACTTATGTGTTTAACCACAGATGACTAGATAAAGAAATATAGTGTATATATATATATATGAAAATTATGTTACTTATGACAACATAGACAAACCTGGAAGACATGATGCAAAGTGAAATAATCCAGACAACAAGAAAAATATAAGAACTCACTTATATGTGGAATCTAAGATAAATAAATAAATTTCAAAATAATAAGGTAGTACCAGAGGTTATCAGATAAGAGGAAGATATTGATCAAAGAGCACTAATTTCTAGTTATTAGGTGAATGAGTTCTGAAGATCTAAGGTACAACATGGTGACTATAGTTAATAATACAATAGTATATTGCACACATGAAACTTGCTGAAAGTGTACATTTTAAGTATTCTTACCATAAAATGTGTGTTAGCTATGTGGGGCAATGAATAAGTTAATTATCTTCTTTGTGATAATTGTTTTATAGTGTATACACATATCAAAACATCATGTTGTATACCTTAAGCATATATACATTTTATTTTCAGCAAAGAAAATATTAATTACAGAACTAGGAGGAAATTTAAAATTAGTACAGTGTCTGAAAAGAAAGAAAAATAAAACTAGAAATAAATGGAGGTATTAAGTATATTGGTTGGAAAATAGAACCTTAATTAAGGTAATTGCTGTTCCTGTGACAGAGTACCTAAAGGAAAAGAAAAATCACTGAGAAATTTATATAAGAAATGTTCTTTTACCTTAAGGAATAACTGGTAACACAAATATTACGGAAAATATCAATAAAATTTGACTGCTATTGAGCATATTCTGAACAGTTATTAAACTTTCAGAATAAAAATAAATCTTGAAGGATTCAGGTAAAAATGCAAGACATTTTCAAAGAAAACAAACGGAATAGCTATAGTTAGAACCAAAGAAAATGGACCATTGTCTAAAATAACCTGAGGAAAATCAAAGAAGGAATGAACTAAGAATGTTCCATAAGCCAAGTTGCCATTCAGCCATGAAGTTGACAAGCAGACATTCTCTTTCTACAAAAAATAGGAACTAGCACTCCTTGAGTACCTGCCCTAGGCTAAGCCCTTTCCTGCATGCCTTACAGGTATTATTGCCCTAGATTCTTGTAATAATTTCACCAAAAGGGTACAATTACTATCTCCATTTTATAGTCAAAAAAATTGGAGTAAGGTAGTTAATTTATCCAAGAGTTCATATGCTGTTGATGACAGAGCTTGGGTTTAAATCCAGGTAACTTGGCTGAAAAAATGCATGGTATCCCATTATACCACACTGCCAAGAACCTGAAATAATTTAGAGAGTACTGAACCAAAGATGCCTTCTAAAAAAGTCAAGAAATATAGTACCTAGTAGGTGGTGAAATTTAGTCAGGGAAAAGATGAATGAATTATGGTTACAAAATAGAATGGCTCTTGGAAAATTTAAAATGTTAGTATGATAGTGAATATGGTGGTACAACCAACAATAATAAGGAGCAGAGAAGAAAAAGGTAAGGATGATGTACCAGTTATAATCTGCTTATCTGTTTTATCAGAGAGAAGAATTTTGCTCAAAATTGAAACATGCCATTAAAATCATGGCTTCCATATATTCACATTATTCATAGACTCTTTTTCTTAAAGAGTTTCATAGAAATTAATTTCTCTTGATGTGAAAAAATATCTGAAGTTCAGAATTTCTTCAGTGTCAATGAAACCTTTCTTTTGTTAAACTTAAGTAGAATTCAGTAAAATGATTTTGATTAAGATATTATATATTATCTGTATAATATAATCCAAATGTCATAATGTTATTTATTTCTATGTTCTTATCTGTCTCACTGAATTATAAAATATCTAGAATACTACTCTTATTATGTAGTAACAATTCTAGATATTCACAGAAATAAGGATTGAATCTTTTAGTCAGTCCAGGAGCTCTGTTCTTGGATGTTTTTGCTTATTGGTTTCTAGATTGAGGGTGCACAGGTAATTCAGTGGCACGCTCTTGAAATAGGAAGTGTATTATAGCAGATTCTAAAGTAGCAGAGATAAGAAAAGTACAAAATCTACAAATGAGTAACTAGAAAAGCTGACTTGTTGATCAATTTGATGTCCACTTCTTAAATATTGGATTCATGTAGTCTAGCACTTGGGGATACAACATTATATATTGTTCATTGGTTCAGTGCACATAGCATATGCTGGACACCTAACTATACAAGAAAGACACAATTAAAGCCTGGCCTAAAGGCAGCCCTCCTTCGCAAAAGGGGACTGCTGGTGGAGATAAGCTGGTAGAGGCAGTGACAAGAGATGTATAAGAGCATGAGATGTATTTGTCATTACTAGGTTTTCTGCAGCTGGAAAATAGAACAAGCCATGGAGGCCCCAGGGGTCAGGGACAAGAGAATTTAGTGGCAGAAGGGAATTATGTCACCTGGGTTCTTACAGTGCAAGTTGCCTGGATGTTCTAAAGCAACTTTGAGGTCTTCTAGATGGAAAAAGTTAGCCCAACCTATTGAAAGAATGAGTCTGTTGGTCAAAAAATACTTGTTTTTTTTTCTGGTCTTGTTTTAGGTTTCTGACCCTACCTCCATCATTCCCACCCCATGCTCCAAATCCTTAGTTCAGTGGTTCTTAATCTGGGTTCTATTGAACCTTAGGGGTTCAATGAGTCGATCTCAGGGGTTCCAAGAAGCCTTTGCCACGGAGGCCAGAATAAAGTAATACCGTAATTTGTTGTGAGTTCATGCACTTTGTTGGTTTTGTTCTTTAACAAGGTGATGTTCATGCATGGCTCATTTTGTGCACCAGTAAAAAAACATATACCTATGTCTTGAATTTGGAAAAAAAATCATATTTTATTTATCATTAAAGAAGGGTTCGGTGAATGTGCATATGAAACTTGTGGGTTCAGTACCTCAAAAAAAGTTAAGAACCACTGCTTTAGTTCTTTGCTATTCCTCTGTGGCTGAAATCTATCTGCTCCTTCTCACTATCTTGGCTTCCAACATATAGGGAATTAATATCATTTCCCCTTTTGACAGTATAATGCCGCAGACGTATTGTGTCTTTATTTCAACAAAATATTTGATCAGATCTCTTCCGGTATATTTTTTTCACAATCTTAAATATTAACACTTATTGCTTTTAAATTTCTTTTGTGGACATATTTTCCAGTTATATTAGAATGTCTTTAATTTTTGTGGTGATAAAGATTAGTTTCATCATTTTCCCCACTACAACTGATACCATCTAGGACTTTTTCCTAGATTAATGTTGGCAATGGCCTAAAGGAAATGTTTAGTCTAGTTTTAGAAGTTATTCATTTAAGCATGAAGTATTGTCATATAATAGAATTAAAAATATCTCAAGTTCTGTAGTTATCTTCCTGGTAACGTTTGAAAAGGCAATAATGCAGGAAGATAACAATTATTTCAGCATTATATCCTACTGGAGGAAAGATTTTTAACCACTTTCCCTCATGCATGGTCCACTTATGCTCACCCATTTAGAATAGCCCTTTCTTCCTACCTTCTTCCTCTCTCTCAAAGAAAGAGATTAATCTAGAGAGTCTGATTACACACAATAATTCATGGGTATTGCCCCTCTGTGTGTAATCACTGGTATAACTTAAAAGTGATGAGCCCAGGATCCAGAATTTTTCATTTACATTTCCCTGTTGCAGAACTGGTAAACAAAGTCAGGGATTCCTCTAAAACTTTTGTGGTGTTTCTCTTACCCTCATGCTATTTCTGAGTTGGTGAGTGGACTTCTACCTTATCATCTCTGACATAGATAAGTACACCAAGTTCTGCTGATCTCCATATTTAAAACATGGAGGTCTTAAGGTGAGGAAGTATTTTAGAAAGTTTCTTTTAGATTAAAGACTAAACCAAGGTCTTAGACTGATCTTTCAGTCAGGGCTATTGGAGAATGCAGCAACCAACAAAATAATTCTTTTATTCCTGTTTTGTTTTGATCCTTGGGAATCTTATTTGATAACCATGTGGGAGGAATTTTTGGCAGTGACATTAGATTTAAACTTTCCTAGCCTTCTATATAAGTCAAGATTCTCCTGAGAAACAGAACCCACAGAAAATTTATTTTGAGGAATTGGCTGATGCTGTTTTGGAGGCTAAAATGCCCCTTAATCTTCTGTCTGAGAGCTGAAGACTCAGGGAAGCCAGAGATGTAATTCAATCTAAACTCAAAGCCTCAGAACCAGGGGAGCTGAGTGTTATAAATCTCAGTCAGAGGGCAAGAGAAGATGAGATATTCCAGCTTAATCAGTGAGGCAAGGAAAAAAAGAGAGCAAACTCCTTCCAATATTTGTTCTATTTAGGCATCCAGTGGTTTAGAGCAAGGCTACCACATTGGGGAGGCTAATCTACTTTACCAGGTTCACTCATGCAAGTGCTGATCTCTTCTGGAAATACCCCACAGACACAGCCAGCAATAATGTTTAATCTGAATACCTCATGGCCAGTCAAGTTGATATATAAAATTAACCATTAGACTTCCTGACTGCAAAATGATTATAATACCATTGAAATCTTTGCTGAACTCTAAGACATAATATTTCATGAGAAGCTGTGTAATCAGTTACTTATAGGTCAGTCTCTGTTAACTTTTGCTACAGAAAGACAGATATAGATTTTATTTCTGTATCTCAGGCAGTTGCTATACTTCTTACACACAGAAGTCATTTCAATGAATAATATAATTTTAAGTGTGTCATTTCAAAAACATATTTTTTAGACATTTGGAACATCTAAGGAAACATTTAATTGAGCATGTACTATATTACACTGGAAGACACACTCATGTAGAGACAAGAAAATTGAAGTGCAAGAGGTTAAGGGGTTGATCCAAGTTTTCATGCTCAGGAAGTGGCACGGTTGAGATTGGTATGTACTAAGCCATGCCAAAGACAACTCTTGGCTTAGGAATACTAAGCTAGGGTACAGGGGGTTCTAGTTCCTATCCTTGGTCAGACAACATCATCTCATATGACTCAACACCAGTTCTTCTGGCTCTGTGCAGCAACCTGGCTGTTTCTTAATAATGAGATATTTTGGTCTGTTGATTGATATGAAGGCTATTTAACTAAAAAATATCCCTATGACTAATAACTGTCTCCTTTTGTCATGTTGTTTATTTACAAAAGATTTGGAGTCAAGTGAGAGAGGGAAGTGGGGGAGGGGTAGAAAATAAAAAATTCTAAAGTAGAAAGATAGAAACATTTGTGAGGAAAAAACTGAATTTCAGATTTTTCTTAAGAATATATTTTCACATATGTTGTACCTATTAAATTTGTTACATTAATATGTTATATTAAATACATGTAATATAAAATATAATCTAATAATACATAATGAAATATAATATTATAACACACAATATAAATAAATCTTTGGAATCTTTGGCTGGTTATTTCTGCACAAAAGATATCAAAGATATAAAAATAGAGTTAGAAATGCAAAAAAACTTATCAGGAAAAATTTTGTAAGAATTAGCATGCCATAATTTCCTAGCTAGTTACTGAAATTAGGTCTACAGATTTAGCTTTGAACTTTCTGGCAGCCAAAGAAAAAATGAGATAAAAAAATAGTTATTAGTTTTTTATTGTCCAGGAAGAAAATTCATTTAGTTGTTTGTGTGCCAACCATATTTAAGCCTTATTGTTTGTGCATGTCCTTAGCCATTTCTCAATGAATGCTTTTTGATGTGTAATATGCAGCCTGTTATACTCATGTGCTCCCCCAGGTTTTATTCCCTCCAATTATGAAGATTCCCCTGGACCCAATTTCCATGCTTCCGGGTACCATGGAATATAGCACAAATGGGTTATGAGCTATGCTCTGCCCTACCCTGCTGAAGTTACAGGTCCTGATTTTCACCTTCATCAAATAACCTTGTAAATAGATAGTATTTATGTTTTTTTGAAAGAACATTCTATATTTGCAATCTCTCTGGAACTAGAAAACACAGCAAAAAGAAACAATCTGGTCTTAGTATATACTGCATTTTTCCTGGAGAACAAGATGAGGTGAGGAAAATAAATTACAAAGCAAAACTCTATTTTTCTTGTCACATACTAAAGGAAGATTTTTATTTACAGGTGAATAATTAGACTATAAAAATTCCAAGGCCCCTAAATTCTTTCAGTTTTAAAATATTTCCCAGTACGATATTTGAGGATTCAGTTCTTTTTATTTAACTGATGTTTCATTGGTCTTCTAATCACTAACACATCAGTGTGAACGTATTATCTTCAGTCAGAGAATTTTTAGGGCTTCATAATTCTTCTTGTCTTCTTTAATATGAAAATTATATTTTGTATAGACTATGGCTATTCAGCTCACAAAGAAACATTTTACCCAAAGATTTAATTAGTTGTAGGTTGCTCATGTAACACCTTCAAAATTTTAACATTGCATGTGCATTATAAATATAAATTAAACACATGATTTAAAAATAAGTAAAATAGCTATCTGGCTTTTGTTAATAATTTTGATAAACCCTGGGGGTCAATGAAGCAAGATTTCAAACGTGCAAATCATGTGTGATTTTCAGAGAAGATAAGAAACACAATTTCTTTTTCCTTTAGCAGGTCCACAGCCAAGCCATTGAGAGATGAACCCATGGGAGACTAATTAGCTCTTGTAACTTATTAGCTCCTGGGGACTTCCTACACTACCGCTTGGCCAGTTCCCGGACAAGGTAATTTACTATGTCTCTTAAGTGTTCTACTCCTAAAGGTACGTTCATCTTTTCTTATCAGAAGCGTGCTGAAGTCTAGAATTTTATGTTTGTGAACATGAAATATATTTGGCTAGCAGAATGAAAGAAAGAGTTGTGTTTTCAGTAAATTCATTTGTTATTTTGACTTTAGAACTTTCACATTGTTACTACCTGATGAAAATAACCAACTTCAAATGAGAGAAGAACCTGAATATGGTTATATATACCATTACAGGTCTAACAGTGACAGCAAATGAAGTGTAGGACTAGAAAACTTACACATGCATGAATATTTCAGAAAAATTTTGATCAAAAGCATCTGAAATCAAAGAAAGAAATGAATAAAATTAGTCAAGAAATTTGGTTGTGAAGAAAAATTAACTAGATAAGAAAATATTGATAAAATACCTTTATAAAGGTATAATATACATATTTTAAATCATGCATGTGCATGTTTTACAGATTATGACTTATGGGCAGAATGTTAGTGAAGTACAAACCTTGGTCCTGATGTAGATATAAGGAAGGAAAGAGAAAGCCGGGAAAAACTGTTCTCTTACAAGTTAAGGGACGACAAAAGTTGAATTTGAAGTAAAAATGCATTCATCTAATTTTGAGCAAAATCTACACAATAATTTGGTATTTTTAATTTAAAACTTTTACATTAAGAAATTCTGTAATGATGTACTGAATATGGTTTGTTTTCTTCCAAGTCAAGCAAATAAAGTAGTACCTTAAAGGACCAACAGAGAAAGACTGACATAAAACCTATTTTTAGAGAAGTGTATTTCCACTGAGTTTTTTCCTTGCCAGTACAGCGTTCTATTACATTTCATTCTAGTGTAAAACATCTGCAACCACACGTTCCTTGTCATTAAAAAGACAGTATAGCAATGTTTTCTCAAAGCATTGATGTAATTGTGTTAGTTGCTGTTTACTGATATATTTGGCTTTTAATTTTGTTTCAGAAAGTTTAATTTAATATAAAACATACTAAATTATTTTTTAATGGCAACTGACAAGAAACTTGGATCCTGTGGAATGTGGCATAGTGTCGTGTAAGCGCTCCATTCCTAAAGCAACAATTTCAGTTCTGGTCTTCAGTCTCTATTGCCTTGTCCATTGCAATAACTGCTATTTCCCATCCAATTATTCCCCAGTCACCTTCCACTGGCTGCTCCATTGATTTCTCAGTATGTAAATATAGTTATGTCACTCACTCTCCTTTAAATTTTTTTAGTGATTGCTTACAACCCAGCTTCATCTCCTGTCTTGATCCTTTCTTCATTAGCTGTGCTGAAAGGGTTGGTACCACCTCCCTACTCCTGCCCAAAAACGTCAATCATGTCATGCTGATTCATTGGCTGGGGCAGCTCTTTCACCTTGCTGTTCAGAGCACTCATAATCTCCCTTCAAGGTCAAATGTCAACTTTTCCAGTTTACTGAGCAATACTATTAAGCACTCCTTTGTTGTTGTTTTTTTGTTTTCAAACCTTATTTATAATGCTATTATCGTTTTGAATTCTTTGCTAATCTAGCACTTTCACACTGAGGTCCTTTAGTAATTGCTTGCTCAGAGAAGGAATGAATGAAAAACAAATAGCTTCTTACCAAACATTAGACACATGGAATGTTTCATTGCTGTCTTCCACCAGGCTACTAGAAACTTTTAAGATCACACATCTAATATTATTGGTATTCCATATGGCCAGACATTCTAGAACCAGATTACTGTGCTACATTGGAAAGGTTTCTCAAGAACAGGTTATCTGTGAGAAATTTAGTATGCAAATAAACAGCATCCCCAAACAACAACAACAGCAAAACAACCCACAAATGGTTCTTATACCATTTTCATTCACTTTATTTATTGATTTATTTATTTATAAATACTATTAAATTACTACTATCACTATGTTTGAGACATCATACTGGGTGTTATTAACACAAAAACAAATAGCTCATAGATTCTGTGCAAGTATTCATGCTTCAGATTTACCTGTTTTCTCTCTCCTCCTTTCCTTTATCTTTCCTCTCTACCTAAGGAGACATAGTCACATGGGCCTTTTGCTAAAATCCCTAAGTGAATTGAGTGAAAGAGGAAAATAAGCATTAGACAGGGCATCATTTGAGCCAGGTTGTGGTTCAGACACTGCCTCTAATACTCACTTTGAGCTTTGGTGCATAGATCTAAGTAGTCATAGTGATCTCTACTCTGCCTGTGCCCAGGCCACTTTGAGAAGCTAATGATGGAAGTACTGCATTTCAAAGTCATTGGCTTTAGAGCCAGGAAAGTAGAATTTGAATCTCTGCTCTATTATTATTAGCTATGTGGCTATGTCTTTTTATGTTCAAAATGAGATTATATCATCCATCTTTTGTTTGTTAAAATTCATCCGATTGTTAAATAGGGACCAAGGTCAGACATTTGAACCCTATCATTAACATAAATTTTATTTTTGTTATTATTTTCAGATATGTTTGAGTGTACTTTTTCCATTCTAAAGTTCTGTGGACCCTTAAGAAATTATTAGGTGTCTGAATCTTAATATTTATGAGATGACTGGCCAAGTCCTCTTAGCCTGTACACCAGGGGCATTAGGATTTTCTCCCATAATTTCACACCTTTGCCACAGAGTTCAGCAAGGACACTTGGTACACAGCAATGGCCAAGGAGCCCGAGGCTATGTGAAATGAGGGCCACTCTGGAGTAAACTGTCATGTTCAAAAAATAAAGAATGAGTCAGACCATGCCTAATTCCACAAGAAAGAGATTAGTTGCAACAGAAAACATGTGGAGTTAATTTGGTTAGAAAGGCAATATTAACATCTTAAATTCCACTCAAAGACTCCTAGCCTTGGACAATTTACAGAGCCTCATCATAGCTCAGCATAAATGCAGTGGGTACATTACAAAAAGGTAAGTCAAGGATGGCTGATGTTACAGTGAATGCTGGTGTTTTGAGTATATTCAAAACCTTATCCCATGTATAAAGCCTTTACAGATATGGAGCTTAGGGATTTGTGAAAAAATTGAAATAAGAAGTGATATTTACACAATATTCCTTCAAGTTCCATTTTGGCTACGTTTAAAATCTGATTTTAAAATAATGTATACTTGGAATGACTCAGAAGAGTATGTGTCTATAATATGGAAGTCAGCTATAGTTGGGAAAAATGAATCTTTTATTAATTTAGGGTCCAAGTTGACTGCTAATGTTTTGTCATTCAGAACTTGAAATTTGCTTGTTGCAATAGTTCCTGAAATTATTATTAATTTTTATACTTACGGAGATACATGTCTTGATTACTTTTACTTTATGTTTGATTCGGGAAAAATAGAATTGGTTTCTGTTCAATATGATTGGTACACTTGCTTCCCTGCCCTCCTCTCATCCTGTTTTACTCTGCTTTTGGCTTTGGGACTTTTCTTTTTCTACAGCTATCAAGCCTAGACAAAAAATATTCTTCCCCAGGAGTTCTCTCCAGTATTTGTTGTTGTTTATTTGTTTTCGAAAGCCTTCTGCAGGTGATTGTAAAAGGATCTTTAAGGACCCAATACTGGAACAAATAAGTTAATTAAACCTATTATACAGTAACTTAGCTGATCTTGAAAACTAGTTGTATAAAACAAAATTATTTTACATTTCCCAAAGAGTTTTCAGCATACCTGAAGACCCTTGCATTCTCTTATGTAGATCCAAGGTAATAAAACTATTTACTGGAGTTAAAAAAATATTCTTCAGAAACACATTTTGCATTTATGAAATGCTTCTTTCAAAAAATTTTGAAATTAATTTTGTTATAAGTATAATCAAAAAGGTATTATTTTAAAGCATTAATATTCTAGATTAATATTATTTCTTTCTTTTTTTTAAAGTTTAAAGTCTAAAGATCTTAGAAAAGTATACAGCTTTAAATTGCATTATACAATGGTCTGTATATATATATATATATATATATTTGGCTAGATATATACATTTTATATATATACACATATGATTTAGAATTTCTCACAATTCAAAATATATACTTTTAAATATATAATTATATTAATCACAATAATATTTGTTTTAATTAATAGATATTTTTTATTAGTGTTGATGAATCAGGCAATACACTGGTTTTGTGTCCTTCCCATATATTTATTCATTCCTCACATGAATTCTAAGCCCTATGAATAATTATCCTGATTAAACTTAAGCTCAGAGATAAAGTAGCTCAAGGTCATACAACTTTGGAAAGGCAGAGCAAGGATTGCGTTATCTTTTTGCGCTTAATCACTACATTGGGTTTTTAAAAGGTGATGTGAACTATTTTAGGTTAATCAATGGGATACTATAGAAAACACTTTTAGAAATTTAAATACAGGAACAATTAGCTCATGTAGTTTATATCAATAATAAGCAATAAATGATAAAATTTAGCTATTCCTCATTTTAAGCAAATGATATAAAATATTATTTCATAAAACAGAAAAATTAGATTGGGATTCTCAATTTTACAGATGAAATCATTGTTGATATCTCTCAAATATCAGTTAGGATCTAGGCAGAAAAATTAAACTGTTCGGTTAATTGATGTAAGGAAATGGTTAGACTGAGCTGAGAGTGAGACCACCCAGAAATCAACAACAGCAGGAAGCTGTTATTACCCTAGAATTGGAAGGACAACAGGAACGGGTGATGTAACAAAAGTCCAGAAATCATGGCTGACTCCCAGCTGCTGGACTCATGATGGATGAACTGTGGTCAGGAATTGGAGCCATGGAAAAACTTTCTACAACTAGAACCATGACAAGAAGAGAAAGAAGGAGAAATACCATGGTTTCTCCCTTTTTTAGAATTCCAATCATGACTATTGGTTCCAGCCTTTCCATGTAGACTCCACTTGGAAGCTAGAGACAAGGGTTCCTAAACGATGGGGTTTCAGCAAAACTCTTCTACCTACCAATATGGCACCAGATGGTTTAAGATAAATCATTGAAGTACAGTGAAACTGTTTCTTTCTGTAGAAAATAAAAAAAAAATATTACATGGTATGGCGTGTCATTTGATAATTGAGGAAGTAAATAAGATGGTGAGTATGCATTCTTCACTTATATGATAAGGCCCAATATAAATACCAATTGACTATATTTATAAGCAACAAAGCATAGATGTTTTTGTTCTATTGATAAGTTAGTGGTAGCAACAATTTCTAATGCAAAAATAAATATATCCTAAAGGTAATTTTTTTTTTTTTACAGGGACAGAGAGAGAGAGTCAGAGAGAAGAATAGATAGGGACAGACAGACAGAAACAGAGAGAGATGAGAAGCATCAATCATTAGTTTTTCATTGCTGTTGTGACACCTTAGTTGTTCATTGATTGCTTTCTCACATGTGCCTTGACCGCGGGCCTTCAGCAGACTGAGCACCCCCTTGCTGGAGCCAGGGACCTTGGGTCCAAGCTGGTGAGCTTTTTGCTCTAGCCAGATGGGCCCGCGCTCAAGCTGGTGAGCTTGGGTCTCGAACCTGGGTCTTCCGCATCCCAGTCCGACGCTCTATCCACTGCGCCACCGTTTGGTCAGGCCTAAAGGTAATTTTTTAATCCATGTGATTAGAGAAAGGTTTCATTGCCAATTTTGTTCTCAGCCAATTATACCTTGAATCTCTCTTTTTGTATTTATATATAAAATGTAAGTTAAAAGAAATCTCATCATTAAAAAATTAACCTTTTATTTATTAGTAGTCACTCTTCATTCACCACTCACCACATTCCATGTCTTAGGCCAACATTAATCTAATTTCTTTCTCTGTTGTATTTTTTTCTAGACATTTCATATATGTGAAAGCATAAAATATGTGGTCTTTTTGATTGGCTTCTTTTACTTAGAACTTTGTGTTCAAGTGTTTTGTTGAAGGTAGAATTTGCAAGCAATAAATTTGGAAATTTAACAAAGTATAAAGGTGCAGCTTGGATCTTCCTTATTGTTTATAGTAAAATAAGAAAAGAGAGAGGTGAATCCAGGAAAGAATTGTTAAGCAAAAAGGGATCAGGACTTGGAAATTTGAAAAATTCTCACTCTACACATATTCAAAAACTGAGAAAGCTTGTTCTGAAGAGACCACCAAGAGTGGCACTCTGTAACAATTTGATAAGAGGTCATGTGTGTGATGAGGACTTAATCAACCATCTCAATGGAAGACAAGTATGGTTATAGGGTTATACCAGTAGTCACTTTCAGCTGGGAATAAAGTAGACACACACAAAAAAATGAGACAAAATGAAGGAAAAGTGTCAGATTTTACAAGTTCACATCTGGAGACAAATTTGCCTCAGAATGAATCACACTTGAAATATTACCCATATTGATTTAGATGATAATTTGGACTGTTGCACTTTAGATTTTACAATTGATGCTGGAATGAGTTAATACTTTTGGGACTATTAAGGTAGAATGCATGTAACTTTGCATGTAAAAAGGGCATAAATTTTGGAGGCCAGAAGTAAACCTCTTAGACATGAGTTATTTCCCACCAAATTCAATGTTAAAGCATTAACTCCCATTGAATTGTATTTGGAGATGCAGTTTTTAGGAGGTAATAAGCATTAAATAGGTCATGACTATGGATCCTAATCTGGAGAATTGATGGTTTTATAAGACTAGAGAGAAAGACCTTTCTCTTCTCAGCATGGATGTATACATGGAAAGACAAGAAGAAGCCTATCTGCAAGCCAGAAAGAGAACTCTCACAATTAAAACTGAATCAGTCAGAATGCTGATCGTGGACTTCTAAATTCTAGAACTTTGAGATAATAAATTTTGACTTTTCAATCCACCCAATCTATTGTTCTTGTTAAGGCAACTTGAGCTGATTCAGATGCCCTGCTTTGGTGTTGACCTGTTTTAGACCAACCAGTACATGAGTAGGTGAAAGTTATATTGTTTTAAGTAAGAATTGGTGTTGTTTGCCAAAGCAGTCAACCTGCCCTAGCTGATATAGTAACAGAAGAAAGTGTGTATAAAGATAATAAAAGGACACGTGATAACTACAGGAACACCCAGAAGCAACAGATTTATCACAAGATGGAAACATGCAGTATTATCATTCAGGTTCCCTGACAAAGGAGATCATTATGCTACTATTTGGCTTGTGATTAAAATATTTTGAACTTGGAAATATGACAATTATTGAATTTTTTCTAAGGATAGTAATACAGACATGAATTTCTATCTTTGTATCGCACAGTTAGGTGAGAAGAAATAACCATTTAAAGAGATACTTTTATGCAATAATTAATGCAATAGGAATTAGAGAAAAATTTTATGCTACATAGGTACATTACCACAATAATTAATATATGAGTGTTGAATTTATAGGAAAGTTTTTAATGTCCTCTGGGTTTTTCAAAGTTCTTCAGCTGTAATCTTTATAGAATTCAGTCTCCAATAGCAGCGATGGAAGAGTTTCCATTTGAGTATAAACAGAATACTTAACTTAAAATTCATTGTTATAATTTGAGAACCATGTTCAATCTCCAGTTTTGTTATTTCAACATTTGTGGGTCTTTGAATTTCTTAAAACATTAAAGCAGGTCTCTTGTTATTTTTACTAATTATGATTTAATACAATTGGCAAACTATAAAAAGTCTTGCTCAGCATATCTAAAATTAGGTGACTCCTACTGATTTTAATAAATATGCCAAATTTTTCTCTGAAGCATATGGGTAAATATTGAAGCATGTTTTCAGAAAAGAGTCATCTAACAATCACCTCTGAGAAGAATTTTGTTTTTGACACATCATTTTTTCATGTGGTGTATATTACAGAACTTGAGTACAGTATTATAATGATTATTACTTCTTACTAACAAAGGAGTATTTATACAATAAAAATGTCAGGGTTTAAAGAAAAATGCTCTGAAGCAAGCACTTAAATAAGGCAAATTTTCAATAACCTTTGCAACTTTACCCAACCCAGGAGCATTTTCAAGTTAACTGAAATAATGTCAAAGCAAAGATTTTCACAATCATATATCTACTTTTTTTAATTTTCACAGATTTAACTCTTTAGTCATTTATGTAGTGGTTGATGATAGTAAATGGCAAACATCAGGTTTAGTCATTTTAGACCTTTAAATATTCATAATAATAATATCAATAAAATTGATAAAAATTAATAGTGTTTGAGCATAATAGTTTACATTCAATCAGTTTCAGTATTTTTCAAAACAATACCTTTATTTACATCTATCTTATGAGAAAGAGAAGAAAGATGTTAATTTCTTATTCTACACAAGAGCAAACTATGGCCAAGAGTCAAGCGACTTAGCAAAGTTTGTAAGCAAGTCATAGCTTTGGGAGGAGAAATACTTTTGTTTCATTAGTCTTTGTCAGAAACATACCCCAAAATATATGTAAAAATACATAAAGTAATTTTCTAAATAACAGTTCTGTCATATTTATTGACAAACAATATTTTCAATATATTATATTATTTTGATTTTATTGTTAGATTCTTATCACAAGACAAAATCATCTTTTAACCATACTCCTCTGTAAAGCCAGTAGCCAGGGTCAGGATCACAGCCACCCAGCCCACACAGGTTCGCATTGGATTCGGACAGATGGCAATGAAACACAGGAGCCACGAACTGGTGAGCTGTAAAGCCTGTGGCCGAGGCCACTATCACAGCAGCCTGACCCGTGCAGGTTCGCGTTGGATTCGAACAGTCGGTAATGAAACACAGGAGCCAAGAACTGGTGAGCCATCAGCTTTAATTCTAGCTTGCACCTGGCGGGCAAGCAAAAATACACACTGGGCTCCAAAACCCACACATTCAGTGCTCACAAAGCTACTGACTTATCCGAGTTTCCTAGAATCAAAGGTTTCTAGCTCACCAGACTTATTCACCTCTGTTTCCCATCTCCTCCTGCACAAACTCTTAACAAACTGGCTTCTTCCTCAGCACTCTGCCATTCTGGCTGCTTCTTCTCCACGTGGCCTTAATCTGCTCTCCTCTCTAATACTAATCTCAGGAACCCAGGAACCGAGAGAGAGATCAAGCTACTGGTCTCTCCCGCTTTATAGCATAGACTCAAAACCTTTAATCCAATTATACATAAAGAAAGTCTCGGACACAATGCCACCCATCTGAGGCATAATGGGATTCCTCCCTACATCACCACCCTACATCATCTAATCAGTCAAGGGTGTGGAGAAGAGCTTACTCTTAAACTAAGCCTTAGGCTATAACGACCCGGCCTGCCCACAGCCTGTTCCAGAACACACATTAATATCAACAAACTTCCATGTGGGTAGCGCCATCTTTAACAAAGTGAGCATAATATATTTTATCTGCCCAACATGAGCCATCAGCTTTAATTCTAGCTTGCACCCGGCAGGCAAGCAAAAACACACACTGGGCTCCAAAACCCACACATTCAGTGCTCACAAAGCTACTGACTTATCCAAGTTTCCTAGAATCAAAGGTTTCTAGCTCACCAGACTTATTCACCTCTGTTTCCCATCTCCTCCTGCACAAATTCTTAACAAACTGGCTTCTTCCTCAGCACTCTGCCATCTCGGCTACTTCTCCTCCACATGGCCTTAATCTGCTCTCCTCTCTAAAACTAACCTCAGGAACTCAGGAACCAGGAGAGAGATCTAGCTACTGTTCTCTCCCACTTTATAGCAGACTCAAAACCTTTAATCCAATTATACAAACAAGGAAGTCTCTGATACAAAGTCACCCATCTGAGGCATAATGGAATTCCTCCCTACATCACCACCCTACATCATCCAATCAGTCAAGGGTGTGGAGAAGAGTTTAATCTTAAACTAAGCCTTAGGCTATAATGACCCAGCCTGCCCACAGCCTGTTCCAGAACACACATTAATATCAACGAACTTCCATGTGGGCAGCACCATCTTTAACAAAGTGAGCATAATATATTTTATCTGCCCAACATCCTCACAACTAATATTTATGTACAGTTCTGAGAACTTCCAATGAATTCAGATTGGGTTAAATGTCTTGTACACCTGTATATTTAACTTTATAAAAAACTATGTGTAAAGCCAGTAGTCAAGGCCACTATCACAGCAGCCCGACCCATGCAGGTTCGCATTGGATTCGTACAGTCGGTAATAAAACAATGGAGCCAAGAACTGGTGAGCCATCAGCTTTAATTCTAACTTGCACCCGGCGGGCAAGCAAAAACACACACGGGGCTCCAAAACCCACACATTCAGTGCTCACAAAGCTACTGACTTATCCGAGTTTCCTAGAATCAAAGGTTTCTAGCTCACCAGACTTATTCACCTCTGTTTCCCATCTCCTCCTGCACAAACTCTTAACAAACTGGCTTCTTCCTCATCACTCTGCCATCTTGGCTACTTCTCCTCCACATGGCCTTAATCTGCTGTTCTCTAATACTAACCTCAGGAACTCAGGAACCAAGAGAGAGAGAGATCAAGCTCCCAGACTGCCCCAGTTTATAGCCTAGAAAATCCAAACCTTTAATCCAATTATACATACAAGAAAGTCTCTGATACAAAGCCACCCATCTGAGGCATAATGGGATTCCTCAAGAGAGTGCACCACCCTACATTATCCAATCAGTCAAGGGTGTGGGGAAAAGCTTACTCTTAAACTAAGCCTTAGGCTATGACGACCCGGCCTGCCCACATTACAACTTTTCCCCCACAGCCATCACAAGCATAAGGGCAAATAATATCACCTGGGTGATGGGCTTCCATGTGGGCAGCACCATCTTTAACAAAGTGAGCATATTATATTTTATCTGCCGAACACTATGAAACTGGTTTTCCTATGTGATTATGTTATAAGGTACCAAAAAGCTACAGAATTAATATTAATATTTTAAAAAGCTTAAAGAACTTTTGATTAATTTGGGCTAGGTGTGCAGAGAGATTTTGTAGATGTTATTTCTATGCTTGTGTGATTAGCATCAACTCAGGATGGCTGATAGCATTGTATTGTAAATGAAGAGGGGAAGAAGATTTGGATTCCCTGACCTTTCCCCACACCTGTAAGGAAGCAGCCAGGTGCAGGAAGAGAAAGATTAAAATAGACCTTTTCTTATACTAATGGACCATTTACAGGTATATTATCCCCTAGCACCATGAAAACTACCCCTCCCCTCCTGAAAGCATGTAATTATCTCTAAACAAGGGAATGGCAAATGAACACTAAAATATATAGGAATATCTTTTAATACATAGAATGACATTTTTGCTGATCAGTGTTACCTTGCAAGTTTTAATGTGTAGAAACGTTTTCCATGAATTCCATAAACAAATACTGTAAACTTGTTAATGAATTGTGTCCCATCCCTCTTACTCCTTTTCCCCAAACCTGTGTAGTTAAAGACAAAGGTTGTGATGTCATGCTCTCCCCAGCCTGTGTGTGTGTGTTCGTCAGATAAAATAAAATATGCTCACTTTGTTGAAGATGGTGCTGCCCACATGGAAGCCCATCACCCAGGTGATATTATTTGCCCTTATGCTTGTGATGGCTGTGGGGGAAAAGTTGTAATGTAAGCAGGCCGGGTTGTTATAACTTAAGGCTTTGTTTTAAGAGTAAGCTCTTCTCCACACCCTTGACTGATTGGATGATGTAGGGTGGTGATGTAGGGAGGAATCCCATTATGCCTCAGATGGGTGATTTTGTATCAGAGACTTCCTTGTATGTATAATTGGATTAAAGGTTTGGATTTTCTAGGCTATAAACTGGGGCAGTCTGGGAGCTTGATCTCTCTCACTCTTGGTTCCTGAGTTCCTGAGGTTGGTATTAGAGAGGAGAGCAGATTAAGGCCATGTGGAGGAGAAGCAGCCAAGATGGCGGAGTGCTGAGGAAGAAGCCAGTTTGTTAAGAGTTTGTGCAGGAGGAGATGGGAAACAGAGGTGAATAAGTCTGGTGAGCTAGAAGCCTTTGATTCTAGGGAACTCGGTGTTGGGCAGATAAAATATATTATGCTCACTTTGTTAAATATGGCGCTGCCCACATGGAAGTTCGTTGATATTAATGTGTGTTCTGGAAAGGCTGTAATGTAAGCAGGCCAGGTCATTATAGCCTAAGGCTTAGCTTTAAGAGTAAACTCTTCTCCACGCCCTTGATTGATTGGATGATGTAGGGAGGAATCCCATTATGCCTCAGATGGGTGACTTTGTATCAGAGACTTCATTGTTTGTAAATTGGATTAAGGGTTTGGATTTTCACAATATAAAGTGAGACAGACCAGTAGCTTAATCTCTCTCTTGGTTCCTGAGTTCCTGAGGTTAGTATTGGAGAGGAGAGCAGATTAAGGCCATGTGGAGAAGAAGCAGCCAGGATGGCGGAGTGCTGAAGAAGAAGCCAGTTTGTTAAGAATTTTTGCTGGAGGAGATGGGGAACAGAGGTGAATAAGTCCGGTGAGCTAGAAACCTTTGATTCTAGGAAACTCGGATAAGTCAGTAGCTTTTGTGAGCACTGAATGAGTGGGTTTTGGAGCCCAGTGTGTGTTTTTGCTTGCCCACCGGGTGCAAGCTAGAATTAAAGCTGATGGCTCACCAGTTCGTGGCTCCTGTGTTTCATTACGATCTGTTAGAATCTAATGTGAACCTGCATGGGTCAGGCAGCTGTGATAGTGGCCGCGACTACTGGCTTTACACTCGGATAAGTCAGTAGCTTAGTGAGCACTGAATGTGTGGGTTTTGGAGCCCAGTGTGTGTTTTTACTTACCCGCTGGGTGCAAGCTAGAATTAAAGCTGATGGCTCACCAGTTTGTGGCTCCATTGTTTCATTGCCATCTGTCCGAATCTAATGTGAACCTGCGTGGGTTGGCTGCTGTGATGCTGGCCTCGGCCACAGGCTTTACAGTGTGATTAAGGGTATATAACCAGCCCCTGGAATGTATTTGGGGCTGGCACACAATTTGGGTCTGCTTCCGCAGTGTCAGCCATATGCGGCCGGCAAATTTAATAAATCTCCTTCTTTAATAAAATTCTTCAAAATTTATCCGGATTTGACGTCTCTACGTAAACCCGTGGAATTAAGGTTTGGGTGCTTTACAACAATTATACTATTTTATATTCATATTAGCAATGTATGAGATAGCCAGTTGTTTCACATCCTGGTACTTGATACCATCAATCTTTTAGATTTTGCCAATGTTATAGGTTTTGATTTGCATTTCTTAAATGAGTAATGATATTAAGCATTGTTTCATGTGCTTAGTTGCTCTTTGTGTTTTATCTTCTGTGAATTATCTTTTTAAATCTTTTGGCCCATTTTTAAAAACTGGTTTTGCTTTCTTATTGTTAAATTTTAAAGATTCTTTATAAATTATAGACAAGTGCTGTGTTAAATATATCTGGAAAATACTGAAAATATTTTATCTCAGTCTGTGACTTACTATTTTCTTTTTCATTTTATAACAGCATATTATAGAAATCTTCAGTTTTAGTGAAGTCTAATCTATGTTTTTTTGGTCTTATTTTATGATTTGTGTTTATTATGTCTTCCCTAAGAAATCTGTGCCTTAACTGATTTGACCAAAAAGAAGTCTCTAAGTAGTATTATAGAATACATAAATTGCCAAGTATTTGAACCTGATTTATTCATATAGATTAAGCAAAGAAAAAAACTTATACACAACAGTATGGTGATTACAAGAGGGAAAGGAGGGTGGGGGAGTTATAATAAGGTAAAGGGGGATAAATGGCAATGGAAGGAGACATGACTTGGAGTGAGTGGTGAACACACAATACAATATACAGATGATGTAGTATAAAATTGTACCCCTGAAAACCAAATAACTTTATTAACAAATGGCCCCCCAATAAATTCAATTAAGAAAAGAAAAAATGTACAGTAGCAACTATTTAATCTGACAATAGGTTAATCCTTTTCTTATTTCTTCTCAAGTATAACCATTTTCATAAACAATTTATACTACTGTAAAGGTTTGTTTTTATTTATACAAGAAGTGTTTATTTTTTCAAGAAATTTAACTTTCTGTTTTCATGAAGAACTTAAAGTTTTCTTGAATGGTGGAAGCTTACTGGAGCCTTTATAACCAGCTCTGACTCAGACATTGCACTCTACCCTATGCATACAAGCTAGTCTTTCTCAAAGAGTGTGCTAGACAAAAGATGGCAACAACCAAGTCAGAAGAGTGCCAGGATGCGAGGTATCACAATTATACACATACAAACTGCTCTGATGGTTACTGAGCAGGGTGCTTAGTCATAAAAGCATCAAGATTTAAATTTTTTATATAAAAGAATAGTAATCATCCATATTCAACTATAAAAGTATGCTCACATGATGTCTATCTTGCCCAAATTTCCAAACACCAGGCTACGTTTTAGATGTGGCAGTGTTTTCCTGGAGTGGGACCAACTCCAATTCTTTCCTGTTTAGGAGCATTATAATGAGTACAACTTCCTCCGAAATAATAAAGAAACGTTTCTTCAGTTATGCTGACTCCTCCAATAGCACTTTTATTTTCATTTGTCTTTTTTCTGTTTATTTGTTGCAGGTCGATACTTTATCCACTGTGTCACCACAGGCCAGGCAGCCATTTCGTTTCCAATGAAATATTTTCTGGAAATGTAGATTTCTCAGTGTGAACATAATTTATGTAGACACCAAGTTCTTCTAGAAGTGTGTCTTGTGGCCCTGGACAGTTGGCTCAGCAGTAGAACGTATGGAAATCCTGGGTTCGATTCCTGGTCAGGGCACACAGGAGGAGCGAGCATCTGCTTCTTCACTCCTCCCCTTTCCCTTCTTGCAGCCAGGCTCAAATGAGCAAGTTGGCTCCAGGCACTGAGAATGGCTCTATAGCCTCCCCTCAGATGTTAAAAATTGTTCAGTTGCTGAACAATAGAGGAGTGGCCCCAGATGGGGGTTGCCGGGTGGATACTGGTTGGGCTTCATAGGAGTCTGTCTCTCTGCCTCCCTGCCTCACCCTTGTTAAAAGAAAAAAAAAAGTGTGTTTCATGTAATTGCTCTGATACCAATACGCACAGATATATAGAAAATTCTTTTTTATCAATAGCTTACTATAGAGGTAATTCTAAAAAGAATTAAATACTGTAGAACATGTATATCAACATTCGTTTATAAATTTAATAATAATAATAATGAATTAGTTGAATAAAAATTATCTGAATCTAGTGGTATCTTTTTAATGTTTTATATTTATATCTTCCATGAGTCAGTAAGAATCAATTTCTTATTTTATTTAACTAATTATAATTTTGAAAATTCAATCTTGAATGTAATGTTTGTCATAAAAAGGCCAAAGTTTGATAGAATTTTCTGCAATCCAAATTGAGCAGGTTTGGTTGTTGCTGTAATCACTGACCTTATTCCCTTTTTATTACATTATTATTACAGCACCAGCAATAGTCCTGAGTTTTTAGGGAAAGAAATTAATCTTAGAAACCCAAATGCAAATTTTGGAAGCCACATAACTTTGCATGGGCACTAAAACCACTTGGTGAATTAGAGCTTAAATCCTGTCATCAAAACTTATATTTCTGTAGCTTCTCAGAAATAAAATTGCCAAATTATTTTTTGGCTCCATCAAGCTTTTTGTGTGTACTTACTACTAAAAATAAGGTAAAAAAGTTAAGAGTTTGGGTTTCATTTTAAATGAGACTTAAACATAAGAAATACAATATCGTTACAAAGCAGCTACAGAAACACAACCAGGCCATCACTGTTAAATTAGTTTGAAAACTAGGTTTGAATTTACATATTTGAAAAATCGCAGTTCATGGAAATAGTAACTATGCCAGGGTAAACTGTGACTGTTTATTTTTTGTTCTTTTTACATAAACTTACAAGGTAAGTACTAAATTGACGTGAAGGACGGAAACATGATAAATAATAAAATTATATTAGAACATTCTTATGGGTTCATATATCACAACAGGAAATCTTTTGTACCCAAGAGCCTTACTCTTCAACAAGTTACTCCCCAAAATGAGACTCCTTAATTTATTGTTGCCTAGAGCCACAGTGTGTTTGTTACTTTCTCATGTTATGTCTTTCCCTCCATTTCTCCTCATAGAAGTAGTAGATATATCCCGAACACTTGCATTCTGAGAATATTAATTCTGAAATGGAAATAAGGTTAGTTAATACTCCTAGCTCTGCTTAACTCGGAGACCAAAAAATTTGAAACTTTCCAACTGTGGAAACATCTAGACCACTCTCTTCCAGACTTTTGAATGGGTGTCAAAAAGAAGAGCCAAGCAGTTTCCTTCTATTTTGCACATCAGTAAAATGAGCTTCGGTGATAAGCTCTCTGGAAATACAGTGTGTCTGTAAAGTCATGGAGCACTTTTGACCAGTCTCCGTAAAGTCATGGTGCACTTTTGACTGGTTGACCAGTCAAATGTGCACCATGACTTTGACACACTGTATTCGAAGAGTCATGGAACCCACTGGATTTTCTAAGCATCCTGGCTTTGTAATGTCCTTGGTTATAGTACATTTTCAATCCTTTGAATTTGCGGTGTTGGCCAATTAAGTCCACGATCGTGTTTTTTCCTTCACTGTCTGAAAGTTTGGAATGAGGTGTATACATAATGAATGTGTACTTATCTTTTTTTCTTTTGTCTTAAAACTTGGAGATGGTTGTAGTATATATTAAGTATAGGGTCAGTGACTAAGGGAGGTGGTCACGTGGAGAAATCAGAGCCCCAGTCTTTGTCTGGGATTGCCCACATGGCCAAATTCGCTGGAACTACACTTCCCAGAAACCTTTGGAAGAAAAGCGACTGTCCGTCACTTAATGAGACTTCCACTACATCATATTAGCTCGCCCACTCTAGAGGATCCATTTATATACCTTCATGTTGTTTATTCTTTTGCGACTCGACTGGCCCTTGGACCCTGGAATGGAGGACATCGTAGGGTGAGATGTGCTGTACTTAATATAGCCTTTATTCCATACTTTGTGGCTCTTGGCCCGCCTGTTCCTTCTTTCTCATTGGGGAAAAATACCTTACATTTTGCCTTTCACCCTTCGTGAAGAATTTTGTTTTTCAAAAAGGAAAATTGTGGTTAAATATGACTTACTGTCCTGTATGTTATTTAAATTCACAAGCGTGTTCTTTAAGGGCAATTTGTATACTTCATGGAGCTAGTATCATCCACTGGAAAAAAGGGGAAGACTTTATTATTGATGCTTTCCAAAAACAAAATAATGTTTATATATTCAGGTGTAGCTAATTCTGACAATGAATGGAAATAAAAATATCAACTATACTGGATATACCAAAAATAGCATTATGTACGATAAATATATTGTAAGTACGGCATTAAAATGTGAAATTAAAGAAATCCGTTATACGTGTTCTGCTGCTGTTAGCAAATAAAACGTCTCAGAATTTTCAGGACATTAAAAAATGCCTCTGAAGTTGTCCTTGATTTTCTAACATACAATATATCTTAAAAATAAGTTTTTTTCCTGCATTCTAACATATTTTTTCCCAAAGCTATTATAACAATTTTACATAATTGTATTCAAAAAACTAAAGGACTCCACAGTAATAGCATTGAAGCTTAAACCTGTATGTAAAGAAAAACATTGAATAAAAACAATGAAAATATTTAAAAATTTTTTTTCCACAGGATACTTGGAAGAAATGTATAATAATTTTCTAAAGTTTGATGTGTATGATCTCTAACATCCATTGACATTTTCACTTTATTCTTTAAGTCCTCTATTCATATTTTAAAGTAGCAGAAAGCTCTCTCAACTCAGTAGTTACTACAATGTAACACATGCCAATTAAAATCATTTGCTCCTTAAGTTGTAATACTACTCAGATCATTAAAAGATAATAATACACAAGCACATGGTATACTTTCCAATCATTTGAACCAGTTTATTTTTTCATTAGTAAAATGCCAGTGTGTATCGTATCTGCCAACTCCCTATCTCGGGAAAATATCTGTGCTAGGCCAACATCACCTCACAAAACTTTAACAAGAAATTGGAGAACTTGGATGATTTGAAAGAATTCAGTGCTCTCCAGTGTCTTTTGTGAATTTTCTGCTTTTGACATTTTTTCTTGAAGGCATAACATGGCTGTAAATATAAATTTTAAAGACATATTAACAAATTTTTAGTGTGGCATTCTTCACTTTCAGAAGATAGGCATATTCCCACCAATTTATGGATATAAGGACTATACAAGACTTTTAAATTATTTCTTATTCCTTATAAGTAATGGATAGTAAAGAAGCAAATTATATTTTTTCCCTCATAGTTAGATGCTTGAAATCAGAGGAGCTGCTGTCACCACCACACACACATAAGATCCTGGGACAGGTTTTTAAATAATAGCAGCAACAGAACAAGCTATAACACTGTCCTGCTGAGACACTCTTAAAGGCTGGTTTACCAGTTTAACAACTTTGATAATCTGATCTCAACACTTTCAAAATCATTTCTCCTACTGATCTCAGTAGGTTTTTATTTCAGTTTCTCCCAGTTGCCCAGGAATACTACTTTTACTTAAATTAATGATATTTGTTGAGGACTGAGGACCAACGGAGACTTGGCCATTTAGATTTTTGGGGAACAGAGGTATGGAGAACTGGGAGTAAACTGACATTCTGCCCAACTCCCACCTCACTTATTCTGTGAAGTTGCTATTTTGCTATAATGCTGGGTTGTTTATACTCATCCTGCCCTCCATGTCCCCGGGAAAGACTGGAGGCAAGTTTCTTTTATCCCTTGTCTTATGAAGTTAAGATGTTATGATGGTGGGGGTTTTCTGCACTTGGTAGAATTCTTGGGTTGCCTTGGAAATGTGATCAGAGATCTCTTTGATTTGCTAATGACCTTACTCTGCCTTATAAATAAAGCAGGAAGCCGGTGTTGAGCATGCTCTGTTCTGGCCATCAGCACTGCAGAGGCTTCCAAGCCCATTATTTTTCTCAGCCTGTTTTCTTAGTTCCACACCGTTCCCACTCAGGACCTGGAAATTACTAGCCACGCTGGTTCATGGCAATGGCTGCCTGAACCAGGGAACTGAGAAAGGGAAATCTAAACTAAAGGCAGGTGACAGAACTCTCCAGGTACTTGTAAAGCCAGTAGCCAGGGCCATTATCACAGCCGCCTGGCCCACACAGGTTCACATTAGATTCAGACAGTCGGTAATAAAACAATGGAGCCAAGAACTGGTGAGCCATCATCTTTAATTCTAGCTTGCACCTGGCGGGTAAGTAAAAACACACAATGGGCTCCAAAACCCACTCATTCAGTGCTCACAAAGCTACTGACTTATCCGAGTTTCCTAGCATCAAAGCTTTCTAGCTCACCAAACTTATTCACCTGTTTCCCATCTCCTCCAGCACAAACTCTGCACAAACTGGCTTCTTCCTCAGCACTCCACCATCTTGGCTGCTTCTCCTCTCCTCCATGTGGCCTTAATCTGCTCTACTTTCTAATACTAATCTCAGGAACCTAGAGAGCAAGCTCCCATCTGCCCCACTTTATAGCCTTGGACTATAATGACCTGGCCTGCTTACAGCCTGTTCCCCACACCCAATAATATAATTATGCCCATCCCAAGCATAAGGGTTACTAATATCACCTGGGTGATGGTCTTCCATGTGGGCAGCTCCATCTTTAACAAAGTGAGCATAGGGGTGGATTGTTGGGCAGATAAAATATATTATGCTCACTAAGGCTTAGTTTCAAGAGTAAGCTTTTCCCCACACCCTTGACTGATTGGATGATGTGGGGTGGTGCACTCTCATGAGGAATCCTCCCATTATGCCTCAGATAAATGAGAGACTTTCTTGTTTGTATATTGGATTAAAGGTTTGGATTTCTACACTATAAAGTGGGGCAGACCGGGAGCTTGCTTTCGCTCGGTTCCTGAAGTTAGCATTAGAGAGGAGAGCAGATTAAGGCCACATGGAGGAGAGGAGAAGCAGCCAAGATGATGGAGTGCTGAGTGAGAAGCCAGTTTGTACAGTTTGTGCAGGAGGAGATGGGGAACAGAGATGAATAAGACTGGTGAGCTAGAAACCTTTGATGCTAGGAAACTCAAATAAGTCAGTAGCTTTGTGAGCACTGAATGTGTGGGTTTTGGAGCCCAGTGTGTGTTTTTGCTTGCCCGCCGGGTGCAAGCTAGGATTAAAGCTGATGGCTCACCAGTTCTTGGCTCCATTGTTTCATTACTGACTGTCCGCATCAAATGTGGACTTGCACTGGCCAGGCGGCTCTGATGGTGGCCTTGGCCACGAATACTGGCTTTACAGACAGTTAGGGTCAAAAGTCAGGGACTTTTTCCTATTTGTACAAGTGTTTTTATTTGAGGAGATGTTTGATCAGAGGGAGGTAGAAACAGAGGGCTATAAATATGAGAAGATCTTGGAATCTAAGGATGACTTGGGAGATATTGAGGATGTCACAGCTATGGCTGTTTTAACCTTTGAGCCTCTGCCTCCCTCTGCTCTTTCTTACATTTATCAGGTTGCTCCCAGGATCTTTTTCTCAGACTTTTGGAAATTCCCACTCCAAAAGCTTTAAATCAGGCTGGAGATATAGGAGACTACATCAGAATATACGTTGATATTGGGCCTTTGTATATGCAAGGTCTGGCTATTGCCTTAGTGTTTCAGGGGAGGCCTCCAGGACTATACTTTAATAAAAGGCAAAACAAATGAAAGGAAGAAGGTCAGAGAAATACTTCTGCCTGTGGATCTTGTTTCCAACGTGGGGATTTAGGACATTTTGCTAGAAATTGCCCTACTCCCCTCAGATGTCAGTCTCAGCCTGTCCTTCAAAGGTAGCCAGTTCTGAAAGCTCCTAGTTTCTGCCCACACTGCAGGAGAGGGAAACTTTAGGCGAATGAATGTAAATCTAAGTATACTGACAAAGAGCAGGTGATTCAGGGAAATGGACAACAGAGACTTCCCCACCCCCATCAACTAAGTTTGCTGCTCAGATAAAATTGAGGTAGAGAAATCTCAGCATAATCAACCTGAACTGCCAGGTGCAGCAGCTACTGGAATTTGAGAATGAATAGAAGATTCAGGTGTTACAAAAGTTACAGCTTTTCCTGTTGTCTGATTTTCTTTAAAGTTTTAGCTACAATTCTCAGACCTATTATTTTATTTATTTCCTATTCTTTGCGTGGAAATTTGGACTGGGGACCGGAGTTGGATCTGATTACAAAATATTTTGTAGCCGCTGAAATTTTTCTCAAGAAAGTTTTGATTAGTCTGAATTATCATTATTCCCTCCCTAAAAATACCCTAAGATCAGGCAGGCATCTTTCTAATCTGGTTGTGCTCTGAAGTTCTGGATTTCTCTCTAGTTTGTCTGGTTCATCTGATTCTTGTTTCTGTTTAGTTTTTGTTTAATGTTGTCTAAAATATGTCTGATTTTAAGGCTTGAGTTAAGTTCTTGCATGCAAAAATTGGAAATGCCAGCTCCAATATTAAAAAAATTAAATGGTTTCATCCCTATATTTTTAAAAATTGGAACCTGTAAGGTGTGCTCATTTAAATTTAAATAGAATGGAATGTGGATCCTAAAGACTTGCTAATTTGGTTGAGCTCATGCATCTGTTATGTTTTTATTAATTTTAATGGGATAACATTAATAAATCAGGGTACATATGTTCAAAGAAAACATCTCCAGGTTATCTTATCATTCAATTATGTTGAATACCCATCACCCAAAGTCAAACTGTCCTCTGTCACCATCTATTTCATTTTCTCTGTGACCCTCCCCCTCATCCATTCTCTCCTCCCTCCCCCACCCCATAATCACCACACTCTTGTCCATGTCGAATAGTCTCACTTTTACATCCCACATATGTATGAAATCATGCTGTTCTCAGTTTTTTTCTGTTTTATTTATTTCACTCTGTATAATGTGATGAAGGTCCATCCATTTTGTTGTAAATGATCCGATATCATCATTTCTTATGGCTTAGTAGTATTCCATAGTATATGTACCAAAGCTTTTTAACCCTCTCATCCTCTGACACTTGGGCTGTTTCCAGAGCTTTGCTATTGTGACATTGCTGCCAGGAACATTGGGGTGCATTACTTCTTTTCGAACAGTACTATGGTGTGCTTAGGATATATTCCTAAAAGTGGGATAGCTGGGTCAAAAGGCAGTTTGATTTTTAATTTTTTGAGGAATCTCCTTACTGTTTTTACAGTGGCTACACCAGTCTGCATTCCCACCAGCAGTGCAGGAGGGTTCCCTTTTCTCTACATCCTCACCAGCACTTATTCTGTGTTGTTTTGCTGATAAGTGCCATTCTGACTGGTGTGAGGTGATATCTCATTGTGGTTTTAATTTGCATTTCTCTAATGATTAGTGATGTTGAGCATTTTTTCATATGCCTATTGGCCATCTGTATGTCCTCTTTGGAGAAATTTCTATTCATTTCTTTAGCCCATTTTTTGATTGGATTCTTTGTCTTCTTGGTGTTGAGTTTTATTATAAGTTCTTTATAAATTTTGGTTATTAACATCTTATCAGATGTGTTGTCGAATATGTTCTCCCATTATGTGGTTTGTCTTTTTATTCTGTTCTTATTGTCTTTAGCTGTGCAAACACTTTTTAGTTTGACATAGTCCCATTTGTTTATCTTGCCTTTTATTTCATTTGCCTGTGGAGATAAATCAGCAAATATATTGCTGCTACAGATGTCGGAGAGCTTGCTGCCTATGTTTTCTTCTAAGATGCTTATGGTTTCACGGCTTACATTTAAGTCTTTTATCCATTTTGAGTTTGTTTTTGTGAATGGTGTAAGTTGATGGTCCAGTTTCATTTTGTTGCAGGTAGATGTCCAATTTTCCCTACACCATTTGTTAAAGAGGCACTCCATTGTATGTTCTTTCCTCCTTTGTCAAATATCAGTGTCCATAAAGGTGTGGGTTTATTTCTGGGTTCTCTGTTCTGTTCCATTGATCCATGTGCGTGTTCTTATGCCAGTACCAGGCTGTCTTGAGTACAATGGCCTTGTAGTCAACCTTGATATCCAGAAGAGTGATACCTCCTGCTTTATTTTTTCCTTTTAAGATGGCTGAGGCTATTCGTGTTCTTTTTTGGTTCCATATAAATTTTTGGAATATGAGTTCTACATATTTGAAGTATGTCATCGGTATTTTAATTGGTATTGCATTGAATTTATAAATTGCTTTAGGTAATAACGACATTTTAATGATGTTTATTCTTTCTAACTTTGAGCACGGTATATGCTTCCACTTGTTTGTTTTTTCCTTGATTTCTTTTATCAATGTTTTATAATTTTCCGAGTGCAAGTCCTTAACCTCCTTGGTTAAATTCACTGCTAGGTACTTAAGTTTTTTGGCTGCAATAGTGAAGGGGATTGTTTCCTTAATTTCTTTCGCTGACAGTTCATTGTTTGTATATAAAAATGCCTCTGATTTCTGAGTATTAATTTTATATCCTGCCACATTGTTGAATTCATTTATAAGGTCCAGTAGTTTTTTGACTGAGACTTTAGGGTTTTCTATATACAATAGCATATCATCTGCGAATAATGACAGTTTTACTTCTTCTTTTCCAATTTGGATACCTTTTATTTATTCTTCTTGTCTGATTGCTGTAGCTAGGACTTCCAGAACTATGTTGAATAAAAGTGGTGAAAGGGGACACTCCTGCCTGGTTCCTGATCTTAAGGGGATTGCTTTTAATTTTTGGCCATTTAGTATGATGTTCGCTGTGGGTTTGTCGTAGATGGCCTTTATCATGTTAAAGAATGTTCCCTGTTGTCCCACTTTACTGAGAGTTTTGAGCATGAATGGGTGCTGGATTATATCAAATGCCTTTTCTGCATCTATTGAAATTATCATGTGATTTTTGTCCTTTCTTTTGTTTATATGATGAATCACATTGATTGATTTGCGAATATTGAACGAGCCTTGCCTCTCCAGAATAAATCCCACTTGATCATGGTGTATGATTTTTTTCATATATTGCTGGATCCGGTTAGCTAATATTTTGTTGAAAATTTTAGTGTCTAAATTTTCAGGGATATAGGCCTATAATTTTTTTCTTTGTGTTGTCTTTGTCCGGTTTTGGGATCAGAATTATGCTCGCCTCATAAAGGGAGTTTGGAAGTCTTCCTTCCTCTTTAATTTTTTGAAATAACTTTAGCAGAATAGGAGTTAGTTCTTCTTTTTGTATTTTTGATAGAATTCAGTTGTGAAGTCATCAGGCCCAGTACTTTTTTGGGGGTGAGTTTTTTGATAATTGTTTTGATCTCATTTGTTGTAATAGTTGTTTCTGTGTTCTGATTCTTCCATATTGATTTTTGGAAGATTATATGATACAAGAAATTTGTCCATTTCACCTAGGTTGCCTAATTTATTGGCATAGAGTTCTTCATAATATTTTCTTACAATGCTTTTTATTTCTGTTGTGTCAGTTGTTATTTCTTCACTGTCCTTTCTAATTTTATTTATTTGAGTCCTCTCTCTTTTTTTCTTGGTGAGTCTAGTTAAAGGTTCATCAATCTTGTTTACCTTTTCAAACAACCAGCTTCTGGTTTCATTGATCCTCTGTATTGTTTCCTTAGCCTTTATGTCATTTATTTCTGCTCTGATCTTTATTATTTCCTTCCTTCTACTGGTCCTGGGTTTTATTTGCTGTTGTTTTTCTAGTTCTTTTAGATGCAGGGTCAGGTTGCTTATTTGAGCTTTTTCTATCTTCTTATGATATGCTTGTAGTGCAATGAACTTCCCTCTCAGTACTGCTTTTGCTGTGTCCCATTAATTTTCAGTTGATGTATGCTTATTATAATTCATTTCTAGAAACTTTTATTTCTTCTTTGATCTCATTGTTAATTCATTCAATGTTTAATATCATGCTACTTAGTTTCCAAGTGTTTGAGTATTTTTCAGTTTTTCTTTTGTGGTTAATTTCTATATTCATGGCATTGTGATCAGAGTAAATGCTTGATATGATTTCAATCTTCTTAAATTTATTGAGACCATTTTTATGTCCTAACATGTGGTCTGTCCTAGAAAACGTACCATGAGCGCTTGAGAAGAATGTATATTCTACTGCTTTAGGGTTAAAAGTTCTGAAGATATCTATTAAATCGCGTTGATTTTGCATATCCTTTAAGTCGTCTGTTTCTTTATTAATTTTCTTTCTTGAAGATCTATCCAGTGTTCTTAGTGGGATTTTGAAATCCCCTACTATTATAGTATTGCTGTTAATCTCACCCTTTATATCCATCAAAGTCTCTGCTTTGTGAATGTCAGGTCTCCTATATTTGGTGCGTAGATATTTATAATAATTATATCTTTCTGTTTAATTGTTCCCTTTATCATTATATAGTCTTCTTCATTATCTCTTACTACAGCCTTTGTTTTAAAGTTCATTTTGTCAGTTATAAGTACTGCCACCTCGGCTTTTTTTCATTTCCATTTGCATGAAATATTTTTTTTCCATCCTTTTACCTTCAGTCTATGTGCATCTTTTGTTTTAAGGTGTGTCTCTTGTAGACAGCATATGTATCGGTCCTGTTTTTTTATCCAAGCAGCTACCCTATGTCTTTTGATTAGATCATTTAATCCATTTATATTTAAGATTATTATTGATATGTAGTTGTTTATTGCCATTTTATTCTTTAAAGCTGTATTCTTTTTTTGCTCTGTTCTTAACTCCCTTTGAACTGTTTACAACATGCCCCTTAGTATCTATTGCAGAATTGGTTTGGTTTTAATGAATTCCTTGAGGCTTTCTTTGTCTGGGAAGCTCTTTATTTCTCCTTCAATTTTAAACGTTAGCCTTGCTGGATAGAGTAGACTTGGTTGTAGGTTCTTGTTCTGCATTACTTTGAATATATCTTGCCATTCCCTTCTGGCCTCAAGTGTTTCTGTTGAGAAGTCCAATGTCATCCTTATGGGGGCTCCTTTGTAGGTGACAGCCTTTTTTTCTCTAGTAGCTTTTAAATTTTTCTCTTTATGCCTTAGCTTTGGTATTTTAAGTATGATATGTTTTGGTGTAGATTTCTTTGGGTTTCTCTTTAATGGAGTTCTGTGTGCTTCTTGAACTCGTTAAATGTTTTTCAGCCTTAATTTAGAGTAGTTTCTTGCTATGATTTTATTGAACAAAGTTTCTATTACTTGTTCTCTCTCCTCTTCTTCAGGAACCCCTATGATGCAGACGTTATTTCTCTTCATGTTGTCACAGAGCTCCCTTAGAGATTCCTCACATTTTATGAGTCTCTGTTCTTTTTTCTGCTCTGCTTCTGTGTTTTTGTTTATTATGTCCTCTAACTCGCTTATTCAGTCCTCAGCGTCATCCTTCCGGCTTTTATTTCCTTCCTTTGTGGTCTTCATTTCTGGTACTGTATTTGTTATTTCTGTCTGATTCTTTTTTATTATTTCAGATTTCTTTTTTATAGTAGTTATCTTGTTATTTAGGTGTTTGTAATGACTATCCATTGTTGCTCTAATCTCTTTGAACATCCTAACTCTCATTATTTTAAATTTTGCCTCTGGTAATTTGGTTATATCTGGTTCATTCAGGTCCTTCTCTGGGGATTTGTTTTGATTCTTTTGGGTTGCATTTCTCTGCCTGCCCATTTTGTCTGTGTATAAGAAGGTTGTGGCCACTGGAGTCAATGTGTGTTGCTTTTGTGTTCTCTAGGTGTGGTCTGTCTGCAGGCCTGCCACCCCCTCTACCGCTGCCTACTGCGGTTTTGTATGGACATTGTAAGCACCGGCCCACTGCGGGTGTTGTTGTGATTTCCGCCTCTTCTCCGCAGTAGGAGCTGTGTTCTGGTACTTGTCTCTACAAGCCTCAGCCTGCCTGGGCCTTCGCCTCACCCTACAGGTTTGGTTGCACAGTGCACTCAAGCCACAAGTCTCAGCACCAAGGGTATAGAGATGAGCACCTTTGCTCAACTGCGGACCCAGCCTGTTCGCGGGCTTCTGCCCAGCCCCCGCAGTCAGAGCCTGCTTGCCACAGTTTGTTGGGTTGGATGGGGCTTCTGGTGTGTGCTCAGCTATGAGCCTTCGCTCTTCCGGAGCTCTAGTCTTGCCCCCACATTTAGAGCCAACTCACACACTCAGGATGGCAATCCGTGATTTTTCGGGCCAGGCGGGGTTGCTGGCGTGCACTCAGCTGGGAGCCTTCGCCTGTCCCTGGTCCTAGCCCTGCCCCCGTGGTCAGGGCCAGCTTGTGCAGGGTCTCAGAGCAGATCTCTGCCTGTTCCTTGCTTTCCGCTTTTCCCCCACAGGTGGAGTTGCAGGTGGATCTGCAGTGCCAGACCACTTTCGCCTGTCCCTTCCACCCCTGCTGTGCTAGACTGAGCTCATACCAACTGGGCCTCCACCCCTTCCGACAGAACCGCGTTTCAGCATTCCGCCGCCACCGTCCCTCCAGCAAGCCCTCAGCAGTGTGGGTGGGTGCACTGCAGCTCAGACCCAAACACTACATACTGTAGTCCTGGAAGCTCCCTCCCTCTAAGCAGCTCTGCTCTAAGTACCACGGGAGAGCTTATTTGGCTGGTGTCCTTTCTCCCTTTTCTGGTATTGCTAGTTCCAGGGGAAATATTCACTTTTGATTAGGGAAGTGGCTTAGACCATGGGTTAAGGTGGCTGTCCCTCAGAGTGTTTGTCCCTGTGCCTTCCAGTCCACACTCTTCCTGCTGCTCTGGTTTTCCTCTTTCCCTGTTTCCTGGAGCTCCAGGTGAGTGGTTGTGAGAAAGTTTTTCTGCGCTATCCCTTTAAGAAGAATCTTGGATCTGAGAAAACTGTCTCTTTCTCACAAACAGTATCCTCACTTGTTTCACAGCTCAATACTGTCCAAATGCCTCTTCTAGGCTCTGGGACTGCAGGATGAGGCTTTGTTCCTGGGATCTAGGTTCCTCCCTCTCCACCAAACTCTCCTCCTGCCACGCGGGTCTCTCCGGGCTGCCGTTCACACTGGGGAGCCTGGCAGCCCTCTTTGCGTTTTCGCTTTTCCTACCAGTCTCAATGTGGCTTCTTCAGTGTTCCTTGGTTGAAGAGTCCACTTAGTTTAGTTCAAAGTTCGTTTATCCAGATGATGGTTCTTAAAATTAAGTTATAATCCACTTTGGTTTTGGGCTTTGGAAGTTGGTACGTTCGCCTACTTCATCGCCATCTTGCCATCTCTCCCATGCATCTGTTATTAATAAGCAACACTGGGTTTTATTTTGTTTTTCTTTCCCTTTACTCACTCATGAAGCTTCCATAGAGCTGTGAGCTGAGAGCTGCGAGGCTTGGGGCAGTGTGGAATTTTCTAACTAAGGTGTAAGTTTTGTTTTGTTACAATGGGAAGATAAAGAAGTTCATACTGGATTTTTTCAGCCTATATGCTCTCTAGATTGCCTGTTAATTAATGGGGTAGAAATGTTTTGAAAATATGGGAGTGTTACTTAGAAAAGCATTTACTATATTTTGTCAGACTTTTGGAATTAACAAGAGGACAGGTATTTTCTACAATCATCAGGGTCAAGGCATTATAAAGTGTACCCAGAAAATGCTTAAAGGTCAATTATAAAAAATAAAAAAGGGGGAATCATATCCAGGAACTCCTGCAAATCTTCTTTATCACAATTTTTACATAAAAAAATTTGAATGCTGATGTACAGGGCCATTCAGCAGCTAAGAGACTCTAGAATCCAACAAGGAAAGCCTTCCCTTTTGGAAAGCCAGCCAAATAAGCTCTCCCGTGGTACTTAGAGCAGAGCTGCTTAGATGGAGGAAGCTTCCAGGACTACAGTATGGAGTGTTTGGGTCTGAGCTGCAGTGCACCCACCCACACTGCTGAGGGCTTGCTGGAGGGACGGTGGCGGCGGAATGCTGAAACGCGGTTCTGTCGGAAGGGGTGGAGGCCCAGTTGGTATGAGCTCAGTCTAGCACAGCAGGGGTGGAGGGGACAGGCGAAAGTGGTCTGGCACTGCAGATCCGCCTGCAACTCCACCTGTGGGGGAAAAGCGGAAAGCAAGGAACGGGCAGAAGTGTGAGGGAGGGACCCGCTCACAGGAATCTGGCAAGGGCCAGATCCTGTTTTCCTATGGAGTCAAGGTAATGTGTGTATGTTTTTCCTAGGTCTCCTGAGGCTCCTCGGTGGGTTCCTAAACATTTGGTAAGACACAATGAACCAGGATGAGAGACTCCACAAGAGCAATTGTGTAAGGCTTATTTTACTATGTCTCATCCCTTTCTCTGTCCATTTATCAAATCCTCTTAGCACACTCCAATCCTCTTTCTCCAGCAAATTCCTACTCCTTCATTTAATCCAGCTGATAACACTGTCCTTCTGTCTTTTTCAATCAGCTCCAGATATACAGGAAAACGTTTATATAGACAAAGGAGGATCCTCAAACCTCTCAACAAAATCTGACCATAGCTTTTAAGTTCTATAATGACCAAGAGGAGCAGGAAAAGGCAGACAAAGCCCCCCCAAAATCAGGCATAATATCAACTCTTGGTATAGACCCTTAAAGTTCCAACCCCCTAAGGGGCCTCATAAGACTCCATCAGGACCCTGCTGCAAGAGTGGAAAGGAAGGTCATTGGGCTAAAGCCTGTCTGGCTTCTTGGCATCTGCCTGGGCCATGCCCTCGCTATGGAAAAAAGGGACACTGGAAGGTAGACTGAACCCAAGGGAGGGTTCAGTCTCTTCCAGCCCTACTCCAACCATCTCTGACCTAACCTTACTCACCCTACTGGGACTTGCCACTGAAGACTGAAGGTGCCTAGGGCCATCGGCCCCATCTCATATCACGGTGGATGAGCCTAGGGTAATCAACCAAGTAACAGGTAAACCAATATCATTTTTTATAGACATGAGAGCCACTTACTCTGCCTTGCCCAGATATTTAGGTTCTGCTCATCCCTCAATGATCTCTGTTATGGGTGTTGATGGTCTTATTTTCCTCCCTGTTTGCCACAAATCCGCTGCCTTGTTTAATACATAATGTCTCCTTTACATAGTCTTTTCTCCTCCTGCCTCAATGCCCCATGCCTACTCTTCAAATTCAGAGCCTGTCTCTCTCTCTCTCTCCTTTTTGCCCACTTCTATTACAAATTTACCTCTATCACGCAGCATAGTGTATCCCAAGGTTCTCATTACCACCCCACAACTGCAAACCCCAGGGAAAGGCCCCATAGGTTCATCTCTCCAGGTTAAAGGGAACAGAAGTTCCATCTCCCTACATGCTGCAGATGGCCCCTCCAGTCTACTTGAATCATTGCCAGAAATCCAGTATTGACATTAAGCTTGAGACAAAAGCTTAATGTGCTAGAAGCAGTGGTCATTGGGACTTGGATGTTAGCTGCAGAGTGTGGAAATGTGACAACAGTTCCAGTGTCTTGTGGACTTTTCCTGAATGTGTGTGACTCCTGCTCCTTGGGACAGTTCTCAGACTGAAGTGGGGTTGGGTAACATTTACAGAGAATGTGGAGCGGTGATGGTGTCAACATGGACTTGATGAAATTACATGAACATATTAAAGACATTCAAAACTGCAAAGATTCTATTTTATATCCTGCTGTGTTAGTTAAGAATTTGCTTAAAAATCTAAAAGGCTTTAATCCCTTCATTGTATTAAGACACTTGTTTTGGTATCTGTTAACATTGGCTATTTTAATTTTGTTTATTTTATATTTTTCCAGTCTGCCTCCAAATCAGAACATGGGAAATCAGATGAGTGTGAATCACAGCACATAAATTGAAGTTAAAAAATAGAAAAGGGGGATATATTGAGGACTGAGACCAACGGGGTCTTTGCAGTTTAGATTTTTGGGGGACAGAAGTGTGAGGAACTGGCAGTAAGCTTACAATCTGCTCAACCCCCCACCTCACTTGTTCTATGAAGTTGCTAAAGGCTATTTTGCTATGATGCTGGATTGTTTATACTCATCCTGCCCTCCATGTCCCCGGGAAAGACTGGAGGCAAGTTTCTTTTATCCCTTGTCTTATGATGTTAAGATGTTATGAAGGTGGGGGTTTTCTGCACTTAGTAGAATTCTTGGGTTGCCTTGGAAATGTGATCAGAGACCTCTTTGATTTGCTAATGGCCTTACTTTGCCCTATAAATAAAGCAGGAAGGGGGTGTTGAGCATGCTCTGTTCTTGCTATCAACATTGCAGAGGCCTCCCAAGCCTATCTTTTTTCTCTAAGCCTATTTTCTTAATTTTGTGCCGTTCCCAGTCAGGACCTGGAAATACTAGCTGCACTAGTTTGCGGCAGATATTTTCTTAAGAGAAGAATTTAACCCACTTGCCCTAGTCTCACTCTCAGGTTATTTAGTGCTCAGGAATAATATAATTTCTATGTTTTTATTCATGAAATATCTTTATAGCAGTAATCATGCCCATCCCTCAAGCCCTTTAAGGACTGTTTATTCTTTCTCTTTAAAATTAAAACTGTGTGTGTGTGTGTGTGTGTGTGTGTATGTATTCTGTAGGAGGTAAACTTTAGGTAAGCATAAAGTCCTTCTCTTAAACTATTAAACTACTGACTATTGACATAGTAGTACAAAACTATACTCCCCCGAGGAAAGAAAACAAGATTGTGAATAGTCAATGATCCATTGCTGACACATTCAGAAACAATTACTAAAGGTTCTCTTGAAGAGTGCACTTATGGTCTAGCAATCTTCATACTTCTCTATTTTTTCTTATAACAGAATCCCAAACTATTGACTAGAACACATGTTCAGGACACCTGCTTTTCTTGCATATAGGTATAATCCTATGTAAGTTCTAGCTGATGGCTTATAAACAGAAATGATGTTTGAAATAAATTGTCAGGTTTTTTAAAAGATAGCTTCTTACTCTCTATTTTTTTTTTCTTTATTGCTTGCTTGGTGATATGTTATCTCTGAAAAAATAGACAAATACCATACACTAAGGGGCAACAGAGCAACCAAAACAAAGAAATTATGATTCTTAGATTATGTAGGGACACAGAGGGGTATCAATTAAAGCTAGATAAAGTTAGCCTATCTTCAAACTTACATACTCTACCTTTTAAATAATGAAAATGTCAAACACAAAAATAGAAAAAATATACTAAACATCTACGTATGCAGCACCCAGAATTAGCAAAGTTAAGTTACTTTAAAATAAAACAATACACTAAAATGATTTATTCTTATTCCCCTTTTATAAGTAATGGCTATTTTAAACTTAGTGTATATCTTTTTCATTTTTGTTTTTGTAAATGTACTGCAAACATAAGTGTCTTACAAAACAGTACTATTTTTATTGCGGTCAAAAGTTTTATATGAAGGACATCATATTACCCATTGAATCCTATAACTTTTAAGAAATTTTAAATTTAAATTTATTAAAATAACATTGGTTAAAAATTACATAGGTTTCAAGTGAACAACTTTCTATTTTTTTATTTACAATGCATTTAATTCATTTACTTTTATCATGCTTATGGATATACTTTAAATCTCTTTGCACTTCTTTTTATGTTAGTGTGTTTTAACATACTGGATTTTCTTTGCTTTACTTCATCTTTTTTTCTGAGAATCTATTAAGATGATTGAGTTTTATTCTAGCATATATATTTTCTTTACTGATTTACAAGTCAACTATATCCATTGTCTAAGAGGTCACATTAAAAACACATACATCATCAATACACTCAAAGATAAATTAAAAATATTCTACTTGTATGACAATTAAAATATTTAAATATATTTCAAATCCACCTTATTTATTTATTTTAATTGATGACTTGTTTTAATTTGATTATTTTATATCTTACAAGACTTTTTGTAATCTACTGCTCGGCATTCAGTAGGGTTGAAATTAATAAAGTTTCTAGCACAAAGTATTCAAACATAACTTCTGTTTATTAGCAACTGATGTTATTTTCAGCTTTAATGTTGCAATTAAGAGAGGGAAAATTATATTTAAAAATAGAATTAAGGATAAACTTTTCTGAATAAACAAAAAAGGATCGTTTGTTATCCAGGTATCAATATCCACATTTTATAAAGCACACATAGGTAGGCATATAATGTCACATATATCTATCTATATTGTAAAGGGTGGTGAGTTCATTCATTAAAAAATTTTTTTAGAGAGACAGAGAGAGGAAGGGAGAGAGAGGAGGGAAAGAAAAAGACATTCATTTGTTCCACTTGGTTGTGCATTCATCAGTTGCTTTTTGTATGTGCCCTGACCAGAGATTGAACCCACAGCCTTGGCAATTCTGGGTGATGCTCTAATTGACTGAGCTAACCAGCCAAGGATTTAATTTTTAAACAATAACTTTTGATTTTGTCTCTGTTTAAATCAAATAACAGTACCTAAGGAGACACTTGGGATTCATTCTTCTACCCTTCTCACCATTTGTGTGTGGTGCAGGCTAACATGTATGTAAAACTGCGTCCTAAAAACTAAATCTGATCTGACCTGGGAAGTATGCAGTATAAGGTGATTACTTATATTATGAAATATTAAAAATTTTCATATGTATTATGTCATGAAAAATATTTTTAAGACATTGGATGCTTCCCATACAGTGATCCCTACAACCAGAAACATTTTTATTTTTAGCCCTGAACAGATGAACGAGAAAGCAGAAGGAGACAGAGTGTGGACACTGTAGGTGGAACATATGGGTGGTAGTTAAATGAATTCTGCCAGTGCATTTTTCTCCAACTGCAAATTTCCCAGGACCAGGTAAATTTTTTGTAACATTTTTAAACACATTTTTTTCAAGAAAAAAGTCTTAGAGCTTTTTGGTGGTGTTTGTTTCAAAATAGAAATACTGTGACAAGGCAGTATATAGCATATGGGAAATTTATGTGGAACAGAATTTGTTTTAACTGCAAATATCAAATAAAGATAGATGAAGGAACATATTTTTAAACTAGATAGGCTCAGTCATATGGTAATATAGTATTGTGTATTTATTATCCCACTTCCTCTTCTTGGACACAGAAAGACTACAATTCCTGAACTCTCTTGAGTATATGTTGGCATCAAGTGAATAAATTCTGACTAATGTTGTATGGGAGATGTTGAAGATATTTTGGGCATAGCCCTTAAAACTATAACTTATATGGAATTCTAACTCTCTTTTCCCATCCAACAGTGACTCTGGAGGCCATTTGCTCCCAGTGACATAACCCTAAAGTGGAAGCAACCTAGTTCCTCAGCTGCTGGGTAAAGCTCAAAGACCCTCACACCTGTATTATACTATGACATGAACAAGAAATAAACTTTTATTACAGTAAGCCAGTGAGATGTTGAAATGTTTTTGTTACTGCTATATAGCTATCTTACTCTTTTTGATACAGAAAATACAAAAACTAAAATATATGACAATAGTGAAGAGATTCAAGCAAGTGGTAAAGTCATAAGTAGGTGCTGGAATCTAGAAAGATGGTAATCATTATTATACAGTAAGAAAATATTTAGTAATACTTGTATGTGCAGTTATTTGACAGGAAGCCTATAAAATTAAGAAACATGAAAGCATGAGTGTGTGTTTATTATTGACCATACTTTATAAATTACTACAAATGAAAGATAAGTTCAGAAATAAATTGGCAGGTTTATGAGCATAAGGAAAGAAAATAAAGATGATAGAGATTTTTTTCTTGTAGTATTAAATTTCAAAGAGAGATGAGATTACAAAGACTAAATGACAAAGTCATGTTATAATCGGTTGGTTAAACTCATGTGGAGAAAAGAACAGACTGAAACCTGTGGTATTAAATACAATTCCTCACTGATAAAAGGAATTGGGGAAAAGTGAATTTAAGGGTGTTGTTACCTTTCTACATATTGTACCAGTTAATCTTAAGTAAACATCAAATAGTTGAGAGAGGTATGGCGGTGGGAACAAGGAAATTAATGAGTCTTGTGTTTTAAGTCAAGCAAAGGCTGGGTATGATTTCTGGCATAGAGAATTGACTAGACATGAATAGAGCAGAGACCTATTTAGTTTTTGACAGAAATATATTACCAAAATCCTAACTGTTTAACACCAAAAATAAGATTTCCATTATTTAAAAAAAAGCACCTTTTAAGGAATTTCCATTTCAGATGCAAACTGAAGTAGGTCCATGAACAAGGGGTGACTTCTTAGAACCTACAATCAAGAAGGACAGGTTAAAGAGAGTTGTTTCCCCAGAGAAAGGGGAAAAAGGCCCTAATCAAGAATCTCACTAACACCAGAAAAGGTGCTTTTGTCTTAGTTTCCCAATGAGATCAAGATGTCTATCAATCAATGACTGCTGCATGTCTTCCACTTTTCTAATTTCTGATCAGATATGTTTATTGTGAATAATATTTGCCTGTACCAGGTATGTAGGAACAGATAACATTATTTTAGGTGACAAGTCATTGGTTCTACAGGGGCAATATCCAGATGCATGAGAGACTATTACACATTCCTGATGATCCTGATCTTTAAATATATGCAATAGCATAACAGAAATAGAAAGAATTGATCATCTTTTGGGAGGTGGCAACTATGCTCAGTATATAAAAAAAATAAAATAATTTGGTGACCAGAAGGGTAGACTGGTGGAGAGACAATATTAGGTTTCCACCACATCATATATGTGAGTCTGGCTAATCGGATGTGGATGGAAGAGAAGCAGGCCAACTTCAGGCCTAGATCCTTTAATCCTACAGTGTGCTTGGAAACCATGTGGTGGACCTTCAACATCAAATTTGTTGTGCATATTTAGTGTATATTACATAGAAATAAATAGAGACACAAACATATATACTTGCATATACATAGGCAGACTCCTTTGTAATATAAACACTTTCTAATGATTTTCTATTAAGCAATGTTTCTTCGAGCAAATAGTTCAGAAGTGTTGGGAGAGTGTGAAATATTCCTGAAGATGATACTTCTGGAATAGTAACCAGTGGGAATTTGTGGGAAAGAAAAACATGTGCAACAAGGCATAATGTACTTTTATTTGGAGCACTAGCACTGATGCATGCAGAAACCAAGAATAAAGCCTGACATATGGGAGTGATTGATAATTGTTAAATATTAGTGGTAATGTTATTTCTTTTCCTGATAGAGAGAAGTTATTAAACATTCATTATTTTTTAAATTGTGCAAATGCTTGCTTCTCCAATAAGATATTAGGTTTAATTGCTGCTAATACCTAACCATGATAGAATGTGCCATTTGGCAGTTGTCTTTCTTAAATTTTCACATCTAAATGGTGGAAGGAAAGTGGCATAAAAGAAAGTAACAGAATATGTGTTCAACAGTTTAGACACAAACTGAGATTTCATCTTATGTTAGTAAAACTTGGGGGCCTGAGTCACTTGGGTCTGGTTATGGGGCTTAGACATGTTATAGGATACAGTGGATGGAAAGAGACAGCAAAATCACAGATCAGGGACCTGCTATGAGTTGGCTGAGCCTCTGTTCAGAACTCCAGTACTTACTTACTCTCTATTGTATAATTAGGGAGGCTTCTTGTTCCATATCTTAAAATAAGAAACTGATGTGCACCCAAAGTTGTACAGAATACAGTTATTTAGGAAAATTGCCTTAGAGCTGAGTTTTTTGGCTGCTTTTTATTTTCAATCTTCCCTATTGTTTTTCCCTCTTTGATTCCCATTGTGCAGTCTTTCTTCAATTGCTTGTTTTCTACCATCATTCTTATCACCTTAATTATTTAGCATTAACAAAATATTTCTTAAAGTCAACTTTAATTAATCTGTTGGCAGTATGCCACATAAATCCACAAATAGAATAAAAAAATCAAGACCTCAAATTATACTGATTGAGATAGATTTCCTTCTAACATTCTATAGATAAAAGGAAATTAAGCACATTTTTGAAAATAATAGATATCAAACTCTTGCAAAGCAACATTTTTGTCAGCTAATCATAAATGAATTGTAAATGAGTGAGAAACATGGATTAAATTTCTATCAAAAACACAGACATTTATAAATTCAATAAAATTAGTTTGGCAAAAGTCTTGTTTTATTGTGCCAATTTCAAATATTAGAAAATAATTAGAGGTTATTTTTCAAACAAAAAATACACAAGATACTTATTACATTACAAACTCAAAAAAAATTAAGTGATTGGTATTGTAATTTTGATAGCTCATGAATTATTTCAGATCTAATTATGTGATGAAAAAGGACATCATGTTTAAAAACTAGAATCACATTGGAAAAGTCAGGAAAATATTAAATACCCAAGACATGAAACTGTGCTGCTTACTCCCAAATATAAAAGGCATAGATTTTTTCAAATAATTTAAAAATAACCTTATATTAGTATAAATGAGCATTTATTGAACTTAAAATAAGAACATAAAATGTACTGTGGCGTGACCAGGTGGTGGTGTAGTGGATAGAGCATTGAACTGGGAAGTGGAAGATCCAATTTCAAAACCCTGAGGTTGCCAGCTTGAGCACAGGCTCAGCAACTTGATCATAGATATGACTCCATGGTCGCTGGCTTGAGCCCAAGGTCGCTGGCCTGAGCAAGGAGTCACTTGCTCTGATGTAGCTCCCTGTCAAGGCACATATGAGAAGGCAATCAATGAACAACTAAGTAGCCACAACAAAGAATTGATGCTTCTCATCTCTCTCCCTTCCTGTCTGTTCCTATCTGTCCCTCTCTCTGTCTCTGCCAAAAAAAAAATACTATGTATCATTGGTTTTATTTATTTATTTTTTACCTCATATACTTCTTTCTTTATTTTTATTTTTTTCTTATTTTATTTTTAATTGAATTTTTAAAGTGACATTTGTTAACATTGTGTACCATTAGTTTTCAAACTTTTTTTTTATTTTATTCATTTTAGAGAGGAGACACAGAGTGAAAGAGAGAGAGAGAGAGAGAGAGAGAGAGAGAGAGAGAAAGGGGGGAGGAGCTGGAAGCATCAACTCCCATATGTGCCTTGACAAGACCAGTGCAGGGTTTTGAACTGGCGACCTCAGTGTTCCCAGGTCGAAGCTTTATCCACTGTGCCACCACAGGTCAGGCAGTGTGTACCATTAGTTTTAACAGTAATTAACCAATTTGACTTTATGTCCTTATAAAATTAAGCAAAATTCTATTTTAATCTGATTGGAATCAGTGGTAAAAATGTAAGGTAATTCTATTAGTCAGGACTTTTTTGTTTAGTTGTAGAAACATACTTAATCTATCTTAGACAAGAAAATTTAAAAAAAATTAAAGAAAAGGAATATATTGGATCACACAGTGCAAAAGTCAAGGTAATGAGCTAATTTTTGTCATGGTAGTGTTCAGGGTCCTACCTTCTGACATGTTTTTTTACTCACTGTGTTGACCTTTTTTCTTAGGTTTTGTGAAATACTTTTCATAAAATAGCATGTGAAAAACTCTTAGTCTTAGGTTCCCAAATCATGAGGTGAAAACAAACACACCCTTTGGGACAGTTCTTACAAAGAGCACAAGATGGTGGAAAGCTGCCTGCCCTGTGATGTGTTTCTCTTTGTAGCTATGCTACAGTCATGAGCAAAATCATAGCAACTTAGGGAGGAAGGAGCAGGATCAATAATATTAAAACAAAGTAGACTGAAGGTGGAGGCATTGGCTTCTCAATAAATAGGACTAATATTTCCAAAAGAAGTAGGAAGGGATACTGAACAGTCAACCTCCAAGATTTGCAAGGAGGAATTTTAGATTTTATTCCAGTACTATCTACAATTTTATAACATCAGTGGCATAATTTGCTATCCTGATGTACTAGATTAACTGGTTTTATTTCTTGCCCCTAAAATATGATAAAAATGAATAATTTACTGTTTCCTGTCTGGTTAATATCTTTCTTTCAAAACATTCTAAATGTGTTTTAATTGAACGGGATTAGGGAATTCACTCTTGGATTCTTTTCTTAGATCCTCTTTTTTTTCCTTTAAGATTGCTTTGTGATTGTCTTCCTTCTTGTCTCCCCAACAATCTATCAATGAGGTTGGGGTAGGAAGACTGCCTGGAGTATTCTGCCTCAGAAAGTTTGGGGCATGGGCAGAAGGGTAGATGTCTCAAAGAAGGAACATATGGGTATGCTGACTGAGACTATATCTGCTTAGGTAATATCTTTCCTTGAGTTTCTTTTTTAAACTATTCTCATCATCAGAGTAGTGAGATTTCAAGAGCCAAGATCAGCCAGATAAAGTAAGGGCCAAGGGAAACAAGGCCAGGAAATAATCTGGTCAACCTCTAAAATATGTGGAATGAGTTGTAGAATCTCAGGCTATGTTATAAGATAAAACACTGACTGCATAGGGTTTAAGACACAGCCCTGGTTAGTGATAAAGTCTATCCTCTGTGTTTGCCTTCTGCTACCACTTCTATAACCAGAACAGGGCTGGTTGAGTATTTTGAGATAATGTTTGTCATTTTTGTGTCTTCTTTCATGACAGAAAGACTAGTCATAGAAGTTACCATCAATATGATTTTACAAAAATAAGATTTCTAGGAAAAGAATTATATATTTTAAAAAGAATGAAAGAAAAGAAAACCTTAAAAATAAGACAATCTTTTAAAATATAGAAAGACCAGAGTTAATATCTATTATTTGATTTGCTTTGTGGCTTCTTGAATAACTTTAAAAAGAACATTTTTTCATCAAGAAAAAGGTTTTATGGGTGATTTAAAAAAATAAATTGAAAACTAAAATACGTTTTTAGATATTTTAGTCGGATTTTTAAAATTCTATTTGCATAATATTGAATAATTTAATCCTCATTGCTTATATTACATTCCAATTTAACAAGTGAGGCAAACGATGTCTTTGTTAGAGACATCCTGTTTATTTTTTCCTTTATACTATTCTCATAAAGTATTTCTATAATTTCTATTTTGTTTTGTGATTATAAAATAAATCTCTCATAGAGTTGAGAGATATTTCTGTAATTCTTATTTTATTTTGAGAAGTATTTAGTTTGTCTAAACAGTTATAACATAATAATATTTATTACTCACTGAATCATTATATTCATCTTCATTTCATGAAAGTCTTATTAGAAATATATCAACTCTGAAGATTTGATATTGTCATTTGTGTGACATTTATTTTTCTAGTATAGTATACAGATGCATAATGAGGCAAACAATGACAATCATATTTGCTAACATTTCTCCAACACTTTTTGTGTGACAATCATTATTTTAAATATCTTATCTGTCAAATATATTTTATCTTCAAAGCAACACATAGTAAAGTAGTTGTTATTATTTACATTTTACTAGGAAGACACTGAACACAGTAATGTCTGAAGATCTGGTAAATAAAAAAAATTGTTTTCTTTTTTTGCTGTTTTATTTTGTAACGCTTCTCTAAATATGTATTAAAAGAAAGCTAGAGTCTGTGAAATGGAACTTATTTTTTACCACAATCTTTGTAATTAATGTATGCTAAGCAATCATATGACAAAATACATGAAAATAGCTTCTTAAAATACAAGAAAATGAAGTATCAAGTAAATATTAAATATTTTCAAAATGTATATATAGATTGTCAAACTCAATTGTAATAATATCTTTTTATTGAGAACCCATAATCATTCAACAGACATTTATTATGCATTTCTTTTTTTATGCAGATTTTTTTATTTTCCCTGCAATAAAAGACAGAAAGCAAAGAGATAATTCAGAAACACACACACACACACACACACACACACACACACACACACACTTTAGGATCTATTTTCCATTAAGATAAATCATTGTTATTTTGAGGTTTTATTGGGATTTCTTCAGTTTTACTGAGGTGTGATTGACAATAATTTAAGATTTAAAATGAATATAATTGTGATTTGACATTCATATACATTGTAAAAGAATTCTGTAATAATTTATTTATTTTGAATAAGAGACACTAACAATATGAGTTGGCTTGAAACTTAACCACTTTATGGTAAGTATATAATTTAAGTATAATATGGAGTGGTTTGCCTTTTCAATTTAATAGTTATATTGTTTGAGATTTGAAAAATAAAAACCAAATATCTAGGCCAGGGGTCCCCAAACTACAGCCTGTGGACCGCATGCAGCCCCCTGAGGCCAGTTATCCAGCCCGCCGCACTTCCGGAAGGGGCACCTCTTTCATTGGTGGTTGGTGAGAGGAGCACAGGATGCATCCTCATTCTGTGCTCCTGGAGCACTGTATGTGGCAGCGCCCCAAAGCACAGCATTGCTCATGTACAGTACTATTGGAGACGCGGGACACACACATCACGGCTCTAGAAGCGTGTTTTGTTCCCGTTTTGTTTACTTTAAAGTAAGATATGTGAAGTGTGCATAGGGATTTGTTCATAGTTTTTTTTTATAGTCCGGTCCTCCAACAATCTGAGGGACAGTGAACTGGCCTCCTGTATAAAAAGTTTGGGGACCCCTGATTTAGGCTATGGGACTATCTACCAGTAGACTAGCTCAAATTGGAATGGACACTCCAACATTCCCTTCTAATCCAAGATCCTATCATCTTTTTTGTTTTAACACTTTAGTTAAAGTCTACACTATGTGTACAGTGTTGTCAACCCATAATTAGCATTATCATTATGTCTGGGGTAAGTCATTGTTAATCTCAAAAGTCGAATGTTATGTTCTAGCAGTTTAAATGTATCTAGACTTTCATTTCCTAAAATTACTTCTATCAATTTGATCTGGAAGCCTATCACAATGTATGAAGCATAAAAAAAGTATAGCTTACATCTATGGGTTGGATACAATTAAAGGCAGGAGATTAAGTCTCCCTCTGAAACATGTCATTAGTTCACTAATGGTTATCTGAACATAGAAGTCACAGCAATCAGAACACAAGATTCTAGCCACAGTTTTCTGGGGTATCTCATTTTGGGGGTATGGTAGCTAACATTTTACAAACATTTCCTTATAAAATGGGAATTATAATAACTTATTTACATTAGGATGAAGTAAATTATACACAATGGTAGAATGATACCTGGTTTATAATAGGTTCTTAAATGTTCATTTTCCTCCTTTTTATTGTACTAATAGAAAAAAGAATTAGCTTAAAAGAAAAATGATCTAATAATTATAAAAACTCATTAGAGGTACTTGCATACACTTTCATTTCCTCTGTCACTCTAAATAATGCTTTAATTTTTAATCACAATTATAAAACACTGCATAGCTAATGCATATTATGGAAGGGTGGGAAATGAATAATATGCAAAAAAATAATAGCTGAAACTCTCAATTAAGTTTACTGTATATTGAAAGAACTTAAAATTGAAAGAAATGTATTCACTATAACATAAAATACAGTTTTGCTATGGTTCTACTCATAGCAATTACTGTAATTACTGGTAAAGTATATGGCCTTGATCTGAATGTCAATGATATTCTCAATTTATCATAAAAAAATTGACAAATAATTTGATGCATTTTGTGTATATGTTCTAAGTCTTTGATTTTCCCTTTATTATTCAGTCTATAAAATTGTTTCTGGAAAAAATATAAATGTGTTTATACATCATTACAAAATTCAATTGTAGAATATTTGAAGAAAAACTGAACATTATTTTAAAGATATTTAAGGCAGAAAAGGAATGAACACACTTATTTTGGTTTAGCATAAAATGGGTTAACTAGGCCCTGACTGGTTGGCTCAGTGGTAGAGTGTCAGCCTGGCATGTGGAAGTCCTGGGTTCGATTCCTGGCTAGGATACACAGGAGAAGAGTCCATCTGCTTCTCCATCCATCCCATTCTGCTTTCTTTCTACCTCTATCTTCCCCTCCTGCAGTCAAGGCTTCACGGGAGCAAACTGGCCAAGGTGCTGAGAACGGCTCCATGGCCTCCCCCTCAGGTGCAAGAATGGCTCTGATCGCAGTGAAGCAATGCCCCAGATGGGCCGAGCATCCCTCCTGGTGGGCATGGCAGGTGGATTCCGGTTGGGCGCATATGGGAGTCTGACTGCCTTCGCGCTTCTAACTTCGAAAAATACAAAAAAAGGGGAGGAAGATAACTAGAACAAAAATAACCTTTCCTACTACCAAATAATAAGTCTGTTTAATAACTGAAATTTACAGGCAAATAATTTACCTCTCCTTAACATAATTACAAATTAATCAACCTCAAATTCTCCTAAAAGTGGAAGAAACTCTGAAACCTGATAAGAACCTCTAAAGAATAGAAATTAATCTAATACTTTTGCTTGTAAAAATAGAGGTATTCAAGACTATATGAAGAATGATTAAAAATAAAATTTATTAGGTGGCTGACTCTATTATCAATTACAATAATTTACTACATTAACTTAAAGAGTAGAAAATTAATATGATTGAGCTGTTAAAAATCCATTTCTAAATATAAACAAATATTGAATAATATATTTTTCTGCTAAATATCTTACTTTCTCTGGTTTTAGCTAAAAATATGATTAACAATTTGTGTAGATTGCTGTTTACAACTCAACCCCTATGAAGATTTCATGATAAGTTGCAAATTGGATCAAATTAATGGATTGCATAATCAAATATTTTGTTTCTATGACACCAAAGGGAATTTAATTAAGATGGACAATAAAACTGGCCATTGCACTTATTCCTGGATAATTCTGTTTTGTTTTGTTTTTTAATCGAAGATTAATTCTCTGGTTTTTTTCTTAAGCTAGTTCCCCCACATGAAAAATTCATTCACTGAACCCCAGTTCTTCAAAAGTTTAACTTATCAACATAAAACTACCATAAGTGTCTAAAAATCTCATCTAAATCTTTCAGCTCCAAAGTCCCAAATGTCATCTTCTAAATGATCTAACTTAAGTGTAGGTGAAGCTCTGCATGCATATAACCTACTCTGGGGCATGATTTCTTTCACTGTGAATCTGTACAAGGAAAGAAACATGTTATCTGCTCCTGAAATACAATGGTAGGCCAGTTCTAGATGGTCCAGTTGAAGAAGAAGAAAAAATTAAAGAAACAAAAGGCAGCTCTTGTCCCAACAATTTCTAGCTCCATCTGGATAAACTCCATTAGGTTTCAAGGCCTGTGAATCATCCCCTGTGGTTTTCAACTCATTCCAGGCTCCTGACTTCCTCCCTTTGAATCATCCTTTTCATGAAATATGGCAGGTGTCTGCATCTGAATAGTTTTATCAGCTTGATTCCTACCAGTAGACTTTCAGGGTCCAATATCATCCTTTAGTTTCATACTTTATCCCCTTTAGTACAAACAGTATTTCTTGTAGGGTAAAATTTCCAAGAACCTTGTGGATCTCCCTTGTATACCACAGAGATTTATTCCACCAGATAAGAGACATCCACAGATATTTCTTAGATAGTTAGTTCTCTATTTTTGGCTTAGGCTGAGATATCTGAGGGACAACACTCTTCAACTTTCTAGATGTTTACTGTGATTGAGGAGATCTGAGAGTCACACTCTTATCTCTTAAAGAGCTCTTTGTCTAACTGACTATTGTGACATTTTGATCCTTTGAAGTATTGGCAGAGGGTTGTTACAGCCACACCCTCAGTCTTTCTTGAGAGCATAGATCTTGACAGTGTATCTCTTAATTTTAGCATCTTTTGCAATCTGGATAGGCTGAAAATTTCCCAAATCATCACCACTTGATTCTTTTTTGTTTAATCATTCTTCTCCTAATTTATCTTCTTGCATTTTCCTATAAGCCCCCAAAGACCAGGCTGCTTCTTCATCCCATTGCTTGGAAATCTCTTCAGCTAAATATTCTATTACATCACTTATAAATGTTGCCTTCCACAGAGCTGCAGGAGACAATTCTGCTAAGATTCCTACTACTATAGAAGAAGGAAAACATTCCCTCCAGTTTTCAATAATGTGTTGCTTATTTTATTCTGAAATAAACACCTGTTAGATCCATATTTCTGCTAATAGTCTGTTTGTAATGATTTAGGCACTTTCCAAAGCAATTTTTGTTTTCCATGTTCACCACTTCCTTTCAGTCTTCACTAGCAGAGCCACTAACATCCACATGTTTACTAACACATTCAAAGCAATCTAAGCTTTTTGAGCATGCTCCTAAAAATTCATTAAGGCTTAATCACCACCCAGTCTAAATCTACTTTGACATCTTTTGAGGTATTTGTTATGGCACTATCTCACTCTCTGTTGTTTCCAAAACAAATTCCATATGTACAGGCTTTACAAAACACAAATATAATATTCTCTAGTCAGGGACCTTTCTGTCTAGCAATGTTCCCTAAATAGAATTGAAGACTCCCTCCCTGTATGGCCAGCAGTCGCGGCCATCGCTGCTATTCACTTGCAGGTTCTCATTGAATTTGGGCAGATGGTAAAGAAACAGTGGAGTCAAGGAATGGTGGGCCATTCCTTTATTAAAGTCTTGCACCAGCCGGTGAGCAAACACACAGGGCTTCCAAAGCTACTGACACATTCTCCAGTTCCACAACCAGGAGTGTCTTCTCCAGTTTCTCCTAGAATCAAAGGCCCCACCAGTATTAATGGGCCTCGCAAAACCCCTCAACTCTGGTTCCCTGTTTGGCAGATAAAATATATTATGCTCACTTTGTTAAAGATGGCACTGCCCACATGGAAATTCGTTGATATTAATGTGTGTTCTGGGACAGGCTGTGGGCAGGCCGGGTCGTTATGGCCTAAGGCTTAGTTTTAAGAGTAAGCTCTTCTCCACACCCTTGACTGATTGGATGATGTAGGGTGGTACACTCTCTTGAGGAATCCCATTATGCCTCAGATGGGTGGCTTTGTATCGGAGACTTTCTTGTATGTATAATTGGATTAAAAGTTTGGATTTTCTATGCTATAAACTGGGGCAGTCCGGGAGTTTGCTCGCTCTTGGTTCCTGAGTTCCTGAGGTTAGTATTAGAAGAGAGGAGAGCAGATTAAGGCCACATGAAGGCCAGGAGAAGCAGCCAAGATGGCACAGTGCTGAGGAAGAAGCCAGTTTGTTAAGAGTTTGTGCTGGAGGAAATGGGGAACAGAGGTGAATAAGTCTGGTGAGCTAGAAACCTTTGATTCTAGGAAACTCGGATAAGTCAGTAGCTTTGTGAGCACTGAATGTGTGGGTTTTGGAGCCCAGTGTGTGTTTTTGCTTGCCCGCCGGGTGCAAGCTAGAATTAAAGCTGATGGCTCACCAGTTATTGGCTCCGTTGTTTCATTACCGACTGTTTGAATCAAATGCGAACCTGCATGGGTCAGGCTGCTGTGATGGTGGCCTCGACTACCGGCTTTACATTCCCCATCTGCACACCTTCTCCCTTCTCTCTGCATAAACTGGCTTCTTCTTCAGCACTCTGTATTCTCTCTGCTCTCACTCTGCAAACATGGTATCTCTCTTCTTCTTCTTCTCTCTCTTTTTCAGAACTTTCTGGAGCAAAAACCTCTCCTCTAGTAAACATTAGCAATAGCAAGACAATGGCCCTTCCTAAGCAAGAAGGTAGTTTGTAATTTCACAGGAGACATATACCTGGCGCTGCCCAGCCCCCAATGCAAACTGTAAGCAAGCAAACATAAAAATCATATTTTACAAACTTATTTGACCAACACTCCCTTTGTTCCCTTAAGTTTCAGCTGATGCCCACATTTTCTAAGGAGCAGAATCAAAAAGGTGTCTTTTCTTTCCTTGAAATTTATGTTTTTGTTCAACATAACTTATCACGTGATCTGTTGTTTTATTATTTATCTTTGTAATATGTTGCAAGTTATTTTAAGAATACAACTAGATACCTGAGGACAGGAACCTCTCCCATTTCTAACACTTATTCTAGTGTTTTTATAGAGTAGCCACTCTGACTCCATTTGTGAATGATGAAGCACAACATGACAGATAACAGGATAGAAAGAAAGTTTGCTTTATGAAGTGAAATTTTTAGAAAGCCAAAATACTTTTTCTAACACTGAGAGACTACGCATGTTTTATTAATAGCTCATCAATACGCTCTAATTTACAAGTGCAACTAGTCTTTATAAAACATTTTAGTTTATAAATGCTTTCAAGACATATCTTATTTGATTTTCACTCACACAAATGTTCTTATACAAAAGAACAAAACAGAATAATATTTACATTTCACTTGTGTTTGATAACTTCCACAAGATCAATAAAAATGTTAGTAGCAAAACTGAACCATAAATGCAAGACATATGATTCTAAAACCGGTGTTTTCCCACTTGACTATGTGTTCTTCTTTCATGCAAATATCACAATAAACTGACAACTGACATGAGTACCAAGTGACCCATTGCATTAAATTTCTTAAAAACTGAAGATGTTGCAAGAAGGGATAACTTGATACATCTTATTCTTGGTGTTATCAGTGGAAACATGGTGGCACTGCATTTGTCAGAGAGAGCAAATATTCTAACTGCAAAAGAGGTCAGATCATGAGCACTTTAGTTAAATAGCTACACTAAAAGAGCGCTGGCTATTTAAATTCCTTTTTACAAGCATTTCATACATTTTGATAATTTATTGTTACAATGCCTTAGGTTATTTTTTTGAAGTTTTTATAAAAGCACATAATTAACCATAGAATATGCCAAATAACAAAAGTAGTCCCAACATTTAGAAAAAATTTGTAGTATTCCAGATTAAATGATTTTATAATTTATAATTTAAAAATTTATATTTTATAAAATAAAACAATTATAATTTTATAATTATATTTTTGCTGCAGTTCTGTAAGTGCTGGTATAAGACATAGACAATTTACTATTCACAGCAAAAAAGTAGCTAAATAATGGAACATCAGTAACTAAATGGGAGAATAAGGAATCTTGATTTATGTGCTTCATTGTTACTTTAGAAGTAGCAAAAGAAAATTTTTGATATTAAAATGTAGCAATCAGAATGCATTATCACAAAATATTAAAAACTGGAAGTCAAACAGGAAATAATTTATAGTACTCATCCAAATACTTAAAGAGATTGAGAGAAACTCCAGCGTTCATTAACCTAACTAGCAGAGGCATCCTGCTAATGAAAGTGAATATAGACCAGAATCCTATTGTTTGATCCTGTGACCAACTGTAGCCATATGACTCATAAAACTCTCTTGTGGATTCATGTTCTCCAAATCTTCTATATCGATTGAAGATTGCAAAATACACTTCTTTTAAGATGTATTTATTAATTTATTTTTAGAGAGGAGAGAAGGGGATGGGAAGCAGGAAGCATCCACTTCCATATGTGCCTTGACAGGCAAGTCCAGGGCTTCAAACCAGAGACGTCAGTGTTCCAGGTCAATGACCTACCCACTGCATCACCATAGGTCAGGCCAATACTTCTCTTTTAGAAAATGTACTATGTGGCCATAAATCATCAACACCAACCCCTCTAACTTTTTGTTAATGAATACATTTTCACTGACTTCCATAAAATAGTCTTTCTTGGATCTTTTTGCTAAGTCAACTTATTGCCCTCAAGGAACAGATATTGTCTCTAGTAAACTTTTGCAGCCAAGCTGTTTCTTAGAATCACTTGCAGAAGTGCACAGAAGTGACATGAGAGCTGGAGAAACAGACTCATAAAATGGTCAGTGCTCCAGGGAATCTAGATAGGACACTTCTTTCAGATGTTTTCTGGCACCACAAGACTCTCAAAGCTGCCAGTATGACTGTTATGAATAATTTCTTAACTGCACACGGTGTTCTTCACTGCACTGTGTTCCCCATTTCAGAGTCAAAGGTCTATGCAGGAGCATCTGATTGGCTAATCCTATAAGGAAGTGAGGAGGGTCAAATTCTCAAAAATAGGAAGTGTGTTTGAAGGCTAAGCAGCCCAAAATGACAAATGTCCATGAAACTAAAGTAAATCATCTGCTGTAAAGTGAGGGTAACTCTCAAGTATCTGGATTCTTAGAAAAAGCTGGGGCCAACATATTTTTATATTTTATTTTCTTTTATAAAATGAGCGGTTCCCAGTAATAGCAAAGCTTTTAAATATTATTTAGTCTGATATATTTGACTAAGCTTCAGTTGCATATGGAAGGGTAATAATGACAAAAAATTTCCCTGATATAGAGTCTATTTTATTTTTTAGTTAGAATGATGGTGCTGCAAATGCTTTTGTGAGAAAAGTATTTCTTGTATTGATCTTTGAGCTTTTTGTACTACTTTTAGACCTACAGAGGAAATAGACCCAATTATTCTAAACATGATCATCTCTTCTAAATTATATCTATACATGACTTCTTAAAAATTGTTTTTTCAATTTAATTAGTCCAAGTTTGTTTAACAAGTCATATATGATGTACTGTTGACTCAGTAATTTTCCTTCTGCCATTGCCCTTTGACACACAGATGTACACAAACACACCACCGAAGACACAGGTTCACACGCACATGCAACGATCCAAACAAATACTACCACCCACCAAACACATACTCATACTCACACACACACACACACACACACACACACACTTGTGATAATGAGAAATGAAAACTGAATAAGGTCTGGTAAGTGAATGTTGCAGAAGGGGAAGTGTTATTGTAAGGCCAGTAGTCACAGCCATCACAGCCAGGCAAGTACAGGTTCCCATTACATGTGGGCAGTCAGTAAAGAAACTGTGGAGCCAAAAAATGGTGGGCCATTTTTTAATTCTAGCCTTGCACCATGCAGGTGAGTAAAACACACACCCAGGGTGCCAAAACCCACTCACACATTCTCTGGTTCCAAAACCAGGAGAATCTTTTCCAGGTTTTCCTAGAATCTAAGGCCCCCACTAGTCTGTCACCTCTGATTCCCCATCTGCCAACATGGCATTTTACTCTGCAAAACTAGCTTCTATCTTCTTCTCTTCCATTTTGGCTTTCTTCTCTGCAGAAATGGCTTCCTTTTCTCCTTCTCCTCCTTTCTCTGAAAACATTTTGTGCAAAAACCCATCAACCAGCAACATTAGCATAACAATGGCCCTTCCCAAGCAGAAAGGTAATTAGCAGTTTCACAGATCACATATGTGGGCAGCCATTTTTAACAATAAGTGAGCAAACATAAAAAATCATATTTTACAAACTCATTTGCCCAACAGTTAGCATTCTACATTTGTACTGGTACCCTAAGAATACTTGGGCTTTTTTGGAGGTCATATAACACTATTCAATCATATTGAAATTTTTCCACATTTGTTTTTTTTTTATTATCATTAATTTTAATGGGGTGACACCAATAAATCAGGGTATATATGTACAATGAAAATATCTCCAGATTATCTTATCATTCAATTGTGTTGTATACCCGTCACCCAAAGTCAAAATGTCCTCTGTCACCTTCTATCTGGTTTTCCCTGTGTCCCTCCCCTCCTACCTATCCCACCCTATCCTCCCTTCCCCCACCCTGTAACCACCACTCTCTTGTCCATGTCTCATAGTCTCACTTTTATGTCCCACCTATGTATGTATGAAATTATGCTGTTCTCAGTTTTTTTTTCTGATTTACTTATTTCACTCTGTATAATGTTATCAAGGTCCATCCATTTTGTTGTAGATGATCCAAAGTCATCATTTCTTATGGTTGAGTAGTATTCCATAGTATATATGTACCAAAGCTTTTTAATCCACTCGTCTTCTGACGGACACTTGGGCTGTTTTCAGATCTTCGCTATTGTGAACAATGCTGCCACGAACATGGGGGCGCATTTCTTCTTTTCGAACAGTGCTATGGTGTTCTTAGGGTATATTCCTATAAGTGGGAGAGCTGGGTTAAAAGGCAGTTCGACTTTTAATTTTTTGAGAAATCTCCAAACTGTTTTCCACAGTGGCTGCACCATTCTGCATTCCCACCAGCAGTGCAGAAGGGTTCCCTTTTCTCCACATCCTCGCCAGCACTTATTCTGTGTTGTTTTGCTGATGAGTGCCATTCTGACTGGTGTGAGGTGATATCTAATTTGCATTTCTCTAATGATTAGTGATGTTGAGCATTTTTTCATATACCTATTGGCCATCTGTATGTCCTCTTTGGAGAAATATCTATTCATTTCTTTTGCCCATTTTTTGATTGGATTGCTTGTCTTCCTGGTATTGAGTTTTATAAGTTTTTTATAAATTTTGGTTATTAACCCCTTATCAGACGTGCTGTCGAATATGTTCTCCCATTGTGTGGTTTGTCTTTTTATTCTGTTCTTATTGTCTTTAGCTGTGCAAAAACTTTTTAGTTCGATATAGTCCCATTTGTTTATCTTGCCTTTTATTTCAGTTGCCCGTGGAGATAAATCGGCAAATATACCGCTGCTACAGATGTCGGAGAGCTTGCTGCCTATGTTTTCTCCTAAGATGCTTATGGTTTCACAGCTTACGTTTAAGTCTTTTATCCATTTTGAGTTTGTTTTTGTGAATGATGTAAGTTGATATCTAGTTTCATTTTTTTGCAGGTAGATGTCCAATTTTCCCAACACCATTTGTCAAAGAGGCTCTCTTTACTCCATTGTATGTTTTTTCCTCCTTTGTCAAATATCAGTTGTCCATAAAGGTGTGCGTTTATTTCTGGGTTCTCTATTCTGTTCCACTGATCTACGTGCCTGTTCTTATGCCAGTACCAGGCTGTCTTAAGTATAATGGCCTTGTAGTAAACCTTGATATACGGAAGAGTGATACCTCCTGCTTTATTTTTTCCTTTTAAGATTGCTGAGGCTATTCTTGTTCTCTTTTGGTTCCATATAAATTTTTGGAATATGTGTTCTATATCTTTGAAGTATGTCATTGGTATTTTAATTGGTATTGCATTGAATTTATAAATTGCTTTAGGTAACATAGACATTTTCATGATGTTTATTCTTTCTATCCATGAGCACGGTATATGCTTCCACTTGTTTTTATCTTCCTTGATTTCTTTTATCAATGTTTTATAATTTTCCGAGTACAAGTCCTTAACCTCCTTGGTTAAATTTACTCCTAGGTACTTTATTTTTCTGGCTGCAATAGTGAAGGAGATTGTTTCCTTAATTTGTTTCGCTGACAGTTCATTGTTTGTATATACAAATGCCTCTGATTTCTGAGTATTATTTTTATATCCTGCCACCTTGCTGAATTCATTTATAATGTCCAGTAGTTACTTGACTGAGACTTTAGGGTTTTCTATATACAATATCATATCATCTGCAAATAGTGACAGTTTTACTTCTTCTTTTCCAATTTGGATTTCTTTTATTTCTTCTTCTTGTCTGATTGCTGTAGCTAGGACTTCCAGAACTATGTTGAATAAAAGTGGTGAAAGGAGGCACCCCTGCTTGGTTCCTGATCTTAAGGGGATTTCTTTTAATTTCTGTCCATTTAGTATGATGTTTGCTGTGGGTTTGTCATAGATGGCCTTTATCATGTTAAGAAATATTCCCTGTTTTCACACTTTCCTGAGAGTTTTGAGCATGAATGGGTGCTCGATTTTATCAATTGCCTTTTCTGCATCTATTGAAATTATCATGTGATTTTTGTCCTTCCTATTGTTTATGTGATGAATCAAATTGATTGATTTGCGAATATTGAACCAACCTTGCCTCTCCAGAATAAATCCCACTTGATCGTGGTGTATGATTTTTTTTATATATGACTGGACCCAGTTGGATAATATTTTGCTGAGAATTTTAGCATCTAAATTCATCAGGGATATAGGCCTATAATTTTCTTTCTTTGTGTTGTCTTTGCCCGGTTTCAGGATCAGAATTATGCTCACCTCATAAAAGGGGTTTGAAAGTCTTCTTCCCCTTGAATTTTTTGAAATCGCTTGAGGAGGATAGAAGTTAGTTCTTCTTTGAATTTTTGAGGACTTTTCTTTTTGAGAAGTTTTTGATAACTATTTCAATCTCATTTGTTGTAATTGGTCTGTTTAGGTGTTCTGATTATTCCAGATTGAATTTTGGAAGATTGTATGATTCAAGAAATTTGTCCATTTAACCTAAGTTGTCTAATTTTTTGGCATAGAGTTCTTCATAGTACTTTCTTACAATGCTTTGTATTTCTGTTGTGTCAATTGTTATTTTTCCACTCTTATTCCTAATTTTATTTATTTGAGTTCTCTCTCTTTTTTTTTTGGTGAGTCTAATTAAAGGTTCATCAATCTTGTTTACCTTTTCAAAGAACCAGCTTCTGGTTTCATCGATCCTCTGTATTGTTTTCTTAGCCTCTATATCTTTTATTTCTGCTCTGCTCTTTATTATTTCCTTCCTTCTACTTGTCTTGGGTTTTATTTGCTTTTGTGTTTCTAGTTCTTTAAGCTGCAGGGTCAGGTTGCTTATTTGAGCTTTTTCTAGTTTCTTATGATGTGCCTGTAGTGCAATGAACTTCCCTCTCAGTACTGCTTTTGCTGTGTCCCATAAATTTTGAATTTATGTATGCTCATTATCATTGGTTTTAAAAACTTTTTATTTTCTTTGATCTCATTGTTAATCCATTCATTATTTAATATCATGCTATTTAGTTTCCAAGTGTTTGAGTATTTTTCAGTTTTTCTTTTGTGGTTAATTTCTAGTTTCATGGCATTGTGATCAGAGAAAATGCTTGATATGATTTCAATCTTCTTAAATTTGTTGAGACCATTTTTGTGTCCTAACATGTAGTCTATCCTAGATAACGTACCATGAGTGCTTGTGAAGAATGTATCTACTGCTTTAGGGTAAAAAGTTCTGAAGATATCTTTTAAATCAAGTTGATCTAGTGTATCCTTTAAATCTGCTGTTTCTTTATTAATTTTCTTTCTTGATATTGTATCCAGTGTTGTTAGTGGGGTATTGATATACCCTACTATGATAGTATTGCTGTTAATCTTGCCCTTTATATCCATCAAAGTCTGCTTTATGTATGTTGGGGCTCCTATATTTGATGTGTAGATATTTATAATAGTTATATCTTCCTGTTGAATTGTTTCCTTTATCATAATGTATTGTCCTTCTTTATCTCTTACTACAGCCTTTGTTTTAAAGTTCATTTTGTCAGATATAAGACCTGCTACCCTGGCTTTTTTTTTCATTTCCATTTGCATGAAATATTTTTTTCCATCCTTTTACCTTCAGTCTATGTGCATCTTTTGTTTTAAGGTGTGTCTCGTAGACAGCATATATATGGGTCCTGTTTCTTTATCCACACTCCTACCCTATGTCTTTTGATGGGATCATTTAATCCATTTACATTTAAGGTTATTATTGATATGTAGTTGTTTATTGCTATTTTAATGTTTAAAGCTGTATTCTTTAGCTATATTCTTTCTTCCCTTTGAACTGTTCACAACAGGCCCCCTAGTATATCTTGCAGAATTGGTTTGGTTTTAATGAATTCCTTGAGGGTTTCTTTGTCTGGAAAGCTGTTTATTTCTCCTTCAATTTTAAACATTAGCCTTGCTGGATAGAGTAGTTTTGGTTGTAGGTTCTTGTTCTGCATTACTTTGAATATATCTTGCCATTCCCTTCTGGCCTCAAGTGTTTTTTTTGAGAAGTCTGATGTCATTCTTATGTGGGCGTCTTTGTAGGTGATAGCCTTTTTTTCTCCAGCAGCTTTTAAAATTTTTTCTTTATCCATTAGCTTTGGTATTTTAACTATGATATGTCTTGGTGTAGATTTTTTTGGGTTTCTCTTTAATGGAGTTCTGTGTGCTTCTTGAACGTGTGGAATGTTTCTCAGCTTTAATTTAGGTAAGTTTTCTGTTATGATTTGATTGAACAGTTTCCATTTTCTGTCCTCTCTCCTTTTCTTCAGGCACACCTATGATGCAAATGTTCTTTCTGTTCATGTTGTCACAGAGCTCCCTTAGAGTTTCCTCACATTTTTTGAGTCTCTTTTCTTTTTTCTTCTTTGCTTCTGTGCCTTTATTTATTGTGTCCTCTAACTTGCTGATTCTATCCTCAGCGTGATTCATCCTGCTTTTTATTCCTTCCATTGTGGTCTTCAGTTCTGATACTTTATTTGTCATTTCTGTCTGATTCTTTTTTATTATTTCAATTTTGTGTTTTATACTTGTTATCTCTTTATTTAGGTGTTCATAATGACTATCTATTGTTGCTCTAATTTCTTTGAACATCCTAACTATTATTATTTTAAATTTTGCTTCTGGTATTTTGATTATATCTGGTTCATTCAGGTCCTTCTCTGGTTTGCATTCCTCTGCCTGCCCATTTAGTCTGTGTATAAGCAAGTTGTGGCCACTGGAGTCCAGTAAGTGTTACCTTTTTGTTCTCTTGGTGTGGTCTGTCGGCAGGCATGCCACCCCCTCTGTTGCTGCCTAGGGCCATTTGGTATGGGCGTTGCCAGCTCCGGCACACTGAGGCTGTTGCTGTGATTTCCACCTCTTCTCCACAGGAGGGGCTGTCACTCAAGCCACAAGCTTCAGCATATAGGGTCGAGGTGAGCACCTTTGCTCAGCTGTGGACCCAGCCTGGTTTCGGGCTTCTGCCCAGCACCTGCAGTCAGAGCCTGCTCTCCTGTTTTGCAGGTTGGGCGGGGCTTTTTATGTGCTCTCAGCTTTGAGCCTTTGCAAGGGCCCTCCTGTGCAAAGTCGTAAATCACGGTTTATCGGGCTGGTCTGGCATGCATTCAGCTGCGTACTTCTACTCATCCTGGGCTCTACCCCGCTCCCACGTTCAGAGCCAACTTGCGCACGCAGGATGGCAAACCGTGGTTTATTGGGCCGGGCGTGTTTGCTGGCGTCAGCTCAGCCATGAGCTTCCTCCCTTTCCGGGGTCTACTCCGCCCCCACGTTTGGATCCAGCTCGCGCACTCAGAATGGCAAACTGCAGTTTCTCTGGCTGGGCAGGGCTGGTAGTGTGAGCTAAGCCTGGTTCAACCACCCGTCCCTGATTTTAGCCCCGTCCCCCTGGTCAGGGCCAGCTTGCGCAGGGTTGCAGAGAAGATCTCTGCCTGTTCCTGGCCTTTCGTTTTTCCCTGCAGGTGGGGTCACAGGCAGGCCTGCAGCTGCCGGACCGCTTTTGCGAGTCCCCTCCACCCATGCTGGGCTAGACTGAGCTCACATCGTCTGGGCCTCTCTCCCGCTGACAGAACCACGTTTCAGTGTCCTGCCACCACCATCCCTCCAGCAACCCTCAGCAGAGTAGGAAGGTGCCCCACAGATCAGCTCCTAACACTTCATTCTGTAAACCTGGGAGCTCCCTCCCTCTAAGCAGCTCTGCTCTAATTGCCGCAGGAGAGCTTGTTCAGCTGGTGTCCTGTCTCCCTTTGCTGGTATTGCTAGTTCCAGGGACATTAGTTTTCAATTAGGGAAGTGACTCAGCCCAGGGGTTAGGGTGGCTGTCCCTCAGAGTGTTTGTCCCTGTGCCTTCAGTCCACATTCTCTTCCCGCCACTCTGGTCCTCTCCTCTGTCCCCATTCCCTGGAGCCCCGGGTGCATGGTTGTGAGAGAGGTTTTCTGTGCTGTTCCTTTAAAAAGAATCTTGGGTCTGAGAAAACTGTCTCTTTCTCACAAACAGTATCCTCACTTGTTTCACAACTCAATACTGTCCAAACGCCTCTTCTAGGCTCTGGGACTGCAGGCTGGGGCTTTGTTCCTGGGATCCAGGTTCCTTCCTCTCCACCAAACTCTCCTCCCACCACACAGGTCTTTCCGGGCTGCCGTTCGCTCCGGGGAGCTGGGCAGCCCTCTTCACGTTTTCACTATTTCTACCAGTCTCAATGTGGCTTCTTCTGTGTTCCTTGGTTGAAGGGTCCACTTAGTTTAGTTCAAAGTTGGTTTATCCAGATGATGGTTCTTAAAATTGAATTATAATCCACTTTGGTTCTGGGAGTTGTAAGTTGGTATGTCCACCTACTCCATCGCCATCTTTCTGTCTTCCACATTTGTTTTTAAAGTGTGCCCTTCTGAAATTAGGTTTCTCCTTTTCATGGGATGATGTTTTTATCTCAGCCCGAGATGTGGGTTATACCTGAGAATTAGCTTTCCAATATGGGTAACACTTTGAGCATCGATCCTGAGCCTATAATCCAACTTGGATGCATTCTTTCCGCAAATATTGTCATCTGTAATATTGTTAAGTGTTAAGTATAATTTCCTGTGACATCCTTTTAAATTTCTATCAGGGAGACACAAGATGGCAGTGGAGTAGGCAGAAGAACGGGCTCCCAGCTCACACCACCAAACTGGATTACAAATTAAATTAGGAACATCCAGCATGTAAAAACCAACTCTAGACTTTAAGAACTGCTCTCAAAATCCAAGGAGGAATGTAGAAGCCACACCGAGCCTGGTGGGGAGTGCCAAGGAGCTGTGAGCCTCCCCTGCTTATATGAACAAAGGGGTGGGGGTGAGAACCCAGAAAAGCTCTCAATTTAAGGGAAAAAAGTAGAAAATATCACTCACAAGCACTTGCTGGGAGACTTGGGAACGAGGTGTGTTGAAAGAGCAGGCTTCTTTTCCAAAAAGAAAGGGGGAGAGAAAAAAAGCCAGTGAGATATAGTGGAACGCACAGGAGGATCTGAGAGGGAGTACTAATTCAGAGCAGAAAGCAGCCATACCTGGGGGAGGTGCTGAAGGCAGCCATTGCAAGGGGAGGGATTAATCCTTCCACAGAACACAAGACTAAAGTGGTTTCAGGTCAACCATCTAAAATATCTCTCCAGCTCCAAGCAGCACAAAAAAGACACAGCTGAATACAAGAAGTAGGGAGGAGGAACAGTAACTAAGATCTTCATGGAGATCTGAGATACACCTGCCCCTACTGAAGTGGAGAAAGCACCCCACCCTCAGAGAGAGTAACTGGCAGATCAGATCTTTAGAGTCTCAGGTTATACCCACCACATTCCTGGATACAGTTTAAAATAAGCCCCCTGCTTAGATCAGTAAACAAGACTACCACTAAATTAAGAAAACTGAGAAGAAAACAAACAATTCAAGACTTCAAAGGGGTTCTATTAGAAAAGCCAAATTCCACAGTGGATTACAAACAACAGCTGAAGCCAACCCAAGAAGACCTAGAAATAAACAACTCAAAATTGGAGGCAAACACCAAGCCTAGACTCAACTAGCTCTAAAAACAACACACCCAAACACACAGACATAATGAGAAAACAGAAAAATGCAATCCAAATGAAACCACAAGAGAATCCTCCAGGAAATGAACTGAGCAATATGGAAATAACCAGACTTCTAGATGCAGAGCTTAGAATAATGATTGTTAGGATGCTTAGGGATCTTAGAACAACAATGGATGGTCATTATGATTACCTAAATAGATAGCAAGTATAAAAAAGAACATTGAAATATTAAAAAAGAATCAGTGAGAGATGACAAACACAATATCAGAAATGAAAACCACAATGGAAAAAATTAAAAGCAGGATAGATCAGCGAGTTGGAAGACAAGATGAACAAAGACATGGAAGTAGAGCAGAATAAAGAAAAGAGACTCAAAAAGTCTGAGGAAACTCTAAGAGAGCTCTGTAACAACATGAAGAGAAATAACATCTGCATAATAGGGGTTCCTGAAGAAGAACAGAAAGAAGAAGGAATAGAAACTTTATTCAATCAAATCATAGCTGAAAACTTTCCTAAATTGATGCAAAGAAGGGTCTCAAAAGTTCAAGAAGCACAGAGATCTCCATTAAAGAGAAACACAAAGAAACCTACACCAAGACAAATCATAATTAAAATACCAAAGCTAAGTGATAAAGAGAAAATTTTAAAAGCTGCCAGAGAAAAAAAGGTTATCACCTAAAAGGGAGCACCCATAAGGATGACATCTGACTTCCCAACAGAAACACTTGAGGCTAGAAGGGAATGGCAAGAAATATTCAAAGTAATGCAGAACAAGAGCCACAAACCAATATTACTTTATCCAGCAAGGCTATCATTTAAAATGAAAGGAGAAATAAAAAGCTTCCCAGACAAAAGAAAACTCAAGGAATTCATTACAATGGAACCAATGCTGCAGGAAATGTTAAGGAGCCTGTTGTAAACAGATCAAAGTGGGAAAAGAGTATAGCAAAAAAAGAGAAATACACCTTTAAAATATAAAATGGCAATAAAAAACTACATATCAATAATAACCTTAAATGTAAATGGATTAAGAGATCCAATCAAAAGACATAGGGTAGCTGCATGATTAAGAAAACAGGACCCATACATATGCTGTCTAGAAGAGACACACCTAAAGACAAAAGATGCACATAGACTGAAGGTAAAAGGATAAAAAAAGTATTTCATGCAAATAGAAAGGAAAAAAAAGCTGGGGTAGCAATACTTATATCTGACAAAATGGACTTTAAAACAAAGGCTGTAGTAAGAGATAAAGAAGGTCACTACATAATGATAAAAGGAGCAATTCAACATGAAGCTATAACCATCATAAATATCTATGCACCTAATACAGGAACTCCAAAATATATAAAGCAGACTTTGATGGATTTAAAGGGCAAGATCAACAGCAATATTATAATAGTAGAAGATTTCAATACTACACTTACATCGCTAGATAGATCCTCAAGAAAGAAAATTAACAAAGAAACAGCAGACTTAAAGGACACACTAGATTAATTAGATTTAATAAATATCTTCATAACCTTTCACCCTAAAGCAGCAAAATATACATTCTTTTTACATTCTCCAGGATAAATCACATGTTAGAACACAAAAGCAACCTCAACAAATTTAGAGCAGATTGAAATCATATCAAGCATTATCTCTGATCACAATGGCATGAAACTAGAAATCAATCACAACAGAAAAACTGAAAAATACTCAAACACATGAAAACTAAATAGCATGTTTTTAAATAACAAATGGATTAACAATAAAATCAAAGAAGAAATAAAAAAATTCCTAGAAACAAATGATAATGAACATACAGCAATTCAAAATTTATGGGACACAGCTAAAGCAGTCCTGAGAGGGAAGTTCATAGCACAACAGGCATTCCTTAAGGAACTGGAAAAAGCTCAAATAAACAACCTAACCCTTCATCTAAAAGAACTTGAAAAAGAACAGCTAGTAAGGTCCAGAAGGAAGGAAATAATAAAGATCAGAGTGGAAATAAATGACATAGAGGCTAAAGAAACAATACAGAGGATCAATAAAACCAAGAGCTGTTTCTTTGAAAGGGTAAACAAGATTGATGAACCTTTAATGAGACTCACCAAAAAAAGAAGAGAGAAAACTCAAATAAATAAAATTAGAAATGAGCGTGGAGAAATAACAACTGACACAACAGAAATACAAAATATTGTAAGAAAATACTATGAAGAACTGTATGCCAAAAAATTAGAAAACATAGGTTAAATGTACAAATTCCTTGAAACATGCAATCTTCCAAAAATCAACCTGGAAGATTCAGAAAATATAAACAGACCGATTACAACAAAAGTGATTGAAACAGTTATCAAAAAGCTCCCAATAAACAAAACTTCTGGGCCCGATGAATTCACTGGTGAATTCTACCAAATATTCAAAGAAGAGCTAACTCCTATCCTTCTCAAGCTATTTCAAAAAATTCAAGAGGAAGGAAGACTTCCAAACTCTATTTATGAGGCGAGCATAATTCTGATTCCAAAACCTGGCAAAGACAACACAAAAAAGAAAATTATAGGCCAATATCCCATATAAATTTAGATGCTAAAATCCTCAACAAAATATTAGCAAACCGGATCTGGCAATACATGAATAAAATCATACATCATGATCAAGTAGGATTTATTCTGGAGAGGCAAGGATGATACAACATTCGTAAATCAGTTAATGTGATTCACCACATAAACAAAAGGAATTAGCAAAGTGGGAATACAGGGAACATGCCTCAACATGATAAAGGCCATTTATGACAAATCCACAGACAACATCATAATCAATGAACAAAAATTAAAAGCAATTTCTCTAAAATCAGGTACAAGGCAGGGATATCCCCTTTCACCACTTTTATTCAACATAGTACTGGACATCCTTGCTAGAGCAATCAGACAAGAAGAAGAAATAAAAGGCATCCAAATTGGAAAAGAAGAAGCAAAACTATCATTATTTGCAGATGATATGATACTGTATATAGAAAACCCTAAAGGCTCAGTCAAAAAACTACTTGACCTAATAAATGAATTCAGCAAGGTGGCAGAATATAAAATTAGCACACAGAAATCACAGGCATTTCTATACACGAACAATGAAATGTCAGAAAGAGAAATTAAGGAAACAATCCCCTTTGGTATTGCAACAACAAAAAAATAAAGTACCTAGCAGTAAATTTAACCAAGGAGGTTAAAGACTTGCACTCAAAAAATTATAAAACATTGATAAAAGAAATCAAGGAAGACAGAAACAAGTGGAAGCTTATATCGTGGTCATGGTTAGGAAGAATAAACATCATTAAAATGTCGTTATTACCCAAAGCAATTTATAAATTCAATGCAATACCAATTAAAATACCAATGAAATACTTCAAAGATATAGAACAAATATTCCAAAAATAATACGGAACCAAAAAAGAACACGAATAGCCTCAGCAATCTTGAAAAAGAAGAATAAAGTGGGAGGTATGACACTTCCTGATTTCAAGTTATACTACAAGGCCATTGTACTCAAAACAGCTTGGTACTGGCATAAGAACAGGTATATAGATCAATGGAACAGAACAGAGAACCCAGATATAAACCTACATCTTTATGGACAATTGATATTTGACAAAGGAGGTAACAACATACAGTGGAGTAAAGACAGTCTCTTTAACAAATGGTGTTGGGAAAACTGGACAGCTACCTGCAAAAGAATAAAAGTAGACCACCAACTTACACCTTGCACAAAAATAAACTCAAAATGGATAAAGGACTTAAATGTAAGCTGTGAAACCATAAGCATTCTAGATGAAAACATAGACAGTAAACTCTCCGACATCTATCAAAGTAAATATTTGCTAATTTATCTCCACAGGCAAATGAAATAATAGACAGGATAAACAAATGGAACTATATCAAACTAAAAAGCTTTTGCACAGCTATAGACAATATGAACAGAATAAAAAGACAAACCATACAATGGGAGAATATATTTGACCACACATCTGATAAAGGTTTAATAACCAAAATTTATAATGAACTTGTAAAACTCAACACCAGGAAGACAAACAATCCAATCAAAAAATGGGCAAAAGAAATGAATAGACACTTCTCCAAAGAGGACCTATAGATTGCCAATAGGCATATGAAAAAATGCTCTCAACATCACTCATCATTAGAGAAATGCAAATTAAAACCACAATGAGATACCACCTCACACCAGTCAGAATGGTGCTCATTAACAAAACAACACATTATAGGTGTTGGTGAGGATGTGGAGAAAAGGGAACCCTTCTGCACTGCTGGTGGTGATGCAGACTGGTGCAGCCGCTGCGGAAAACAGTATGGATATTCTTCAAAAAATTAGAAATAGAACTGCCCTTTGACCCAGCTATCCCACTTATAGGAATATATCCCAAGGACACCATATCACCGACTGAAAAAAAGAAATGCGCCCCCATGTTTATGGCAGCAATGTTCACAATAGCGAAGAGCTGGAAACAGCGCAAGTGTTCATCAGTGGACAGTGGATTAAAAAGCAGTGGTACATATATACAATGGAATACTATGGGCCCATGAAAAAGAAGGAAATATTATCTTTAAATGATATGGAGGGGCCTGGAAACTATTATGTTGAGTGAAATCAGCCAGGCAGAAAAAGAAAAATATTATATGAACTCACTCATTTGAGGAATCCAAGGAACATTGAGAACTGAGGAATGGAAATGAGACAGAGGAGGGGATCAAAGGGACCAGAGGAAAAGAGTATAGAGGGAAAGGGGATGATAGGATGGGATAAACCTGAAGGGAAGGGAGGAGGTCGCTGTAGGGAGGGGGGTAAGGGAGATGTTGAGGGGAATATGGGGGAGGGAGGATGCAGTCGGGGTCACCCTAGAATCTATGTTAAAACAATTAATTAAATAAATTAAAAATAAATCTCTATCAGATGACATTATGAAAAACTCGGTGGATGCAATTTGAAAACACAGATTCATAACATTTTGTGTAGGTGTTCTTAACTTGTAGAGAGATATCAGTTTTCTTGCAAAGATTTAAAATGTATGTTTCTTTTGTAGCCTAGAGGCCAAAGAACCTCTATCAAAATTTCCATGATTTATTTGATGTTAGAAGAGGCTTAGGCTTTTCTACTTAAATGCATTTTTTCATATACCTGAGCATATATTATGTGGCTGGAGAGAGTTATCTTGTCACCAAATTAATATTTCTTTGTGAAACTCCAAAGAAGAATGAGGGTCTTCCCTTCATTTAGGGCCAGACAGATCTTGTAAAATAAGAAAAATTAAATATACATATTTATTCTTCACTTCTAAAAGAAAATATTTTCATTTTTTTTAACCTGACGATTTGTCATTCTGTCTTCTTTATTCTCCTTTTGATAAAGACATCATCCAGTTCAGAGACAAATTTCTCTACACTGTAAAACTGTCTCATAAGAAATGGCTATTGACACTCCAGTTTGGGATTGGAGAGTATTAAGGAGTGGTGGGGACTGTGTGTGGTAAACAGAAGAGTGGATTTTATTTTCTTGTTGGAGAGCCATTACCTAGATTGAGCCAATTGTTATCATACAGGAATGTGAGCTCAGTGTTGGTAGATCTTTCAATTTTTTTCAGAGGAAGCCAGAAATTTGGGTTTTTATGTGAAATTTCCCAGTTTCAAATGTTGGTAACATTTTTAAAAATTGCATAAGAGCCAAATAAAATATATCTGTTGGCCAGGTTTAGTTTGCGAGTTTGCCAGTTTGCAACCTCGATTCTAGAGACCTGGAGCTGGAGCCCAGCAACAGCAATCTGCTCAGTAATTGTTGTTCCCTGAGGACTTGTGGCTCTTAGCAGAAATAGAACCTTGATAAACCTTCCTTGGCAGCCTGCCCTCATCTCTCCAGATTCCAAAGGTGGCAAGCCTATTATGCTCCCCAAGGGGGAGTCTCGCCACATCACTTTAACCATTAACTTTCCCACCAGACCGTGGATTTCTTAAGAGAAGGGAAAATCTTTATTCACACAAATTGTATCGTAACTGAGGCATGTTAATGGCCAGGAATAAGCCCACTTTACCAAGAATTCTTCTATAATAGCATTTCCAACATTTCTTTCCCCATGTTCTAAGAGAAGACTCTCTTGGAACACTGACTTACTTTTTTATTTTTAATGTAAGAGTGAAAATAATTTTTGATCTTTTGGTTAAGCAGTTCTAATTAAGAATAATTAATTCTCTGTTGTTAAGAGCATAGAATAGTGGAGAACAGAAACAAATTGAAAAGATGTGTCAAGATCAAGTAATAGGTATTGAGAAGTTACGAAGTGCCCCAAAGCTATAGATGCAAAAGTAAGCATGCATGATTTTGACCAAAAAGCTGCTATGAAAAAAATAATTCTTGTCAAAATTGGCACATGGGTGCCCACACAAAAGTCCCAGGACCTGACCCTCTTAGGTAGAAGGTGTCACAGCTGTGTTTCATGGTGTGTCCCCTGAAGAAGCTCCAGGGACGGGTTTGAATGTGCACCCCTGTTATTCCCAGATTCTCTCTTTTTTCTTTTCCCAGATTTTCAAATTCTCCTATTTATGCCACTTTCATAAATCTCAGGGAGGACCTTGGCCCATGTATATGCTTTAAAATAACATTGAAAGAAGAAAGTTAATAAATGCTAAAAAGTTGCTTATATAATATAAGCTTTAAGAATTATCATTTTTGGTTAGTATCATTTTAGGAAAGCAATTCTAAAGTTACTGTAATAGTAATAACTATTATTTATAGAGCAGGGACTATATATATATGTTAGACATTATTTGTGTACTTTGTTGAACCCTCACAAAAATGATCAAAGAATGATTGTATGTGCTGATGCTTTATATGTGTTAACATTTTATTACTCACCAAAAAATAAATAACCAAATAAAATAATAAGAAAGCTATTATTATCACACTTAATATTAGGGGGAAATGAGACTTAAAGAGGCTTACATATTTTGCTTAAAATTAGCTTGTTGGTTAAGTGACTAAGCCTAGATTTGAATCTCACCCCCATGAAAATTATGCACTTCCCATCATACTACTAAGTCTCTTTTGTTGATGTCTAAAACAGTTTCACCCAGTGATTGCTATTTGAAGGATATTTTACCAATCTCTCAGTTACCTCATATACTCATGTATAAATTAAAATAATTTGGCTACAAGTAATTCTTTTTAACAGAAAGCTTAACAGTGGATTAAACAATATCGTAATTAGTTTTTTCATTAGACACCAATTTGAGACAGAGAATAACTCAGAAGCTCTGACAGGCAGTGTTCTTGACAACACAACTTAAGAAAATGTTAAGAAAGCTAGATTCTAGGTAGAGGTGGAGTTAGTTGAGGTTTATTGTCAATAAGACCTCAGTTGAGTTTGTGGGGAGCTCCAGATAGGAAGGTCCTCAGAGTTATCTTGTGTTGAGGGGAGACACCCAGGACTTTAACCCCCACATTAACCAGCTGCTGCATAAGTCTTCCCCAGGAAGGGGACATATCTTAGGATTAGGTGGCATTCTTCACATTACACAGTTCTGGAAGAGGGATTGCCAGCTCACAGACATCATCTCATAATCTTTCCAGAAGCTGGGAAAATAAATCCTGAAATCCCGAATGGGAAGTAGATACTCCAGTTAACACTCACTACAAACAAGCATCTTGACATTTTCTCACAGGACAAGAAGTCTACATATTAATGGTTGCCATGGTATGGGTTCAACCATTCAATGAGGTCAAGACTTCTGTATGTCTGTTTCTTTTGATCTTTATGACTGCAAGATGCCAACTCCAACATTAGGGGTCAAGCTAAGAACAAGAGAGAAGGTGATGGTATGGATAATCATGGTTCTTTTTATCATTAAAAGTATGTCTTTCTCCAAACTTCCCTTATTAATTCTTATAGTCCAGAATTGGTCTGAGGGCTGGGAACACTGGCAAATTCAATATCTCTCTAAAAAATACAGGAGTATATTGATTGAATTAGATTAATTTTCTGAGTCTGTAATATTATTGCCTAATGAGGTTTACCAGTAAAGGAGAAGCAGAAAATTGCCATGTTGTAAGCAAACACCAGTATTTCCCAGAGGCCGTTTTGTTCTTAATCTAAAATCACATTGATCTCTAAGCAGAATGTGCCTTAAGCCATACACAGACCATATGAAAAAAAAAATTAAGTATATATATATATATATATATATATATATATATATATATATATATATATTTTATTTATTCATTTTTTTTAGAGAGGAGACACAGTGTGTGTGTGTGTGTGTGTGTGTGTGTGAGAGAGAGAGAGAGACAGAGAGACAGAGAGAGAGAGAAAGAGAGAAAGGGGGGAGGAGCTGGAAGCATCAACTCCCATATGTGCCTTGACCAGACCAGTGCAGGGTTTTGAACTGGTGACCTCAGTGTTCCCAGGTCGATGCTTTATCCACTGCGCCACCACAGGTCAGGCAAGTATATTTTTTATTCATTCATACCAGACAACTATTGTTGTATTGGCTGTTGTCATTGTTTCATTTGACAATCTATGGCAGAAGAAGTCAGTGCCCTTGACTCAGGTGAGGTATTGCATGTTTTAAAAACTGATGCGGTGCACCGGCAGTGTGCCAGAGTGCACTGGGGGAGAATCACTGGTTTAAGTAATTATTATGAGAGTGAAGTCTACTTTATAAGCCAAACAGATAAAATATTAGAAATGCCACCTTATGACAAATTATTTAAAAATAATACTTAGTGATTGTTACTTCACAGAGCAATTAACATGTTTCTGAATCAGCAAAATAAAACAGGTTATTTCAGACTCTATTTAATTTGATGATTTCCCAACAGCCCAAATCTAAACATAAGTTTCAATGGCAAAAGTTTGTTTAATGCAAAAACCCACCCAGAGAGAAACATTTGTTTCATCTGTAGTTGGGAAGTATCGATCTGCTATTAGGTTGGTACAGAAAGCCAATAATTTTGCAAAACTTTCCACTGGCTGGTTGTTGTGTGTGATCCAAGTGAAGGAACTATTTGAGAAAAAAAGAAAATCAATAGGAGAAGTCAATCACTTTTAAAAATGCTACTTTGGGGGTTGTGTCGTTCAATCAGTGAGTGACATTTTTCTGTTATGAATGTGCTGCATTGGAGGTATGAGTTTCAGTGTGAGTGAATTGTCACAGATAAGTCAGTTAGTCTAAACCACAAAATCATTCGCAATAGTGACACTTGTCAGATGGACTCTTAAGATGTGTGATGCTTTTTAAGATTCATTTTTAGCTTATATTAATTAGCAAACCATCCAATTATTTTTCTTCTGCATTCATTGTTTTTAAAATATGTATTTATTCTGATGAAGGTTTACGTGATGATAAAGGTTTATGTTTGAGAGAGATCTTTGGTGAGATTGTTGGTTAAGATTTCTCACTTTACAAACAAAAGGAACAAAGCAAGACAGGGTAAATGACTGTCAAGCTTACATAACTAGTTACTGACAAGCTTCCTGATTTTTCATAATACTGCATTAGTCTATAAAAAAAGACAATTAATTGTAACAGTAATTAAGTATTATTTCAAGTAAACATTTTCTTTTCTCTTTCAATTTATGACTAGAATGTGTTTTCAGTCATAAAGTCAATGTAAACATCTTTTATTCCTATGACTTAGGCATTTTCAATATAGGACATTTGTGATATCTGTAGCTTATCAATCATTGTTTTATGGTGAAATACAATGTAGGCTCTAGCCAAACTTGACAAATGGGAAATACTAGCATCAAAATGATTTTAAATGCAATGTTTCATGATTTTTAACTAATAAGCAGAACAAATAGCCATGACTTACAAAAAATACTCCTTAAATTAATAAAAAATTAAATAAGTGCTCCTTTAGTTATAATTTTTTCATTATAAAACAACTCGATCAAAACACTCTCATGCCATTCTCTGCTCTTTTCTGTCAAATCCCTTCCCTCACCATGTCTGTATAATGGCATGCAGGATCAGAATAGAGAGTGACAAAACTGTTTCTTGTCTGTTGCATTCTTTTTAGAGGGTATTATTTATTTATTCAATTACATATATCGAGGTGACACTGCTTAACAAAATTATAGAGGTTTCAGGTGACCAATTTTGCAACATATCATTGTACACAGTATTGTGTGTTCACCCAACCAAGTCAAGTCTTCGTCCATCACCGTTTATCCTTCCATATCCTCCTTTATTCTACCTCCCTCTAATCACCACTGTTGTCCATGTCCATGAGTTTGTTTTCTCTTTTTTTGTTCCTTTTGCTCAGTCTCTTTACTCTCATCACCTGCCATCACTCCCTGGCCCAAGAGTTGTCATTCTGCTATCTGTGAGTCTGTCTTTATTTTGCTTGTTAGTTCATTTTGTTCATTAGATTCCCCATATGAATGAAATCATATGCTACTTGTCTTTCGCTGACTGGCTTATTTCATTTAGCATAATGCTCTCCAGATCCATCCATGCTGTCGTAAATTCTCTGTTACATTCTTTATGATTGGTCTCTACTATCAGTTGCCTAAGGCACAGACAACTCCAACACCCACCCCTGACATTAAAATAAATCTTTTCATGTTAAAATAGTTACAAGTTAATTCTCCAATATTAGAGTTAAAACCCTGAGATTATTTTAATCAAGAATTACTCATGGAAACTGATGTTACAGAAGACTTTAAGGGTAGTAGATAGTTCAAGAGTAACACAATTATGTGACAAATCCTCTGCCAACATCAAAGCATGCCAAATGCTAGATGGCTGCCACTTGGACTATAGCTTCCATGTCCTCTACATATACCACCCAAAGAAAAGTAGAGCAATAAAAAACACAAAAGTAATGAAAAAAAAACGCAATTAGTATAATGCCAAATTTAATGATTCACAGAGCTGAAAGAATTTATTTAAAATGACACTTAATGTAAATGCATTTCCATTGAAGACCCTAAATACTGATTTTTCAAAATTATTTTTTTATATTATAAGAACAACTTATACATATTATGTGTTTATACATAATTTTTTGTAATAATCAGGTAAGTTATCCATGACTTTTCAGTAACTATTTTGAGAACCATTGCAGTTATCTTTTCTTGGAGAGACAATAGAATTCAAATGGCTCTGCACTGTGAAGTTTAGCCCTGGAATAAAAGCTATGGAAATGACTTGTTATATATAAACAAGTAATCTGCTAATTTCCTATGAAACATCTTAGACTCAAACATGGACATGTGGAATAATTTATTAAACACCCTTCCATATTTATACACTATGTTTTTTATTTTTATAGTCTTGATAAAATTCAGATGCTGTTAGATGTTACCGTTGAATTTATGTGGCCACATGAGGGTAAACAACTTCAACACAACCCTAAAATGGAGCAAATAAAATATCTCATATTAATAGAACTTAATAATAATTTAGTTATGTTAGTTTTTCCTTCTTTTTTACTCATATTTATTCTTAACTCCTTGTTTAAAAAACTCACAGGTTGATACAAGATAAAATTAAAATAGTTACAGAAGGAAAAGTGAGGAACTGTGAGTGGAAGGAGTATAGGTCCTAAAGTAAACTTTATACTGCGGAAAAAATTAAAAATATCTAAAGAAAATTAACATTGCTATGCAAATCAGAGCAATGGTGAAGTAGCACCCCCTGCTCCCCACCATGCACACATTGTTGGTGCAGCATTCACTAGGGAAAATTTATGAGCTGCTCATTTATTCCAGAGACACACAGGGTCTGGCAAGGTAGGAAAGGCAGGATATCAGTCCCTGGAAGATGAATCCTGTTTTCAGGACTGTGAGGCTTCTGAGTTACAGGATTTCAGAAGAGCCTGCCTTCTCTAACAGCCATTTGACAAGACAATCATTTGTTCCATTTCTGCATTGCCAACCTGTCCCTTCGCATAATCAGAATTAGGGGCCGTGCCTTTCAGATGACCAGAATTAATGGCCTGAATCACAATGCTGAAATTAGTTTACATGCAGTTTGTGGGACTGCAACTTTTTGTCCAACAGGCTAAAGAACAAGAAAAAAGAAGCAAAAAAATAAATAAAATAAAAGGAAAAGGAAGCAAGTTTGTTAAATACTTAGTATCTGGCTCAGATACTCACAGACAAATAAGACTTCTTAAACAGAAATTTGATTTTAAACCAAATATGTTACAGTTCAAACATTTTCTTAAGTAAAAGGTATTTTCAAATAAATTAATTTATTAATTAACTAGATTTCCTGATTTGATAATCTAGCAAGAAAAACTAATTTCTCATATATGAGTAATAATACCTTCCAAAAATATAAACCATATAGCAATAAATAGCCACATTATTAATGGAGTGAAGTAATAAAAGAGACAGGTTATATATATAAAATATTATGAATAATTGATCATTTCTATATTCATGTGGAAGAATGGCTTTTTGTGTTTGATAGAAAAAGTTTAACTGTCTAAAACCAACAGTTAATTTTATAATAGTTTACCTAAATATGATGTAGATTTGCAAACTGGATATATTCTAGTGTTCAGTTCAGGAATTGTACTGAAATTTTCAGGTTGATCAAAAGAGAAATAAGTAAGAGGATAAGAAATAACAGTATTTCTTAAATAAGGGAGAAAGAATGATAGATGTGAATGACCTCTGAAAAGCTATGAGATCTCACAGAAACAAGACAAGACTTTAAATATAAGAATTATCAGTGAATTAACCTCACTTATATCTAGTGTCAACTTTTGTTTAAAAAAATACCAAAACTTTAAATTAAAGCATATTAATTTGTTTAGAAATGTAACTTCATGCCTAAAAAATATCTTTTCTAAGCTTAAAATTTTATTATAAATATAGTATATAGAGCACTACTGGATTATTAAAGACTTGAGTCCATCCTTTAAATTATAATGTTAAATATGTTTAATAGGAATGCACTATAAGTCATCTAAAAACCATGTTATTTCTGTTGTAAAATGCCCTATAAACCATAGCTAACCCTCCAGTGGCTCACAACAGTAAACATTCATTGAGTTCACTGTGAATCAACTATTCAGGTTGGGCTGTATTGGGAAAATATTCTTATCTCAGCTGTATTTTTTCACATGTAAGGGTGTTTGGCTGGCTGTTGGATTATCTATCAACAACTTATCTAGAATGGCTGGAAAAAGGTAAGAAGACATCTCTCTCTCTCATCCATCCAATATTGTAAACTAAAGAACTTTTCCTATTTAAGGCAGAGACTTAAGGATGAGCAAGCCCAGTCAAGCAGGAATGCAAGAGCAGAAATGTATATGGCTCTGTAAGCCTCCACATGGAGCAGTGACTATTTTACCATTGACCAAAGACAATAACATGACTGACCTCAAACATAAATTGGAAGGGCATTACAAAGACATTCTATAAAGAACATGAAGAAGGAGGGGAAGGTGTCATTAATTGGGGCTGTTAATACAACCAATCTTCTATAAATGGCTTATGTATTTTATATTCTTACTATTTCAACATACACTTTTTTCTTTAAGTCACCAACACCCAGTCTACCCAATGGCCCTCTGTTGAAATATGTTTTAATAATTATTTCTAATCTAGTTAATCAGAGTACAATTTACATATAGTAAAATGAATCCATGAATGTATAATCTATGAGTTTAGAAAAATCCACTCATTTTACTGTTGACCTCAATCAAGCTAGAGATAGACTATTTACATCATTCAAAAAAGTTTATTCATGACTCTTGGCAATAAAAGACCAATGCTCTGAATTGAAAAATTTATAAATTACGTTCTTTTTAAATAAACTGTTTTTTAGAGAAGGTTTAGATCCATGAAGGCAAACCTATGACACGCGTAGCCATTTTCGTAGACACACGTAGCCATTTTCGATGACATACCAGAGAAGTATGGGGCTGCATGCCCAGAAGGACGTTTCTTCCTCGGCTCCTGTACAGCCAGGTGCAGTAGCCGAGGATAAAACATTTGCTGTAGTGTAGACACTCTGTACCAGAGGTCTGTAGGCCAAAACAACAGAACTCCGGCACAGAGCGTCTAGTTCTGGGACTTCCGGTTAGGCTGTTTTTCTCCAAGTGACACACCACCCGAGTTAGGCTCGGTTTTTTTTGGAATTTTGACACACCAAGCTCAAAAGATTGCCCATCACTGGTTTAGATCCACAACAAAATTATACAGAAAGTACAAGGAGTTGCTATATTTTCCCTGTCCCCACACAGGAACAGCTTCCCCCATTATCAACATCTCCATCATTGTGAAATGTTTGTTACAAGAGTTTAACACATTATCAGCCATAGTTTACATTAGGATTTACTCTTGGCATTGTACATTCGACAGCAGTGGTTCTTAACCTTTTTTGAGGTACCGAACCCACCAGTTTCATATGCACATTCACCGAACCCTTCTTTAGTGATAAATAAACTATGATTTTTTTTTTCCAAATTCAAGACATAGGTATATGTTTTTTTACTGGTGCACAAAATGAGCCGTGCATGAACATCACCTTGCTCAAAGAACAAAACCAACAAAGTGCATGAACTCACAACAAATTAGGGTATTACTTTATTCTGGCCTCTGTGGCAGAGGCTTCTCCGAACCCCTGAGACCAACTCATCAAACCCCTAGGGTTCGATAGAACCCAGGTTAAGAACCACTATTCTACAGGTTTTGACAAATGTTTATTGAGCTGTATTTGTCATTATTGCATCATATAGAGTTGTTTCAAGACCTTGAAATCCTCTGTGCTCCACCTACTCATCCTTTTGTCCCAACAGAGCCCTGAAAATCACTGATTGTTATAGTGTTTCCATAGCTTTACTTTTTTCTGAATGTCATATATTTGGAACTATACAATAGGTAGACCTTACAGGTTAGCTTCTTTCACTTAGGTTTCATCATGTCATTTCATGGCTTGGTAGCTCTTTTTTTTCTCTCTCTCAGCTTTTCACCTCAGTTTATTTATCCTTTTGTTGAAGGATATTTTGGTTGCATTCAAGTTTTGACAATTATGAATAGGGCTGCTACAAACATTGCATAGAGGTTTGTAACAGCCCATTTGTACAAATTTTGTACGATTTTTATTGCTAAATATTAATTTTTCTATTCTAGAATTATATATATAAGTATGTAATCACTAATTTTGTGTGTTGTTGTGTCTGACTTTTGCTCAGCACATTGCTTTGAGTTTTATCCATAAATCAGGTGCAAATATCAACAGTTTGTTATTTTTTATAGTTAAGTAATATTCTGTTATATAAATACATGAAATATATACAATTTGTTAATCTCTTTAGTTGGTGATGGATATTTGGGTTGTTTCCATTTCGGGGATATTATGAGTAAAGTATTATAAATGTTTTGTATGGGTCTTTTGATAGATACATTTTTTTCTTAAATAAATGCCTCAGAATGCAATTACTGAGAAATATGATATGTGTATTTTTAACTTTATTAAAAACTGTCAAACTGGTTTCTAAAGCGAAGGTACCATTTTTCACAACAGAAAATATAAAATGTCCAGTTGCTAAACAGCTTCTCTAATGGAAAAGACTTAAGATCTGTGATCTTTTAAAATGTTTAGCCATTTACTTGTTATATGTAATATCATTTTGTGATTTTTTTTAAAAACTCTACTTTTTTTTTTTTTTCAGGGACAGAGAGAGAGAAAGAGTCGATAGGGACAGACAGACAGGAAGGGAGAGAGATGAGAAGCGTCAATCATCAATTTTTCATTGCTGTTGCGACACCATAGTTGTTCATTGATTGCTTTCTCACACGTGCCTTGACCGCGGGCCTTCAGCAGACCTAGCCACCACTTGCTGGAGCCAGAGACCTTGGGTCCAAGCTGACCAGCTTTTGCTCAAGCCAGATGGGCCCACGCTCAAGCTGGCAACCTTGGGGTCTGGAACCTGGGTCCTCCGCATCTCAGTCCAACACTCTATCCACTGCGCCACTGCCTGGTCAGGCTAAAAACTGTACTTTTTGAGGTATAATTTACATACAATAAAATGCATCAGTTAGAGTGCAGTTTGTTGCCTTTTATTAAATACACATATATTAAAATAATCTCAATCTAGAAATGGGATATTTTATCTCTTTAAAATGTTCCGTTGTTCCTTTTTTCAGCAAATCTTCCTCACTTTTTAACCCAGGCTACCAATGCTCTTTCTGCCACGGAAGATTGCTTAAATGGAATTATTTAATACTTACATTTTTGTGTGCCTGGTTTCTTTTGCTCAGCATGATGCTTTTGAGGTTTAGCTATGCCATTAAGAGTATCAGTAATACATTTCTTTTTATTTCAACTAGAATTAATCGCATTATTATATACTATTTCTTTCCCTAAGTTGTTCAAATTTTATTATTCCACCAGTACTGTATGACAGTCTCTATTTGCTCCCTAGTTTTCTTAACACATAATACAGCTAGTCTTTTTATTTTTAGCCAGTTAATACTATATTTGTGTAGTAATATTTCACTATTATTCTAATTTTTGTTTTTCGATGACCAATGATATTGCTCATCTTTATATTTATTTATTTGCTTCTGCATATTTCCTTTTTGTAAAATACTCGTTTTTTGGCCCAAATTTTATACCACATTATTTGCCTTTTTATTATTATTATTATTTTAAATTTATTTTTATTTTTATTTTATTCATTTTAGAGAGGAGACACAGAGTGTGAGAGAGAGAGAGAGAGAGAAAGAGAGAAAGGGGGGAGGAGCTGGATGCATCAACTCCCATATGTGCCTTGACCAGACCAGTGCAGGGTATTGAACTGGCGACCTCAGTGTTCCCAGGTCGACGCTTTATCCACTGCGCCACCACAGGCCAGGCGTCTTTTTATTATTAATGCATAAGGATTCTTTATAAATTTTCTTTCTGTATTTATTCAGTTATTTTACAATGAGAAAAGTATCATAATTAAATTGCTAAGTAAAATTTTATATTATATAATTTATAGTAAAAACTAAATAACGTGAAGCATGCATAGAAAATGATGCAGCAAAATTAACAAGGCTTTGTTTCTTTATTAAAATTTTCCATTGTTGAGTGATGACCATGAAGAAAAATAGAAATATTGCTCAAAATAAAGTGCAATAGAAGACATTTAAGTTTTATTTAGCTTTATTGAGATATAATTAATATACAAAACTTGCATACAATTAATGTATATATTCTGGTGAGTTTGGACATATGCATATAGCTGTGATGCCAACATACAGTCAAGGTACTATTTATATTTATCACCTTCAAAAACTAACATGAGTCTACACTCTAGCATAAAGTGCGCATCACTATATTGTTACCTATAGGAATGATGTTTTACAATAGCTCTCTAGAACTTATTTTAACTTGTATAACAGAAAGCTTATAATCATTGAAAAACAATTATCCATTTCCCTTTCCTGCTAGCTCTTGACAATCACCATTCTACTCTCTCCTTCTGTGAATTTTCTAACATAAATGAAATTATACAATATATATTCTTCTGTGTCTGGCTTATTTCACTTAGCATAATGTCCTCAGTGTAAATCTGTATTGTAGCAAATAGCAGGATTTGTATATTGACCCTACACCCTGTAACTTTATTATACAGTATTTACATATGAGTTGCAGGAGATTTTTAACAGATTATTTAGGATTTTCTATGTAAACGCTTACCACTTGCAAACAAATCTGTATTATATCTATTGACTGACTGGCCAGGTCTTTTAGTGCAGAGCTGAGTAAAAAGAGTATGAATGGACATCATTGCCAAAATAATAACAGCTACTAATAGTTCTTAAGAACCCTATCCCACTTCACATAACTGTATCATTCAGCTTCACAAACTCCATGAGTTCCAAGGTTGAGTTGCAGAGAGCACATAACTCATCTAGCCTTAGAAGGTAGCTTTAGGAGAGCCAGGAGTATGTCTGAACATCACTGTATCTTAGCAGTCAGCAGGAACATTATTGAATGAGTACTCTAGCAAATTTCAGGAGATAACGTCAATTGCATTCATGACTGTTTGGATATGTGTATACATCATTAAATCATTTTCTCCACCATCTTCACACATTTTGACTCTCATAATAACTCAACAAAACTGTTAATGCAATGGATAAATTATATCCAAATAAAATCATCTTCATTCTGATAACTTATTCAAAATATTTCTATAAGAAATAACTTCAAATAACATTTTATCTTTGAATGAAAAACACACCTCACCAAACCCCAAATATTTTTATTAACAATAAAAGTTTCTTGTTAAAAATATAAGGAGGTGAAGTAAAAAACATGGAGACCCTAAATGAAGCAGAAAACATTTATAAGGCAAAGATAAGCCATGTTTTACTTTACAGTTGTTTTAAACAAGTGGTTACATTTTGTGGCAGAACAATGTCAAACCTACACAAACATTAATGAGGTGCCATGATAGTTTCATGAATCCAGTAGCAACTAATAAGGTAAAAAAAAAAGAAAATGTTTGGCAGAATCAGAGTTTGAATTTCAGTGATGAGATAGCTGTATTGCCTTACCTTTGGGCCATATATATCCAAACACCCAATAAAAGCAAAATTTGTTCATACAAAGTCAGAAAATTAACATTATTAAAATGCAGTCACTCTTATCATAGAAAATCATTATTTGCTGTTGTGCCACTAACCTTTATTGGGAACCTACCATTTATTATTCACCAGTAACCTGTGCTGAATACAACTTTTGTCCTAGAGAAAAAATCTATACCATGTACTAGCGATGTACTGCCCTTTGGCTGCTGAGGGCAGTCAAAGTCCTTGATTGCATGTGTACACTGTGTGTGTGTGTGGGGGGGGGTGTGATTATTTGAACCAGATTTTCAAAAATATTGCTTTTGAGCTGTGAATTTAGATTTTGGGGAAATATAATATTTTTGAATATACAGTATTTTTAATTATGTCTTTGATAAATTTAGAGAGTAAGGAGTCTTCAAGAGGTTGGCCTCTTTGTGAGGTTTATCTTTTCCATCCTCCCCATTGTATTTTTCTGCAACTAAGGGCATTTTAACCTTTCAATTTGATTTTATTTTCTTTTGAATGGATAGCATGGTACAGGTAAGCCATAAATTGCATTGTTGCACACTAATTATTTTTTTTTAAGTATGGTAGGAACTAGCCATTGCAAGAACTATTATTTATCCTAATTGATCCCAGCTGAGCTTGGAAGGGAGCCTGGCCTGAGAGTCTTCAAAGACTTGCCAAGAGACTGTCATATTTGATAACTCACACCACTCTGAACTTGGCTCATGGAGGTCAGTTACAGAGTGAACACTAAGCTCTCCCCGATATCCAAGCCTGCTGAAAAATGCAGATACTCTGCCAGCTGACTCGCAAGCCTCTAGATTTTCAACTTTGTTTTAAGAGGCTCATGTGTTCTTGGAACTGGGGATGGGCTGCTTAACAATGAGAAACCATTCCCATGTGGAGAGCTACAGAGCAGATGTGTGTCTTGGTGGTGGGAGGCATCTGTGTCTGTTAAAACGTGGCTTATGCCTTCGTCTGATGACCTGGTATTATAACAACACCTTAAATTATGCTTCTTTGATCTGAATAACCGAATGCATCCCTGAATTTGTATTGTATTGTTTTATGTTACATTCATCTTTTCTTAGATAAGATTTCTCATTTACAGATTATGCAAACACTGTTATTGGCCTACATTATCTAATTTCCAGCTGAATGATCTTTTCAGTTAATGTATTACATACATTAAGCTGCAGACACTACGAAGGAAAGAAAACAATATTTGTCTCTTCACCATTATGGCTTCTTTGCCTGACACAATCCCTGAACTCATGATAATTATTCAAAAATACAGGATAGGAAAAAATAGGTTTATAGATGTTTGTATGGAAAATAATACAATAATTAACCAATAATAATAATATAGGAATGAACTCTATTTTGTGTACTCACAACTGCAAACTTACTTTTGCCCCACCCTGTATTGGTTGGACAGATGAATAAATAAACAATTGTATGGATGAAGAAACTGGGCAATATATTTGAAGCCTATTATTTTCCCTTTGAATTCAACAAACTTTGCCAGTTGATGTATGTAATAGTTAAGCTAATCCTATTGTGGCAATCACTGTACAATATATAGCATCATGTTATACACCTTAAACTTACACAGTGTTATACGTGAATTATAACAATAAATCTGGAAAAAATACACTTTTAAAGAAATAAATGATATGACTACTTTTAAAGACAATTTGGTAGAAATATATAATTTATATCATATATTTCCATAGCAACTAAAATAGCTATATTTTGGGTCATGTTGGTTGATGTTTTACCCAGCTGAAGAGGGCATTCAATGCAAAGAAAATAATTATTTTATTTTTAAAGTTAGTTTGATAACATCACAATTGTTTGTATTTGCTCTTATTTTCTAAGAAATATTACCTTTATGTTTCATATTTTGGTTTTAGTTATTCTTATATATCTTGTTTCTCCAAATGTTGAAAATAGTTTTTTTCTTACTGTTTGAAATTTCTGCAACACTCTGTATTCAATAAATGCACAAATTTAATGTTGGAGCTGTTGTCCTCCTTTTACATTAATAGGCAATTTTATACAAACTATGGATCAATTTTTAAGAAATTTGCATTCCTTATTTAAACATATTTCAATTCATTAATAGTAAAGATTGACTGACACTAAAACTTAGCATAATTTTTGAAATAACATGATAAGTAAATTATGGTTAGTATCAAAGAAATAAATACCTTGAGACAATCAGTATGATTAAGAAGTAAAAAAGTAATTTATTTTGATAATGATTAAATCAAAAACAATCTTCCAAAGATTAAGATTTATTATATTCTTTTTAATAACTATTTTTAACCCAATAATTGTCTTCTTCTGGCTTGAAGAATCTCAGAGTTAAAGTGAAGCACACATCTTATTTTGTATTATCTGTTCTCTTTTGTAGACATATAGCATTAAAATTTTATTCTATCTTGCATGTTTGTGTATTTAATGATATCCTGTTTTCATCTGGAAAATTCAGCAGCCCAAAATATCCTTGTGATTTTAATAAGTGTTTGAGAGAAAATATTTACAGCTATGAAAACATTCACATAGCCTGTTATCTATACTGTAATTTTTAGGGACATATAATTCCTATTCATTTTTCAGCATTATATGTTTTGATTACCTCGCCAATGCTTAATTTGAATATTTTTAGAGAATCCTTAATAATAGTGATATGTAATCACCTAGAAAAGTGTAGGCACTAATATTCTTTTTCTTAGTCACATTTTGTGCAAGAATTTCTTTCACAGCTCTGTAATTGTAAGTGAGTTTTCTCCGATAACTAAAAGTCTCACAAGCTTTCCTACGGAGACCCTTCTTCCCAGCTGGGTATGCCAAGGACCACTAACTAATGGACTCATTTTCCAGCAATTCTGTCACCCCTTTTTGATGATTTTTGTCATGATTTTTGTCCCCTATTCTGACAGCCATCAACCTACAATCTACCAACATTCTCATTTCTTCAGCATTTGCTCTTCAATGTTTTCCTTCACTTAGTCCTATTATTACTTTTAACATCCAAACAGATTATTCTCCCAGCACTCTGGCTCAGAATCCTCCAATCCCTCTAAAACCAAAGTTTCTCCATTTCATTTGCTACCTAGAAATATAAATGTAACTTTGATTGAAATCATCACATTTCTGCTTCATCTTGTTCCACAGTTTTGAATGTTAAAATTTCTCTTCCTAGTCTGACCAGGTAGTGGCGCAGTGGATAGAGTGTTGGACTGGGATGTGGAAGACCCAGGCTCCAGTCCCAGAGCTCGCCAGCTTGAGCGCGGGCCCATCTGGCTAGAGCAAAAAGCTCACCAACTTGGACCCAAGGTCGCTGGCTCCAGCAAGGGGTGGCTCGGTCTGCTGAGGGCCCGCGGTCAAAGCACATGTGAGAAAGGAATCAATGAACAACTAAGGTGTCGCAAAGGCAATAAAAAACTAATGATTGATGCTTCTCATCTCTCTCTGTTCCTGTATGTTCTGTCCCTATCTATCCCTCTCTCTGACTCTCTCTCTGCCCTGTAAAAAAAAAAAAAAAAAAATTCTCCTTGAAAATGAAGAATTAAAAGTAGTTCTTAACATGCTTTATCTTTCTCACATCCATAACAGGTAATCCTGCTCTTTTAAAATCTTAATTCTAACTTCTACTATTACTTTATTCTGCAAATTCAAAGCCTATTTTCTTATTGAACTTTCCTTCACTGACAGCCAGGAAGACAGCCATGTCATCAGCCACACATAGCCTCCAAGGGCATGGACACTTAGGGCACACCACTGTGATTACACAAGAATCTTTTGTTATATCTACTGTCTGTTTTTTCTACATCTCCTCCCAAAATGGGTTGATTGAAAAAATAAAATACATGCTGACCATATCCATTTCAAGGTAATGTTATTCTCATCATTTCTCATTACTTTTTAAAATTATCATGTTCCTTTCAGCAGGTGTTTCAAATGATGTCTCAGCTAACTGCCAATTCCCCTATTCTCAAAAATGCAAATTTCTTTCATCCTCAAGAATAGTGAAATCATATAACAAAAATTATTTTACTTCCATTGATTCATTTCATAAACATATATTGAGGAACTTGTTATGGGCCAGGTGCTAGAGACAGAAGAATATTAAGCCACAAAGTTCATCTTTGGGATGAGAAACACATAAACAATTATTTGATTTAGTATGTTAAAGTTACATAAGTGGTTTTTCTTTCTCTCTTTCCTATTTATTTTTTTCTTTATCTTTATCTACTTTTGATTCATCTCTAGAAAGAATATCTTTCTTTATTCCAATGCTCCCTCTCTCTCTCAATTTATTTTAAGTGAGAGGATGGGAGACAGAGACAGACTCCTGCATGCATCCCTACCAGGATCCAATGAGCAAACTCTTTACCTGTGATGCTTTGCTCATTTAAGGCTGTTGATTGGCAATTGAGCTATTCTTAGTGCCTGTGGTGGAGGCTCCATGGAATCATCCTCAGCATCCAATTGAGCCATGGCTGTGGGAGGGGAAGAGAGAGAGAGAGGAGGGCAAAGAAAGGGTGAAGAAGCAGATGATTGCTTCTCCTGTGTGCCTTTATTGGGAATCAAACCTGGGACATCCACATGACAAGTGAGGCTCTTTCAATAAGCCAATTGGCCAGAGCTCCAATGCTCTCTTTCAAAGCAACACGCATATGCCATTACTGCACAAATGCTTAGTTATTTTGACTCACTGCTTATAAGGGTCTTCCTACTACACTGTGTCTTTTTTTTTTTTTTTTTTTTTACTGTATAAACATTATCAAGTATTAAGATAGAAATAGTATTCCTAGGGTCTAATTATTGCTTGACAAAGGAAGAACAATTTCCTCCACTCGGTATTATTTGTACTTCATACACTTAAGATCCAGCTTCAATCTCCACCACTTGCTGAAGTTTGCCTTACCAATTTTCAATGTAATTACCTTTATTCATTCTGCATCTTGCCAAAATATTTAACTTAATATATAACTTTCAGATGTTCTTTTCAACTCTCCTTTATAGTTATTGCTCCTAGCAGGAAAAACCTACTCATCTTTCACAAGTTAGTTTTAGTGTTTTTCTTTTGTGAAAACATTGGACACAGAATTAAGGTCTAATTTCACTTTTTTATGCTACTATTATATTTAATTTATAATTATTTGCACTTTAGAAAAAAATCACTAGTAGAGCTAAGAAACTAAGAAATGTCCTTAGTCAGGAATAAATGATCAGATGTGATATTTTTAAGTTGAAAGGTATGACAAGGTGAACAGTTATTTGATCAAATGTTGAAGAAGTAACTTCTAGGATACCTGATATTTGTAATAAATGTACTATTTATTTAATCCTACTGCTCATTATTATTTGATTCTGATTCAACTTCTTAATAACACTGAGCTGGATTGTCTAACATATTTGCCTTTACCCTACATAGAGACATAGATCTTGACACAGTTGAAACCAATTTTAATAGCCTTCAGAACTTTGCATATGCATGACTGCCAATAAATGAAACTAATTTGATGAGAACAGTTTAACTTCAGAATGGAGAGTAAATCTCCTGAAGCTTCATCCATAGGAAATTTGGATTGTAGAGATTACTTCCCTATGGGCTATCTCTAGGAATCGATGCCTAAATGAAGGAAAAAGATCAATGTTTTTTATTGTAACCCTTATAAGTCTGAACAGTAATATATAAAATATGCTTAGGGAAAATTTCAGGTGCATCATTAATTATGCACTAGCTTTATTGAATGGTAATCAACATTTGTCATCTCCCCTCCCCCCGCTGCCATGCTTAATATGTTTTAGAGCAGAGTTAGTTTAGATAATGTTGAAAGTATCTTTTTTATAACACAAATTTGACTATTCATGTAATTTGGGGAAGGTGTGAGATTACAGAAGTGGTTTGCTTTCTTCAAGTACATGAGTAAATCTGTTGATATCAAAGAAGAAACACTATTGTACTAAAATGGTCTTTTGGGCAGAAGGAACTTTTATCTAATTATGTACAATTGAAATTTATAAAGGCATAAATCAGCCTTGAGTACCTCAAACCTGGGCAAAGTCCACTCTATATTCTGAATAACTGCAGACCACTGGGAAGCTAAATGAAAGTTTCTCATGGGAAAATTAGTGAAATAACACCATAAGATGTGTTCTGATGATGTCAATGTAAAGTTATTAAGTTTAAATTATTCTCATTTTAGAAGCATCCTTTGGGAGTGTGAAGAAAAGGGATTTCCTTAGAAGTCTCTGAGCTGAGCTCTCAGAACCTAAAATGAATACAAGTTTGGAGCTATTATAAAATATGCCCTGGCTTTTATAATAGGATGAATGGTAGCATTTTTATATATTGGTTACTGATAGCACAACTGACTTGAGTCTAAGTTATAGAAAGTTCCATCTGCATTTTATATTAAGAATTCTTTCTAAGTTTCTATTCTAAACTATTTTACAAATCACTGCAATGAAAAAGAAATCCAGAAAACCCTCTTTTACTGCCAGAATAGTTCCTATTCTACTTGATTTGTGGGGCCTCAGTCTATAGGTAAAGCTTCTTACGCATTTAATATTAAGGTAAATGTTTCTAGGAAAATGTATTGAAAGTTGTAATTTCAAGTGTTGTCTAAAAGGTGGAGCAGCTGGAACTTTCATCCTTTGCTCGTGGGAGTATAAAGTGGTATAACTACTTTTGAAAAATTTATCTATTTTGTATAAAGTTGAATATAAACTTACCCTGACCATGCAATTTTATTCCTAGGTGTTTTCCCAAGAGACCTGCAAAGATTTGTCCACATTAAGCTTGAACAAGAACATGCATAGCAGCATTATGTGAAATAACTGGGCTGAAAATACTTCAAATGGATCAATGGGAGAGTTGACAAATAGATTGTAGAATAATGCTCCATATTGAAAAGAATGAATGACTGATGCATACAACTGTATAGATGAATCTCATAAGCATTGTGCTTATAAGGAGAAGATATTCACAAGGGAGTCTACAGTGTAATTCCATTCATGTGACATTTTAAAATAGATCAGTGGGTTCCTGGTGCCACAAGTGACAGTGTAGATTGGATGCAGTTTTATTGTGTAATAAAAATAATACCATGTATATTTTGTTAAAATACATTAACTATTCAAGTAACCTATGAATTTTATTTATATAAACAATACAGAAGTAACACTATAACATAAATAATGCTAAGAAAACCCTTATGAACATTTTAATAGATGTCAACAGTCAAAAAAATTTTAATGCTCATTTTGATTAAAAATCAAAGCAAAACAAAAGGAAAGTTGTATAAAGGTAAAACCAGAAAGCTATTTCTAAAAATATGATTAAGAAATCAACAGCCATTGGTATATTTAATTGTGAAATGTAAAGGATGTGTAATTGACAGTGGTTGAAAAGGAAAGAAAAAAGAATTCTTTCATTAATAATATAAAATGTTTAAGTGTTGGAAAGAAAATATTGTTTGAAGACATTTTGATTAATCCTAGAGAATTTAAGGTAACTGATTAAAACAAACAGAATTATGAAAAGGGTTCAGTAAGGAGGACCAGAAAAGACACATAGAATCCTCATGGTCCCTGTGTAAATGATAATTCAGAAGAAAATATCTCCACGTAGATCAAATGCTTAAAACGATTAAACCTTTAATCATACTATAGAATCTGTATAAAATTAATTATGGATATGTATATATTCACATATAGATATAATGTTGAATAAATTGAAATATTTTGGTTAATAATTTATTGAAAGTTTAAATATTATATTTCATTTTTTTCCCTAGATTAATTTATACCTTTGTGGCAGGCAAACAGAAAGAATATAGGACGTTAGTGTGACAGCTGCAAGGAACAGATCTGCCAAGAAGAGAAATGAGCTTGGCAAAGAATCTGTAGCGCCAGATGAGAACATAGCCTGCCATCACCTCGACTTCAGCCTGAACAGACAACCCAGCCACAACATTCTGGACTTCTGACCTTCAGAACTATGAACTTCTACGTTTATGATAATACATTATACAGCAGTAGAAAACTATTGTGACTCAGACAGACAGGAATGGAGAGAGATGAGAAGCATCAATCATGTTTTTTGTTGCGACACCTTAGTTGTTCATTGACTGCTTTCTCATATGTGCCTTGATCGTGGGGCTACAGCAGACCGAGTAACCCCTTGCTCGAGCCAGCGACCTTGGGTCCAAGCTGGTGAGCTTTGCTCAAACCAGATGAGCCCGCGCACAAGCTGGCGACCTCCGGGTCTCGAACCTGGGTCCTCCACATCCCAGTCTGATGTTCTCTTTACTGCGCCACCGCCTGGTCAGACCTATTGTGACATTAAAGTATTTCCAGTCAGAGCCCCTAGGGAACATTTTTAATTTTAACATGTTAAGTCTAGTAATCTAGAAGAAAGAACAGGTTTTCTTTTGTTGTTAAGAACACATAAAAAAGTTTAAATAAAAAATAAGTGAAACCCCAGATCTTATAGACATTAGTTGTTCTTTATTGTCTCAATAATTTACAAGTGTATTTTGAAAGAGATTAGAAAACTCATAGCCAACACTTGTTTTCCTAAATTCTTCATGTAAGATTTAAAAATCATCAAAATCTATGAGACAGACATTTATTACTCAAATCAAGTTTGAAAATTACTTAGAAAATAAAATAAAATTAGGCCTTAGCTGTACAAAGATAAATTTCAGTTGGATTAAATATTTAAAACCCAAACAATTAAACCACAATAATCTAAGAGAAAATATGCTTAGAAATGGCAATGACTTTCTAGATGTAAAATAATGCAATAAATAAATAAATAAATACCCTTTCTACATGGCACAAAACATAAACAAAATAAAAAAACCAAAGAAAACTAGAAATTATTTGCAAGGACTATATTTTTAGTATAAAAAGAGCTTTAAGAAACCATTGGCTCTGGTTGGTTGGCTTGGTGGTAGAGCATAGGCTGGGCCTGTGGAAGTCCCAGGTCAAGTACAGGTCAGGACATCTGCTTCCTCATCTCCCTCCCCTGTCTCTCTCTTTCTTTCTCTCTCTTTTCCCTTCCTGCAGTGATGTCTCAATGGTTTAAGCAAGGTGGCCCCGGGCACTGAGGATGGCTTCATGGCCTCAACACAGGTGCTAAAGTAGCTTGGTGGCTAAGCAATGGAGCAGTGTCCCTATATCGGCATAGCATGCCCTGTAGGGGCTTTACCAGGTGAATCTTGGTCAGGGGCACATGCGGGAGTCTGTCTCTCTACCTCCCTACTTCTCACTTAATAAAAAAGAATCTATATGTTAAAAAAAGAAATCATTGGATTTACAAAGTTGTCATGGGGATGTAAAGTACAGCATAAGAAATATGGTCATTAATATGGTAATAACTATGTATGGTATCAAGTGGGTCCTAGAAATATCAGGGGAAACACTTTGTAAAGTATAATTGTCTAACCACACTGTACTGTACATCTGAAAATATTACAAAATAATATTAAATTTTAACTGTACTTGAAAATATTTTAAATCATTGAGATAAATGAGGAAAATGTTGATGGACTGAATAGATTCCTCAGAGCAGTAGTAATAAAAATGTCTGAAAGCTTCTGTTAGTAATAAAATAAAATAAAGTAAAAAGTATACTATTTTCCATTTATAAAATTGGTAAACATAATTTAAAAAGTAATAATGCTGAGATAGATATATTGTATGCAAGTTAAATTGAGTATTAAAATGTTCATACCCTTTGAAGAAGTTATTTACTCTCTGGGAATCTTATCATAAGAAAATAATCAGAAATGTGGAAAATTATTTTTTTACATAATTTTTATACAATATATATATATAATATTGTATAATATCTTATATGATAAGACACTGCAAAGAATCTAAATATTTCACAGTAAGGAAACTGGACCAACAAGTTATGATATAATTACATGGAAGAATATTGTGTCTACGTTAATAAATATTTAAAAGAATATGATTTCATGACAAAAATGCTCATAGTTTTTTAAGTAGCAAAGTTAGATGCAAAACTCCGTATCTATTAGGCAACTATATCCAAACAAAAATAACTGGAAGAAAATGTTCCATACATATTGCAGGGTTTAAAGATTACAGGACTTTTGTTTTCAAAATTTTCTTCTTTGAAGTTTTCTTTCTTTACTAGGTTTTGTGTACAAAATCCTTATTAACTTTTTAATCAGTAACAGATCTATGTAAATTATTATTTTAGGAGTTGCCTGCACCTTTGCTGCTAAGAGTATGATGTGGTCCATCAGCATGGGCGTCACTTGGCTGCTTGTGATACATTCAAAGCCTCCTGAGAGAAAAATGCTATTTCAAATCAGATGGTCTTCAGGGACAATATTGAGATGTGAAGAGGCTATATATTTCTTTGTTTTCTAATGTTACACATTGGTTTCTTCCATGTGTTTTACTTTAATATCCTTTTTATAAATAGCTTTTTCTTTAAAAAAATGTATTGTTATTTTGGTCATGGCTTTTAGATAGCAGTGAGCTTTGTATAAATCTATCTTTTAAATTAAAATGTTATTGATAGTTAGTGGGTTTGATATTCTAAAAAATAATTTTACTTTGAGTGAAAAATATAAAATATCGTCTCTATAGGCTCATATACAGTTCATTTAGCAAGGAATAAAATGAAATGTCACATTCTCTAAAACTTCATTTTCTGAAATAGAAAATTATAATTTAAATAGTCAAAAGATTCCATTAATTATACATTACAAAAGATCCATAATATTAATCTCTGTGTTAAAATTTATGTCTTAAGTTATCCACTAATATGCTGCATCCTCGGTTTTTACAGGGGTATATTAAAAATGAATTAATTTAATCAATGAGCAGCTAAGGCACCTCAATGAAAAATTAATGCTTCTCATCTCTACTGTTACTAAATAGTTCTTACTTTTAAAGTGCTTAAAATGTATGTCAACAGAAATTTTTGGAAGTAGATATAAATAGAAATATCATTATTAGTTTATAAATTTTATTTTAAGAACTTTTTAAGGGATATCCTTCTAAATATTACTATTCATTTTTAAGCTTTTATAATATTTTGAAATTCTAAGAACATATTAAAAGAAACCTATTAGTTTCTTGACCATTAACCTTAAGACAATTTATTTACAAGTTAATCACAGATTGTATTTTAAATATGTGTAAGTCTAGAAAAAACCAATGCCTACATTTTGTTTCCAGTTATAGACTGCCTTAAGATTAAGAAGACCTGGGTTTTAGACTCAATTCTTTGATTAAACAAGTCATTTAATTTTCTCTGAGCCTTAATTTCCTCATCTGTACTATGATAGATTGAAGGTTCTTGCTGACCTACTTGACTCAAAAATTTTTAAAAATTATTTATATTCCATTTATCTGTATTTGACTCCTTATAGTCAAGATTGGGAAATTTTATTTCTTTTATATTATTCAAACCTTATATTGAAAGGTATAAAATACATTTTCATTTTAGAAATTCACATTCTGAAGATTTTGGAAGAATACAGCTATCTGTGATCAACTGTTCTAATAATATACACTGTGTTTTAAACTTTGGTCATTACCCTCAGAGGTCTGTAGCTTATATCTAATCTTAGACCTGGTTTCTATTTAACCATTTTTCTTAAGAAGTGAGAAATGTTAAGGTAATATGACTTTAGTTAGGAGATTTGGTCAAAAACACAGGAACTCTTAATTGGAAAGTTAGATTAATTTTATACAGGAAACTGGATTAGGTTTCCAATTAGTAGCCTGGTTCATCTTCATCTGTCATTCATTTCTATTATCTATCATCTGTCTATCTATCTATCATCTATCTATCTATCTATCTATCTATCTATCTATCTATCTATCTATCTATCTATCTATCATCTATCTATCTATCTATCTATATCTGTCTGTCATCTATCTATCTATCTATCTATCTATCTATCTATCTATCTATCATCTATCTGTCTATCTATCATCATCATCTATCTATCTATCATCTTTCATCTGCCCATCTTAGTAAAGTATCTAATTTGCTATACTTCAAGCAAGCCAGTGCAGTCTACAAAAATATGCATGACAATACTCTGCACTTCTGCTTCCTTAAAATAAAAGTATTGAGAATGATATTATGGTAAAGACACCAAAATTGTTTGTAAAGAGTATTTGTTGGAAATGGGGATTGGGTTATAATCATGCATAATAATGAAGTTCTAACTTATACACTAATATGTTATTTTTACTTAAATAAAATGCAACATATTGAATCACTTTGTGAATGAATGTATTTAGAATAAGTTGTAGACCACGGAATATATACCAGCAGGATGATGATTATATTTGGACCAGATGGACTTTCTGGGTGGCCTTCAAAGTGAAGCCCAGTAAAAGATCTGTTGCAGGAAGGTAATTTGAAGGGGTTTATAAAATCCATGGGTTGATAATGTGTGGTCCATATTACATAAAAATAAAACACAGTATTTTTGTAGAGATTCTTAATATAAGTATCTTTATTTCGCATGCAAAAGCCTTATTTATAAGATAACTTAATGGACTACTTCAAATATTTCAGACTAAGAATTTAGGCTAATCAGGTTTAAAACTTGGACTAAAATCAATTTCAATTTATATGAAAATCCAGTTTCCAAATTTAGGAACAAACCAGATGTTACATGTCAGATTTATTCTTAGTTTTTTAAGAAAAGATGGCAGAACTGATATAAAAATTTTCAAAGAGATTTACTCTATACTTTTTCTCCTTAATAAAACTTTTATAAGATCATACAAGTAAAAACAGATATAATATTCATATAAGTAAAAACAGATATAATCAGCACAGGAAAGTTATTTTAATAAGTGTAAACTCATACCATAACTTTTTAATTTAAGTATTATCATTATTCATTTTTTGTATAAATGTTATTTGTGAAAATGTTTAAACTATGAATAAGAATGTCTTACACATTGGCATATTGAATTCTTTGGCTAAAATGTTCCTTTCAATTAACATTATCAGAAAATTTTTATTGATAAGCACAGGATTCTCTTCAAATGCAGTTATAAAATCTTTTGTCACTACTATTTTAAACACATACGCATTACTGAGAAATAGAATTGGTCTTCTGGTCCTAAATTCCTTGTTCTCTTTACCAAGTCATGGGATGTACCCACAGGATGCTCTCACATTTATGCAGTTAATTGAGAAATAAGACAATGACAATTCATGTAATCAAAGGTAATTTCAAATTTGAGATATTTGTTTAATTAATTTACAAAAATGCTTTAAGATTTCATCTGTGAGCATATCTGTTAGTGGGAATATTTTTCTCAATTAAAGTTTTACTTTCACATATAAAATAAATAATACTGTGGTATATCTGTATTCAATAATTGAACATAAGTTATGTAATGGTTTTGGACACTTTATATTTGTGCTAGTGTAGAGATAAGCCATTGGCTTTTAGCTATATTATGTTATTGTCAATACATATTCTTTTCTTTTCTTTCTTTCTTTTTTTAGAATGGGACAGCTTAGTCAGAGATCCCTGAACTGTAAAATTTAGAGGGACAATGATGAAGATTATAATTTTTTCATTTAAATTAGATCAAACTTTTTGAAAATATTTTAATAATGACTTTACAGAAAAAAAATTGAGATAATTTTATCTATATCTTTAAAAATCTTAACACAGCTTGATCAGGAGGCGGTGCAGTGGATAGAGCATTGGACTGAGATGTGGAGGACCCAGTTTTGAAACCCCAAGGTAGCTAGCTTGAGCATGGGCTCACCCAGCTTGAGCGCGGAATTCCTGCTTTGAGAGTGGGATCATTGGTATGACCCCATAGTCGCTGGCATGAGCCCACAAGTCACTGGCTTAAAGCCCAAGGTTGTTGGCTTGAGCCCAAGTTGCTGGCTTGAGCAAGGAGTCACTTGCTGTGCTGTAGCACCCTGGTCAAGGCACATATGAAAAAACAATGAACAACTAAGGTGCTGCAACGAATAATTGATACTTCTCATCTCTCTACCTTTCTGTCTGTCTGTTACTGTCTGTCCCACTCTCTATTTCTTTCTCTCTGTCAAGAAAATAAATCTTAACACATGATGAGAGCTGTTTTAACATCATAATGTTATTTTATAGTCTGAAAAGTGGTACATATTTTACAAAATGTGCTTTAAATTTCTGTATTAGTATATTTCACTGCCAATATATTTATTCTCTAGGATATCTTTCATTGAATATTTTATTTCTAAATGTATTATGCCTAATGTACACAAGTGTAATAATGTAAATGATCTGTCAGGACTGAAAGTCATTTTATCATCATCAAGTAATCTAGACTGTCTGATTCACCATGCCAAAAACTTTCTGCCTGACAGGAGCTACTAGACCAAGCAGAGTTTAAGAACTAATTAGCTCCAGGATGAATCTATTAAATGTTGTCAAGTTATCAAAAGTATGCTGTTCTTCATGATTTTGTGCTGCTTATTCTATATTTAATTTTTGCCAAGAAACCTAGTCAGTATGAATTAACTTTTAAACAATAACTTCAATAAGGTGTTTGAAAAATGTAGTTGTATAAAACATACCATTTAAACTCTCAATTACAACCTGATTCTTAATACAAAGAACGATCTCAAATAGTTGGTCGTAAGTAAAAGTAGAGCAAATTACCAATGAAACAAAACATCATTTTACTTAGCCCATGGTGAGTATTTTTGTTAAGCTGAAACTAAAAATATTTGGAAGCACATATATATACAGAAAGGTAATGACCATTAACAATAGAGTAGTTCATTTTGAATATATTTTGTTATTATTTTTTCTCTTAAAATTGATATGGATGAAAACCACCAATTTAAATATAAATTTAGTGTATCTTTTAAAACAATAAATTTGAGTAAATCTTTTATTTATTCTTTCACAAAATATCCATATTTTAAAGAATATGGAAACGTTCATACCAAGCTATGAATTGGTCATCTATGAAGATGCAAGTGTCTTTTCATGAAAAAGTTAGAGGGGATTTTGTTGTTTTTCTTTTCTGAACATTTGTAATTACTTGCTATTTTTTAAAAAGGATGAAATATTTGTGTATTATGTAGTCATTTACTCACATGGTATCTTTAAATGATGAAAATTAATTATAAAAGTTGCATTTTATGTTTACTTTTCACTAAGAAAATTTATCTTCTTACTTGGGACAGAGAATGTATAATGAGATGAAAAGATCTGGAAAGTTGTCATGAAAACCCATTCTTGCTTTAATTCTTTGCAATCGTATGCTGGTAAATAAGATTGGGATAGGAAATCCCTGATTAGGGATATTTGTTGATTTTTGTGGTGTAAAGAATCCTAACATGATCAATTTTAAGCTACCATCATGATGTCACTCAATGTAAAATCAAGAGTTGTACAGTGGCACACAAATACGATAGACATAAATAACCTCAAGAACAGAGTAATATTAGTAAAATAAGAAGTCATAATTTAGTACTTGTCATTATTTTGTAATATAATTCACTTAATTCTAGGTTTACACTATTTATTTTTTAATAATGTATTTCAAAACAACTTGCAAAATTCCTAGACATTTAATAAATGGTGTTTGTAAGCTAGTGCTGGTGGTTCTCAGCACACCACTAGTCCCGTGCTTCCTTGCTCCCCATGGTAGCTGTGTTTCCTCAAGGGCCCATATGATAGTCATAGTTAGTACCCTGGCCCTGAGTAATATAGAAAACCAAACATACCATACAAAAATGTATGGGTCAAAGCAGAGGAGTATTTCTATTTTTCTTATGTAATTGTTATCAATGTGATCTTTAAAGGCAGGGAGATCAACAGTATAAATACATCAAGATTATGTGTTCATCATTTTAAGCTGGGGCAAAATAGAGCCATATATAGTATCTATCTATAATCTGTCTATCTATCTATCATCTATCTATCAATCATCTATCTATCACCTACGTAAACATATTGTTGATATGGTTTTATGTTGTCTTAATTTGTTTTGTCTATCTGATCCTGTGTTCCATCTGGAAAACCCAAAGTAAGATTCCAAATAATGATAGAGATGTCAGCAGTACAGGTGATCTTCAACTTACTGTGGGGTTTTTTTTTAGAGCAGAATAGAGTGCAGGGAGCACAAAGGTTTCATGTAAAATTACTTCTCAAAAACACACCATTTAAAATAATGTTTTGATAGAATAATAAAAGAGCAAGGATGATAATCTATGTGGTTTGACTATGACAGACATTTTTATTTTATTCTAGTGAGGAGGTAGATGTATCACAAAAACCTTTAAAAATATTCTTTATATAGTAACATATAAATAAATTACATGTGACTTATTCAGTAGCAGTATTTCAGGTATGGACAGTTCATTAAGAAAGAGTTATTCAGAGTTCCCAACACACACTGTTTCATAACAAAAGTTATGGTTTATAACTCATCATAGCAACTTACTAGTAAGACCAACACTTACTATATTAAATACAATGCTATCCTGTTAAGACATTTCTTGATGTGTTGTCACATTATAAGGTAAACTTTCCACTTTTTGTTCTAAATCATTGATTCAATCTTGTGCACGTCAAATAAACTGACTTACATATGAAAGATAAAAAATCTAATTTTTGTGTGCAAAACAGAAACTTGTCAAATTTATTCTCAATACCTACTAAAATGCATTCAAGTTCATACTGAAAAACCAAATGTGTGATGATTGTGTCAAAGAGACAAAATACCCTCTCAAGACTCTTTCTTTCTGCATTATCATTCTTCAGCAGTTTTTGAGGAAAAAAATGAGTTTTTTATCAAGACTTTTTTCCAGTCTGTTTCCAAGGTTGGTACTTTTATTGGAAACCTCCTGCTACCTTATGCTTAAATTTAATGTTTGATAATTCCATTAATACGAATAAAAGCAGATCCTCATTTGATTGCTTTTCCAATCTAATTTTCTCTTTTTGGGAGGGAGATCTGGTCTGTGAATACCTAATATTCTCTGCATCAGCTTCCTCTTTAGATCACAGCAAAGACTGTTGAATATGAGTGTCCTCCTCTCCTAAGAGGTTTACCTCTAATTTCTGATGTTTCCAGTTTCTTACTAAAACTGCTAAATTGCATTCTCCCAATGATTGCAAATTCCACACTGGGGGAGGTGGGAGGTCACAGTAGCTCAACAAGAGAGGTTGATTTATCTCCATGCTGTTTCCTAAACAGGATAACAGAGATTCTAAAATAAGCCAGTACTTGGTTCTGCTCCTTTATATTTATGCTTAACATTTAAAATGTAATCTGCTTTGGTAAATTAAAAACATTTCAGAATCTTACACAGTCAAGATCCAAGGTACATATAGAACATTTGCTGCTTAGGATGAGCTCTTTAGCAGGCTATCTTTTTGAAATTCTTAATTCATAAAACTGGTTGACAATGCCCTGTGCCTACTGGTAGCCTAAGTTAGAACCTCATAGCCTCTCTGCATCCACTCTGACAGAGTTTCCTGCTTTCCAGAAGGAGTTTTATTTCTTTACTCTCTGATATACCAAACTTTTCTTGTTCTATTACTTTAGCCAAAATCACTGAAAATTAACTTATTCAAAACCAAATTCTAGCATATTTTATTATTATTATTATTATTTATTCAGTGAAAGAGGGGAAGCAGAGACAGACTCCCGCATGCTCCGCGGCAGTGATCTACCTGGAAAGCCCACTAGTGGGTGATGCTCTGCCCATGTGGGGTGTTACTCCATTGCTTAGCAACCAAGCTCTTCTTGGTGCCTAAAGCGGAGGTCATGGAGACACCCTCAGTGCCTGGGGCCAACTTGCTTCAACTGAACTATGGTTGCAGGAAGGGAAGAGAGATAGAGGGAGAGAGAGAGAGAAGCAAGAGGAGGACAAGTGAAGAAGCAGATGGGCACTTCTCCTATATGCCCTGACTTGGAATCAAAACTGGGACATCCTCAGGCCAGGCCAATGCTCTACCACTGAACCAACTGGTCAGGGCTATATTTTAGCATATTTAAAAGACACAATTTTCCTTCCAACATTTGTTTTGGGATCCAAATTTCAATATCTTAAATCCAGGTAATGTAAGAATCTATATACATGATTCAGGTGCCCTGGTACACGGTTACATATGAAAATGACAGGTTTTGAGAGAAGTGGCTCAATCAATGCTATTATATTATTTTTTACTTAATTTATTTTCTGTTATTCTTCCTCTTTTTTAATTATTATGGAGATTTTTATGAGGCTTAATTCAAGCTAGATAGCCCTATTAATAATAGGCGATATTTTGCAAATTTCCATTATGACAAGATTAGCAGGTAAATAGTTGCTTGTACATTAGAGAAAATAATACAAGTCTTCATAAATTTATAATCTGGATATCAAAATAAATTCTGAATTATTTTTATAGCTGTATGTCTTTATATCTCATATATATCCTTTGTCTGATACAATTAAGTTTACTTTTTTGAAAAAGAAAAACATTTTAAACCCACAAGATATTCTGAGGTAATTACATGTTGTCATTGTATTTTGCCAAAGTTCAAAAAGAAAAGTAATAATGGAAGAAATAGAATTATTTTCACACTGACTCAATGTTTCGCTTTCATTGTGGTGTAGGGCTAATGCAATTTTCAAGAATTTTGGATATTTATTTTGTGTGACTTCCCTGGACCAAACTGTACCCTCTTTGAATTTTGTTACTTTAGATGGGAAGCAATTTGGCAGCAAATTAAACTGGTTAGACTTTATACTTTTCTTCTGAACATCTTCTTCCCCAACCCCATCTAGCCTTTCATCAAACAGCAATTACCCAGAGTCCGCACACTATATTACTTGATAGTTTTTATGAGATCTTCTAGTCACAGAGAAAAAAAGAATTTTTTTCCTAAATGTTCTATTATAGAATTTTCCTTTCACAAGTCATCTATGTTCCCTATTATAGTGATTAAAATCAGTTTCAAGTAGTGCCAACAGGAGGATCATTTCTCCCCTTCAAAGAACTATTGTAAACACATAATCTCTCTTATTTATATGGCTCCTACTGTATAAGGCCTCTTTTATGATATCGCTGATTGTAGGATCACACTGTCACGTTCCGAATCTTTATAGGTGTGTAAGGTCTTTCATCTTGCTCCAATATTTGCTTTAGAAATAAATGAGATTTGATTTTTGACCTGGGTAGTCCACACTACAGACAGTAGCTGACTTATCAGGATCCAAACACCCTACCTGTTGTTTGTAGGAGCTGGCACATCCAAATTAGACAACAGGTCAGATTGTAAGGTCTTCTCTGACCATATGGACTCAAAATATAATTCGAGTTCCTCCATAACCTATATCCCATTAGCAATCCAGAATATACTGCTTTCTAGCCCTTTCTCCCTATTCTCTATAATTTGTACTTAAGCAAATGCTTTAAAAACATTTAAAAATGTACTGTATTAAACTTCCCATCTTGGGCAGAGTGTTACAAACAGTTCCTTTTATGGTACCAAGTTTGCCAGCTTACTGGTAGACAGTCTCCTTAAGGAACACCATCTCTCACCCCCTTTCCAAAACCAAATCTTTTGGTTAGAGGTGAATGCTTCTGTGTCAGAAGATTGCCTAGAAGATCTGTGTCATGTTTAACCATGCTTTAAGAGGACAAGCCTACTCAAATAGAAACAGACCTTCCTCCACTGATTAAGAATTCAGAAGGGGTAAGTGAAGAATATGTCAGAATAACAGTTAAAACCCAGATTCTACCATGTGTTAATTGTCTGATTTGAGGCAGTTTTATTACTTCAACTTTCTGGGCCTTAGTTTTCTCATTTTACAAAATGAAGCTAGTAAGTTACTTATGGTGTTGTTATAAGAAATAAATGTAAGATAAGACAAGGCCTGATTAAAAGTAAGCAATCAATGATCACTAACAATTACCTTTTCAACATTATTAACTTTGAGTTATTCATCCTTTTTCTCTCTTTTTATGGGATCCAGGTTGAGTAATAAAGCTGTCTAGACAGTGATGGTTGACATGTACCTTGATAAAGGTTCAACCTAGACATATCTTTAATATATTGTTTTATTTTTACTTACATCATAATACACATATTTATAGTATAAAAGTAAAACATAATATCCAATTGTGCAGCATTTTTGTATAGCACTCAAACACACCTCCTGAGCTCATTATTTGTTAAATTATTAATTAATTGAATCTTAATTGGTTTATATTATGAAGGGTTGTTTTTTGGTTTTGGTAGATTATTATTTTGTTGCTGAAGTATGTGTTTGTGATATTTGGAGACACTGGTTGGGATTCTCATATGACTAGAATGTGTTAGCATTTTTTTCTCCAAAAAAAGAATGGAATCTGAATGGTTGTCTAGATATTCACTATCTTGAACAATTTTTGAAATGGATTATATATAGTAAGGATTGCATTTACTATCTCATTTAGTCTACCTTACACTATTATACTCTGTTTATTTTCTTTTACGTTCAAGTCCTCAAGAAAAAAAATACTGCTTTTCACGTGTTTCCTAATTTTACTTTCAATTATAACTACTGTGAGTACTTCCTTTCTAAAAGTAGACCAGTCCACTGAATAGTCTGAATAGTGCTTTTTTTTTTTTTTTTTTTACAGGAACTGAGAGAGAGAGAGAGAGAGAGATAAATAGGGACAGACAGACAGGAACGGAGAGAGATGAGAAGCATCAATCATCAGTTTTTCGTTGCAACACCTTAGTTGTTCATTGATTGCTTTCTCATATGTGCTTTGACCACAGGCCTTCAGCAGACCGAGCAACGCTCAAGCCAGTGACCTTGGGTCCAAGCTGGCGTGCTTTTTGCTCAAGCCAGATGGGCCCGCGCTCAAGCTGGCGACCTCAGGGACTTGAACCTGGGTACCCTGAATCCCAGTCCAATGCTTTATCCACTGCGCCACCGCCTGGTCAGGCTGTATAGTGGTCTTTTGTTAGTTGTCTTTACTTGTGGGCAATTGCGATGTTTAACATCATTGCTCTTTCCTGCTTTTGATATTCTCTTTTGCTCATCTTGCTGATATGAGGAAATGTGTGTGTTTGTGTGTGTGTGTTGGTAATTTGTTCCTCATCCTTTACTTGTTTTCTAAAAATATGTGTTCAGCAATATTCTTTCCCTGGTTGTTTTTTTTTTCTAGTGGGCCTCTGCTCTTAATTTCAGATAGTGCTTCCCAGCTAGATGGCTCTTAAAACTAATTTTAGCTGAATTCTAAAGTTCTCATTCAAATTTTTCATGTACTCTCATGATATTTCCAGGATGTCTCATAGGCATCTGAAATTTAAACTGACCAGACTGATTTCATTGATTCTACACTCCAGCTCTGATTTCTGGTGTTCCTATTGGTATTCACGACCCTTTCATTCTTCCAGTCGCACAGGTTTGAAATCATCATAAATGCCAGATCTTCCCTCATTTCTCACAAAGAATCAATCTCTACATACTACTTTTTAAATAAATATCAGCATCTATTGAATTTATTACTTAATTTTCTATCTCAGTTTTCATGACCTTAGATCAAATCTTAAACTCACTGTCTGGCTTACTACAATAATATCCTAACTGGTTTTTATCACATATAAAGACTGATCAGAGTCTAACAGTTAGAGATGAAAGGAAATATTAAGTACAAAGGCCATACATTGGCTTGAAAATCTAATGTTCATTTTGGGGAATTAAAGCCATAGTCAAGAGATTTATACAGGTAGAAGAATAATAAGATCTGAAAGGTAGTTGGTAGTGAAATATTAAATCTTAGACCATTGAGAAATATTGGTGAAAATGCTTTATCTCTTATGTTTAAAATTATTATTATTATTTTAGTTTTCATAGTGTCTAGCAAAATGCTCTGCATATTTCAGATGTTTAAAACACCCTTATCCTGGCTATTGTAAGTAACACTGCAATGAATATAAGGATATATGTATTCTTTCAAATTATTGTTTCCAGTTTTTTTGGATATATTCCCAGAAGGGAAATTGCTGGGTCATATGCAATTCCATTTTTAGTTATCTGAGATAATTCCATATTGTTTTCTATAGTGTCTGCACCAATCTGCATTTCTATCAACAGTGCATGAGGGTTCCCTTTTTCCCACATCCTTGACGTCACTTGTTGTTTGTGGATTTATTGATGATAGTAGGTATTTACACTATCCAAGGTATGGGAGCAGCCAAAATACCTATTAGTAGATGGATGGATAAAAAAGCTGTAGTGCAAATATTCAACAGAATATTATTCATCCATAAAAAAGAAGGAAATCTTACATTTTGCAACAACTAGATAGGACCTGATTATTATGTTAAGTGAAATAAGTCAGCCAGAGAAAGACAAGTACCATGTTATTTCACTTATATGTGGAATGTAATGAACAAAATAAAAAAAGAACACAACAGAAACAGACTCATAGATACAGAGAACAGATTGACAGCTGACAGAGGGGAAAGCATTAGGGAGCTGGGTAAAAAGTCTGAAGGGATTAGGCAAAGAAAAAAAAAAGATTATAGTTACTAACAACAGACTAACAACAGGGTGGTGATTAAGGAAGTAGAAGAGGGTAAGGGAGGGATAAATGGTGATGGAAGGGGACTTGAATTGGGGTGGTAAACACACAGTACAGTTTACAGATGATGAATTATGGAATGGTACACCTAAAACATATGTAATGATATTAACCAATGTCACCCCAATAAAGCCAATTAAAGAAAAATGAAATCCTTATTTCAGAAAACAAAGGGAAATACATATAACAAGTATATTATATTACTGTAACACACAGTGACTTATGTCTTCTAAAATTATCTAGGACAAAATAAATGTGTTTCTTTTGCTACTATAGTTCATTTTAAGTATTTAAAAAATAATGTAAATTTTAGTATTTTCTCAATTATTATTGTCATTTATATGCACATATGCAATGTATTTGCTGAATATATTATATACAGACACATTCGTGTAATACACTGAATTCAGAGATAAATTAATGATTAAGTTGTTTTGCATTGCTTTTGAATTCTTATTTTTGATCTTTATCACTGAATAGTGTTTGATAAACCTCTGAGCTAAAAATAGTAACTTCTGGAAAAGAACTCAGTCTTGGTCCTTAGCCATATTATTCATCTTATATGGCTGATACATTTTTAATGCAGTGATTCAAATACATGTGGCTTTCTAAATATTTTCAAAATATGAGCTCATACATCATAAATTAATATTGTTCTCATGCCCTCTCCCCCATATGCATACACAAATGACTCTTGTGGTTAATGATGTTAAGCCATTCCTGTGGTTCTACAGTCCAGGGAATATAGTGCAGTGAGTCTCCTGATTTAAAACAAAAAGACTTATGGTGTTCTTTGGCTTTCTGTCCCCTTGGCTTTCTGCTGAGGTCAGCATTCATGGGAGGGATTTGCTTTGTTTTTCTAATTATCAGCAGCTGGGTGAAACAGCGTCCAAAATGGGGGAAATTAATACAGAGCATTTCGAGTGCAAATAACAGGTGTTCCCAAGGATCAAGTTCTTAAACAACCCTAGGAGTCAGATGAGATGCACTGTGCAGCTGATCTGTCTTTAATGATAGAATAAAAACATCAGAAATTTGCATACAATAGCTGATTTGGTTCAGTTATAGTATTTTAAGTAGATTTAACAATTTTTCAGAGGGCAATTGTGGGTAAAGAGAGTTAAAGGTGTCCTAACATGCAATGTCTATGCAGTGTAATTTTATTTTGGCTTAGTTTCTCTCTGTCACATATCCATACACACACACACACACAGACACACACACACTCACACTCATACTCACATACATGTCCATGCAGCATAGCAGCATGATCATTGTTAACTGTATCTAAACTCTTGCAATGACATACAAGTTCATCTGTTGTAATTTAACTTATAAATTAAATAGATTTCAAAGGAGCATAAGAACACATTGTGTAATAGTTCCTTGATCTGATCTTGAGTTGCAGGGCTCATAAAATTATTTAGAAAATTATCTTAATTTTATGAATGCAGACATAAATGTTAGTATGATAGATTTAGGCAAAGAGTGGTAAAAACAAAGTATCTTCTCGTAAAAATAGTCTTAAACAAATAAAAGCATGAGTCAAATTGATAATAAAATCATGATCCCAAAGAGGTTATCCGTTATATGAGCCAAAGTTAAAATTTAAGCAACCTATATATTTAGTGAACTAGCCCATAACCTTCAACTGCCAGCTAGGTTTTTTCATTAACATGTCACAATCTGCTAGCTTATAATGCTCAGAGTATATCAAAGGCTAATCAGTGGACAAGCAGTGATCATAAGAGAGAGAATTACGACAACATACAGTTAAAGACACTCAACCCTTGGCTCATGTTTCTCCCCATCCTAGCACATGAAAAAGAGCCAGGAGGAAAGAGCTCAGAGCCAATGCTTGCCTCTCCCAGCTCCAGCTTCTTGCAAACATCTGGGTTCCAGCTCAGATCCAGAATGGTTTTAGAGAAGCTCATTTGCACATTGAATTTGAGATGAATTGAAATTTAAGAAGTATATACTTCAATAACTAAAACTTGTGAAAACAATTTTGGAATCTGTTCAAATGTCACTAACGGATAAGAAAGGATAATTGATAAAGCATAGTTGAAAACAGTGATTATAGAAAAATAAAATAAAATCACCAAGTTGAAGTTGCCTACCTTTTCCGCTCTCCTACAGATGATTGAATTACTCTCTACTGAAGAAATCTGGATGAGTTATAAAAAATTCCTAAAATTACTGTGTGTTTTCTCTTTTACATCCTTAACATAAATATTAGAAAACTACCTGAATTTCTGGAAGAAATGCAAAGTCTTTTTTTGAGACTATTATTACTCAATGACTAGATTCAAGTTCCATTTTTCATGTCAGTTTTAATATCATCAACTCTGTCTGGGACCATCAAGTTTTCCATAAGTCTGTATCACATGTAAATTTTTCTATATGACCTTTGTCTTTTTCTTTAATTTATTTTCAATAACAAGGTATAAAGACAAAATACACTCTTCCCAAAACATATGCTAATGTCTTATTATTTTACCAAATTTATTTTTCAGAATTGTTTTATGTGGAAGGGTTGTTATTAATGTCAGGCATAATATTACAGAACAGTTTCTGCTAAGACTTGCACATTTACCTTTTAACTTAAATCTATGTTTAAATAATTATTGTTTAATTATAAGATCAAGTTTCTCAAAAATCTTTTCTATATAATCCAAATAATATATTGGTCTCAATGAAGTTTTTATTAGTAACATTTCCAAGGAAGAAAAATTTCTGTCAAGACTTTTACCAGACTAACTCTGCTTCACAAAAGAAAGTTTGTTTCTTTTTTAATATAAGAGTTTAGAGAAAATGTGTTTCCAAAAATATAAATGTTTATCTCGGTTGACCAAAAACACCTAGAAAAAGAACATGAGGTTTCTTCTACCCTAAGTGAGAAGAGTGGGTACATCACCAAGCTCTCTATTAGGTGGCATCTTCCTCAAGTGAAAGGGTGGAACAAATCTCAAATCTTCAAATTGCAGGTTGACTTCTCTTCAAATTACAAGTGTTCTTCTATTAGGAATTTTCATCTCCTAGACTGGCTCAATTCAAATTCTTTACTCCACCAAGATCCTGAGTATAATTTAGCTGAATATAAATGTGTTTATGTAAATAAAGCATAGAATAAATTATCTTAACTACATTCATATACATGTTAATGCATGCTTACTTCAGCAGTTTACATGTACAATTGCAGTAGTACAGCTTCTACGAAGTGGAAGTTGGTAAGGCCAACATATCCCATTTACACTCATGTGAAAATTGTATTCACAATATTTCTGTGAGTATTTTTCTATACCCTCATTTTCCTGTCTTAAAAGTTTGTCAATGCCTATGCCCCTGCTGAATTTTGGACATTTTTAACTGCCACTCAAGATTTTTCAGTCTTTGCAATATCTCTTTTCCTTCTGTCAGCCATTTCCTTGAATTCCAGTTCTTTCTCTCAGAACAAAGACTTTCCCATTCAGTTCAGCTTTCCTTACTTTTTGAGGCCGGTCCTCGAATGACTGTTTTTCCAGTCTTTTAATCAGTGGTCGACTAACTAGGCCCATACTCCTCTGTCTCCAGGCTCTGCTTGCATAGTGAACTGGGTGAGCACTGTTTGCTTTCCCTAAGCTCTAATGAACTTTATCTGAACTGCAGTGTTAAGTTCTTCCTTTGCCTGCGACTTACCAAAAAGATAACTATGATTTGAAGGTTCTGGTTAATCAAGATGTTACTCTGTTTAAAAAATAGTCTAACCATAAATAAATCTGGTGCCCAAGAAAAATGCATAATTGCACCTTCAATTTGACTTTGGTAGAATTTAAAAAATAAATAAATAAAGGCTTCAGCAGTGTTATTTTATTCAGTCAACCAAATCGAGGCTGCTTTCCTTTTCTCTTTTTTCTAAAGGCTTGAGCTCAATAAAATGTACATGATCCTTTGCCAAATAATTTAAAAAAAAAAATTAAAGTCCATAGGGATTTCAAGGAAATCCAACCCATATGTTTCTGATTCATTTACACTTAATTCATTAAAATGTTGTTTACTAAGAGCTATTTGATGTCCAAGTGCCTTATGAGTCCCTTTATGCCATTTTTTTTCTCAAAAAACAGGAAGTGGCATTTTGCTACTAACTCAAAAAAAAAAAAAAAAGCACACCAAGATGATTGTATCTCTCTGGGTTGTCTTTGCTCTGGGACTTACCAAACACAGTAATCTGAATAAACTGTGTGTTATTAATGATATTCTTCAACGTACTGCCAAAGTCTTCAAAGGGAGGGAGACTTCCAAAGTAAATCTTTAAAGGGACACACAAAATGAATTCATTTAATCCACTCTTCTTATGGACATAATGTTATTATTTAAGATAGGCAAAGTGTTGAGCAGAGACATTTCACATATGATAGCTTTAGGAAACTTCTGGAGTCTCTTCAATATTTAAATCCAATTATTTCTTCTTTTTTTTATATCACCCAAAGACAAATTTTAGAGAGAAAACAAATAAACAAAACAAAACACTGGTGAGAGAGACAGAGAAAGAGAGAGGGAGAGACGAAGAGATTATAAAAGATTAAGCAAACAACTGTATGTATTTGTTGACAATAAGAAACACTAATATAAAACATCACCTAGTCATGTGTTTTAAATTGAGAAGACTTCTTTAACTAGAGATATTTAGATAGGGGTAGGCAGGCTTTTCTCTCTGACAAGGAAATGTTGGAATGCGTGTACAACGAGCCTGTACTTCCTTGGATATGCTTTCTTTACTAAAACAGCAAGGAAGGCTTCTATAAAACTCAAGTTAAAGAGCACTTCTGCTGTGTTTAAGTAAAATCTAGTGCCACAGTCACTCCAAAATGTTCTGATTGCTTTAGATTCTAATGTGGACAAATCTCATAAAGGAATCAAAGTACTTCTGAATATAACCTGCACTATTAGTTTGGATCAGATCTCCTGCAGCCAAAATCAAAACTATTAAAAACACTAAATTCATGGAAAACTTACTCATAATCAGATGGACTGATTTATCCAGGGCTGGACCCAATCCCACATAATAACACTAAAATCCCTAAAAACTTCTAGTGTTCACATTATCTTGTAAAAGACTTTCAAGGTAGTTCTTTTTTATTTAATTTTGAATAGTCTAAAATAGTCATTGAATGATAAAATAAAGCTATTAATAAATTTTGTTGTACACAGAACCTATAAAAACACACATAAATCTAACCCTAATCCTATACTATTCACTAGAGACTCAGAAAATTAATTTTAAAACCCTAATTCTGAGATCCAATTAAAGAGTATTAAGGATATACTTAACATCTGAGAAAAACTCATACTTCTCTTTAGAAAAGAAAGCTAAAGTAAGTGCCCACTGTTGAACTCCTTAAGAAACACTGACATCAAAATACATAATTTAGGTATAAAACTGCACCTTGGTCAAAGAATAATACCATTTATCTCATTCAGTGAGGAGGTATTAAAAAGACATGGCTGGTGTTTTGTCTCTTACATATATTACTGCATTATTTAGCAATCTCGTGTAACAAACAACCCTAATATTTAATGGTTCAAATAATATTCCTTTCTCATTCTTCAGAAATTTAAAGTTGACCAGATGGTTCTGTTTATCTGGTTCATCATCTCAGCTAGGTTTGTTCATGCATCTTAGCTCAGCTGGTGGATTGGCTAAGAGCTAGCTGGTCCAGAAGGACTTCTGCTAGCATGAATAAAGTCCCCTCCTGTGGTCTCTCCCCCTGGGACAGACTACTTTGTGTTTGATCTCAGGGTTATAACAGAAGCCCAATCAACAGAATGGAATCTCCAAAGGACTTTTACAACATTCTGCTTTCATCCCATTTACTAATGTCTTATTGGAACTCTCATTGCCAAGCTTAGAGTAAAAATGAGAGGAATCTACAAAAGTTATAACAAAAGAGATGGATTCAGTTATAATGTTAATTTGAACCACTAATACAATTGATCTATCATAATTATCTAGAAAAACCCTTACAGTATTTTTGTCAAGGAAAACCTTTTAGGGATTTTTCTGCCTGAGTTAAAGTAGCAGGTAGGTGATGTACCTGATTAGCATGAATACATCATGTTTTTTACTTCCATTTACAGCTTTTTCTGTATCTTATTCTTTCCAATTCATACAGTAAAATTATTCCAACTGATACAGTGAAACTATTACATAAGTTTTCTTCCTCTTGGACCTTTATCCTGATTCTCTAGGTTAATTCATTTTTCTATGTGCTCTCTTACTTTTTCATTTCCTCCCAAACTCATCTCTTTATTTGAACTTTATTAAGTGGATATCTTTACTAGACTAAAGTGTCTCGGTACAAAGGACTGTCATTTTCATTTTTTATTCTTTTTTCCTCAATACTTAGCTAGTTTTGGCATATATCAGGCACTCAATATAGAGCTAAATCAACATTGGAAAGCATTGGCAAATATGAAAGAAATGGAGACCATATGAGGAGTCAGCTAAGTTAGAAAGGAAGGAGGTTTGACATAAAACCCCAATAGAAGAAGAGGTAATAATGTAAAGAATGAGCAGAGGGAGATAAAATACTAGAGGTAGAATGGGGAGTGCCTGAAGTGAAAGAGGAAATTGTAAAAGAGAAGAAAACCAGTTCCTGGTAGAGAGAAACAAAAGCAAGTAGCAAAACTGAAGTTGTATGTACTTAAACCCTAAACACTTAGGTCACTTATTGAAAAGATTAGAATTTCTAAATAAAACAAATGCAGAGATTGCAATAAGTAGAACATCTACCAGATATATCTTCCCTTCCCTTCCCTTCCCTTCCCTTCCCTTCCCTTCCCTTCCCTTTCCTTTTCTTTTCTTTCCTTTCTTTTTCATTCCTTTTCTTTTCTTTCTTTTCTTAATTATTGCAGTAGCTTGGACTATCAATATGATGTTGAAAGGGAATGGTGAGAGACATTCTTACCTTTTTCATGATCTTTCTGAGAAAGTGTCTAGTTTCTAGTTTCTTATAATAAGTATGATGCCAGCTGTAAATTTTCTGTAGGTATTCTTTATCAAGTTGAGAAAACTTTTCTTTATTCTTAGTTTACTGAAAAATTTACTTTTTAATAACACTGGGGAATAATTTATTTTTCATTTTCTGTTGCATGAGGTTTTAGAACTTTTTCTATATATATCTGCATTGCTGATTCAAATCTGAAATCCAGTTTTTGGTGCATGCTCTAGTTTTTATGCAATTTTAATTTCTTTTTGTTACAGTTAATGGCATGCATTGATTTTTAAATTGGAGTTATAGGGCAATGATTCTTGGATAGAACATAACCACAAGGCAAGTAATGCTTTACAACATCACTTTTACATAATTGTAGTTGTTTTTAAATGTAAAAAATTATTATCTGATAGAAACACCCTCTTATTTTGTTTTAAGATTGAATTATGGCTTCTTTGAGTAGGCATAAATGTAAGAATAGTCCTGACACCTTCTGTTATATATGTGGCTGTTACACACTTCAACATCAAAGGCACAATATTTCATCATTTGTGACATGTGCATATATTGCCAATTTTAAAGTTCACCTTGGCAATCAAGACAAGAATTGGGCTCCTCATATTTGTGTCATAATTGTGAGGAAATGCTTTGTGACTTGACAAAAGGAAAACATAATGGAATGCCTTTTTAGTATTCCCATGGTTTTGCGTAAACCTAAGGACCACAGCAGTGACTATTATTTCTGTCTGATCCACACAAAGGGTATCGGCAAGAAAAAACGGCATATGATCTCATATCCTAATATTCCTTCAGCAATACGACCTATCCCACACTCTGAGACACTCACGGTTCTAGTTTTTAATGGTTTTATTTCTTCTAAGGATGAAAAAAGTGAAAGTGGTAATCAAGTATATTTTGATAAGATGCATGAGAAAATGGTTATAGAATCAGAAGGGTCTTCTTCTGATGCCAAGCAGTCATTAATCCCTCAGCAGTTTAGTCAACCCAAAGTGAATGACTTAATAAGATATTTGGGCCTATCAAAGAAAGTAGCTGAGTTACTAGCCTCTAGGCTTCAAGAAAAGAATGCACTTCACCAGTCATCTAAAGTATCTCATTTCAGGAAAATGATACACATTTTTCCAAAGATACACACTTTGTTTACTGTCATGATATCAGTAGTCTTCTCAGCCAGTTAGGTATTACCACTTACAGTCCAACAGATTGGCGGTTATTTCTTGATAGCTCTAAACGGAGTCTGAAATGTGTTCTCTTACATAACAGTAATGTTTATGCAGTAGTTTCAATTGTTTATTCAACTCATATGGAAGAAGATTATAGTGATATAAAAATTGTTCTCAACTTTCTGAAGTATGAGGAGCATAACTGAATCGTTTGTGTGGATCTTAAAATGGTAAATTTCCTGCTAGGACAACAGAGAGGTTTCATGAAGTATCCTTGCTTTCTGTGTTTGTGGGACAGCTGAGCTCAGGAGAAACACTGGACACAGAATGAGTAGTCAAAACATGAAGCTCTGGAAGTAGGGTTGCAAAATATTGTGAAGGAACCTGTAGTTAATCGAGACAGGATCATTTTTCCCCCACTTCACATCAAGCTTGGCTTAATAAATCAGTTTGTTCAGGCTTTGAATAGGGAAAGTGAATGCTTTCGAGAAGATAAAAGCAGGTGTATTCGATGGACCTCAAATTCGAACCCTCATATATGATGAAGAATTTGCCAGGAAGATGAATAAGGAGGAAAAAGCAATATGGCAGTATTTTGTGGCAGTTACAAAAAACTTCTTTGGCAACAAAAAAGCAGAAAACTATGAACTTCTGGTTCAAAGAATGCTGTTGGCTTTTCACAACATTGGATGTAATATGAGCATTAAGATTCAATTTCTGAACAGTCACCTTGCAAAGTTTTCCAAAAATTTTGGAGCTGTTAATGATGAGCAGGGAGAACACTTTCAGCAAGATCTGAAGACAATGGAAGAGCATTATCAGGGGCAGGACAGAAATATGATGGCAGACTACTGCTGGAGCAGCAAACGAGATTGTCCTCAACAAGTACACAACCACAAGAGCTACAAACGCAAATTTTTGCCTAAATAGAATTTAAATAAGTTTTGAAAAAAATTTAAATAAATTTTAAAAATATTTTAATTAAATTTTATGATTAAAATAAGTGTTTCAATACATTCTATTTTGAAATTATAGACTAATTCTGATGCAATCATATCTTTTAGTATATTAGTGTATTTACTGCATTATATCAATTATTATATTTTCTCAAAGATGATGCCCAAGAAGACATTCTACTTCATTATGTTAAACTAAAGGTTGAAAATTTTACAAGAAGATGAAAACCTAAAATCTTGAATTGCATAAACACTAGAGTTTACAGAGAAAAACTAATGTCAGATTTGAGATCAGCACACTTGAACTAGGTAAAAAAAAAGTGCTTTGTGGATGCAACAAAAATATTTTTCCCCACTGTAATATACTGTGATTTTAGCTAATTCTCATAATAAAGCACTCATTATTTTCAGTTTAAATACTTACATGAAACAGTGTTTTTTAATCTGTGGTGTTCCAGAAGAATCAGCTTGCTCTGAGAACTTATTAAAAACTCAACATCTTGGGCTATATTATAGACTTACTGTACCAACCCAATAATCTATAATTTTGTACGGCCTCTAGGTAATTCTAGTGTTTTCAAGTTTAAATAATCACTGATATAGAAATCTTAACATTTTAATGAATTTAATAAATTAAATAAAATAAACTAAATATATATTAGACTAGTAAGAGAGGTTGAAAAGTGATTGAATATATAGTTACAATTTCATAAAACTTTCTTATAAATTAACAATAATTTATTAGAAAATAAAATGTAAAAATACATCAATGATGCAATAATAAAACCCATACTACAAACTCAATACTAGCTTTTATGATTAAAAGTATTGACATTTTACTGAATGTCCAAAAAATACCCAGGGTGAAAATATCTGTAAAATATGTGAGATAAAGTATCAATACAAGTAACATATAAAATACATTTGAAACAAATAACTAAAAATATAAATGGGTAAAATATATGAACAAATTAACATAAATTACATATCTATATGTATGTGTCCTTTGTTATATATATAAAACTGATCAACCTCAAACATAACCATGGAATTTAATGCAACAATAAAGTAATTTTATTTATTCTATTGACAGCATTAAAAGGTTAATAATATCCAGTATCATCCAGGATGTAAAAAAACACATGCCCCTTATATATTGAGAGTTTGTAGATTGTTAAAGTTTTTGGTAAGAGAAGGGAAAATTTGGCTTTACCCATTAAAATTAATGTTACATTTGTTCTTTGACCCAGTATTTACACTAGAGGGTTTTATTGTATAAGAATTCTTAAACTTATAAAGAAAGATGAAATTACATGTGTGTTCATCAAAGAATTATGCAGTAAGAGCAAAATATGGCAATAAGTTAAATAACTTAAGAAATAATACAATAAATGTGTGTATGCAAATAAATAGAAAAGTTGTAGAAGAATTGAATTCTGATAAAGGATGTTTTATTAGTAGAAGGGATAAGAAAGAGCATAACCAATGTAAGAAAGAGAATGTTTCTGTTTCCAATGTCATTGATCAGTTGCAAGTTTTTGGCTTTGCTTGTGGGCCTTGGTCTAGAGGATGCACCCGCCCCAGAGATAGAGCTACTTAGATTATGCATGTTTACTGACAACAAGGCAAGAGAACATTATTCTAAAGCAGGGGTCCCCAAACTTTTTACACAGGGGGCCAGTGCACTGTCCCTCAGACAGTTGGAGGGCCGGACTATAAAAAAACTATGAACAAATAAATCCCTATGCACACTGCACATATCTTATTTTAAAGTAAAAAAACAAAATGGGAACAAATACAATATTTAAAATAAAGAACAAGTAAATTTAAATCAACAAACTGACCAGTATTTCAATGGGAACTATGGGTGCGGATGCATTCTGTGCTCCTCTCACTGACCCCCAATGAAAGATGTGCCTCTTCCGGAAGTGCGGCGGGGCTGGATAAATGGTCTCAGGGGGCCGCATGCAGCAGCGGGCTATAGTTTGGGAACCCCTGTTCTAAAGATTCAGAGAAGATTCACAGAGTTACTTGGCAGACATATTCAGATTCAGCACATTACAGCCTGAGATAAGATATCCCCATTTTGAAACAAACTTGGAAAAAATGAAGAACTAGTTTACAATGAGACTCAACTGACACCAAAAAAGAACAAACATAAATGGGTTTGAAATGATTAAACTCAGTAAAAAGCCTTGGTAATAATGAAAAAGTGTAGTCAAATCTAAGCAGATGACAGGACCAATTTAATAGCTCATATCAAGTAGCAAAGGCTGTTTTCTATGGGTGCCAGCAGTTAGTACTTCTGTTTACTTTCTTAGCCAATAGGTGGTAATGGCTTTTTGCTATTCCTAGCCCTAGGGGACAACATCAACCCTTGCTCAAGCTTCTTTTAGTCTTACCTATACAATTTGCTTCCTTACAATTTTCTGAATTATATTGTAGTATATTAAAATGTGTGAGAATCTAGAAAATAGTATAAAATAATACAATACTTTATATTGTTTAATTATCTTACTACATTCAATGCTAAATATCTGAGGTCCTAAATCCTAAACCATTGCTAACTTACCATTCTTTCAAGGATGGTAAGGATTCAGCAATGGATTCAGCAAGGATTCAGCAATGCAAAGCACAATAAAATGATATGGAATATTCTACATTGTACTAAGAATAATTATTTTGAAAAATGTTTTTAGCATTAATATAGCTAGGAATTCAGAGTTTATTGAACACATCATGGGAAATTCTACATTTGTCTTTCAATAGTTGACTATATATGTAAGGCAAATACAATAATTGGCTTTGGACTAATTAACTGGTTTTGAAAATTGCATATTAGCTGTAGTTCAGATTAATCCTTATGACATGATTTCATTTGAGAGAAGAAAATACTAGGATTAAATGAGTACCAATGAGTGATATGTAAAAATAGTTCATATTAAAGTATTACTTATGCTTTGAAATCCCCAACACTGTTTGCATTGAAAGTCATCCTAGCTTTCAAAGAAAATCAAGTGTAAACAATTAATCTTGCCTTATCATTGTGTTTAGTGACTCGTATATAAATCAGTTCAAGTGCGAGTTTTTTGGGGGAGGGAAGAAATCATTGTAGAGCAACCTTCAGGAGTGAAAATTACAGATTTTAATTTGAAAATATTGTGTTTACATTTTAATTGACTGTATTTTCTACTTTTGTTTAAAGTTCTAAGGATATTGGATATTTAGAAAAAGACATTTGAGAATAAACAGAATTCTGCCTTTGAAAAGTATCCAAATGCTATTAGAGTCTCAAACCTAGCGTGAAGAAATTTTCCATTAAGGTAAATATATTTCCTTCTTCTTTTGTTTTAGTGCTCTTGCATATAAGAAACTCAGGCCCTATAACACTTGCCTGCTTGATGGAATTTACTATAATTTTTCACTCTTCAAAATTGAGTCAATTTCATTCCTTTTCCCCCAACTCCTCCTCATAATTTAACCTGCAGAGATGTGTTATTGGTCTATGGAACATTATCTCTCAACATATACAGCAATTGTACAGGGGTCTGCATTCCTGTTGTTAAGATTTTCCCAAACTCAAAGAATGCAAATGTCATTATTGGGAATTACTTTGGAAAGATCTTAAATTATGGGTGATTCTAACTTGTTGTATGAAGAATGATTAATTATAGAAACCAGAAAGGTGAAGGGAATGCATAAAATTGGGCCCACCTATATCTATCACAAGAAGATTGCAAGGTCTGATACCCATATGTGTTTATGTTTATATATAATGATAAAAAATACAGATCCAAAATGTGATTCAGGAACAAAATTTTATATAATACTCACACCTCCCTTAAAAAAAACAGTACTGTAGTTGCAAAAACTTACCTCCCAAATCACACATACCCTCACTCTCCCCATTCTGAAAGCCATGCTAGACCATTCATTCAAGATTTCCATTGGATGAACCAAAACCTGCCTTGCTGATGTCAGCACATTACCCATTATATAAGAGCAAGGGTAGACACAAACGAGAGCGTTCATTTTCAGGAAATATCATTGTGATTGGCATTTTACACGTTCATCATTATTTGTGGGGGACAGGAAGAGGACATTTTTCTTTTGTCTCAAGTTAAGTGATAAAGGGACTTTCAGGGAGGGGGATAAAAGTCTGAAAACTTAATTTGACCCTTGGACTTTGGGAGACACTGGGAATGTCATAGTATACTGAACAAAGATAAAGTATAAATTATTTTACAATGACATAGCAAATGAATGATTTCCCAAGATCTAAAAACATGCTTGGTTTGTGTTATTGTATAAAGGATCTTAATCAGGATCACCACCCAGAGAGCAAATGTATCTCCAGAAAGAGGGAGAAAGGATATAATATCTAATGACCTGTGTCAAAGAAGAGTAGCAGAAAGACCCCAGAAAGAATCTATGAAGATCCTTCCATAACATCACACTGAAGAACAAGCTTATTTCAACATTCACCAAGTCCAGAGAGCATCAACACCATGATAGAATTGTACCTCCCACATACGCTTATGCTCATTATTCCAATATCACCTTACTTAGGTCCTACTGGCTGCCTGTGTAGAAGAGGGGAAGGTAAGTTCTGAAGAAGAGAGAGAGAGAGTGGAAGCTACTACAGGCTTCTAGGACTACAGATCTGAGTTAGAGGAGGCAGAAATGTTAAATGGATTTAGAGAAGAGGGGAAAAAATAAAACTAGTTTTTCTTACATACTGATAAACCCAGGATATTTTATCTGTATCCCCCTCCTTTTTTTTTTTTTTTTTACAGGGACAGAGAGTCAGAGAGAGAGGGATAGATAGGGACAGAGAGACAGGAATGGAGAGCGATGAGAAGCATCAATCATCAGGTTTTTGTTGCAACACCTTAGTTGTTCATTGATTGCTTTCTCATATGTGCCTTGACGGTGGGCCTTCAGCAGACCGAGCAACCCCTTGCTGGAGCCAGCGACCTTGGGTCCAAGCTGGAGGCCTTTTGCTCAAGCCAGATGGGTCAATGCTCAAGCTGGCGATCTCGGGGTCTCAAACTTGGGTCATCCGCATCCCAGTCTGACGCTCTATCCACTGCGCCACCACCTGGTCAGGCTTATCTGTATCTTATAGAAACAATACTTTTACATCTAGGTATTCAGACAAACTCACATAAACTCTCCTTTCATAAAATAAAATGTGTCTGTGTTTTGACACACTAAAGAGTAGCAATTTTTTATCAACCAGGTAGTCTGTATCAAATATGCCAAATAGAAGTGCTCTCTCAGGCCAGGTGTGTGTGAAGCAGATTACCCCCTAGTCAAACAAACACACCGAAAGACAGACATTAATAACACGTGGGACTTTTCTATGAAACCTTACCTTTGTCATGTTCAAAATGTGGATCTTATTAAATTGTTGAGTATTTAAATTTTCTGTTTTGCTTGTATAGTCTAAAAATTCAAACTATTTTTTTAAAATATTATTTAGAAAATTAGCTTTAACAGGGTGACATTGATCAATAAGAGTACATAGGTTTCAGGTAAACATTTTTATGCCATTTGAACTGATGATTGCTATACTGCATACACATCACCTAAAGTCAAATCTTTTTCTGTCGCCTTACATTTGTCCCTCTTCATACCCTTCCCTCCATCCAGTCCCCTGGGCTCCAAAATTTCATTGTAAAAACATTAGAGAAACGAAAACAGATACAAAAAGAAACTGTTAGTGAAAAGGCATTTTATATGTTATGTTGATATGAACACATTTTAATAAAGTGCTGAGCATATCTAAAATATTTAATTCTACTAATGTCATACAGTTTGTTTTCAAAGCTCAAACTACTCATGTAACTCCAGCAGGTCAGGTAATGGATATTCACAAGTCTGGTCCTGGCTGTTTAAGAGAAGAAAAAGAGACAGTAGCAGAAATTAGCAGGACAAGGCTGCTAAAAAGACAAACAGGGCAGAGTTTTAATATTTTAATATTATTATTCAGTTCAGATTTGAAATTATATTACATATTCCTTTTGATTCTGGTCATCCCCTAAAAGCAAACATAACCCCCCTCCCTTTTAGAATTATCAATCAAAAAAAAATATATTGAGAATTACCTTAGGGAGGACACTGTAGTCAGGCTATAATTCTTTCACCATTTGAAATAAGGTTTAACCAGAAAAGTTTACACAGAGTTAAAAAGTGACCAAATATTTAAAATGACTCAAATTGAGTAAGCTTTGCTTAGTTCAGGTCTGTTAAATATCAAGGGTGGAGATCCCAGCCTTGCATCAGGTCAGCACTTAAATTGGTCAGCTATCTCATATAGATAAACACCAAAGAGTCAAAGATGACATTTTAAACTAAATGGTTTTGAGAAGGTGAAGGCTGAGCCTGCCATAAACACACACACACACACACACACACACACACACACACACACACACACACACACACTCTCACACACGTTCCCCAAGTTACTTCTCAGGAAGTAACTTCTTCAACTACCAATATACACATTTAGGAGAATAAAGATGGAGGAAGACAAGAGAGTTTCTGTAGTAGCAAAAATAAAAATAAAAAAATGCTTATACAAATTGGCTCTTCTTAAATGGAATACCTGGGTTAGCAACAAAGACCATGTTGGAAAGAGAGTTTAATTATCCTCAAACTTCTGAAAGCTAGGGACAAAACACGCACTGTGGGATTCCAGATCCATCAGCAAGCTCTCTTACAGGTCACTCATCGCCAGGCCCCTTGGCTGCGCAAGCACCGGGCCTCTCCCACTTCAAAGGCCACAGAGAAACCCACCTCTCCAACCTCTCCGACAAAAGTCTCCTTTGAGCCTATGGGGAGTGTTTTTTCCCTTACTCTTCATCCCTGAGGGTAATTCCAGGATGCGCTGATACAATAATCTTGGGCAATAAAGTCTGAAACCTAAACACTTATGGGATGAACTTCTGTCTTCTAAAATGAATAGAGAAAAAGTTAGTATGATTTGAGGTATATCCTAAGTGTTGATTTTTCTGATGGAACTGTTTAATTTGATTCACATTGTGGCTGAAAGAGTACCCTGGAGCAATAGAACATGAAAGGCAGTATTTTTTAGTAACTACCGTGTTTCAAAAGATTCAGAAATACACAACATGCATCCTAAGAAACAATAGAATGTGCATTTTAAATAGACTGCCATAAAACATTCATAATTGTTTTTCAAATTCTTTGGAGATGTCTTGGTGTGAACAATATATTTATCTATTACTACTATTTTCTCTTGGCCATTTACCTTTTTGTATTCTTAGGAAACAACTTTTGACTTGAACACTTTCCCTTTTTGTTTATGCATAATAAAAATGACTCATAATTTTCCACATGACAGGCACTGTACTAATCTTTATCACATGAAACAGATTCTAAGTTTTACTCTGTTGTACAGATGAAAAAACTGAAATGCACAGTAGTGAGGCACCCACCCAAGTTCCCACCATAGCAAAGCAGGGACACTGGACTCTCCCTCAGTTGCTTCTTCTTTAACATCTGTGCTGCCCACCTTCTAACATACTCATACTCTTTTCTGACCTCTTGAACTCCAAGTCTTTTTCTGTACCCCTGAGGCATTGATTGGGTCATTTATTGGAAACATATCTTGTCCCATGTTCCAATGTCAGTTATTCAAGCAGACTAAGAACTTCTACTGGACAAATCTCAAATAGTGTATCTATCATGAAGGACATAAACCTTATAAAAATCACCCCATGACTCAAAGCTTAGTGGTTTCACAGTTTTGTAGCCTCTTCAGAGTCAACTGGTGTATATAAAGAAATATTTTAAAAATAGTTTTGAATAACCCTGGCCAATTGGCTCAGTGGTAGACTGTCAGCTGGGTGTTTGGATGTCTGGGGTTCGATTTCCAGTCAGGGCTCATAGGAGAAGAAACCATCTGCTTCTCCACATTTCCCTCTTTCTCTTTTCTCAATATCTCTCTCTTCCTATTCCACTCCAGTAGAGCAAGTTGGCCCTGGGTGCTGAGGATGGCAGACACCATGGCCTGGCCTGAGGCACTAAAATGGCTCCAGTTGCATTGGCCCAAGATGGGCAGATCATCGCCCCCTAGGCGTTTGCCAGGTGGATCCCAGTCGGGGTGCATGTGGGAATCAGTCTCTCTGCCTCCCGACTTCTCACTTAAGAAAAATAAGAAGTTTTTAATAACAGAGTCATAGATTTTAATACCAATTTGTTACATATAGTATTTGTATATATGGAGTGTTTATTGTCATAGAGTATGAAGAAAAATATTAAAATGGCTCATTCATTTGTGATGATGGTTATCCAAGTCATAGCTATCAAATATAGGCACTGATTATAGTCAAATAAGAAAGTCTCATAAACTTCCATAAACACTGATTGTTGAGCAGAGAGGCAGATTTCTCCTTTTATATGCAAAATTAAAAACAAAATAATTAAGAAAGTTTTTGTTTTTTAACTTTAGAAGTGAGGGATCTCTGAATTACTTCACTTTGATGTTAAGAATAAGGACTTTAGACAAGAGAGATTACTTTCCCTGGCAGTAATCATAATTTTCTCAAAATTTCCAAATTCAACCACTAGATGTCACACAGAGACCACAAAGAAAAATAACTCAAAACTTACAGTAGTCATACCCAATTTTAAAAGCTTTAATATTTAAGATGGTTTGGAAAAATTTTAAACACCAGGTATTAAAGGTGCAGGTCAGTACAATTATTTCACTTGATGCACGCACATACTTTATGTCAAAAACATAAAAAGAAAAGTGCTACCTTATCCACTGCAATGTGTTATTTTAGAAATCTAAGCAATTAATGTATGTCGATTCAAAAGATTCTACAGCTTCCCTTGGGCAGTAATTATATACTTTAATCTTGGTAGGAAAACCCTAGAATTCATACAACTGAAAATAAAAGGTCATATAATAGAAAAAACTCAAGGTACTTAAGCTCAGTAAGCTTTTGGATTAAATACTAGTATGGCTGCATGCTACTTGAATAAATGTGATATAATATTTACCATCTATGAGTATCAGTTTTCTTGTGTGTACAATGAAAATAATATCTATTAAGCAGTGATTATAAAGATTCAATAAAGTACTGTGTATACTTATCATTTGGAAAAATTCTTGGCATATTGTACTTACTCAATAAATCAAACCAACAATTTTAACTTAGCGCCTTCTTCAAAATTAAAATATGATGTAAATGTTATTATAGAATTATGAAACCCATATAAGGGATTTATAATTTAGACTAAAAAGAGTCACGGGTGGTTCACACATGAAGCCAGTAGCGAATTCAGTCTTAGAGGATGTATAGGTGTTCCAGGTCAGGGGAATGGGATACACTTTGCTGGCAAAGGAAAAGCAAGCATGATTTTTCTAAGTGGCAAGAGGGCTTGTTATACATCAAATAGAAATCGATGGTGGGTCAGTAATCACATATTTATAATGATAAGACTAGGATTTTTTTCATGAGACAGGTGAAAAGTATAACAGTTTGTAAAAACCATTCTGAGGAATTAGGAATTTTTTGTTATATGTAGTAGTGTGTTTTAAGGAATTTCACATTAGATGAGTCACATAATTAAATGCATGCTTAATAAAGATGTTCCAGTTTTCAATGTAGAAGTTGTAGTTGAGGGGTCTAAAGTTAACTAGTTGCAATGGGTTAGGGTCTGACATAAGGCAGTGTTAATGTGACAGACGGAGTAGAGTCAAAAGAATCACAGAATCAGAGGCTACAGAAAATGAAGAGGCTTTGGCACAGAAGTCATTGATTTTGGTTATATAAAATTTTGGTAAGTGAGAGAAATATTAACTCTGATGGTGAAGAAGAGGAGTTGCTGCCAGTCTAAGGGTTGACAGGATCTGAGGCCTTACTCCATTAGGTAATTGCCCATACATAGCTGGATCTCTTAGAATTGTAGATTGGGGTGTTTGCAATGGATAAGTGAGAGCTGAACCCACTGGAGGAAGATTGGGTTGCTCAAAAATTTACACTAAATTGAAAATAGCATCTGGCTATAGGCACAGGGACCTTTCAGAAATTAGTAAGTGAAAGAAGAGAGTCTGCACAGAAAACTGGGTGTATGAGCAAAAACAGAATTTCAAGATCATTTCTGATAGTTCAGAATTGCTTAAGCCTGCATTAGTGGGAAGGGAGAGTAAAGAGATACGAAAAGGGGGAAACTGACCAATAAAAATTTCCAGAAAGTGAAAGGAGATGGGATCCAGACTCAGACTGCTGATTGGCAAGATAAAGGCTCCCTCTCAACCTGTAATTCAAAATATGAACTATAATAAACCAAAATAAGTATAAGGAAGGCCAAAAGTTTGCAGAAGAAAAAATAAAACATCCCACCCATCACCCCACAAAACCAATTTTGAATCAAGAGAAAATTTATAAAATAGAAATTATGGCCTTTATTACTAAGAACCAGACTAGACATAAAAATCTCTCTGTAGTACATAATATATACATATGAGACCTATAAATGTACATATGATATATATAACACATATAACATATACACATATGTATACACACATATAATATACCATATATAACTTTATTGAAGTATAAAATGATCTCTCCTCTTTATACGTGTCTTATATCAATGAATTCTGAGTCAAATTATAAAAGTGGGGTCAGTTTTTCTCAAACACCATCACACTCTAACTATGTAGTTTTATTTTTTAAAAATTAACTTTTTTATGAAGAAAAACAAAAGTAATATTTATGTTAAAATAATTTGTTTTTCTATATTTAAAAATAGTATCAAGAGCATTTCTCTAGAAAACTTATGTTAAAGCTAACATTGAAAAAACATTTTTATAATTAAATAGTGAACTAAATATGAAACATTTTAATGCTTCATATCTTAAAGTCTTTAATATAAAGAATTTGTCATTTGTGATATACCATATAGGGTCGAATAAGAAATATTTTAAGAGATAAAAGAAGGAAATATGAAGAAAATTAATACTTTAGCAATAAAGAGGGTGCTGAAGTATGCAAGTTACTTTTTGTCTTTAGACTTTCTTAGCTTTTAAGATATTTCCAAGTCATAAACGCCTTTGATACTTTTTATAATTCATTGAAGTAACTGATCTATTGGATAGAATTGTTCACAATGACTACATTGACCACATACTTCTTAGCAATCTTTTATTCCACAGCGGGTATATGTTTGCATCTCAGATTCCTGTTAATAAGAAATTTTGTGACCACTTCTTAAAAAGTAAAAGTAAAGAAAGGCAGAGAAAACTGATTGGATTTCTACTCAGGGCTTGATTTTACACACGCCCACCCCAACTACGTAATCCTGTACACAAGGATCTCATTGTTTATTTTTATAGTTGAGGCTTTATTTAAAATTTTGTCTCTAAAGTTAATATTTGGCAGGACCAATAATGAAAATAAGCTGGTTTATATTTTTCTTATTTCAAGGTGTGTATGTGTTTGTGTATGGGCATGTTTTAATTTCTTGTGGTTTATCCAGATGAAGGTATCAGTCTTAGAGACATGGCAGCCCATGTGTGAGTGTTTATATACAGTGGGTGGAGAAGATTAACTATGTCCAAATTCTAATTAGATCACTTTACCTTGGTAGTGTTGAAGTTCTACAACTTATCAATGTCTCTACCTCCCTCTTTGCTCCTATGCTCTTGCTCAGAAAAGCATTTAAGTTCAACTCAGGTGTATTTATTAATAAATTCATTTACTTTCAAGTTTTTGAAACACATCAAAATTGGATCCCATGTTATACATTTTCACAAGAAGACATTTATTTTTAAAAGCTATGTGTATCTAGATAGTGATATTATTATGAAGGGTGTGGGGAGAAAAAAGAGAGCATTTGGTAACTAAGGTAGCAGAGATGTTTCAAAATAAATATGAACTTCTATTCTTTGAAAAATTTAGGTTTCCCCTTGACTAGCACAAAAGATCCAAGGAACAAGATTTTTTATGTCCACTATTTTAGTTTTCTAAAAAATTGTTCCCCAGTCACATAAGACAAAACAAAAAATTTAATTTGAAGTTGCAGAAGTTAATTTGCTGTTGAAATTTGCCAGCATCCCATCCATGTGAGAGTAAGCAACCCCAGTAGATTTCTATTACCTAAACTTTAAACAACGGTAATGCTCAAAAATTAAATATATTTTTGTTTTTCTTATTCTTCTTTCTCTAAACAATACACAAAAAAGTGAATGTTTTTATTGCAGAGATTTATTGCAAAGTGTCACTTCTGCTGTAAGTCAGTATATGATGATTCCACCTAACTTCTAAAGACAATATATTTGAATAATTTTCACTACATATATCTGAGATGTTAAATGACAATTATCATCTAAATCAGACTTACTTTTTAGTTTGGCATAATTTTAGGTTTGACTGTGCATCACTCATATATGAAGTCATTGAAAATAATGATAATAAGTATGTTATTCTTCTAGCCATTATCCTGTAAGAGAAAATTGCATTGCAAGGCCAGGAAGGATGTGAATGCACTGAATTTTGTGAGTGCAAGGCGATGCCAGCTGCAAGAGGAAAAGAACTTAAATAAGACAAACAGAATAAAACTCAAGTTAAGACATTAAATCTTACTGGGTGTGAGATTGTACAGTCTAGCAGCAGTAAATAGAGAGGTGAGATGAAGAAGCTAGAGTGGTTATGCAAGTAATTGTATGTGATTCCTAGGACTACTTTTAAAGGATTTGCTATCTAATAGTATTGTGCATATAAAAAAAAAGTTGTATATTAACACTTACTAAGTCTCAGGATGTATTCATTTGTATCAGGACTTATTTTCAGATGCAGGATTCTCTTTGGCTTTAAAATGTATGCATCAAAATTTTAATGTATATAAATATTAATCATTGAACACACACATGTGAGCAAGACGAAACACTCCTTAAGTACTGCTTCTGTTGCTAGAAAGTAAGGACAAAGATTTGTCTTTATGTCTCTTCTCCAATTGGATTAAAGCTGGTGAAACTCAGTGCTACTTGTTATGATGATAACTTTTGTATAACATGCTAAGTCCATTTTGGGAAAACAACAACAAGAACAACAAAATTTTGAATATAAAGGTAATGTGCCATTCTCTCTAGTAGGTAGAAGATTGCACTGTCACAAGTGAATTACCTTTCCCTGAGCTTTTTTCATAAGATAGCTGACTTCCTTAGAAGAAGATAGATATATATTTACAGACAGAAAAATAGCTAGCTAGCTAGCTCGGTAGGTAGATGATAGATAGATAGATAGATAGATAGATAGATAGATAGATAGATAGATAGACGATAGATAGATAGATGATAGATAGATTATCTTCAAGATAGACATTGAAATATACTACTGAAATAAAGACTTCTGAACAAGATTTGCCTTCCCCATTTAGTGTTTTACTAGTAATTGGTTAATTGCCAGTAAATTTTTAATGGAACAAAGCCATCACATATATTTATGATTTATGAGTTCATACTGATGTCTCCAACCCTAATGTATTACCACAGGATAATTTCAGGCTCTTCCTTTTGCTTGTATTTAAAGTATCACTCAATAGTAGAAACCTAATTTTCAATATTAGAAATTAATCTACTTGCTCAGTTTCAGTATACATGAATATAAATGCAGAAATGTTAACCTGTTCTTCTTCAGCAGGAAACAATTTTATCAACTAGAGTACAATGCTTATGAAACAAACAGCATTCCTTTGTTTCCAAAGGTGTTAAAGTCAGCATATTTTCCTTTCCTGCCCCCTCCAGAAATAATTAGGAGGTATGGCACATTTGTAATACACTTAGATTCTTTTTTTGGTCATATTCACATTCTATCCTGGGATCCCCAGACCTGCTACATGATTTTTTAAAATTCCCATGTATTGAATCTCACTCTTTGTTCTGTAAAGTTTTATGAGTTTTGACAAATGCATAATGTCATGCAATCAACATTACCGTATAATATGTTGTGTCTTCTAGGGCTAAAATTAAGTTCTGTCAGAGCTACATCCCTTCCTAAGGTTTTAGGGAAAATATATTTCTTCCCTTTTCCACTTTCTAGAGCATGTCCTGATTCCTAAACTCATTACCATATTACTATGACTCCTCCCTCTTTTGTTATGTCCCCTTCAACTTCTCCACCTCCTTCTTTTCCTTATAATGACTTTTGTGGTTACCTTGGGTTTATCTAGATAATCTAGAAAAATCTCTTCATCCCAAAATTCTTATTTTATTCTCATGTGCAATGTTCCATTTCATATGTAAGGTAACATACTGATTGTGCCAGGGATTTAGGACATAGATTCCTTCAGATGGTCATTATTCTGCTTTGCATGCTGATTTATAAAATCTTTCTTAAAGGACTTTAAAAACACAACAACAAAAATACTTTGCTTGTAGAGCAGTTCTGCTACTGATGGCTTTCCTCAATTTTTGTTGCAAAAAGTTTTATTCCCCCTTTACTTTTGAATGATAAATTCACAAGATATAAAATCAAAAGTTGGTATTTTTTTCTTTCATTACTTTTTTTATATATATATACATATATATTTTATTATTATTAATTCTAATGGGGTGACACCAATAAATCAGGGTACATATGTACAATGAAAACATCTCCAGGTAATCTTATCATTCAATTGTGTTGCATACCCATCACCAAAAGTCAAATTGTCCTCTGTCACCTTCTATCTGGTTTTCCCTGTGTCCCTCCCTTCCTCCCTATCCCACTCTTCCTTCCCTCCCCCCATCCCAAAACCACCACTCTCTTGTCCGTGTCTCATACTCTCACTTTTATGTCCCACCTATGTATGAAATCATGCTGTTCTCAGTTTTTCTTTTTTCCTGATTTACTTATTTGACTCCGTATAATGTTATCAAGGTACATCCATTTTGTTATAAATGATCCGATGTCATCGTTTCTTATGGCTGAGTAGTTTTCCATAGTATATATGTACCATAGCTTTTTAATCCACTCGTCTTCTGATGTACACTTGGGCTGGTTCCAGATCTTCGCTATTGTGAACAATGGTGCCACGAACATGGGGGCGCATTTCTTCTTTTCGAACAGTGCTATGGTGTTCATAGGGTATATTCATAAAAGTGAGATAGCTGGGTCAAAAGGCAGTTCGATTTTTAATTTTCTGAGGAATCTCCAAACTGTTTTCCACAGTGGCTGCACCATTCTGCATTCCCACCAGCAGTGCAGAAGGGTTCCCTTTTCTCCACATCCTCGCCAGCACTTATTCTGTGTGTTTTGCTGATAAGTGCCATTCTGACTGGTGTGAGGTGATATCTCATTGTGGTTTTAATTTGCATTTCTCTAATGATTAGTGATGTTGAGCATTTTTTCATATGCCTATTGGCCATCCGTATGTCCTCTTTGGAGAAATTTCTATTCATTTCTTTTGCCCATTTTTTGATTGGGTTGTTTGTCTTCCTGGTGTTGAGTTTTATAAGTTCTTTATAAATTTTAGTTATTAACCCCTTATCAGATGTGCTGTCGAATATGTTCTCCCATTGTGTGGTCTGTCTTTTTATTCTGTTCCTATTGTCTTTAGCTGTGCAAAAACTTTTTAGTTTGATATAGTCCCATTTGTTTATCTTGCCTTTTATTTCAGTTGCCCGTGGAGATAAATCGGCAAATATACTGCTGCTACAGATGTCAGAGAGCTTGCTGCCTATGTTTTCTTCTAAGATGCTTATGGTTTCACGGCTTACATTTAAGTCTTTTATCCATTTTGAGTTTGTTTTTGTGAATGGTGTAAGTTGATGGTCTAGTTTCATTTTTTGCAGGTAGATGTCCAATTTTCCCAACACCATTTGTTAAAGAGGCTGTCTTTACTCCATTGTATGTTCTTTCCTCCTTTGTCAAATATCAGTTGTCCATAAAGCTGTGGGTATATTTCTGGGTCCTCTGTTCTGTTCCATTGATCTATGTGCCTGTTCTTATGCCAGTACCAGGCTGTCTTGAGTATAATGGCCTTATAGTAAACCTTGATATCTGGCAGAGTGATACCTCCTGCTTTATTTTTTCTTTTTAAGATTGCTGAGGCTATTCGTGTTCTTTTTTGGTTCCATATAAATTTTTGGAATATGTGTTCTATATCTTTGAAGTATGTCATTGGTATTTTAATTGGTATTGCATTGAATTTATAAATTGCTTTGGGTAATATAGACATTTTAATGATGTTTATTCTTCCTAGCCATGAGCACGGTATGTGCTTCCACTTGTTTGTATCTTCCTTGATTACTTTTGTCAATGTTCTATAATTATCCAAGTACAAGTCCTTAACCTCCTTGGTTAAATTTACTCCTAGGTACTTTATGTTTTTGGCTGCAATAGTGAAGGGGATTGTTTCCTTAATTTCTTTTGCTGATATTTCATTGTTGGTGTATAGAAATGCCTCTGATTTCTGAGTATTAATTTTATATCCTGCCACCTTCCTGAATTCATTTATACGGTCCCGTAATTTTTTGACTGAGACTTTAGGATTTTCAATATACAATATCATATCATCTGCAAATAGTGACAGTTTTACTTCTTCTTTTCCAATTTGGATGCCTTTTATTTCTTCTTCTTGTCTGATTGCTGTAGCTAGGACTTCCAGAACTATGTTGAATAAGAGTGGTGAAAGTGGGCAACCCTGCCTGGTTCCTGATCTTAAGGGGATTGCTTTTAATCTTTGTCCATTTAGTATGATGTTTTCTGTCGGTTTATCATAGATGGCCTTTATCATGTTCAGGAATGATCCCTGTATTCCCACTTTACTGAGAGTTTTGAGCATGAATGGGTGCTGGATTTTATCAAATGCCTTTTCTGCGTCTATTGAAATTATCATGTGATTTTTGTCCTTCCTTTTGTTTATGTGATGAATCACATTGATTGATTTGCCAATATTGAACCAGCCTTGCCTCTCCAGAATAAATCCCACTTGATCGTGGTGTATGATTTTTTTCATATATTGCTGGATCCAGTTGGCTAATATTTTGTTGAGAATTTTAGCGTCTAAATTTATCAGGGATATAGGCCTATAATTTTCTTTCTTTGTGTTGTCTTTGCCCGGTTTTGGGATCAGAATTATGCTCACCTCATAAAAGGAGTTTGGAAATCTTCCTTCCTCTTGAATTTTTTGAAATAGCTTGAGAAGGATAGGAGTTAGTTCTTCTTTGAATTTTTGATAGAATTCACTTGTGAAGCCATCAGGCCCAGGACTTTTCTTTTTTGGGAGTTTTTTGATAACTGTTTCAATCTCATTTGTTGTAATTGGTCTGTTTAGGTGTTCTGATTCTTCCAGATTGATTTTTGGAAGGTTATATGATTGAAGAAATTTGTCCATTTCACCAAGATTGTATAATTTTTTGGCATATAGTTCTTCATAGTATTTTCTTACAATGCTTTGTATTTCTGTTGTGTCCGTTGTTATTTCTCCACTGTCCTTTCTAACTTTATTTATTTGAGTCCTCTCTCTTTTTTTCTTGGTGAGTCTAGTTAAAGGTTCATCAATCTTGTTTACCTTTTCAAAGAACCAGCTTCTTGTTTCATTGATCCTCTGTATTGTTTCCTTAGCCTCTATGTCATTTATTTCTGCTCTGACCTTTATTATTTCCTTTCTTCTACTTGTATTGGGTTTTATTTGTTGTTGTTTTTCTAGTTCTTTTAGATGTAGGGTCAGGTTGCTTATTTGAGCTTTTTCTAGCTTCTTATGATATGCGTATAGTGCAATAAACTTCCCTCTCAGAACTGCTTTTGCTGTGTCCCATACATTTTGAGTTGATGTATGCTCATTATCATTTGTTTCTAGAAACTTTTTAATTTCTTCTTTGATCTCATTGTTAATCCATTCATTATTTAATATCATGCTATTTAGTTTCCAAGTGTTTGAGTATTTTTCAGTTTTTCTTTTGTGGTTAATTTCTAGTTTCATGGCATTGTGATCAGAGAAAATGCTTGATATAATTTCAATCTTCTTAAATTTATTGAGACCATTTTTGTGTCCTAACATGTGGTCTATCCTAGAAAACATACCATGAGCGCTTGAGAGGAATGTATATTCTACTGCTTTACGGTGAAAAGTTCTGAAGATATCTATTAAATCAAGTTGATCTAGTGTCTCCTTTAAGTCTGCTGTTTCTTTATTAATTTTTTTTTCTTGAGGATCTATCCAGTGTTGTTAGAGGGGTATTGAAATCTCCTACTATGATAGTATTGCTATTAATCTCGCCCTTTATATCCATCAAAGTCTGCTTTATGCATGGCGGGGCTCCTATATTTGGTGCATAGATATTTACAATAGTTATATCTTCCTGTTGAATTGTTCTCTTTATCATTATGTAGTGTCCTCCTTTATCTCTTACTACAGCCTTTGTTTTAAAGTCCATTTTGTCTGATATAAGTATTGCTACCCTGCTTTTTTTTCATTTCCATTTGCATGAAATATTTTTTTCCATCCTTTTACCTTCAGTCTATGAGCATCATTTGTTTTAAGGTGTGTCTCTTGTAGACAGCATATGTATGGGTCCTGTTTCTTCATCCATGCAGCTACCCTATGTCTTTTGATTGAATCATTTCATCCATTTACATTTAAGGTTATTATTGATATGTAGTTGTTTATTGCCATTTTATTCTTTAAAGCTGTATTCTTCTTTTGCTCTATTCATTCCTCCCTTTAAACTGTTCACAAGAGGCCCCTTAGTATCTCTTGCAGAGTTGGTTTGGTTTTTATGAATTCCTTGAGGCTTTCTTTTTCTGGGAAGCTCTTTATTTCTCCTTCAATTTTAAACGTTAGCCTTGCTGGATAAAATAGTCTTGGTTGTAGGTTCTTGTTTTGCATTACTTTGATTATATCTTGCCATTCCCTTTTCGCCTCAAGTGTTTCTGTTGAGAAGTCCGATGTCAACCTTATGGGGGATCCTTTGTAGGTGATAGTCTTTTTTTCTCTAGCAGCTTTTAAAATTTTTTCTTTATCCATTAGCTTTGGTATTTTAAGTATGATGTGTCTTGGTGTAGATCTTTTTGGGTTTCTCTTTAATGGAGTTCTGTGTGCTTCTTGAACGTGTGGAGTGTTTCCCAGCCTTAATTTAGGAACGTTTTCTGCTATGATTTGATTGAACAAAGTTTCCATTTCCTGTCCTCTCTCCTCTTCTTCAGGCACTCCTATGATGTGAATGTTGTTTCTCTTCATGTTGTCACAGAGCTCCCTTAGAGTTTCCTCACATTTTTTGAGTCTCTTTTCCTTTTTCTTCTCTGCTTCTGTGCCTTTGTTTATTGTGTCCTCTAACTCGCTGATTCGATCCTCAGCGTCATCCATCCTGCTTTTAATTCCTTCCATTGTGGTCTTCAGTTCTGATACTGTATTTGTCATTTCTGTCTGATTCTTTTTTATTATTTCAATTTCGTTTTTTATACTTGTTATCTCTTTATTTAGGTGTTCATAATGACTATCCATTGTTGCTCTAATATCTTTGAACATCCTAACTATCATTATTCTAAATTCTGCTTCTGGTAATTTTGTTATATCTTGTTCATCCAGGTCCTTCTCTGTGGATTTCTCTTGATTCATTTGGTTTGCATTCCTCTGCCTGCCCATTTTTTCTGTGTATAAGCAAGTTGTGGCCACTGGAGTCCAGTAGGTGTTGCCTTTGTGTTCTCTAGGTGTGGTCTGTTGCAGGTCCCCCACCCCCTCTGCCGGTGCCTAGGGTGGTTGGGTATGAGCGTTGTCAGAGCCGGCCCACTGTGGCTTTTGCTGTGATTTCTGCCTCTCCTCTGTTTGAGGGGCTGTCACTGAAGCCACAAGACTTAGTACCAAGGGTAGAGGTGAGCACCTTTGCTCAGCTGCGGACCCAGCCTATTTCCGGACTTCCGCCCAGAACCAGCAGTCGGAACCTGCTCGCTATAGTTCCGCGGGTTAGGCGGGGCTTTTGACGTGCTCGCAGCTGTAAGCTTTTGCCCGTCTGGAGCTTTAGCCCCGCCCTCGAGGCCAGGGCCCTTCTGCGCAGGGTCGGAAACCAAGGTTTATTGGGGCGGGCGTGTTTCCTGGCTTCCGCTCATCTGCGTACTTCCTCTAGTCCCAGACTCTACCCCGCCCCCGCTTTCGGAGCCCGCTCGTGCACGTATACTGTCCAACCGCGGTTTCTCTGGCCCGGGGGATTGGGGGATGGTAGCGTCAGCTCAGCCGCGAGCCCCTGCCCGTCCCTAGTCCTAGCCCGGTCCCTGCGGTCAGGGCTGGCTTGCACAGGGCCTGCCCGTTCCTGGTCTCCCGCTTTGTCCCCGTAAGTGGGATTAAGGGCGGGCCCGCAGCTTCCGGACCACTTTCGCGCGTCCCCTCTGACCCTCTGGGGTAGACCGAGCTCACACTGGCTTGGCCTCTGCCCACGCCGACAGAACCGCGTTTCAGCGTCCTGCCGCCCACCATGCCCTTAAGCAGCCCTCAGCAGAGTAGGATGGGACCTAATACTCCACACTGTAGGCCTGGGAGCTCCCTCACTTGTTTCACATCTCAAAACTGTCCAAACGCCTCTTCTAGGCTCTAGGACTGCAGGCTGGGGCTTGGTTCCTGGGACCCAGGTCCCTCCCTCTCCGCCAAACTTTCCTCCCGCCCCGCGGGTCTCTCCGGGCTGCCGTTTGCTCCGGGGAGCTGGGCAGCCCTCTTCGCGTTTTCGCTATTCCTACCAGTCTCAATGTGGCTTCTTCTGTGTTCCTTGGTTGAAGAGTTCACTTAGTTTAGTTCATAGTTGGTTTATCCAGATGATGGTTCTTTAAATTGAGTTATAATCCACTTTGGTTCTGGGAGTTGGAAGTTGGTACGTCCGCCTACTCTGTCGCCATCTTTCTTCCTCTTTTTCATTACTTTAAATAATTCACTTTAATCTATTCTGGTTTATATGGTCTTTGAAAAGAAGTCTATTGTAATTCTTATTCCTCTTTCTCTAGACATAAAGAAAGAGAAAATTCTTTTCCCTGTTTCATTTATTATTTTCTCCTTTTTTTTATTTTTCTGATGTTTGAATGTGATATTTTCATATGTATATTTTTGTTTTTATCTTGTTTCATGTTCTCTGTGCTTATTGAATCTGTAATTTGGTGTCGGTCATTAATTTAAAAAAAATTTTACCCATCATTACTTTAAATGTTTTTCTACTCCTTCATTTCTTCTTTCAGTGGTATTCCAATAATGTGTATGATACATTTTTCAAAATTGCCTCATAGTTCTGGTATATTACAGTTCCTCTCTTCAAATTTCACATTTTTTTTTTTTTTTAAGATTTTATTGATTTTTTTCCCCCAGGGACAGAGAGAGAGTCAGAGAGAGGAATAGATAGGGACAGACAGACAGGAGCAGAAAGAGGTGAGAAGCAACAATCATTAGTTTTTCATTGCCATTGCGACACCATATTTGTTCACTGGTTGCTTTCTCCATGTGCCTTGACCATGGGCCTTCAGCAGACCTAGCCACCCCTTGCTGGAGCCAGCGACGTTGGGTCCAAGCTGGTGAGCTTTTGCTCAAGCCAGATGGGCCCACGCTCAAGCTGGTGAGCTTGGGGTCTCGAACCTGGGTCTTCCGCATCGCAGTCCAAAGCTCTATCCACTGCGCCACTGCCTGGTCAGCAAATTTCAGTTTTTAAAATTTTAGAATTTTGACATATTTTTAAACTTATTGCTGTTTCCTCTACCATGCCCAGTCAGTCTACTCTTGAGTTCACTAAAATCATTTTTCATTTCTATTATATAGTTTTGATTTCTTTTATGTGTTTTATTTTTTCTTGTAGCTTCCACTATTTTTCTAATATTATTTATTTTTTCTGTTGTTTACTTTTTTCATAAACTCTTAATATATGAATCACAGTTATTTTAAATGTCCTGTATAATAGATCAAAATTTTCTGAAATGTCTGAATCTAGTTAGTAATACTTGCTTTGTTTTCTCAGGCTAATTTTTTTTCTTACCTTTAGAAGACCTTGTGATTTTTTAAACCAGTATGATGTATTTGATAATAGGAGCTCAAGTAAAAGAGATTTAGTGTGAAGTATTATAATAATCTGGTTAGGATTAGTTTATATATAATGTTTACTGTAATTACAGATGGTAGAATCTCAAATTCCACTAGCTACTTTATTTTGTATCATATGTTGCCTTAGGAGTCCCCTAAGAAAATCTCCTCAAACACAATCTGTGTTTTCCAGCTCTTCCACCTGTAAATATTTGCTATTATACCAGAACCTTGTTTTTGTGGAAGCAAAGTATAAGAGAAAGAAAGCTTTCTATAATCTTATACATAATAGTCTTTTAATGGGCTGAGCTGGTGCCTCTGAGTTATGTGTGTTTCTTAGTTGTCTCCCATCTCTTAGGCGATAGGACAGGTAAAGGGAGTTAGAAGTGACAAAATGTAATGTAAGCTTGTGGGTCAAGTCTTTTCCCCTGAAGAGTAGGTCTTTGGTATGGTAATTGCTCTGGTCATTTTTAAAATTGTTACTTTTCCCCTCCCCCATACTAAAGTTACAAAGAAAATTTTAAAAAAGTATTCATTGATTTTACAGAGAGAAGAGAGTGAGAGAGTGTGAGAGAGAGAGAGGTAGAGAGAAACATCAATTGTTGTTCTGCTTACTTATGCATTCATTGGTTGATTCATTTATGTGCCCTGACTGGGGATCAAACACACAGCCTGAGTGTTTTAGGACTACGTTATAACCAAGTGACCTAACTGACTAGAGCCCAAGACATTTATAAATTAGAAAAGAAATTTAACAAGTCTTAGGTAGTTGGGAAGAATATCAACAAAAATGTTCCCATCCTATATCAAAAAAGTAAAATGCCTTAAGAAAGGCCACATTAATCATGGAGTAAATATGGAAAGTATGCAAAATGCTAAAACAAAAATATATGTGAATAGAGCACAGAAAGAACAAAAAAATTAATTTTAGAAGAAAGCTTCCCCTAAATGTTTTGTGCTATAAAAAACTTAAGAAGAATGTAATTTTAAGAGAGAAGTCTTTAAATGTAAGATGATTAAATGTGTGAATGAACTGAAAAAAGAGATTGTAAAATTAAATGAACAGAGGACCAAGGTGACACCATTATAGATCTAATTAAAGAGAAGGAAATATATAGTATATAGTATATAGAAAATATTAATCTAAAGTAAAGATAAATGGTGTGATGGAACTGAAAACCCAACAAATGGAATTTTTAGAAATTACATAATAGTAGAAAATATTTCTGAAATCGAAAATAATTTTTACTGATCAAAAGCACACTGTTTTCAAGAAATTCATTAGGAGAACTGATTTCATGACATTCTGTTAAAGTGATTGAATTTCAAGGATAAAGAAAGAATTCATTAGGTATCCAGGAACTTACAAAGGGAATAAATCTGGTTGGGCTCAAATACCTTCATGGAAAAATGGTGTGCCAGGAGATAATAGAACAATATTTATAAAATTCTAAGGGAAAAGTATGTCTCAAGAATATTACAACCAAGCAAGTTATGATCCAAGTATAAAATGGCAATATTGACATACTTATTCATGGTAAAGACTCAAGAATATGTTATCCCTCATCCCATTTTAAAATGAAACCATATAAGAGAAAAATGAAGAAATCAATGTAATATAACTGAATACCTGATCTGTGGTGGTGCAGTGGATAAAGTGTCGATCTAGAATGCTGACATCGCCAGTTCGATGTTTACTCGGTCAAGGTACATACAGGAAGCAACTACTACGAGTTGATGTTTCCCATTTCTCCCTATACTTTCTCTCTCGCTCCTCTCTCTAAAAATTAATGAATTAAAAAATAAATAACAAACTGAATGATGAACATTGAATCCCTGTATATATAAGGTTGAAAATAAATAATTGTGAGAAATATTTTTTATAAAGTAAGGCAATGTATTACTAAAAATTAGCATACTTAAAAATAGTTTATCTTTTAGATTCATAAACAGTTTTTACATTTTCTTAATGCATAGTTTAGAATATGGCTGAATTCTAAAACTCTGTTAGGAATTTAAAATTTATGTTAAACCGAAGGAAGACAAATTTAGTGATATAAGCATTACCTAATTTTATGAAATTTAGAAATAAATGGAATTTGTTGGAGCATCTTGGTTTTTAGAAAACATCTGCTTGTACAGGGTGTGGCAAAAGTAGGTTTACAGTTGTAAGTGCATAAAACAGTTTATTCTTGTTATTATTTATTAATTATTGGATTATTTTTCACAGGAACTATTGTAAACCTACTTTTACTCTACTCTCTATATATTAAGCCTGTTATAAAAATACTAAGGTTGTTAGATAGTTTAGAAAGAAAACACATAAAGAAAATTCTTAAAAATACTTAAAACCCTGTGGTGAGCATCCTGTCCACAGAGCTAGGCATTAACTCAGTGGTTATTTGGAGCTTAAAGATGCAGGGTCATTTTGACACTTTCTGTCCTCTTAATAAACTGACATTCACATTGGACCAGATAACTTCTACACAAATCTTTTCAAACCAAGGTATCCTGTTCAATTCTTTAAAGTGAGTACAGATATAACATACTGTGAAATTCCCATGAAGTCTAAATTATCTTTTTGGTGTAGTGGTTTGGCCAAATATCACAGAAAAAGTGAAACCTTAGTTGCACTCAAATGCATTATCGGGTTTGGAAAAACAGAAGTGAAGTTGGAGGAATCTATTTGGAAAGCAGTATAGTAAAGGTAGAATGGAGGAAAAAGTAGATTTACTGTATTAAAGTGCTAGTGTGAGGCGTTCATAAAAGAAATACTAGAATATAACAGTGGAAAGATAGGTGAAATTAGGTGCTATTGTCAAGAGTCTTTAGTGCCTGCTAAATAGTACTTGCAACATAGTCATTGCAGATTTTAAGTGTGTGTACAGGATCCAAGAAAGATAAAGGTTTTGTTATGGTTAATCTACTCTCAATGAAGGAGATTGATAAATGAATAAATTTAATAATTAATCCAAAGTCTAGATGTAACTGTTTCCATAAAGAGAAAATAAAAGAATCAGGCAATTGTCTTTTCATTGACTTTTCAAAGCCCCTTAAATGTTTAAGTCTTATTGTCAGCCTTTTCTATTTTCTGATTTTCTTCAATCTTTTAATAACTCAAAAGTTCTTTTTCAGCTCTGTTATTGAGTGTTCATTTATACATTTCCTGTATTTTTGATGATTTCTAATCATGCTTAATTCTCTAATTCATCAGGAATATATTTTGTTAAGTAGTTTTAAATAATAATACATTTTTATAACTATTGTAACATATGTACTTAGTAGATCGTCTTACTTTTCCACACATACTTGTGATCTCTTATTTATTACACATTTTTAAATGAGAAGATTTATTTTCAGGATATATCGCATTTTTCATCTATCTCACTGACCTCTTCATGTTGTGATTTCTCTCTAACTTCTACCATGCATTGGACTATAATTACTGGTTTGCTTGTCTGTATGCTTAAATATCTATTTACTCATAGTGGAATTTGTAGACCAATAGAATTATTTTTTTTGCTCAGTAAGTGATTGAAAGAATAAATGAATTAGATAGTTTAATAAGTTAAATAAAAAAGATATTTGTGCATAATTATTAGGAACATAAACATGTCTGTTTTAATGAAGTAAACACAATTCTGAGGAACCAGATGAGTACTTATGAATGCTTACAATGCTGGTGAAAAAATGTGTGGTTGTGACTTGCCCTATTTTTTTGAAATTATGTATAACAATCTTTGTTATTCAGCACTGAATTCAACCTGAACACTTATAAGTTGAGAATAAAACATGAAGAATTATGAACACTTACCTTCAAGAAACTGCCCTGGGTTTTCCCTCTCTCTGATGAGGCATTTATTCTCTGTACCCTCATAGTCATCATCCTTATTTCTTCTGTCTCACAATTTAGCATCCATTTGTTGGTCTGTTCACTATAATGTTATTTTGTCAGGAGCAGGGACCATTTCCAATTATTTTTGAAACTTCAACTTGATAGTTTATATTTATTTATTTATTTAATTTTTACTAGAAATAGAAAACTCTTTTATGAGTTCATAGGGTGCTTATAAATATTTTTATTTTCCCAGTTTGGTCATTGTTATGCTATTATCAGAACACTGCCTTATTGCTCAATGTCTTACTATAAATAATACATCAACTTTCAACATATTTATTTCATTGTTATGATTTTGGCAATAGTCATAACAACTAAAGAGCATAAAAAATATGTTTACAGAACATAAACGATTGCAAAGACTTTACACATATTTCAGCACTTGATCCCCAAAACAACTCTTGAAGGTAAGATTTCACTATGATTACTCTAAGTATATGCAAAAGTGGAGATTGGAGTGGTTAAATTAATACAATGCAAAATTGAGAATGAATTTCTAGTTTCAAGCAATAAATTTCAAAATATTTTTATTGCATAATGAGATAAACTATATAGTCTTAAACTAGAAGGCTCAACTATTTCTTCATGAAAGGAGCTCTTGAAACATCAAATACAAGGAAACAATGTCAATTTATCTGGAAATTTTATTATGTGTTACAAAACTATGACAAAAATACCTTTTCCTCTGTTTAATCCATATGAGCATTTATCTCTTTAGGCCAATAAAGTATTATACCCTAGTTATTCCGTGATTTCAGAGAAACAGAAAGGAATAGAGAGGGAGACAGAGAAGCATTAATTTGTTGTTCCACTTAGTTTTGAGTTCATAGTCACTTCCTGTATGTGTTCTGATAGGGATTGAACCTGCAAACTTGGTGTTTCTGGAGGATGCTCTAACTGACTGAACTGGCCAGGGCCTACAATAAATATACTTTAAGATAAATCATTAATTTAATAAGTCAACTTCAGTTAAATTATTTATATTCTTATGTGAGCATATGTATTCTTATAAGGTAAGAATAGTGTGCATATGATTTAATTTTAGCTGTACTTAAAGAAGCAAAAATGTGAACAGTCCTCATAATTAGATATTTGGTCACTGCAAAATTCCAGACAAGCTGTTTATTCATTAGGTTAGTAGATACCAAGCCAACATAGCAGTAGGTCTAAGGTGGAGCTCATGTATTTCATAGATTAAAAGATGCCATTATTTATAAAACGGTTAATTTAATACATTTGGTACAATTACCAGTTCATTGACTGCATTCCAAGATTTTAAGATGTTTTCCATTTTCAGAACAATCTTACAAAAGTGGAAATTCAGTTTAGTCTGCTACCAGCATGAAAGTAGTGATCAAGCCAATGAAGGATACATTTGCTCTTTACAAACAATCTGCTGCCCAGTTGTCCATTTCAATGTGTTGTTTAGAGAGCACTTCCCATGCCCAATAAAGGCATCAACTGAAATCAGCACCATGGCAGCACAAACTGATTCCTTATGGAGAAAAACATTCCCCAAATCGCTGATAGGCTATATTTAATATCCCAGTTACCATGTTATTTCCTTGGAACTCAAAGTAGATTTAATCATGTTCTGGTTAATTATTCAACATGACTAAGGGTTTTACTCTATCATTTTGTCATTGAATAGATAAATGACTCTGAAGCAATGAACATCTTCGACACTATTATAGTGAACATTACCTATATTGAGAGATTTTTGGTTTCAAATAATTGAATATACACCCCAAAGTAGAAATCAACTTTATCAGAGAACACAAAGTATGTGAAGTGGTTCCATGGTTGGATCACAGCTCAGTGGTACGATTTGTGCTCTCGGTCCTGTCTACCTCTGCTTTACTGTACTCAACACATCAGCCTGTGCAAGTCCATATTTCCAAAATGGTTATAACAACTCCAGGTATGACAGCATCCTCTTAGAGAGGGGGAAATTCCCTCCTATAATTTCTTTTAATTAAAGAAAAAAATTTTCCTGTGCTCAGCCCCCACACTCAAGACATTCACTTTTCTTTTTTTTTTTTACTTTTCAGGAGCAATTACTTATGTTTATTTGGCAATAATTTATAATCATAGAAATAACGCAGTTCAAGAAATTAATAAAATATGTTAAAAAAACAGACTTAAATCATGGCTCTCATACCTAATATCTCATAACAAAATATTTAGCAAATACTTTATGAGGTGCTGATATAATCTCCCAAAATATGTCTAATTTTATCAATGAAGTGGAGAAACTGTAAATTATAAAGTACTTTCCAAGAATGAATGATTAGTAAAGGATTGCCAAAGCACTTTTTTCTCCCCACAAGTTCATTCATAATGATAACACTGGGGAACAAAATTTTTGTTGCATCCACAAAAACACCCCCCTTTTTTTTTTTTTTTTTACCTAGTTCGAGTGTGCTGATCTCAAATCTGACATTAGTTTTTCTCTGTAAGCTATAGTGTTTTTGCAATTCATGATTTTAGGTTTTCATTTTATTGTAAAATTTTTAACATTTACTTTAACATAATGAAGTAGAATGTCTTCTTGGGTATCATCTTTGTGAAAATATACTAATTTGAGGTCCATTGAATGCACCTGCTTTTATCTTCTTGAAAGACAAGGCAGGAAAAGCAGAAATAATATGTTGAAAGCATTCACTTTCTCTATTCAAAGCCTGAACAAACTGCTTCATTAAGCCAAGTTTGTTGTGAAGTGGGGAGAAAATGATCCTGTATCAATTAACTATAGGTACAAATACAATATTTTGCATTCCTACTTGCAGGGCTTCACATTTTTACTACTCCTTCTGTGTCCAGTGTTTCTCCCAAGCTCAGCTGTCCCACAAACACAGAAAGCAAGGATACTTTGTGAAAGCTCTCTGTTGTCCTAACAGGAAATTGAGCATTTTAAGATTCACACAAATGATCCAGTTATGCTCCTCATACTTCAGAAAGTCGAAGACAATTTTTATGTCATTATAATCTTCTCACAGATGAGTTGAATAACCAATTGGAACCGCTGCATAAACATTACCGTTATGTAAGAGAACACATTTCAGACTCTGTTTAGAGCTGTCAAGAAATAGCCGCCATTCTGTTGGACTGTAAGTGGTAATACCTAGCTGGCTGAGAAAACTACTGATATCATGACAGTAAACAAAGTGTGTGTCTTTGGAAAAAAAGTCCACAAAAATTTGTTCACACGTCCTGAAATGGGATAGTTTAGCTGACCGGTGAAGTCTATTCTTTTCTTAAAGCTTGGAGGCTAATAACTCAGCTGCTTTCTTTATAGGCCCAAATCTCTTACTAAGTCATTCAATTTGAGATGGCTGAACTGCTGAGGGGTTAATGACTGCTTTGCATTAGAACAAGACCCTTCAGATTGTACAACCATTTCCTCATGCATCTTATCAAAATACACTTGATCACCACGTTCACTTTCTTCATCCTTAGCAGAAATAAAAGCATTGAACACTGGAACCGGGAGTGTCTCAGAGTGTGGGATAGGTCATACTGCTGAAGGAATATTAGGATATGCGATCATATGCCATTTTTTCTTGCCGATGCCTTTTGTATGGATCAGACAGAAATAACAGTCACTGCTGTGGTCCTTAGGTCATGCCAAGCCATGGAAATACCAAAAGGCATTCTTTTGTGTTTTCTTTTTGTCCGGTCAGGAAGCATATCCTCACAATTATGACACACAATACTTGATCACCAAGAGGAACTTGAAAACTGGCAATATATGCACGTGTCATAAATGATGAAATATTGCGCCTTTGAAGTTGAAGTGTGTAACAGCCACATATATAATAGAAGGTGTCAGGACTATTCTTACAATTACGCCTACTCAAAGAAGCCATGATTCAATCTTAAAACAAAATACAAAGGTTTTCTTTATCAGATAATAATTTTTTACATTTAAAAACAACTATAATTATGTAAAAGTGATGTTTGTAAAACATTAATTTTCTTGTGATTATGTTCAATCCAAGAGTCGTTGCATTTTAACTCCAATTTAAAAACCAGTGCATTCCATTAACTGTAACAAAAAGAAATTAAAATTGCATAAAAACTGGAGCATAAACATAAAAATGGATTTCAGGTCTCGAATCAGTGCTGCAGAAATATATAGAAAAAGTTTTAAAACCTCATGCAACAGAAAAAGAAAAAAAAATTGTTCCCCAATGTAATTAATTTGAAGAGTACTTGAAAGTATTTATATAGAATTAATATTGATACAAGAAGCAGTTTTTATGTACTCTTTTTGAGCATAATCATGTAAATATGACTTTAATTTGCTTTCCTCTGTGTGTTATTTTCCAACAGCCTTTATAACAAATTATTGCAAACTTGGAGCCTTAAAGAACAGAAATTCACTCTCTCTCTCTCTGTCTGGAGGCCAGAAGTTCCTTTGGAGAGTCTAGAGGAGAATCTGTTTCTTATCTTTTCTAGCCTCTGGTGGCTACTGGTACTTCTTGGCTTGTACTGTATCATTAGACTGTCTTCCTTCATGACCTTCTCTTTTTCAGGACTGATGACCAGCTAGCAATATTTGGCTGAGGGGGTGTTATTTTTTCAAATAGTCTAGCCAGGAAAGCCTCATGGTCTTCCCTAAGAAAGTGAACCAATGTAGCAGAGACTCTAGGATCAACCAAATATGTGGAATATATTTGTGCTTCTGAGCACTTTTCTTCCTTGCAGTTAGATTTGTTGTGTTACTAAGTGGTGACCACTAGAATGTGGAAAGAAAGGATATATGTCACTTTCAGGACAGATCGTCAAACTTATCAGTTATGTAATTATTCTTACTTTCTCTCTCTCCTGTTACTTGTGTCCCCAAAATTACAGGATTCTAAGATGGTGGAGTTGCCCAATGATAACTGACATCTCTACTTTGAGGATAACTGTCCAAGGGTGCTTCCCAGCTTTTACTGAACTGTGACACTAGCACAAACAAACAAACAACCAAAAACAAAACTCATTAAAAATCCCTGAACTTTGTTAAGCTAGTTATATGTGTGGTATATCTTTTAAAAAAGTGTTAATGACCATAATCAATATTCTAGTTCTGTAGCTAACAGAAAGAAGTATGATTCAGGCAGAGGCCCTGAGGCTGGATCAAGGTCAGTATGTGTGAGGATTCTAGGGTATCTGGAATAGAGTTAGAGGAGGATAGTTTTAGGAGATGAAGTCAGGAGATAAAATGGAAATCATGCTGTGCTATTGTTAGATTTGGCTTGTTCTCGGAGTAAGAGGATTCATATAAAAAGAGAGATAGAATCTAACCTTCACTTCAAAATGACCATCGTGTCTACTTTATTAAGAATTGGTTAAGGGGAAGTAAAAGCAGAGGAGCCCACTGGAAGATTGCAGTAATATTAGTGAAAGTGATGTTGTTTTGAGACAGGTGATACTGGGGGTGCCTTAGATGTGTGGTGTGAGAGAAAAGGATAAGTTAAGGATGAAACTAAGTTTTCCACATCAGCATGTGAAAGAAAATATTTGCTATTAAAGATGACTAAAAAGAAGACTTCTAGTTTTTATTGAAGGGTGGGAAGAGTGGAGAAGACTAAATGTCAACCTGTTAACTTTGAGATGCTTTTAAGACATCCAAGTAATATTTTGAGTAGGCATTTCCACATGGAAATATAAATTGGGAAATCACTAATGGATACATGAGATGAGGTGATTTCAGTAGGGCAGTTACTTTTAAAGAGAAGATATCAATGAACTGAGTTCTGGGAACCCTGAAGTTCAGAGGCTGGAGACCTAAGAAAGATCAAACAAAGGAATCTGAGCAAAATCTCTGGAGAGTAGAAGAACAATAAAAAAAAATGGTTTCCTGGAAATTATCTCAAAAACAAATTTTAAGAAAAATAAAATTTCAGTTAATTCAAACACTGCTGAGAGGTCAAGTAAGATGAGAAATGCAAACTAGACTGAATTTGGCAACTTAAACTCAGTTGTGGTCTTGTCAGGAGCTCTCATGGGGAAGCCATGAAGTGGAGAGCCTGCAGGACCAGATTAAGGAGAGAATTATGGAGAAGAAACAGGAGACAGTTTGAGGAGCTATTATATATATATTAGGTTGAAAGAATCTTGGACCTTTGATCAAGGGAGACTATTTTCCCCTATGATCTGTTGTGGTTATATATTTATAGAAATTATGTTTTAAAAAGGAAAATAGTGATGACTGGGAATGTGAAGACAAATTCTAGAGCATTATAAGTAGAATCTAGCAAGAAAGGTTTCTCCTTGGTTAGAAGCATAGGAAAAAGAAATCTTTCATAGTGGCAGGAAGGAAAGGTACGTGTTGAAACAGATAAAGGCGGTAATAGTTTCCAAGGTAGGATTTGTGTAGCTGTGTTTTGATTTTGCTATTTTTTTTTTTTTTACAGGGACAGAGAGAGAGTCAGAGTCAGAGAGGGATAGATAGGGATAAACGGACAGGAACGGAGAGAGATGAGAAGCATCAATCATTAGTTTTTCGTTGCCGTTGCGACACCATAGTTGTTCATTGATTGCTTTCTCTCATGTGCCTTGACCGCAGGCCTTCAGCAGACCGAGCCACCCCTTGCTGGAGCCAGTGATCTTGGGTTTAAGCTGGCGAGCTTTGCTCAAGCCAAATGGGTCCGCGCTCAAGCTGGCGACCTCGGGATCTCCAACCTGGGTCTTCTGCATCCCAGTCCGATGCTCTACCATTGAGCCACTGCTTGGTCAGGCAGTTATTTTTTTATTTTATTATTATTATTTTTAATAAACCAATGTTGGGCCTGACCCATGGTGGCACAGTGGATAAAGTGTCACCCTGGAAATGCTGAGGTCACTGGTTCAAAACCCTGGGCTTGCCTGGTCAAAGCACATATGGGAGTTGATGTTTCCTGCTCCTCCCCCTTCTCTCTCTCTCTCTTTCTCTTTCTCTCTCCTCTCTAAAATGAATAAATAAAAAATATATTTTAAAAATATAAATAGATAAATAAATAAATAAACAAATAAACCAACATCAGTAGGTGAGATAGAAATAAATGTTAGTAGGTACAGGAAGGAGGAAGAAAAAAGACTGAAAATCACCTAAAAAAGTGAAAAAAAATAAAGGATAAGGTGAATGTAGTATAAGTCACGAACAAGAATAACCCACTGATGTTCTTGGTCACTAATTTATCGTGAAATTAGGCAAAAAATTTTGTGATTTTTACCATAAATGAGTGATAGGTTTGAAGGAGTCACAGATTATATTTAATCAGGGTGGGGATTTTGCCAGACTTGTATGAGGAAGAAATCAAGGAAAGGGAACTGAGCTTAGGAGTTAGGAAGTGAGGGTAAACTTGATGAGGAAAAGGGCCTTACATATTTTGCTCACAAATATGACACAAGCACCTTAAAAGCATGCAAGCACTTACAAGCATAAAAGAAATACTTGTAGAAAGAAATCTAATGCCGTAACATATCAATCGGGCTTGGAGGGGATTGAGAGAGAGACAGAGAGAGATTTTTTTTTTCCTTTTATTTATTCATTTTAGAGAGGAGACACAGAGTGAGAGAGAGAGAAAGGGGGGAGGAGCTAGAAGCATCAACTCCCATATGTGCCTTGACCAGACCAGTGCAGGGTTTTGAACTGGCGACCTCAGTGTTCCCAGGTCGACGCTTTATCCACTGCGCCACCACAGGTCAGGCTCAGACAGAGAGAGATTAAAGGTAGAATCCATGACTTATAAGTATTAGAGACCTTAAGAGATAGTTAAATGTGGGTGAGCTATTTACCATTTTAGAGGCTTTTCCCTCAAAAATAGAATTGCAATGTATAACACTGGGGAACAAAATTTTTGTTGCATCCAGAAAAACACTTGTTCTTACCTAATTCGAGTGTGCTGATCTCAAATCTGACATTAGTTTTTCTCTGTAAACTATAGTTTTTGCAATTCAAGATTTTAGGTTTTCATCTTATTGTAAAATTTTCAACATTTAGTTTAATATAATGAAGTAGAATGTCTTCTTGGGCATTATCTTTATGAAAATATAATAATTTATAAAATGCAGTAATTACACTAATACACTAAAGGATATAATTGCATCAGAATTTCTCTACAATTTCGAAATAGAACATATTGAAACACTTATTTTAATCATAAAATTTGCACAAACCTTATTTAAGTTCTATTCAGGCAAAAATTTGCATTTGAAGCTCTTGCATTTGTGCACTTGTTGAGAACAATCTCGTTTGATGCTCCAGCAAATTGTCTGCCTTCATATTTCTGTCTCATCGCCCCTGATAATGCTCTTCAATCGTCTTCAGATCTAGATGAAAGCATTCTTCCTGCTCATCACTAACAGCTCCAAGATTTTCAGGACATTTATCAAGGTGACTGTTCAGGAAGTGAATCTTAATGCTCATGTTACATCCAATGTTGCGGAAAGCCAACAGCATCCTTTGAACCAGAAGTTCATAGTTTTCTGCTTTTTTGTTACCAAGAAAGTTTTTGTAACTGCCACAAAATACTGCCACGCTGCTTTCTCCTCCTTATTCATCTTCCTGGAAAATTATTTGTCACATATGAAGGTTTGAATTTAAGGTCCATCGAATACACCTGCTTTCATCTTCTTGAAAAATAAGGCAGAAAAAGCAGATATAATATGTGAAAGCATTCACTTTCTCTATTCAAAGCCTGAACAAACTGATTCATTAAGCCATGCTTGATTAGAACTGAGGGAAAAACGATCCTGTCTTGATTAACTACAGGGTCATTCACAATATTTTACATCCCTACTTCCAGAGCTTCACATTTCAGCCACTTCTTCTGTGTCCAGTGTTTCTCCCAAGCTCAGCTGTCCCACAAACACAGAAAGCAAGGATACTTCATGAAACATCTCTGTTGTCCTAGCAGGAAAGTGATCATTTTAAGATCCACACAAATGATCCAGTTATGTTCCTCACACTTCAGAAAGTCAAGGACAATTTTTATGTCATTATAATCTTCTCGCAGATAAGTTGAATAAACAATTGAAACTGCTGCATAAACATTACCGATGTGTAGGAGAACACATTTCAGACTCCATTTAGAGCTGTCAAGAAATAGCCACCATTCTTTTGGACTGTAACACCTAGCTGGCTGAGAAGACTACTGATATCATGACAGAAACAAAGTGTGTATCTTCAGAAGAAAAGTTCACAAAAATTTGTTCATGCTTCCTGAAATGGGATACTTTAGCTGATTGGTTTTTTCTTGAAACTTGGATGCTAATAACTCAGCTGCTTTCTTTGATAGGCCCAAATCTCTTACTAAGTCATTCAATTCGAGTTGGCTGAACTGCTGAGGGATTAATGACTGCTTGGCATCAGAAGAAGACCCTTCAGATTCTACAACCATTTCCTCATGCATCTTATCAAAATACACTTGATCACCACGTTCACTTTCTTTGTCCTTAGAAGAAATAAAAGCATTGAACACTGGAACCGGGAGTGTCTCAGAGTGTGGGATAAGTAGTATTGCTGAAGGAATATTAGGATATGCGATCATATGCCGTTTTTTCTTGCCAATGCCTTTAATGGATCAGACAGAAATAACAATCACTGCTGTGGTTCTTCGGTTCACACCAAACCATGAGAATACTATAAGGCATTCCTTTGTGTTTTCCCTTTGTCCAGTCACAAAGCATTTCCTCACAATTATGACACACAATATGAGGAGCCGAATGCTTGTCTTGATTGCGAAGGGGAACTTGATAATTGGCACTATATGCACGTGTCACAAATGATGAAATATTGTGCCTTTGATGTTGAAGTGTGTAACAGCCACATATATAACAGAAGGTGTCAGGACTATTCTTACATTTACGCCTACATAAAGAAGGCATGATCCTATCTTAAAACAAAATAAGAGGGTGTTTCTATCAGATAATAATTTTTTACAGTTAAAAACAACTACAATTATGTAAAAGTGATGTTTGTAAAACATTAATTGCCTTGTGGTTATGTTCAATTCAAGATTTGTTGCCCTTGAACTCCAATTTAAAAAGCAATGCATGCCATTAACTGTAACAAAAAGAAATTAAAATTGCATAAAAACTAGAGCATGCACCTAAAAATAGATTTCAGATTTGGAATGAGCAATGCAGAAATATATAGAAAAAGTTCTAAAACCTCATACAATACACAATGAAAAAAAATTGTTCCCCAGTCTAATTAATGCAATCACTGCAATAACTTATTAAAAATAATTAGAAAAGTGCCTATCATGTAGTGAGTACTCACTATATAGTCTGTCATTGTTGTATAGAGGGGAATATATACTATTTTTGTTTTAATTTTTTGGCTTTAAAAAAACCTATTAGTATCATATATGCCTGAATATGTCTGTATATTTTTACCAACATCACACTTTTATGACTAAAATCAAGACCACTTATTGAATTCAGAGGAAAAAATAAGTTAAATGCACTATTCAAGAACTTCTAGGAAAATCAGAGTTATTTCATTATTTAAAGTATATATTTTTGTAAACAATCTTCTAAAATGTTAGCATTTTATGTATGTAAAACCTTCATAGAAGTTTCTCTTCTAGGTTGTATATTTTATCAACCGCTATCTACAAGAATGCTGGACTAAGGCCAACCACAGCGCTTAACTGCATCAGCTGAAGTAGAGTGGATTTAGTTCCATGTAATGTATACGGATCTCTCAGAGTGATCTGTGGATTGATTAGGGTTGTACAGACACATAAGAAAGCTGTGTTATTCTGCTCACTTGGCATCTCTCTGTCATTCACTTTTAATTAAAAGATTAGTGGATAGTTCTAAAAAATAAAAAAAAAGGAGGAAGTTCCTGTCCACTTCTATTGTTTCTAGTAGCAGGGTTATTGAGAGCAAGAACTTCTTGCCAGAATGACTTTTTGGATAAAATACAGATCTCATCTTTCATACATGTGGCTTTTTATCTTGACCCGTGTATGGAAGTTATAAATCAGTAAAAAATCCCATGAGATTTGCTCTATATTTAATGTTTTAAGATAGGTTGCATGTTGGTGTTCTTGTGTGTATTTGGTTTCTCTCTCTTTTTTTTAGGTATGTTGATATTTAATGTCATGTTCTCGATTGCAACTGAGTTAGATTTACATTTTGAATCTCTGAGTAAAAGTGAGTCAAACTTGATCACCCTTCCTCTAAACCATATCTAATAATCTTCAATAGTCTTTTCATTTTCTTTATTCAAGTTAGCTTACTACCAAACTTAGCACAACAGGTAAACAAAAATTGCTTAGGTTCTATATAAAAATTTTACAGTGACTAAGAAAGAGTACTGAATTATAAGACATGAGATTTTGGTCTTTATTGTCCATTCTGAAGCTGACATGTTGGCATTTTGTTTCCTTATGCTTCAAGTGAGAAGGTAATCTTTGTGTCCAATGGTCCTTCCATGGTGAATATTCTGCAGGGGTTACATAGATATTAATTGATTATAGGAGTTAATCTAAAAAGTTTTGCCTATGTGTCATATGTCCCAAAAAGAGTGGGAAGGAAAGACTAAGGCAGGGTGTGTGTGAGAGTGTGTGTGTGTTTATATTTGAGAAAGGGCAAAAAGGAAAGTCTGGAGCTAACCCAGGTGCAATAGCTACATTCTTGGCAAGAAGTAAAGAAGATTTAAAATACATCTTTGTCTAAAGTCAGCTGAAGAAACTAAAGGATATCCCCTAAGAAAAACACTGAGGTCATTCCATGAGTGGTCCCTAATCTTGCCTCACTTTCACAAAGGCAAGGAGAAAGCATGTCTCAGGGATACTTCAAGACACATTCACCTCATGTAAGCAAAAAAAAAAAAAAGAAAATCAAGTTAATTTTTTATTCTTTTTCACTCATGTGAAAAACAAAAATGGGTTTTGAGTAGTCTTTTCTTGAAGAGGCCATTTAAATATCTACATTATTATTTTATGTGCATTCATATATAATGTGATTATGTTGTTATATTTGATAATTCCACCTTAAAGAAGACAAAATAATAATTTATTAAGATATATTTGAATACTAAGTATATTTTAAAGTCACCAATTTTATTCTAATGTTAAGTACTGGAATAAATACACCAAAACTACATAATGGCTCAATGAAAAATATCTCTTGCTCATGTAATAACACCAAGGGGGAAAGAAACTGTGTCAATGTACTGGACAACCTTCCTCCACATGGTTTTCTGGGCTGACTGAGACTGTGCTGTCTTCAACATGGAGTCTCGTAGGTCATCATGGTGGTTGTCTTGGATCCTGCAAGCTAGAAGGGAAAGGGCATGGAAGAGCATTTGTGGGATGTTTTTATGGGCCAAGTTCAGAAGGGATGTAATATTCCATTGGCAAAAAAGTTAATCCCATGGGTGTACTTAACTGTAGTGGAGGCTGAGAAATATAATTAAATCATGTGTTCAGGAAGAAGATATAACTTCTTCTTCAGAGTTAAACGCAACCTCTGTGATAAGTGTTATATGTGATCATTCTGATTAGCACAAAGAAGATAAGTATTAGAACAACTTTGATTACTAACAACATTTTTATAACTTCTTTTTTAGGTTTTATTTATGCATTTTGAGAAAGAGAAAGAGAGAGAGAGAGAGAGGGAGAAGGGGGAGGATCAGGAAGCATCAACTCCTATATGTGACTTGACTAGGCAAGCTCAGGATTTTGAACTGGTGGGTGACCTCAGTGTTCCAGGTTGACAATTTATCCACTGCAGCACCACAGACCAGGCCTGATTACTAACAATAATTTAAAGAAGATATACAATAGTCACTGATATACAATAGTCTAAGTCGTCCAGTGATCTGGGAAAGTTGTTAAACATAAAATATAGAAAATACTGTAAGTTAGTACAATAAAATATTTATTATAAATACTTATTAACCTCTATATTTTATCATTATTAGAATTAGAATAGCAACAATAATGGGGGTTTTAACTTAGTCTAATTGAATATTTTAAATAAACATATAACTTATAGGCAATCTATATCATGATACATATATAATGGTATTTTAGTCTTTTTGGGAATTTTGCTTTATCCCCTTCATTTAAGGTTATACATTTATCCAATCAAAAATAAATGTGCCATCATTCTTGGTATGTATCACAGAACATAAGTCTTTTTTTTTTTTTTTTTTGTATTTTTCCAAAGTTTGAAGCTGGAAGACAGTCAGAGTCCTGCATGCACCCAACTGGGATTCACTCAGCATGCCCACCAGGGGACGATGTCTGCCCACCTGGGCCATTGCTCCGTTGCTTCGTTGTGGTGGGAGCCATTCTAGCATCTGAGGCAGAGGCCATGGAGCTGTCCTCAGTGCCCGGGTCAACTTTGCTTCAATGGAGCCTTGGCTGCTAAAGGGGAAGAGAGAGATAGAAAGAAAGGAGAGAGGGAAGGGTGGAGATGCAGATAGAAGCTTCTCCTGTGTGCCCTGTCAGGGAATCGAACACAGAACTTTCATATGCTGGCCGATGCTCTACCGCTGAGCCAACCAGCCAGGGCCCACAGAACATAAATCTTGATTAATAAATAGCATGTTAATTTTTAACAATAAATATTTTCTCTTTCTTTTCAAATGAAGATAGTCAGGTTCCATGCAGGAGTTAAATGACACAATTAAGACTCATACTGACAGAGCTTCTGAAGACAAAAATTATTCTAAAATCAAATTAAGACCACTTTCAGACTGATCATATATATTCTTAATAATATAATAATATTGAATACTATTTCTATTCTCTTAGAAAAAATAAAGTATATTAAATGAAGATGGTTTCTCTACTCTAAAGAGAATTTTACGACTTTCAGTATAAGTAGAAAATGCTAGTATTTTTTAAAATGTTACTTAAATAATTTTGAGGAAGTTGAGAAGTAAAAATACTACATAAGTTATACTAATTATGAAGAGTTTAATTATTAGTTGTTAAAAATTTATTTGTTATGGGAATTTTTGAGAATCTCATCAAGTTGTAACATAATAAAACAGAAAAAAGCGATAAGTTAATATTGCTGCACTGACTTAAGAATTCTTAAACTTATATGTGTATAGTACCTGATATTTTTTCCTTTTGTGATAAAAATCTAATGATAACACCATACGTACAAGTAGAGATTTATATGCCTTTTTTAGAATTTTAATAATAGTAATGTCATTAATTTATCTTTCTTTGATTTTATATCTTAGTTTCTTCTGATATGAACTGTTTCAAAAGATGGTGAAAAAGTAAAATTATCAGTAAGTAAAATTTAAGGTAATACTAATGGCCAATGAAAATTCCTTATACCCCAAATTATTATTAAATTAGGTACCAAATGTATATATTTAATATGTTGGAGAATAAAGCTTTTTTGGATGAAGCAATGGGCATTCCTTTTAAAAGGTGGTAGTAGCATCAACAAGGAAAGAATTGTGAGAAATTAAAACTGCCTTTAAAAATCTGTAGAGGAGGCCTGACCTGTGGTGGTGCAGTGGATAAAGCGTCGACCTGGGAACACTGAGGTCGCCAGTTCAAAACCCTGCACTGGTCTGGTCAAGGCACATATGGGAGTTGATGCTTCCAGCTCCTCCCCCCTTTCTCTCTTTCTCTTTCTCTCTCTCACTCTGTGTCTCCTCTCTAAAATAAATAAAATAAAAAGAAACTTAAAAAAAAAAAATCTGTAGAGGAGATTTAGGACATTCCTTGTTTGCCATTTAATTAGTCATTAAAGACCCTAGAGTTTTATTAGACTTTTTCCAAGACACTTAGTTGAATGAGAAACTGATATTTTTATAAGAAGTTGTAAGAAGTAGCTCAAAAATATGCAAAGAAACTGCCAAACTTCTACATCTTGACTTGATTTCATGGTACTCTATTATGTCTAGTCCATATTTTATGAAGAAAATTATATGCTCTGTGAACTTGAGAGTATATGAATTTCTCTATATCTCTTCAGAATGTCAAAAACCTACATTTTTCTAGGCTTTGATAGTCTGAGTAATTTTATAAATTGTGACATGTTTAATCTTTAATAGTAATTGAAATTATAGAAAAAATGTGGCAAGAAAGGTATATATTACGAAGGCCTTTTACGGGAATAGTGTAAAAAGATACACCTCAAAAACAATGTTTGTGAGAGTATGTTTATGACTGTTTATATTATATAGCATCTATAATGTTGAATTATACTATCATTAAGTAGACTTATATGTGGTAGATATATAAGTTCCACCATTCTTTATATGTATAATCTTTTCTGCTTTAGGAATAAAGAAGCACTCACTGTTTAAAAATTTCCACAAAATGTGTTGCACTAATAATAAATACTTCTTTCTAAGGTAACAAAATCTCTTAAAGGAAGGCAACTTAAAACAATAAAAAAAAATAAATGAAAAGCAAATATGTCTGGGGAAGATAATTGTATCTATCTTTAAATATATTTAATATATTGTTATTTATAGTAAAAATCAATTCTCAACTAAATTTTAAACAGAATATTGAAGCGAAAATGTTCCACAATGTCCTGTACAATCACTGACCAACTTGACTGAACCTTGGATATTCCTAACTTAACTCAGGTCCTAGATCCTCATTTCCTACTACCTTGTGTCTTGTCTCCCCAATGTTGAGTTACTTTACTCAGGTCTTCAGGCTTAGTTACCATCTTTAAGGAGGTATCTTTTTACAGGAGTCAGACAATAATTAATTAAATGAATTCTGCTAATAATAAGTATTTGACATTATGCTTCAATCTTAGTAATTTATCTTCTTCTGTACCTGAAACCAGTCTAACTCTTATGGCTTATTTTTAAGAAAAATCCTCATTTCCACCTAGTTTCTCTCTGCCCAAATTCCTGACTTGGTATTCTGACTCTGTATTCTTTGGCCAGTTGCCCTACCCACTGAGTTGATCATGGGTCAACTGTATATGTACACATTCCATTGGGTTTTTTTTTTCTCTGAAGAACCCTGACTCATATACTAGGCAACAAGTTTAGCTGTTTTCTAAATATAAATGGTTCTGAATAGAGCTTTTAGTCAAATTTATCACTACCCTGTGGGTATAATTTCTTCCATTCTCTCATAGATGCACTCAAATATTACATTTTATTAGAGTGTAATATTTTAATTCCTTTGTACTCATTATCATCTTAGTGTGAGTCCCATGTTGATTCAAGAGGTAGTGGGTGACCCAGAGTCAGGATAATCGATTAAATTATCATGAAGTTGTTTAAAAATATTAGATATATAAAGCAGGAAGAAGAGGGCCTCTTAGAAGTATGCTACCCAAATAATAGACTGAGTATAAGAAGAAAAAAACATAGATTACATATTGTAGTAAAGTGAACCTCTTTGGATAATTAATCAAGAATCAAATCAAAACAAAGAAAAAGCAAAGCAAAACAAAACAAAAAAACCCAAAATAAAAAGAAAAAACAAGCAAATAAAGGCAATTATGAAAAGTGATAGTCATTTTTTTTTCTGGTTTGTTAGGTTACATTGTTCCTCCAAGAAGTTATTTTATTTTTTTCTAAATCTTTAATTAAATTTGTTAGGGTGACATTGATTAATAAGATTATACAGGTTTCAGGTGCATAATGTTGCAAACATCATCTGTATATCGTATTGTGTGTTCACTGTGCCATGTCAAGTCTCCCTCTATAATCATCTATACTCTCTCTATCCTTCTCTACCTTTCCCCAACCTCTTCTCCTTCCTTCAGTTTATATATCATTGTGTTGTCTGTGTCTACAAGTTTTTCTTCTTGTTTTTTCTTTGCTTAATCCCTTCACCTTTTTTTACCCAGTGCCCCAACCCTCATCCCCTCTGATAGTTTTCAGTCTGTTCCCTGAGTATATTTTTATTTTTTTAATTTGTTGATTTTAGATAGAGAAGGGGGGAGAGAGAGAGGAACATCAATCTGTTCCTGTATGTGCCCTGACCGGGGATTGAACCAGCAACCTTTGTGCTTTTGGATGGTACTCTAACCAACTGAGCTATCCAGGCAGGGTAGTCAATTTTTATTTTGTTTGTTAGTTTATTTTAAACCTCAGTAGCTAAACTAAACATCTAAATATTTTATGTAATTATATTCTAAATCAGAATATGAATAGAGGACTAAAACATATTGAATTTTGTCATACATAGCCTGTTTTATTTTATATATTTAATATATTTCTTTATATATAATCCAGTTTAATATATAAAATTGCTTTATTAAATGGCTCTCTAGAGAAGAGTATTTTATTTGAAAAGTCATACATTGAAAAAAGGACCAAGGGAGATATTACATATATAAAACATATTATCCCAAAAATAGGATGGAAAAGATGGAATTACATGACAATCTGGATCTACAGAATAAAGATCTATTATATAATAACAGCAGATAACAATGCTAGCATTAAACTAAAATAGCCCTTTATGACCTTGACAGTGATCACCTTCTTGCTAATATCAAGTTGTTTTGTTTTTTTTTTTATCACTCTGTCAGTCTGGTTTCTTTATTATTGATCAATTACTCCTTCTGAAAACATGTCTGTTTCTCAACTTTCCTTAAAAGCAATTAAACTCTTTTGCCAGCTTCCCCCTTGGGTGCTTTGCTTCTCATCATGTACCTTTTCCATCTTTCCTCCTTTCAGTCCACACTCTATTCATCACTGATCCCAGTTATTGCAATGGTGCATGGTTTACCTGTCTAACCTGATTTACCCATTGTGGTACTATTTAAAGAGTTTCCCTGACTGATAACTTAACAAAACCACCTTTTATCTTTTATCTTTCTTCATTCTGTAGAAACATTCTGCCATGTAATCCCATTTTATTTTTGGAAATATTGCATATTCACAATTTTTATTCAATCTTCACATTTTTATTATTTAGCCAAATATATATCCCTGTGGTCTTCGATTGCTCTCTGTGATCTTTTGTGATTATTCTTGACTCTACGGTTGCCCCAACAACACAATACAATCAATTTGGAATTTTATTTCCAAATTGATTTTTTTTCATACATCAATTAAATTGTCCAGTTCACATGTACTAAGTTCCCAGTATTATAGAATTCTGGAAAATCTTTTTAAAAAAATTTTAAAGAGTTTTTCAGTTTTAGAATTCTGTGTTTGACATTATATGACATACAAAGCCAAAGAATACATAAAGAAACCTAACTTTCGAGGAGGTTCTCATTTTTTTAATAGAAATACATACTAAATTTACAAATAGCTAGAAAACAAAATGGAATGCATAAAATTGTATAATAGATATAAATGTACAAATTTCCAAATAAATTATAATATCAAGGAAGAAGTGTAAATGTCACTTTCAATGGATTTTTAGAATGTGTTTGCATTTTCACCCACAGAATTTTTAGAATAAATATTCAGGGTATAAGAGTGTGAGTATAGCAAATGTAGGAATTGAATGCAGCATTTATTTTTATTTTTATTTTTTACAAGGGACAGAGAGAGAGTCAGAGAGAGGAATAGATAGGGACAGACAGACAGGAATGGAGAGAGGTGAGAAGCATCAATCATCAGTTTTTTGTTGCCGTCGCAACACCTTAGTTGTTCATTGATTGCTTTCTCACATGTGCCTTGACCATGGGCCTTCAGCAGACTGGGCAACCCCTTGCTGGAGCCAGCGACCTTTGGTCCAAGCTGACGAACTTTTTGCTCAATCCAGATAGGCCTGCGCTCAAGCTGGCAAACTTGGGGTCTCGAACCTGGGTCTTCCGCATTCCAGTCCGATGCTCTATCCACTGCGCCACCACCTGGTCAGGTTGAATGCAGCATTTTAAAAGCCTTTGAACAAGTTTGCTTGGGGATAAAAACAAAGTAGAAATAGAAAATTCAAAAACTGAAAATGATGGTTGCCCAACCTGGGGTGGTGCAGTGGATAAAGCTTCCACCTGGAGCACTGAGGTCGAGGGTGGAAATCCCAGTCTTGGCGGGTCAAAGCACATAGGAGAAACAACTGCTACAAGTTGATATTTCCCACTTCTCTGCTCCTTTTTCTTTTTTTCTCTCTTTTCTCCTCTCTTCAAAAAATCAATCAGTAAAATCTTAAAAAAAATGGTTGAGGTCAGACCATTGACTGATTGAACATAAATAGATTGATAAATATGTAAAACAATAATAATGATAAATATATAGCTACATAGATGAAAACAAAAAGGATGTATAAATATTAGGCATATGAAAGAATAGCCAAATGGATAGATAAATATATGGAAATAATAACAGTTATAGAAAGAACATTATGTACAAAGATGTAGAAATGTAAATGACTCTAGGAGAGATTTCAGGGAAATTACTTTAAATAACTTCTGTCATTCTAATTATATTAGATTACAATGTCACCTGCTAATGTTTCAATAAAACCGTAGAGTTTGAGGATTTACCCAGACATTAAATTCACAGCAAAAGTTTCAGAGGTTATCTTCTTCTCAAGGTAATACAAGCAAGGTAAGGGTGCATCTAGAGGGATTTCTGTTTGTAGGTGAGGTCTGGAGAAGTTGAGCAAGTTCTCTACAGGGGTCCTGTAGTTCAGAAATGGAAGTGGAAAGCATTTCACTGAAGACAATATCACAGAGCTGATTAAATTCTTCTTTGCAGTTTAGTTTTATTTTCTTAAATCAATTATAATATGGTTTGGCTCATACTTTAAAAGTCTCTCACTATACACAGGGTTCAAAATTTTAATTTTTTCTTGGTGATTTAAGTGATTGTATAAATTCTTGAGTTTATTTAACAGAGGACTCATCTTGGTTTAGTAATAATTTTTAGATAAGAAGTAAACACTTTTTATTTGTTTTATTCATTCAAACCCTGAAAAATGTTCATATGGAGAGGTTAGATACCAACCTTCAAATTTAAAAAAGATATTCTGCATTTTCTAAGTCCTGTGTAGACAGTTAAAAAGACAATACTTTTGAAATCAACTCTTTTATTCATTAGCTGATAAAAAAAATTCTGGTCTCATTTGGATACTTTTAGCCTTGATATTTAGAGCCTAAATAATTTTCTGGTGCAAAAATATTCTAAATTCAATAATGCTAAATTCCGTAAGCTTAATGTTTGACTTAAACTTTCTAAATAATATGAATTTTAAATTCTATTTACTGTGATAGATGTCCAACTATCTATTTACATTTTAACCAGTATGATCATATATTTGTCTTAAAATAAATAACACATTTTCTCAGTCTCTCAACAGTAGCCAAACTGTAGGGAAAGAAAAGACTGGTGCAATAGTTCCCTAGGAAATATGATTTGAATCTCTATAGTGTGCTTTCACTAGCATAGCAGTGCTTGGGCGAGGTGGCATTGTGTGAGTCTTTATCTTCATTTTCTACTGGTATTTAACTGCTATTACTAAAAAATACTCTTATTATCTTTGGCTAGTTCATAGTCTCAAAAATAAAATTATGGTCCCCAAAGACCTTCTAAATAATTTTCTACTTAAGTTTCTAGCAATAAAATCAACAGTGCAATTCTTCAGAAATATCAAATTAGTATTACTTATATAAAAATTCCTTAAAATGATTTATTCTTAATATTAATTTTAAAAATTGAATAGATCCAGTAAGAGATTAACGTACTAATCTGACCATTTTAGAGTCGTGTTTGCACATGACTAAACAAACAGATCTTTTCAAAGCATGAGGCATGCATCTGCTCTTTGCTTTCTGGATTGATTTGGATCACCGTACAATCAGTAAGCTGAAGTCTATCTTCAAGGGTAAAAAGGGCTGCTGGCAGCGAGCCAGTGTGGCAGCTCTTCTATGTTGTGGTGTGTTTGGTTCAGAGACGAGGATTAAAATAGAATTATCGGAAATCCTATTGAGGATTCTTACTGGATAAGAACAAGAAAAATTAATTTAAGCCTCTTTGCTTCTTCAACATAACCTTTTAAAATACTAGGTTACAATGTGTTCACTTCACTTGTAGTTCTGATATAAGATACTAATGGAAATGACATTTAAAAAGGGACTGACTTTTGTGTATAAACTGTAACTGGTGTGTCTTAAAAGTACCTTTCCATGTGGGTCTTAACTGTGATAACATTTTCCAGGTTCTCAGCATAGATTAGAAGCTATTAAATTATAAGTTTGGAAAGATAAACATGTACAATCATTATCTCTTACAGAGCAGAATTTTTATATGTTGATTTATAGATTAAAATATTAACCGAACACTGTCATGGATATGATAATTTTGTGCTTGCTGTTTTAATGGAGATGGAGCCTTTAAAAGGCATCATTGTTTTTACTTGGCTTTTTAAAAATCCCATTGTAATGACAGCAAGTTTAAGAGGAGAAGGGAACAATTTAGCTAAAAGGTTGCCTTGGAAGAGTGAACTGGGTCCCTTCAGCTCATTCCCCTGCCTTTTTTTTTTTTTTTTTTACAGGAACAGAGAGAGAGAGAGTCAGAGAGAGGGATAGATAGGGACAGACAGACAGGAATGGAGAGAGGTGAGAAGCATCAATTATTAGTTTTTCATTGCCATTGCTGCCACCTTAGTTGTTCATTGATTGCTTTCTCACATGTGCCTTGACCGCGGACCGCGGGCCTTCAGCAGACTGAGCAACCCCTTGCTGGAGCCAGCGACTTTGGGTTCAAGCTGGCGGGCCTTCGCTCAAGCCAGATGGGACCGTGCTCAAGCTGGCGACCTCAGGTCTCGAACCTGGGTCCTCAGCATCCCAGTCCAACGCTCTATCCACTGCACCACCACCTGGTCAGGCTCCCCTGCCTTTTGATGATTCATGGGTGAGGGGTGCTCTCACCTAAGAATAATACTAATACCAGTTGTTTATTCCTCGTACTGTCCTATAGTAAGCCTCATTTTGTAGATAAATTTACAAGGAGCTGAGATAATTTAAGAGACTTCTACAAAATCATGGAGTCAGCCAGTGAGGGAGCTAGGAGATGACTAAAACCCTCCAAGAATACTCTTGAATTTTCTAGTGATGTCAGCTATATGTGTAGCTTATACTGCTCTCAGGAACTGACAAAAAAGAAAGATAATAATAATGATGAAGAAAAAAACAGAAAGAAACAACTCTGAGAGTTTGGCAGAAATATCTTTGGTGCCCTGAAATAACGGCTAGGTTTTAGATTCCAAGGGCACAGATGTGTGGCATGCAATAAAGTGGCCCTTGGCCAGACAGTCAAACACTCATCCAGGGAAGGCTGTGTCCTGGTGTTAGAGGAGAATGGGGGACAGGCAACAATTGACTGCTGTGCCCAATAAAATGAAAAGGCCAAAATGTTGCTTGCTCAGCTAACATATTATTTTAACCAAATTTTGGAAGCCATAGCTAATGAAAGTATCCAAAAACACATTTGAATAGTTGCTGTATGAGACAGGCTGGAAAACGAGAATGGAAAGAAACAGAAGAAATGATATCGTGGGTTTGGGTGCCCTTCATCTCCAGTGAGAATATCTCTGTTTCCTGGAAACTCCCAGGGCAGGTGACAGCTTCTTAGGTGCAATTGCCCTCGGGTTATTTTTTATAGTGTCTCTGTATTTTGATAGGCTTAGCTACTTTAGCCACTAATGAAGAAATGAGCAACAGAAGAGTAGTGTAGGAAAAAAAATCACAATTAATACTTAAAAGACTAAAATGTCCTCTCTGCTCTAGGAATAGCTCATGTTTAATTAACTGAAAATGACTTCAGACTTGGCCAGGAAGAACCTGCTCTTTCTACTCAACTTCTCTTTTATAATTCATTTTTCTCTCTCTGTTTTCTTTATTTATATGTGTGATTGGAGTTGGTAAGGGCAAAAGGGAGAAAAAACAGACTGCAATTTTAAAGTTTCGGACTGTTTTTTATGTTTGTTTTTTTTATTAATAAAGTATGTAAAATAAATAAATAAATAAAATCAGTTTTTGAATAAACATTTGTTATATGACAGAATGTACAATGTTTCTCATCATTAATACAAAAATGCCTTTAGTTGACATCGTGTTTGAGCGTGTGTGTGTGTGCGTGCCCACGCGCTGTAACTATCTCTTTTCTAGAGTGATTAAAATGGCTTTTGCCCATAATCCCCACTCTCAGGCAAACTGCAACATTATTGATATTGCTGATAGATATGCATATGTTCTACAGAGAAATTCTTGAATAATTGATGCTGGCTTTTCCAAGAGTGTGTAAGCACTGCTTTCTTTGAGGATAATTGTCTACCTAACAGAAAGTGGGAAAAGACACGTGGATGCTCCTTATTATTTAATCCAAGTCTGGTAAAAAGATCATATGAGAGAATGCTTTGAAGAACTGACAGTAGGTCTCTGTGGGCCAGGATATAGAGACTAATGCCTGCTTTTTCAGGTACCCTCTAAACAGGACTTTCATCTGGAGCCATGCCTGGGCTAGGGAATGTGTGGACGTGGTCAGTGAGAGCTCTCACTGGTGAACCCAAGTCAGAAAGGCTGTTGGGCAGGTGCGAACAGCACCAGGTGTGCCTGTCAGCATACATGCACAGAGTCTTTGAAATGCATCAGATTAAAGTTGATATTTGAAGTTTGACCTTGGCTAACTGCAATTTGAGAAAACTCAGAAAAATATTTCCAGCCATATAATTTATTTTGTGACACATACATATCATTAGCTTATACATATGCCAGCCATTCAGGAATCCATTTGTTTGTGCTCATAATTGTGCTAATCTCAACTTTCTGTATGATTTTTTGTTCTTTTAATACTTTGTTTCAGATTATATTAGCCTTCCATTTCTATTTTTTTTAATATTTTTATTGTATCATAATCAATTGATTTCTTTTTTATTTTATTCATTTTAGAGAGGAGACACAGAATGAGAGAGAGAGAGAGAGATAGAAAGAGAGAAAGAGGGGAGGAGCTGGAAGCATCAACTCCCATATGTGCCTTGACCAGACCAGTGCAGGGTTTTGAACTGGCGACCTCAGTGTTTCCAGGTCGACGCTTTATCCACTGCGCCACCACAGGTCAGGCTAGCCTTCCATTTCTATCAGTTTGCTAAGACACTGTCAATTACCTTCTAGGCACACCAGGAACTTTGTGACAGGACTCTTGAAATATATTTCTAATAGCTTTCACAGTTGATTATCTTGAGGTGGCCATATAAGAAAGGGCCACTGTCAGTATAACAGGTAATTCCTAGGGTGAGCTGCTTGCATGATTCAGTTTGAGAGTACCTTTTTGTGTATTCACACTCAAACTCTTAAGCAATGATGTCAGCATCACCCTAGAGATTAAAAAAAAGTAAAGGGCATGCAGAAAACCCAGGTAGGGTTTATTCCATGAGATATTTAGACATTCTTAAAACAGGGTAGTTTTGTTTGAAGCCAACAAAGGATTTTCAGTCTAAAAATTATTCATGATGAATTGAAATCCCTCAAATCATAAAAACGGCCATTAAAAAGCAGTACATGTAGCAAGAGAATAATAATACTTATAACAGTTCTCTACAAGATAGAGTGGATGTCTGCTTCTTCATGCCTCTTTCTTTTTTATCTCGAGGGTAATACTGAAGTCACTGCTTAGATGTTTGAGTGTGAATGAAAATGACCATTTCACACCAAGTATTTCCAACCAGTCCTTCATCTGGCAAATAACTGAGAATGCTTCTTGACATCTTGCTTTGCAGTACAGTAATAATCTCTCACCACCCTTTAACCCCACCATGTCTCATCACCTGTCACTGGTGATTCTGGCTATCAACAGCCAGTGCCTCCATGATAACCCTTCTGCCTGTTTGGAGTGCAACACTTCAAGCTGTCTTGTTGTTTAGATAGGGAATATGTTGACTAAAATAAAATTTTAGAGGTGCTGTGTACACACTGTCAATAGAGATAAAAATTTAAACTCCACAGAGTAAAAATAAAGAGACAATGGGCATAATAAAGATCACCTTTATCTCCAGGGTTATGTACATGCTCCACTGGCATATGCTCCCTTACATGAAGATAAAATGTTTACCTTATACAATACTTTATAGCTTCATATTCATTTTGAAATATCCCCTAATGTTTGTGAGTAGTATATTAATGGCCTCAATGGATTAAAGAACAGAAAAGAAAACCAAGACATTTCTTATGATTTATTTTGAATTTAACAAAAGTTTTTAGCATTTATTGCTAAAAAATATTATGTGAAAATCAAATTGCTAATCAATGTTTCTCCTCTAGAAAAAGACAGTCAATATATAAATGAATTTTGAATATTGGTTAAAGAGGACAAGTCTGGACTTTAGGTAGTAGTTTTGACATATATGTAGCCTTCATTCTTGAAATTATTTCTGCCTATGGCTCACTGATGGGTCAGTTATGAGTGCACAGCCGCATCATGGGGAGGACATGGAAGGTGTTTATTTTGAAGCCTTTTACTTTTTTTTATCTTCTCCAACCATTGATGTCTATTATACACTAGCTCTAAAATTCACATCACAACTGTTCATTAGTTTAGTGAAAGATGATTAAAGAATTATTCTCATACATTTTAAAAATATATATAAGCCTGACCAGGCAGTGGTACAGTGGATAGAGCATTGGACTGGGACCCAGGGGACCCAGGTTTGAAACCCTGAGGTCACTGGCTTGAGCACGAGCTCACCAGCTTGAGCGTGGGATCATAGACACAAAACCATGGTCACTGGCTTGAGCCCAGAGGTTGCTGGCTTGAAACTCAAGGTTCCTGACTTGAGCCTAAGGTCACTGGCTTGAGCAAGGGCTCACTTGCTCTGCTATAGTCCCCCCAGTGAAGGCATATATTAGAAAGTAATCAATGAACAACTAAGGTGCTGCGGTCCATATATATATATGGACTTATGGTTACTGGATAAAGTCATTAAAATCATATTTGAGTAATATAAAGTGTATGTTTATTATAGTAAGAAATATTTCAAATCAAATTATATATAACATACATGAGAGATTTATTTAAATCTAATACTTACCATGAAAGTATAAATGTCAAGCAACAAAAACTTAATCACAAGTCAACTTTCTCATTGTATTTGAAAAAAACATCTTCGATGATTACACAGCCAACTGCACAATGGGTTCATTTTAATTTTTTAAAAAGTGAAGCAATTTGAAGATTTGTATTAAATTTTGAATTTAATTATTTACAGATAAAGATTAACCATAAATAACAACAAATGACCATAAAACCAGAATTATTATTCTGTGAAAATTTGTTATACACATGTTGTAATGGAAACATATTTTTCTGATATATACCATGATAGTATTCATAGCTCTAAAGGAAAAGCATTATCAGACCTTGATTTACTCAGAATATACATACAACATAAGAGCTATTTCACAGGAAGACAAAATGACCTGCTCAGATATTTGCCTACAGTCTCACTTATAAACATCTGTATCAGCAGGTCCCTCATAGTAATTATACTTTCATGATTACTACAGATAACTGTTACATATTTTATTAACTTAGATACATAATAAAATTAAAATTTTGTTAGCATTAGATATATGCAATACTCTCATTAACAAACCTAAAATACAAAGAGTTTATTTAAGTATTATAGAATGTTTCCCTCCAAGTCTAAGACTGGAGATTTGCATTCCATTTGTTGATACAAAAGCTATATCTGGCTTGAAAAATGGCAAAATCTCTTTACGTAAAGCCCACGTATGTCACTGCTTACACACTGCTTCCTTCTAACATTCAGGAGAAGCAAAAACATAATGTTTACATAATCCTGTTCATTGACTTCAAAACACCCACAAAAAGAAATGTGACAAAATTTAAACAGCAATACTACTATTTAGATATTTTTTCCCATGAAAATCAAACCAAGCTATTTTCCCAAAAATATTTTCCAAATATAACAGAGCTTTAACTTATTGTGGTAACTTGGGAACTTTCCATGAAAAATTTTATAGTCCATTACTATTCAAAATGCCTTTAAACTGTTTTAAAATTCCGGTGCTACACCTGAATGATCCACACAACACTTCTAATTGCCTTGCCACTCCTCTGTAATTCTGAATTGGAAAAAGGCAAAAGTGTAGCAGGGAGACAAAGAATTTATTCCTTCATGTTATAATTCATAAATATAAAATCACAATTATGTGAGCACAAATTTTTATGTGTTTTCATGGAGGAAAATGTACACAAAATGCTTTTATTGTACATTGCATCCTCAATTAGTAGTTTGTTACTAAAGAGAATATAAGAAAACTTCTTGTTGGGCAAACCAATGTGTTCCAAGTTTGTAACAAGTGTTTTTTAGGTTTGCTTGCTTGTATTGGAGCAGCACCATGTGTGTATAGTCTGTGGAAGGCTGTGGGTGCTTGCGTTCAGAGTGAGAGATTGCCAATCGAGGATTGCCTTACTGCTTGGGGGAGCTATTGTTTGCTGGAGAAGAGTTTTTCCCCCAGTCTGTTTTGCTGGAGGGTCAAAAGAGAGAGAAAGAGAGAGAGAGAGAGAGAGAGAGAGCATTGAGGAGCGTGGGAAGCCTGATTTCCTCCAGGCCTGTTTGGCTGGGGAGTGCTGAGGCTGGTGGGGGCCTGTGAGGAGAAAGGAGTGTGGTCTTCCCTGCCTGTTTCGTCATCCACCATTATAAGACTTTAATAAATGGAATGGCTTATTATTTGCTGACTCCACAGTTACTTTACTGACTATCCCAGTCCAAAGAGAACCTGCATGGTCATGGCAGTGACCACTAGCCTTACATCTGGCATAGTCAGCAGGATTTGGATCATATCGGTATGAAGTCTCTACCACCCTTGATGAGTAGGGTAGAGGACTGGTTATAATTATGGTTCCCTGTGGCTGTCCTTTTGGGGACCATGGGCTGGTTGTTTTACACAACCCTGTGAGAGGAAACCGAGAGCCTTGTGCAAGAGTCTGCCCAAGGTCTGCAAACTGAGCAGCAGCAATGGCAAGAGCTGGAGAACTGCAGGTTGGGTGCCTGGAACTGGAATGGTCTTTGAAGGAGAAAGCAAAATGAATTTTTGAATTGCAATTTGCACTGGAAGTTGAATGTTGCCAGCGGCCATTGTTGGAGGTACAATTGCGGATTCAGCTTCAGGCTGAGAGCCAGCAGCCACAGGAGCTAAAGATGGAGCTGTGCTGGTGGAGTGGCTCTGTGCGAGTTGGCAGAAGCAGGTGTTTCCAGCTCCTCTTCTGAGGATGAGGAGGCTTGGGCTGAAGCTGCCATCTGTACACTCAGAGCTTGGCCAGTGGTCTCCCAGAAGGTAAAAACCCAGCAGCAAAACGTCTCTCAGAGGCAGCCACAGCCTCCCCAGTAGTGGAACACTCTGTGGTCCAGCTTCTACACCCAGGCAGAACTGATGGAGTTGGGGGCACTGGGAGTCTGGTTGCCGTGATTATGGGATATAGAGTGGACACATTATGCTCTCCAGAGCAGAGATGAAAAGGTTGGCCACTGCTGCCATATGCTCATCCTTGGGGCAGTGTCTTCAGAGCTGCTGTGATGGCGGGGATGAGAGGGGATACCTAGGCCTCATGTGAACCTAGTTGCCTGTAATGAACCTTCACCTCTGGTGAATTTCACTGACAGCTGGGCTGTCTATTGTGACTGTCCCTTTTGATTGCTACTTGGCACACTAACCAGTAGATGGTAATGCACCGTCCACTATGGGGTCAGCTCATGTGGCAGGACTTATGAGACATAGGACACCAGAAGCAGGTGACAGCATATCATGTTATGGGACATGCCCCTCTAGTCCATCCTGGGAATGATGAGGCAGACACCTTGGCAAGGGCGCAATTGTTGGAGACTGCACCCGCAGGTGATGTGGCACAGTGGCTCCACCAGCATCTGCTCCATGGAGGACAGAAAAATCTGTGGGCCACAGTTAAGGGGCAAAATTTGCCTGTCTCTTACACAGAGATACTTGCAGCTTGTGAGCAATATGCAGTGTGTTCCACAGAGAACCCTTCGAGATAATTGACATCGCCTGGACAGATCCGGAGAGGTCATATTCCACTGACATGGTGGCAGTTAGACATCATTAGACCCTTACCAAAGTTGGATGGGTACCAGTATGTAGTCACCTGTACAGATGCTGCCACCGGTTTGGTTGCTGTCTACTCCACCCATAACCCTGATCAGAGGGCTATCATACAGGCTATGGACTGCCTGAGTGCTGTTTACAGGCAACTGGTGGTCCTTGAAAGTGACAATGGTACCCATTTCACTGGTTCAGTGGTGAGGCAATGGGCTGAAGAGTTGGGGGTGGACTGGAAGTACAATGTTCCCTACCACCCCTAGGCTGTAGTTTGTACTCTTTCTGTTTATGCAATGTACCTCATTGCTTCTCACAGTGATACCTGTGGTGTGGATTGTGAGGCACTCAATCTAAAAGGGGTGGAACGTTGAGAAAACCAATGTGTTTCAAGTTTGTAACAAGTGTTTTTTAGGTATTGGGAAAGCGCCATGTGTGTATATAGTCTATGGAAAGCTGCGGGTGCTTGGGCGCAGGGTGGCAGATTGCAAATTGCTTTCCTGCTTGGGAGGGGCCATTGTTTGCTATTGTTTGCTGGGGATGTTTTCTTTTTCCCTACAGCCTGTTTTGCTGGAAAATGGGGGCAGGGGGAGGAAAGATAGAGAGAGAGAGAGGGAGTGCTGTGGGCCTAGGGAGCCCTGAGATTTTGCCCTGCCTGTTTGGCTGCAGAGTGTTGAGGCTGGCAGAGACCTGAGATAGGAGAAAGAAAAGTGTTATCCCTGCCTGTTTGCTCATTTGCCATTATGAGACTTTAATAAATGGAATGGCCTACCATTTTCTGGCTCCAAAGTTCCTTTACCATCTGCCTGAATGCAATGAGAACCTGCACAGCCATGGCGGCAGCCACTGGCCTTACTTACACTTACCATTTGAGAAAATTACTTATGTGCTAAATATCTCGATTGGAGGGTCATTTCTACATTAAAGAGGTTCCAAGACTTGAATAAAAACACCATCTAATGGCTAATATCCAGGGGGAAATACCTCACCTGTAGTTTAATAGAAAATGAGAAATGTTTACTGAATTATAATCAAATACTGTAGAATTGGGTTTACAAATTGTTTAAGGTCATGAGAAAATTGTAAATATTTAAATTGCAATTCATTCCTATCTTTCTTTTTCTTTCACTAAATTTAAGTGTGTAGGTGTGTATATGTGTATTTTGAATTGGTGACAATAAAGGAAATTAGAACACACAGGTTCTCACGTGGCTACATATAGAGAATTGAATATTTTCATGGCCTTAATCTAAACAGCATCTTTTCATGCAAGTCATAAATAATATTAGTAATATAGTATGTTCTGTATTTCAAGAGAAAGAACAAAAAAACAAGGTTCAGACTTTTATTATTTTTATTTCTTTTATTTAGTGGGAAAGTATTTAGGCCAAAGAAAACTTTCTCTTTTTTTTTTTTTTTACTTAAAATTAGGTTAATCGCCCATTTTTTCCCTCTTCTTTTATATGCCTATCAACAGGTTGGTTTTTCATCTGTGACCCCTCCCTCCTGTCAGACTGTGGAGTGGAAGCAGTTAGCCCTAATCCCTGCTCCCTGGTTGCCCTTCAGGAAAACAACCTAGTCTCTTTGCATTGTAAAATTTTACTGCTCAGCACCATGGAGAAACACATAAAGAACAAAAATATTTCAAATAAAAAGGTTTAAAACATTCACACTGTGTATTTTAAGAGTTAAGACCAGAATTTGGAGACACGTTGCCATGTTCCACAACTCATTATTTAGCTTTGTTGCCATGGTCAAGACATTTAACTGCTCCCTTTTCTTTTCAATGCCAAAAGAATAATGATATGCCTGCCTCACATGACATTGTATAGATTAAATGAAATCATGCCTGTAAAGTGCTTGATACAGTGCCTGATTGTTCAATGTTTTTTTCTTCTTTCATTAAAACAAAACAAAGCAAAAGTATCTAGAGGTTAACCATTCACATGTCTTTCAAAACACAAAATATAAAAGATGACATTTTGGATATTTAGGGTGATATTTCTTTACAATGTTGTGTGGAAGATATCTACTGCAGAAGTGAAGTTCCAGAATAGCAGAAAACAGTAGGCACCTGAAAAGTCTAGTCTGACTTTTTTTTATGGGTCTTGAATTGATAGAGTTTAAACAGTCATTTCATTTGGAGGAAATACAGGGAAGAGGAGGGAAAAAGAGAAAGAGAGTTGAGGCAGGAGGAGATGCTAAGAACAGGATGGTGTTAATCAATATGGAGTTCTTGAGTGCTTTTCTGGGAAGAGGTATCAGCCTTGTGAAAGCTTTTTGGATGAACCAAAGGAATTACTATTGCCTTAAATGTAGCAATAAAATAAGCAATAGCAATTAAACAGTCCTAATGTTCATTCATTCATCTAACAAACGTTCATTGAGCATCTATAAAATATCAGGCACTGTTTTAAGTTCTGGAGATATAGTAGTTAACAAAATCAATAAATATCTCACTCTTTATGTAGTTTATTTTCTATAGAGATGAGTCATATTAATATATGTAAATAAAATATGTAATATGATAGATGGTGCTAGGATAGAAAAAAAATCAGTAAAAAAGAGCATAAGAAATGTTAGAAATAAAGAAAACTTAAGCCTGAGCAGGCGGTGGCTCAGCGGATAGAGCATTGAACCGGGACGCAGAAGACCCAGATTCGAGACCCCAAGCTCACCAGCTTGGCCCGGGCCCATCTGGCTTGAGCAAAAAGCTCGTCAGCTTGGTCCCAAGGTCACTGGCTCCAGCAGAGGTGTTGCGACGGCAACGAAAAACTAATGATTGATGCTTCTCACCTCTCTCCGTTCCTGTCTGTCTGTCCCTATCTCTCTCTCTCTGTGTCCCTGTAAAAAAAAAAAAAAAGAAAACTTAAGTAGTTAAGTCAGAAATGCCCCCTCAAAAAAGGTAACATTTAAAAAAAAGTAAAAAAAAAAAAAAAGAAAAAGGTAACATTTGAGTTCAATTCTAAAGGAAATGAACTATTTAAATAATTATGAGCATGTTGATTTCTAGGCAAAAGAAAACAGCAAGTTCAAGGGCCTTGGTTGGAAATCAACTTATACGATTAAGGCATATTGCACAATCCAGTGTATTGAGGAGTGAGCACAGAAAAGAGTGATGAGAAATAATAGACTGAGCAGAAAGACAGGGAAACCCAAGTGAACAAAGTACAATTTTCTTGTATTTTAATAAAAATCTAACTATATCGAGAGAAGTTAAGTTACAGAAGATCTTCCTCTTTTAATTTCTCTCATTCTAACTTAATTTGATAGATATTTATTTGGTAATGCCATTCTGTCTTCTAGCTCAAGAGTGAATCAGTTAGGGTATTGAAGAGCACTGTAAGGCAGCTGAGGAAGGCTTAGAATAAAGGAAATCCATGACCTGACTTGGATTTTTTGAAGATCATTCTGGATTGTTATGCCAAGAATAGGCAGCATAGGATGGATGCAAAGGCTAATCAAGAAGCTAGAGCACTAATCAAAGTGAGAGATGATGGAGATTTCAACCAAGGTGGTAACAATAGAGGTGGCAAAAAGATTGGACACAGAAATGTGTATTTTTAAAGAAGAAAAATTGGAAGAATAAAGCTGTTGATGATTAAGATGGGAAGCGCTGCAGGAAGATAGTATTATGGTTTTAAAAAGTGGAATCAGTTTTGAACATGTGGAACTTGAACTACCTATTATTAGGTTATCAGTACTAATGAAAGTGAGTGCGCTGTTGATTAAGTGTAACTGACACAAAATTGCAACGAATTTGTACCACTTACTTATTCACTCCACAAATATTGAAGGCTAACCATGTGATTAACACACTACTTTCTTTAGAGCGTGTCTCAGGAGTAATGCAGATGCTGATATGCCTTCATTCATTAGTTTCATTTGCAGAAATTGACATAAAAGTTCAAATTAGAAGAGCAATCAAAGATGTATTAACAGTACAATTTACTACAGCTTGGTGTGCAGTAAGTTTGAGTAATATTTACTATTCTATCTGATTGATTTGTATTATAATAGGTAAAAAGAAAAAAGCTTCAACTCCTAGACTTATTTTTCAAATACGGCATTTATATCTATCTTGCTCAGTAAGGTTTTTCTGGCATCAAGAATGAGAATTTTTTTTACCTGAACAGGCGGTGGCGCAGTGGATAGAACGTCGGACTGGGATGCGGAAGACCCAGGTTCGAGACCCCGAGTTTGCCAGCTTGAGTGTGGGCCCATCTGGCTTGAGCAAAACTTGCCAGCTTGGACCCAAGATCGCTGGCTCCAGCAAGGGGTTGCTCAGTCTGCTGAAGGCCCTCGGTAAAAAAAAAAGAATGAGAATTTTTTTGGTCCTATAACTTCTGACTACAGTGACTCCATAATACTTATGAGCAAGCTGTAAAAAAAATATTTCAGAATAAATTTCTACTATGAATATAAGAAAAAGGAAATCCAAATTGGTGCAATATAATTTTCTCATTCTAGTTCAATCAAAATATAATTACATTGAGATATGATGAGTTACAAGTATCCTGTCTCTTTTCATTGCTCATCTTAATTTTGCCTGCTGGATGTTCGGTCATGTCATTTCAGCTTGTAGCTCAAGAATGATTTAAATTTTACTTCTTTGGGATTTAGAGGGATTTCAGTTCTTGACAGATCTGATTGTTAGTCTCCTCTTCTGGTATGGACCAACACTTAGGGAAATGGTACATCAATTCAGACCCATTTCAATATTTTTTATATAATGAATATTTTCTTTTATTTGTCAATAGCATATTAAATAGCCAAATATAAAACGGAGTCATCAATTTTTGTTCATTTTTTTTTGGTCAGTCCTGAATGCCAATGCCATCCTGTTCTGGAATAGATCCATATTGTTCAAGTTTTGGCTAAGAGCTATGCCAGAAATTGTTGGTTGCAAATGCTTTTTTTTTTTCACCCACAAGTCTTTGAATGTCCTATCAAGATTCTCTGAGGAATGCTTCTAATTCTCAGCACATTTGCACTTTTCTCATTCAAGTTAGTACGTCTGTCTGCTTTTCTCTAATTGCTATTTCCACTTAGTTTAATATTTATTAGAAAACTGGTATTTTAAATATAAACAAGCTGAATAGGTTAGTTTAGAAATAATAACTATATGTTTTAGAAATAATAGATGGTATTATTTTTAGATATGAACTGTTATAATTGTATTAATGTAAAATTTTAAAAAACAGATGCACCAGTTATACAACATGAGTCTACAGATAATAGAGTATTGTGTCAGCAGGTACTTCTGTGTTTTGACAAGTTGCTTCCAATGGCAAAGTAATTAAATAAAATAGAAAGAATTTGGTAACAATTAGAAAACATGACCTGCTTCATTGCCACTGACACAGGTCACTTTTACTTTAGTGAAGTATATTTTTGAATTACTATTTGAAGGAGCTCAGGAATGATCATTGAGAGTTTTGCAAATGCTAGTGATACCAAAAATCTTTTACTTTGTTAAGAGAAATATATATTTTATGTTTCTTTAAAGGACACTGAAATACTACTATATAAACAAGTAAGTAATCTGGTTAAAGAAAATAATTTCTGAAAAGATTTTTTTATATATATATATTTTATTATTATTAATTCTAATGGGGTGACTGAAAAGATTTTAAAAACCTGTGAACTCATGATAAAACAGGAAAATTTTTGCCTGTTTTATGCAGAAGAATAGAATCTGGAAGTTCATCAAATTTCACAAAAATCCATTAGAAATATTTTAATTAATAATAAACATAAGGTACAACAATAATATTAATATAATTAAAATGTTATTTTGATATGAATAGTATATTTTTGTTTGTTAATATGTAGTTTAATATAGCTGTACAAAAATAATCATTTCCTCACATTTTTTATACATTGAACAGACTTTTTGTTGCCTATTTTGTCCAGAGGGCATTCATTGGAATTACAAAGATTGGTGAATAAATCATTTTATTAGAATTTAAATGTTTAGGATACCAACAGTAAAAGTGAAGTTTACTGTAGTGGTATTTATAGCTTTTATTGAATTAAATTAAAAAATCAAATAATCAATATTGAATGAGAGGAGTCCAGAAAGTCTTTTTGCAATAGTTGTTTTTACCGAGGTATAGGGGAAAATTTGAAGTTGAAAAAGTATGAGAAAAGCCAAAGAGAATTGGTGAGTTCTAGTATAGAAACTCATGATAGGAATCTTTTCAGAGAACTAGAGAAGAGAGTGCATACAGTAAGTTTGAAGAGCAATGAATATTTCAAAGCATTAAGACACCGACTGAGTTTAAGGTAACAGAAGGCTGGAAAAGAAACCAGAGGCAAGTTTTTTAAGTATAGCACAGACTATTTTAGGAAGTTTAGGCTATTTATTTTGGGGATGCATGTGTGTGGGGGAGGGAGGCTGAGTGGGTGGGTGGGTGTGGTAGAGTATATGATGTATGGGGCAGGGTTAGGGAAGGAGGTTAGTGATGGGATTTCCATTCCAGAAAGACTCCTGGCTGCAGTATAGAGAATGGCATGGGTAAGGGTAGAATAAACAGAAGTAATCTGGAAGTAATCTAGTTTAGAATTGATATAAAGATGATATGAAAAGAACATGACATTTGTAGACTGGAGGAATCAATCCTAAAAAAAATAACCAAGTGGGAATTACTAGTCACAGGTTTTAGATAAAAACAGATAAATTTAAGATTACATTTTCTGAGTGCAGGATTTACTTGGAAAAGTCAGAGAGGAGCTGTCCATTAGATCCTTGTTAAATTGCAGAGTAAGTAGGGAAATGTCATTGGTAGAAAATAATAGATGACCATTTGAGACAGGAACCATGAAAGTCATAAAAGTTCTACCTGCTTCACAATTTGGCTTTATGATAGTTCCAATTATGTTATTTATGGGGAAGATGGGATAAAGACACTCTAACAACTTGCATGATTTCAACCTCATCTTCTGACAGTTTAGAACAGAAAATGTTTTGGTAACCAATCACTGTGTAACATTCCCTCTCACAGAAATAAATCCTTTATGACTCAAAATACCAATATTTTTTGAAGGGGTAAATAAAGATGAGACATAGCTAATGCCCAGTATTTGGAGTCTCAGCTAAGATGACTCAAATCTCTAATTGCTGGGTCAACTGATGCTGTTTGTACATCTCTAACTCCACGTAGTTTCAGGATTTCCCATGTGGTTTCTCCACCAGCAGATCTCAGAATAGTCCACCTTTTTACATGGCATCTCAAAAACCTGAGACCCTCATTCTAAGAAATCTAGTGGAAGAATGGAGGTTTCTGAGGAGCCTCAGAGGTCTAAGAATGTCACTTCAGCTGCATTCTATTGGTGAAACAAGTCAGTGAGAAGGGGAATTAGACTCTGCCTTTCAAGATAAAGGGTAAAGAAATATTTCTGGTCAACACCTAGGGTAGGGAATTTGAAGTTTGTGTTTTTAACTTTTTCTTATAAAGAAAAATTATTTATTTACTATTGCTATCTTTGGGAAATAATAAGCTCTTTTATAACACAAGAAACTACAATATTATTTTTAAAAACAATTTATTGGGATGACACTGGTTAGCATAATTATACAAGTTTCAGGTGACGAGTTCTACAACAGATCTTTGTACACTGTATTGTGTGTTCATCACCCCCTAGTCAAGTCTCTGTCCAGCACCATTTATAGCCCCACTACCCTCTGCCACTTTCCCCTCTACCCCGGCAATCTCCATACTATACTATTGTCCATGTGTTATTTATTTATTATAAATTATGAACCAGAAGTTGAATTCAGCTGATTTTACTGAGGAAACAGCTAGATTTTTAAAAATCAACAGTAAACATCTCCTTTCCATTAAAAAGAGAGAATATGAGAGAATGTACTTAACTATTAATAACAGTTATAAGTAAACTGTCACTTACATTGCAAGAAATTTAAACATTCTGTTAGTCACTTTAACATGACTTATAGAGATAGATATCCAAGATGGGAGATGAAAATACAGAAAGTTTAAAATCTAGAACTTGTCCTTGATGAAATAGGGAACCAAAAGGACACAGGGTCCCTCTTTTGGATAAATGGGGTGATAAGGACAAGACCTGAGTGATGAGTGCCTGGAGTCAGAGTTGTTCTTTGGTGATGGAATGCAGTTAGTCAGGACTATTTTGTTTTAAAGAGCATGGCAGGGGCCAAGTTCCATGGGTGCACGTAAAGTTTTCAGAAGTCCTGGGCCAAGGAACTGGAGGGGGTTTAGATCATTGTGCAACCTGGATGTTTTTGCCATGCATGTGTCAGGGTTGAATGCTTGCTGCATCAAAAAGAGAAGAATTTCCCCAATAGTAAGCAGTATTTGATCTTGGAATGTTCTACTAGTGGGTTTTAAATAGAATAAATGTCAATTGTCAGTTGTAATCCTGTTGGAAATTAGAATGACTCTTAATTTTTGTTATAGAGTTTTGATATAATCAAAGCATATTAAGTACTAAATTTCTTAATCACAATTTTAATTTATGAAAGAAAAACATATTTAGACTTTACATTTGGGTTTGAAAACTTTCACGTTTATGAACACAAAGTAGATACTTTCCAAATATTTATGAAAGAAAAATACAGTTTCTCTAAACTAGTCTTTGTATACTTTTGAAGATCTCTGTAATTCTATTCAAATAGCATATAAATGAGAAATATACATTGTTTCTACACATTTTCAAGAACCTAGAGTGTGACAATATCTATTTCTTATATCAATGCTGAATGAGAAATAATAATTTTTCAGAAAAATTCTATGATAACAATTTTATTAAAGCTATAACCAAAGTTGTCCCATATAAAAAGTGTTTGAGAAATTTCTAAAAATGATGTTGGATATAAAAATACTTTCTTTAAATATCCAGGAATATTATAGATACAGAAACAGAAAATTGTTTTGGCTTGTGTGTTAAATTATTGAAATGCCTACAAAGTTCAACTACCCTGAGGTCATATCTAAGCAGTTCACTAAATCAACATTATATTAATCTTTGTTTATTCTTCTCCTGATTCTTGAAGATTAAGCAAAGAACATGCCTCAGGTCTAAGCTTAATGTCAACATTAAAAATTAGCAGAAAGTATGTGTCCAATAGGAAGAGGAAGTATTTAGAAGTAAGAGAGATAACAGTGTACAAGAAGGGAAGAATGTCAAGAAAAAAGAGGAGTAAAATTCAAAATGGAAGCATTACAAAAACTTACATTTCTTAATCTCACACTTAGGTGCACATATATTAGCTATTCAGTAATGTCCACTGATCCTGTGAGAATTTCTTTTTATGAATTTTAGTTTGAATATCTAGATTTATCTAGATTACAGTCCCAGATTTTTTTTAAAAAAAGTAAAGGTCAAGCTCTTTACGCAGACATCATAAATAAATGTAATTTCAACATTTTCAGTTGATATACATTGGCAATTTAATGAGTAGCAAATGGATTAAATGAAAAATACATATAAGCTTACATAAGCCCAAGTTGGCTTCAAAGGAACTAATTAAATTGATTCTGGTCCTTGGAAAGACTGGGTATAATTTCTTTTGACTTATTTATATGTATAAAAATATTCTGGTTTTTATGGACACAGTATGTTCAATCAGTTGTCCTTGTTGTTAATTTTCTCAACTTTTGCATGCTGTTTCAATGGTAATGGGAAGGAAATATGCAATTTCCTTGTATATTTTCTTTGTATATCTTTTATTTCTATAAAAGAAAATATTTTCAGTCCAGTAATTGGTAAAAAACTCTTCAGATAATATACATAAAGTCCAGACAACATCTAATGCACAGCATTTCTAGCCTAAGAGACATTGTGATCATTAAGAAAAAGGACAGTCTGCTTCTCGTTAACTAAACTGTAAGGGACTGAAGATTAGGAATCAAGTGTCAGGAAGATCTATGTCCTTTGATAGCCATCTGCCTGACTCACAGCAGATGCTGATTACTATTTATTGACTTGAATAGAATTGTGATAAGGTCAGTTTTATGAAACCATCATTATCACATTAAATTTATAACCTGGGAGAACATTTGTTTCTACAGAAATTATCTGAAGTACTAATTTAGAAAAGCAATATTACACAATCAGACCCTAGCATGCAAGTAGAGAAAATATATAAAAGGTTTAAAAAGATGTAGTTATTTGGAATGACTGCTCAGGAATTTCAAATGTCATGTTTATACTTCAGAATTGGCTTGAAAAGATATAGGGAGCCCCAGAAATGATTGATTTCTCAAAATTTGTAGGATCACGCCTGATTCATTAAGAGAATCTCAATTAAATAATGAATATCTTTAGTGGTTTTTACATTTTATACAATGGATTTTCTTTTGCCAGATTCTATGAGATGTAAGAGAAGGGATAGGGGTTGTAAATATGTTCTCTTTCCATGAATCTCCCAAAGCCCTGGCTAAAGAAAAATCTGTCTACCCAACTTCCTTTTGTTTCTGGCGAAAACTTGTTTTTTTTGTTAATTATCCCCAGCTGTACCAGATTCTGTACTTCTTATTTTCAACTTTACATGCTCTTACATCTGTATACTTCTTGTATGCAATATGGGGTCTTAAAATGGGAAATCCTTTAGGAGGGGTGAATATAATATAAAAGAAAAAATGTAAAAACCTGAAGCTGAAAAATAGCTCCTTTTATACTTTTTATTTGTTGCCAACTACTTGAAATCATTGTATTGATATTTGCCTACAATAACAAGGTAGTGTACTCTTTAAAATGTCAAGAATTTTAATATCATTCATTTTTTTTTAAACTTCACATATTCCTTTCTCTTATTTTGCTTTCAAAAAAACTCAATGTACCAACTTCTAATTTTAAATTCACCATTGCCCCCATTCTACAGATTTTGCTTACTTGTACTCAGGGTTCTTAGATGACCTTTTACATTCCCTGGTGAAAGATGGCAGCAGAATTTTCATAAATAAGCTTTCAACTTAGTATTTTACACTGTTTGGGTGATAAGGATAAAAACACAAAAGAGGGACATGGTAGACTATGGTGAGTTTTAACATGCTCACTTTGTGTTTGCCTTGGTTGACATTACCTTTTTGCACTTTTCCAACAACCTCATTATTTATGCTTATGTAAAAATAATGGAGAAAACAGCAATCCCTTTGACCTTTAGCTGGTGTGTATCCTGGTAATTTCAAAAGCTTAAAAAATGACAATTTGAGTAAATGTTAAAACAATATCCATTTCTATAAGCTGTAAAATAATTCTTTGAAAATGACAAAAACATATTGACCTTTTTAAATAACAATAATAAAACATCAAACTTTTAAATTTGAATATCATAGATGCCAGGCAAGATAACCTTCCTTAAGAAGTTAGACCATAAAATTTAGTCTATATTTTTTATTTTGAAAATTTTTAAATGTAAATTAAAACTGTAAATTTATTTTTTTTAATTTATCTTGAATTAAGTCACTATTTAGAATTTTATTTGTTTTAAATAAATTCTGCCCAAATGACAATTTTTACAAGCTTTACACTACATTTATTTCCCACTTTCCTGTCTTTAATTTTTTTAATAGTTAAAATTTATTTATTCATTTTAGAGAAGAGAGACAGAGAGACATGGAGAGAGAGATAGAAGGGATGGAGGAGCAGGAAGCATCAACTCCCATATGCACCTTGACCAGGCAAGCCCAGGGTTTCGAACCGGTGACCTCAGTGTTCCAGTTCGATGTTTTATCCACTGCGCCACTACAGGTTCCAGCATTTCTTTCTTTATTGAATTGACCATGTTATATTTCATGTTCAGGAGTACTCAGTGATTGAGTAATGCTCATTTGTTTTTCATATTATTAATTTTTTTCTTTTATATGGAATGCTTGATGTAAGTATATTGATTAGTATATTACATTGGTAGAATTTTATAGTGTCAATCAATATTTGTACTATTTGCATAAATTTTAATTTAGCCCGATTTTTTTAAAACATATACCATCAGATTTGATTAATGTTTCATTGGGAATTTTGCATTTACATTCTTAAATGAATTTTATCTTATATTAAATTTTCCAATTGTGCTAACAGTTGCACTGTCATCATTGCAAATAAAAAGTTGAACAATTTATGATATATATAATATAAGAATTAATTATTATTTAAACATTGTTAGCACTCAGGAGTAAAAATGTTTAAGATTGGGACACTGGAGAAGAAAAAATTTATTTTTAAATTACCATTTAAAATTCCTTAATTCATTTTGTTCTTTAAAGTTTTTATTATGTATTTTGCTATTTTTTCATTTTAAAATCCACAAATGTATTCTTTTTGCATTGAATTTATTGGAGTTACATTAGATAACATAATTATGCAGGTTTCAGATACCCAATGCATCTCTGTACACTGTTTTTTGTGTTCACCATCCCAATTGAAGTCTTTGTCCATCATTATTTATCCCCCCCCCATACCCTCCTCCATGTCCCTACTCTTCACAATCACCACATTGTTGTCCGTGTTCATTAATATTTTTGGTCCTGTTTTGCTTAATCCCTTCACCCCCAGACCTTGCCTCCCCCACCCAACAGCTGTCAGCATGCTCTCTATGTATGTATCTATGTCTGTCTCTATTTTGCTTGTTAGTTCATTTTGTTCCTTAGATTCCTATTTTTAATTAATTTTAATGGGGTGACACCAATAAATCAGGTACATATGTTCAAAGAAAACATCTCCAGGTTATCTTATCATTCAATTATGTTGCATACCCATCACAAAGTCAAATTGTCTTCTGTCACCTTCTATCTGGTTTTCCCTGTGCCCCTCCCCTCCTCCCTATCCCACCCTCTCTCCCTCCCCCCACCCCGTACCCACCAAACTCATGTCCATGTCTCATAGTCTCACTTTTATGTCCCACGTATGTATGAAATCCTACTGTTCTCCGTTTTTTACTGTTTTACTTATTTCACTGCATATAACGTTATCAAGGTACATCCATTTTGTCGTAAATGATCCGATGTCATCATTTCTTATGGCTGAGTAGTATTCCATAGTATATATGTACCAAAGCATTTTAATCCACTCATCCTCTGACAGACACTTGGACTATTTCCAGATCTTCGCTATTATGAACAATGGTGCCAAGAACATGGGGGCGCATTTCTTCTTTTCGAACAGTGCTATGGTGTTCTTAGGGTATATTCCTATAAGTGGGATAGCTGGGTCAAAAGGCAGTTAGACTTTTAATTTTTTGAGGAATCTCCAAACTGTTTTCCACAGTGGCTGCACCAGTCTGCATTCCCACCAGCAGTGCAGAAGGGTTGCCTTTTCTCCACATCCTCGCCAACACTTATTCTGTGTTGTTTTGCTGATGAGTGCCATTCTGACTGGTGTGAGGTGATATCACATTATGGTTTTAATTTGCATTTCTCTAATGATTAGTGACGTTAAGCATTTTAATATATGCCTATTGGCCATCGTAATGTCCTCTTTGGAGAAATATCTATTCATTTCTTTTGCCCATTTTTTTATTGGATTGTTTGTCTTCCTGGTGTTGAGTTTTATAAGTTCTTTGTAAATTTTAGTTATTAACCCCTTATCAGATGTGCTGTCGAATATGTTCTCCCATTGTGTGGTTTGTCTTTTAATTCTGTTCTTATTGTCTTTAGCTGTGCAAAAACTTTGTAGTTTGATATAGTCCCATTTGTTTATCTTGACTTATATTTCATTTGCCCGTGGAGATAAATCGGCAAATATACTGCTGCGACAGATGTCGGAGAGCTTGCTGCCTATGTTTTCTTCTAAGATGCTTATGGTTTCACGACTTACATTTATCTTTTATCCATTTTGAGTTTGTTTTGCTGAATGGTGTAAGTTGATGGTCTAGTTTCATTTATTTGCAGGTAGATGTCCAATTTTCCCAACACCATTTGTTAAAGAGGCTGTCTTTACTCCATTGTATGTTCTTTCCTCCTTTGTCAAATATCAGTTGTCCATAAAGCTGTGGGTTTATTTCTGGGTCCTCTGTTCTGTTCCATTGATCTATGTGCCTGTTCTTATGCCAGTACCAGGCTGTCTTGAGTATAATGGCCTTATAGTAAACCTTGATATCTGGCAGAGTGATACCTCCTGCTTTATTTTTTCTTTTTAAGATTGCTGAGGCTATTCGTGTTCTTTTTTGGTTCCATATAAATTTTTAGAATATGTGTTCTATATCTTTGAAGTATGTTATTGGTATTTTAATTGGTATTGCATTGAATTTATAAATTGCTTTGGGTAATATAGACATTTTAATGATGTTTATTCTTCCTAGCCATGAGCACGGTATATGCTTCCACTTGTTTGTATCTTTCTTGATTTCTTTTATCAATGTTTTATAATTTTCCAAGTACAAGTCCTTAACCTCCTTGGCTAAATTTACTCCTAGGTACTTTATTTTTTTTGTTGCAATAGTGAAGGTTATTGTTTCCTTAGTTTCTTTTGCTGACAGTTTATTGTTGGTATATAGAAATGCCTCTGATTTCTGAGTATTAATTTTATATCCTGCCACCTTCCTGAATTCATTTATAAGGTCCAGTAGTTTTTTGACTGAGACTTTAGGATTTTTAATATACAATATCATATCATCTGCAAATAGTGACAGTTTGACTTCTTCTTTTCCAATTTGGATGCCTTTTATTTCTTCTTCTTGTCTGATTGCTGTAGCTAGGAGTTCGAGAACTATGTTGAAAAGAGTGGTGAAAGTGGGCAACCCTGCCTGGTTCCAGATCTTAAGGGGATTGCTTTTAATTTTTGTCCATTTAGTATGATGTTTTCTGTGGGTTTATCGTAGATGGCCTTCATCATGTTAAGAAATGATCCATGTAATTCCACTTTACTGAGAGTTTTGAGCATGAATGGGTGCTGGATTTTATCAAATGCCTTTTCTGCATCTATTGAAATTATCATGTGATTTTTGTCCTTCCTTTTGTTTATGTGATGAATCACATTGATTGATTTGCGAATATTGAACCAGCCTTGCCTCTCCAGAATAAAATCCACTTGATTATGGTGTATGATATTTTTCATATATTGCTGGATCCGGTTGGCTAATATTTTGTTGAGAATTTTAGCATCTAAATTCTTCAGGGATATAGGCCTATAATTTTCTTTCTTTGTGTTTTCTTTGCCCAGTTTTGGAATCAGAATTATGCTCGCCTCATAAAAGGAGTTTCGAAGTCTTCCTTCCTCTTGAATTTTTTGAAATAGCTTGAGGAGGATAGGAGTTAGTTCTTCTTTGAATTTTTGATAGAATTCACTTGTGAAGCCATCAGGCCCAGGACTTTTTGTTTTTGGGAGTTTTCTGATAACTGTTTCGATCTCATTTGTTGTAATTGGTCTGTTTAGGTGTTCTGATTCTTCCAGATTGATTTTTGGAAGGTTATATGATTCAAGAAATTTGTCCATTTCACCAAGATTGTCTAATTTTTTGGCATAGAGTTCTTCATAGTATTTTCTTACAATGCTTTGTATTTCAGCTGTGTCAGTTGTTATTTCTCCACTGTCCTTTCTAATTTTATTTATTTGAGTCCTCTCTCTTTTTTTCTTGGTGATTCTAGTTAAAGGTTCATCAATCTTGTTTACCTTTTCAAAGAACCAGCTCTTTGTTTCATTGATCCTCTGTATTGTTTCCTTAGCCTCTATGTTATTTATTTCTGCTCTGATCTTTATTATTTCCTTCCTTCTATTTGTCTTTGGTTTTATTTGTTGTTGTTTCTCTAGTTCTTTTAGATGTAGGGTCAGGTTGCTTATTTGAGCTTTTTCTAGCTTCTTATGATATGCGTGTAGTGCAATAAACTTCCCTCTCAGAACTGCTTTTGCTGTGTCCCATAAATTTTGAGTTGATATATGCTCATTATCATTGGTTTCTAGAAACTTTTTAATTTCTTCTTTGATCTCATTGTTAAACCATTCATTATTTAATAACATGCTATTTAGTTTCCAAGTGTTTGAGTATTTTTCAGTTTTTCTTATGTGGTTAATTTCTACTTTCATGGCATTGTGATCAGAGAAAATGCTTGATATGATTTCAATCTTCTTAAATTTATTGAGATTATTTTTGTGTCCTAACATGTGTTCTATCCTAGAAAACATACCATGAGCGCTTGAGAAGAATGTATATTCTGCTGCTTTAGGGTGAAAAGTTCTGAAGATATCTATTAAATCAAGTTGATCTAGTGTCTCCTTTAAGTCTGCTGTTTCTTTATTAATTTTCTTTCTTAAGGATCTATCCAGTGTTGTTAGAGGGGTATTGAAATTCTCTACTATGATAGTATTGATGTTAATCTCACCCTTTATATCCATCAAAGTCTACTTTATGTATGTCGAGGCTCCTATATTTGTTGCATAGCTATTTATAATAGTTATATCTTCCTGTTGAATTGTTCCCTTTATCATTATGTAGTGTTCGTCTTTATCTCTTACTACAGCATTTGTTTTAAAGTCCATTTTGTCAGATATAAGTATTGCTACCCCTGCTTTTTTTTCATTTCCAATAGCATGAAATATTTTTTTCCATCCTTTTACCCTCAGTCTATGTGCGTCTTTTGTTTTAAGGTGTGTCTCCTGTAGACAGCATATGTATGAGTCCTGTTTCTTTATCCATAAAGCTACTCTATGTCTTTTGATTGACTCATTTAATCCATTTACATTTAAGGTTATTTTTGATATGTAGTTGTTTATTGCCATTTTATTCTTTAAAGCTGTATTCTTCTTTTGCTCTATTCTTTCCTCCCTTTAAACTGTTCACAACAGACCCCTTACTATCTCTTGCAGAATTGGTTTGGTTTTTATGAATTTCTTCAGGCTTTCTTTTACTGGGAAGCTCTTTATTTCTCCTTCAATTTTAAACGTTAGCCTTGTTGGATAAAGTAGTCTTGGTTGTAGGTTCTTGTTCTGCATTACTTTGATTATATCTTGCCAATCCCTTCTGGCCTCAAGTGTTTCTTTTGAGAAGTCCGATGTCATCCTTATGGTGGCTCCTTTGTAGGTGATAGTCTTTTTTTCTCTAGCAGCTTTTAAAATTTTTTCTTTATCCATTAGCTTTGGTATTTTAACTATGATGTGTTTTGGTGTAGATCATTTTAGGTTTCTCTTTAATGGAGTTCTGTGTGCTTCTTGAACGTGTGGAGTGTTTCCAAGTTTTAATTTATGAAAGTTTTCTGCTATGATTTGATTGAACAAAGTTTCCATTTTCTGTCCTCTCTCCTCTTCTTCAGGCTCCCCTATGATGCGAATTTTGTTTCTCTTCATGTTGTCACAGAGCTCCCTTAGAGTTTCCTCACATTTTTTGAGTCTCTTTTTCTTTTTCTTCTCTGCTTCTGTGCCTTTGTTTATTGTGTCCTCTAACTCGCTGATTCGATCCTCAGCGTGATTCATCCTGCTTTTAATTCCTTCCATTGTGGTCTTCAGTTCTGATACTGTATTTGTCATTTCTGTCTGATTCTTTTTTATTTTTTCAATTTCATTTTTTATATTTGTTATCCCTTTATTTAGGTGTTCATAGTGACTATCCATTGTTGCTCTCATGCCTTTGAACATCCTAACTATCATTATTCTAAATTTTGCTTCCGGTAATTTGGTTATATCTGGTTCATTCAGGTCCTTCTCTGGGGATTTCTCTTGATTCATTTGGTTTGCATTCCTCTGCCTGCCCATTTTGTCTGTGTATAAGCAAGTTGTGGCCACTGGAGTCCAGTAGGTGTTGCCTTTGTTTCCTCTAGGTGTGGTCTGTTTGCAGGCCCCATCCCCTCTGTCGCTGCCTAGGGTGGTTAGTTATGGGTGTTGCCTATGCCGGCCCACTGTGTCTTTTGCTGTGATTTCTGCCTCTCCTCCGTGGGAGGGGCTGTCACTCAAGCCACAAGCCTCAGCACCAAGGGTAGATGTGAGCACCTTTGCTCAGCTGCGGACCCAGCCTGTTTCCGGACATCTGCCCAGAACCCGCAGTCAGATCCTGCTTACCACAGTTTCACGAGTTGGGCGGTGCTTTTGACGTGCTCTCAGCTGTGAACCTTTGCCCGTCCGGAGCTTTATCCCCACCCTCGAGGCCAGGGCCCTTCTGCACAGGGTCGCAAACCAAGGTTTATTGGGCTGGGCGTGTTTGCTGGCTTCCGCTCAGCTGCGAACTTCCACTCGTCCTGGACACTACCCCGCCCCCGCGCTCAGAGCCCGCTCGCGCACGTAGAATGGCACACCGCGGTTTCTCCAGCAGGGCGGGGCTGGTAGCTTGAGCTCAGCCACTAGCCCTCGCCCCTCCCTGGTCCTAGCCCCATCCCAGCAGTGAGGGCTGGCTTGCGCATGGTCGCAGAGCAGATTTCTGCCCGTTCCTGACCTCCAGCTTTGTCCCCATAGTTGGGATTACAGTCAGGCCCACAGCTTCTGGACCGCTTTTGCGCGTCCCCTCCGACCCTGCTGGGCTAGAGTGAGCTCACTCCGGCTTGGCCTCCGCCCACGCCGACAGAACCGCGTTTCAGCGTCCTGCTGCCAACAAACCCTTCAGCAACCCACAGCAGAGTAGGAAGGGACCTAATACTCCACACTGTAGGCCTGGGAGCTCCCTCACTTGTTTCACAGCTCAAAACTGTCCAAACGCCTCTTCTAGGCTCTGGGACTGCAGGCTGGGGCTTGGTTCCTGGGACCCAGGTCCCTCCCTCTCCACCAAACTCTCCTCCTGCCACGCGGTTCTCTCCGGGTTGCTGTTTGCTTTGGGGAGCTGGGCAGCCCTCTTCGCGTTTTTGCTATTCCTCCCAGTCTCAATGTGGCTTCTTCTGTTTTCCTTGGTTGAAGAGTCCACTTAGTTTAGTTCAAAATTGTTTTATCCAGATGATGGTTCTTAAAATTGAGTTATAATCCACTTTGATTTTGGGAGTTGGAAGTTAGTACGTCCACCTACTCCGTCGCCATCTTGCTCCTCTTCTTTGTGGTTTTAATTTGCATTTCTCTAATGATTAGTGATGTTGAGCATTTTTTCATATGCCTATTGGCCATCTGTAGGTCCTCTTTGGAGAAGTGCCTATTAATTTCTTTAGCCCATTTTTTGATTGGATTGTTTGTCTTCCTTGTGTTGAGTTTTACAAGTTCATTATAAATTTTGGTTATTAACCCATTATCAGATGTGTTGTCAAATATGTTCTCCCATTGTGTGGTTTGTCTTTTTATTCTGTTCATATTGCCTTTAGCTTTTCAAAAGCTTTTTAGTTTGATATAGTCCCATTTGTATATCCTGTCTTTTATTTTATTTGCCTGTGGAGATAAATCAGCGAATATATTGCTTCGATATATGTTGGAGAGTTTACTGCCCACGTTTTCTTCTAGAATGCTTATGGTTTCACAGTTTACATTTAAGTCCTTTATCTATTTTGAGTTTATTTTTGTGCATGGTGTAAGTTGGTAGTCTAGTTTCATTTTTTTTGCAGGTAGCTGTCCAGTTTTCCCAACACCATTTGTTAAAGAGACTGTCTTTACTCCACTGTATGCTCTTATCTTATTTGTCAAATATCAATTGTCCATAAAGATGTGGGTTTATTTCTGGGTTCTCTGTTCTGTTCCATTTGTCTATATGCCTGCTCTTATGCCAGAACCAAGCTGTTTTGAGTACAATGGCCTTGTAGTATAACTTGAAATCAGGAAATGTGATACCTCCCACTTTATTCTTCTTTTTCAAGATTGCTGAGGCTATTCGTGTTCTTTTTTATGGTTCCATATATATATATTGGAATATTTGTTCTATATCTTTGAAGTATGTCATTGGTATTTTCATTGGAATTGCATTTAATTTATAATTTGCTTTGGGTAATATAGACATTTTAATGATGTTTACTCTTCCTAACCATGAGCATGGTATATGCTTCCACTTGTTTGTATCTTCCTTGATTTCTTTTATCAATGTTTTATAATTTTCTAAGTACAAGGCTTTAACCTTCTTGGTTAAATTTACTCCTAGGTTCCTTATTATTTTTGTTGCAATAGTGGAGTGGATTGTTTTCTTAATTTGCTTTCTGACATTTCATTGTTCATGTATAGAAATGCCTCTGATTTCTGTGTGTTAATTTTATATCCTACCATCTAGCTAAATTTGTTTATTAGGTCCAGTAGTTTTTTGACTGAGCCTCTAGGGTTTTCTATATACAGTATCATATTATCTGCAAATAATGATAGTTTTACTTCTTATTTTCCAATTTGGATGCCTTTTATTTCTTCTTTTCTGATTGCTGTAGCTAGGCCTTCCAGTACTATGTTGAATAAGAGTGGTGAAAGGTGACACCCCTGCCTTGTTCCTGATTTTAGGAGAATTGCTTTTAATTTTTGTTCATTGATTACGATGTTGGCTGTGCGTTTGTCATAAATGGCCTTTATCATGTTGAGGTATGTTCCCTGTTTTCCCACTTTGCTAAGAGTTTTGATCATAAAAAGGTGCTGGGTTTTATCAAATGTTTTTTTGCATCTATGAAATTATTATGTGGTTTTTCTTCTTCCTTTTGTTTATGTGGTAAATCACATTAATTGATTTACAAATGTTGTACCATCCTTGCCTCCCCAAAATAAATTCCACTTGATCATGATGTATGATTTTTTTCATGTATTGCTGGATCCGGTTTGTTAATATTTTGTTGAGGATATTAGCATCTAAATTCATCAGGGATATTGGCCTGTAATTTTCTTTCTTTTTGTGTTGTCTTTGCCTGGTTATGGAATCAGAATTATGCTCACCTCATAAAAGGAACTTGGTAGTGTTCCTTTCTCTTGAATTTTTTGAAATAGCTTGAGAAGCATAGGAGTTAGTTCTTCTTTGAATATTAGGTAGAATTCACCAGTGAATCCATCTGGCCCAGGACTTTTCTTTGTTGAGAGCTTTTTGAGAACTGTTTCGATCTGTTTTGTTGTAATCAGTCTGTTTAGGTTTTCTGATTCTTCCAGATTGATTTTTGGAAGATTATATGTTTCAAGAAATTATTCCATTTCACCTAGGTTGTTTAAATTTTTGGCATATAGTTTTTCATAGCATTTTCTTACAATATTTTGTATTTCTGTTGTGTCAGTTGTTATTTCTCCACTCTCATTTCTATTTTTTTTTTTTTTACAGCGACAGAGGAAGAGTCAGAGAGATGGATAGATAGGGTCAGATAGACAGAAACGGAGAAAGGTGAGAAGCATCAATCGTTAGTTTTTCATTGCCGTTGCAACACCTTAGTTGTTCATTGATTGCTTTTTCACATGTGCCTTGACTGCGGACCTTCTGCAGACTGAGCAACCCCTTGCTGAAGCCAGTGACCTTGGGTTTAAGCTGGTGAGCTCCTCCTCAAGCCAGATGGGCCCACACTCAAGCTGGCGACCTCGGGGTCTCGAACCTGAGTTTCCGCATCCCAGTCCTACGCTCTCTCCACTGCGCCACTGTCTGGTCAGGCTCATATCTAATTTTATTTCTTTGAGTCCTCTTTCTTCTTTTCTTGGTGAGTCTTGTTAAAGGTTAATCAATCTTGTTTACCCTTTCAAAGAACCAGCTCTTTGTTTCATTGATCCTCTGTATTGTTTCTTTAGCCTCTATGTAATTTCTTTTTGCTCTGATCTTTATTATTTCCTTCCTTCTACTACCTCTGGGCCTTACTTCCTGTTCTTTTTCAAGTTCTTTTAGATGAAGGGTTAGGTTGTTTATTTGAGCTTTTTCAAGCTTCTTAAGGAATGCCTGTAGTGCTTTGAACTTCCCTCTCAGGACCGATTTAGCTGTGTCCCATAAATTTTGAGTTGTTGTATGTTCATTATCATTCGTTTATAAGAATATTTTATTTCTTCTTTGATTTCATTGTTAACCCATTTGTTATTTAATAACATGCTATTTAGCTTTTATGTTTTTGACTATTTTTTATTTTTTATGTTGTGGTTGATTTTTAGTTTCATGCCATTGTGATCAGAGAAAATGGTTGATATGATTTCAATCTTCTTAAATTTGTTGATGCTGCTTTTGTGTCCTAACATGTAATTTATCCTGGAGAATGTACCATGAGCACATGAAAATAATGTATATTCTGCTGTTTTAGGGTGAAAGGTTCTGAAGATATCTATTAAATTGAGTTGATCTAGTGTGTCCTTTAAGTCTGCTGTTTCTTTGTTAATTTTCTTTCTTGAGGATCTATCAAGTGATGCAAGTGGGGTATTGAAATCTCCTACTATTATAGTATTGCTGTTGATCTTGCCCTTTATATCCATCAAAGTCTGCTTTATATATTTAGGAGCTCCTACATTAGGTGCGTAAATATTTATGATGGTTATATCTTCATGTTGGATTGCTCCCTTTATTATTATGTAGTGACCTTCTTTATCTCTTACTATAGCCTTTGTTTTAAAGTCCATTTTGTCTGATATAAGTATTGCTACCCCAGCTTTTTTTTCCTTTCCATTTGCATGAAATATTTTTTTCATTCTTTTACCTCAGTCTATGTGCATCTTTTTTTTTTTTAAGGTGTGTTTCTTGTAGACAGCATATATACAGGTCCTGTTTTTTTATACATAGTACCCTATGTCTTTGATTGGATTATTTAATCCATTTACATTTAAGGTTATAATTGATATGTAGTTGTTTATTGCCATTTTTTTTAAAAAAATATATTCCTCTTTTGCTATATTCTTTTCCCACTTTGATCTGTTTACAACACGCCCCTTAACATTTCCTGCAGCATTAGTTTTGTTGTAATGAATTCCTTGATTTTTCTTTTGTTTGGGAAGCTTTTTATTTCTCCTTTAATTTTAAATGATAGCCTTGGATAAAGTAGTATTGGTTTTTGGCTCTTGTTCTGCACTACTTTGAATATTTCTTGCCATTCCCTTCTAGCCTCAAGTGTTTCTCTTGAGAAGTCGGATGTCTTCCTTATGGGTGCTCTTTTGTAGGTGATAGCCTTTTTTCTCTAGCAGCTTTTAATATTTTCTCTTTATCACTTAGCTTTGGTATTTTAATTATGATGTGTCTTGGTATAGGTTTCTTTGGGTTTCTCTTTAATGGAGATCTCTGTGCTTCTTGAACTTATGAGACCTTTCCTTGCATCAATTTAGGGAAGTTTTTAGCTATGATTTGATTGAATAAAGTTTCTATCTCTTGTTCTTTCTCTTCTTCAGGAACCCTTATTATGCTGATGTTATTTCTCTTCATGTTGCCACAGACCTCTCTTAGAGTTTCCTCAGACTCTTTGAGTATCTTTTCTTTTTTCTGCTCTGCTTCCATGCCTTCGTTCATCTTGTCTTCCATCTTGCTGTTTCGATCCTCAGCTTCATCTATCCTGCTTTTAATTCCTTCCATTGTGGTCTTCATTTCTGATATTGTGTTTGTCATCTCTGACTGATTCTTTTTTAATATTTTAATGTCCTTTTTTATACTTGCTATCTCTTTATTTAAGTATTCATAATGACCATCCATTGTTGTTCTAAGCTCCCTAAACATTCTAACAATCATTATTCTAAACTCTGCATTTTGAAGTTTGGTTATTTCCATATCGCTCAGTTCATTTCCTGGAGGATTCTCTTGTGGTTTCATTTTGATTGCACTTTTCTGTCTTCTCATTATGTCTGTGTGTTTGGCTGTGTTGTTTGTAGAGCTGGTTGAGTTTAGGCTTGGTGTTGTCTGCCTCCAATTTTCAGTTGTGTTATTTCTAGGTCTTCTTGGGTTAGCGTCAGCTGTTGTTTATAATCCACTGTGGCATTTGGCTTTTCTAATAGAACCCCTTTGAAGTCTTGATTTGTTTGTTTACTTCTTAGTTTTCTTAACTCTGTGGTAGTCTTGTTTACTGATCTCAGCAGGAGGCTTATTTAAAACTGTATCCAGGAATGTGGTGGGTGTAATCTGACACTCTGAAGACCTGATCTGCCAGTTACTCTCTCTGAGGGCGAGGTGTCTTCTCTGCTTCAGTAGGGGGAGTTGTATCTCAGATCTCCATGGAGACCTTAGTTACTGCCCCTCCTCTCCACTTCTTGTTTTCAGCTGTGTCTTTTTGTGCTGATTGGAGCTGGAGATATATCTTGAGATTGTTGACCTGCAACCACTTTAGTCTTCTGTTATATGGAAGGATCAACCTCTCCCCCAGCTATGGCCACTTCCAGCACCTCCCCAGGTATGGCACTGGATTAGTCTGATGCTCAGGTTCTCCCATGCATTCCTCTGTTTGTCACCAGCTGTCTTTCTCTCTCCCCTTTTCCTTTTGGAAAACAAGCCAGTTCTTTCAACACACTTTGTTCCCAGGTCCTCAGGCAAGTGGCTGTGAGTGATATTTTCTACTGTTTTCCTTGGGTTGAGAGCCTTTCTGGGCTCTTAGCCTCACCTGCCCCACCCTCTTTGTTCCTGTAAGCAGGGGAGGTTCACCGCTCCTTGGTGCTCCCCACCAGGCTCGGTGTGGCTTCTTCTTTGCTCCTTGGTTTTTGAGGGGAGTTCTTGTAGTCCAGAGTTGGTTTTTAACACTGTGTTCCTAAATTAATTTGTAATCCAGTTTTGTAAAGTGAGCTGGGAGTCTGTGCATCCGCCTATTCTGCTGCCATCTTGTGTCTCTGGATAGATATTTTTGTAAATAGAAATTTACTTTATACTTGCAAATTGTAGACCTTAGGGAAACAACTTGAACTTTATAACTGGGCATGAAAATCATTTGTTGAGAGAAAAATAAAGGAAACGGAAGCCTTTGGTTTGACCCAAACTCAAACCCCCGGTTACTCCTGGGGAAACAGCCTCAGCTCCAAAACACTTCATCCCACCTAGCAAGGCTGCTTTTCCTGCAGAGTCTCATGACTGCCTTTCAACTGGCCTCTGCACTAACATTTCTACTCCCTCCAGTTTTTCTTCTACTTCAGTTAAATAGACTGATCTTTTAAAGACTGTTAATATGGTTGCAGTGCTACTTATGTTGAAATATTTTTTAGTGTAAGACCTACGATCCTTAACATGGTCCATTATGTTCTACATATTCTGGCTTCTGCTGGCTTCCAGCTACAGTCAGGTAGACACTAACATTGCATCCCTTTTTACAAATGAAGATCAAAGACTCAGAGAAGTGAAGAAACCTTTCTAAAGCATGTGATAGATGCTGTGATATCTCTATCTTCATAGGACAAATTCTATCTTTTTTATCCTCAACACTGCACATAAGTGTGACACTGTTCATTCAACATTTAAGAAATAAATGGTAACTGTATTGTACCAGTCACCTAAGATTTTGAGTCACTAATATAAATATGCAAAAGCCCTTCCTATAAATTCACCAACCTGTAAGCAGAAGGCTACAGTGATATAAGTGCTTCAATGGAAGGATCTTTATTTTTTTCGCAACTGCCTTTAAACATCATCATTCATATAAAAATATTGAATTCTTATTTTTAATTTTTATACTTGTAAACAATTAACATCATTTATATAAACAAAATATTGGAAATAGTATATAATAGTAATAATATATTACTATTTTATTTTAAAATATGTATGTCAAAATTCACAGTTACCGATAAAATATATATATTTAAAATTTTTTATTTTTTCACAAATATTGGGAAATTCCTTGAGCTTAAGTAAAAAAAAAAATGCTTCTTGATTATCTGGGTTATTCACTTTTTTATACATCTCCACCAATCTTGCATATTGTCTCTTGGCCAACCCAGAGTTTTTATATTCCAGGACTGTAGGTAACATTTGTGAGATGAATGTCTTTCTCTCATAAAAGAGAGAAAGAGAACTGTAAAGAGGCAGTTGGGAAAAAAGAACACACACTTGAAATAAAGTCATGTGAAATTGGCATCTGGATAGTAATCTTTTTAACATCATCCATACTAATGTGACCCTTGGAGAGTAGAGTAGGCCATTTGTGTTCCAGTTTTGAAGGCCACTGAACTATTGAACATGGTATATGTAAGAACCTACTGAAGCAGTAATTTAAACTCTTGTGAGGCTAAGGAAGGTGTCTAAAAGTTATTTTTAAGTTGAACAAATCTTTAGAAAAGAAAACACTCAGCAATGTTATTTTAAAAAAGCCTCTAAAGGTAAATGGATATAATCATTTATTTCCTTGGGGACCAAACTTTAATATTAATGTTATTATCTTAATTGCTGCCTGGAGATTTATACTATCTTGTCAGTACAACACTGGGAACTTGTCTAATTTAAGTGATAAATTTGCCAACTTCACATTATGGTATTTGCTTGCTTGGGTGAGGCATAGCTGCTATTAGGTACCTACGATAGCTACAATATTTATGATGATGGTGTGGCTTCTATAAGTAAAAGGTAAAGAGAGAACAAAACTTTAGTATTTTACTTCAATATTATATCTTCCATTGAAAACTTTACAGTTTATATTTTTCTTCAATGACTAAATTGATAAGATATTCTATCAATGGAGATTACTTTAATATTCATCTATGCAAATAATAAAATGAGAATCTTGTATATATTACATCAATATTTGAGTAGTTATTATAATTTTTATATTATTACTGAAACATATTTTTTACTAAAAAGATTAAAAAGTTTAAACTCTTTAGGTTTAAATAAAGTACAACAAAAAATATGATGTTAATTTGTTTCTTAGCTTGTGCTTTTGTGTGTATGTGTATGTTTAATCTTTTAAAATATTAATTTTAATAGTCAAATTTAATGATTGTGACACCATGTCAAATGGCAATTTACTTTCTCATCCAGTTTATGAAATTGGACCAAGCCTTAGTGAAGTTTTAGCTTAAATGAATTCAAAATCCATTAATATTTAATCAAAATTTTATGTCATGTATTATTGAAAAAACACCTTGAGTTTTACTTCAAATGCATAGCATGATGTGAACATAATTATAGGTATTGATATATGTATAAATATATTTATAAATTGTATTCATACATAATATTAATAAGTAATCAATAAGCATATTTTTATTTATAAATTCTATATCTGTATTTATTTTTCCTAATAGTATAAGTTCTCATAGCTTCTCTCAATTTTTAGTCCTGACTCAAAAAATCAATTCAGTACAATAAATACATATTAACTGTCATTATAACATCTCTATACATGGATAAGCAACTTTATATTTTGATATATATTAAAATATATCTGATGTTAAGGATAAATTGAAGAAAACAATTTTTTACAGTAAACAAACTTTTAAGCAGAAGATCAATACTGCCATTTCCAAAATAATTCCTTTCTTCCTTATAATGTACCCGACTCTCACACAAATGCTTGGAGCATAAAAACAAAAGAAAGACCCAGTTTGACTTTGGCACTTGCCCCACTGTCTTTTTTTAGAAATCACTGGAAGGTAGTCAGAAAGAAGGGTTTCTGCTTCTCTTTTTCTTCTGTCTCCAAGAATTCATAAGACCATTGTACAGAGAAATGAGGTCAGAGTGTGCTAGATATAGTGTCCCATAGGATATTTTTCAATGTGTGTTATGATGTATGTCAACTGAGTGTATCTAATACTTCTAGGATGGGTTGTCCACTGAATTATCAACCAACCAATGAGGTCCCTGTCTCCTCCTCTCTATGCTTATTCTCACTTTCCTTTTCTCCTTACTTTTCCCTTCATCTCTCCCTTTCTCTTTTTCTCTATCTTCCTTTCTCTCTCTCTCTCTCTCTCTCTCTCTCTCTCTCTCTCTCTCTCTTCCTCACACACACATACACCCAAACACATATGATATCTCTTTCTCTATTAATATATCCAGCTCTATTTCTACCTCTATCTTTCCATCACTCTTTTCCTTTCACCTCCACACACTCTTCCACACAAAGTTGTTAACACTTTGAGTTTCTTTCTTGTAGTGCTTTTCTTTCACAAAATAATAGCAAGCTTTCTCTCACAATGGTAGAATATTTATTGTTTAAAAAAGCATTTGTGGGCCTGGCCAGGTAGGTCAGTTGGTTAAAGTGTCATCAGATGCCAAGGTTGCAGGTTCGATCCCTGGTCAGGGCACATACAAGAATCGACCAATGTATAAATAAGTGAAGCAACAAATCAATATTTCTCTCTCTCTTTCTTGTTCTCTGTCTTTTTTCCTTTCTTTCTCTAAAAAAATTAATTTCAGAAAAAGCATTTGCATTTTTCAAAATGACTTCAGTAAGTATGTTTTATAATTTTAAAGATATTATCAAAGATAATTTTTGGTGCTAGTAAGGCTATAGTAAATTTGTGTACAATCTTACATTGCAGAAGAGATTCATTCTAAAAGGTTCTCAGAAATGGGAAGTTGGAGCCACCATGTGGAACTCAAATTATCTGCTTGGGTATGTCTTTGTCTCTGTGCTTATTTCATCTTTAGAATAAGGAATATCATGTGCCAATATATAAAAAAGTGTTGGTGGATAATACTAATTTATTTTTAATAATGATAAATTAAAAAAGAACATCAAAAAGACTTTTAATAAAAGCACAGTAGGAAAAGAGACTCAGCCTGCATACTTTGCAGTTTAAGGAAATGCAATGAGCTTGCAGATTTCCCTCAGTTAATGAAGTTTAATAGCTAGGTTTTAGGCTAAATTAAAATGTATTTTTCTATGTGTATAATACTTCTTTGAACTCATTTATAACATGACTCTGTTTTCCCCAAATGTTGATATTTAGAAACAATATTTTTAGCATAATACATCAAGGGTTTTATTCTATAAGAAATGCCAAGGTTTTGCCCTGGTCAGATAGCTCTGTTGGTTAGAACATTGTCCCGATATATCAAGGTTGTAGGTTCAATCCTGGTCAGAGCACATACATAAACAAATCAATGTTTCTGTCTCTCTCTTTCTCTCTTTCTCCCTTCTCTCTCTCTAAAATCAATAAATAAATTTTAAAACACTGCAAAATTTTGATAGTATAAATAAAGGAAGTACCAAAACTCTAACTTTAAGATAATATAACCTAACAATTTTGGTATATTTCTTGCTAGACTTTCTATATTTATACATATATTCATCTAAATTCTATGAACATATAGATATTATCAATTAGTCCATGCAATTATTTTTAAATACTGTGTTGTTATTCTATACCTGTGTCACTACTCTCTTCATGAATGAATTTTCATCCTTGCACACATTCTATTTTATGAATATTGTATCATTTATTTGACCTTTTCTTTACTATTAAAGATTAAGATTATTGACAAAAAAAGAACTCACAGATACAGAGAAGAGACTGGTGGTGATCAGAGGCAATAACTGGGGTTGGCAAAATGGGTAAAGAAAGTCAAAAGGTACAAACTTAAAGTTAGCTATAAAATAAATAAGTCATGAGGATATAATATACAGCATGGCAATCACCTTAAATAACATAGTATTGTATATTTGAAAGTTTCTAAGAGAGTAGATTTTAAAAGTTCTCATTACAAGAAAAGATATTTGCAACTATGAATTGTTACCAATGTTAACTAGATTTATAGTGGTAATTACTTTGCAGTGTATACAAATATTGAATCATGTTGTACTCCTGAAACTTATAAGTCAATTATACTTTGATTGAAAAAAGAAAAAGTGAGATCATTGGAATATTTTGCTATTGTAAATAATACTGCAACAAATAGTACATTAATAAATATTCACATTTCTTTCTGATAATGTCTTTAGTATAAATTAGTAATAATAGAAATATTGGATTAAATGGTGTGAATATTTAAAGCTCTTAAAATGTGCTGTCCAACTATCCTCTGGTATGATTAGCACATATTATTTTATATTCTTATAACATATATATATATATATATATATACACACAAATACACACATGCATATATTCATAGACACACATATTTTAAATAGAGTTATGTGGGCACAGCATCTTCTTTAATACTTATTTTTAAATCTGAATCAAAAGTAGATCTCTGACTCAGCTGCGGCCCAGCAGGCCAGGCGAGTTTCACATGGCTGCTTTGCTCTCACCTTGACCTCTTTTCCAAATACTTCTCAAGATCTTTTAATCCTGTGGTCATGAACTCCATGGAAAATTATTACAAGGCTGTACAACTATAAAATAATTTGGAGTAATTAGCTTTTGTTTTTTTTTCTACTCATTGTGTGAAATTTAAAATCTCTTACAAAAGCCACTGATCATTTGCCACTTTTTTATATCCTCCAACATTCTGATCCTTTAAACTTTATCTGACAGCTTTACATGGCACATGATTCTAGTTAAAAACATCCACTAATGCTTGATAGCATTACTTTCACCACTGATTATATAAAAATAAATTGAATATTTGTTCATTTAAAAATATTGACTTGTTTCTCCACATCTTTTCACTGTCATGAGATATCTTTGGAAATAACCATGTGGCCCATTCACATATCAATATAACTTATAAGCCCTAAGTAATACCTAATATACACTTCATTATTAAAAATTCACATCATTATTAAAAATATGCTTTCAAGATTAATATAACTTCAGATAGTAATGACATATTATTTTACATTAGTCTAAATTCTGATAATTTTTTTTACCAGAATGATTTTGAATACCTGAATGGCTCCTCTTCCCCTCACCATGTTGGATGTGTGCACGTGTGTGTGTGTGTGTGTGTGTGTGTGTGTGTGTGTGTGTGATTGTGATCCTATACTATTTTAAATGTTCAAATAACATTATTTCTGTCTAAAGATTTATTTCTTTAAGATAGTACAGTATTTGGGGCAAAACAAAGTTTAATTCTAGTTCAGTAGATTCCCCAATCTGAAAATGTAAATTATATAATCAGGAAAAAATTGTTTTCACCGTTTAAGCTTTGAACTCTTCATTTGTGCCTTTTATAATTGTTGTGATTATTAGATCAGATAATAAATTTGGCTCAGACAAATGTTTCTTCAACTTTTCAATAAAAATACAAAAGTAGAGAATAGTTGGTTATTTGTAGAGACTAGGAGATGAAAAGTCAAATAACTCGATACAAACAGTTTGAAGTCTCATCCTTACTTTTCAAGTTAATCTCTCATTCTACTTTTTGATATATCTATTTATTTTCATATGTATATGTTGCATTTTCTACTCCCATTACCTTACTCTCAAAATCCTAGATTAAAACTGATACTTTAGAAAAGAGCACACTGTTTGTATTATTTGGAAAATATAGCAATTTTATATATATATTAACAGTTATTATTTTATTTTGCACAAGATTTTTGAAAATTTGGCTCTCATTCTCTTTCCTCATATTCTATTCACACTTTTTTATTTTATTATTTTTATTGATTTTAGAAAGAGAAGAAAGGAGAGAGAGACAAATATCAATTTGTTGCTTCACTAATTTATGCATTCATTGGTTGATTCTTGTACATACCCTGACCAGGAATCAAACCCACAACCTTGGCCTATCAGGATGATACTCTAAACAACAGAACAACCCAGCCAGGGCATATCCTATTTACACTTTAGGTCTTAGTTATACCAGAAAGATCAGTGAGAAATGTATTTATTATTATTTTAGGAAAAATTCTTTTCATGAAATATTCCTACTTAGCACTTGAATATTTTATATCAACACATACATTAACAATTATCTTTTAAAAATTCAAATACACTTGTGAGATAAAATACATCAAACACAGTTTTTCCACAACTTAGCATAAATTAAAATTTTGGCTACTGTATGAGGCTGAAGTTTATACCTTTAAGCGGGAAATAGTCATCCTTACAGGACTTAGAATCTTCACTTAATGTGGTTTTTGAATCCAAATCACAAAGATAATAAAAAGATGGAGCAAATATTTATTGACACATGAGTGTCAGAAAATCATATTCATTTATATTCATCTTTTAAACTATCAAGTCCAGAAGATAAATATTAGTTATCAATCAAATTGTACTGGCTTGAAATCTTAGAAGTCTTGATAGGCTTAGGATGTTAATGAAGAGAAATATGGAAGTGTGATAGTGAGCAAGTGTATGCTGTTGAGCAGTTTATTTATTGAAAGCTGGGAACAGTGACTCATCAAGGATTTCCATTTAATTAATTGCCTTAGTGAGCTGAACCAAGCTTAACTATTCCCAATCATATGTTCAAGAGAATACACTTCTTAAATAAAATTTCATAGCTTAAGACCTGACATATCTTTTGTTAAGAGTGAACATAATTCAAAAAGAGAAAACTATTCAGAACTTAATAAGTTATATATGTTTCTTTCGTATGCTGTGTTTTTACAAACACATTCATATGGCTTAGAAAACCTTCCAGGTAGTGTTCAGTTGCTATTACCTGGGAGAACACAGGGAATGAAAAATGAGCTATTGCTGTTTGCAAGAGTTAATTTAGTATCTTATAAATCACACAACATTTTTATTTTTGTATTTTTCTGAAGTGAGAAGCAGGGAGACAGAGAGACAGACTCCCACATGTGCCTGACTGGGATCCTCCTGGCAAACCCACTAGGGAGTGATGCTCTCCCCATCTGGGGTGCCACTCTGTTGCAATCGGAGCCATTCTAGGGCCTGAGGCAGAGGCCATGGAGCCGTCCTCAGTGCTCAGACCAACTTTGCTCCAGTGGAGCCTTGGCTGCAGGAGGAGAAGAGAGACAGAGAGAAAGGAGGGGGCGGGTGGAGAAGCAAATGGGTGTTTCTCCTGTGTGCCCTGGCCATGAATCAAACTCAGGAATTCCACATGCCGGGTTGATGCTCTACCACTGAGCCAATTGCCCAGGGCTAAATCACAAAACATTTTTAAAAAGTACTATTGTTAAGCAAGTAAGGAAGAAGTATTTTTTCATGATGTTACCAAGATGCTTATTTACATTTCTTTCTTTTTTTTTTAATTTACATTTCTTAAAAACCAAGAACAAAGTCTGTTGTCTCTACACTGTGGTTTTGGTCTTGTTAGTGATGCAAACTGGAAACATATAGGGATTTCAGTGAGCAACAAATGTAGTTTGAACCTTTACAACAAGATTAAAAGACATTGATTATGTTTGACATTTATGAAATTTATTAGCCGCTGTGCGCTATGTTTTCTCCCATTAAGTTACTTTGCTAAATGAATATATGTAAAGCACTTAGAAATATATCTGGTACATTGCAAGGTTTATATTCTACCTATCAAAGCAAATAGCTTGACAGATACTATTAAATTAATTAAAGTGGCTTTGTCTCAATTAACAGAAATCTCAAATGATAATTTAATTTTATTAACTTAAATATTTAAATGCGGTTACACTGGCCCAGAAATCCCATAAAAAATTTCAATGGCTTTCCATCCTTTTCCTGTCACCCTCACCAAGATGGCAAGATGGCCTTAGCATCTCTCAGCACCGCGTGCAGCTATAAGGACATTTGGTGATGAGGAACATTTCCTTCTGTGCAGCTTTCCTCATTAGGGTGGAACATCTGACATCTTTTCCCTGAAATCTCATTAGGCAGGATTAAGTGCCTTGCCAATGTCTAAATCAATTACTGTCAAGGAAAATACCATTTATAAAGTTGGTCACAAATAGTCCTGATTCAAGGTTTGGAACTGAATAGTGTAAAAGAAAACTTCAGTAATATCACGTTTTGTTAGCAAGATGTCAGAGAACTAGAAGTGCTGGCAGTGATGATGGTGAATGGATTTGGGGTGTGTGGCTGGTATTCTGCAATAATATCATTAGAGAATTTTAGTGTTGCAAATTATAATTTAACATACTTCCTTCAATAGAAAACACTGGTGCCTCATCTAAAAATCCTTGGATCTTTATTCTGGGAACTGTGTGTTCATTCCTCAAGTTCTCAGTACTTTGTTGCTAAAGACTGGCAATGGAAAGCTTCAGAAGAACGCACTTGTCTTATCAAAGCTGAATTGTCTGTATGGATGGCTGAGGGTCAGAGAGTTGGCCCGTAGCTAATAAATGACTAGTGGAATACAACAACTCGGCTTCCTTGCCCCCAGATGGGACAAACTGTGCAATTTACTCTACAGAGTTCCCTATAGAATCAGGCTGAGACTGTACTTTACCTGAAATCATAGGCTTGCTTGAGTTCTTCCCTTTTGCTATTCTGTTTCCTACACTGCCTTACCAGTTTCTCCTGAGAGAAATTCCTTATTAAATCACTTGCTCTCAAATGCTCAGCACAGTGTCCTCAGATTTTGACCTAAGATGGCTTCAAAATTGTTAATAAGCATATTCAATATCTGTTACTTTTAAATATTAACCAATCATGTACTGACAATGTTTATAATAGATCTAACTTATCAAGAAAAAGAAGCCAATGCAATTAAAAAATAGTTATTTCCTCAACTCAATTTCTTGATTTAAAATAATTGAAAATAACATTTTTTATGAAAAGAGTAATTTATGTCTCATTTATTTATACACTCAGCTGATTTGCTGTGCTTTATGGAGCTAATATATTTTACTAAGTTCTTGTCTTAATTATGCATTGGACACCATAAATCAAATACAAATAATAAAAAAAGTAAAATAACTTAATGGAAATTTTAACATTCTAGCTAATTTTATAGGATCACTGTAAATTGTGCTGATACATATATATATTCTCAAATTTTTAAATAATTCCACACATAAAAGGATTCATGGAAAATTAATCTCTCATTTGAATTTGATGGGGCCACATAGTAAATAGCGTATTTTATTTTATTTTTTAATTACAGTTGACATTTAATATAATTTTATATTAGTTTCAGGTGTACAGCAGAGTGGTTAGACAACCATATAATTTACAAAGTGATTTCCTCGATATTGCAAGTACTTATTTAATACCATAAATGAAATAAATAGTATTGACATATTTTGACAGTTTTTTCAGCTGAAATTTTATTTTTCTTTTATAAACTTAAGTTTCTAAACAGATATAACATTATCAGTAAATGACAACCCCCAATTATTAAAGTGTCATTTCAAGATAATTAGAAAATATTTAAAAATGTTAAAATTACTTGGAGTTTGGCTTTATATACTGTTAACAAAAAATAGGGGTTATTTCAAAATGAATATAAAGCTGTAAAATATCCCCTAATTTTTGTGAGTAGTGTATTTATGAAATACCCATGTGCTTTGAAACTCATTGGCAAGTGATTTCATTGACAAATAGCTTCTGCTTACTCTTCCCCTTCACAAGAACAGGATGTAACAAGGTCTACTCTGACTCTCTAGATTCTCTAAAGTTAGAAGTTACTCTTGAAATGAGACATTTCCTTTGATGACGACCTCATCTGAAAGGTCAAGGAGTAAATAGGAAGTTCTTAGATATTGAAATGGCATTAGCAAGAGAGGAAAGGAAATCACTTACTTTATTATTTTCAAAGGACTTTTTGTTTGAAGGTCAGATTAGGGCTTTCCATCCTCTATTTTTTCCTCATTAAAGTCTTTCAAAAGAACAAATTTATTTCTTGGTTGCTTCCTCTGTAAGGGGGAGGAGACCTTCATGTGCATTTTCTCCAGATAATGTAATAAAGAGTGACAATAATTGATATGTAATTTAAAGACAATGAAATAGTATTTTCTTAAATCTATCATTGCTTAATTTCTGTATGTGACATCAAATATGCCTTTATTTTCAAACATAATTTTATTTGTATTATGAATATAAAACATCTATGTAATTACAGTTTCTACCTTTCATATTCAATTATTTTGGCCATATAAAAAACAAGGGAATATTTCACTGTGAATTTATTTTGTAAGCTTTAAATATATTTTTATTCATTCATTAGTTATATCTGCATACATTTTTAAAGGCTTATACATATCAGAATGATTATAAAATTGACATAAGAAAATAAATAAACACCTTCAATACAAAGAAGTATAAGATACATGTTAAATAAAGCACATAGATTAATGCAGCATGGAGAAAGGTACTCATTTGGGAGAATCAGGAAGTTCTTGAAAGTGAGGTGTTATTCGATCTAAAGAAGAGTCTTCTGAGAAAATGTGGATCACTTTTCTAATCCTGACAGATGCATAAAAATTATAATACTTAAAAAATAATAATTCAGTTCATCTGGATTTACATATACAGAGAAATTGAAAGTTTATTCCAGATAGTAGAATGTCTTTAATGCCAACCTATAGTGTGGCTTTAATTCAGAAAATGAAAGAAATGGAGGTTTTTCAGAAGAAGGATTACTTTACAAAGTTGTGTTAGGAAGATAAAACTGGTAACAGTGGTATGTGTGTTATCTGGGAGAAGACACTAGTAGCATAGGGCAAAGTCAAGTGGTAATTGTAAAAGGCCTGAAAGGCCAGAGCAAATGGTGGGAGAGGTGACAGTGACATAATGGATCTCACAGACAGTGGTGAAAAGTGGTTAGAATTTCTGGACAAGCAACAGGGAAGAGTTATAAATACCTAGTGGCTTCCCAGAGAGTATGGTGAGATGAAGGAAAAAGGTAACAGTAATAACACAACTAACACATAATGATAAATTCTTATATAGATCAGGTATTTTTTGAAAGGCTTTATGTGGGTTAACTCTTTTAATGCTCATGGCATTGCTGTCATCATAGGGATTCAGGCCAAAGAAAAGCTGTGGTAGTAATCACTATTAAGTAGCCAGAGCAAGTATAAACATATGAACTCTTTTTGTAAGTGTTCTTAATTTCACAATTAACTCAATTGTTTTCAATTAAAATCAACTCACCATGTAAGACTTCTGTATGAAATTATTATATCATTCAGTTTGTCAGTACTGATCTAATTGATTGTAAATAATCTTTATTGGTCAGATATACATAAGTAAACCTCTACTCAGAGAATATATTTCTAGGATCTCACCCAAGAAAATACTATTTCATTAGAATTTTCAATATAATTTCTCATAGATTGGTTCATATTGCTTTAACAATGGAAAAATGATAGAATTAAAAGATTGTGGGATTAAGAAGATGCAGAAAGTAGAATTTCTTTATATTTCAGAAAAATTCTGTAAAAGTAAAAATCATTTTCTAAGTTCAGGGATATATTCCTCAGGGTATATTAGAATGTTCTGTTGCTCAGAAGTAGCTGGTCTTTTTTGTCTTATTTAGGCATTCAATGGATTGTATGAGGCCCACCCACATAAAGAAGAAGAATTTGTTTCACTTAAAGTCCACAATTTAAATTTTCATCTCATTCAAAAACATCCTCACACAAATACCCAGAATAATGTTTATGAAAATCTGGGCAAAGTTGACATATAAAATTAACCATCAGAATAGTTTATTCAAATATCTTAATAATAAGACATATAAAGGACATCACCTCAGGTATAAGTTTCTGATAACAAATCATTGCATGCATTAGGAATTTATGGAATGAAGAAAAAAAGAGGGAGAAAGTTTGGGCCTTTAAAACTACAGATATTCTCATACCGAGAGAAATAATAAGCATTAAATCTAATAAAACAATACATATGTATAAAAGTGAGGCAGAATCACATTTAAATTGGAAATAATTTTGCACATGAGAATTTGGTGTAATAAAACTATTTTTTTGTACCAGCAAAAGATTTCTCACTAATATTAGTAAAAAGAAGTTTATAGGCCCTGGCTCAGTAGGTTAAGAGCATTGTCCAGAAACGACAAGGTTGTGGGTTTCATCGTGGGCAGGGAACACATGGGAAACAACCAATGACTGCATGACTGAGTGGAACAACAAACAAATGCTCTCCTTTCCCCTCTCATCTCCCTTTCTTCCCCTCTCTGTCACTAAAAATCAATCAATAAAAAATTAAGCCCTGTCCAGGTAGTTCGGTTGGTTGGACCATCATCCCAAAGCGCAGAGGTTGCCAGTTCAATCCCCAGTGTCAGGACACATATAGGAACAGCTGGATGTTCCTGTCTCTCAATAGTTATAGTGTTTTATATTACATTATATAATTAAATATTTTATTAAGCAAACATTTAATATAACATCTTTTGGGAAAAAGTATAATCTATATTATTGCAGATATTTCAATAATATGTATTTTTTAATGTTTTATGGTTTCTTATGGATATATTGTGTTCACAATGAGGGAAATATCTGAGGCCTAAAATGCCTTCTCAGGAACTCAGACATCTTTCAGTAAGTATAAAATAGAAGCTTGATGTGACAGAAAAAAATAAAATAAAACTTTGAGATGCTGTGGCCGTCATTAAAACTTTTTCCTAGATCCTGCCATTTTTGTCTTAGTTGGAGAAAATGACGATGTCTTTACATTAGTATTTACTATGTGTTAAACAGTTAACATGTGTTATGTAATTTAGTCATTTCAACAAGCCTAAAGTATATGTCACAGAAAGTCTAATATTGAAGAAAAGATCTCAACCAGGAGGAGTTAAATAACTTCCACAAGGTCAAACATCACATTCTAATAGAATATGACTATATAAGGCATATAAGTCTGGGTTGGGTGTGCAATGCAGTTAAACTAGTATGTGTGTGCATTATTATATTTGTATCCTCTGATGTTTTAACATGAATTTGAAAGAAGACAAAATGGTCCTCTTTTCTATCCAAGCAAAAAGACAACATGGCTGAGAATAAAGTGTTTGTCCTGACTGGCTTAATAGGAGAGTGGAAGAAAGCAGTTTGGTCATCCTAGGAAACTTCTTAATCAGAGACAGGGATTCTTCATGGTTTTGAGTTTCTAATGATAGGTTTTCTAGTAGCAAGCTAGAGAAAAAATGTTTTGTTACTCCTTTGTTTTATTTTTTGTTATATCTTATCCTAGACTGGTAAATAGGAAATGCCTAAAGCAGGTAATAGTATAAAGTAAACTATTGTTTGTTGAAATCTATTATTGGTTCTCTCCTTATCATTTGCAGTATTTTGTTGATAGGGAAGCCACTGACCTAAATAAAGCATCTTACATAGTACCTGAAATATACAAAGTGCTGGATAGATGTTAGCTCCATTTCCCTTTTGTCTGTCTTCTGTGTAGCAAAACTGCTTAGTAGATACTCACATGTCCTGGGACTGGCGCTTTCCAGGATTAGGAAGTGTGAGAAAGTTTGGGTTTATGATGATTACTTGCATGCTAACTGAAATGGTAACTTAATTTAGAGTTCAAGATTTAGAGACTTTAGTATTGAATATGATGTGGAGGTATAGTTCATTTTAGGTGTCTTCTACGGTACCATTTAGCCATCTAAATGTCCTAGAAAGCCAGGTGACGTCACTATAAAATAAACCGTATGTTTATTTTTTTAGTGCACATGTCAACAAACAAAGCAACAGCTAAGAACACATCTGCATCTTATGATGTGTTCACCTCAGCTGGGGAAAGTAAAATCTTTAGATCAGTGGTTCTTAACCTTTTTTGAGGTACCGAACCCACCAGTTTTATATGTGCATTCACCGAAACCTTCTTTAGTGATAAATAAAATATGATTTTTTTTCCAAATTCAAGACATAGATATATGTTTTTTTACTGGTGCACAAAATGAGCCATGCATAAACATCAACTTTCTCAAAGAACAAAACCAACAAAGTGCATGAACTCACAACAAATTATGGTATTACTTTATTCTGGCCAACGTGGCAGAGGCTTCTCCAAACCCCTGAGACCGGCTCATCAAACACCTAGGGTTCGATAGAACCCAGGTTAAGAACCACTGCTAGATATTTCACAATGTCTGCTGCTCATGATCATCTATCTGAGGATGTCCAGCACTGTGTGTGTGTGTGTGTGTGTGTGTGTGTATGTGTGTGATTTCCACATTGTAAAAGAAAAAACATTCTAATTTACCTTCAAAGATAATTTTTAGTGACACCTCATATATAACACCAATGAGTATCTATCACAATATAGTGGCTGTGGAGTGACATGGGGTAAAATTAAGGTAGGACAGGACAATGCTAAATATACATGCACCCTGGTGATTGCAATATGGTGTTTCGTGAAATGACTTCAATGGCAACCATCTCCAGTTATTCTAGAAAATCTTAAATAGCAGTAATAGAAGAGAAGCTCTTCTTTTTTATGTCTTCCAAGACAGTAGTTTCCAAACTTGGCTCTATAAAAGAAAAGTTCCTGAGCCCCAATGCAGTATGTCTGCACTGGTCCTCAGAAATCTGTATTTTTATGCATTAGCCATCACTGCTCTGCAACACGTGTTTAATCTGAAGTCTATGAACAGTCTTTAAAAAGCAGATTGAGAACCCTTGTTTTGAAAGGTTAGCAATAATTACAATAGATCCTTGATTTTGAAGATCCTGAATCCATTTGTTATCTTGAAGTGAACTGTGTCTGGTTATAAGCATCCATTTCCCAATTTCTTTCTCCAGTGCTAACTTCATAAAACAAGGGAAACAAAACAACAACAACAACAACACATTCACTGGATGTACTTGGCACAAAGAAACTCAGTTCTTAGTAGTTGCAGGTTATGACCTTTATGTTAAAAAGAAATCCTATACTTTCATATAGATATCATCTGCTGAGAGAATTAAGATGTCTATTTCTCTGAAAATTTTCTAAATATATTGTAGTTTATTATGCTGAAATATATTTTTGCTGATACTGACAGGACATTTATTTCATTTGGTTTTTAAATGGAATTTTATTTATGATCATTAACTATCCAGTTAAGACCATTCTGGCTGAAATTGTCTTAGAAAGACTTTTAAGCAAAACTTTGACTTTTCCTAGGTGTGTGTGTGTGTGTGTGTGTGTGTGTGTGTAAAATATTTACAAACATTGCTACCAAATTATTATCTGAGAGTCCAAAAATTTTAGAGGCAAAATGTGCATTGATATTTAATTAAACTACTGTATAAGGCTGAGTTAGTTAGATTCAATGTGTAATATGCTCCATTCTTAAACAACTCGGTTGTATAGATTTAATATTATTATAACAATATTATTTTTGCCTTTTTTATAGGGAAACCTTTTCCTTGTGAATTTTATTAGTTTCATGAAATCACATTGGGACATTTTGCCCATAGTTCCTGTTTTGTCAAGTTCAGTGCATATGCTACAAACATGTTTTCTCTCCGAATTTTTATATGTGTTAAAGAAAATTTAATCCTTATGCTTTACATTTATTTTACACTTAAACTCATCAAAATGTTGCTATTTAAGAGGTTTTAAATTCCCAAAGATACTGCAGATCTCTTGAGAAAACATCCTGCTGAAATAAAGATGGTTTATTTTTTGGCTATTTCTTTTTCAGTTTTAATATATATTTTAAGAAACAAAAATAATAAACATATTGTATTTATTTTTTGCTTTTTGACTGGAATTTTTAATATTTCTAACATAAATAAATTTTAAACAAAAACTAATACGGAGTACTAACATTTATTTATTTTTATTTTTTAAACGAGCGAGAGAGACAGGGACAAACAAGTACAGACAGGAAGGAGAGAGATGAGAAGCATCAACCTTAGTTGTTCATTGGTTGCTTTCTCATATGTGCCCTGACCAGGGGGCTCCAGCTGAGCCAGTGACCCCTTACTCCAGCCATGAATGACCTTGGACTTCAAGCCAGCCACCTTTGTACTCAAGCCAGTGACCATAGAGTCATGTCTATGATCCCACAATCAAGCCAGGGACCCATGATCAAATCAGCAACTCCACGTTCAAACCAGCAACCCCACACTCAAGCTGGGGAGTCTGTGCTCAAGCCGGATGAGCCCATGATGGAGCACTAACATTTATTGAATCTTTCTCGCCTGACCAGGCAGTGGCACAATGGATAGAGCGTCAGACTGGGATGCAGCAGGACCCAGGTTCGAGACCTCGAGCTCGTCAGCTTGAATGAGGGCCCATCTGGCTTGAGTAAAAGCTCACCAGCTTGGACCCAAGGTCGCTGGCTCCAGCAAGGTGTTGCTTGGTCTGCTGAAGGCCCATGGTCAAGGCACATATAAGAAAGCAATCAATGAACAACTAAGGTGTTGCAACAAAAAACTGATGATTGATGTTTCTCATCTCTCTCTGTTTCTGTCCCTCTCTCTGAATCTCTCTGTCCCTGTAAAAAAAAAAAAAAAAGTCAAGTATTGAATCTTTTTCTTCTAAGGAGTTTAAACGATGTGGATTGCAACTCACTAATTTTTAATATCATTATTATGGCTCTAATATTCTCATGGTTGTAATTCTGAAACTGCATTTTAAAAAACCCACTGTCCATATTGATTATCTATGCACACACATTTATCATAGAGCCTGGTGTAACAGATACAAAAGACAATAAGAAGAGGAAATGTCATTTATTTGTTAAAGATGTTTTTTAAATTGTAGCTTGGCTGAGATGGCTAGAGCCTCAGATAACAGGAGAAAACTTCCATGCAGACCAGAGCCACTCTTTTTTGACATAACATCTCAAAAGTTGAAGAAGATGAAAAAACAAACAAACGAAAACTGTGAAGATTAATTAAAGGACCATGTAAGAATCAATTCTTTATTCCCAGGACACTTCCTTCCATGGTTGCTGCTGACCCAGAGGCATTTTTTATATTTCAAGTATTGATGAGCTGTTTTAGCTCAATTTGTTTTCTCAGCCAGGTAAATGTGTATAATGAAAAAATTATTAGAGTGGAAACATGGGAGAAATGCATACTGTCACATAATGAGAACAGGATGTCACAAAAGAAATGATCAAAGTAAAAACACTTAGAAATTAAAAATATAATTAATAAAAGAATGGAATAAATAGATAAATTAAAAAAAAAGAGTAGAGAAAATTTTCCAGAAAAAAGGATGTACAGTGGAAAAGTTAAAGTTGAGAGACATATCAATCTAGGGGAATATTTTTCAATGTTAACTTCTTGGGTGAACAATTCTTTGTTCATTGCTAGACAATTATCACTGATGTTCAGAAGCTTAGAACAGGTGTCATTGTAAACATGTAAAACTTCACACATATTCAAACCCTTCAGTGGGAAGATACTGTCTCTCATTTGTCATCTACTGATCAAAGAAAGCGATACACAACTAATATAAGCTCATAGAAACTACACACACGCATGCAATTAGAGGGATTAAAACCAATGTCTGCATGTACAAACATAGGTAGTAATTCTAAAAAACCCACCTGCTTTAAAACACCTGAAAGGTCAAGAATCTCAGGGGTCTCCAAACTTTTTACACAGGGGGCCAGTTCACTGTTCCTTAGACCATTGGAGGGTTGCCACATACAGTACTCCATACACTGACCACCAATGAAAGAGGTGCCCCTTCCGGAAGTGCGACGGGGGCCAGATAAATGGATTCAGGTGGCCTCAATTTAGCCCGCGGGCCTAAGTGTGGGGATCTCTGAATATTAAAAATATCAATTTGTCTATCTATAACACTGAGAAACAAAATTTTTGTTGCATCCACAAAAACACTTGTTATTACCTAATTCAAGTGTGCTGATTTCAAATCTGACATTAGTTTTTCTCTGTAAGCTACAGTTTTATTGCAACTCTAAAATTTAGGTTTCCATCTTATTGTAAAATTTTCAACATTTAGTTTAACATAATGAAGTAGAATGTCTTCTTGGGCATCATCTTTGGGAAAATATAATAATTTATAAAATGCAGTAAATACACTAATACAGTAAAAGATATGATTGCATCAGAATTTGTCTACAGTTTCAAAATAGAACATATTAAAACACTTATATTAATCATAAAATTTGCGCAAAACTTATTTAAGTTCTATTCAGGCAAAAATTTGTGTTCATAGCTCTTGCGTTTGTGTACTTGTTGAGGACAATCTTGTTTGATGCTCCAGCAGTAGTCTGCTCATCACTAAGAGCTCCAAGATTTTTGGGAAACTTATCAATGTGACTGTTCAGGAAGTGAATCTTAACGATCGTGTTACATCCAATCTCGTGGAAAGCCAACAGCATACTTTGAACCAGAAGTTCATAGTTTTCTGTTCTTTTGTTGCCAAGGAAGTTTTTTTGTAACTGCCACAAAAGACTGCCATGCTGCTTTCTTCTCCTTATTCATCTTCCTGACAAATTCTTTGTCATATATGAGGATTTGAATTTGAGGTCCATTGAATACATCTGCTTTTTTTTTTTTTTTTTTTTTTTTTTTTACAGTCAGAGAGAGGAATAGATAGGGACAGAAAGACAGGAATGGAGAGAGGTGAGAAGCATCAATCATTAGTTTTTCATTGCCATCACAACACCTTATTTGTTCATTGATTGCTTTCTCACATGTGCCTTGATCGCAGGCCTTCAGCAGACAGAGCAACACCTTGCTGGAGCCAGCGACCTTGGGTCCAAGCTGATGAGCTTTTTGCTCAAGCCAGATGGGCCCACGCTCAATCTGGTGGGCTTGGGGTCTCTAACCTGGGTCCTGCCGCATCCCATTCCGACGCTCTATCCCCTGTGCCACTGCCTGGTTAGGCCGAATACATCTGCTTTTACCTTCTCAAAAGACAAGGCAGAAAAAGCAGAAATAATATGTTGAAAGCATTCACTTTCTTTATTCACAGCCTGAACAAACTGCTTCATTAAGCCAAGTTTGATGTGAAGTGGGGGGAAAATGATCCTGTCTCGATTAACTGTAGGTTCATTCATAATATTTTGCATCCCTACTTCCAGAGCTTCACGTTTCGGCCACTCCTTCTGTGTCCAGTGTTTCTCCCGAACTTGGATGTGCCACAAACACAGAAAGCAAGAATACTTCATGAAATCTCTCTGTTTTCCTAACTTATCATTTTAATAAGATCCACACAAATGATCCAGTTATGCTCCTCCTACTTCAGAAAGTCAAGAACAGTTTTTATGTCACTATAATTTTTTCCATATGAATCAAATAACCAATTGTATCCGCTGCATAAACATTACCATTGTGTAGGAGAACACATTTCAGACTCCATTTAGAGCTGTCAAGAAATAGTCACCATGTGTTGGATTTTAAGTGGGAACACCTAACTGTCTGAGAAGACTACTGATATCATGACAGTAAACAAAGTGTCTTCGGAATAAAAAGTTCACAAAAGTTTGTTTACCCTTTCTGAAATGGAATACTTTAGCTGACCGGTGAAGTACATTCTTTTCTTGAAACCTGGAGGCTAATAACTCAGTTGCTTTCCTTGATAGGCCCAAATCTCTTATTTAGTCATTCAATTCGGGTTGGCTAAACTGCTCAGGGGTTAATGACTGCTTGGCATCAGAAGAGGACCCTTCAGATTCTATAACCATTTTCTCATGCATCTTATCAAAATATACTTGATCACCATATTCACTTTCTTCATCATTAGAATAAGTAAAATCATTGAAAACTGGAACCCGGAGTGTCTCAGAGTGTGGGATAGGTCGTATTGTTGAAAAAATATTAAGATATGCAATCATATGCTGTTTTTTCTTGCTGATGCCCTTTGTGTGGATCAGACAGAAATAACAGTCACTGCTGTGGTCCTTAGGTTCACGCCAAACCATGGGAATACCAAAAGGCATTTCTTTGCATTTTCCTTTTTTTCCAGTCACAAAGCATTTCCTCACAATTATGACACACAATATGAGAAGCCCAATTCTTGTCTTGATCGCCAAGGGGAACTTAAAAATAGGCAATATATGTACATGTCACAAATGATGAAATATTGAGCTTGTGATATTGAAATGTGTAACAGCCTCATATATAACAGAAGGTGTCAGGACTATTCTTACATTTACACCTACTCAAAGAAGCCATGATTCAATCTTAAAACAAAATAAGAGGGTATTTTGATCAGATAATAATTTTTTACATTTTAAAACAACTATAATTATGTAAAAGTGATGTTTGTAAAACATTAATTGCCTTGTGGTTATATTCAATCCAAGAGTCGTTGCCCTTTAACTCCAATTTAAAAACCAATGCATGCATTAACTGTAACAAAAAGAAATTAAAATTGCATAAAAAATAGAGCATAAACCTAAAACCAGATTTCAGATTTGGAAGTAGCCATGCATAAATATATAAAAACAGTTCTAAAACCTCATGCAACATAAAATGAAAAATAAAATTGTTCCCCAGTGTTATCTATCATCTATCTGTCCATCATCTATCATCTATCAAGATATTAATATCTTTATAAAGGTATTACTGCTTGTTAAAAGTTAAAGAAAATCTCATAAACAACAAAATAATAAATCACTTTCAAGTGTAAGATTAGCTTGAGGGCATTTTCCAGTCCTAGGAACATAAATTATATTTTTAAATGTAACAGTTATATACTAAATTATATATTTAAGAGAGTCAAGCATAGTAATTTTACCAGTTAGAAACTTACATAAAACTATTGGCTGAGAATTCCTCCTCTGCCCTATTGCTAGTGTGCCCTTCAGAAGCATAACCACTTTTCCAAATATTGTTTTATATAAAAATACAGGTATATTTATTAGATTGATTTATGAGATTTGTAAATATAGTTATATATTAATGTGACACACTCCATATAATATTTAATTTGTTATTTTTCTATTTAAAATTTTTAGGAGTCATCCATTTGACAGCAAGAAACTGTCTTTCATTGAATTTTTAGTTACATAGTATTCCATTATGTGAACTGTAATATAATTTTTTTTCCAATGGATAGACATTTGAATTGTCAACTTATTGTTATGAACAACACTGCAATGAACATTCATGGCTTAAAAATTGGTGCAAATTCTTTGACACTCTTGCTGTGGAAAGATCTGAACTATTTTCTCTCTCCTTGAATCTGGACTAGCCTGTGATGCTCCAACCAACGAACAGTGTAGAAAATGATGCCTTGTCAGTTTCAGATGTAGCTCTAAAGAAGATTTAGTTTCTGCCCTGGTATCTTAGATATGAGTTGCAAAGTAGTACAGATAGAGTGAGAGTGTAGTCTGCATGTCCTGCTGAGGAGACCTTGTGGAAAGACCCTAAGACAATGTGGAAATAGGCAGAGGAACCTCCACACCAGAGGTCAGCTTTCAACTGTTCCCATCAAGACACCAGTACGTGAGTAAAACCTCTCGAAAACTCCAGACCAAACCAGTCACCAGTGGATACTATTGAGTGACTTCAGTGATGGTACTTGGAGCAGAAGAATCAGTAAAGTGAGCCCTGACTGAATCCTGAACCAGAGTATTAAGTGCATAATAAAGTGAATGTTGTTTTAAATCATGAAGTCTACAGGTTATATACTAAATTCAGTATACAGTCTGCAGTTATATACTAAATTATATATTTAAGAGAGTCAAGCATAGTAATTTTACCAGTTAGAAACTTACATAAAACTATTGGCTGATTCTGGTACTTTATTATTATGTAGCAATATATTATCAAAACGCTATTGGTACATTGTGAACATGAGTTCACATACTTCAAAGTGGAATTGCTGGTTCATAGACAATGAACATTTTCAAATATATAATACAATGCAAAATGTTTTCTTTTGAAGTGCTTATGCCAAATTATACCCTCACTAGCAGCATGATGTTGATCTACTTCCTTTTCAGCACAAATCCCATTTTTTCTTAACTTAGGTCTTTGATCAGTCATATACATTTCAGATTCAGCTCATACAATGACCTGAAATACAATGTTGACTTTTCAGTCCGAATTATAAAAATGCCATAATTAATCTCCAACAATTGTCAATATTATAAAACTGTGTTTCATGTGTTTTACTTTTTTTCCTGGAATATTTTAAAAGAAATCCAAGACACCATTCAATTTGTTAATATATACTTTGGTATTAATTTCCAGAAATGTATATAATTTCAATGCTATAATGAAGTGAGACCAAATTAAAATAATTCCTTAATATAATACCTACTCCATTTTCAAATTTCTCTATTGTTTCAAAGATATTTTTACCCTTAATCAATTCAATGAGGTTCTAAGTATAAACTGCCCACATCTTTTAGTTAATTTGTTTCTTCTGTCTCTCTCTTTCTCTCTCCATTTACAAAATTATTTTCAAGACTATTTTTAAAATTTTGATTTTCAATTAGCCGTAAGTATTAAGCACTTAGAATGTGTAAATAAATAGAAAGCGATAATGAGCTTTCAGCCAATGGGCACAATTAATGACAAGAGTGTGACCACTGAGTCAAGGTATCACTAATAATAATAGTAAAATCTAGGGCTCATCTTTCAGAATCATAGACTTGATTGACAATTTGTCTCATGGATATTGTCTGTTTGTTTTCTCATGATTCATATGAATCTTCACCAGCTCATTCTCTCAAATTTCATTCCTCACCTTCATTTCTTATCTATCTAAGGAAGTAGGGGGTTTCTTTTATCTCTAGACTATCTGAGCTATAAATATGCTGACAACAAACAACAGTGTCAAATTTCAACGAAAGCAATTTTAATTTACACTTGCTCATCTCCTGGAATATGCCCGACTAACCTCCAAGAACTCAAAATATATGTTCCTTTTTTCATATATACTTCTACTATTAGTTTCAAATTTTATAATAAACATTTTAAAACAATTTAGGTGCTAAGCATCAAACTCTTTCTCTTCAAATAAAGCAGAAAAATACAAATTGCATTTTAAAGGAATGAGTTGTTCCAGAATATCATGCTATTTGTGATGATTTTTGTTTATGCCAGAAACTGATTTCTTCTTCAACAGGGATTTGCTGTTTGAAGGACTAATTATTCTTTTAACATCTTTGATATCTGGAAACTAAGGATTGACAGAGATGAGCATGTATTATAATGCTGAATTTCTTAAATGGGCATGCTCCTGAAAATATGTGATGGATTTTGATTTACCTTTTGGAAAACCATGCTCTTGACCTGAAAAGATACTTGTTTATTAATAACACTGTAAAAAAGACAAAACAAAACCACAGTTTATCACCTTTTGGGACTTCCAGTCACTCTGCACATATCCTATCATTCTGTGATAAAATCATTTATTTCTTCTCAATTTGAATAGCTTTAATCAGATCAAAATGTTCCCTCTAAAGAATTATTTTCCAATTTAAGGAAAGAATTCAAACATTTTTTTTAAAAAACTCTTTACAATATATCACATTGTAATTTATCTTGCAAAAACAAACTTCAAAGAACAGAAACACTCAAATTTTATTTTGAAAGTCTACACACATTGAATTAGTTTAGAAACTGACTAGAAATATATATTTTTTACTTTTATTACAATAAAGTTGGTAATATATTTAAAATGGTCCATAGTAATATGTGTTTCAAAACTAACAAATTATATAACTATCTACCCTTGGAATACTCCTTTTTATTGAGTTGGTATGTGTTTTTCCATGCTTTGAAAGCAAGGTCCTTGACTAAACATCAATTGTGTATTGATCGTAAAATTTTATCCCATTTGTGACATGATGATATAAGAAGGGATTAAAAAAAAACTATTATTTTTCAGGACATCAGGGACAAAACAGAACACTGGGATAAATAGAGTGGAGCAAAAGTAGGCTTACAGTTGTTCATATGGGAAAAAGTACAATAATTAATAAAGAACCATAAGAATAAACTGTGTTTTGCATCATTCCAACTTCAAACTTACTTTTTTCCACCTGTGTATGATGTCCTATTCATCAGGGAATTTTATACAGACATTGATAAATACCCTAAAGATGGCAAATTATTAAAAACTTGAGCAGTTTTCTCCCTAATTCACTTAATTGGCTCTCTCTATTAAACATTTTTCTTTTAAAAGATTAAAAATATGTTTTCTTAAAGGTATAATGTTATTTAATGGTTTATTTGTTAAACTTAGTTTTTCCTGTCTGGAATCACTAATATTAAATCCCATGATGACGAGTAATAAGATTCAATGTGATTTTCTTTTACTTTTTGTCCAGGGAAAGCTATTTCTAGTTTAGTCTACATATGGGAATTAAAAGGAGGAAATATCACTCCCTGACCAGACCATAAACATTTAACATGATTACATTAAATTACTGTTCCAACAAGCTAAACAGTTGGTATGTTCCATATTTTGAGAATTGTTAGCAAGTACTCAGTACATAATAATGGAACCTACTTTGTCCAAGGCACCAAAGGAAATAGACCGAAATAAAATATCCAGCCTTAACCTCAATATAATTTTAATTTTCTTAGAGTTCAAGGCATGCTTGCAACAACAAAGAAATAGGAAGCCATAAATGACAATAGAGATAATTAACACCAGAAGAGGGTTCACTGCAGGTCTGTGTAGTCATGGAGCTGCTGACCTGAAATTGGTTTTAATGAATTGAAAAATTTTAAATAGAGAATTTTTAAAAGCATGGTTAAAGGTCAAAAACATAATTTTCTTGCATGTCAGTAAAACGTGGTCTTAAAGTACCCAGGCAGGATTTTTTCATCATTTTGGGTTGATCTTCCATAAAGTAGAGAACTTGCCTTGCAGCAAGGCAGATGTACTTGAATGCTGCCCTGGAAAGAGGCCACCTCCAAGGGTTGAGGAAGAGTTTATATTCTCTCATCTGCATTCCATCCTTATCCACTCCCTGAAGACTGACAACTAGGGATTTGCGAAGTGGGCATTTGTCCACTGCTTAGAACAGTACTGGGACGATTTGTTCAAACAGAGCAAACTAGGAAGAAACCATCTGTGGGTGACTCCTTTTGCAATGAAATTTTGAATACACTTGAAATTATGTCCTGAAGGCAAGATTCTCTTTGTTGTCACAAGTAATCCTGGGACAAATGGGCCCCCAGCTACAAGTGACTCACTTGAAATGTACAAACATACTTAATCCGCTCTCCTTTATCTGTCTCTAAATATGCATTGCTCCTCTTCAGTTTGTTTTAAAAAAAACCCTGTATTAGTTATATGATTCCTCTTCCTGCCATATTAGGGACACTTGCAATTAACATTCACTCTCCATGTTGATTCCTATATTTAGGTAATGAGATCTGGATTCAAGTTAATTGGGCAAGCATTAAAAATGAAAGACATTTCTAAACAAAGCAAGGTACTTGCCTTAAGTTATCTGCCCATCCCCCAAGGATTTTGCCTTTGTACTAGTAAAGAAGGATGCAATTAGAGAGTGATTCTATAATCGAACACAGTGTGACAGCAGCACTCCCTGTACTGCTGCTTGAAATATAAATTGTATCATCTTATCAAAGAGCTTTAGCAATAAAGAATTTTGCAGTACAAGTTGAGAAACTTAAAAATATTTGCATCACTTGACTCTGTAATTCTCAAAAAATGGCTATCAATATGAGTAGAAATGCCTTCAGAAGGAAATTATTTTAAAAACTAAAATATCTCTGAAAGGTGAAATTATGAGTGATTTTTTAAAATGTCAAACCAATCCTTTAAAGCTTGTTAGTAAAAGTATTTAGCAAATAGAACTGTTTTTACCATCAGTATTTTCAATATTGTATAGCATATCTAAATGTTTTTTATATCATATGCACACACTCACACATTCTTCCTGAGAGAAGACAAGAACCATCTAACAAACAGTCTAGAGCACTTCTTTTGAAATGGAGAACTGATTTTTAAGAAGTGTGAATGAATCTAAGCCTGTGAGTCATACCTCTCAGCTCTGTTTAACTTAGATCATTTCTTCCTTCCCATAAAAATACAAAAATTCAATGTTTGATATGAAAACAATGAAACAAAGGGGTAGTGAGATTACATTTATTATATAATAAATAATGATAATCATTTCTATTTATATGCATACAAAATTATCTTACTCTTCATCTTCAACTATGCTTGTTTTGGTATCATTAGAAATTATGAAAGGAGTATACACCTATTAATACAATTGTACCCTGTTGATGAAATACAACTATGGAAATGTTTTATTCATTTGAAAAGTTATCTTTTATTTATAATATATATTTTAGTTCTAATATTATGTTATTAACTACATTCAATATTTAATATTAAATAGTATTTTATTAAAGTCAGCCAATCCATTTATAACATTTCCTCTAAATTCCAACTTGATTAAAATGTAAATATTTAGCTTATAGTCATAGCTCTACTCAAGGATAAAAACCTGGAACCTGGGAATTCTGATATTGGCTAACAAAATCACTATGCTGATGACAAAGGTTGAGGTAAAGTGACTAAATAGCAAATTTTAATAAAAATCAAATTACAGAAAAAATAACCTGTATAAACATTTCATTTTTGGTAATTACTAGAGTGCAACTATTTTCTAACTCTTTCACTCATGATATTCAAACTAAAAGATTTTTAATGAATTTGATCCCAGCATATATATATATATATATATATATATATATATATATATATATACACATATATATATATGTATGTGTATATATATATATATGAATGATTCATATAGATGAATCACATATTCTAAATAAGAATATTAGTTCTGGAGAATGCCCTCAAAGTTGTCTAGTCTGCATATTTAGTTTTATAAATGAAGCAGGGTAATCACATAATTAATATTAGATAAAAGGGTTGAATCCAGGACTCTGCAGCTCCAGTCCAGGACATATTCTAAATATGGACAGTCAGTATGCTAAACTCTGGGAGGTACTTAAACTAGAGGTGGAGCCATGTAATCTCAACACTAACAAAGAAATGCAAATCATCTTCTCTTTTTTGTGCCCAGGATGTGCTCTCTACCTGATACTAGAATCTCTTGTAAAATATAAACAAGTCAAAGAAAAAGAAAATTATGGAAGATCTACTGAGCTTCATATTCTTTATAAATGTATAACCTATTTACTTGTTAAAACCACCTCTAGAATAATACAGCACTATCCCTGTGGTACAAATGAGAATCCCAAGATTCATAGACCCAAAAAACAATGTAGTAAATTCAGAATTTTAAACAAATTCTTTAGATTCTAAAAGTCCAAATTGTCTTGACTGAATCATAAGGTATCTATAAAACTGTTTAGTAAAGTATTTGGCATACATTATTTTGCTTAATATCTTTAAAGGGATCCATGTCACCCTGTAAAAAGATGTCTATTGATCAGGTAAAGGACTTGTATTTGTTTTTAACTTATTCACCATGCTTGAGATAGGAACAAAATGACACTCAAAATTAGATCATTTTAAGAAAACTTTTGACAACAATAATAAACAAAGGTATAGGTTAAGTATAGGGAAACCTCAAAAGAAGTTAGACTAACACAGTGAAGCTAGATTCAGAGGAAGGGGCAGGTTACTAGAACCTAGAAGTAGAATTGCAGAGAAAAAGTGCTTTAAGAGGTATAATAACCTCTGCTTAGTGGCAAGCTCACAGGAAGGCACCCAAGGGTTGTAATACCCTAACTTTACAATACTCTCATTCAACCCAGTGATGGTCAGAGAAGACTCCCCAGGTGTTAATTATCAACTCAATGCAAGTAAATTAAGTGATAAAGTGCCACCAACACCATGCCCAATCAGGTTTTCTTACTAGAAAAAAAGCATTCAGAACAAGGAGTGTGATAGTACACACTCTTCTGCATTGGTTATATCATACATTTTTGCTTATTTCAGAAAAATTAATTTTAAGAAAAAAATCATTAAAAAATGCACCACTTTGAAAGAAAGGATATCAATATGATCAAACAGTCCAGAATAGGATTGACACTGAGAATGAAAAAAGAGTTACAACAGAGGGAAAAGTGTGATATAGACAAAGTGTATTAACCAGTCGTTCATGGTTAATGGAGAAACAGAAATGCCACTCAGATTATTTTAAGCAAAAAAAGGAAATCTTGACTCATTTAACTTTTAAAAAGATCACTGAGAGTCTCACTTTGTTCATGTGTCAACCTGTGGAATCATAGTTGTACTGAGGACACAGTGTATACTTCTGGTCACCTTTTGGTCAGCAAGATAGTCTCACCACAGCTAATAGAAGTAAAGGAAGCAAAGAAAGATCAAGAGGGGATGTGGGTAGAAAACAACATACAGTATTTGCTACAGGTCATAAGCATTGACCTTAAAAGATTCTCATGAGAAAAGAATATTAAAATTGGTCTATGTCAGTCCAGAGGACTTGATCTGAGCAACTACAGGAAGTCTGATGTTGAATAAATTATTTAAATCTGTTTATAAATGAAATAGTCAGTGAGGTACATACCACTAAAAATGTATCAGGAAATCTGTACCAGAAATCTATTTAGCTCTAGGGAGTCTCTGTGTGATTTATTCCAGAGTAGAGTTTAGAAACACACTATTTTTTTTTCATTGAGCATTTAAAGTTCCTTTTCTTATCTTTTTATTAATTAAATTTATTGAGTTCACATTGGTTAACGTAATTACAGGTTTCAGGTGGCCAATTCTACAACGCATTACTATATACCATCTTGTGTGTTCACCACTTCCCCAAGTCAAGTCTTTGTCCATCACAATATGTGACCCTTATACCCTCCTCCACACCCCAACAATCACCACAGTTTTACAGGTCTGAGTTCTTCTTTTGTCTTTTTTTGCTTTATCCATCCACCCACCTTTAGTTAGCCCCTCTAAAATTCCTTTTGTTTCCCACCATTATCTCCCAGAGTGCAACAAAGGAAGAGAGTCTCTTGCTTCAGGCACAATGATATTAAAATAATATTGAAATGACAGTAAATGACATATTAGAAAACATAAAATATACATTAACAGATTTAATGAGTAATTGTAGGAAGCAGAGAAAAAAATGCTTTCTATTTATGTCAATAAAAACTAATTGCTCTGTCCTTTGAGAAATAAAGGTAGGGGATTAAAGCAGTCATCAGTATTGCATAGCATCATGCATTTCCCAGTAAGAAAAAGGCTTTGGTAAAACATTACAAGGCAATACTTCTCTCAGTACTACTTTTGAATAAGCATCATTGCTGTCCAAAGGTCTTGTGTTCTGTTCTGTTTAAAAACAAAACAAAAACAGGCAAAGACATTTGCAAAGAATTTAGACAGGATTAAATAAAACCAGGATAGCCTCATGGGCAAAGAATGAAGTGTTTGTTTATGAAATCATATTATATCAGAGATTAAATTTAAGAATGCCCTTGAATAAAGAAGTATGAAGACTAGATATTTTTCTAAGATAAAGTTTATTAAAGATTAAAAGAAGAGTTAATATTAGATAAGTGTGCCTAATTATACACTAGTGTTTTTCATACAATCGTTCTTTTATTGATTGTTCCTTATCTTTATATATTAGTTAATCTCTGGTATATGCCATCATTGCACATTCTTGGGACTTTTTAAAAGTTATAAAAATGACTTAAATTTGTTATATGTATTTCTAAACTAATCCAAATGTAAATGTCTATGAACAAATAGAATTTATGCTTAGTTCCCTACCACAGTACCCTGTGAGAATGTTTAACTACTCACCATTTATTTGTGAAAGAGTAATGATAAAGCATCTCTCTACTTCATAGAAACTTGGAGGACTAACTTAGGTTACATTGATGAAAATTCAGAGATCTTCCCAGAAGAAATCCTTATAAACATTTTAAAGGTATTCTTGTTATTATAAAACCACTATTAACAGAATTTTATTTGGGATTAGGATGTTCTAGTTAATCTAATTGAATTTTCTGTTGAACTAAGCATTGGTGAATAAAACTATTTTATTTTGTCTACATTGTTAAAATGGTTTATAAAACCTCTTGAGGCAGCATTTTTTCTTGCCTAAATGCAGTCCAGCCAACAATAAATACTGTTTTTGTGATGATTTATAATTTGATAATGCTATTTAGACAGTATCTGTAATATTTTAAAAATACTGAATTAAGCTTTTATTGACACCAATTGAGATGGGTTGCTTATTGATCATCTCTGAAATAAAATTATCTTTATCTGCCTAACCTGTGGTGGCACAGTAGATAAAGTGGCGACCTGGAATGCTGAGGTCACCAGCTCAAAACCCCGGGCTTGCCTGGTCAAAGCACATATAGGAGTTTGAGCTTCCTAATCCTTCCTCTTTTTTTCTCTCTCATCCTCTCTCTCTCCCTCTTCTCTAAAATGAGTAAATAAAATATTAAAAATAAGTTTTAAAAATTATCTTTATCAATGTCTTCTTTAATTGTATTTTAAGATTATGGTCATTCTAGTTTTATTATCTACTACCCTTTAAAGTAAGATTATTAAAAAATTTTAGAAAAAAAGAACTATAAATTTGAAGAAATTTCATGGAATATAAAGAAAAACTATAAATACCATCTATCTCACTATAAAAAAAGATTAAAGTGTGTGTGTGGGAAGGGAAAATACTCTATCTTTATGTTTTATTATGATCAAATATATATTCTACCAAGTTTTTAACTGGGAGACAAATACATTTAGTCTGCCTTTTCTTTAGTGGTTGATGTCAATCAATTATGTTCCTTTACTTTAAGAAGGCAGCTAATTATATAATTTTACTGAATGTTCAAATTAGAAATCTGATTGTCCCCAATGCCTGACCTTGCCAACATTATTTAACTTCTTTAAATTGAGGTCTTATCAGCAGAAAGCTAGCAAGTGTTAGTTCATTTTCTTAGTTGATTGTAGCTACATATTAATTTATTAACCTTTATCATGTAGCTGGAGGCAACCAAAAGCAGGAGATTTTCTGCTTCTGGCTTAGGTGCAGAAAGCTGGAAGGAACATTGTTCTCATTCTAATAATGAGATTAAGTCAAATAAAGTACAAAATCATAGCTTTTCTTGTGTCCATCAGAGAGCTGAGGTTGCAGTTCAACCAAATTATTTGAAATCCAAAGATAAACATGCCTCTACAAAAGGACATAAGACACAAAAGCTAGCTCACCAGGTAAAAGCACTGAAGAAGAAAGACTGCCTAGCAGTTGCTATAAAAGTAAATAAGAAAAACTCAAGAGAAAATCTGAAGGCAGGGATGGAAACCAAAACCAGCTCCTCTTGTTGATGCAAACTGACAGAAATATGATCTTTAGCTGCTGGAGGGGGATGTTATGCTACCTGCTTACCTTAGATCAGTGATTTTTATTCTTTTTTATCTCATGGCACACATAAACTACTAAAGTTCTGTGACATTACAAAAATTATTCTTTTTGCCAATCTGATCAGATGGCTATAGTTGTGTTGGTTATTGTCATTTTTATATTTGACAGTTTAAGGAAAAAGAGGTCAGTGCCCCTGACTAAATAGTCAGGTGTTGCATGTTTTAAAAATTCTTGCAGCACACCTGTTGAAAATCACTGCTTTAAACATTTATCTCCAATGAAACAAAAACCTGAAGCTCCAGGAGAAGGAGCAAAAACCCTTTATCTTCAGGGCAGAGAAAAGACCTATCGTCATTGGGTAAAACGCAGAAAAGAAATCCATCCATTCCAGTTTTGGGAAAAGAAAACCATGATGAACCCCAAATTCTATATCTATGTCCAATTAGAGGTTTGCTTCCGATGCAGTAGGATCACAGAATGCCCAGCAAAGATTGACACAGATCAAAGGCATAGTTCAGTTGACATGGAATAAAAAGTGCTGAAAAATTCCCATGAGACTCAGCACACTGGATCTGCTTAAGCTGAAGCTGAACCTGGACAACCTTTGCCAGCCACCACCACTAGACAAGAATCCAACAGCAGTTGACCACTGGGGGAGATTAATAGCATGGCGTGAGATCACCTTTGCAGTGCAGATATGCAGAGATGATGCAAGTTGAGGATGTATTACAAACATTGAGAAAAAAGCAAAACACACAAAAATAAAAACTCTCTGGCACTTCAGCCAACACTTTAGGCATTAGGCAAGACTATTGAGAATAGAAGGTGAAGAATGGATTAATGTAGAAAAATAGCAACAACAAAATTCAAACACTCTTCAACTGAAAAATGTTCCATTGTCTCAGAAGAAGGAAAGAAAAGGAAAACAGAAGAACAAAAAGCAAAGTGAAGAGAAAGCAAACAAAGTGGTAGGCATAATTACAAATGTCAATAATTATATTAAATGTAAATGGTCTAAATGTATCAATTAAAATACAGAAATTGTCAGAATCTAAATATAGTCTGTATACATATTATATATATAATATTTAAGTAATACATGTAAAAGTCACTTAATATAATAATATAAATAAGTTTACAGTACTAAAGTAGGAAAAGATATATTATGAATACACTAATGAAAAAACCAGAAGTGACTAAATGAATATCAGATAAAGAAAAATTCAAAGCAGAGAATTTAACCAGGAATAAATATATATATTACATAACAATGAGTCAATTCAACAAAAAGATACAAACATTTTAATTGTGTATGTACTTAAAAATGGAGCTTCAAAATATATAAAGCCAAACTGATACAACGGAAAGGACAAATCCACAAATTTACTATTACAGTTGTAAATTTCATCACTCTTCTCTCAGTAAAGTTGTCCCTTGCCATATTGCAGTTCACTTTTCACTGTCTAACTGTATTGCAGATTTTTTAACTGTATATATCTAATTTCTTATTGTGCATTTTTTACTATATCGCAGGATTTTTCAGTAGATAGGTATTTTTATATATTTATTATTTTAATTATTTTTGCAGTAAAATAAGCATATTCTAGTCTAAAAATTAAAAACAACATAAAAATGTTGGAGAAGCAAGATGGCGACGGAGTAGGCGGACATACCAACTTCCAACTCCCAAAACCAAAGTGGATTATAACTCAATTTAAAGAACCATCATATGGATAAACCAACTATGAACTAAACTAAGTGGACTCCTCAACCAAGGAACACAGAAGAAGCCACATTGAGACTGGTAGGAATAGCGAAAACACGAAGAGGGCTGCCCAGCTCCCCAGAGCAAACGGCAGCCCGGAGAGACCCACTTGGGGGGGGAAGGTTTGGCAGAGAGGGAGGGACCTGGGTCCCAGGAACCAAGCCCCGACCCGCAGTCCCAGAACCTAGAAGAGGCGTTTGGACAGTTTTGAGCTGTGAAACAAGTGAGGGAGCTCCCAGGCATACAGTGTGTAGTATTAGGTCCCTTCCTACTCTGCTGAGGGTTGCTGAAGTGTTTGGGGTGGCAGGACGCTGAAACGCGGTTCTGTCGGCATGGGCAGAGGTCAAGCCGTGTGAGCTCGGTCTAGCCCAGAAGGGTCAGAGGGGACGCGCAAAAGTGGTCCGGAAGCTGCGGGCCCGCCGTTAATCAAACTTACGGGGGAAAAGCGTGAGGCTAGGAATGGGCAGAAATCTGCTCTGCGACCCTGCGACCAGGGACGGGCAGGGGCTCGCGGCTGAGCTCACGCTACCAGCCCCCCCACACACCGGGGCAGAAATCACAGCAAAAGCCACAGTGGGCCGGCACTGGCAACGCCCATACCTAACCACCCTAGGCAGCGGTAGAGGGGGTGGGGGGCCTGCAGACAGACCACACCTAGAGAACACAAAGGCAACACCTACTGGACTCCAGTGGCCACAAATTGCTTATACACAGACAAAATGGGCAGGCAGAGAAATGCAAACCAAATGAATCAAGAGAAATCCCCAGAGAAGGACCTGAATGAACCAGATATAACCAAATTACCAGAAGCAGAATTTAGAATAATGATAGGATGTTCAAAGAAATTAGAGCAACAATGGATAGTCATTATGAACACCTAAATAAAGAGATAACAAGTATAAAAACGAAATTGAAATAATAAAAAAGAATCAGACAGAAATGACAAATACAGTATCAGAACTGAAGACCACAATGGAAGGAATTAAAAGCAGGATGAATGATGCTGAGGATTGAATAAGCGAGTTAGAGGACACAATAAACAAAGGCACAGAAGCAGAGAAGAAAAAGGAAAAGGGACTCAAAAAATGTGAGGAAACTCTAAGGGAGCTCTGTGACAACATGAAGAGAAACAACATTCGCATCATAGGAATGCCTGAAGAAGAGGAGAGAGGACAGGAAATGGAAACTTTGTTCAATCAAATCATAGCAGAAAACGTTCCTAAATTAAGGCTGGGAAACACTCCACACGTTCAAGAAGCACACAGAACTTCATTAAAGAGAAACCCAAAAAGATCTACACCAAGAAACATCATAGTTAAAATACCAAAGCTAATGGATAAAGAAAAAATTTTAAAAGCTGCTAGAGAAAAAAAGGCTATCACCTACAAAGGAGCCCCCATAAGGATGACATCGAACTTCTCAACAGAAACACTTGAGGCGAAAAGGAAATGGCAAGATATAATCAAAGTAATGCAGAACAAGAACCTACAACCAAGACTACTTTATCCAGCAAGGCTAACGTTTAAAATTGAAGGAGAAATAAAGAGCTTCCCAGAAAAAGAAAGCCTGAAAAAATTCATAAAAACCAAACCAATTCTGCAAGAGATACTAAGGGGCCTGTTGTGAACAGTTTAAAGGGAGGAAAGAATAGAGCAAAAGAAGAATACAGCTTTAAAGAATAAAATGGCAATAAACAACTACATATTAATAATAATCTTAAATGTAAATGGATTAAATGATCCAATCAAAAGACATAGGGGAGCTGCATGGATGAAGAAACAGGACCCATACATATGCTGTCTACAAGAAACACACCTTATAACAAAAAATGCACATAGACTGAAGGTAAAAGGATGAAAGAAATATTTCATGCAAATGAAAATGAAAAAAAAGCCAGGGTAGCAGTACTTATATCTGACAAAACGGACTTTAAAACAAAGGCTGTAGTAAGAGATAAAGAAGGACACTACATAATGATAAAGGGACAATTCAACAGGAAGATATAACTATTATAAATATCTATGCACCAAATATAGGAGCCCCGACATACATAAAGCAGACTTTGATGGATATAAAGGGCGAGATTAACACCAATACTATCATACTAGGGGATTTCAATACCCCACTAACAACACTGGATAGATCCACAAGAAAAAAAATTAATAAAGAAACAGCAGACTTAAAAGATACACTAGATCAACTTGATTTAATAGATATCTTCAGAACTTTTCACCCTAAAGCAGTAGAATATACATTCTTCTCAAGCGCTCTTGGTACGTTTTCTAGGATAGACCACATGTTAGGACACAAAAATAATCTCAATAAATTTAAGAAGATTGAAATAATATCAAGCATATTCTCTGATCACAATGCCATGAAACTAGAAATTAACCACAAAAGAGAAACTGAAAAATACTCAAACACTTGGAAACTAAATAGCATGATATTAAATAATGAATGGATTAACATTGAGATCATAGAAGAAATAAAAAAGTTTCTAGAAACAAATGATAATGAGCATACATCAACTCAAAATTTATGGGACACAGCAAAAGCAATACTGAGAGGGAAGTTCATTGCAGTTCAGGCATATCATAAGAAGCTAGAAAAAGCTCAAATAAACAACCTGACCCTGCAGCTAAAAGAACTAGAAAAACAACAAGAAATAAAACCCAGGACAAGTAGAAGGAAAGAAATAATAAAGATCAGAGCAGAAATAAATGACATAGAGGCTAAGGAAACAATACAAAGGATCAATGAAACCAGAAGCTGGTTCTTTGAAAAGGTAAACAAGATTGATGATCCTTTAACTAGACTCACCAATAAAAAAAGAGAGAGGTCTCAAATAAATAAAATTAGAAAGGACAGTGAAGAAATAACAACTGATACAACAGAGATACAAAGCATTGTAAGAAAATACTATGAAGAGCTCAATGCCAAAAAATTAGACAATCTAGGTGAAATGGACAAATTTCTTGAACCATATAAACTTCCAAAAATCAATGTGGAAGAATCAGAACACCTTAACAGACCAATTACAACAGATGAGATCAAAACAGTTATCAAAAAACTCCCAAGAAAGAAAAGTCCTGGGCCTGATGGCTTCACAAGTGAATTCTATCAAAAATTCAAAAAAGAACTAACTCCTATCCTTTTGACCGGTTATCCCACTTTTAGGAATATACCCTAAGAACACCATAACACTGTTTGAAAAGAAGAAATGTGCCCCCATGTTTGTGGCAGCATTGTTCACAATAGCGAAGATCTAGAAACAGCTCAAGTGTCCGTCAGAAGACGAGTGGATTAAAAAGCTTTGGTACATATATACTATGGAACACTATTCAGCCCTAAGAAATGATGACATCGGATCATTTACAACAAAATGGATGTACCGTGATAACATTATACGGAGTGAAATAAATAAATCAGAAAAAAAAATCTGAGAACAGCATGATTTCATACATAGGTGGGACATAAAAGTGAGACTATGAGACATGGACAAAAGACAGTGGTGGTTACGGGGTGGGGGGAGAGAGGGGAGGGTGGGATAGGGCGAGGGGAGAGGCACATGGAAAACCAGATAGAAGGTGACAGAGGACAATTTGACTTTGGGTAATGGGTATGCAACACAATTGAATGATAAGATAATCTGGAGATGTTTTCATTGTACATATGTACCCTGATTTATTGGTTTCACCCCATTAAAGTTAACAAAAAAAACTGAATAAGAATAATTTAATAAAATTTAAAAATGAGCTTGGGAAAAGTCTAAAGTTTGATTACCAGACTTTGCCAGGGGTCATCAAGTAAGTTTAAATCATAATAGCTAAAGCTCTAAGAACAGAATCAGATGAAGGTTTATTGTGTTGTAATTTGATCAACAATCTGGTTCTTGTTTAAATAATCTTCTCAAAATATTGGCTCCATATTTATCTGGAGGAGAGGTTGAGTCCTGTGTTGATGAAATATGAAGAAGATGAAGATGCTCTGTTGACTTCTTTCAGACTCCTCTGCTGGTTTCCTGTTATAAACTTGTATTTCCCTCTGAGCCAAATCAAAGAAATACAGACTTGCCTTTCTAAGAAGGCCTTCACAAAGTTTCTGTTTTTGCCTAATTATGCCTACTTCGCCTACCTCAAGGACTATATCTCATGATAAAAATTCTGGAAAATATGGTTTACTCTACCTCATTAGGGTTTAAATATGCTCCAGGATAATAAGTGAAAAATCAGTTGGTTCCTGCTTCAATCTGTCCTTTTCATTTTCCACAATGGGGTGACTTCCTGCTCTGTATGATCTGGGAAATGCATGTGACTCATTTTTAGAGAGGCTTCTCCACTGTTCTCCCACCTCACTCTACCACCAGAGAGATAAGTAGCAGAAAAGAATCTTTATCTTCTTCTCCAGGAAATGCTGCAAGGATGGGGCTGAGAAATCTTATTAGTACATGGATTCAAACAGCTGAATGGTGTGCTTACAATATTACCCAATAGGGGCAGCAAGAACTCAAGTGTGCTGTAATCCTCTCTGTGCCTCTATGGGTGCCCCTAACAAGATACCTTTATGGTGGTCCTTAAGGGGAAAAATATCCATATCTGTGGCACTAAGACAGAGTCATATAAATTTGATTTTACAAAAGAAGGAAAGTTCCGTGTTTTTCTCTTCTCGCTCAAGTTTTTATTCTTATCTACTTGCTTATCTAAACTAATTCTTTTGTTTGAAAGAGAAAGGAAAAGAGTATATTTTGAGGGTTTTTTTTTTGTTTTTTGGGTTTTTTTTGTAATGCAAGGTCATACAAAAATGTGAGGGTATTTTGTACTAATTATTCTGTTTTGGGTACTATGCCAGCTGGCTAAGTTTTGGTTGCTGGTGGCAATTTTATAGCAACTTTATAAAATGATTCTAATCCAAAGCTAAATAGTTTTGCTGAAAAATGAGAGAAGTGAGAAAGTGCTGAGACTAGTAAAAAACAAGAGCTTAGACATTTAATAAAGGGTAGCAGCACTAGGGAAAAAAGATCTCAGTGGCTAGAGGAAAAATAAATAGGAGAGGCACCTGAACCGATTGCCCCAGAACTATACACTAACACAAAAATACTCGTTTATTATTTATGAATTATTAACTACATTTTTAAATTGGGTTCCTTGTCTTTTATTAGGTTGTAAATAATTTGTTTGACTCATTTACATGCCGTCTTCTTACTCAATTTCATAGCATGTGTATAATCAATGCACAGCTTCAACATGCTGCTCTCAAAGGTACTAAGATGCAGAGATTGAGATGACTAAATCTTTATTCTAAATTTTTAAGATATTGAAACAAAAAGGGACACACTTCACTATCTGTTGGTTACACTGAAAGTCAGAATTATATAATATTGTAAATTTTCTAAAGTATAGAAATTATTTCAGCATTGTTATAATATATAGATTAAAAAATTCCAGAGTTGTTTACACAGGTTAGAAACAGAGTAATGATTATAACACAGCTGTTCTAATTCCTAAACTAGTAGTTCCACACTGACTCTAAGCTACAGTGTCTAGATAGTCCCTAGAACAAGGGATACTAGTCATAACTAATTATTTAAGCATAGTAAAGAAAATGATCAAAATGAAATAGCAGCATGGTGAAATATCTTTCTCTGTGTTGGTTTTTCATAGTGTATACTACATGGGTGTGTGAGCTTTCCAGCCTATGACTCCTCCACCACTGGCTAATTTTGGAATCTGAATTTTAATACTTTTCATCCAGGGTTTCTTTTCAGTAAAATAGGATCATTGTACATGAAGAAAAAGGAGCTTGAATTGTCACATATGTATAATTCATAAGAAAATGAGGGAGAAACACTAAACAAAAATTTGGAAATGATGTGAACGAAATCTACCTCTCCATATTTGTGATAAAACAATATATTTGGTTTGGTAAATATACCAGCTTTGGAAATCTGCATTCACCAATTTGAAACCACCAATCGAACTCATGAAATCCTATATTTTGAGTAAATTGGTCCAGAGGCATGCTGTTTAATAAAAATAATAGTTGCTCCCTTGGATTGACAGTAATGCTAGTGTGTCAGAATGATATAGGATGTCAAAAGTTTTGGCTTTATGATAACTGGCTCACAGCTTGTGTATATCTTGATTCCAGCTAAAGAATAAAGGGTATCAATTTTTACCACACAGCTTTAATATAGTTTTTTGACAAAGTCATGTGCTTAATTTAGCAAGCTGAATAAAGGATTATAATCAAAATTCTCCTGTGGAAAGATACCAGAGGCTTACGGTCCCACTGGGGCACAGAGGCAGAGGGAGAAGATTTACTGGAGTACGTAGGAACAGTAACAAAAAATAAAGAGGAAAGGGTGTGTTGTAACTTAAGAGTGAAGCAAAAGCTTGCTCCTTTTTCCTAAGAAAGTTGGGCCAAATGCTATTTCATATTCCCGTGCTTTCCACCCCAAGCTCCAACTCCCTCTGCCATGGTAGAACTGTGTGTCCTCTGCCTACAGTTGACACAAAACTATTCTTTTACTTCTAATTAAAACAGTCAGGGTCACTACTGATTAAAAGTAAGGAAATAGAACTGTTTTTATTTTATTTCAAATTAGTTTGGGCTCACCCAAGATCAAAGAAAATTGAGGTCTGAGAAAACAAACAGACTACAAACAAGTAGGTTGTTGACCTGATGTTATTTCCTGGAAGTAAAATGACTGTGGCCATTTGAAAGGCTGGCTCAGCAACCATGACACCCCAATGGCAGGGGGTCTTCCAGCAATGACAGTAGCAGGCTTCCCTGTTTCTGAAAGTACATTTTGGAAATGAGGTTTTAATAAAACATAAACAAGGCAGGATATTCTCAAAGGTCCAAATAAGTGGTTTCATACCGAAACATGTGTGCAAATGCACACACACACATTGCTTGTGTACAACAGTTTGCTAGCCAGGGTGTTCAACTGTGTACATCTCATCAAGACATACATCCCTTTTAAAGCGTCAACCTGGGAACACTGAGGTTGCCAGTTCAAAACCCTGCACTGGTCTGGTCAAGGCACATATGGGAGTTGATGCTTCCAGCTCCTCCCCCCTTTCTCTCTCTCTCTCTCTCTCTCTCTCTCTCTCTCTCTCACACACACACACACACACACACACACACACACACACACACACACTCTGTGTCTCCTCTATAAAATAAAAAAATAAAAAGAAATAAAAAAAGAAAAGACATACATCCCTTTGCCTCTAAAAACTCATCCACTTAATAAGATGCGTTAGCAAAACAACCTTCTTTCAGGTTTACAATATGTATGCTTTCTTGCTGTGTCTGAAACAGCAGATTGCTTGTATTTTCCAGAATGAAGTATTTTTATGATGTTTTCTTTCTATTTTTTGTCATTTTGTCAGAGTGGTGATAAAAATCTACTCAACTCAAGTCCTAAAATTATCAGCTGCTTTTCCTCTACTCCAGATGCTGGTTACAAAGTAAGAGATAGAGGACTGCAGAGAGCATAGAAGTGAACATTTTTTTAAGTGAGAGGAGGGGAGGGTGAAAGACAGAATCCTGCATGTGCCCTGACAGATCCACCCTGCAAGCCCCTTGTCAGGCAATGTTCTGTCCATCTGGGGCCACTGCACTGTTGCTAGGCAACAGAGCAATATCAGCACCTGAGGTGAGGCTATGTAGCCATCCTCAGAGCTTGAAACCAACTTTCTTGAACCTTTTGAGCCATGGATGCAAGAGTGGAGAGAGAGAAAGGAAGAGAGAGAGAGAGAGAGAGAGAGAAAAGAGGGAGGAGTAGATGGTCTCTTCTTCTGTGTGCCCTGACCAGGAATTGAACCTGGGACATCCACATGCCAGGCTAATGCTCTACTGCTGACCCAATCAGCCAGGGCCGAAAGTGAACATTTGGGGTCGGGGTTATTGTGAAAATTAGGATTAAAGTAAGAATGAGTCAAAGCAAATGTGTAGACTGTAAGGTAAATACATTTCTTCCTGATCTGAAGTAAAGCTCCATATATCACCAAATAATATTTTTCACGAGGTACCTAATGTTTCCAAACTAGTCATTTAGTGGATAAAATATATGACTTTTAAAAATACAATTGTTATTTATACTTTAATGTTAAATTTAAAGGTGGATAAGAAGCCAACACATTCTCACCAGTTGTTTAATAGACATGAATGAATGAAACTTTACCCTCATTTTCACAAGTACTAAAATGAGTTCAAGTGTCAGAGCTCTGGGGTCAGACTTACGAAAGTATGTCATGGGCCCAACAGATATGAATAGAGGTTTTTGGAATTTGGTATTTACAATTTTTCTTCGTATTTCTTTTTTTCTTTTTTTCTTTAATTTATTGGGAGTAACACTGGTTAATACAATTATACCAGTTTCAGTTGCCCAATTCTACAACACATCTCTGTGCACCATATTGTGTGTTTACCTTTTGCCCCCAAGCCAAGTCTTTGTCTATCAGCATTTATCCAATCTATACCCTTCTTCCCCTTCCAGAATTTGGTATTTTATAAGATGTTTTAAATCTTTGTTTGGTAGTGTTTGGAGCAGAGTTTCTCTCCCAGAGAATTTCATAACTGGAGTAGAAGAATCACGTGCTCTCAATAGAAGTTTCAAGCTATCAATTTTGTAGCTTCTGTATTGGGATAAATGATGATGGAAAAAGGAAGAGAAAGAGGCAATTACTTTTGGACTTAATGCAAAGTTTGAAAGAATGGTTTTAAAGAAAATCATCTCAGCTTAAGTGTAACATTTTTTGTCTTTATTACTCAAGAAATGAAATATAACATTAAACGTACATCACTTTTAATTTACTTACAGTTGAGATGCTTCTTTTTATTTTTTTATTTAGTGAAAGGAGGGGACACAGAGATGGACTCCTGCATGTCCCCAACCAAGATTCACCTAGCCCATGAGGAGGTGATGCTCTGTCTATCTGGAGCCCTTGCTCAGTTGCAACAGGAGCAATTTTTTAGCACCTGAGGTTGGAGGTCATGGAACCATCCTCAATACCCAGGCCCAGCTCATTCCAGTGGAGCCATGGCTGCAGGAGGGGAGGAGAAGAGAGATATACAGAGATAGAGATAGACATATACATAGACATAGAGAAAGAAGCAAGAGTGGAAGGGATGGAGAAGCAGATGGGAACTTCTCCTGTGTTCCTTGGCCAGAAATTGAATGCAGGACATCCACATGCCAGGCCAACACTCTACCACTGAGCCAACCAGCCAGAGCCTGATGTTTCTTTTATTTTTATTTTGTTCTGGTTATTAAGGAAAGCATAAAAAATAACGCATGGTACAAATTTCTACCATTTTCTTCCTTTTTCTGAATCTCAGAGTTAAATTGTGGACATATAATAGTTTGGTGTAACCCTTTAGCACCAAACAGTTTAACACTTGAAGAAATAGACCAAATTAAATGGAATACCAAAAAGTTGTAATATTTTTTTAAAGACACCTACACTCTTCTTTTAATGAATAAAATTTCTCATTGATAAAAATATTAAGAAGCTTGGACAGTTCGAAATGAATTCAGAAAGAAAAGTTATGATGTTGTACTAGTTTTATATTGCTGCCTTAACAAATTACAATAAACTTAATAACTTGAACAATATAAATTACTTATGACAAGTCTGACAGTTTTCATCAGCCTAAATTCAAGGTGTTGGCAAGCCCTGTTCCTCCCTGAAAGCTCTAGGAGATCTATTTTCCTCATTTGATTCCCCATTGAAGTTATTGGCAGAATTCAAGTCCTTAACAAAGGTTGTAGGACAGAGGTTCCCATTTCCTTATTTGCTCTCAGATGAGGGCTGTTTCCAGTTTCCGAAAGCCACCTATATTCTCTGGCTCCTGGTCACCTTCTTTCATTTTCAAATCAGCAACTACAGGTCTTGTCACTCACACTCTTAAACCTTTTCTCCTTCTTCTGTCACATCTCTGTCTGACCTATCCAAGAAAGGTTCCCTGTTTGTGAAAATATACCTCCCCAAACTATGCCTCTTTAGCAGAAAGATAATTTTAGCTGATTATTTTGAGAAATAGCAGACACAGAAAAAGCTCTGAAAACAGAGTAGAAGTTACCTTTTTGTAAAAGGGATTTACATTTTTAAAGAAACTCTCCATTTATTAAAGGTTTCTCCTTCTCTGCACCAGGAAGAAAAGGGTGACTAGACCACAAGAAGCTTTTTTATTAATGAATAAGGCTTAAGCTGAAAAATAAACTTTAGTTTATGGTACTTGTCTTAGTAATCTTTTTATAGATGGCTTCCTTCACACTCCTCTCTTTTGCCTTTAATTGAAAACGGTATTTAAACCTGAATTCTAATCAATTTCTGAGTGTTACACAATTTTTCTGGGTAGATCCCATACATACATGAGGTATATATGTTGATAAACTTTGTTCAAAAAAGGATGTCCAATTTAAGAGAAGCTTTAAAATACTTATTTGAGCCAAACTTATGAGAATGGTCAGGAAGCAAAATCTCAACATATTGGGAAAGTGCTCTGAATAATGGCAATTTTACAGTTTATTTTATATATTAGAATAAAAGGAGAAGATTTAAGAAAGGTTACATGAATTTCATAGGATGTAGACTAAGGGAGTAGGAGAAAGCAAGCAAGAAGTACTCTGGGGTTGGCTAAAAAGTGTAATAATGAGACATATACTTCTTTTACATTGGTTGGTACAAGATAGTTAATAATTAACAGCACACAAAGATGATATTTGGAGAATAAGATTACAAGGAACGATTCTGTGATCTTGTGTTCTGGTGTTAGTGGTTGTGCTTTGAGGGTTCTGGAAAAGAAAATTACATTTCAAAGGTATATTATCCTAGATGCATAAGAACAGTGGACAGTTTTCACTGCTTGTAAAGACGGACCTTTTTCTAGAAAGCTAGAAGTTTAGATAGTGAGAACTCACCATGACCCACTTTTAGTTAAGAATTTTTATGTTTCAATCATCTTGTGTGGTTACTTTTGGTTTCTGTGCTTGTTAGGACTTCCATGTGGTCTCTCCTGAGCCAGTCAGGTTTAGTATGTGCTCCCTTTTTGTTTTCAACTTATATTTGTTTCTATCATAATATGTCTTGCTTTTATAGGGCTCCCAGCTGAGAATTTAGAAGGGTAGAGGAAAAATTATATTCTTTTTTTCCATACAATGTAATCATAATGTGCCCACCCAGATAATCAGAAATAATCTTCTCATATCAAGGATTTAATTTTATCAGCAAAGTTCTGTTTTCCACATAGGGTAATACATTCACAGGTTTCAGTGTTTAAGGTGTGAATGTCATTTGGGGGACTAAAATTCTCCTTAATGTAAGCTGTCAAATGATGCCAAGTCTCTAAGAGAAAAAGTAGACAGGTTTAATGAAGACATAGGATTACGGGGTGGGGGGAATACTTCTGTTTGAAGCTATTATTATAGTAAAACATCAGGAATGTATTAATATTACAGAAGAGCTAGCATTAATTTTCCTAACAATGAGTTACATAATCTATGTAAATGTTATTAGTCAAGAATAATGGGCAACAGCCTGACCAGGCAGTGGCGCAGTGGGTGGAGTGTCAAACTGGGATGTGAAGAACCCAGGTTCGAGACCCTGAGGTCACCAATTGAGTATGGGTTCATCTGGCTTGAGCAAAAAGCTCACCAGCTTGGGCCCAAGGTCGCTGGCTCAAGCAAGGGGTTGCTCAGTCTGCTGAAGGTCTGTGGTCCAGGCACATGTGAGAAAGCAATCAATGAACAACTAAGGTATCGCAATGAAAAACTGATGATTGATGCTTCTCATCTCTCTCTGTTTCTGTCTGTCTGTCCCTATCTATCCCTCTCTTTGTCCCTGTAAAAAAAAAGGATGGGTAACAAATATAATTTAGAAAAGAAATAATTTGCAAAATCTGCAGTTTAAAACATGATGAGGGGATGTTTATATTGTATTGCTTTTTTACTTTTGTCTGCATCCACTAATTATCTGCTCTAGACTCCGGGTCTCCAGAAAAAAAAACAATATCCAACAAAGAACAGATGCCATTATAGCTAATAAGTACATTTAAAAGTGAATAACAGACTCTCAATCCAAATGGAATTGTTCATTTCATTAACTCAGATTTGAATGTACTTATGATAAAGTTATGTAATTTGATGATTAAGTTCACCAAAAATATTGCTTCAAATAGGTAGGTAAGTTACTCCCATTTACAAAATGTATTTTGAAATTTTAGGGCCATCAAAATGTTTTGTAAGAAAAATCCCTTTCAAATCCCATCAATTTATTTGTGAGATGTGTTGTGAGCATACACAGTATGACATGCACTTTGCTGAATACTAATGATAGATAAACAAGGAAAAGGTAGGCATATATTATGTATTAATCTTTTCATGCCTTATTCTAAAAAAAGTTTTAAAGATAACTTATGACCTTTCAACTTTTCAGATTTTAGAGAAAAACACCAATATGAATATAATGTAAATGCTGCTAAATTTTGCAGCTTGGGAAGCTGTAGATGGTAACATTAAAAAGCAAGGGTCGGGAACCTTTTTGGCTGAGAGAACCATGAATGCCACATATTTTAAAATGTAATTTCATAAGAGCCATACAATATGTTTAACATTAAATACAAGTAAATGTGTGCATTTTATGTAAGACCAACGCTTTTAAAGTACAATAAGTCACTGAATTCTTTTTAATAACATTGTTATGCCTTTGCTAACCAATGTTGAATAAAGTACTTCTTACCATTAATGCGACTTCTGGTGCTGCATGGTTTTGCTGATGGCTTTGTAGTCTGGTTGATACGTGGAAAGGTTAAGCTTCATGCAGGCGTTGAGACTTCCATCCATTAAACATGATAATAGGGTGGTCTTAATGTTCTTTAGGTGTAAGAAAGACAGCTCACATGCATATGTAGAGCCAAACATTGCCAGTACAGCAATACTCACATGCTGCAGTGTGTGGTATGCGATGGTAAGCACAATCCAAGTTTTGACAATTGGCTGGTTTGAGGGTAAAAGTTTTTTCATTTCTTCCCACTGTGTTTGCTTGCCAACTCTGCTTGCTGTCGTACAAGTCTTCCCAAATCTTCATTCAGTGACTTGAACTTATTCACCCACATGTCTGATGCCATCAGGTCAGCAGCTTGAGCTCAAAATCTCTTACAGAGATACCGGGGATATAACTCAGGTCAGCACTGTTCACTGCACACTCGTGTGAATGGGTGATGAACTTAAAAAGACGAGTGCGCTCACAAAATTCTCCAAAGCACGCTTTGAATGACTGCAGGAGATTAGATATGAAGCCAGCTAGCTGCTGGAGATCAAGATGTGCATGCAGGGTCACTTGATGTGCATGCATATTTAAATTCTCCCAGTTTTTCAAAGTGTAGTAAACAACCTGTTTCAATGATGGCGATGAAGAGTTTCAGCTTGTTTTCATATGCAAATACTGTTTGTTGAGGGTAAAGACTGAATTTCCAATGCCTTGCATTTTCACACTGAGCTAGTTCAGATGTTCAGTCATATCCATGAGATAGTAGAACTTCAGGAGACACTCTGAGTTAGCTAACTCAGGATGCTTGACGTTTTTCATTTCAAGAAAAGTCTAGATTTCATTCAGATAAGCCGCGAAATGGCTGAGCACCTTTTCTCTTGACAACCAATGCACATTGCTGTGCAGAAGCAGACCAGGATAATTATTCCCAACCTCATCCAGCAGTATTTTAAATTGGCAATCATTTAAAGCTCGGGCAACAATAAAATTGACCACCCGAATGAACAGCGAGATCACCTCACCAAGCTGCTCGCCACACATCTGAACACAAAGCGCCTCCTGATGTAGGATGCAGTGAAAACTTAGGATCGGTCTATTTTTATGTTCATGAAGAAGCGCTACGAATCCTCTGTTTTTCCCCACCATGCACGGAGCACCATCAGTACACACCGAAATAAGTTTATCCATTGGTAGATTTTTTCTTTAGCAAACTCAGTGAAAGACTTGAATAAATCCTCCCCTCTTGTTGTCTCTTTCATAGGCAAAACAGCAATACTTTCCTCATGTAGTGTGTCACCGACAGCATACCTTGCAATCACGCTGAACTGGGATAAATGGTTTACATCTGTTGACTTATCCAAAGCAAGAGAAAAGAATGGTGCTGCATTTATGTCCTTCACTTGTGTTGCCTCAACTTGATATGCCATCATGATGGTACAATCGTGAACAGTTATTGCTGACAGAGGCATGTCTTTTATTCATTTGATTATCTTGTCTGTATCTGAAAAGTAGTCAAAAAGTTCATTGGCAACATCAAGCATGAATGTTTTGGCATACTCCCCATCTGTCAATGGCTTTCCGTTTCTCACAATTGCTAAAGCACAAGCAAAGCTAGCCAAATTCCAGTCACCTTGTTGGGTCCAAACACAAAATTGCTGCTGACTATTTTGCACTCTGCACAGTAGCTCTTGATATGCTTTCTTTCTGCTGTCTCCCTTCCTGCTAGATATTTCAATGCAAATGTAGTATGGCATGTGTTAAAGTGCCGCTTTATATTTGACCGTTTCATCGATGCAATTTTATCATTATATATTAGACACACTACAGAACCTGCTCTCTTCACAAAGGTGAATTCCTCTGTCCATTCCTGCTGAAAAGTACGATATTCCTCATCTTTTCTTCTTTTAGCCATCTTCTTCAACAAAAGGGTTTCTGCAATTATCTAGCTGATTAAAAGGAGGAAAGTTTACTTTCTGATCTCACAATGACCCATGTATGTTATATATTATCCAATAAAAATTTGGTGTTGTCCCGGAGGACAGCTGTGATTGGCTCCAGCCACCTGCAACCATGAACATGAGTGGTAGGAAATGAATGTATTATAATATATGAGAATGTTTTATATTTTTAACATTATTTTTTTACTAAAGATTTGTCTGCGAGTCAGATGCAGCCATCAAAATAGCCACATCTGGCATGCAAGTCATAGGTTTCCAACCCCTGCATTAAAGAATAAATGAACTAATATGGAACATGAATGTTACAGAGAGATAAAATCACATCTTTAGAAACATAGCAAACAAAGCAACTAATCTGCTAGAGAGAGTTGTACAAGGTCTCTCAAAAGATATGACACTTCAACTATTTTTAATATGGGGATTAAAAAGAATATTTTTTCTCCCACCTTTTAAGATCTTCTAGCTGGGCTAATGGTCAAGTAACAAAAACAGGATAACAGGAGAAAATGCACAAAGTTTATTACAAATGTATACACTAGTAGTGTTATAAGATAGGAGACTGAATGCATTGGAAAGCTGAGATTTATATACCATTATGGACAAAAGAAAAACGTGGTAAATTTTCAAAAGAAAGATAAAGGCAATGTACAGATGGCTAAGGAAGAGCAGAACACACATGACAGGCAAGTTATTGCTGGTTAACCCAAAAACAGAGAGACAGGATGGGTGGGGGATCTTGTTCACAGGCCCCTGTTTAAAACCTTTCTACCTAACATCCTATGATGAGTAGTGAAGATTCTCCTCCTGGAGCAGACCTTTTTATCTGAATCTCTTAGGCAGGAAGGAGGGGGAGGGTCAAAGTTTCTTTTTGACTCTTTCTTTCTTAAAAGCAATATCCCAAATGGCAGAACTTTGGGAATGGCAAAACTTGGGTTCCCTACATTAATAACTTCAGAGAGACAAGGAAACATAATATAACCATGAAACAAGAAAAGAAAGCTAAAAACATTAGTGAACAAAAGAGCTCTGAAAAATAGTATGGCAGAAATGGAAGAATAAAGAAAAAGATTGCAGGATAAAATTTAAAAAATCTCACATAATGTACTACATGAACTTGAAGAATTTGAATATCAAAATGAAAAAATTAAAATATTAGAGGACTAATCAATCCAGAAGATCCAATATTCAAATAATTGAACTTTCAGCAATGGCAATGAGAGAAAATCATCAGCACAAAGTTACTAATACTTTTCTGTAAAATATTAAAAAATTAAACCTTTGGCACTAATGTTCAACCAATGACCCCAAAGGAACCTAGATTACCAATGAAAGTGTGAAAGAACTTTGACCACAGCAGATATATTGTTAAGTAATATCTAACAGTCATGGGTCCATGGTAAGTAGCAAGAAATGCTCATGAGAAAGTGAATACATACCTTAATTATGGTATGTATGAGTAGAAGCAAAGTTTATCACTCCAAAATATGCCTTTTTGGGATATTGATTATCTTAACTTTATTATTTTTAAGAAACAAAAGACTCAGAAAGAAGCTTTGATCATCCCCCTTATTGCCTAAGGGAACTTAAATTGAAGACCTGCTCAAGGAAGAGAGGTATAACCATAGGTAACTATGTTTTAATATGAACTTAGCATGATAGACAAGGAGAAACCTAGCAGGCCAATTTGATCAAGGTCCTCTCTGTGTCACAGGATAAGCATGAGCCAGCAAACATTTTATTTACCAAACATTTTTATTTCTATCTTCATCTGAACTGTCCTTCTGTTCTTTAAAGTCCTAAACCAAAATGCTTGCCACTTAACTCTTCTGCTAGCACAAGATGGCATATAAGCTTAATGCCCAATCTATCCTGGGTCTCACATTCTTATGGAAACCCTATACATAATAAATTTGGTCATGTTCTCTTGTTAATCTGCCAACCTATTAATTAAATTATTAATCCAGCCAAAGAATTTGGAAGGGTGTAAGAAAAATTATTTTTTCCACCCCCATATATGTAAGACTCAATTGTAAGAAAATGTTTCTGATACTAAAATACATTTTAAAAAAAGCACTAATCTCATGGAGACAAGATGGCCACAGAGTAGGCAAATGTTCCAAACCCCACATCCCGGAACCACAGTAGATTACAACTTAATTTTGAGAACAGTCATCTTAAAAGACCAACTTTGGACTAAACTAAGAAGATTCTACAGCCAAGGGCCACCAAAGAACCCACAATAAGACTGGTAGGAAAGGCGGAGATGCAGAAAGGGCTACCTCACTTCCGGGAGCGACCGGTGGCCCAGAGGGACTATCGTGGGGAGGGGGGGATTGCCCGGCGAGTTGTGGGTTATGGGTCAGCCCCCAAACTGGGGTTCCAGACTAGAGTCTTGGATGTCGGAAGGGGCGAACGAACTGTATTTGGCTGAGAAAGGAGCCTAGATACTGTTTGAGAGAGGGAGAGAGAACTCTATGACCAAGGCTCCGTAATAAAAAGAACCACACAGAGAAGTTGCTCACAGTCACCTGCCTGTGGCTTTGGGAGAGGGGAGTGCTGGGAGGACTAGAGTTGCCAGGGGAAAGTGTGGTCTCAGAGGAACAGGGGGAGACAATTTGAGGGATGGACACCGTAGCCCCTGGGCTGAATCATGCCCCAAATCTAAAGTGAATATTTTTCCTTGGAGCAGCAACACCAGCAAAAGGAAGAAATTACCCCACCCACAGGAGGCTCTCCTGCTCCAATCAGAACAAAGAGGCACTTAGAGGCAGGCAGCACATTAGGAACACAGGTAGTGAGTGCTGGAGTCTGAGCTAGACTGCTCACCCCATGTGCTGAGTGCTTTCCAGGGGTAGGAGGGCGAGGCGTGGATGCAAGAGCCAGGGCAGTCCAAGTGAGCCCATGTGGCCCACTCGCAAAGGCAGAAGCCGCGACAGCTGCTGTGGAGTTCCGAGCAAGTGAGCAGACCCGTTTGAGGCATGAAACCGAGTGAACTTGGGAGTGGTTTGACTGGGCACACGTGGGTCCACCAGAGGTGGTGAAAGCCAGAGCGGCCATGGAGGAGGGCTGGCACTGGCAGCACCTGAGTCCAACAGTGGTGGTGGGGGTCCAGCAGACAGACCACACATTAGGAGCAAGAGGCCACACTTACTGGACCCCTGAGACTACACCATTCTGAGTGCTAAAAAAACCAAAATAAAATGAAATAAATAAAAAGTCTGGATAGAAAGACATCTGACGCTAAAGGGTAAGCCACATCAAATACCATACCTAATCACTGAATTATAGTACTGAGCCCAACAAGTAACTACCAATAAGAGGCAGCAGAAAGTGGATCTCAGGGGAAATTGAATGTTTAAAGGAACTTCCACAGGTCAAGAGTAAATAAAAGCTAGGCTAGGAGTGCAGCTTATATTTACAATGGCACCTGGGCCCAGCATAGTATCTGGATCATCTGTAGCTCAAAAAAGGTTTATAACAGCCAGTCATAGGTAGTGACCACCACTTATCTTCACCCATCTGGCTAGGGAGATCCAGGGCAGGCACATCCAGTGGCCAGATACAGAGAGGATCAATTTGGGACCTAACAACCCTTGATAGAGTGGTAGCTTAAGGAAGGACCCCTCACACCTGATCCAACTAAGACATAAAAAACACCAACACAAATAGCAAAAAGAACAGTGACAGCAGACAAGTAGTCCACAGGAGATTACAATCAACAGCTGATGCCAACCCAGGAAGACCTAGAAACAGCACAACTAAAAATCAGAGGCAGACAATACCTATTCTAGACTCTGTTAGGTACATAAACAACACATCCAAATAAAGAATATATACACAGACAAAATGTGAAAACAAAGAAATGCAATCCAAGTGAATCAACAGGAGGAAAAGAACTGAGTGAGATAGAAATAACCAAATTACCAGGAGCAGAGTTTAAAATAATGATTCTAAGGATGCCCAAATATCTTAGAGAAATAGATGGACATAATGAACACCTAAATAAAGATATAACAAGGATCAAAAAGGACATTGAAATAATAAGAAAGAACCAGACAGAAATGACAAACGCAATATCAGAAATGAGGACTATACTAAAATAAAAAGCAGGCTGGATGAAGCAAACAATTGAATCAGTGACTTAGAAGACAAGATAAGCAAAAGCATGGAAGCAGAACAGAGAAATTAAAAAAAGATCACCTGACCAGGCAGTAGAGCAGTGGATAGAGAGTCTGACAGAGATAAGGAAAATCCAGGTTTGAGACCCCGGGTAGCCAGCTTGAGCGCGGGACACATCTGGCTTGAGCAAAAGCTCACCAGTTTGGACCCAAGGTTGCTGGCTCCAGCAAGGGGTTGCTGGGTCTGCTGAAGGCTCGTGGTCAAGGCACATGTGAGAAAGCAATCAATGAACAACTAAGGTGTCGCAACGGCAATGAAAACTAATGATTGATGCATCTCACCTCTCTTCGTTCCTGTCTGTCTGTCCCTATCTATCACTCTCTCTGACTCTCTCTCTGTCCCAATAAAAAAAGAAAAAAAGGATCAAAAAGTTCAAGGAAACTCTAAGAGAGCTCTGTGATAACATGAAGAGAAACAATATCCACATAATAGGAGTTCTTGAAGGAGAAGAGAAGAACAAGAGATAGAGAAACTGATTGAAGAAATTATAGCTAGAGATGGCAAGATGGCGATGGAGTAGGCAGACGTACAAACTTCCAACTCCTGGAACCAAAGTAGATTATAACTTGATTTTAAGAACCATCATCTGGATAAAACAACTTTGAACTAAACTAAGTGGACTCTTCGAATAAGGAACACTGAAGAATCCACATTGAGACTGGTAGGAAAAGCGAAAAAGTGGAAAGGGCTGCCCAGTTCCCTGAAGTGAACAGCAGACTCACGTGGCAGGAAAAGAGTTTAGCGGAGAGGGAGGGACCTGGGTCCCAGGAACAAAGCCCCAGCCTACAACCCCAGAGCCTAGAAGAGGTGTATGGACAGTATTAAGCTGTGAAACAAGTGAGGATACTGTTTGTGAGTAAGAGACAGTTTTCTCAGACCCAGAATTCTTCTTAAAGAGACAGCACAAAAACCTCTCTAACAACCACTCACCTGGGGCTTTGGGGAATAAAAACAGAAGAGAGGACCAGATGCAGAGTTTAAAATAATGATAGTTATGATGTTCAAAGAGCTTAGAGCAACAATGGATAGTCATTATGAACACCTAAATAAAGAGATAACAAGTATAAATAAGAAAATTGACATAATAAAAAAGAATCAGACAGAAATGACAAATACAGTATCAGAAATGAAGAACAAAATGGAAGGAATTAAAAGCAGGATGGATGAAGATGAGGATCAAATAGCAAGTTAGAGGACAAAATAAACAAAGGCACAGAGGCAGAGCAGAAAAAAGAAAAGAGACTAAAAAAATCTGAGGAAACGCTAAGGGAGCTCTGTGACAACATGAAGAGAAATAACATCTCCATCATAGGGGTTTATGAAGATGAAGAGAAAGAACAAGGGATAGAAACTTTGTTCAATCTAATCATAGCTGAAAATTTCCCTAAATTAAGGCTGGAAAACTTTTCACACATTCAAGAAGCACAGAGAACTCCACTGAAGAGAAACCCAAAGAAATCTACACCAAGACACATCATACTTAAAATACCAAAGCTAAGGGATAAAGAGAAAAATTTAAAAACTGCTGGAAAAAAAAGACTATCACCTACAAAGGAGCCTCCATAAGGATAACATCCGACTTCTCAACAGAAACACTTGAGGCCAGAAGGGAATGGCAACATATATTCAAAGTAATGCAGAACAAGAACCTACAACCAAGACTACTCTATCCAGCAAGGATAACATTTAAAATTGAAGGAGAAATAAAGAGCTTTCCAAAAAAAAAAAGTCTCAAAAAATGTATTAAAACCAAACCAATTCTGCAAGAGATGCTAAAAGGCCTGTTGTGAACAGTTCAAAGGGGAAAAAGAATATAGCAAAAGAAGAATATAGCTTCAAAAAATAAAATGGCAATAAATAACTACATATCAATAATAACCTTAAATGTAAATGGATTAAATGATCCAATCAAAAGACATAGGGTAGCTGCGTGGATAAAGAAACAGGACCCATACATATGCTGTCTACAAGAGACACACCTTAAAACAAAAGATGCACATACTCTGAAGATAAAAGGATGGAAAAAAATATTTCATACAAATGGAAATGAAAATAAAGCTGGGGTAGCAATACTTATATTTGACAAAATGGACTTTAAAATAAAGGCTGTAGTAAGAGATAAAGAAGGGCACTACATAATGATAAAGGGAACAATTCAACAGGAAGATATAACTATTATAAATATCTACGCACCAAACATAGGATCCCTGACATACATAAAGCAGACTTTGATGGATATAAAGGGTGAGATTAACAGCAGTATTATATTAGTAGGGAATTTCAATACTCTACTAACATCACTGAATAGATCCTCAAGAGTGAAAACCAATAAAAAAAAACCCCAGCAGAACTAAAGGATACACTAGATCAACTCGATTTAATAGATATCTTCAGAACTTTTCACTATAAAGCAGTAGAATATACATTCTTTTCAAGTGCTCATGGTACATTCTCTAGGATAGACCACATGTTAGGACACAAGAATGGTCTTAACAAATTTAAGAAGATTGAAGTCATATCAAACACTTTCTCTGATCACAATGGCATGAAACTAGAAATTAACCATAAAAGAAAATCAGAAAAATACTCAAACACTTGGAAACTAAATAGTATGTTATTAAATAATGAATGGATTAATAATGAGATCAAAGTAGAAATAAAAACGTTTCTAGAAACCAATGATAATGGGCATACATCAACTCAAAATTTATGGAACACAGCAAAAGCAGTACTGAGAGGGAAGTTCATAGCACTACAGGCATACCAGAAAAAGCTCGAAAAAGCTCAAAGAAGCAACCTGACCCTGCATCTAAAATAACTAAAAAACAACAGCAAATAAAGCCCAGGACCAGTAGAAGGAAGGAAATAATAATGATGAGAGCGAAAATAAATGACATAGAGGCTAAGGAAACAATACAGAGGATTAATGAAACCAGGAGCTCGTTCTTTGAAAAGGTAAACAAGATCAATGAATCTTTAACTAGACTCACCAAGAAAAAAAGAGAGAAGACTCAAATAAATAAAATTAAAAATGAGAGTGGAGAAATAACAATTGACACAACAGAAATACAAAGTATTGTAAGAATATACTATGAAGAACTCTGTGCCAAAAAATTAGACAACCTAGGTGAAATGGACAAATTTCTTAAATCATATAACCTTCCAAAAATCAATCTGGAAGAATCAGAACACGTAAACAGACCAATTACAACAGATGAGATTGAAGAGGTTATCAAAAAACTCCCAACAAAGAAAAGCCCTAGTCCTGATGGCTTCACAAGTGAATTCTACCAAATATTAAAAGAAGAAACTAAATCCTATCCTGCTCAAGCTATTTCAAAAAAAAATTAAGAAGAAGGAAGACTTCCAAACTCCTTTTATGAGGCGAGCGTAATTCTAATCCCGAAACCAGGTAAAGACAACACAAAGAAAAAACATTATAGGCCAATATTCCTTAATATTTTGTGATAAATTTAGATGTTAAAATTCTCAACAAAATATTAGTCAACCAAATCCAGCAATATATGAAAAAAATCATACACCAAGGTCAAGTTGGATTTATTCTGGAGAGGCAAGGCTGGTTGAATATTCGCAAATCAATCAATGTGATTCATCACATAAACAAAAGGAAGGATAAAAATCACATGATAATTTCAATAGATGCAGAAAAGGCATATGATAAAATCCAGCACCCATTCATGCTAAAAACTCTCAGTAAAGTGGAAATACAGAGAACATTCCTTAACATTATAAAAGCCATATATGACAAACCCACAGCAAACATCATACTAAATGGCCAAAAAATAAAAGCAATCCCCTTAAGATCTAGAAGCAGGCAGGTCTGCCACCTTTTACCACTCTTATTCAACATAGTCCTGGAATTTTTTGCTACAGCAATAAGACAAGAAGAAGAAATAAGACGCATCCAAATTGGAAAAGAAGAAGTAAAACTGTCATTATTTGCACATGATATGATATTGTATATAGAAAACCCTAAAGTCTCAGTCTAAAAACTACTCGACCTGATAAGTGAATTCAGCACGGTGGCAAAATATAAAATTAATACTCAAAAATCAGAGGCATTTCTATATACCAACAATGAACTGTCAGCAAAAGAAATTAAGGAAACAATCCCCTTCACTATTGCAGCAAAAAAAATCAAAGCAATTTATAAATTCAAAGCAATACCAATTAAAATACAAATGACATACTTCAAAGATATAGAACACATTTTCCTAAAATTTATATGGAACCAAAAAATAACACTAATAGACTCATCAATCTTACAAAGAAAAAATAAAGCAGGAGGTATCAATTTTCTGGATATCAAAGTATACTACAGGTCATTGTACTCAAGACAACCTGGTACTGACCAAAGAACACGCACATAGATCAATGGAACAGAACAGAGAACCCAGAAATAAACCCACAGCTTTATGGACAACTGATATTTGACAAAAGAAGAAAGAACATGCAATGGAGTAAAGACAGCCTCTTTAACATATGGTGTTTGCAAAATTGGACATCTACCTGCAAAAAAATGAAACTAGACCATCAACTTACACCATTCACAAAAACAAACTCAAAATGGATAAAAGACTTAAATGTAAGCCATGAAACCATAAGCATCCTAGAAGAAAACATAGGCAGTAAGCTCTCTGACATCTGTCGCAGCAATATATTTGCTGATTTATCTCCATGGGCAAATGAAATAAAAGGCTAGGTAAACAAATGGGACTATATCAATCTAAAAAGTTTTTTGCACAGCTAAACACATTAAGAACAGAATAAAAAGGCAAACCACACAATGGGAGAACATATTCGACAACACGTCTGATAAGGGGTTAATAACCAAAATATATAAAGAACTTATAAAACTCAACACCAGGAAGACAAACAATCCAATCAAAAAATGGGTATAAGAAATGAATAGAAATTTCTCTGGAGAGGACTAACAGGTGGCCAATGGGCATATGAAAAAATGCTCAACATCACTAATCATTAGAGAAATGCAAATTAAAACCACAATGAGATATAACCTCACACTAGTCAGAATGGCGCTCACCTTCAAAACAACACAGAATAAGTGCTGGTGAGGATGAGGAGGAAAGGGAAGCCTCCTGCACTGCTGGTGGGAATGCAGACTGGTGCAGCCACTGTGGAAAACAGTATGGAGATTTTTCAAAAAATTAAAAATCGAAATGCCTTTTGATCCAGCTGTTCCACTTTTAGGAATATAAAAACCATAGCACTGTTCGAAAAGAAGCAATGTGCCCCCATGTTCGTGGCAGCATTGTTCACAATAGCGAAGATCTGGAAACAGTCCAAGTGACTGTCAGAGGATGAGTGGATTAAAAAGCTATGGTACATATATACTATGGAATACTATTCAGCCATAAGAAATGATGACAGCAGATCATTTACAACAAATGCATGAACCTTGATAACATTATACGGAGTGAAATAAGTAAAACAGAAAAAAACTGAGATCAGCATGATTTCATATATAGTGGGACATAAAAGTGAGACTATGAGACATGTTCAAGAGTGTGGTGGTTACAGGGATGGGGGAGGGAGGAGAACGAGGAAGGGGAGAGGGAATGGGCACAGGGAAAACCAGATAGAAGGTGACAGAGGACAATTTGACTTTCGGTGATGGGTATGCAACATAATTGAATGATAACTTAATCTGGAGATGTTTTCTTTGAACATATGTACCCTGATTCATTAATGCCACCCCATTAAAATTAATAAAAAATAAATAAATTGAAAAGAATAGAAAAGAAATTATAGCTAAAAATTCCCCCAAAAGAACAAGGAGACCCACACCAAGACACATCATAATCAAAATACCAAACCTATGGGATAAAAAAAGAATAATAAAAGCTGCAAGAGAAAATAGTAAATCACTTACAAGGGAACCACCATAAGGATGACATCCAACTTTTCTACAGAAACACTTCAGGTCAGATGGGAATGGCAAGGAATATTCAAAGTAATGCAGAAGAAGAGCCTACAAACAAGACTTCTTTATCCAGCAAAACTATCTTGTTCAAGTTTGAAGGAGAAATTAAAAGCTTCACTGACAAGAATAATTCAAGGAATTTATCACAACCTAACCAAGACTACAAGAAATGTTAAGGGGCCAGCTGTAGACAGAACAAAAGGGGGGAAATCTAGTAAAAGAAAAAATGTAGAATTTAAGAAAAAAATGGCAATTAACAACTACATATTAATAATAAACTTAAATGTAAATGGAGTAAGTGCTTCAATCAAAAGACATAGGGTAGCTGAATGGACAAAAAAATAGAATCTGTATATATGTTGTCTACAAGAGAGCCACCTCAAAACAAAAGATACACATAGACTGAAAGTAAAAGGATGGAAAAAATATTACATGCAAATGAAAATGAAAGAAAATTGAGGTAACAATACTTATATCTGACAAAATAGACTTTAAAACAAAGGTTAAAGTAAGGGATAAAGAAGGTCACTACATAATGATAAGGGAGGAATTCAATAGGAAGATATAACCGTTATAAATATCTATGTGCCTAATATAGAAGCACCTAAATATATAAAGCAGACTTTGATGGGCATAAAGGGTGAGATCAACAGCAATACTACAGTAGTAGGGGATTTTAATACCCCACTAACATAACTGGATAGATTCTCAAGAAAGAAAATTAACAACAACAACAACAACAAAAAACTCAGCAGAATTAAGAAACACACGAGATCAACTGAATTTAATAAATATCTTCAGAACCTTTCACCCTAAAGCTGCAGAATATACATTCTTTTTAAGTGCTCATGGTACATTCTCTAGGATAGACCACATATTAGGGCATAAAACGAGTCTCAAGAAATTTAAGAAGATTGAAATCATATCAACCATCTTCTCTGACCACAGTGGCATGAAACTAGAAATCAACTACAATAGAAAAACTGAAAAACACTCAAACACTTGGAAACTAAATAGCATGTTATTAAATAATGAATGGGTCAACAATGAGATCCAGGAAGAAATAAAAAATTTCCTTGCAAAAAATGAAAATGAGCATACAACAACTCAAAATCTAATGGCCACAGCAAAAGCAGTCCTGAGAGGGAAATTCATAGCATTATAGGCATACCTTAAGAAGCTAGAAAATGTTCAAATAAACAACTTAACCCTGCAACTAAAAGAACTAGAAAAAAGAACAGCAAGTAAAGCTCAGAGGAAGTAGAAGGAAGGAAATCATAAAGATAAGAGTGAAATTAATGACATAGAGACTAAAAAAAAACAATACAGAGGATCAATGAAACCAAGAGCTGGTTCTTTGAAAAGGTAAACAAGATCTATGAACCCTTAGCCAGAGTCACCAAGAAAGAAAGAGGACTCAAATAAATAAAATTAGAAATGAGAGTGGAGAAGTAACAGCAGAGACAACAGAAATACAAAGGATTGTAAGAAAATAATATAAAGAACTGTATGCCAAAAAATTAGAAAACTTAGGTGAAATGGACAAATTCCTTGAAAAATATAATCTTTCAAAAATCAATCTGGAAGAATCAGAAAACCTAAATAGACCAATTATAACAAATGAGATCAAAACAGTTATCAAAAATCTCCCAACAACAAAGGCCCTGGGCCAGATGGCTTTATATGCAAATAATACCAAACATTCAAAGAAGAAGTACCTCTTATCCTTCTCAAGCTATTTCAAAAAAAATTCAGGAGGAGGGAAAACTTCCAAGCTCCTTTTATGAGGTGCAGATAATTCTAATTCCAAAAACAGGCAAAGAGAACACAAGGAAATAAAAACTATAAGTCTATATCCCTGATGAATTTAGATGCGAAAATTTTCAACAAATATTAGCAAACCAGAAAAGCAGTACATGAAAATAATTATACAACATGATCAATTTGGATTTATTTTTGGGAGTCAAGGCTGGTACAATGTTTGCAAATCAATCAATGTGATTCATCACATAAACAAAAGGAAGAAGAAAAACCACATGATAATATCAACAACAGATGCAGAGAAAGTATTTGATAAAATCCAGCTCTCGTTTATGATCAAAACTCTCACCAAAGTCGGAATACAGGGAGCATACCTCAACAAGAAAAAGGCTGTCTATGACAGACCCACAGCCAACATCATACTCAATGGGCAAGAATTAAAAGCAATCCCCTTAAGATCAGAAAAAAAACCAGGAGTGTCTTCATTCACCACTCTTATTTAACATAGTTCTAGAAGTCCTAGTCACAGCAATCAAAGAAGAAGAGATAGAAGACATCTAAATTGGAAAAGAAGTAAAACTATTATTATTTGCTGATGATATGATACTGTACATAGAAAACCCTAAAGTCTCATTCAAAAAACTACTGGACCTGATAAATGAATTTAGCAAGGTGGCAGGATATAAAATTAATACTCAGAAATTGGAGGAATTTTTATACACCAACAAAGATCTATCTGAAAGAGAAATTAAGAAAACAATTCCCTTCACTATTGCAACAAAAAAATAAAGTACCTAGGAGTAAATTTAACCAAGGAGGTTAAAGACTTATACTCAAAAAATTATAAAACATTGATAAAAAAAACAAGGAAGATAAAAACAAGTGAAAGCATATACCGTGTTCATGGTTAGGAACAATAAACATCATTAAAATGTCCATATTACCCAAAACAATTTATAAATTTAATGCAATTTCTATTAAAATGCCAGTGACATACTTCAAAGATATAATACAAATTTTCCAAAAATTCATATAGAACTGAAAAAGAACATGAATAGCCTCAGCAATCTTGAAAAAGAAGAATAAAGTGGGTGGTATTACACTTCCTGATATCAAGTTATAATACCAGGCCATTGTACTCAAAACAGCTTGGTACTGGCATAAGAACAGGCACACAGATCAATGGAACAAAACAGAGAACCCAGAAGTAAACCCGTACCTTTATGGAAAATTGATATTTGACAAAGGAGGTAAGAGAATACAATGGAATATTAAAGGATACTTAACAAATGGTGTTGGGAAAATGGGACAGCTACCTGCAAAGAAAATGAAACTAGACCACCAACTTACATTATTCACAAAAATAAACTCAAAATGGATTAAAAACTTAAATGGGTGTTGTGAAAACATAACCATCCTAGAGGAACACATAGGCAATAAGTTCTTCAACATCACTCTCAGCATTATATTTGCTGATTTATCTCTACAGGAAAGAGAAATAAAGAACAGAATAAACAAATGGGACTATATTAAACTAAAAAGCTTTTGCACTGCTAAAGACAATATGAACAAAATAAAAAGGCAAACCACGCAATGGCAGAACGTAATTGACAATACGTCTGATAAGGAGTTAATAACCAGAATTCATAAAGAACTTGTAAAACTCAACACAAGGAAGATAAATAATCCAATCAAAAAATGGGCAAAAGAAATGAATAGACACGTCTGCAAAGAGGACATACAGATGGCCAATAGGCAGATGAAGAAAGGTTCAAAATCACTAATCATTAGAGAAATGTAAATTAAAACCACAATGAGATATCACCTCACACCAGTCAGAATTGCACTCATTAATAAAACAAGACATAATAAGTGCTGGTGAGGATGTGGAGAAAAGAGAACCCTCCTGCACTGCTGGTGGGAATGCAGAGTGGTGCAGCCACTGTGGCAAACAGTATGGAGATTCCTCAGCTAATTAAAAATGTATCTGCCCTTTGACCCAGACATCCCACATTTAGAAATATATTCCAAGAACACAACATCAATGATTCAAAAGAAAAAATGCACCCTCACGTTTATGTCAGCGTTGTTTACAATAGCCAAGATCTGGAAACAGCCCAAGTGTCCATCAGTGGACAAATAGATTAAAAAGCAGTGGTACATATACACAATGGAATACTACATGGCTGTGAGAAAGAAGAAAATTTTACTTTTTGTGACAACATAGATGGTCCTGGAAACTATTATGTTAAGTGAAATAAGCCAGGCAGGGAAAGAAAAATACCATATAACTTTACTGATTTGAGGAATCCAATGAACAATATGACCTGAGGAACGGAATAGAGACAGAGGTGGGATCAAAGGGTCCAGATGGAAAGCGGACAGAGGGAATGGGTATAATAGGATGGGAGAAGAGCAAAAAAGCCAAACCAGGGGGAGGGAGTTGCGGGGAAGAATTCAAAGGAATGTGATGGGGAACAAGGTGGAAAAGGAGAGGTACTCGGGTGGACACTAGAATCTATGTACACCCAATAAATTAAAATAAAATTAAATTAAAAAAACAACCCCACTAATCTTAGCTACATGACTTGTTCATCAGACATAGCATCATGATGTCCATTGATGACAATAAGTAAAATAATTTTGTTATTATATGTGGAGTGTTCATACACACGCTCTTTCATTTACTGAACCTTTTATACATTAACTTATGTGATTCTTTCAATAATTAATTTATTCTTAATTTAAATAAAAAGAAACTAAAGCACCAAAAACTTCAGTAATTTGAGCAATATCACATAACTTGTAAATGATGGAAAGAAGATTCAACCTAAGTAGTATGGGTTATTTTTTTACATTCTTAAAAAAATATTAATACAATAAAATAATCATAATGTATAAAAAATTAAAATAATTGATTATATAATTTATTCAATTTTTAAATAACTTTATTAAAATATTCTTTAAAGAATTATTCTGCCTTTTTTGAACACTTAGAGTGATGAGAAATTTCCTATCATCCAAGGCAGTCCACATCATGTTTCTTATCTTTAGGTCCCTCTGATGTTTAAATTTCAGTTAATAACTTCAGTGCCTTTATTTTAGATCAACAAGCTACAGAGGACACATATATCTTTTTACATGGCACCTTTTCATATGTTTGGAGATATTAGGTTTCACTATTACGAAGATGATTCAGAAGACCTACACTTTCTTTGTCATGCTACAACTACAACTAAGATTGATAACATTAATTTCTGTTGGATTCTAATGGGTTTTTTTTCCTCTAAAAGTAAGACCATTTTGCTCATATTATATTGAAATTATTTTCAAGTATAACTTTTGAGAATTCTTCATCTATCATTTTCATATTACTCATTTATATTATCTGTCTCTAGTCCTTCTGAACTTTGAAGGTCCAGATGAGTCTATATAGGTTCCTCTTGTCAAGATCACTGTATTGCTCTAGTCTGCCAAGACATTTTGGCATCCTAATTTATTCATCCAACTGATGTTTATTCCCTTATGATTTGGGGTTGTTCATGCACTTGATAAACATGTATACAAGGTCTTCATCTAAGTCAGTGAAATGAAATCCTGAGGATTATATGGCCGAATCCTTTGGAATATTGTTCTATATACTTTGAGCACTCTAACATATTGAAAAAAATACTTTTTGTATGATGATTATGAGTTGAGCACCATACCAGTCACATGTGATATACCTGAGCAAGATAGATGGATCTGGTCCCTTCCAACAGGAAGTTACATATTAGTTTCTATCTCTTGTAAGAAATCTTTGTCCAGAGTCAAATAAATTCATTAATAACTAACATTTGGATATGATCATTAAACTGGGTATTAATTTATGCAATTGCACTGTAATTCAATCTAAACTCTGTATCCTAAAGATCAAAATATAAGACACTGTAAAGTAATTTACCAATGTTCCAAAACAAGTTATATTCTACATTTTTTTCCAGGCTTAAAAACCCTATAAAAATAAAACAAGTTTAATATTATATGGTTTATACTCATTCTGAACCTGCCTTTTACTGAGCCAATTCTGCTTAAGCCACATCTGCTTTTATTCTATTGCCAGGTAATAATTCATCACACATCCCAAGCAACTACAGTAACTCATCACCTTTTGGCCTGGAACATAACTCAAAAGTGTTTTTATTTAGTTATAACATTGAGTTTTTTTTCTCTTTTTTTCTTTGTTGATTCAGTCTTTTAACTTTCTTGACACTTACAGGTTTATGCATTACCTTGCAACATTCAATTTCAACTTTATAAGAAAAAGAAAAAAAAAACAGAGAAAAACTAACCTGTGTGTAGTTCCCAGAAAATTTTAATTCGGCTTATTCAACATTAGCATATAACATATTCAGGCTTTTCAACTTCAAGGTAAAGAAATAATTCATCAGGCACCTAGAAAAGAGAAACAAAATACAAACAAGGGGAAAAAAATAAAAATGTCCTATACTTTCTCTGCAGAAATATGTTGTGCTTAAAGACAATGGAACAATGTGTAAAAGTTTGAAAGGAAAATGAGGGTAACCCAATAATTTTATAGCCAGCTAAGATACCTTTCAAGTATAAGCAGAATATGGAGACAATTGAAAACATGAAAGAACTAAAGAATTTATGGCATATGAGACTTGAATGGAATAAAAAATTCAAGTACAGAAAGCCTAATAAATTACCTCCGATGAAAATTTATTCCCGTTAAAAGCAAAGCTAGACATCCTTGAAAAACATAATAAAATATAAATAGGAATAGTTTATTGATATCTTTTAAAAATGTTGGAATATAAGCAGAGGAGTGATTGAAATATGTGGCATGTTATCATTTTCCTTGTATATAGCAGGGAGTTAATAGAATTTTAAAAAACAAAAATCTGTGGTTCAAACTATTGTTCATATCCTTTAATCTTATGAGAACAATATTATTTTAACTTCTAGTTTTTAATATGTAATAACTCTGTGGTAAAGATATATTAATTTTAATTCTAATTATACATTTATGTTTTATTTTTAAGGTTTTATCATTAAAATTAATGTTAATAACTTTAATGCTTTCATGGTACAATCCTTTTTTCTTTAAAAAACAGGTTTCTGAAAAAAAAAACAGGTTTCTGTTTTCTATTTTTCTATATATTTATAGATATGCTCATAAAAATATGGGGAATGAACTTCATAGTTAATGATGTTTATTTCATTGTGAAAAGATTTGGACTGTTGTATTTTGTTTTTTGGTGACTGCATTTTTTAAATTCTTTAAAATTAATATGCATTATATACATCAAATAATAAAGTGATACTTATTGGAAGAAATAACTAGAAGCCCTATGACACCAAACTACATTTTTAGTTTTTTTTTTTTTTTTTTTTGTGCATGTCTTTCTGCACTGGTGGGAGGCTCCACCAATGAAAAGCACTGGCAGGAAAATCACAAGGGTAGAGGGGAGGGCTCTTGGGAGGGAGGTTGGAGTATTTGTTCTCCATCCTCTATCATGTTTAGCTGCATTTTGTGTTAGTGTGTTTTATCCTCCATAACTACAGCTCCAATTAGGGAATTTCCTACAGAAAGGCTCCATCTCCAGTTGTGCTATTACCTGCCCTTGTGCTGCAGGCAGAAGGGTGGTAATGGCTTCCCACTGTTGCTGATAACTGGGTGCCTCATCATAACTTATTGTGACTGGCTGTGGGTTTGTACATTTCAAGTTATTACACTGGAGTTATATAAATATGATTCAGTTCCAGTGCACAAAAAAGAGCACTTTTATAATAAATAGGAAAAATTATTTTATGAGCATCGTGGTTTAACAAAATAATTTAAAAGTATACTATTGCTTAGATAGGAAACATTTTTGATTGGTTTTACTTCAAAGTGTTACTACACTTACTAATTTTTGTCATGGTATAAGTGGAAAAAGAGGAATAGAATTGTACTTGGCCAATTAGGCATTCTCGGGTGTATAGTATTTGGGTTACCTAAACAGAGTTTTATATGGATGTTTCTGTTAAAAGATTTTCTCGCCTAATATTAAGGCCTTTCATAAATGCTAGAGTGAATTTATATATGTTGAACTCTTGCAGAGAAATTGGCAGGGCATACACTAAATGGAACTTATTAGTTCTAGTCCTTTGCCCTTCCCCCACTGTCATCAAACCCTTTCTCTTTTTTACCTCTTAAAGTCTGAATTCAGCTGGGATTTTAGGTAACTGCTGGGAAGTATTAAAACTCATTATTTGGTTGACCAGAATATTTGCCCTCTTTTATTTTCCAATAATGCTCTCTGAATTGTTTCCTTAATACTTTTAAAAGACGTGTGGCACTGCAGCAGAGCACAGCGTCGGACAGGAATTCTAGTTCCCATTTCAGATGAGGTGTGTTGAAAGAGTTCAGGGTGACGCAGTTGGCAGTTTTTAGGACTTGCCTCCTTATTATTACCATCTGTGTCAACTTGGAGCCTCCTCCATTACTGAGAGGACAAGAAAAATGAAGCTGCGGTTGTGTTGTGGGGAGATTTTTTTTCATTATGATTGACCTGGGATACACACTAAGTAGGTGAATGAAACTGAAAAACTGTTCCAAGCTTTTGCTGGATGTCACTCATAACTATCTGCATGTACAATTAATATTTTAAAAAGTACCCCCTTTCTACAATTGTCTTACATCTATTTTTTTTAAGAGAAACCATAATAATGATGATAAAAATATATCACTTTCTTTGCGGAGCCTGGTAAAATTTGTAATATAATCTTTATAGCAAATATATTATTACTGGCCAAAAAAAAAATGTGGTTCATTTTTACAACGAAGCACATTGGCAGTTGAAATGAGCAAGGAACGAGTATTGTGCAGCCTATATGAAGGGCTTGGAATGCTAAACTCTTTGGAAGGAACCTGACTCATTTCAGGGAATTTATGTAGGTCAGAATCAACCACAAAATGAAGAAAGCAAAAAAAATGCTGAGAGTCAACTTTTAGGTTTTTCATGTTTGATTTATAAGCAAATGATATTACTTAAAGACTTTATTGTAAGGACAAACTGAAAAACATCAAATGTGTATATAAGTCATAGAGATAAAAAAACTAAATTGAGTATGTAGTCTTCACAATTCACACTAAATCATTTTCATTCAGTAAGACTAAGACAAGACCTTTTTAGCACCAAATAATATAAAGTACCATTTCTTATATGAGAAAAGTATGAGATTTAATACCAGAATCACACTGCGGTATTTGCAGTATGTTTATATATACTTATGATCAGTTTAAATAGTCAATCCACATTACAGAATATGGATCCAGTTATCAATTAACATTTTAATTGCTAATAAAGGGTTCTGAAAAAATAATTTTAATATTAATAATTTAAACAAGGTTCACCTAAATAAGAGGTAACGTCAAAATTCAAATGTGTGAACATGCATATATTAATTAGCTTTACTCATGCCATCATGTATTAATTTTTTTTCTTCTTTTTCAAGTGAGAGTAGGGGAGATAGTGAGAAAAACTTCTGCATGTGCTCTAACCAGGATCCACCTGGCAACCCCCATCTAGGGCCATGCTGGAAACCAATATATTTATTTTTTAGCCCCTGACGCAGAGACTTCACAAAGCCAACCTCAGCACCTAGGACCAATGTGCTCAAACCAACCAGGCCATGGCTGTGGGAGAAGAAGAGAGAGAAAGAGAGAGAGAAAGGGCAGGACGGTGGAGAAGCAGATGGTTGCTTCTCCTGTGTGCCCTGACCAGAATTGAAACCAGGACATCTAAACAGTAGGCTGATGCTCTACCAACCAACCAGGGCCTGCATCATGTATTACTTGACAAATTAAAACAATTAACAAAGAACCCCATTTTATGCTTAAGAGAATTCAGCATTAAGATCAATGGGGTAGTTGAAAGATCCCTGAGAGGTCAACAAGATATTTTTCTACAGTGGATCACACTATCAATTTTATAAGGTTTTATGGCTCTCAAACTAATTAAAAGATCAAATAGAAATGCTTGAAAATTCATTCATAATAACCATTTTTAAAAAATTGTTTTTGCACTAGAATATGAATTGTACAAGCAAAGAACTAAATACTGGTGATAATGGATGAGTTAAAGCTGAGATTCAGGTGACCTTATATGAAGAGTTGAATCAGATAACATCTCTTTCCTAAAACATCAAGAGATTCATTCACACTCATGAGAGATGTGAATTTTATCCAGAATTGAGGTTCCTTCTGACGTACACTGATTTGTCAGGTGGAAATAAGAGAAGGGGTCCGTCCAATGGAAGACAGACAGCAAGGAAGGGGAAAAGAATAAGCAGTTCCCTAAGACAAAATTAGAAAGATTCTGGATATACACTGAAGTCTCTCTCCTACTGCCATAGACTGAATAAGATATGTCTTGCTCTGACCCATTTCAAACTTTTCTCTTATGATTGATCCATATAGCATCAATGCAAGGACGCCCCTGTGACTGAACAATTGCCAAAAAGGTTTATACAAACGGCAGCTAGATCCAAGGTGTATCCGTGACAGGCTACATCAAAAGGCACATGGGAGGTAAACTCATTGATTCTTTTGGCAATTTGCAGCATTCAAGGACAGGTAAATACTGAAGCCTATAAACAAATTTTATTTTTTTTACTGTCACCCATCAATATGTAGGGTGACACACAGACTGCAGATGTTCAAAGTTTGTTAAATAAACTGTTATTTTGTGTCAGTCTCAGCCTCTTGATAATGATGTTATCAGCTATCAGTGCCTGGGTCACTCATCTGGACCCCACTATTGGTGACAAGTCTTCATAGGTGGTTTTCAGACTGTAGCCAATGTGGCTAAACCAGCTTTTGTGGTTCTTATGATTGCAAACTGCACCTCAGCAACAGCCATGAAGAAACTTTGGAAAGACAAAGCTTATTACACAGCTCCTGGATGGTGCACAGTGTACTTGGGGCCACAGAGTGAGGCCATGAGTTGGGCCTGAAGTTCTGCCTTTATTGGGATTGAGGGCAGGGGATGCTTAGAATTTTGTGGGTTAGCTTGTTGGTGGTGAACTTAAAACATAACATTGGGAGTTAAAGCATGAGAAGGAAAAGCAGCAGGTCATTCAAATGGTCAAAGGGTCAGTTATCTAAGTCCAGCAGACCTCTTTAAAAAGAAGAGAACTGCATGGGTGGGGATGTGTGACTCTTTATCTAATTAGATAGCTGGACTGTGTTTATTATTTGATTAAGCACTAGAAGGCTTAATATAAAACACATTATAGTTTAAAATACTAATTGTCAGGTGCTTACAATAAGCAAATATGCCACCTTAAACTGTTTGCATCTGTAATGCAAACAGTAATTTGTGGTACTCAATTTAGTATTGTCAATGTTCCAGATTTGGGCCATTCTAATAAGTGTGTAGTAATATCTCATTGTTTAATTTACGTTTCTCTGATGAAATGATGTGGAGCTTTTTAAAATCTGCTTATTTACCACCTATAGATCTTTGGTGAAATGTCTGTTAAGGTCTTCGGCCCATTTTTAAAAATCAGATTGTTTTCTTCCCGTTAAGGTATGTATATTTTAGATAACAGTACTTTATCAAATGTGTCTTTTGTAAATATTTTGGGTAATTTTTTTTCTTATTCTTTCTTTATTGTCCTTCACAGAGGAGAAGTTTTTCAATTTAATGAAGTCTAGCTTATCAATATTTTTTTCATGGATTATCTCCTTGGTGTGTATAAAAAGGCAGCATGGTACTCGAGGTCATGTAATTTTCACCTGTGTTATCTTCTATGAGTTTGATGATTTTACATTTAAGTAGATGATTCATTTTGATTTAATTTTATGGAAGATGTAAGTTTTGTGTTTAGATTTATTATCTTTTGCATATGGATGTCCAGTTGTTCCAGCACCATTTATTAAAGAGACTACTTTTGTTTTGTGTTGCCTATGATTCTTTGTCAAAGATCAGGTGACTATCTTTATTGGGGATCTATTTCTGGGCTCTTCATTTTGTTCCATTGGTCTACTCATCTAGTCTTTAGCCAATACTACGTTGTCTTAATTATGGTAGATTTATAGTAAGTCTTGAAGTCAGGTAACATCAATCTTCCAACTTTCTTCTTCTAACATGTTAATTAATTACTAACTCTAGCTTAATCAAAACCACTTTGAAAATATAAAATTATTTGGAAAAGTCAAAGAATGTAGAGAAAAATAAAAGAAAACAAATATAGGTATAATAATTCAGGTCATGTCATGCCTTAAGTCAGTGGTTCTCAAAGTGTGCTCCAGGGCACACTGGTGTGCCCTGGAAAATTTCCAGGTGCTCCCTATGGTATTCCAGAGAAATATTAGCCTGTTGGGGAACAAAAAACCGACAGGGTTTTTGCAGTTTAGATTTTGGGGGGACAGAGGTGTGGGAATTGACTATAAGCTGACAGTCTGCCCAATTCCCCACCTCACTTGCCTGACTAGGTTGCAAAAGGCTGTTAAGCTGTGGTGCTGGATTGTTTACATACCCCCCCCCATGTTCCCCTGAACAACTGGAGGCAAGTTTCTTCTATCCTTTGTTTGCTGTAAAGTTAAGATATGCATTGGGGGGGGGGGGAGATTTCTGTACTCAACAAAATTAAATGTATAAAGAGAGGAATTCTTCAATGTATTGACAAGGAAATGAGAGTTTGCCTTTCAAATATATGCCCAAACATTGAAGAAATCGCTAGGACACATCAGCCTCATAATTCTCATAAACACAAGAATGAAGAAACTTAACATATTTGCACCAAGATCTGCTGAATTTACTAAATCTTACTAAGAATGTATCTATATATATAAAAAGATAACATTTTTGTCACTTTTTAATTTTTTAACCCCTCTTTTTTAGAATACTAAAAAGCATAACTCAAAAAATGTAACATAAAATGTTTTTTAATGTCAGAATAAATTTAACTTTGTTATATTTATTTTGTTTAATTATAATAAAAGCACATTTGGATTTTATATATTTTTTCTTTAATATTTGACTTAATTATTATAACTTATTTCTCAGAAGTTTGTATATAGTGCACCTACAATTATTTGTAGGATTTTAAATGCTCCCCAACTTCAAAATATTTGAGAACCACTGCCTTAAGTCCTAGTAAATTATTAGAGAATTCTTGTAAAGTTTTCCTAGTTACTGCCAGCTGAAAAAAATACAATCTAACCTTTTTCAATGCTACCTGTTTTGAAAATAAAACTGCTGTTGATTTTTTCTCCACAGAATGTAACATTCTTGATACACCTCTCATTATGTCATCCTTCATATCAAATGCATCATGGAGTTCTCCCAATTTTACCTACTGTATGATTCTCAAATCTATCCACTTACTGTTGCCTCCAACACCACCAGAAGTCCAGGCCATTACCTCTAGCCTGGACTATTGCAAAAGCTGCCAATTCGTTTATTTTCCATTGTGCAACAAGAAATGTATTCTAATGAGGCAAGGTAGAGCATGTCATTGTGCATTGCTGTCTCCACTCTACCTGTTTTTCATTTTTTATCTTCATCTACTTGTGCATAGTATGTTTATCTTTAGACATTTATTTATGTGTTGTCTTTGCTGATATATATCTGCGAAAAGCTGAAAATAAGTCCTGTGGTAAGCAGGCAATGAATACATATAGCATGACTCTTAAATGTTCTTGGAATAAAACCCAAAGTTTTTTGCCTTGTAAAGAAGCTCTCTCATTCTCTCCTCTTCCTTTTCCTCCAGTCCTCTATCTCTGAGCCTCCTGTTAACTTTATTACTCTAAATTCACTGGCTTTCTAAATTTATTACCAAGAATCGGGTAAAGAGTAAGTGCAGAGAGACTTCTATATTTCTAGGCAATGATCTGTGAGGGTGCAAAAAAGCCAACAAATGTTTGCACACTTTAGTGCAGTGGGTAGTAGGTTAGAGAAAGGGGAAATCATATTACAGAACTGACAAGAACATTTAAGCCTAGCAGGACCACTGCACCTTTCTCCTTTAGCAAACCTTATTTTTTGCCTTCATAATTTTCAAACATTCTAGAGTTTCTATATCATTTAAAATTTTCTTAATGAAAATTTCCCCAAGAGTAGCACCTCCATTTTTTTCTTAGTTATTTACTTTCTTAGGAAAATCAATTATGTTTTTTTCCTGTAGAGATTATGTTTCAGTTGATAGCTAGATGTGATTTTATGCAATTAGGTGTATAAGACATCTTTATTGGAATACAAGCTCCATGAAAACAACAGCACGTCTTTTAGTTTTATATTCTTGGTACCAAAAACTAATATATTAATATTTATTTCTATCATTTGCAAATTTTTGATGACAGGAGAAAAAAAGAAAAATATAAAATGAGGAAAGAAAAAAAGGACAGCATATGGCTCATAGCCATAATTCCTGAGAAAGGTAAAGAATGCCTTCTCATTAACTGAAGGCAAAGACATAGCCATAAAGAAATAATCACAAATATTAATCTATTTACTATTTGATCTTAAACATTTCTTTGGAGGTGCTAACACATACTAATAGAAATGATGGAAATAATTGAAATAATAGAAACTTTTTTTCTCAATAAAATTTTATTATGAACATCACATATGAAAATGATAACAAAGTGAATTAAGAGTGACAGTGTGGAAACTTTCTCACTTAGTTTCTTCACTCAGTGGCAGTAATGCCTCTGTTCTTAATAATATAAAGAATTTACTTTCTATACATGGGAGTAATATAAAAGAAACAAGTGCAGAATAAATTTATGCGTATGTCGATAATGCAAATTCTTTCAACAGTTCATTATGAAATAGCAAATTTTGATGTACTGAACTTTAACACAGGGGAGAGATGAACTCCTTGCATACTGAAAATTCTTCCAAAGTAATTTTAGAGTTATTCTCTCTTTGCTTCAAGTGGTTCAGAAGTCAAGTCCCCAGGAATGCAGGAAATTGACAAGGTTAGCTGTGGGCAGGAGGTACCCTTCTGATGACCTACACACCTGAACTCACTCTGAAAAAAAGCCTAGAGAATCCGCAGGTTTGAGTGTTTGCCAGCAGTAACAACGAAACACTTACAGAATAAAAGCATAACATTTTGCATAGTTTCTACACAATAGGTGGAAAGACAGTTAAGTTTGCCTCTTTGACTTTATGTCTATGAATTACTGCTTAATGAATTTTTATTTTTACATTCAATTAATTATTTCTTTCTCTTTTGGATGATAACCATCTCTGTGTTTTTCTTGTTAATTCATTTTATCTGACCCTTTCTGTATTTTTACTTTTGGTCTCTTTAACTTATTTGGTCTTTTGTTTAAATCTCCCTTTATTACTTCTGTCTTAGGGCTCTGGACACAATCCATTTCTGTCGTTCTGTTATATGTAATTTAATTTGCTTTTCTTATATTATCCTGGTTTAAATCTCTTGTCTTTTGGTGGAAAGATAAAAATATTGGTTAGGTTCTCTTCATATGGACTGAAAACTACTTATTTTATAAGATGTTTTGTTTTCTCCTTGCTTCCAAGAAGCCTAAATAATACCCTTTAGTTACTGAAGACTCTGTAGGAAAGATATACTCACATAAATCAACAAGATAATAACCTTCTCTACCCTGCAAACCCCAATGGTCATGCCAAGGAGAGAGGATGCTTAGAAAGATTCTGTTTTGTTGAATTTGATGAAATATAAATACACTATTCAAAGCAAGTTGTAGGGCTTAATCACAGGATGTTTCAAAGTGACCTCCACCCCCAATAGTCAGGGTGAGGGAAAGGATTGAGAAGATGCTGGAAAGACCTGGGAGAATGCATAGATATGACACCTGTCATAAGAAATAAATACCTGGGATAGAGAAAAATTTTAAGGGGATTTATAGAAAGTGCTTTAGTGTAAAGTAATCTCTTTTCCATTCTTTCCATAAAACTTTTAGAATTATTCATGTAAGTATTAATTCCTTTAGAGTTGGATTTGTAGATCCTTACATATGTGTGTGTATGTATGTATGTATGTATGTATGTATGTATGTATATGATATGTGGCAGGTTTTTTGAGGAAGTATATCTATGAGGTGAGTGAGAGTAGAGCCACATTCACTATCTCTTAGATCTCTTTTCTATTAGCATGTAGTCTCCCCTATATAATAAGCATAACACCAACACTCATTTATTCAACACATATTAATTGAAAGTCTGCTACCTTCCAGATACTTGTCTAATTGCTTGGGATACATCCTGAGTGGAAACAACAAAAAACCTTTGTTGTTGGTCTATATTCCAGAAGAAAGACAATGGAAGACAGAGATAATAAAATAGTAAGAAAAGCACGCAATAGTCTAGGTGGCGAAAGTTAGTAAGAAAAAGGAGTAGAGAAGGAGCAGGATAAGGAATTGTAAAGGGGAAGAGATAGGAGTTTTACACAGGTCCTCATAATTGGTCTTGGTGACAGTGAAAACATGCAAACATCATTAATTAGAGTTTAGTAGAATAAATCAGGATCAAAAGCTAAATTTCTTGGCCCTGGACAGTTTGCTCAGTGGTATAGCATAGGCCCAGTGTGTGGATGTCCTGGGTTTGATTTCTAGTCAGGGTATATAGGGGAAGCAACCATCGGCTTCTCTATCTCCTCTCTCTTCTCCTCCTGCAGCCATGGATCAAATGGTTGAAGCAAGTTGGCCCTGGGCATTTAAGATGGCTCCATGGCCTCACCTCAGGTGTTAAAATAGCTTGGTTGCTGAACAGTGGAGCAGCAGCCCCAGATGGGCAGAGCACCACCTGGTAATGGGCTTACCAGGGGGATTCTAGTTGGGGAGTATGTGGGAGTATGTATCTGCCTCCTTGCCTCTAACTTAAAAAAATTCTTAAAGGGCCAGATAGTGAATATTTTAAAGTTTGTAAGTCAAAAGGCAAAACTGAAGATATTATATAAATATTTACAAAGTTATCTAAAACTTAATCACTGCAGCTATGCAGAACCTGGTCTTGCAGATATCTCAGAGAACAGATCCCCATGTGAGGACATGGTCATTGCAAAGGTCCTGAGAAAAGAGTGTAATGGGTGTGTTTGAGAAAAACTAGGAGAAGATGTGGCCAGATTAGAATTAGAAAGAAGAGAGTAATATGAGAGAAAGTTAGAGATATAAAAGAGAGTTAGAAGGGCAAAATACATCAAACCCTAGAGGGCACTTCAAAAACTTTGGCTTTTGCCTGAGAGAAACAGTGAGCTATTGTAGGATTTTCAATACAGTGACATGACCTGGCTTATATTTTTAAAAGATCTTCATTAGCTATATCACTGCAAGGTATTAAAAATACCCATAGGTCCTAAAGTATTTTGTTAAATTTTAAAACAGCCATATGAAAATACAAAATCTAATCAAAACAAATATAATGACCTGCTCAAGTTTATATGTTTGTCTTACCATTTTAATACGCACTAGGAATCAGGGTGACTTACGTTCAAGTCCTGATGGGCTCCTAAATTGCTCTTAAATTGGTCAAGTTATTTTACTTTTGTAGGGCCGAGGATGTCAAATTTCCAAATGAGGATGTAGCGCTAGATCTTCTCTCAGGACTGCTTCATTTTCCACACTCAACACAGAATGTGAACTCTGTGAGATATTTAGTTTTTCCATGTTTTTGCTTCACTTCCAGGATAGAACTCATTATGTAATTACATTTATTGAACTCTTTTCTGCTTAAAATACCCTAAATGGTTTCTGTTTTCTTCACTGAACTCTAAGTAAATCAGAGGTATAGAAAGAAATTCTAAAAACTGTTCCATTAAAAACTATAAGGCACTGTAATGTGAGTAGACTCCATGAACAAACATAGATCCTAATAAAGTGAAGCAGACCAATAGCAGAACATTCCTCCCTCATTTCAACACAATAGTTGATCTAACAGTTTTGGCACTATGCTTAAGACGTGCAAGGTGTTCACCAATGCCATTATTTTATTGCAGACATATGGAAACACCGCATTTCTCACCTTCCTTTTTAATTAAAATGAAGTCATGCGATTGTGTTCTGGCAAGTGGGAGGAGAATAGAAATGATGTACGCTGGTATGTTGGTAAACCAGCTTCTGGAAAGGTGGAGGTAAAAAGGCCTTGATTGTATTGTTTACCAACTCCAACTTTCCTGGTATAAATACATCATGGCATCAGTAAACTTGGAATTGGAAAGACATTCACAAAATTTACACACCATTGAATTTATGTGACTCCAGAATTAGTCATTAAACCCTATACATGATCACCCATGCTTTCTTCCTTTTCCATGGATACCATGAAGATTGCATTTTGAAGGTAAGCATCATGAAATGGAAGAGAGCTATAATTCCACATCCTATATCAGACTGTGATGTGAATGTGAAATAAGTCTTATTTGTGTCAAGTCACTAGAATTTTAAGGAAGTTTGTTTTTGTAGTGTAGCCTCACCTGGCCTGGCTCTATCTTAGCTAATGCCATTGCTGTGAGTCATGAGCATGTATTGACAGAGACACTCAAGAAATGGTGGTCCTTAGCAAAATCTGTAGCATCTAAAAGGAAATGTCACAACAACCAAGCCTCCATGGAAACCCTGCTCTTCTGTGAGACAACAGTAGAGACCAGCAGAGCAGCATAAATTAAAAAAAAAAAAAGACTGCAATGACTAATGACCCAGCAGAAGCTTTCATTCAAAATAAACTTATGTATGAGCACATGTAAATATCACTTAGAGACTTCAAGAATACTTAGGAGTTGGATTCCTCAGACACTTAGTTTGGAGTTACATAGGTTGGCTTATTAATCAGTACTTCTTTCTGTGAATGTGATATTATTTCTACTTACAGGATGGTAAGCAAGATTGTAAAGAGGAAGATGGAAACTATGCAAAATTCAAAAGGAAATATTGTATATTAATAGTACTGTACACAAATGAAGAATGGCTTTAATGGGTTCAACAGTAGATGCTGTGGCTAAGGGAAAAATCATGTGGTGATAGATTAAAATTGGATATATCAGTATTAACTCATGTTTTACTTAATATAGGTGCTGATGGATACATAGAGAAGTATAGATATGTGTGTAGGCATGGGTTAGTATATACACATATATTTCCTTTCTCTGTCAGTTGAAGTGGTCTGGAAGCATCAACACTCCAATAGATATGTGCACACTTAGCACCCAGAATTTGGTTCTTATTGCCATTTTCCAATAACAGGAACAAAGGCACTTTGGAAAAATAGCTAAATCTAGGAGTGAGGCTGGAAATATAGATGATAAGTTTGTAACATGTTGTGGTACCAGCAAGTGCAAAGGTGTTAAAAAAAAATCTACGAACTCACTGATTTAGATATGGCAAGGAGACATGGGAGCCAACTGAAAGAGCTCCCAATGGGCAAACTGGAACAAGTTAACCAACAAAATAAAGTAATATTAATTATAGCTCAAAAGTGAAAGTAAATATCTGTAATTCTATAAAGATTTAAATAAATAAGGATAAAAAGACGAATCTTCCAAGAAGAAAAATTCCAAAAAATTTACTTAAAGAGAAAATTGATAGAAAGAGAATCTACATTATACTCTCTCAAGGTAGCAGAGACTATTTTTTAGTGTGGCCTGCACATAGTAACCATTTCCGAAGAGTATAAATAGGAAGAGGAGAAAAGATAACTTTAAGGTAGATTAACTTGAAAATACTTTCTTAGACAGGTGATCAAGATGGATATAAACAGTAACAAATCATATTTACATTACCTTTGATATGATGAGAATTGTGTGTTCTTTGTGGTCTTCCTCCTGAAACCCATAACTCCTGTCTAAGGATGAGAAAAACACCAGAAAAACCTCAGTTGAATAGCATTCTACAAAGTACCTGATCAGTACTCTTAAAAAGTGTTATGGTCACCAAAAGGTGAGGAAGTCTCAAAAAATATCACAGCCAAGAAGAGTCAGAATTGGTGAGGACAAAATAAAAAAAAGTATTCTGGATATACTCCTGGGACAGAAAAAGTTAAAAATTAAGGGATATGAATAAAGTAGGGACTCATTACTGATAATACATCAAGATATGTTCATTCACTTTAATAATGTAAGATGTTTACAACAGTGGAAACTTGGTGGGGGGTGTCTGGGAGCTCTCTGGACTATCCCACAACATTTCTGTAAACCGGGAACTACTTTGAACATTGTCGTAATTTTTTGTACAGAATGCCAAGTTTTTGTAGCATTTACAATATTCTTATTCTGGTCCTGGCTGGTCACTCAGTGGCTAGAGCATCGACCTGGTTCATGGATGTCCCAGGTTCGATTCCTGGTTAGGGCACACAAGAGAAATGGCCATCTGCTTTTCTGCCCCTCCCTCTTTCTCTTTTCCCTTCTTTCCCTGTCACAGTAAGTGGCTCAGATGGTTCGAGGATCAGTCTTAGGAGCTAAAAATAGCTTGGTATTGGAACATCAGCTCATTATGGGGTTGCTGGGTAGATTCCAGTCAGGGTGCATGTGGGAGTCAGCCTCACTATTTCCCCTCCTCTTACCTAAAGAAAAATAAGCATATTCTTATTCCCTAAGATTATTTAATGCTCATAGATCAATTTACTACATTTCTCTATAGTCAGATGCATAGGGAGGATTTTAACTTCATATTACATTCATACATATAACTTTAATATATAGAGATAAAATATTATATAAAAATTGGCTATATTTATCAATTAAACTTGGTATATGCATATCAATGTTATATTAAACTTGGCATATACTTACCAATATTATATGTAACTTGACACATATTTTTTTACCTATACCACCAAACCTGTGATAATATTGGTTGTAAATCTTATAATACAACACAGTTTCTGGTTATATTTTATTCAAGAAATAACTTCACAATTAGCATTTGAGTATAAAAACAAAACACAACTATTCTTAAAAGCAATCATCTAAAAGGCAAGTTTTTGGTTTTTTAAACAGGGTTTTTCTCCTGAGTAACAGGGAAAATATAAGCTGTGACTGAAGAATATATATTTTTTAACCATACAGTAAAAGCTTCATAAATGGTCAGATTTTTTTTCCAACAAGTCAGCCCATATTGTAAATATACATACATTCAGCAAGTATAATTCATTGTGTAGAATGACTTAAATGCCATCGTTTTAATAAAGCAAAATTAGTGTAGCTAACTAGTCTTTCACACATTGTAAATACTTTAGATTGACTATCCAAAGACATTTCATTTAAATTACTATTAACACATTAGGATTAACTCAGCCAGTTTATTTGAAATCCATAACTGCTGTTATAAAATATTAAACTGACTTTAAGACTATTGAGTGACAAAGAACACTAGAGAGTATATGCAAGTGAATTAAACACAAGTGTGTGTTTGTTTCTGGCACATCTGTACTTTGTTTGCAGCTGGTACTCAGCATTGTGTAGGCTAAAACATACTTTCCACTTATAAATGGAATGAGAGACCTGACATAATCATTATACAAATTTCAGCCTGAAGTGTACTGGTTTCATGTTTTCCATTTCCTCTGACCTTTTTCCTTCTATCTGGGCTATAAATGGTGAACAAAATGCTTATTTTTGTTTGTTTTACTGTTTTAGGTTTTTGATAAAATCCACTTTAGGAATAACTTTTGATCAAAATAAAGAAATAAGAAGTTTTAATGAGAAAGAAAGGTATGATTATAGGAATTAAAAGAGTTTAAGAGAGTTTAGTGATTGCAAAATAAATAAGGAAAGAAAACAGAATATTATAAACATAATAAATAATTTAGCAAAGGAAAATTTCTGAATACTTTTTTGAAACTGTTTAGTTTTTGAGAGTGTTAGTGGTATCTTTAGTTATTATGGATTCGTTGAGATTTTCTATTTTTTCTTGAGTCACATTAAGTAATTTGATGTTGCTAAGCATTTGTTCCTTCATCTAGTTTATCTAATTGGCATACAATTGTTCATAGTATTCTCTTATAATTCTGTCATTAAAGATAAATTTTAATTAACTACAGTAAATATGTGAGTATTTCTACAACTGTCAAGAAAAAAGTCTCTAGCTCTATATTATTATTATGCCTTCTCTTTATATGTTGGCATTACCTCTTCTTGATGGGTGACTGTCATAGAGAATATCAAATTTAAAATCTGCTTTTAGAAGTGTCAACAAAATTCTGGCTAGCATAAGATACTAGAGGAAATATTTGACAACATTCTGTATAGTATAAGAAATCTTTATTCTAAGTGAAAATACTCGATGTATCTTCACCTTTTACATGAGTACAATTAGTATTTATAAGTAATATGTAAGCAATGCCTGTATGTTGGTGGCCAGGGATAAAATATAAAATTAAAGACATTTTTTAAAATTTTCATCCACCATTCAGGTATAAATGGATACACAAATGGTTTGAAATAAAACTCTCTTATAACATTATTTGATTATGTATTACAACTTTACATATATTCTTTGTACACACATATGCACACACACATACACTCTCACACTTAATCAGAGATTAGGATATTAGCACAATAAAAAATGTACTTCTTTTGAATGTTTTTAACAATATTCAATATAGAAAATATCACCATAAGGGAACATTTGTCCTGGGTCATTTGAGTGAATAATTCTGTGATAAAGTGTGTTAGATATTCAGATGTGTTTATCTTTGCTCAGCTAGAGAAATTATTTGAATGCTGAAGTCCACCACCTGTAGAGTATCCTGCCATATCACTATAAACTGTTCAAATCTAAGGTGAATAGTAAGTTTTTCTCTGGGTGAAAACACTAACTGGATGATGACTCAGACTTTCTTTCTATCTTAAGTTTCTATCATTTAAAATAAGTCCATGGTGTCTAAGGTTATGAGATCAAATTGTGTTTCTTTGTTACTGGAAATCCCCATTTCAAACCCAAAGAACAGGCCATTCAAGAGCTCTCACTGAGGCAATGCACTTAATAGAAAAGCATGACTTCACTTTGGCATGATTAGGCTTCAAATCAGGTCAGGGATTTAGTTGTGAATGAGTGGATTGTTCATGGGCACTGGATCAAATTAGTCTTTCATTTATTTTTAGAAATTCATTAGACCAATTATGACAACCACAAAGGGATGTCTTATGACTAAGAAGTGCAAATTATAAGAACAGTAATATTCATTGTTAAGTGTGAGATGAAATTTTCTGTGTAGCTTGCTCATTAAAACCTGCTTCCTTTTACAAAAATGTCTTTCATAAAAATGTAGATTGCAGGTAAAAGGCACTGTACCAAAGTATAATTACTGAGTGTACAACAGCTGGTAAATTTGGAATGTATAAAAAATCAATTCAGGTCAAAATTTATAAAGGAAACTAAAAATAGTTTCTCTTTTACCATTATACTCTCAGTTGTGGAAATGCACTAATTAGTTTTTAAATATGTGGAAACAGGAACTAAAATTTTATATATTTGGATTCTTATGCCCACATTCAAGAAATTTAGATTTAAAAAATACTCAATACATGCCCTAGTCTAAAAGAAAGGGTATGTAGGGCCTTTGTAGTGAGAGTCATTTATGCCTGATTCTATTACTTTCTGATTTGGGGCAAGTCCCTTAGATTTTTCAACTTTAATTTATTCATGGATAAAACAGGGTCCCTAGTCGTTATTTTTAAAGAATCAAACATCAATTCAATGAAAAACAGGTGTGTATAAAGTACCTGACATATAATTGATTCTATACAAACATTAACTAATTTAATGTAACATTACATCATCATGAATATATCTGTAGATGGGAAAATATTAATATTGATTTTACACTTGTCTTTATAAATTAAGAAACATTATAAAGCAAAGGTATATATATACTATTGACGAAAGTACATTTTGCTTGCTGTGGTTCACTGTTCTCCAATAACTTGAATATCTTCCATCATGAGTAGCAAAGAATGTATAAAGATTTCTAACAACAACATTGGCATTTAAATAGGCTTCCTGGAGTTCTTATATTGTTGTAACTGAAATGCCCATTTAGGGAGAAACTATTAATCATTTTGCCACATGAAAAACAACTTACTAACATATCCATAGTCCACATAAAAGCATTTAGTGTTTAGAGAATTTTTTAAGGTTGAATTAGCAATTTAAGTTTCTTTATGCTCATTATATCTATGTTAGAGAAACCATGAAGAGAAACTTCTGAATAGCATTATTCTCCTTTAGTTATTGTGTCAGATTTTGAAGACAACTAGTTGCTCTGCTGTAATTAAATTATTGAATAAAGAAAGTTCTTTTAATAATAATTTGTTTTTATTTGGTGGTTTCAATGACAATGCTTGTATAAACATCATTTTCAGTACAATTACATTGCATATGTTTGGAGGGGGTGTGTGTGTGTGCAATCTGATTATTATGTTTGTAAAGTAAATATTTTGTTTTATCTTGAAGAAACAAAACCAAGCATCATTTATGGGAACTGCTCAGATTTGAAGCCAATAACTATATAAGGTAAAGTTTCCAAGTAATATTGTCTTGGTTTCTCACAATTACATTCTGGGTCTTAGTTCTGTTAACTGTGAAACCTATTTCAGATTAATATTCATATATATATATATATATATATATATATATATAAATGATATGATGATATAAGATTTAGAGTCAAAGCAATGTGATCCTAAATCGGGGCTCCAAAAAATTCAATTGCTATCAGTATTCATTTTCTGAAACTGAATAAATTACATTTTTGTTGAAAATGAAGATAATTGATGATGATCACAATAAATTGTCTAACAGTTACAGATAAAAAAAGAAAACAGAGACTCTCTGTGCTCCTTGTACAGCTGTAGATGACTGCTCAACTTCCTTTATCTTAGTATTGTTTATGTGTGAGTCAATTACAACCATCACTAAGACTTCCAACGCCTTTACAACTAACAAAGAAACTGTGGTTTCCATTTATTTTACCCTTGGGCAGCCCTGTAAAAATGGAAAGTTAGTTTAAAAAAATTACATGTGTAGCCAAGACAATAACCAGAAAGTACATTTGCATGAAGATTTTTTCAATTAAATTAATTTGTGAAGACTGTACCAAAAATCAAGTTCCATTCAAATGAGGTCTTTCTCATTTATAGGAACAGAATAATATCTTTAAACAAAGCAGACTTGTTGTTTATATTTTACCTTAACACTTGTCTGATTACCTACAGTAAAACAAGGAAGAGTGGAAAAAACCAGGGGATCAAAATGACCCTATACCCTGTAGAACAGAAAACACTGTAGGCACAGACACTGCCATTTTAAAAATCAAAGCAGAGAAAGCAAGCTTAACAAAAATTTGCATTTTAGATAAGTGGTCAAAGAACTCTAACAGTTGGAGAATAGCATGCTCTAGAAGGAAGAAGGCATTTGCTAAGAATACAAGGCCACAGGTAGGAAGCAAGTCTCTTCATAATGGCAATTGGCAATTAAGATGGAAAAGTAGACTAGATGCTCACACTTTGCTAAAACAGAACCTTAGATATAAGGCAAGTAGATTGAGGTCAAGTGCAAATTGACAAAGTTGTGTATTGGCTTGTATGCCTTTGCTAATGAGAGAATATTTCATGCTTTCTATAATTTAGACAATGGGTTTTCAATCTTTCTCTGTTGAGGGCCATATAAGAAGTATTTTAGGCCTGTGAACCATCCTCTCTATCACAATGAACAATTTGTAAACATGGTTTTGGCTGTATTCTAATAATACTTTATGTTCAAATAAAAGAATGAAACAGATTTTGCCAGTGTGGCGCAGTTTGCATAGCACTGACTTAAGATGTTAGAACAGAAACGTATCATAATTTAGGTCTGTGTTAGTTAGACCAACAGGCACAGCAAAATTCTATGCTGAATTTTGGAACCAGAGGAAGTGAGTGTCAATTTCTTCTCTGATCTCAGCTCCTACTGCTTAATATCCTGTTTGCTCATTGCAGTCACACTTGTCTTCCCGCTATTCAAAGAACCAGGCAAATTATATAACCTGTCTTTTCTTTTCTTTTTTTTTTTTGCAACAGAGATAGAAAGATGACAGACACAGGAAGAGAGAGAGAGATGATAAGTATCAAGTCTTCATTGCAGCACCTTAGTTGTTCATTGACTGCTTTCTCATATGTGCTATATCAGTACACAGAAAGCAATAGCAGAATGAGTGACCTCTTGCTCAAGTCAGCAACCTTGGGTTTCAAGCCAGGAACCTTTGGGCTCAAGCCAGAGACTATAGGGTCATGTCTATGACACCACACTCAAGCCAGCAACCCCACACTCAAGTCAGTGACCTTGAAGTTTTGAACTTGGGTCCTTTGAGTCCTAGTCTGATGTTTTATCCACTGCACCACTGCCTGGTCAGTCTATAACCTCTGTCTTTGATCTTGTTATTTATTACCTTTGTTCAATATTTTCTTCTAGAAACTGTCCCTTAAATATTTGCTCAAATATACCTATATTTGTCAAGAATGTATCAGGAAACAGATTTTGCTTCATATATTCTAATGAGGAGAATTTAGTCAATACTCTACTTGCATACTGTGGGAAAGATTAAAGGAGGAGTCAAAGAATAACATCCAGAATCTAACAAGAGCAGAGAAGGGTCAAAGAGAGAATCAGATTACTGGGCCTGCAAGAGCAATGGAAGAGTCACAGTACTTGAGAACCAAGAATAGAGCTGACACTAGTGTTCATTGATTTGATTTTCTTGATATTGGAAAAATATTATGTAGATGAATACATGAAATTGTGTATAAAGTGTGTGAATTGTTGTCTCACAGAAATGCCCATCAGAGAACACACATCGAAGAATAGACCCTGAACAACTAGCTAAATGGGAGGAGTTGTTTAGCAGACGTCAAACAAATCTCTCCTTGTCCAACCTCATGCAAGCACAATGGGTTAATGATGAAGGCAAACATGGTGGCTGCTAACAAACCCAAGAACCTGGGTTCTTACTCATAAAGAATAACATAACTACTGTTTAGACAACATCTGACTTGTTATTATCAGGGACAAATGCTGGAGCCACAATACTACCTTCTCTCTTGAGGAGGCTGACCAACTACTCAGTTGCAAATTGATTATTTTCAACTTTCCCCAAAAGATCAGCAGTTGGTCCTAAACAATATCCAATCAAAAATTTACTTTTCTTGCTCACAGTGCTAAGATAGTACCACTACCTGAGGGTTCATAAATATATTGACATGGGATTCTATATTACATCACCTCAGGCAAGGGAATCAATTTTATGGTTAAAGAGGGTAACAGTGGATACCATTTATTACTAAATGCCACATCATTCAAATAGCTTTGGCTTGAGAAAATATTGCAATAGTCTTTTAAAAGTGTAGCTACCCACAAACTTAAGGATAATATTCATGGAGTTGTGGTGTTATTATTTGCAATGCAGAATATGCTTAGACTGACTAACCATTTAACCAATAATATAGGAGTGCTCCTGTTTCCGAGACTTTCTATGGTTCAGTGTTTAGTTCCTAAGAGCTGACCAATGACCAGTCATGAAAACAAGCATTTCTTGGAAATGTGAAGGGTTTAAGTAATCCACACCTACTGAGTTAACCTTTTCTTGCACAGTTATTAATAAATATTCAGGCAAATACCGGGTGAATATTAAGCAGAAAACAGCTGGAAAATGTGGTAGAACTGGGGAGAATTATGAATACAAAAGGGGTTATGTAATAAACCTGAAAATCTAAAGGGACTATGTAGCAAGCTTGACAATCTCAGCCACCAAAAGTAACCATACAGGATTTTAAACTCCTAACTAGACAGGTCAAAGTTGGTAGTCACATCCCAGGTATAAAATTTCCTTAGCGAAGTTTAATCTTTACTGAAAATGACCTCTATCCACAGTTTTTATACAACAAGCATGTGTTGCATAAGAAATGTAAGAGATATTTTCTTTTTCAGACACCTGGAAGGCACAACCACAAGAAATAGAGCACACAACCATAGAATTTCTTATTGCAGTGTTTCTCAAAGTGTGCACCGGGGTGCACTGGTGTGCCCTAGAAGATTTCCAGGTGTGCCCTCTGGTATTCCAGAGAAATATTTGCCTGTTGGCAACCAGAAACACCAACAGGATTTTAAGTTTAGATTTTTGGGGGACAGAGGTGCGAGAAATTGGATGTAAGCTGACAGTCGGCCCAACCTCCCACCTCATTTGCTTGATTAGTTTGCAAAAGACTGTCAAGCTGTGGTGCTGGATTGTTTACACTACCCCTATGTTCCCCAGAAAGACTGGAGGCAAGTTTCTTCTATCCTTTGTTTGGTGTAAAGTTAAGATGATATGTATGGTGGGGGTTTTCTGTACTGGGTAAAATTCTTGGGTACTCTTGAAAACGTGATCAGAGACCACTGATTTGCTAATGGCCTCACTTTGCCCTATAAATAAAGCAAGATGTGGTTTTTGGGGGCACTTTGTTGTTTTTTTATTTATTTACAGAGACAGAGAGAGTCAGAGAGAGGGATAGATAGGGACAGGCAGACAGAAACGGAGAGAGGTGAGAAGCATCAATTATTAGTTTTTCTTTGCCATCGCAACACCTTAGTTGTTCATTGATTGCTTTCTCACATGTGCTTTGACCATGGGCCTTCAGCAAACCAAGCCACCCCTTGCTGGAGCCTGCGACCTTGGGTCCAAGTTGACAAGCTTGTGCTCAAGCCAGATGGGCCCGTGCTCAAGCTGGCAAGCTCGGGGTCTCGAACCTGGGTCTTCCGCATCCCAGTCCAACGCTCTATCCACTGCGCCACCACTTGGTCAGGTGCACTTTGTTCTTGCCAACAGCAATTACAGGGCCCTCCCGACCCCATATTTTCTTTTAATTCCATGTATTTTCTTAATTCCTCACCATTCCCATTTGGGACCTGGAATTACTAGCTGCACTGGTTCGCGGCATGTGCCCAGATATAAAAATAAATATAATTACTTTATTATACCATTTCATTACAGAAATACCACTGTTTTTGTTAACAAATCATTATTATATTTATTATTAACACATCATTATATTATTTTTAGATAAATACACCCAAATAAAATGAATAGATTTCTCAAAAAAAAAAGTTTGATATTGAAGAATCTGATGCTGGAAGTGAGCAAAGTTGAGTGTAAATAAAATAGGACTTAAAGGCTGATGCACAGAATTTAATTTATAGCATTTTCCATCACTTAACACTGAATAATACAGTTAGATTAGAAAGCTTCAAGTGATTTTGTTTTAACATTAACAGAAAAAGAGGAACTAGCAGCTATATCCACTGATTGTGGATTAATGATTAAACATAAGGAATTATCTATTGAAGCCTTTTGGATTTCTATAAAAGAAGAATATGTGGCAATATCTAAAAAAGCTTTGAATATTTTACTACAATTTTCAACATCCTATTTATGTGAATTAGGATTTTCTACACTCAACACAATTAAGAGTAAACAGAGAGAAATTCTTCAATGTATTGACAAGGAAATGAGAGTTTGCCTTTCAAATATATGCCCAAACATTGAAGAAATAGCTAGAACACATCAGGCTCATGATTCTAATAAACACAAGAATGAAAAAACTTAACACATTCACCTAGGACCTACCAAATTTACTAAATCTTACTAAGAATGTATCTATATACATAAAAAGATAACATTTTTTGTCTTTTTTTTATTTTTTAATCCCTCTTTTTTACAAATTCTAAAAAGCATAACAAAAAATGTAACATAGAAATGCCAAAACAAAATTTAATGTTGTTATATTTATTTTGTTTAATTATCATAAAAGCACACTTAGACTTTATATTTTTTTCTTTAATATTTGAGTTAATTATTATAACATATTTCTCAGAAATTTGTATATAATGCACCTACAATTATTTGTAGAATTTTAAATGCGCCCCAACTTCAAAAAGTTTAAGAACTTCTGCTTTATTATCTTGTTCCTGTATACATCTCTATATATTATAAATGTTCATTATTAAATATCCTGTACCCATCAATATAAAAGAAGTGTGTGTTCCCTCATGTAGGGCCAGTGGCTGCCTCTGCTGTGGCTCATGCAGGTTCTCATTGGATTCGGGCAGACGGTAAAGAAACAATGGAGCCAAAAAATGCTGGGCTGTTCCATTTATTAAAGCCTCACACCAGCGGACGAGCAAATAGGCAGAAAAGACTGCTTCCCTCTCGTTCAGAACTCCCAAAGCCCTGACGCATTCTCCGGTTCCACAACCAGGAGAATCTTCTCTGGTTTCTCCTAGAATCAAAGGCCCCCACCAGTCTTATCAGAGCTCACAAAGCCCCTCCGCTCTGGTTCCCCATCTGCATGGCTTCTTCCTCAGCACTATGCACATTCTCTCTGTTCTCCCCTCCAAAACAGCTTAGGCCCACAAAGACCCCTCCTCCAGCAAACCTTAGCAAAACAATAACCCCTCCCAGGCAGAAATGCAATCTGCAATTTGCAATCAACTGCCCTGTACTGAAGGCAAGCACACATGTGTCTTCCCAGCACCATTTTCTAATAATAAAAACGAACAAACTCAAAAAGTACAAATTTTACAAACTAATTTGCCCAATACCTCATTTAACTCTTTATTTAATCATAGAAATTTCCCTGGTTTGCTTTCTCCTGCCTCCTTAGTATACCACCAATGGATCATAAAAAGAACTGCAAAACTGCCATTTTTTGCAACACTTTTTCAATTCATTGAGATCTTGCCTCTGTACATGTATGCCAAAATTTGTCTCATAAACTCTTATAAAATGTTTCTATAGGTTTGGATGTTCTCTCACTGGCAGATATAAAGGACAGATCATGGGACTTCTAGTTTGGGTAATAACTCTTATGTTTGTTTTTGTGCTCATTGTTGTAGATTTTTAATTTTGCATTTCCTGCTTTTTCACACTTGTTCTCTTTGTGGTCATTGTTTCACACTTGTTACCGGTATATTACGGTAGGTTATGTTTTGCCACGTTCTATCCAGAAATGGCTCAGAAAATATTTTTATACAGTGCAGAATTCAAATTAAAAGTGATCCAGTTGCAAAAGTGAATGGATCGTGCTGCTGAATGTAAGTTTGGTCTTCCTCCAACTGACAAGTCAATCCAAGACTGGCAGCAGGAAGAAGAAACACTACTGAAAATGCCACAGCAGAAGAAGGCCATGAGAGGCAAATTAGCAAAATGAAATGATTTAGAGAGAGAATTGAAGAAATGGATTGAAGAACAAAGGGCAATTGATATTCCTGTGCCCACAAAGATGGTGCATCAAGAGGCAAGAAAAATTGCTGATGAAAAATAGTTACTGATTTCAAACGAGGACACAATTGGTGCTTCAGGTTCATGAAACAGAATGGACTAAGCATGTACACATGCACCAGACTTGCTCTAAAGATACCTGAAAGCTATGAGCAGAAAGTCCTTAAATTTCATTGTTTCATCATTCAATGTCGGAAAACATATCAATTTGAGTTGGGTCAGATTACAAATATAGACTAAGTCTACCTTCAATTTGCCGTCCTAAGTAACAGAACTGTTGATAAGAGGGGATGAAAACTGTAACTATGAAGACAAGTGGACATGAAAAGGACTATTATATAGTTGTTCTAGCTTGTTGTGCTGATGGAACCAAGCTACCTCCTATGCTGATTTTCAGATGCAAAGCAATGCCAAAAGGAGACATTCTTCAAGGAGTGATTGTCAATGTTCATGGCAAGGGTTGGATGGATCAGGATAGAATAAAGATCTGGTTTAATAAAGTTTAAAGAAGGAGACCAGATGGGATATTACACAAACCTGCTTTATTGGTGTTTGGTCAGTTCAGAGCACATATAACAACAAACACAAAGAAGTTTGCTGCAGAGCAAAAAAACAATACTTTCCATTATACTTGGAGGCTTGACATCCCAGCTCTAACCACTCGATGTCAGCATTAACAAACTCTTCAAAGCTGCCATGAGAGACAAATGGAACCAATGGATGAAGTCTTCTGAGTATAAATTGACACCAGCAGAAGAGTGAAGAAACCAACTATAGGAAAATTTTGTACCTGGGTAAAAAGATCCTGGGATAATAACAAGATTGAGATTGTTGTCAAGTTATTTAAGAAGTGTGGCATTTCAAATGCCATAGATGAAACTGAGGATGCAGCAATATATGAAGACAGTAATTAGTTATCAGACACAGATGAGGGCAAGATAATGGATGGGAGTTTGACAGTGATAAGGAGTTATATGACTTTTAGGATGAATAAAACTTGAGTTCAATAACTTTATGTAATATTGTTTTTCAAGTTTCCCAAAATTAAGTTGTGTCTTATACATGGGAGTGTCTTATACATGGGGAAATACAGTATGTGACAGAAATGAAATCTTCAATAACTGGTGACTTTGCAATATTAAGGTTAATAAAGACTAGAGTTACTCCCTTTTCTCTGTGTATGTTTTGATAGCTAAATGGTGAAGGAGGTAAAAAATAAAGCTTGTTGGGTAAACTTGTGAGTTTAGTTTTGCTTGCTTGTATCTTGCATTGGCGGGCAGCTCTATGTGTGTATAGTATAGTCTAGGAAGGCTGTAGGTGCTTGACCTTATAGTGGCATATTGCAAATTGTGGATTGCCAGTCTGCATGGGAAGGGGCGATTGTTTGCTTTGTTTGCTGGAGAAGGGGTTTTCTTCCCCAGCCTGTTTTTGCTGGAGAGTGCAGAGAGGGAGAGGGAGTGCTGAGGGGCTTGGGAGCCAGGTCTTGGCTGGGGAGTGCTGAGGTAGGTGGGGGCCTTGGAGTCTGGGAGATTTCGGAGAAAGGGAAGCTGTCTTCCCTCGCTGTTTTCTCTCCTGCAATTACAAGACTTTAGTAAACAGAATAGCCCACCGTTTTCTGGTTCCTTTACCATCTGCCCAAATCCAATGGAAACCTTCATGGCCATAGCCCTTGGCCTTATAAAGCATAAAATGCAAATTCAGCAAAATAGAGCTAGATTAAACTTTCAAAAGTGACAAAAAACATTGTTGTTTGATATTTGTAAAATAGTTAAATATAAAGTGTTACTCTGTTCTTCTTGTTTTACAGCTCTCTAAGAAAATGAGTGATTATTTTTTTAATAAAAATATTAATTTGTATATCATAATATAGGATTATTTTTTGCTTATGTGTCCCAGAACCTTACTTACTTAAGAGAGAATAAAATGTGAACCTTTAGAGCAAACTGTAATGAAAACCTCATTCTTTAAAGTTTATCTGCCTGTGGATACTGAGCCAAAGAAATGCACAAACAGAAGTTAGCAGTATAAAAAGAAAAATACTTTAATGTTGAACTGGCCAACATGAAGCTGGGGAGATTATCCCTTAAAAACTTGACTCCTTAATGACTTGGAGAGTATAGATTATATAAGACAAAACCACAATACACCATGGGTTAGGTGGTTTAAGGTTGTTCTGGGAGCTGATTGGTCAGAGATGAGGTAAGAGTAATAAATCACTTATTCAGTTCTTGAGACAGTTGTGGGGTCTTTTCTAGTATCTTTTTAGGGTGGGCAGTTAAACAGACATGAGTAGAACAAGGATGAAAAGCCGGGTACAGAAAGTCACCAGGGCAGAAAACCACGGTGCTCAGCAAAACTGAGAAAACAAGGACCTCACCCTCGGGGTAATTCTTCCCCCCTAACATATTATTGGTTATGTGCTTTAGAACCCCTGACCTTTCCTTCCCTGGTATGTTGCTGGTTATGAGAATAATGCTGCCTTAAAGGGAAGATGAGCAAGGGTGCTGTTAAATAACCCTTCACCATTAAGCCCTCAAGACAATGAGATTATGACCCACAGCAAATACATCTAGTTCTCAATTGTGTTTCAGCTCCAAGCCCAGAAAAGCAGAAAAATAAGGCAAGCAATTCAATGGCTGATGCCGGGACCAGCGGCATTGACTAATAACCCCCTGCCCTGATACCAACCAGTAAGCGGAGACCATGACCCTGAGGAGAAACAACTGAAAAGCTGACGAGTATATCTTTGGGATTCTTCCCTGAGACCTCCAGATAAATACAATCAAGAGGGAGGGAGGACCCAGAACATAGAGCCCAGGGTGTCTTTCTCTAAGGAGAAAGCATGTGCCTTTCCTCACCCCCTTCTTTTCCCATAATGCTCTCCCTTTTCTCTGGTGCCTTTCCCACCCTCTCTATCCCCCCTCCAGGTGTGTTACTTTTACCCTTCCTTCTCTTAAGCTCCAAGGGCCCTTCTTTCACCTTTGTAACTTATTTCCTGAGCCCATTGCTCACTTCTTCTACCTCTGTGATTTCTAAATAAATTTTCTGTTATAGTTTGAGTCTTGACTATGAATTCTTTCTTAGTCAGAACTCAAGTACCAAGATTGTTGAACCAAGATTCTGTCTGACTCCACTGGTCTAACACTCAGTGCTGTTTTCTCACTGCTAACACCTTTATCTGCTTTCATGGGAATGTAAGCAGGGGGTCTTTTCTCCTTAGGGTTCAGGAACTGAAACATAACTAAGAACAAGATGTAATCTTCAACCTTCTGGAGATCTGAAGCTTGGTTTTCTTTTTTTTTTTCCTTTTTTAAAATTTTAAGTGAGAGGAGGGGAGATAGAGAGACAGACTCCTGCACACGTCCTAACTGGGATCCACTCATCCTCTTAGAGGACCAATGCTCTGCCTATCTGGGTCCCAATCTTGCAATCAAGCTATTTTTAGCACCTGAGGCTGAGGCTCCTCGGAGTCATCTTCAGCAACCAGGGCCAATGTGCTCAATTCAATTGAGCCATGGCTGAGGGAGGAGAAGAAAATGTGGAAGAGAAGGGGGAGGGAAAGGGGAAGAAAAGAAGATGATTGCTTCTCCTGTGTGCCCTGACTGGGAATCAAACTCAGGAATTCCATATACCATGTTAATGCTCTAATACTGAGCCAATAAGCCAGGACTGGAATTTTTCTTTATACATCACAAATCACCATCATATCATGCATTTATGTGAAAAAATATTAAAGAGTGTAAGGTACATTTTCCTTGAAGTGTGAAAAATAACTTCTTTCCCAGTGAGAGAACAGTATAATATCCAGCTTTAATAGCCTCCCCTCAGAGTAAAAAAAAAACCTTTTTATTTCTCTCTATAAAAGAAAGAATGTGTCTATTTAAAAATTTCTTTAATATTTATACTTGTTCTCATTGTCTTCATATGAACCAGGGTCAAGAGTTCATAGGGTTTAATAATAGCATGCCACATTCTTTCCCAGGGACTGAAACCATGAAAAGGTATCCTGAGAAGAAAATCTACCTTATGTTTATTTTTAAGGTATTTAAAAAATATCTTGTTCACATCAATCGAAACTAATATAGAAATTTATATTGATTTTTATTTGTATTTTATGACATGAATTCTGCAAGGAAGAATATCTTATTTTATTTTATTTTTTGAAAAGTCATGTGTATATCCCAAAGTATAACTATTTTCCAAAGCAAACAATGAAACATTTGGAAAATCAGGCATTAAAGTTGAGACAAAAACTAATAAAATTATAGCAATAAAAATTGAAATAACATTAACATTCAAGTTATTTCCTAATTGAACATTAAATATTATTCATACATACTCATATAGTGTATGAATTAACTTTAATTAAGTCTTTAAAACTTGTAAGAGTTACCTAAATTCTAAAAACTAATCTGATGATCTTGATCAGCATAAAAAAAGTGCAAGAGCCAATTGAAATAGGTAGCCACCCTTAAAGCAAGGAAGAGCCAACTGTTGGCATAGTCCTAAAATGCTACTCCTTAAAGGTTGTTAGTAAAACGTAGCTTAAAAGGCTACTCCATTAAGGTAGTTAATTTTCTAATTAATATATTTGACTAAGGTATGTTTTATTAATTTTTTATGAAAAATATAGATATCTACCTCTAAATTTTTTATTGAAAAATTTAGATATCTATTTTTAAAGCATGGGTATGCATGCTTTAAAGGTCCCAAGGTCTGAAGAGATGGGATGTACTCATCTGAAATCATGTGAGATTAACTTAATTAGAACTTCAACTTTCACTACTAATATACTTTATTATATTATATAATATCCTCACACAATTTTAGAAATAGAGTTAACAAGTGACACAGTGAGAATGCAGACATGATAGGAGCAAAGCTGTCTGATAAGGTGACCAGATAGACCTTCCTGTATATCCCAATTTGGACTTTGTTCTTAAACAAGGCAACAACACAGTGTACAGAGGTATGTTATAGAATTGAGCACCTGAAACCTATATAATTATCTTAACAAGTGTCACCCCAATAAAGTGGAAAAAAGACATGTAATTAGGGAGAAAATGCTATTTTCTTTTGTTTTTAAAGAGATTGAGGTTATGAAAGATTTTGAGTAGGTGAATCAATGAATTTCAAAAGCACATTTATAATAATAGCCATTCGTCTCTCCCACTCATCCACTTTCCCTCCATCACCACTCTTCATGGGTAGTTTTTAACTAACCCACTCCTGGGTTCTTTCTGCTCATGACCCTCATCAGCTTTCAGCTTTTTGTGACAATTTATATGATAGAACACTATGCTGGGCTACTCTTGGAAATGCCACAAGATAAACAAATTCTTAAAAACTTTTCTGCCAATGGATCTCTGACTTAAGGGCCTGCTTCTTGAGAAACTCAGCCTGCAATAGTAACCATATTCTGTATTGTCCATGCTAAGACCTCTTGAAAGTGAAAGAGTGTGCTGACCAGATGGAATGCAGTTACAACAAAAACAGCCTACATAGAATAGGCCTGAGTGAACTGAGACATATGGCCACTTTAGGTTATGGTAATACAACCAGGTGTTCCACACCAACTAAGTAGTTGTGGAACATTAGGCTGATTATTAACATAAGCCTCATTTTCTTCATGTGTAAAACCAAGGCAATAATATATGCTTCAATGGAGAATTAAATTTGATTAAGCCAATGTGTAAAAAACATTGGTATAATGCTTGAATTAATACATAGTAGTTTTTAGAATCATTACATTAAATTTATAGATGAAGATATAAAGTTCAGCGAGTTTAAATAAATTAAAATATTACACATACCATTAAGCCAGGACTCAAATTCAGTTTTTGGTTATAAAATTCATCTGAATAACCACGTTGCCAGATTATCTTTTTTATATGCTTCTTCTGCTCATATAAAAAATCCATTCTTTAAAACTTAATAAGCTACTCATCAGTTATCTGATGTATTAGATACTCTTTCAACTGCAAGTGACAAAACAAACAAACAAACAAACAAAAACATCTAACTTAAAGAAAGGAATTTGTTCATACTGAAAAACCTCAGGGGGTTCTGTGTTCAGACCTGGCGGCTTACATGTCCTCAAAAGGTTATGTGAGAATTTAATATCTCTTCTTTCATATCTGGCTGCTTTTCTCAGAGCTGGCTTGCCTTTCAGTCACACTTTTCCACATGTTTGGAAAGATGGCTGTTAGCAGCTCCAGGCCACTGTAGCGTGTAATTCCAGATTTGAGAAAAGCAAAACCCTTTCTTTTCCACCATCTATACTAATCCCTAAAATATTTTTTCTGCTTTTATTTGGCATATATATCCATTAGAGTTTTATACTTTTCCTCTTTTTCAACATCTAATACTTCTCCACTTTCTCTCTCAGTGGATGGCCTGATTTTTCATTTAACTGAGAAAATTTTAAAAAATCAAGATAATTTCCTGTTGCTCCCACCACCAAATTTATTAGCGTCCCTGCATATAAATTTACTTATTGTGTTTTTCTCACTTGAGAGTGGTGAATCTGTTATTGTTCCTCCTACCAAAGATATTATTACATCCCATTTCATCACTAGAGAACATTTTCCTAAGAATTAAGCTTTCTGGGATTTCCCTTATCATTTGTCACTCTACAGAATCATTCATGTCAGCATTTGTTTAAAAGGTAAAACTGATTTCAAATATCTCTTTCAGTACAGTGACTGAAAGAAAATCGATAGCTCAATTTGGCCTTAAAAACTGGTTCAAGATTTAAGTTCTTTTTTCTTTTAATATATTTTATTATTATTAATTCTAGTGGGGTGACACCAATAAATCAGGGTACATATGTACAATGAAAACATCTCCAGGTTATCTTATCATTCAATTGTGTTGCATACCCGTCACCAAAAGTCAAATTGTCCTCTGTCACCTTCTATCTGGTTTTCCCTGTGCCCCTCCCCTCCTCCCTATCCCACTCTTCCCTCCCTCCCCCCATCCCGTAACCACAACTCTTTTGTCCATGTCTCATATTCTCACTTTTGTGTCCCACCAATATATGAAATCATGCTGTTCTCAGTCTTTCTTTTTTTCTGATTTACTTATTTCACTCTGTATAATGTTATCAAGGTACATCCATTTTGTTATAAATGATCCGATGTCATCATTTCTTATGGCTGAGTAGTATTCCATAGTATATATGTACCATAGCTTTTTAATCCACTCGTCTTCTGACGGACACTTGGGCTGGTTCCTGATCTTCGCTATTGTGAACAATGGTGCCACAAACATGGGGGCGCATTTCTTCTTTTCGAACAATGCTATGGTGTTGTTAGGGTATATTCCTATAAGTAGGATAGCTGGGTCAAAAGGCAGTTCGATTTTTAATTTTCTGAGGAATCGCCAAACTGTTTTCCACAGTGGCTGCACCAGTCTGCAATCCCACCAGCAGTGGAGAAGAGTTCCCTTTTCTCCACATCCTCGCCAGCACTTGTTCTGTGTTGTTTTGCTGATGAGTGCCATTCTGACTGGTGTGAGGTGATATCTCATTGTGGTTTTAATTTGCATTTCTCTAATGATTAGTGATGTTGAGCATTTTTTCATATGCCTATTGGCCATCTGTATGTCCTCTTTGGAGAAATTTCTATTCATTTCTTTTGCCCATTTTTTGATTGGGTTGTTTGTCTTCCTGTTGTAGAGTTTTATAAGTTCTTTATAAATTTTAGTCATTAACCCCTTATCAGATGTGCTGTCGAATATGTTCTCCCATTGTGTGGTCTGTCTTTTTATTCTGTCCTTATTGTCTTTAGCTGTGCAAAAACTTTTTAGTTTGATATAGTCCCATTTGTTTATCTTGCCTTTTATTTCATTTGCCCGTGGAGATAAATAGGCAAATATATTGCTGCTACAGATGTTGGAAAGCTTGCTGCCTATGTTTTCTTCTAAGATGCTTATGGTTTCACGACTTACATTGAAGTCTTTTATCCATTTTGAGTTTGTTTTTGTGAATGGTGTAAGTTGAAGGTCTAGTTTCATTTTTTTGCAGGTAGAGGTCCAATTTTCCCAACACCATTTGTTAAAGAGGCTGTCTTTACTCCAATGTATGTTCTTTCCTCCTTTGTCAAATATCAGTTGTCCATAAAGCTGTGGGTTTATTTCTGGGTCCTCAGTTCTGTTCCATTGATCTATGTGCCTGTTCTTTAGCCAATACCAGGCTGTCTTGAGTATAATGGCCTTAAAGTAAACCTTGATATCTGGCAGAGTGATACGTTCTGCTTTATTTTTTCCTTTTAAGATTGCTGAGACTATTCGTGTTCTTTTTTGGTTCCATATAAATTTTTGGAATATATGTTCTATATCTTTGAAGTATGTCATTGGTATTTTAATTGGTATTGCATTGAATTTATAAATTGCTTTGGGTAATATAGACATTTTAATGATGTTTATTCTTCCTAGCCATGAGCACGGTATATGCTTCCACTTGTTTGTATCTTTCTTGATTTCGTTTATTTATGTTTTATAATTTTTCGAATACAAGTCCTTAATCTCCTTTGTTAAATTTACTCCTAGGTACTTTATTTTTTTGGCTTCCATAGTGAAGAGGATTGTTTCCTTAAGTTCTTTTGCTGACAGTTCATTGTTGGTATATAGAAATGCCTCTGATTTCTGAGTATTAATTTTATATCCTGCCACCTTGCTAAATTCATTTATAAGGTCCAGTAGTTTTTTGACTGAGACTTTAGGGTTTTCAATATACAATATCATATCATCTGCAAATCGTGACAATTTTACTTCTTCTTCTCCAATTTGGATTCCTTTTATTTCTTCTTCTTGTCTGATTGCTGTAGCTATAACTTCCAGAACTATGTTGAATAAGAGTGGTGAAAGGGGGCACCCCTGCCTGGTTCCTGATCTTAAGGGGATTGCTTTTAACTTTTGTCCATTTAGTATGATGTTTGCTGTGAGTTTGTCGTAGATGGCCTTTATCATGTTAAGGAATGATCCCTATATTCCCACTTTTCTGAGAGTTTTGAGCATGAATGGGTGCTGAATTTTATCAAATGCCTTTTCTGCATCTATTGAAATTATCATGTGATTTTTGTCTTTCCTTTTGTTTATGTAATGCATCACATTGATTGATTTGCGAATATTGAACCAGCCTTGCCTCTCCAGAATAAATCCCACTTTATCATGGTGTATGATTTTTTTTCATATATTGCTGGATCCGGATGGCTAATATTTTGTTGAGAATTTTAGCCTCTAAATACATCAGGGATATAAGCCTATAATTTTCTTTCTTTGTGTTGTCCTTGCCCCATTATGGGATCAGAATTATGCTCGCCACATAAAAGGAGTTTGGAAGTCTTCCTTCCTCTTGAATTTTTTGAAATAGCTTGAGGAGGATAGGAGTTAGTTCTTTTTTGAATTTTGGATAGAATTCACTTGTGAAGCCATCAGGCCCAGGACTTTTCTTTTTTGGGAGTTTTTTGATAACTGTTTCGATTTCATTTGTTGTAATTGGTATGTTTAGGTGTTGTGATTCTTCCAGATTGATTTTTGGAAGGTTGTATGATTCAAGAAATTTTTCCATTTCACCAAGATTGTCTAATTTTTTGGCATATAGTGCTTCATAGTATTTTCTTACAATGCTTTGTATTTCTGTTGTGTCAGTTGTTATTTCTCCACTGTCCTTTCTAATTTTATTTATTTGAGTCCTCTCTGTTTTTTTCTTGGTGAGTCTAGTTAAAGGTTCATCAATCTTGTTTACCTTTTCAAAGAACTAGCTTCTGGTTTCATTGATTCTCTGTATTGTTTTCTTAGCCTCTATGTCATACATTTCTGCTCTGATCTTTATTATTTCTTCGTTCTACTAATCTTGAGTTTTATTTGTTGTTGTTTTTCTATTTCTTTTAGATGCAGGGTCAGGTTACTTATTTGAGCTTTTTCTATCACTTACGATATGCCTGTAGTGCAATAAACTTCCCTTTCAGAACTGCTTTTGCTGTGTCCTATATTTTGAGTTGATGTATGCTCATTATCATTTGTTTCAAGAAACTTTTTTATTTCTTCTTTGATCTCATTGTTAATCCATTCATTATTTAATAACATGCTATTTAGTTTCCAAGTGTTTGAGTATTTTTCAGTTTTTCTTTTATGGTTAATTTCTAGTTTCATGGCATTGTGATCAGAGAAAATGCTTGATATGATTTCAATCTTCTTAAGTTTATTGAGGCCATTTTTGTGTCCTAATATGTGGTCTATCCAAGAAAACGTACCATGAGCTCTTGAGAAGAATGTATATTCTACTGCTCTTGGGTGAAAAGTTCTGAAGATATCTATTAAATCAAGTTGATCTAGTGTCTCCTTTAAGTCTGCTGTTTCTTTATTAATTTTCTTTCTTGAGGATCTATCCAATGTTTTTAGTGGGGTATTGAAATCCCCTACTATAATAGTATTGCTGTTAATCTCGCCCTTTATATCCATCAAAGTCTGCTTTATGTATGCCGGGGCTCTTATATTTGGTGCATAGATATTTATAATAGTTATATCTTCCTGTTGAGTTGTTCTCTTTATCATTATGTAGTGTCCTTCTTTATCTCTTACTACAGCCTTTGTTTGAAGGTCCATTTTGTCTGATATAAGTACTGCTACCCCTGCTTTTTTTTCATTTCCATTTGCATGAAATATGTTTTTCCATCCTTTCACCTTCAGTCTATGTGCATCTTTTGTTTTAAGGTGTGTCTCTTATAGACAGCATATGTATGGGTCCTGTTTCTTTATCCATACAGCTCCCCTATGTCTTTTGATTGGATCATTTAATCCATTTACATTTAAGGTTATTATTGATATGTAGTTGTTTATTGCCATTTTATTCTTTAAAGCTGTATTCTTCTTTTGCTCTATTCTTTTCTCCCTTTAAACTATTCACAACAGGCTCCTTAGTATCTCTTGCAGAATTGGTTTGGTTTTTATGAATTTCTTGAGGCTCTCTTTTTCTGGGAACCTCTTTATTTCTCCTTCAATTTTAAACGTTAGCCTTGCTGGATAAAGTTGTCTTGGTTGTAGGTTCTTGTTCTGCATTACTTTGATTATATCTTGCCATTCCTTTTTGGCCTCAAGTGTTTCTGTTGAAGAGTCCGATGTCATCCTGATGCGGGCTCCTTTATAGGTGATAGCCGTTTTTTCTCTAGCAGGTTTTAAGATTTTTTCTTTATCCATTAGCTTTGGTATTTTAATTATGATGTGTCTTGGTGTAGATCTTTTTGGGTTTCTCTTTAATGGAGTTCTGTGTGCTTCTTGAACATGTGGAGTGTTTCCTAGCCTTAATTTAGGGAAGTTTCCTGCTATGATTTTATTGAACAAAGTTTCCATTTCTTGTCCTTTCTCCTCTTCTTCAGGTACCCCTATGATGCGAATGTTGTTTCTCTTCAGGTTGTCACAGAGCTCCCTTAGAGTTTCTTCACATTTTTTGAGTCTCTTTTCTTTTTTCTTCTCTGCTTCTGTAACTTTGTTTATTGTGTACTAACTCGCTGATTCAATCCTCAGCATGATTCATCCTGCTTTTAATTCCTTTCATTGTGGTCTTCAGTTCTGATACTGTATTTGTCATTTCTGTCTGATTCTTTTTTATTATTTCAATTTCGTTTTTTATACTTGTTATCTCTTTATTTAGGTGTTTATAATGACTATCCAATGTTGCTCTAATTTCTTTGAACATCCTAACTATCATTATTTTAAATTCTGCTTCTGGTAATTTGGTTATATCTGATTCATTCAGGTCCTTCTCTGGGGATTTCTCTTGATTCATTTGGTTTGCATTCCTCTGCCTGCCCATTTTGTCTGTATAAGCAAGTTGTGGGCACTGGAGTCCAGTAGATGTTGCCTTTGTGTTCTCTAGGTGTGGTCTGTCTGCAGGCCCGCCACCCCCTCTGCCGCTGCCTAGGGCGGTTGGGTATGTGCGTTGCCAGCACCAGCCCACTGTGGCTTTTCCTGTGATTTCTGCCTCTCCTCTGTGGGAGGGACTGTCACTCAAGCCACAAGCCTTAGCACCAAGGGTAGAGGTAAGCAGCTTTTCTCAGCTGCGGACCCAGCCTGTTTCCGGAATTCCGCCCAGAACCCACAGACAAAGCCTGCTCGCCACAGTTTCGCAGGTTCGGCGGGGCTTTTGTCGTGCTCTCAGCTGTGAACCTTTGCCTGTCCAGAATTTAGCCCCACCTTTGAGGCCAGGGCTTTTCTGTGCAGAGTCGCAAACCTAGGTTTCTTGAGCTGGGCATGTTTGCTGGCTTCCACTCAGCTGCGAGCTTCCGCTCATCTGGGACCCTACCCTGCCTCCGCGTTCGGAGCCCGCTTGTGCATGTACGATGGCAAACCGTGGTTACTCCGGCCGGGCTGGGGTAGTAGTGTGAGCTCAGCTGTGAGCTTCCACTTGTCTCGGGGTCTACCCCGTCCCTGTGTTCGGAGCCCACTGTGCATGTAGGATGGCCAACCGTGGTTTCTCTGGTCGGGCGGGGCTGGTAGCTTGGTCTCAGCCGCAAGCCCCTGCCCGTCCATGGTCCTATCCCCGTCCCGCGGTCAGGGCCGGCTTGCGCAGGTTTGCAGAGCAGATTTCTGCCCGTTCTTGGCCTCCCGCTTTGTCCCCGTCACTGGGATTACAGGTGGTCCGCATATTCAGGACTGCTTTCGTGCTTCCCTCTGTCCCTGCTGGGCTAGACCGAGCTCACACCGGCTTGGCCTCCGCCCACGCTGACAGAACAGCGTTTGAGCATCCTGCCGCCACCATATCCTTCAGCAACCCTCAGCAGAGTAGGAAGGGACCTAATACTCTACACTGTAGGCCTGGGAGCTCCCTCACTTGTTTCACATCTCAAAACTGTCCAAACGCCTCTTCTAGGCTCTGGGACTGCAGGCTGGGGCTTGGTTCCTGGGACCCAGGTCCCTCCCTCTCCGCCAAACTCTCCTCCCGCCACGCGGGTCTCTCCGGGCTGCCGTTTGCTCCGGGTAGTTGGGCAGCCCTCTTCGCATTTTCACTATTCCTACCAGTCTCAATGTGGCTTCTTCTGTGTTCCTTGGTTGAAGAGTCCACTTAGTTTAGTTTAAAGTTGGTTTATCCAGATGATGGTTCTTAAAATTGAGTTATAATCCACTTTGGTTCTGGGAGTTGGAAGTTGGTACATCCGCCTACTCCGTCGCCATCTTGCTCCTCCAAGATATAAGTTCTTTTTACATTGAATTTAATCTGTTGAAATGTCTTCAAAATATAACTCTTCCTATATGCATTTTATCACTCCTCATTTTTTCTGCCTGTGTTTTCCAAAGAAATGCCTCTGATGGTGTCCTATTTTTTATTCCCTCAGGTCCTTAATTTTCCTTAATTGAGAATGAGCAGTGACAATAACTAAATAATTGGGTGAAACCAATTCCTGTGATTATAGTAGCTACTTCATAAGTAAAACTTTCTACTCAAGTTCCTGGGATTCAACTGACTTTTAAATTTCTAATACCCCAAAAATCTGTAAAAATGATTTTGAGAAGATGATTTTAGGTAAATATAGTGCGTTTATGATGCAATTTTATTTAGACAAGTTCATGTACTTTTATTTTTACTAGATTTAGTATATATTTGATATTGAAGAGGATGGTTAGGCTATGACATCAGAGATGGGTATTTTGGAAAGTGAATAGAATATTTAAGTTATTACTTGGGTACACATAATCATGAAGTAAAATGGTGGTGATGGTGGAGGAAGGGTGTACATGATGTAATTTGACCTAAAATTTATAATCTCTGGAAATAAAAAAAAAAGTTATCAAGGAAGACAGTGTTGGTTTTCAAAGAGAAGAAGCTGATATGTTAGCTAAACTTAATAAAAAAATTAGATCACTTTAGAATTTGCAAAGTTCATTGGTATTGTTTATCTTATTTGAAAATGCCACAACCTTGAAAGAAAGTATTACTATATTTTTAAAAGGTACAGAAACTAAAGCTAAACAGATTAATTAACTTGACCAATAAGTAGGTCAAACCTAGGCTATCAGTAGGAAAAATGGCAACCTGGATCTAGACATATATATGCTTATCATTATAGCACAGACCTATGATAGTTATAATCTGAAGAGGGTCCCAAATGAATTCTACCTTTTAGTATTCACATTTCTATGTAGTCTTCACCCACAATGAATTAGGACTGGTACTGTGTAGACATAAAACATAACACGTTTCTTCCTTGCTGTCTTGAAATGAGTACTCATGAGAAGCCAGCTGCCATTTGAGAAGTGCCATAGTTGGAGGCTCCAAGGAAAGTCAAGCTAGCTGTGTGGAGAGGCTACAAGAGGAAAAAGAGCTCTTTCATTAGCACCTTTAGAGGTCCTGTCTGAGGTATCCAGCAGGTGAATGAAGAAGCTCTCTGCAAGGTAGAGTCTCATTGAATCTGACTGCCAATTCAGGAATACTTCAAACAAAATATACCCAGCTGAGCTCACTTCACGCATGTGATAATAAATAATTGTTTTAAGTCACCAAGTCAATCAAGTTCAAGCATGCTTTGTTATGCAATATTAGATAACCATATCTCTGTCTGTCACCAAGGGTGAAAAAGAAGCAGAAATAAAGGGACTTTATAAAGTAATTCACAGGAAGCTGCATTGTAAATTTTGAAAAAATGTTACTTACAATATATGGATATAGTGAAATACACAGAGATTCAGAAGTCATTGCCCTGAATTTGAATCTTTCTCTTCACGTTCCTGTACCTTGTGATTCCTTGATAAATCTCACTTGAGCTCTCTCAGAGTTTGAGCTTGGAATTCATTCACCATATGCTGTTTAGCACCCATTAGTCACGAGGAATTGTGTCTCATTCAGGAGACTTAATACGGAATAAAACAAATACAATCAATGCCAAATCAAGATTATTGTCTAATGTTTATGCAATGAATGATATTAATTTATGCAGCCTTAATTGACATAAAAGGACTCAATTTTTCACTAATTATTGGTAGTCACCATGCTAATGCTGGTGGTGGCAACTGTTACCTATATTGTGGTTATTATTATTTATTTTTGTTCAGCAAGAGTAAAAGAAGTAGAGACAGACTCCTGCATGAACCCTGATCGGGATCCACCTGGCAAGCCTGCTATGGGGCAATGCTTTACTCATTTGGGGTGTTGTTAGTTTCTCAGCAATGGAGCTCTTTTTAGTGCCTGAGGCAGAGGCCATGGAGTTATCCTCAGTGCCTAAGGCCAACTTACTCCATTCAAGTCATGGCTGCAAGAAAGGAAGAGAAAGAGAGAGAGAAGCAAGAGGGTGAAGGGTGGAGAAGTATATAAATGCTTCTCCTGTGTGTCTTGACCAGGATTCAAACCCAGGACAACCAATCACTGGGCCGATGATCTACCACTGAGTCAACTGGCCAGGGCTACAGAATAATTTTATTTTGAGACAATCATAACATTACACTGGGTAATAAAATTTTTGTTACATCCACAAAAACACTTTTTCTTACCTAATTCAAGTGTGCTGATCTCAAATATGACATTGGTTTTTCTCTGTAAGCTACAATATTTTTTCAAAGAAAGATTTTAGGTTTTCATCTTATTGTAAAATTTTCAACATTTAATTTTACATAATGAAATAGAATGTCTTCTTGGTCATCATTTTGTGAAAATATAATAATTTATATAATGCAGTAAATACACTAAAAATATAATTGCATCAGAATTTGTCTACAATATCAAATAGAGCATATTAAGACACTTATTTTAATCATAAAATTTGCGGAAAACTTATTTATATTCTATTCATGCAAAAATTTGCGTTTGTAGCTCTTGTGTTTGTATACTTATTGAGGACAATCTTGTTTGATGCTCCAGCAGTAGTCTGCCATCATATTTCTGTCCCATTGCCCTTGATAATGCTCTTCCGTTGTCTTTAGATCTTGATGAAAGCGTTCTCCCTGCTCATCACTAACAGCTAAAAGATTTTTGGAAAACTTAACAAGGTGATTAAGCCAAGTTTTATGTGAAGTGGGGGGAAAATGATCCTGTCTCAATTAACTACAGGTTCCTTCACAATATTTTGCATCTCTACTTCCAGAGCTTCATGTTTCAGCCACTTCTTCTGTGTCCAGTATTTCTCCTGAGCTCAGCTGTCCCACAAACACAGAAAGCAAGGATACTTTGTGAAAGCTCTCTGTTGTCCTAGCAGAAAATTTGTCATTTTAAGATCCACACAAAGGATCTAGTTATGCTCCTCATACTTCAGAAAGTCAAGGACAATTTTTATGTCATTATAATCTTCTCGCAGATGATTTGAAAAACCAATCGGAACCACTGCATAAACATTTCTATTGTGTAGGAGAATACATTTCAGAATCTGTTTAGAGCTGTCAAGAAATAGCTGCCATTCTGTCGGACTGTAAGTGGGAACACCTAGCTGGCTGAGAAGACTACTGATATCATGACAGTAAACAAAGTGTTTGTCTTTGGAAAAAAAGTTTACAAAACTTTGTTCATGCTTACTGAAATGCAATACTTTAGCTGACTGGTGAAGTCCATTCTTTTCTTGAAGCCTGGAGGCTAATAACTCAGCTGCTTTCTTTGATAGGCCCAGATCTCTTACTAAGTCATTCAATTTTGATTGGGTAAACAGCTGAGGGGTTAATGCCTGCTTTGCATTAGAACAAGACCCTTCAGATTCTAAAACCATTTTCTCATGCATCTTATCAAAATACACTTGGTCACCATGTTCGCTTTCTTCATCCTTAGAAGAAATAAAACCATTGAAAACTGGAACTGGGAGTGTCTCAGAATGTGGGATAGGTCGTATTGCTGAAGGAATATTGGATATGCGATCATATGCCATTTTTTCTTGCCGATGCCTTTTGTATGGATCAGATAGAAATAACAGTCACTCCTTTGGTCCTTAGGTTCACGCCAAACCATGGGAATACCAAAAGGCATTCCTTTCTGTTTTCCTTTTGTCCAGTCACTAAGCATTTTCTCACAATTATGATACACAATATGAGGAGCCCAATTCTTGTCTTGATCACCAAGGGGAACTTGAAAATAAGCAATATATGCACGTGTCATAAATTATGGAATATTGTGCCTTTGACGTTGAAGTGTGTAATAGCCACATATATAACTGAGGGTGTCAGAAATATTCTCACATTTATGACTACTCGAAGAAGGAACAATTCAATCTTAAAACAAAATAAGAGGGTGCTTTCATCAGATAATAATCTTATACATTTAAAAACAACTACAATTATGTAAAAATGGTGTTTGTAAAACATTCATTGCCTTGTGGTTATGTTCAATCCAAGAGTCATTTCCCTTTAACTACAATTTATAAAGCAATGCATACCATTAAATGTAACCAAAAGAAATTAAAATTGCATAGAAACTAGAGCATCCACCTAAAAATAGATTTTAGATTTGGAATTAGCGAAGCAGAGTTATATAGAAACAGTTCTAAAACCTCATGCAGTAGTAAATTTAAAAAAAAAAACCATGTTCCCCAGTGTAATGAGGCTGTTACTAAAGCCACCTTATTCCAGTTAGAGATGCACTCTGGAAACTAGATATTGAGTATTTTAATCTAAGCACAAAGTTATACAGAAATATTCCATCCTCTTTCAAGATATCCCTCAAGGTGTCACACATGACTGCAGTTGGTAGGTGAGACTTAAAAAGAGAGCACTTATGTCCTAGATATTTGGCTCAGTGGTAGAGCGTCAGCCTGGTATCTGGAAGTCCTGGGTTTGATTCTCAGCCAGGGCACACAGGAGAAGTGCCCATCTGTTTCTCCACCCTTTTGCCTCTCCTTTTTCTCTATCTCTCTCTTCCCCTGCTGCAGCTAAGTCTCCACTGAAACAAAGTTGGCCCATGGCACAGAGGATGGCTCCATGGCTTCTGCGTCAGGTGCTAGAATAGTTTTGGTTGCAAGGGAGCAACACCCCGATGGGCAGAGCATCATTCCCTGGTGGGCATGCGGGTGGATCCCATTGGGCTTCATGAGGGAGTATTTAAATCAGCCTCCCTGCTTCTCACTTCAGAAAAATACAAAAGAACCCCACACAAAATATTTATAGTGGCGAGGTTTAACTAGAATGGGAGTTGTTCATTGAAATCTTTCTAAAAACTATACACAAGATTAATATAACAATAAAGAGTTAAATGGATACCCCCACTGTCTCAAGAAAGAGTTCATCAGAAGTTCTTCATACTATACTCCAGTGGTTCTCAAACTTTTTGAAGTCTGGATGCATTTAAAATCCTACAAATAATTGTAGGTGCACGATATACAAATTTCTGAGAAATATGTAATAATAATTAAATCAAATATTAAAGAAAAAAATTAAATCCAAGCATGCTTTTATGATAATTAAATAAAATAAATACTACAAAATTAAATTTATTCTGACATTAAAAAGCATTTTTATGTTACATTTTTTGAGTTATGCTTTTTAGAATTTATAAAAAAGGAGGGTTAAAAATTAAAAAATGATAAAAAAGTTATCTTTTTATATATATAGTACATTCTTAGTAAGATTTAGTAAATTCAGCAGGTCCCAGCACAAATATGTTTTTTCATTCTTGTGTTTATGAGAAACATGAGCCTGATATGTCCTAGTGATTTCTTTGAAAGGCAAACTCATTTCCTCTTCAATACAATGAATAATTCCTCTCTTATTACTCTTAATTGTGTTGAATGCAGAAAACCCTCACCATACATATCATCTTAACTTTACACCTACAAAGGATAGAAGAAATTTGCCCCCAGTTTTTACGGGGAACATGGGAGATAGTGTAAACAATCCAGCATCACAGCTTAACAGCCTTTTGCAACCTAATCAGGCAAGTGAGGTGGGGGATTTGGCAGCCTGTCAGCTTACAGCCAATTCCCCACACCTTTGTCCCCTCAAAATCTATGCTCCAAAAACCCTGTTGGTTTTTTGTTCCCCAACAGGCACATATTTCTCTGGAATACCATAGGGCGCACCTGGAAATCTTCTAGCTCACACTTTGAGAACCATTGCTATACTCAATAAGAGAAGATAATAATTGGTAAGTAGTCTTACAATTTTTAATGGCTGAATAAAATATTACTGTTTGTGTGTGGAAGAGACTGACAGCTGTGTTAGGGTTCAAATGAAGGGCATACAGTCTGTAAAAAGGCCATGGCACCCTGCCTGAGCATCTACTACTGCCACACCAGAGCACACAGCTGCCTTGATACCCAGGCCCATTGCTACAGACAAAATGCTGACACTGTGTGAATGATAATTTTACCCACTTTTTCAAACATGAAACTGAATGAGAGGACATTCTGTGTCTTTTATGTACTAAAGCACATTGACCTTGCAATTAATTGCCAAGGTGACAGTAGTTACTTTGCTAGATGATAACAACAACAAAAGTCAGCAGTGTGGATTGACTCAGGGAGAACCATGGCACCAGGAGTGGGGGTGCAGGTGGGTGGAACAGAATCAGCACATTCACACTGCCATGGAAATTATACTAAAATGAAACTGTGGACATCCAGGACAATTAAGGGCTATTACCAGCCATAACCAAATAAAGAACATGTTTTTGAAAACAAAACAAAAAATAAATAAATGAAAGAAAGAAAAGGTACTAAGTATGTGAACTAAGAAATTTGTATGACACAACGTGGTTCTGATAATGATATTTGAGGGAATGTTTTTCATTTTCTGAGACAAGTATCTATAATGTTTAAAGACTTGAAATAATGGGGTTGAGCTTTATGACTAAGTTAGCACTAAAACCCTTTCATTAAAATAAAGTTCAGCATTTCTCCTCAGTCTTCTGGTGATATTATTTGTCCCTGTGTCTACATCTCTGGGTCAGAAAACTCCCTTGGAATTCTCATGACTAAGCTAATTTCACTAACTTGGTCAAGGGAGTGCTTTCCAATGTTCTTTTATAGACAATCATTGCTACAGAATGGCTCCTAAGGTTTAATATTTTATCCTAACTCAAATCACACAGTCCATAATTTTCTGGTATCCGAACAAGCCTAGTGGGCAGGCACGAAAAAATTTGGTCACAAACACTAGTAATCAACATTTTCACTGAAGCTTTAATAAGGGGCCTGTGGCTACAATGCCATTTGCCAATTGACAGAAGCCCTTCTATCAACCTCAGCCATGAATGTGATTTATTTAAAAAAGGAAAAGAAGCAGAAGCCATCTGGGTAAAATTCACTGCCTGTGGTATAAACCTTGACTAGTCCAGCAGAACACCATCCAGTACCAAAACCGATGATTAAAGGGAAAAAATTGGACTAAATAATAAAGAAAATATGGGCAAAGAGAGGTAAACCAAGATCTTTTGAGTATTCAAATGACAGAGCTAATGCCCTTTAGCTATAATGATATATTTTTTTAAGAAGTAAAATATTAGATCTTTTACATTGATGTTTCTGGAAGGGGTGCTTGGAATAGTTAATGGTGATGATGATGATAATAATGAAGATGACAATAATAAAATATGGGCAATCACTAATACTTTTTAAGACCAGGTACCATAATTGATTGTTAGTTTACATATTTTCATTCTGACCCTCACAAGTGAAAGTTCTAAAAGGTGATTAAATGTTCTAACCTCTCAGAATCAGTAAAAGATACAGCCAGATGGACCCAGATGGTTTGATTCTTGAAAGTTCACTCTTAACCATTATGTCCTGCCATGTCTCCACATCTATCCACACAGCAGATGAGAATTAACTTATATGTGAAATTTCACAGTGGGTGAAATAAAACTATCACCTGAGTGGTTTCTCTGAAACAGAAACATGTACAGTAGTCTAGTGGTACCCAAATTTAGAATTAAAACCAATAACACATTGCAGCAGCAAAATACCATTGCTTTTAATCTTACATTCTAGTCAATCGAGAGCAAGGTATAGTGATAAGCATTTCTGAGTATGTACCAGATGCCAGACATTGTATTATGCATTTCCATAATTTATCTTATTTGATTAAATAGAAAATGATATGTTTAAAGAATGAATCAAAGAGTGGGTGAACAATCTTGGCTATTATTTTTGACACTATACATAATTTTTGGTTTTTTTCTTTATTTGGTAATTAAACAATATTAAAATGTTCAATAAAACAGCTTGATTTCAAAATCTGTGTTAATTTTTGGAATGTATTTAATCCCTAGTTTTTACTAATGTTCTAGATATTGTTGTGATAGCATTCTCTTCTTGACTATGCAATAATATATTTTTAAATATGTGCATTCATGTGCTTCACTTTAAAAAACAGGTAGATTAAGACTTCTTATGTTTAATAGGCTTCTACAATAGGTACATTCTCTTGATTTCTATTAATATTAATATTCCTTATTTAAAATTAAGCTTGCAATAACTATTTGCTTCCTTTTCATAAAAAAATGGAATAATGTAACATTAGTTGTGACTATTGTGCAATTGCTATATGTCAAATTCTGCTGTAAGTAAACTAAGTCTATTAGTTGCATTAACCTCTAATGGACAAATTATGTAGGTACTATTACTATCATACTTAGTTTACATAGTAAGACTCTTAAATTTAAACTAAGATTAAAAATTTAGCAATATTCATTGCCTTGTAATTAAAAAGGATATAACTAAGGTCAACTTGAAGATACTCTACAAGTTCTTGTCATAATATGACAGTAAAAGTGATTCTCTGGAAAAAGATCAAGTTTTAAAACTAAATGGGAACAAGACCAAGTATCATCTAGAAGCCAGTTTCTTATTTTCATAGTACTGTGGGAAACTTTTATAAGGATGGGAAAATTGGGTTTACTGAAAGTAACATTTTGATGAAGTGCTATTGAAGTATAATATTCTATAAAATCCCATGTTATGTTAGAAAGAGTCAGATGACAACAAAATATATTATGACATAAACATAATTTTACATTTGGTGTTTTCTCCTAAGTTGTGGTATAGTGATTACTTTGGTGTTTTCTGTAATGTGTAAAGCATATTTCCCAACTTTTTTTTTTTTTTAAACTTCTTTTTATTTTATTCATTTTAGAGAGGAGACACAGAGTTAGAGAGAGAGAGAGAGAGAAAGAGAGAAAGGGGGGAGGAACTGGTAGCATCAACTCCCATATGTGCCTTGACCAGACCAGTGCAGGGTTTTGAACTGGCGACTTCAGTGTTCCCAGGTCGACGCTTTATCCACTGCACCACCACAGGTCAGGCCATATTTCCCAACTTTTAAGTCCCGATCTTTGCCCAGTGACCTTCTGAAACCTGGTTTTACAAACTTTTTTTATTCTTTATCATCTAAAGAGTAGCAGCACTTAAAATTAATACTATGCAAATGTGATATTCTTTTCAGTCTTCGCTTGATTTTCTCAACTTGTTTATAAATCTCCTGGTCAAGTCTCATGACTTTTACAAACCTGCTCTTTCCTATCACTTCTATGCTGCTAATAGTAATTTCTTAACAGGGATATTTAGATTCATTGGTTAACTTATTAACTGTATTATTATTAACAAGAAGACCAAAACTAATTCAGTATTAAAATGAGTATGGATTCTAGGAAGAAGGCAGTGGGGGAAGTTGGAGGAGGTTATAGATGGGGATAAATGGTGTTGGAAGAAGACTTGATTTGGGGTGGTGAACACAAAATACAGTGTACAGATAATGTGTTGTGAAATTGTGTAACTGAAACCTGTATAATTTTATTAACCAGTGTCCCCCTGATAAATTTAATTAAAAGAAAACTGCTCCCCCCCAAGTATGGATTAAAAAGTTGTCTTTCTTACATATTTTTAAGGAGAACGTTGATCCTCATTCTCTTGATATGTTGATTCAACTACACTTTTCATTTGGGAAATGTTTTTTAAATTGGTATGGTTTTAATACTGCCAACCTTAAACATTTATTTAGAATCTTTGTGAATAAAAGATTGCACAGGATATCAAATAAAAGTTACTAAAAAGACTGTGTCCTACAATTTCGATGAGTGATTTTAAAACCTTACTGGGCAGATGTCACCCTAGTTTTTTTGCTTAAAGGGCAAATTTCCAAGTGTTTCTGAGAATCTGATTCAATAGGTAAAGAACACACCCTGAGACAATACATTTTAAATGAGCTCAAACTGCATCTTAAATGACTCCAATGTGGACTATTTCACTACTTGAGAAATGTTGCTTGAGTTACTTACAATTTTTGGTAAAAATGTGGTTAAATATTTTAAAGAAAAGTATTTTCTTTAAAATGAGACACATGTTCAGTACTTATTTTGACAATCTCTACTGAGTTTTTTTTTTTTTTTGCTTTTCCTTTTACAGCTTGATTGCTCTTTGCATTTGCTTATGACTTTCATAAAAACTTCAGCCGTCTTCAACAATGCACATAATATATAACCTTCAGGGAACTTTTGAAATGCCCTCTCCAAATATTCCTCAAATGATTGAATTAAACCTCACTCTCTCTTTGTAGTGCTTAATTTGAACCATTTATGACATTTATACAATGATTTATAGAAGATTCCTTTATTTCACTTTTTTATCTCTCCTTTAACTATTTTTCTAGAGAAAAAGAATCATACACACACACACACACACACAGAAAATGTAAATAAAGCGTTTCAACACATAAGTGTAAAGGGTTTCAACATAACCTGAAAATAAGTTTTACTTTAATGCTATATACATAATATGAAATGTCTAAAGTAGTTATAAATTAACCTAAAAATTAAGATGAAATATTATTGAGCAAATTTATATTTTCTTTTTGAAACTAATTGAAAACTGAAAAGATTTGCAAAATCTTTAGTTTCTTAACCTAATTCACTGATTTGTTTTGCTTTTGTGTAGTTAAGCTAGGAAGTGGAGGAGTAGTGGAAGATAAGATTATAGAAATAAGAACATCATCAAATGATTTATTTATAATTTAGTATTGTTGAGAGCATTTATATTTGGTTGCTATAGATTCAAATGAATATGGAAAAATAGTCTTGAATTTACAATTATAATTCAATATTGAGTATAATTCGAAGTTGAATTCAGGCTGATGTTCCATTCTTATTTTATATACATACATGGCTCCAAGCAGAAATGAAGAGGTATAGAGAGGAATAAAAGAAAGAGAAAAAGCATTAACACACCGGGGATAATGCCTAGGTCTGTATCCAGGAAACTAAATCTGAGTCACACTACTTACTACCTTTACCTTTGGAATGCTGAATGTTAATGGGAGGTCTTTTGGGTAGGAGGAACATTAGTGAGACAGTGCTTCATAGCAGAAACCTAGATAAAGGGTAATGCAAATTGCAACATGATACCAACTCTCCCCAGAGTATCCCTTAGCTAATACCTGGATTTATTCTAAGAAGAACAACAAGAAATAAATCAGTCCTATAAATCAGGATCTATGTATACATTCTATTCTCAAAAGAAGAAAAGGAAAAAAGAAAAAGAAGCAAATCGATGAATCAACATTATAAGTAGAATTGTTAAAGAGACAAATACTTGAAGAATTGAAGCAAATAAAACATGTTGACTGATTTCAGGATAGTGTTTGAAGTTAAAAAAATAAAAAATTATAAGAAAATCATAGAAATCATAACATCAACAACTATATCCAGGAAAAGAGTAAATAGCTAGAAGAAACCACACAAAATAAAATAAAAATGACAAGACAAAGTTCAAGTATATAACTCAGTATTATTAACTAGAGTCATCATATAGTACCTTAGATCTCCAGAACTTATTTATGCTGTATAACTAAAACTTTGTGCTCTTTGAATAAGATCTCATTTCTCTGACTCTCTAGCCCTTGACAACTGCCATTCTCATTTTTCCTTTTATGACTTTGACTTGTTTTAGATTCCATGTGCAAGTGAGAAAATACAGTAGTTGACTTTCTATGCCTACCTTATTGTACTTAACATAAAGTATTCTTAGTTTACACGTTGTCACAAAAGGTAAGATTTCCTTCTTTATTAACGGTAAATTGTTCACTGAATATAAATACCACTTTATCTTTATCTATTTATCTGTCTATGAACAGAAACATTTAGGTGTTTCCATATCTGGAATATTGTGCATATTGCTGAAATAAACATGGGGGTGCAGATATTTCCTCGAATACTGATTTAACTTTCTTTGGCTATTTATTCAGAAATGGGATTGCTGATCATATGGTAGTTTTATGAAGAACCTACATAGAGTGTTCCAAAATGGTTGTATCAGCTTACATTCCTATCAACAATGTACAGTGTTCCTATTTCTCCACATCCTTGCCACCACTTCTAATTTTATGTCTTTTTAATTTTACTTGAGCTAAGAGAACAGACTTTGAGTATTCTTACTGCACACACTTTAAATATATATAATTTTTCTTGGTCAATATATAATTTTACCTTAATAATGCTGAAATAAAGAGTATTTATAACTTCTATTAAATTTAGCTTTAAATCCTAGCTCTGAAAATCATCTCTCTTTCTGTCTCTCTGTACTCTTTCACAGACATAGCCTTTCACCCTTGATGATAAGCAACCTCGAGGCAGTAGAAGACAGTAACCCAGACCTGCTTAATGATCGCAAGGTCTGGACCTTTGGCAGGTTAATGATAACATCTTGACCTAAGTTATGTTTCAGCTCTTAAGCCTAAAGGTAGAATGATATTTTGACTATTTTCCAATGTAACTAGACAGAGATACACAGGAACAGACTTCAGATCTGTCCTCAAGACCTAAAGAAACGATTTATTATCTTTACCTCACCTCTGACCAATCAGGTTCCAGGATGACCCAGGACGTTTAATCTACTGTGACTTGTAATTTTGTATTATATAATCTATAACCTACATATACCATCAAGGAGTTTGGGATTTTAAGCATTAGCTTCCTATTCTCCTGGGTGGTGCCATTTGTAATCAAATAGCTTAGGTTTCTCTACTGTAAATCTCAGTGTTTAGCATTTGGCTTTGCTAACTAGAGCAAGGTGAATGAACCTTTTCTATTCTGCAACTGTGCTAGGGAGAAAATAAAAATGTAGAGTGATAACAGGCTATTCTGCTGTTATCTGACTTATACAAATTTTACATCTTTCATGGAAGAGCCATTTATTTGTGTTTGTATCACAAGCAACTGAATAAAAAAGACCAAGAGAAAAATTATGATTTCAAAAACTCTATGTCCACATCATTATTCAGACAAGATAAATTCTCAACTTGGAAGTAGGTTTCCTTAATTCCAAATAAGAGGAAGAGCAAGAGGGAGAGAATGGGTCAAGCTGATGACAATTGGCAACGTACAACACCATGTTTCATAAAAATTAATCTCCACAAAAGACAACAAAAGTATAAGAATACTTGAAGATGTTGGTAAATATTGTGGCATCTTAATAAAGACTCAACATCTGCCTAATTTGTGTTTTGAAAAATAAAAATTAGCATTTATCTTGGTAACATTACTTATTGAAAATTTTTAAGAAATAAAAAGTTAACTTGAGCCTATAGATAGAAATGGAACATTGATTTTATAATAAAAATATAGATAATGATCAACACCAAGACTTACCTTGATTTATATCTAGATTTGAAGAATAAAAAATAATTCAATTGTCATCTAGGCAGAAAAAAAATTTCAGATTTTTCACTGTAGTCTATGAAGTATTATCACTACTAGAACTAGCCTCCCTTAGTACACATGTAGAAATTTAGAAAAAGCATATGAAGCAACTGTTTTCTTGTGTCCAACAACAGGCAGCAGAAGTGTGTGATTTAACAGAGAAGAGACTCAACAAGATATGCGCTCAAGGTGCCAGCTTACTCTCTGAAAGCAATTTCCAGCAGGCTGCCCAGTGATGGGAAATCCAAAAGAAAATAGCATGATTTGCCCAATGTAAGAGTCAGATACCAAAGTCTGGGGCAGTCAAGGCAGAACTAGTAGGACAGACTCAAAGAGAGAAGAGGGCTTCATGAGGAGAGAGCTCTGTGAAGATATACAGGGAGAGTCCCTAGAGGTTTTGAGTGAGTGATTATCTGTTTCATGAAGTAAAACTATGTGAGAGAGGAAAAACAATGACCAGCAACAGGCCAAAAGAAGTCCTGGAGCTCATACCCGCCTTGGAAGGGTTTGCATTGGTCTAGCTGGAGAGAAAGACATGTGATACACTGAGTATCAGATGTAGTTCTCAGATGAATCACACGGTAGTAGTGGGCCAAATTAGCTAGAGTCAAGATTGCTCTGCACCCATCATAACCAAATTTACATGCAATCCACAAAATTATTTGGCTCACTCCAAGTACCTTAAGTGCGTATCGGAACAAAACCCATTTGTCTTAAAAAAAATAGAATAAGATACTTAACAGCATAAAATTCAAAATGCCTATAATACATTAAAAAAATTATCAGAAGTGCAAAGAGGCAGGGAAATTTGACTCATAATAAGAAGAAAAATTAATTGATAGAAACAGACCAATAAATGACAGAAACAATAGAATTAGCAAAAGGAAATAGAAATTAGATCTTGTATCAGCTACTTTCAAGTATATAAAGAAAACATAAACATGGTGAGGAGGGGAATGAAAGATGGAAAAAAGACTCAACTCAAAAACACTTATAGAAGAAATAAAATGAAAAACACACTGGGTCATATTGAAGTGATTAGGTACTGCGAAGAAGAATAATAATGAAGTTGAACATATAACAATAATAGCCACCAAAAGGTAGCACAGAGTAAAAAGAAGAAATAAATGAACAAAAAAACAGTGCACTTAGGACAATATTAAGTACTAGTCTAAAAATACATGTAATTGGAATCTTAGAAAATTGGGGAGGGCGAACAGTATTTGAAGAAGTAGTGGTTGAAATATTTGTCAAATTTGATAAAACTGTAAACTAAAACATAAAATAAGCACAGTGGCTTCCAAGCAAAATAAATATAATGACCAAATGGAAGAAACCTAGTTATAAAGAAAAAACTCAAAAATAGCCAAGAAAGAGACACATTATTGACACAGAAACTAATAAAATACTTCTCATCTAAACATTCATGTCATTAGATAATTGAGCAACATTTTAGTACTCAAAGTAAAATAAACAATCTAGAAACCCATTTTAATAAAAAAATTTTAAATCACATGAAAAATGAAAGTAAATGAAGCCATTTTCAACAAAGAAAAGCTTACAGATTCATTAAGAGCACACATATACTACAAGATACGATAGACAAAAAAAAATGACAGAAAATGAAAGTGTAGGTCTTCACAAAGGAATGAGAAATATAGAACATAATAATATGAAAGATTGTTTTTCATGTTTAAATAATGTTAAATGTAACTGACTATTTCAAACAAAAGTAATAACAGTGTATTCTGAGGTTAATAATATATAGACAAGAATATAATAACAACTACAAGACAGATAATTATGCATAAAACTGTAAAGAGAAAGAGTAGAGAGTTGTAACATATAAAAAAATACAGATACAACACCAAAAACACATCTTTATAAGAAAGAATTGATAAACTGAATTTTCTTAGCATTTGAAATGTGTGCTCTGTGAAAGACATTGTCAAGAGAATTAGAAGACAAGCCACAGAGTGGAAAATCGTATTTGCATAAGACACATTTAATAGAAGATTACTATCCAAAATATACAAAGAACTCTTAAAATTCAACAATAATTTGCAGATGGCAAATAAACATATGAAATTATGTTCCATATTATATATCATCAAGGAAGTAAAAATTAAAACAAAATACCAGAACACCTATTAGAATGGCAAAAAAAAAAAAAAAAAAAGACAATTGGCTCACTGACAACACTAAATGCTGGTGAAGAGGTGGAGCAACAGAACTCTCATTCATTGACGGTGGGAAGGCAAAATGGTACTGCCACTTGAGAAGACCGCTTGGAGGATTATCACAAAACTAGACATATTCTTACCCAAAGGAGCTGAAATCGTAAGTATATTCAAAAACCTGCACACATAGCCTATGACCTGTGGTGGTTCAGTGGATAAAACGTTGACCTGGAATGCCAAGGTCACCGGTTCGAAGGCCTGGGTTTGCCTGGTCAAGGCACGTATGAAAAGCAACTATATGTTGATGCTTCCCACTCCTCCTTGAACCTTCTCTCTCTCTCTCTCTCTCTCTCTCTCTTTCTCTCTCAAATCAATAAATAAAATCTTTAAAAAACCAAAAAAACCCTGCACACAGGTGTTTATGGCAACTGAATTATAATTGTCAAAATGTGGAAGCAACTGAAAGAATAAATAAATTTTGGTACCTCCAGACAATAGGATTTTATTCAGCACTAAATATAAATGAGTTAGGAAGCTGTGAAAAAAACATGGAGGTACATTAAATGCTTATTACTATGTGAAAAAAGATATTCTCAAAAGACGGCATATTGTATGATTCCAACTATATGACATTCTGGAAAAGACAAAACTATGGAGACAATAAAAGATCACTGGATGCTGAGGTTGGGGAGAGTGAAAGAAGCAGATGAGTAGGCAGAGCACAGATAATTTTTAAGGCAGGGAAAATGATGTGAATGACATTCTAATGATTGATCTATGTCATTATGTCTAAATCCATAGAATGCACAACACCAAAATTGAACACGAAGGCAGACTATGGAATTTGGGTGATTCTCATGAGTTATATTGATAATAAAGAAGGTAATGAATGTATGAGGGCAGGTAGTTTATGGGATACCTTTGTACCTCCCTGTTGGGCAGATAAAATATATTATGCTCACTTTGTTAAAGATGGCGCTGCCCACATGGAAGTTTGTTGATATTAATGTGTGTTCTGGAACAGGCTGTGGGCAGGCCGGGTCGTCATAGCCTAAGGCTTAGTTTAAGAGTAAGCACTTCCCCACACTCTTGACTGATTGGATGATGTAGGGTGGTGCACTCTCCTGAGGAATCCCATTATGCCTCAGATGGGTGGCTTTGTATCAGAGACTTTCTTTATGTATAATTGGATTAAAGGTTTGGATTTTTCTATGCTATAAACTGGGGCAGTCCGGTAGCTTGCTCTCTCTCTCGGTTCCTGGGTTCCTGAGATTAGTATCAGAGAGGAGAGCAGAGTAAGGCCATGTGGAGGAGGGGAAGAAGCCAACATGGTGGAGTGCTGAGTGAGAAGCCAGTTTGTTAAGAGTTTGTGCAGGAGGAGATGGGAAACAGAGGTGAATAAGTCTGGTGAGCTAGAAACCTTTGATTCTAGGAAACTCGGATAAGTCAGTAGCTTTGTGAGCACTGAATGTGTGGGTTTTGGAGCCCAATGTGTGGTTTTGCTTGCCCGCTGGGTGCAAGCTAGAATTAAAGCTGATGGCTCACCAGTTCTTGGCTCCGTTGTTTCGTTACCGACTGTTCAAATCTAATGTGAACCTGCGTGGGTCGGGCTGCTGTGATAGTGGCTTCGACTACTGGCTTTACACTCCCTCTCAATTTTGTTTAAACCTTCATATTATATATGAAGTAGATAGTAATGGAAACATAAACCGAAGAAGTAACGGGCACAACTTCCTTTAATATAGGTAAAAGGTACACATTTATGCACACACATAGAAGTATTAAACCAAAGATACAGCAACCTCTCCCACTAGAAGTGTGAGTTTCCTGACTTCATACCTTCATAAGGTGGGTTCCCTTCTTATGGGAATGTGATTGCCCTTGTCCTCATTGCAAAGGTCCTATTGCTATTGCAATAGTTTTGGGTTCTTTCAAAAGTGGACTCTGAGACAAAGACCTGGGGGCAGATAGTTAATTTAGAAGTTGATCTCAGAAAGCTTTAGTGAAAGTGGCGAAAATGAGACAGGGGATGGAGGAAAGGCATGAAAGAGTGTATATTGCTATGTGCTCAGTCTTGTTAGGTTAGAACATGTTTCAAAATTATTTCACAGGGGACTGGAAGACTGGAGCATTTTCTCACCTACTCTCATCTTCCGTTGGTTGAGGGCTGCCTAAGAGCCCTGAATTGTCCTTCCCTCACTTTCCTTGTTCCTGCTTGAGGCTGAGCAGCATGGATGAACTGAAAGAAGTTTACAAGCCCAGAATCAGACAGACAAAAGCATGATGTGATTGGGAAAGCTTCAGTGAGCTGAAAGCAGGTGATTTTCAGGCAAATATAGTGGGCCCAGGAGATAGGACACACGTGGTGTCCTTTAGAACCAGTTTTACTTTTCTGTCCCCAAGTTCATGCTCAAGTTTCATGATCACTGGAAGGACTCAACATAATTCAGAAAAGCTGCTTTGCTCCCAGATTTATAGCCTACCACAACAAACAGATACAATTTAAAACAGCAAAAACAAAAAGTTACGTGAAATGCTGTCCAGGAAAATTCGGATGTGAGCTTCCACACACCCTCTAGCAGTAAAGTCTTATGATAGTACTTAATCCTCCTATGATGATATGTGAAGTATTGCCATTCCTAAAGAGCTTGGGCCTTGCTGTCTGAGCTTGTATTGAAGAACCATCATGTATGCATAGAGCACCCCTGTGACTTACTTAGTTCCCAGACTCCCCATTCCTCAACAGAAGTCAAATTGATACAGCATGGAGTTATACTTCAATAGGTTTTTTAGCAATGTAAACTTGAGCAAATTGTCTAATTTCTCTGAGCATGTTAATCATATGTAAAAAGGTATAGTTTGCATAAAATCAGAATCACATTATATATATATATATATAATTTACAACAATATGTCAGCAATTAGTTTTTTTTTAACATTTTATTTATTGATTTTAGGGAGAGGAGAGAGAGAGAGAGAGAAAGGAAGGTAAGAGCAAGAAGCATCAACTTGTAATCAACTTGTACTTACATGTGCCTTGACCTGGTAAGCTTGGGGTTTTGAACCAGTAGCCTCAGCATTCCAGGTTGGCACTCCATGCACTGCACCACCAGAGGTCAAGCTGTCAGAAATCAATTTTAATTTATTTAAAAAGTCTAGCACAACATTGGCTCCTTGATGGTAGCTATGAAAATGATGTTCTTAATGAATATAGTGAACTAAAGGAAGACATAGGGACACATATAGGAATATTGTTGTACAAAGAGTTCATGGAAAAAAAAGGTAGAAAAATGTAGAGATAAAAAATTAGATCTTTAGGAAGGCAGAGTAATTGTATCCTATAAAAGAGTTAAAGACAGAAATAAATTAATAGATACAGAGAACATTTTGATGGTTGCCAGACAGGAGAGAGGTAGGGGGTCTGGGGTATCAAAAAGGGGTAGGGATTAATGTGTATAAATTGCCAATTATAAAAACTACCATGGGATGTAAAGCACAGCATAAGGAATAAAGTGAAAAATATTGTGATAACTATGTATGGTGTCAGATGAGTACTAGAATGTGTAAGTTAGTCTAATCACTATGTTGTATGCCTGAAACTAATATAATTGGGGATGTCTACTGTAATTAAAAAAATAAATGAATAAAAGAGTTTAAGAAAAATAGAAAATGTCAATTGATTTAACAAGTGGGACACGAGATATTTTTAAAGGCTTATTTAAGTGTTTTGTTTTCAAAAATAATAGAGCCCACCTTAGAATAATGCTGACCCCACCCCCAGTCCCCAAAGGAGATATGTCATGATCACCTGCTCTGACTTCCAGCTGGATCTGGGCCACCTTTCTTGTTCTACTGAAGTAGAATCTTGGCTGTGTTAACTGAATGATTGTTTATTGTCTGATCCTGGAGATGTTTCCCTCAGATATGTGTATGTGGTTACTAAGTAGGACTGCAAGAGCCTTTCTCACCCATGTGACTCCAAAGTCTACCTTTTTATATAAAAAAGATAAATTTATGTTGAAAATTTATGTATTTAAGCTTGAAATACATGTAAAATAAAATACTCATGCACATACACCTAAAATGGTTTTATCCACTTACTAATAAAGAACTATTACATAGATTAGAATCTTTCGAATGTCTGGGCATGTTATATTACACATTGATTTCTAAGTCTGTCTTTTCATTTTAACATAGTTTATAATGTCTATATACCGTGCCAAAGTATAATTTGAAATGGTTAAAACATGATTCTCATTGAAATGTAAAATAGACATGTCAAATTGTATTCAACTGCTTAATAATAGAAGCAGTATGTTTGGATAGGTGGATTAGAGTATTTTGAGAAAGTGAGTATTTATAGGCATTTTGAGAGAAGGATGTTAGACTGCTAAGAGCGATGAGCTGATCAATGTTTTAAAGGGCAATAATACTATATAGTTTTTAAAAATATATACTCTTTAAGAAGAAATCTCTAAGCATATATACAATTTCATAGTGTCTGGTCTCTGATCAAATTATACTCAAATGCAGATATAGTTCTCGAGAAAATTAAATCATTCTGTTAAACAATGCCCTTGTGTGCCCTTGAAAGGCCATGTTACCAACCTTGGCCTTATTTTCAAGTGTTAAATTATTTTGTATTGTGGGCACTTGAATTTTCTTTTAATTTTAAGTTATACATTTTTGTAATAGTATAATAGATACTCTCAGAGGTTTATGGTTTTTATTCATTTATTCCTTCCATTTTATCTTATAGCAGTAAATTTTAAGACTGCTTACTACTTATAAACTCACAGAATTATAGGCACTTTCTAACTTCAGGAAAGACAAGTCTGATGAACTTGCTGGAGAAATAAAATTAGTCTTGGGTATCAAGTTTATAAAGGTAGGTTTACCTTTTTCTTAACTTTTTTTCAATAGTGATTGTAGTTTATATACATCCAAGTACATTCTAAGTATTATCTTTCTTAATGAATTTTAGAGCAATTATTAGAATCTTTGGAGAGAAGACTTTGGATCAGGAAATGTTAGAAGCTCCTGGGTTATTTTAGATCCCAGCTGGGCCTGCAGAGCATTACCCTGTTCACCATGCTCCTGTATGTTCTGTGCTGAGTAGGAGTAGATAACAGGTTGTGGGCAGCTTCAGTTTTTCCCCAAAGCCCAGACCTTTACACCCTCAGAACTGAGTACATTTGTGGTCCCCAGATTCCCTCTCAGTAAGACCCCAGTATCGTATGTTTGTTCATACTCAGTGAGACAGGAAAACTGATAATTCCAACATGATTTAAATGACGTCTTACTATGTTATCGTTTCTGAATTTACAATTTTTTGGCTTGTGTTTAAAATAAGGCGATGTAAAGATAAAATAAACACAGAAATTCTGTAAAGTAAGGATTTTTTTCATTGATATAAAAAGAAAAATGAGATTAGGCAGGTATAGAAAAATGAAAAAATGTCAGTGAAGTGCTATATACTCAGTTACTTAGCATTTAAATTTTTGATTGCTACCATGACTAAAGAAAAATCTCAAGAAATACCTCACATAAAATTAGTATTTAATTTTCCTTTAGAAGGAGATTTTTCTCCCAAAAGTACAGACAGAGAATTACCAAAAAGCTAGGTAACTTAATTTCAATGCCTTCATTTTAGTCACTTTTACATAGTTATTTTTTTCTCTTGTTCCTTCCTTCTTTCTTTTTTTCCTTATACTATTAAAGGCAAGGCAGCATCTCAGATATTTTTTTTAAATGTTTAACAAACTGATGAATTAAGAATCTGTGGTTTAGTTAACATGAAAAAGTATGTTAAATTATTAATGAAGAACAAACAGTGTGTCTGCTTATTATAACACATATCCTGAAGTGGGCAGAGGCAGGTCTCATAAAAGCCAAGATTCTGCCTGTGTTGGCTTAGAAGTTTATTGTAAAATATTTCTGAGCCAAGGACATTTAGAGGAGCAGTGCCAAGTTAGTATGAAGGTGCCAATGTAGAATGATCTTTAAAAGATGGAGACTCCATCATTGAAGTAACTGGAAGTACAATTCATGTCACGTCAATTTAACTGGAGACATCTGTTACCAAGGTACAGAAGCATATCTGTCTATTAATTCCTAAGTAGAACTATTCAGCTTGTGCTCACCCACTTAGTTTTAATAAAGGCTCTATAAAAGCCTCTTTTCAAATGCTATTCTTTAAGAAGCCAAGTTTCAATCTCTGCTATTCTTGGTCATTCTTTTAATTTTAAAATATAAGTAGAGAAGAAGAATGGGGTAAAAAGAGAAAATCTCAACCTCTGTTGGAAGGCTGTCATTTCTCAAACAATATTTTCCTTAACTACATTGAAACCTTGAGCTTATACATTAGCAAGGGCCCTTGTGCAGTCTTCACTAGGCTATTTCATCCATTGTGAATCTCCTTTAATCTGGCTTTGAAATACAGTAAATTTTCAATACTATTTATTCAGTTAGTTAGTGTCAATGAAAACCTCAGACTTTGCTATGAGAGTGGAATGATGATGAGTAAGTTAATAATAGAGTTTCTGAAAATCAAAGACTCACTAAATTAGATTAAAAAATAACAATAGGAAAAGACAAGGTGACACATTAGCTGAAACAAATATAGGGTTTGTACAGATAAATTTTAGAGATTTATCAGAGGGTAGTTTATGCAATTTTTTTCCTTCAGAAATTGATCCATCATTTATTTTAGTTTACCAAATGATACATATCTCACTTAAAATAATGGTTCTTCTCACCATGTAATTTGTATTCTGATGTGTTTTATAAATTACAGACCAAGCAATGCGTCTCATTATCCAGTGATGATACATTAGCCAATCTATCCCCCAAAAGTTTGACCCTCCCCCCAAAATATAGCAATCAGGATCTTCCTACCATCTCAGATGGTTCAGAAGTAATCTAGTTTCTTCCATTGCTTCAGGCAAGTTTTTCAGTGAAGGCACTGACATTAAAAAGGTAGTGTCTAATGTACTACTTTGTTTTAATATAAGCACAAAGTTTTATAAAGCAGAGCAAAGTGAATTTTTTTGGACAACTTTGACAATTTAATATGGAATCACTGCCAGCCATGACAGTTATGTCAAGTGCTATGTCAAGACAGAGGTATTGAAGATTGATGGAAACATCCTTAAGAGGGGCATAAAACTCCCAAAATTGCAAATCTGGACAGTTGGATAAGGACTCCATATGGACACTGATATGAATGAGATCTTCATCGCTGGTGAGCTAAAAGAACTCAGAGCTCCCACCATCCTATGCTGGAGCTTAGCTGTACCACAAGTCACTCTTGGAGCCCTGTGGGACTTTCACTCCACAGAAGAAGAAGTGTAAGGCCACTGCAGCTGCCTGGCTGGAGAGATGCCGACCTATTTACCTGTGGACTGGCCAGTGACTCTGGTTTCGTGCCTAATGCTTGCCCTGCTCACATCTATCTAAGCTTTCCTGCTTTGTGTGTATCCTGCATGTGCCTCTATTGGCTTATAGGGAAGGTCTCTCCTAATAAAACTGGCATTGTGGAAAAATATAAACTGTGTAATGCCTTTTAGAGATGCTCGCTTGCTTACAAGAAAAGTTCACAAATCATGATTGTATAGATTATATTCGTATAAGACTTGTTTATTTAAATTAAATCAGCCTTACTTAGTGGAGCCCTATTGGCCTTCCATAGGTCCATTGTAAAGTAGATTATCTATTTAATTTATTGCACCACTAGAATGAATCAGAAAACATCTCATGTTTTTCTTTGTTTCTAGAGCAGATTGTCTTAAACCTAGTATTTCATTTAAATAACATTATTTTAAGTATTAAATAAGGAGTTAAATTATCATAACTTGCTCATTAGGTTTATTTGAATTTTACATATTTTTGCCAATTAATATAAAGTTCAGTTAACTATGGAACATAGTTTTAAGGAACTGCCAAAATCCAGGTGCTCAAACAGGAATATTACTGCATATTGATTAAAAAATCTTCAGTAAAAACTTGTTACTATTCTTTCTTGCTTCAAATTATGGTGCTAACCAATTGTTTGAGAAGTTAGTATTTATTGTTAGTTGATTGAAAACTCTTCTGTATATTTAGGTTTTAACAGTTAAATACAGGTTTGTGTATTAAATTTAGTTAGTTGGGCTCAGATTTAGAAAAAAAGAAAAAAGTGTACACTTCCAACTACTCATGCAAACCACTATTGTGAGGCCAAGGCTAACTCAATAGAACAAGACATGATTTTTATATTTGACTAGAATTTACCAGATTTTAGGCCAAGAGGAAACATATGGTAGAGTAAAAACCATATTTTAGTTTTAACTTTTAAATATTATTTTAAACTTAACCAGAAGACTAATTTGAAATAATGTTATTTCTTCTTTTAATATCAAATTTTAATTTATTTCTTCCATGTAATCTTGGAAATTAGATTTTAAACACTAAAACTATATACTCACCATTACAAAGTATTCACCAATTTCCATTTTTGAGCAGAAGCCAATGTACTTTGGGAAATGCCTAATTTCATTAATAAAGAACTTTTAATATGCTTTAAAAGAAAACACTTTAATGAATCATGTGGATAATATTCCTTTAGAAAATACCAATATCAAGATCAAACTCTAAAAACAGTTTTAACCTTCAGTCTGCTTTTGTTATTATTAGGTGAATTATTTTGTTGTGACTGTATTTAAAAGAGTAAACTAGCTTATGTTTTCAACTTGTGACCATTTTTCTCCCTTACCCTATAATTGCCAAAACCACTGATGTCAGGAACAACGGCTCAACTGTTCTTCAGGCTCCCTTTGGGACTTGGGACACAGAAATAAATTACTAGTTGCTACTTAGTATGTGGAGTTAAAATCAGAAGTTGCCTTATTCTGTCTTCAAGAAAAGCACCCCACCACTAAGGTGACAGGAAGTGCTCCAAGTTAACCCTGAGTTCTGATTTAACCTCTAGGACAAATATACAGGTGTTGATGTTGTAAATAACCTCTTATTAGAAAAGACAAGAAAAAAAAGGTTCTTTTAAATAAGTGTTTGGGGTGAAAAGGGCAGAGAAAAGTAAAAAAAAAAAAAAAAAGGAACACCATAAAACCTTATATCATTATAGCATAAAAAGATAACAAAGACCTGCTGTAGGATTAATATAATTTTGGCTCTATCTCCTATCTGCTATTCTCACATTGTACATAATTAATAAAATGAAGAGAAGAATCCTAACTTAATAATAATTTACAGGGATATCAATCCTATATGAAATCACATAAAAAATGAAAATAGTATAAAAACCAAAATATTAACATTAGAGATAAATGTATTGTTTTATTTAACTGATGGAGAAGAGAAGTTAGTAGTTACATGAAATGAGAGGTGGAGGGATGAAAAATTATGCACCTAAAAAAATGTCTATTATTCCTAGTTAAACCGGAGGCAGAATACTGTTGAGAAAAATAGATTTGGAGATGTGGTTTTGGTCTGAACTATGCTAATATAAGATCTTGGTAATTTGTTCTCTCCAATATTTGTCCTCTTAATCATCTTTCAAATTTAGTTCTTGGCTCAGATTATTAATGACTCTAGGGTTATTCAAACATGGAAGACTTAATGCTAGATTCTGGTTTTCACTCTCCTCATTCTGAATCTTCTTTTTTGATCTAATTTTAGAAATCTTTAGGCTTTTTTTTTACTTTTTCACATCTAGAGAAGGTTGATCTAGGTAACCAAATAATCTTTATTTGTTTCTCATTTAATTTTGGGTGGGGTGTTTACCTTTAAGCCCATCAATTTAATGATAAAATAGTAGATATTTTGCAGTTATAAAGAAATGTGGCAGACTTTGTAATGAATTTAATTGTATTTTAGGGATGATATATATGAAGGCATAGTTCTTGATTTCTAGGAGTCTTCCCTCCTCGCTTCTTAGACAAGAAAGTACATTCCTGAAGAGATTGGTGCAAATTGATAGTGGATGAATTTAAATTTTTGTGTTAAGTTTTTTTAATGCTTGAAATTCCCTTATTGGCCTCAACACAGAGAGCTTTGACCTTTCTCTAATTTTCTCTCTACTTTCATAATGTAAGACTTTTCCCCTCATATTTTAAAACAACTATTGTAATTTGGGGGACATATTTTGCCTGTCCAAAATGTTTATGTGTGTTTAATAATACATACTTTAAATAGTATACTTCCCTCTTTTCTCCTTATCTAATATGCTATAGTGCATTTGTAGAACACATAATTAGTTATGCTCAATCACTAACTTTATAAAATTGTCATTGAAATGAGTTTTTGCTTTACTATATAATGTAGATTAGCTGTGGCAAAAATAAAACATACAGTCTATAATGTTAAAATTTTAGTTTAATTTTCAAAAACAAGTAGTTTAAAAAAAGCTTTATTTTATAAAACAAAACATTCTTTGTGTAGTCAAAGTGGAATGGCTATGGATGGCCACATACATATAACCGTTAAAATATTGATAGATCATAATAACAGACCTCCCCTGATACATGGGGTCACATTCCCTTGACTAACTTGTTTCAGTGAAGCTATGTTGTTTATTTCATGCAATTTTTCAAATTTCCACCTCTAGTGAGTGTCATGGTGACTTTGTAGGCTTCTGTCTCAAAGCATTTTTGGAAGCTTAAAAAGTCTGCTTAGTCTGCATATTGACACAGCCAGGAAATACTAGAAAATTAGAACTTCCAGAAGCACAATTAAACTAATGGGGGACCAAACGTCAGAAAATGAAAGTCCATCTTTTCCATTGTTCAGAGGGAAAATTCTGAGTAATGATCTAGAGTTTCTCTCAGGGTAACAGGATTGATCCCAGTAACTCCAACAGTGGTAACAAATTCAATGATTTACATATACTTCATTGGTTTTTCCAGTTCCCGGTATTACTCTTCTGAATTTTTTATTTCTACTTCTCAGAATACCTAAATAAAACATCTATGTTATATATCTTCTACAGGTTCTAGGTAACCCAACTTAAGAAAATTATATATCTTTACACCATGCAGTAACTTTTGCTTGGAAACCACTAGTAACACTTTGTTTGATAACTGGACATTCATTGTTATCAAGCCATTAATTTTCTTGTAGCTTTAAAAGGTATTTACTATGAGGATTTTTATCACTAATATAATGTCACAGCCATGAGTCCACTTCCATAAAAGTCCCTTTACATGTCTAATAAATGTCTTCAGAAGAGAAAGCATGTTTAATTCACACCTGTATTACCACCTGTTAGCATAAGTCTTAGTATATTATAGTCATTGATGGAATGTTTAAATAAGAGAATTAATTAGTTATATTTTATTTTGAATTTATAAGATTAGTTAGTAGATAATTTTAATAAATAAAATTAAATATAATAAACTAAGCTATGGACAAATATTAAGAACAGTTATCTATTCTTTAAAATATTGCACATAATCAGACTACAAAAATTTTTTCTGTAAAAGTACTTTGAACTACTTAAATTGTTACTAAATAAAGCCCTTAAGCACACTTTGAATTCAAATATTAAAACAAAATCATATTTCTTGTAATCTATATTGCACTATTAATATGATCTTCTTTAATTTTGGATTAGCAAATTTACTTTAAAATACTTTTCATAGGCATAAGATATTTCATGTTTATATGTGCAAAACTTCTCTACATTCATGCCAAGACAACAACATTTTGATGAAAAAATCAATAACTGGTGGGAAAAAAAGGAAGGTGTAATACACAGGCTTAAAGGAATATTAGAAATGCATTAAAGTTACCTCATTAGGGGAAGTTGACTCACCTCCAAAATTCCGGATCAAATGTGATGGTGAAATAAAATAGACTAAGAATATAATGTTGTACTATACTCATTATTTTAAATTGTTCTTTTAGTTAGTTTTATATTCACTATTAAAAAAATTACCAATAAATAACCAAACCAATCACACACTAATAAAATGAATATGCAACACTGCCTTTCTACATAAAATATTATATAATAACAAACACAAGAGCTATGAATGATAACAATATATATACTTCATGTACATTTATTTCAAATATAATCTATAAAATTACCGATTTAGTTTGAACATGAAAAATTATGATGCAACTTTTTCATTTAGCAGAAGGGTTTTTAAATGTTATGAATACTTTTGAATATTCTTTCAGGTGAAAATACGGTATTTGAATGAGATTGGATTTGTAAGACAAATTCATATAGATTGCAGATATCTGGAAAAACACATATTTTTCATGTTAAATAATGTGAAGATATGAAATGATAATGTTGCTTGTGAAAATATGAATCTTGTGTCTTAATTAATTTCTGTGGCTCAATTGTAAACATATGGCATAACACATTGTACATGCTTACTAAATATTTGCTACTTTTACTGTCTCTTTGATTCATGAGTAAGGTGACTTACCAGATATTCTTTTGATGATCTGATTTCTAGTTATTCCTCAGACATTTTAAAATTATTATTTTCACATTTTTATTTCAATAGGTTTTGAAAAATATATGTGCTATTAATTTAATTTTATAAAGAAAATATTTTCTCAGTTAAAAAATAAAATAATATTTGTTAACATTCTAATATTGTCTGCATGCGTAAATGATGTAGGTCATCCAAGTTAAGCTGAATGCTTTTTTTTTTTTTATTTTTATTTTTTTACAGGGACAGAGAGAGAATCAGAGAGGGAAAAACAGACAGGAACGGAGAGAGGTGAGAAGCATTAATCATTAGTTTTTCGTTGCCATCACAACACCTTAGTTGTTCATTGATTGCTTTCTCCCCTGTGCCTTGACCACGGGCCTTCAGCAGACTGAGCAAGCCCTTGCTGGAGTCAGCGACCTTGGGTCCAAGCTGGCGAGCTTTTGATCAAGCCAGATGGGCTCACGCTCAAGCTGGAGACCACGGGGTCTCGAACCTGGGTCCTCCACATCCCAGTCCAACGCTCTATCCACTGCGCCACCGCCTGGTCAGGTGTTAAGCTCAGTGTTTGATCTTAGCTTCATGACCAATGCAGTCTTCATTTTATCAGAGCTGCAATTTCAGTTTGTACTTAAGGGTGTTCTGAGAGTCACTTTCCAAGTTTTTTCTTTTTTTTCTTCCATTTTATTGTCAGGTTTTCTTCTTTGTATTAAATGCGATACCATATCTATTAAGCTCTTCTAAGAGTTAATCATTAGAGTCTATACATTTATATATACAAATGGCAATAGAGTAGTCAGTGTCATTGGAAAATGCATCTGAGAATTTATAGAAAATGACAAAAAAATAATGGTCATATGTATATAAAAAACTAAAGGATATAATTTTTAGGGAAGGATTGTCAATTTGTCTTCTTTCTATGGTGTAGTCTATTTCTATAGAAAACTAAATAGTTTCTAGAAACATAATAAAAAATGAAAAACAAATAAACAAAACATAATAGAAACAGACCCTAGATATAGAAAACAAACTAATGGTCATCAGAAGAGACAGGGATAATGGCTGGGGAAATATAAGCTATTACATATTACCTCCATGTCTAAGGCAAATAAGACTTGGCAGGACTAAAATTTTATGTGAGGAAAAGATTGAACTACATATGAGTATAAAAATATCATGTCTATAAACAATTTTGAAGAATAATTGAAAGTTCTTTTATTTTTACTCATATTGTATCAGTCTTAAATTTGATGTGTGAAGGAATTCTTTAAAAAAGAATAGGTCTAGAAGATATACTTTTTCATGCTTAATGCACTTAATTCTTTAAAGAAACCTAATTATTATGAATGTATTCTCTTTCAATTTCTAAATACATAGAATATCTTGGAGGTCCATGGAAAAATTTATAAAGTTAAAATTTTCTTCTCCCCTTTGTAGATTTTATCTCGGACATCTTTTTTCTCTCTCTCTCTCATTATCTTAACCTGTTTTAATCTTAAAAATCCTAAAATGTTTTTGGTGGGAAGCTAGCAGATGATATGTCTCATAATAATAACATGCAACATTTTTTTCTCTATCTTCTGCATGAAATTGGCACAGATGTCTCTCAAAAAATTTAGTTATTCTCTCATAACTAGATCTTTGAATGAACTGTAGGATTATCATTGTCAATTAGATGATGTCTTCACATTTTTGAGCTTCTTAAAAAATTATGCAAACTCTCATGGGACAATGACACGTTTTGGTAAGTCAAGTCAGTCTTATTTATTCTTCACCTCTTTTTATTCTGAAGATTCTCTTAATCTAACTTCATCAGAACACAGTTATAAGCCTTTTCCCTAGTCAAGAATGTCTTCTTTTCCTTAATGGTATAGTGAGTTCCTCAAGTTTTCCCATTAGGTCATTTGGATCATTTTTCTTGATTTTTTCCCTTGATCCAATAGCTGAAGGATAATTTGTACATTCAATTAGTTCTTATTTTCTCTGCCTTAATTCAGATTCTCATCTCTGACTTAAACACTGTCAGTAGTTTTTTAATTAGTGTTTCCTACACTAGGTTTTATACATTCAATACCTTCTTTACTTTGTCACTGGGGTAATCTTCCTAAAATGTAGAAATAGCTAAAGAATTAAGTTATGCTTCCATAGCATGAAACATAAGGCCCTTCACAATCCCACTTCAAACCAGTGCTGATGCCTTCTTTCACATATTGCCACATCTACTCCCTACAAACACAACCGAACCACAAAGCCATGGGTTATTAATCAATATCCTGGGACTTCACATGCCCATTTCCTTTGGACCATTGCATATGTGTTTTGCTATTTCTAAATAAAATATTCTCTTTTGAAATTTTCATATATGGCTTATTCCTACATAATTCTTTGAAGCCTAATGCAAATCTCTTGTTCTATAAATCCTTTTGATGCCTATACATAATTAATTGATTATTTTTCTTAATCTCAAAGTTTTAAGTACACTACTGTATTAAAATACTCATTATGATAATTCATAGACTTATAGTTAAAGAGTTACTTCCCTGATAGATTTAAGTACCAAAAGAGCAGAAACAATATTATAGCTTCTTCCTAATTGATCAATGCAAGGTGAATTTTATGTAGTATGCCTTCAACAAAGGTTAAATACTTACGTCGTAGGATTTTAAAGAAGAAACATCATGGTTTATATTTTTTTTCTTTTCTTTTTTAAGTAAGAGGAGTGGAGATGGTGAAACAGACCTTCGCATGTGCCCCAACCAGGATCCACCTGGCAATCTCATCTAGAGCCTATGTTTAAATACCAAGCTATTTTCATCACCTGAAGCTGATGCACTCCAACGAGCTATCCTCAGAGTAAGGGACCATGCTTGAACCAATGGAGCCATTAACTATGGGAGGAGAAGAGGGAGAGAAGAGAAAGAAGGAGGGAGGAATAAGCAGATGGTTGCTTCTTCTGTGTGCTCTGACTGGGAATTGAACCTGGATGTCCATATACCGGGCTGACACTCTATCCACTGAGCCACTGGCCAGGGCTGGTTTATATTTTTTTATATAAGCTTCATTGAATAGATACATAACAAAGTATTTTACAACAGTGTTGGATTCTAAGAATAAAATAATTCAAATAGTGTTATTGTTTTTCTCTTTTTTGTGTGTGTGTGTGTTTACATGGATAGAGAGAGAGTCAGAGAGGGAAAGCCAGACAGGAACGGAGAGAGGTGAGAAGCATCAATCATTAGTGTTTTGTTGCCTTTGCAACACCTTAGTTGTTTATTGATCGCTTTCTCACATGTGCCTTGACGGCGGGCCTGGCGGGCCTTCAGCAGACTGAGCCACCCCTTGCTGGGGCCAGCGACCTGGGGTCCAAGCTGGCGAGCTTTTGCCCAAGCCAGATGGGCCCGCGCTCAAGTTGGCGAGCTCGGGGTCTTGAACCTGGGTCCTCCACATCCCAGTTCAACGCTCTATCCACTGCGCTACCACCTGGTCAGGCTCAAATAGTGTTATTGTTATAGAGTAGCTTATGGGATAGCAGAGGGATTGCTAAATACTCAGATAATGAAATCAAAAGAAATATGACAAGTGCTATAATGTAAAAAGAGGTGTAGATACATAAAATAAATTCTAAATAACTGTTGGATGAATTTTTAACAGATCAAAACACATTTTAAAAATATATTAAAATGTTTAAAATACTTGCACTATATAGGATTATAAACTTCTGTTCTATTGAGTGGTATTATTAGTGTGGTGTCATTTTGGTTTTTAATATTCTAAATGTCAAACTTCTATAATCCTAAAAATATGAATATACTCTTATTCAATTCCCTTTTTATTAAGCAATTAGCCAATTTTCAGTTTGAAAAGACCAATTTATTATTTTAACATACATTCTTATACTTTTCGTGTACATTCAGAATACTTCATTAATAATCAGAAACATTGAAGCAACAATGCATACATAAAATTCTCTAATGCATTTGAATAAAAAATAGTAAAAAGTTTGACAAAAATAGCATTTTCAACATCATTTAGAAATAATTTTAGTTATGGAATAAATTCTAGTCTTTCAACTTCCAGACAATCAAATTTTCTGTGAGTGAAAGGAACATCTTACATTCAAGAAATAAAAAGTTTATTTATTTAAAAAATGGTTCAGGTAATTTAGCTTTTTAAAACAATTTTCGTGAGCCTGACCTGTGGTGGCTCAGTGGATAAAGCATCTACCTGGAATGCTGAGATAGCCAGTTCAAGACCTTGTGCTTATTTGGTCAAGGCACATACCAGCAGCAACTACTATGAGTTGATGCTTTCTGCTTTCCCCCACCCACCCCTCTTTCTAAATATCAGTAAATAAAATCTAAACAACAATAACAACAACAAAGAAAAAACACCATTTTTGGCTCATTCAAGAGATGTATTTTACCTTTTATCACTATGCAAATGACAGAATCTATGACACTTCAATTAATGAGATCGTTTTATGAGAAACAGTCTATTTGATACAATTTTAAAAATGTTAATATATTTGAAAATTCAATTTCTGTTAATATGTGATATAGTTTAATGTGTTAAATATTGTGTTCCATTTAAATCTGTTCTAAATTAATTCATCCTTCCACTTTTTTTAATGTAGGAAACAATAAAAAATATTAGGAAAAAAACCAAATTACTGATAAAACTCATAAATTTTCAGTTTCAATTTTCTATGCTAAGACAGAATTTTAGCAATAAAACATTTACCTTTATGCTCAAGGAAAACCCAGGTTCTTTTTGCTATCACTCATGCATGTGTTAAGACATACAATGTTTTATATGGATATTTCTTCAAGCCATCACCATCATCAGAATTATTAACAATAATCTCTAAATTACCAGCCAGGTTGGTTGAGTCATGCTGAACTAATAAATAACCTTAAAATTCTGAGTGGCTGATAACACCAACATTTACTTCCTGTACAAGCCAATGTCTGTTGTACCTTGTGGGAAGGGGGAAGTTATACCCATTTTAGTCTCTTAGTGTCTGAAATATTGCTTGTTGCCAACTGCTGGGTGCCATACAGTAGTGAAAGAAAGTTCTGAGTCTCCTAACAACCCATAAATAAAATGCATTGCTTGTGTTCTAAGTTCATTGGCAAGACTTAGTCACATGTCTCCACTCAAGCATAGTAAAGCCATGTGTCAAGAAGGCAGGGAATAGATATATTTGGAGTAGAGTGCAAATGACTAATAGTGCTTAGAAAATGAAAGGTCCACAAAGTTATAGAGCACCCTCATTACTCTCAAGCTATTTATAATTTTATCTGCATTATAATCTTCATGAAAGGAACTAGCTGAAATTTCTTGGGTTAAATAAAATGAAAAGATTTCTTATAATTTATTTCTTTCACAAAGAATGGTAAGAGGACATTTTAGAAAAGTTAACACATATAAGGGAAATGGTATTAAACATTTTCTTTATATACTTGAGTTCCAGTACTTGTGAGCACATGTAATTTTCAGAAGTTATTTATATTTTAAGTATTTTTATGTCTCAGGTTTCTGACTATGAAGACTCAAGCAGTCTGCTCACACAATTAAGAATATCACTGATCAGCATGACCTAAAATTTCCATAAATAAATTTATTGAGTCTCAGAGCCTAAGTTTCTTTTAATCTTTTACAAAGAGTAGTAGAAATATTGAACTTCAGCCTATACTTGACATCAGTACTTTTAATTTCTCAAAACAGAGATATAGATTGAAAACCTTTTTTATAAACTATTATTTCTATATGCCTTGGCTTATATTGTTGCTATAGAAATTGATTCTGTATTGATTCACAAATATGAATCTTTTTTTATTTTTGTAAATTTGCTGTGCTTTGTCTAACTTGAATGCTATCTCACATAAAGCCACTTCTGGTCACTCTCAGCCACTTAAAGCTATAAGTCTGGTTAGAAATGAAATGCCAGGATCAATTCAGAAGATTGGAAGGGGTCTATCCTTTATAGCCATAATGTTCACAAATTTATATATGTTACACTGAAATGACAACCAAAAGTATTAAGTAGACTGGGTTAGGTCTCTTAAAAAATCTGAGCCAAAGTAGAATCCACCTCAAATATTTTATAGTATTTTAAATGTGAACATTTTATCTGTAGAGGCACCCAACTTCTCTTGGTTGCTCCTTTGGCTTAGTCTGCTTGTGACTAGAAGCTCGCCATTTGAAAACATGTCAATTTCTCTGAAGTCAAGCAATTTGCCCTACAAAATAAAATCAAAAGAAGTTTCTTGAATGATATCTACATGGATCAAATAAAGTTTGACTAGCAATAGTATTTCTTGGAGATATATTAACTTCTCCAATACAAAAGAATAAAAAGTCAGGGTAAGGTCAGTTTTACTGTTTCCATCTGTCTGTGCAAGCTGGAAGATGAAATAGAGTCTTCACACATCATATTCAGATAGAGTATTTCTTATGCATTAGCATATATATTTAGTGAAAGAATGGGAGGCAGAGACAGACTCCTGCATGCACCCTGACTAGAATCTACCTGGCAAGTCCATTAGAGAGTGAGACTCTTACTCCTCTGGGCACTCCGTTGCAACTGGAGCCTTTATTTAGTGCCTAAGGCAGAAGCCATGGAGCCATCCTTAGTGCCCAAGGCCAACTCACTTCCACTAAGCCATGGTTGTAGGAGAGGAGGAGAAGAGAGAGACAGAGAGAGAGAGAGAAGCAAGAAGGGGAGGGGTGGAGAAGCAGATAAGTGCTTTTTCTGTGTGCCCTGACCAGGGACTTCCACAAGCCAGGCCAATGCTATACCATTGAGCATACTGGCCAGGTCACATTAGCTTTGCTTCAAAATATTTTTAGTTGCCTTTTCATTTATTTAAAAATATAGTACTTGAGTGATAGAAGTCATCTAAGCTCATAAAGATATTACTGGGGAACAATTTATTTTCCTTTTTCTGTTGCATAAAGTTTTAGAACTTTTTCTATATAGATCTGCATCGCTGAATTCAAATCTGAAATCTGATTTTTGGTGCATGCTCTAGTTTTTTGTAATTTTAATTTCTTTTTGTTACAGTTAATGATATGCATTGGTTTTTAAATTTGAGTTAAGGGGCACCAACTCTTGGATTGAACATAACCACAAGGCAATTAATGTTTGAAAAACATCACTTTTACATAATTGTAGTTGTTTTTAAATGTAAAAATTATTATCTGATAAAAACACCCTCTTATTTTGTTTTAAGATTGAATCATGCCTTCTTCAAGTAGGCGTAAATGTAAGAATATTTCTGACACCTTCTGTTAAAATGTGGCTGTTACACACTTCAACATCAAAGGCGCAATATTTCATTATTTGTGACACGTGCATATATTGCCTATTTTTCAAGTTCCCCTTGGCGATAAAAACAAGAATTGGGCTCCTCGGGGAAGCAAGATGGCGACAGAGTAGGCGGATGTACCAACTTCCAACTCCCAGAACCAAAGTGGATTATAACTCAATTTAAAGAACCATCATCTGGATAAACCAACTATAGAGTAAAATACAGGGACTCTTCAACCAAGGAACACAGAAGAAGCCACATTGAGACTGGTAGGAATAGCAAAAACGAGAAGAGGGCCTCCCAGCTCCCCGGAGCAAACGGCAGCCCGGACAGACCTGCGTGGCAGGAGGAAAGTTTGGCGAGGAGGGAGGGACCTGGGTCCCAGGAACCAAGCCCCAGCCTGCAGTCCTAGAGCCTAGAAGAGGCGTTTGGACAGTTTTGAGCTGTGAAACAAGTGAGGGAGCTCCCAGGCCTACAGTGTGGAGTATTAGGTCCCTTCCTACTCTGCTGAGGGTTGCTGAAGGGTTAGGGGCGGCAGGACGCTGAAACACGGTTCTGTCGGCGTGTGCAGAGGCCAAGCCGGTGGGAGCTCGGTCTAGCCCAGAGGGTCGGAGGGGACGCGCGAAAGCGGTCCGGAAGCTGTGGGCCCGCCATTAATCCCACTTACGGGGACAAAGCAGGAGGCCAGGAACAGGCAGAAATCTGCTCTGCGACCCTGCGCAAGATGGCCCTGTCCGCTAGGACTGGAATAGGACCAGGGACGGGCAAGGGCTCGGCTAAGCTCACGCTACCGCCCCCCCCCCCGGGGCTGGAGAAACCGCAGTTTAACATTATAAGTGCGCGAGCGGGCTCCGAGCACGGGAATGGGGTAGACCCCGAGACAAGTGGAAGCTCACAGCTGAGCCCATGCTACTATCCCCGACTGGCCGGAGAAACCACAGATTGCATTCCTATGTGCATGAGCGGGCTCCGAACGCGGGGGCCAGGTAGAGTCCGGGACGAGCAGACGTCCACAGCTGAGAGGAAGCCAGCAAACACTCCCGGACAAATAAGCCTGGGTTTGCGACCCTGCGCAGAAGAACCCTGGCCTCGAGGGCAGGGCTAAAGCTCCAGAAGGGCAAAGGCTCACAGCTGAGAGCACGTCAAAAGCCCCGCCCAACCCGCAAAACTGTGGCAAGCAAGCTCTAACTGTGGGTTCTGGGCGGAGTCCGGAAATAGGCTGGGTCCGCAGCTGAGCAAAGGTGCTTACCTCTACCCTTGGTGCTAAGGATTGTGGCTTCAGTGACAGCCTTTCCGAGGAGGAGAGGCAGAAATCACAGCAAAAGCCACAGTGGGCCGGCGATGGCAATACTCATACCCAACTACCCTAGGCAGCGGTAGAGGGGGTGGGGGACCTGCAGACAGACCACACCTAGAGAACACAAAGGGAACACCTACTGGACTCCAGAGGCCACAACTTGCTTATAAACAGACAAAATGGGCAGGCAGAGGAATGCAAACCAAATGAATCAAGAGAAATCCCCAGAGAAGGACCTGAATGAACCAGATATAACCAAATTACCAGAAGCAGAATTTAGAATAATGATAGTTAGGATGTTCAAAGAGATTAGAGCAACAATGGATAGTCATTATGAACACCTAAATAAAGAAATAACAAGTATAAAAAAAGAAATTGAAATAATAAAAAAAAATCAGACAGAAATGACAAATAGAGTATCAGAACTGAAGACCACAATGGAAGGAAATAAAAGCAGAATGAATCACGCTGAGGATCGCATCAGCGAGTTTGAGGAACAATAACAAAGGCACAGAAGCAGAGAAGAAAAAGGAAAAGAGACTCAAAAAATGTGAGGAAACTCTAAGGGAGCTCTGTGACAACATGAAGAGAAACAACATTCACATCATAGGAGTGCCTGAAGAAGAGGAGAGAGGACAGGAAATGGAAACTTTGTTCAATCAAATCATAGCAGAAAACTTCCCTAAATTAAGGCTGGGAAACACTCCACACATTCAAGAAGCACACAGAACTCCATTAAAGAGAAACCCAAAAAGATCTACACCAAGACACATCATACTTAAAATACCAAAGCTAATGGATAAAGAAAAAATTTTAAAAGTTGCTAGAGAAAAAAAGGCCATCACCTACAAAGGAGCCCCCATAAGGATGACATCGGACTTCTCAACAGAAACACTTGAGGCCAGAAGGGAATGGCAAGATATAATCAAAGTAATGCAGAAAAAGAACCTACAACCAAGACTACTTTATCCAGGAAGGCTAACATTTAAAATTAAAGGAGAAATAAAGAGCTTCCCAGAAAAAGAAAGCCTGAAGGAATTCATAAAAACCAAACCAATTCTGCAAGAGATAGTAAGGGGCCTCTTGTGAACAGTTTAAAGGGAGGAAAGAATAGAGCAAAAGAAGAATACAGCTTTAAAGAATAAAATGGCAATAAACAACTACATATCAACAATAACCTTAAATGTAAATAGATTAAATGATCCAATCAAAAGACATAGTGTAGCTGCATGGATAAAGAAACAGGACCCATACATATGCTGTCTACAAGAGAAACACCTTAAAACAAAAGATGCACATAGACTGAAGGTAAAAGGATGGAAAAAAATATTTCATGCAAATGGAAATGAAAAAAAAGCAGGGGTAGCAGTACTTATAGCTGACAAAATGGACTTTAAAACAAAGGTTGTAGTAAGAGATAAAGAAGGACACTACATAATGATAAAAGGAACAATTCAACAGAAAGATATAACTATTATAAATATCTATGCACCAAATATAGGAGCCCTGCCATGCATAAAGCAGACTTTGATGGATATAAAGGGCGAGATTAACAGCAATACTATCATAGTAGGGGATTTCAATACCCCACTAACAACACTGGATAAATCCTCAAGAAAGAAAATTAATAAAGAAACAGCAGACTTAAAGGAGACAATAGATCAACTTGATTTAATAGATATCTTCAGAACTTTTCACCCTAAAGCAGTAGAATATACATTCTTCTCAAGCGATCATGGTCCATTTTCTAGGATAGACCACATGTTAGGACACAAAAATGGTCTCAATAAATTTAGAAAGATTGAAATCATATCAAGCATTTTCTCTGATCACAATGCCATGAAACTAGAAATTAACCACAAAAGAAAAACTGAAAAATACTCAAACACTTGAAAACTAAATAGCATGATATTAAATAATGAATGGATTAACAATGAGATCAAAGAAGAAATAAAACGTTTCCAGAAATGAATGATAATGAGCATACATCAACTCAAAATTTATGGGACACAGCAAAAGCAATTCTGAGAGGGAAGTTTATTCCACTACAGGCATATCATAAGAAGCAAGAAAAAGCTCCAATAAGCTAACTGACCCTGCATCTAAAAGAACTAAAAAAACAACAACAAATAAAACCCAAGACGAGTAGAAGGAAGGAAATAATAAAGATCAGAACAGAAATAAATGACATAGAGGCTAAGGAAACAATACAGAGGATCAATGAAACCAGAAGCTGGTTCTTTGAAAAGGTAAACAAGATTGATGAACCTTTAACTAGACTTACCAAGAAAAAAAGGGAGAGGACTCAAATAAATAAAATTAGAAAGCACAGTGGAGAAATAACAACTGACACAACAGAAATACAAAGCATTGTAAGAAAATACTATGAAGAAATTTATGCCAAAAAATAAGACAATCTAGGTGAAATGGACAAATTTCTTGAATCATATAACCTTCCAAAATCAATCTGGAAGAATCAGAACATCTAAAGAGACCAATTACAACAAATGATATAGAAAAAGTTATCAGAAAACTCCCAAAAAAGAAAAGTCCTGGACCTGATGGCTTCACAAGTGAATTCTATCAAAAATTCAAAGAAGAACTAACTCCTATTCTCCTCAAGCTATTTCAAAAAATTCAAAAGGAAGGAAGACTTCCAAACTTTTTTTAGGAGGTGAGCATAATTCCGATCCCCAAACTGGCAAAGACTACACAAAGAAAGAAAATTTTAGGCCTATATCCCTGATGAATTTAGATGCTAAAATTCTCAACAAAGTATTAGCCAACCGGATCCAGCAATATATAAAAAAAATTATACACCATGATCAAGTGTGATTTATTCTGGAGAGGCAAGGCTGGTTCAATATTTGCAAATCAATCAATGTGATTCATCACATAAACAAAGGAAGGCCAAAAATCACATGATAATTTCAATAGATGCAGAAAAGGCATTTGATAAAATCCAGCACCCATTCATGCTCAAAACTCTCAGTAAAGTGGGAATACAGGGATCATTCCTTAACATGATAAAGGCCATCTACAACAAACCGACAGCAAACATCATACTAAATGGACAAAAATTAAAAGCAATCCCCTTAAGATCAGGAACCAGGCAGGGATGCCCCCTTTCACCACTCTTATTCAACATAGTTCTGGAAGTCCTAGCTATAGCAATCAGAGAAGAAGAAGAAATAAAAGGCATCCAAATTGGAAAAGAAGAAGTAAAACTGTGACTATTTGCAGATGATATGATATTGTATATTGAAAACCCTAAAGTCTCAATCAAAAAAGTACTACACCTTAAATTCAGCAAGGTGGCAGGATATAAAATTAATACTCAGAAATCAAAGGCCTTTCTATATACCAACAATGAACTGTCAGTAAAAGAAATTAAGGAAACAATCCCCTTCACTATTGCAGCCAAAAAAATAAAGTACCTAGGAGTAAATTTAACCAAGGAGGTTAAGAACTTGTACTCGGAAAATTATAAAACATTGATAATGAAATCCAGGAAGATACAAACAAGTGGAAGCATATACCGTGCTCATGGTTTAGCAAGAATAAACATCATTAAAATGTCTATATTACCCAAAGCAATTTATAAATTCAATGCAATACCAATTAAAATACCAATGACATACTTCAAAGATATAGAACACATATTCCAAAAATTTATATGGAACCAAAAAAGAACACGAATAGCCTCAGCAATCTTAAAAAGAAAAAATAAAGCAGGAGGTATCACTCTTCCAGATATCAAGGTTTACTATAAGGCCATTATACTCAAGACAGCCTGGTACTGGCATAAGAACAGGCACATAGATCAATGGAACAGAACAGAGGACCCAGAAATAAACCCACAGCTTTATGGACAACTGATATTTGACAAAGGAGGAAAGAACATACAATGGAGTAAAGACAGCCTCTTTAACAAATGGTGTTGGGAAAATTGGACATCTACCTGCAAAAAAATGAAACTAGACCATCAACTTACACCATTCACAAAAACAAACTCAAAATGGATAAAAGACTTTAATGTAAGCCGTGAAACCATAATCATCTTAGAAGAAAACATAAGCAGCAAGCTCTCCGACATCTGTAGCAGCAGTATATTTGCAGATTTATCTCCACGGGCAAATGAAATAAAAGGCAATATAAACAAATGGGACTATATCAAACTAAAAAGTTTTTACACAGCTAAAGACAATAAGAACAGAATAAAAAGACAAACCACACAATGGGAGAACATATTCAACAGCACATCTGATAAGGGGTTAATAACTAAAATTTATAAAGAACTTATAAAACTCAACACCAGGAAGACAAACAACCCAATCAAAAAATGGGCAAAAGAAATGAATAGAAATTTCTCCAAAGAGGACATACAGATGGCCCATAAGCATATGAAAAAAAAAATGCTCTTCATCACTAATCATTAGAGAAATGCAATTTAAAACCACAATGAGATATCACCTCACACCAGTCAGAATGGCAATCATCAGCAAAACAACACAGAATAAGTGCTGGCGAGGATGTGGAGAAAAGGGAACCCTTCTGCACTGCTGGTGGGAATGCAGACTGGTGTAGCCACTGTGGAAAACAGTTTGGAGATTCCTCAGAAAATTAAAAATCAAACTGCCTTTTGACCCAGCTGTTCTACTTATAGGAATATACCATAACAACACCATAGCACTGTTCGAAAGGAAGAAATGCGCCCCCATGTTCTTGGCAGCATTGTTCACAATAGCGAAGATCTGGAATCAGCCCAAGTGTCCGTCACAAGACGAGTAGATTAAAAAGCTATGGTACATATATACTATGGAATACTACTCAGCCATAAGAAACGATGACATCGGATCATTTATAACAAAATGGACGTACCTTGATAACATATACGGAATGAAATAAGTAAATCAGAAAAAAAGAAAAACTGAGAACAGCACGATTACATACATAGGTGGGACATAAAAGTGAGAATATGAGACATGGACAAGAGAGTGGTGGTTACGGGATGGGGGGAGGGAGGGAAGAGTGGGATAGGGAGGAGGGGAGGGGCACAGGGAAAGCCAGATGGAAGGTGACAGAGGACAATTTGACTTTTGGTGACGAGTATGCAACACAATTGAATGATAAGATAACCTGGAGATGTTTTCATTGTACATATGTACCCTGATTTATTGGTGTCACCCCATTAGAATTAATAATAATAAAATATATATTAAAAAAAAAGAATTGGGCTCCTCATATTGTATGTCATAATTGTGAGAAAATGCTTCATGACTGGACAAAAGGAAAACGCAAAGTAATGCCTTTCGTTATTCTCATGTTTGCTGTTAACCTAAGGACAACAGCAGTGAGTGTTATTTCTGTCTGATTCATACAAAGGGCATCGGCAAGAATAAAACGGCATATGATCGCATATCCTAATATTCCTTCAGAAATACGACCTATCCTACACTCTGAGACACTCTCGATTTCAGTTTTCAATGGTTTTATTTCTTCTAAGGATGATGAAAGTGAACATGGTGGTCAAATGTATTTTGATAATATGCATGAGGAAGTGGTTGTACAATCTGAAGGGTCTTCTTCTGATGCCAAACAGTCATTAACCCCTTAGCAGTTTAGCCAACCCGAATTGAATGACTTAGCAAGAGATCTGGGGCTATCAAAGAAAGCAGCTGAGTTATTAGTCTCGAGGCATCAAGAAAAGAATGTACTTCATCGGCAATCTAAAATATCTTATTTCAGAAAGTGTGAAAAAATTCTTGTAAACTTTTTTTTTGAAGACACACACTTTGTTTACTGTCATGATATCAGTAGTCTTCTCAGTCATCTAGGTGTTCCCACTTACAGTTCAACAGAATGGTGGCTATTTCTTGACAGCTCTAAATGGAGTCTGAAATGTGTTCTCAACAATGGTAATGTTTATGCAGTGGTTACAATTGGTTATTCAACTCATCTGCGAGAAGATTATGATGACATAAAAATTGTCCTTGACTTTCTGAAGTATGAGGAGCATAACTGGATCATTTGTGTGGATCTTAAAATGGTAAGTTTCCTGCTAGGACAACAGAGACGTTTCATGAAGTATCCTTGCTTTCTGTGTTTGTGGCACAGCCGAGCTCGGGGGAAACACTGGACACAAAAGGAATGGCCGAAACATAAGGCTCTGGAAGTAGAGATGCAAAATATTGTAAATGAACCTGTAGTTTATTGAGACATGATCATTTTTCCTCCACTTCACATTAAACTTGGCTTAATGAAGCAGTTGGTTTGGCTTTGAATAGAGAAAGTGAATGCTTTCAACATATTATTTCTGCTTTTCTTTCCTTGTCTTTTAAGAAGATAAAAACAGGTGTATTCGATGGACCTCAATTTGAACCCTCATATGTGATGAAGAATTTTCCAGAAAGATGAATAAGGAGGAGAAAGCAGCATGGCAGTCTTCTGTGGCAGTTACAATGAACTTTCTTGGCAACAACAAAGCAGAAAACTATTAACTTCTGGTTCAAAGGCTGCTGTTGGTTTTACGCGACAAAGGGTAGAACATGAGCATTTAGATTCACTTTCTGAACAGTCACCTTGATAAGTTCCTCAAAAATCTCTGAACTGTTAGTAAAGAGCAGACTACTGCTGGAGCATCAAACGAGATTGTTCTCAACAAGTACACAAACGCAAGAGATACAAACACAAATTTTTGCCTGAATATAATAAATAAGTTTTGCACAAATTTTATGATTAAAATAAGTGTCTTAATATGTTCTATTTCAAAATTGTAGACAAATTTTGATGCAATTATATCTTTTAGTGTATTAGTGAATTTATTGCATTATATAAATTATTATATTTTCACAAAGATGATGCCCAAGAAGACATTCTATTTCATTATGTTAAACTAAATGTTGAAGATTTTACAATAAGATGAAAACCTAAAATCTTGAATTGCAAAAGACTGTAGTTTACAGAGAAAAATGAATGTCACATTTGAGATCAGCACACTTGAATTACATAAGAACAAATGTTTTTGTGGATGCAACAAAAATTTTGTTGATCAGTGTATTGTTTACTTAATTTTTAAAACATGTTCAGCTACTTAAAGACATTAGTTGCCACATATGAAATGTCATATTGAAAAGAAGAAATATTATTATAAAGGTCACTTGCTAAATTTTATAATTATTCAATAATTTGCAACCATTTATTAGTAAGGTGTCTGGCTAAGTAAGCTTTAGTGGTAGATGTAATTTTAACATGACCCAATGACCCACACCTTTGTGTAATGCCTTCTTGTTAAATGTAGGCAGGACTTTTAATTTGCTTCTAACTATTAGAATATGACAAAGAATAAAATATAATACTTGTGATTATGTTAAATTATATGGCAAAAATGAAGAGATTTTGCATATGTAATTAAGGTCTCTAATCAGTTGAATGTATGTTTAACAAAAGGGTGATTATTATGAGTGACTCAGACATAAACAGTTGAGTCTGTTAAAAGAGGAGAAAGCTATCAGAAACAAAAGAAGTGAGAGTCTCTCTCCTGCTATTCTTTGAAGATGCAGTCATTCAGGAGAGGGCACATGTTAGGAAATGACAGGAGACCTCTAGGACTGAATGCTTTCAGTCCCATAAGCACAAGAAATAAATTCTGCCAATGACCATGTAAACTTTAAAAAATGCACAGAGTTTCAGACAAGTGTTCAATCTCAGTTGACACTTTTACTATCACCTCTGAGACCCTGAGCAGTTTACCCAAGTAAGCCACATTTAGTCTTGACCAATGGAAACTGAGTTACTAAGTGGGAATTGTTTTAAACTGCTAAATTTGTGGTAATTTGTTATGCAGCATAGAAAACTGATACACTCTACATGAGGCTCTACTCTGCGGACTTACAGCCGTGACAATGAGATACATTATATACAAAACTTATAATACAAAGTGAAATTATATAAAGTTTTATAAGAAAGGTTAAAACAGATGAATAAGAATTCAAAAAAAGGAGTGAGATTCTTTTTGTCTGAAGGATTCAGGGACATTTTATTAAAAAGGCAGGTCTGTGTTTCTTTAAAAGTGCCAAAGTTCCTCTAGGTGAATGTTGGAAGGGCATTGGCGCTGACGACTTGTATGAATAAAGGCATATTAGCTGCTGCATGCAGACTAGTCAGCTGTTTACATGGGTTGAATCTAGAGTATGTAAATGGAAATAGTGAATACTTGGCTTGAAAAGTAGTCAATAGACTTTTAGATAGTGTAGCTGGTACGCATTATTACTGAAGATGTCTTTGAATACGAGGGAGTTGAGATTGTTTTGCACTTACTAATTTTTTAACTTGCACAAATCACTTCCCCAAACTTACTCTTTTCCATGAAATGGGTAAAATAAGATCTACCCTATATGTAGTGTGGCTCATCCAAAGACAAAGGGACAAATTGCTCAATACACTGGAGGTTATTCTCTATAGTGTCTCTGGCCATAGCATGGAGGATAAATTGGAGGGGAGAAGATGATAAAGGCCACTTAGAAGATACTGCAATAATTTTGGACTAGCTGTTAGCAGCAGTAGAAATAAAATGAAAGATAGATATGAAAAATTGGAATGATAGAAAGAATTTAATACACTTTCTTGCCAACATAACACATTTCTAAAAAACTATTATCAAAGAAGAATAAAGCATCACATGATATTAAAATTTTATTTTATAAAAATTAAAACATTCTTGTTTTTATTCTGGGTTCAGTCTGTTGTTTGATGTCATTATTATATGCAATATTTTTATTCTTAAAGCTTCCCCAGGCTGAGTTGGTTTTGTTTGCTAATAAAAGTGATTAAAATTCTGAAACATGGCATGATGTGATCACACCTATTCTTGCAAAACATAAACATCATGACACATGGAGGGCCAATAAGCGTCCACTAAGGCAGGATAAAGTACTATTGCATAATTTAGTAAAGAGACCATGGGGTTTATATAGGAGCCATAACAATGAAAATAGAAATGGTATAATAACTAGAAATAATCCAAAGGAAAAATTTATGAATTTTGGTGAATAATTGAATATAGGATATAAATTTGTGAAAAATGGTGATTCCAATGGTATCCTGGGGGAAGTTTGCATCAACTCCCAAGACTAGATTTTGCACATCTGTTTCCAACTTCCTATTTAGTGATATCAAATTGTTAGTTTTATTAATCAATAGTGTGAATGATTACATTGCACATTAGCAGATTTTTGTGGGGAACTGGCTGTTAAATATGGATAGAATACCACTGAATAATTCTTAGTTTTCAAAACTAAACAACTAGAAATAGTACTTCCAGAAATTGACAAAGGTATATCAAGACAATTTATACTGGAAAATAAAAGGTAAATGAGGTAAAAGAAGTCTAATTTTTCTGGGGGAAATTTTGTTTGACAGCCTCTTGGATTTGAGGTTGAGGAGGTTAGCGCTGTGTTTGGTACCAGTTCTATACTCCACTATTATTTATTGAAGAACTAACTTGTGTGTCATAAAATATGAAAATCAAATACAATGCTGGAAATACAAAATTTAAAGTGAGAACTATGTACACAACTGGACACACTTATACACAATATAAAATCATCTATATGGGATGATGATTGAAGTAGCAGTAAGAGAGATCACTAAGAAAATGCGTGTAGAATTATAAATAGGAAAATACACGGCAAAATTTTTAGCTATTTATGATCATGGGCATTTGACAAAAAGATAAAAAGGCATTGTCAAAATTATACTAAGTAAAATAAGCCAGGCAGAGAAAGAAAAATATTATATGACTTCACTCATTTGAGAAATACAATGAACAATGTGAACTGAGGAATGGAATAGAGGCAGAAACAGGATTAAAGGGACCAGAGGGAAAACGAACAGAGGGAAAGGAGATGAGAGGATGGTATCAGAGAAGGAAAAGAGCTTGGTGAAATTATATACACATAACACAGCATTATAGAGAGCAGAAATGCAAATCCTGGAGCAGGGGTCAGAAACTTATGGCTTGTGAGCCAAATGTGCTCTTTTGATGGCTGCATCTGACATGCAGACAAATCGTTTAAAAAAAATAATAACGTTAAAAATATAAAACATTCTCATGTATTACAATCCATTCATTTCCTATCACTCATGTTCATGGTTGTGGGTGGCTGGAGCAAATCACAGCTGTCCTCCGGACAACACCAAATTTTTATTGGATAATGAGTAACGTACACGGGTCATTGTGAGGTCAGGAAGTAAACTTCCCTTCTTTTAATCAAGTAGTCGGCTAGATAATTGCAGAAATCCTTTTGACAAAGAAGATGGCTAAAAGAAAAAAAGATAAAGAGTATCGTACTTTTCAGCAGGAATGGACAGAGGAATTCACCTTTGTGTAGAGAGCAGGTTCTGCAGTGTGTCTAAGGTGAAATGATAAAATTGCATCGATGAAACAGTCAAATATAAAGTGGCACTTTGACACACGCCATACTACATTTGCATCGAACTATCCAGTGGGGGACAGCAGGAAGTAAGCATGTCAAGAGTGCAAAATAGTCAGTAGTAACTCCGCGTTTCGACCCAACAAGGTGACTGGAATTTGGCTAGCTTTGCTGTTGCTTTAGCATTTGTGAGAAACAGAAAGCCATTCACAGATGGGGAGTATGCCAAAACACTCGTGCTTGATGTTGCCAATGAACTTTTTGGTGACTTTTGGATAAATACAAGATAATCAGATGAATAAAAGACATGCCTCTGTTGGCAAGAACTGTTCACAATCTTACCATCATGATGGCAAATCAAATTGAGGCAAAACAAGTAAAGGACATAAATGTAGCACCATTCTTTTCTCACACTTTGGATGAGTCAACAGAAGTAGCCATTTATCCCAGTTCAACATGATTGAAAGGTATGCTGTTGGTGACACACTACATGAGGAAAGTCTTCCTGTTTTGCCTATGAAAGAGAAAAAAAGTGGGGAGGATTTATTCCAGTCTTTTACTGAGTTTGCTAAGGAAAAAGTTCTACCAATGGATAAACTTATTTTGGTGTGTACTTATGGTGCTCTATGCATGGTGGGGTAAAACAGGATTCATAGAGCTTCTTCATGAACATGAAAAGAGACCCATTCCTAAGTTTTCACTGCATCCTACATCAGGAAGCACTTCGTGTTCAGATGTGTGGCGAGCAGGTTGGTGAGGTGATGTCGCTGGTCATTCGGGTGGTCAACTTTATTGTTACCTGAGCTTTAAATGATCGCCATTTTAAAACACTGCTGGATGAAGTTGGGAATGATTATCCTGGTCTGCTTCTGCACAGCAATGTGCATTGGTTGTCAAGAGGAAAGGTGCTCAGCCGTTTCTCGGCTTGTCTGAGAGAAATCCGGACTTTTCTTGAAATAAAAAATGTGGAGCATCCATCTTGAGTTAGCTAACACTAACTCAAGTATCTCTTGAAGTTCTACTATCTCATGGACATAACTGAACACCTGAACCAACTCAATGTAAAAATGCAAAGCATTGTAAATATAGTCTTAGCCTTTCAACAAGCAGTATTTGCATTTGAAAACAAGCTGGAACTCTTCATCATCATCATTGAAACAGGTCGTTTACTAAACTTTGAAAAACTGGGAGAGTTTGAAGATGCATGCACAGCAAGTGACCCTGCTCAACATCTTGATCTCCAGCAGATATCAGGCTACACATCTAATCTCCTGCAGTCATTCAAAGCGTGCTTTGGAGAATTTTGTGAGCACACTCATCTTTTTAAGTTCATCACCCATCCACACAAGTGTGCAGTGGACAGCGCTGACCTGAGTTACATCCCCGGTGTCTCCATCAGAGATTTTGAGCTACAAGCTGCTGACCTGAAGACCTCAGACATGTGGGTGAATAAGTTCAAGTCACTGAATGAAGATTTGGAAAGACATGCATGACAGCAAGCAGAGTTGGCGAGCAAACACAGTGGGAAGAAATGAAAAAACTTCAACCCGCAAACCAGACTATTGTCAAAACTTTGATTGTGCTTCCCGTCACATACCACACACTGCAGTGTGTGAGTATTGCTGTGCTGACAATGTTTGGCTCTATGTATGCATGTGAGCAGTCTTTCTCACATCTAAAGAACATTAAGACCAACCTACGATCACGATTAACAGATGGAAATCTCAACACCTACATGAAGCTTAACCTCACCACATATCAACCAGACTACTAAGCCATCAGCAAAACCATGCAGCACCAGAAGTCGCATTAAAGGTAAGAAGTACATTATTTGTTGTTGGTTAGTAACAGCATAACAACATTATTAAAAAGAATTCAGAGACTTATTGTACTTTAAAAGTGTTGGTCTTACATAAAATGGATACATTTACTTGTATTTAGTGTTAAACATATTGTATGGCTGTCACGGAATTACATTTTAAAATATGTGGCGTTCATGGCTCTCTCAGCCAAAAATGTTCCCGACCCCTGTCCTGGAGGGTGGGGAGAAGGAATTGGGCAAAGGGGGCAAGGCACTGTTGAAGGGAGGACAGGGGTGGGGGGATTTATTTGGTGGGACACTTGAATCTATGTAAACACAATAAATTAAAATCAATAAGAAAAATTAAAAAAAATCTAGTGGGGAGAGGTGGGAACTGAAACAAGAAAGGAATCCGAGAATCTTCCAGAGGGTTTAATGAACAGTATTCTGTGAGGGGCAATGTTGGTTGTAGGGTTGGAGTAGAATTTTTATTTAACATTCCTCCCAATGCAGTCATCATGAAAATTACCTAGAAGGTTTGTTAAGACAGAGTAAGACAGAGCTTGAGGCTCTACTCTCAGCAAACCTGTCCCAGTAATGAGTTGATGCAGGAAGTCTGCAGCTTGCTCTTCCAGAAACATTGTGGAAGGAATTGAGAAGTAACAGGAAATAAGATATGGAACCGTAAGGTTAGGAGGGTAGGTTTTTCTTTCTTGCATTTTGGTAGTAACAGGAGAAGAGAGAAACATGAAAATTTTGACTGAGAAAGGCATCGTAAAGTATATGTTCAGGTTAGAAATGAGTTTAATATGTTGATTAAAAGGGTTTGCAAATCAGAGAAGTGAAAAAGACCAATGATGTGCAAGAGGAAGAAAATAAGTAGTGAGGCCATGGTGAAGAGAGATGTGGCTACTCAATCTTAGAGATGGCAAGGGAGAGAATAGGTGCTGACATTTACAATAAGAAAAGAAACTTGATAAAGGAAATTTTGATGTTGAACACATTATACCATATTCATTTGACAAAAGTAACACTTGTCATTGAATATTTCTATCTTAATACTGAATAAAATGTATTTAAAAGAAAAAAAATGATAAGTTTTCCTTTGAAAAGTTAAATTGATTAGTTTTCGATTATGGTTTAAAACTCTATTTATACTCAAATGGTTTTTTAATATATTTTTTTTCCAAAAGGAGACAGCTAAAATCAAAGCTCTACATTTTCCCTACAGATGGCTATATAATTAAGAAACCATGGTCTGATTAGATTAGCTAACATGCTGGGGATTTGGAATAGAAAGCTACTTTGTGTAAAGAATTGTTTTAAAAGGTGTTAGGCTGAAAGACAAAAGGGTAGAAAAAGTTTTACTCAGAGATTAGGAAAGTACTTCCCTCCCTGGACAAAGACCATAAACCTTCCCTGGCCATTGAACAAAAGGCATCACTCCCTAAATTGCTGGTAATGCCACCATTTTCGCTGGGCTGGAGCCAGCCCAGCTGCGCTCCTGGAACTCCTGACCATTCTGGCACCCACAGTTCCAACTGCTGCACCTGCTTGAGCTGGAAGCATCATCCTGTCTTCCTTCCTCGAACTTCTCATTTATTGCAAATATTTCCCACAAGCCAAATTTAGTTAACTTCCATTTTTTCAAGCGGGTCTTGGAAATACAGTTTTTTAAGTTTCTAAGGCCCTTTAATCCTGAGAAAAGCACAGAAAGATTAAAATTGAACTCAGTGATGAGTGATAATCTCTTACACACTGATCTTCACTCCTCAAAGGGGAAAGACTGGTTGCTTGAGAACATATAAGGCTGATTTCAATAATGTAAAAAATGCTGTGTAGATACAGTGGTATAAAAGACTAGCTGCATGCCCCCTGAGTTGAAAGATTTTTATATGTTTCTTCTACTTTTTTAAAATTATATGTTACTGGTGGTCTAATTCAGAGTTATTCCCATGAGCACCAAACGCGCGCACGCCCCCCCCCCCCACACACACCTGGCTATCTGTCTATCTATCTATCTATCTATCTATCTATCTATCTATCATCTATCTATCTATCTATATCATCTATCTATATCTATCTATCATCTATCTATCATCTATCTATCATCATCTATCTGTCATCTATCATCTATCTATATCTATCTATTATGTATCATCTATATCTATCTATTATGTATCATCAATCATCTATCTATCTATCATCAATCTATCTATCATCTACATAGTTTCTATCTTTGCATCATCCATCTATGCCTTTTCATTTTTGAGGCAATCCATTTTTTGAAAAACTTTCTAAGAAGTCACTTCTTTATATGAGTCAGAGCGTAGATTTGATTCTCATTGAGTTTTTCAGGACCTAGTTTTCAGGAATGTTTTCTACATGCATTGCACTGGGTTAAATGGAAAGTAAAATCATCAATAATGTTAGCTAACCTTTACTGAGAACTGATTTTGTTCTTGGAACTTTCCTAAGCAGTATCTAATATCCCATGACACATCCTTACAACTACCGTATTAAGTAGGTGCTCTTTTTATACCCACTTCCAGGATAATAAAGATAAGCATAAGCAACAACAAAACAGGAATCACAGAGTTTCTGAAGCCCCCCTAACATCATATTTTGTAAGTGGTGCAGCGTCAGGGCAGTGAGAATTTTAGAGTCTATAAGGGAAATGCAATCTGTGTAAAAACATTTTAATATAAAGTAAAAGCTTTTATGTACCATAAGCATTAGACAGAATGGGTTGAGGAAGTGCTTAGAGATTACATTTTTTCCAGATCAGTATGAATGCCAGTAGTGTCCACATCCTAGCCTATATTCAAATATATTTTATGAAATGTTTTAATTTTTAAAATTTGTTTATTTTTCATTTTTCTTAAAGTGAGATAGTGAAACAGAGTCCATATGTGCCCGACCAGTATCTATCTAGAAACCCCTCTCTGGGGCCACCATTCAGAACAACCAAGCTATTATCAGTGCCTGAGGCTGATGCTCGAACCAATCAAACCACTGGCTGCAAAAGGGGAAGAGGAAGAGAGGGAGAGAGGAAGGAGAAGGGAAGAAGATGGTCATTTCTCATGTGTGGCCTGACAGGGAATCAAACCTAGGACATCCATATGCTGGACTGATGCTCTATCCACTGAGCCAACTGGCCAGGGCCAGAAATGTTTTTATCAAAATCACTGAAATGGTGTGTGTGTAGCAATAGTTTCAAGACCTTTGTTTCTGAAATGCTTACTTCAGAGGTAGCTGGAAATTTACAACATACTTTAAGTAAAACAGTGAGATCATATTTAGTGCTGAGAGCAATATAAAATTTCTAAACTTAGAAAAAATTGTTTTTGTATAATTAAGGTGTGCTGAAGTCTTGACATCATGTCTATTATAGCAAGAAGAAAACCACGAGTCTCTAAAGTGATGTTTATACATATACATATATATATGTATATATCACATGCATGTGTGTGTGTGTGTGTGTGTGTGTGTGTGTGTGTGTGTGTATGGTATGTATATTTATATGCCGTATGGTATAGAGAACTGTCACAGAAGAACAAACGATACCACTCCACCCCTTCTGAGATCATACTACTCTCTGCAAGTATCTCCATGCTGACATTTGGATGCTAACCAGGCTTATGATCGCCATCCTAGACAGTTGCTAGTTGGTTGACTTAATTCTTTCTGACATGCTATACAAACATCAGGTCAGGATGTTTCATACATATTAACCAAATATTTTGGCCACTCATATTTTTAATTAAATTACAATATTTAGATAACCAGACCCATTCTAACTGCTAAAGTATTGGTTTTTCTTCCAATGTAAAAATTGTGAGCATCTATATAACTTATATATAAATTTAGAGAGGCAAATTTTATGATTCTTTTCTTCTTGTGAAATGAATAAAAAACAACACCAACAGAAAAAAACAGAAGCTAATATTTAAACAAACAAGTGCTAGGACGTCAAAAAATTGTGGTTAAGATTTAGGATGGGTGGAGAGCTTAAAGGAAGTTGGAAAATAAAAAATTAAAGTGCAATAGAAAATAGCAAATATAGGCATTTAGAGAGGAAGAATAGTGAGTGGGGGTAGATACAGATGTGGGTGTGTGGTTAAGGGTATGTGCAATAAAGCATTCGATAGTATGTGTTTGTACAAAGATTTAACACAGAGGAAGCTTGAAAATAAGAGAGAAAGGAAAGTGAGGAATTTCCTCTGAAATTCTGATAAAATAAACTAGGGTTTTGGTTTTTCTCTAATTTCAGATCTTGGGTTACATCTTATGTATAATACCTAGGACTGAATCAGTCACTTAGAGGATTTTTAACCTTCAAAGAAAGGAGCTCTTCCTTTTAAGAACTATAAAATGAGATCTGAAGAAATTTTGACCCTAATAAGAGTCAAGAAGAATCAGTATTAATATATCTGTACAATTTTATATATCTCTCTGGGGAACCTTCACATTTGTTTTTCTATTTTATCCTCACAATAACTCTGTAAAGTGAGAAAGACAAATATTATGCTCCTCATTTTATAGATGGGAAACTGGGGTCCATTAAGGTCAAATGACTTGGCTAAAGTCAGGCAGCCAAGATTAGAACCCAGGGCTCCTTACATTGCATCTAGACCTCTTTCTAACACACCTCATGCTTTCCATATAGACCTCTTGAAAGTGTTTTGTGACATAAGTGTAAATTAAGTTTCTTCCTTTGGACGGGTTGTTTTCATTTGCTTTATTTTCCTGAATTAGGAATTTTGAGAGGGCTGACACCTTACTGTATGTACAATGGATTTTTCCTATTAGGTAACACTGCCCTTCGCTTCACCCACCACACAGCTGGGCTAAGTAATTCAAAAGGAATGTTGTCATGTCAAAGACTCAAGGAAAAGTAGGTTGAATAAAAAATCAATTTATTAAAACAAATTCAGGTTTTTTGAGAGTCCCTTGGTCAAACATTAAGGTGTCCTTACCACAGAAATACTTAATAATTTTATGTGTTTGGATATATAGCAAAAAAGTAAAAACGATTACCTTTTCTGAAAAAGGAACTGCTTACAAAGCCCTAGAATGTGTACTTTCAAAAAGCTTAGAAACCAAGCTCATAAAAACACAGCAGCACTGCTTTGCACATAGAAATATTCGACCACAGAAAAGAGTTATTTTGACTATTAAATAATAAAGTCGTATTTTTTTTCCTTTAATGATGATCTTAGTTGATTTATTTGGGAAGTTTTATCAGATAAATCTCAGAGATAAATTTGTTCCAGGTGTTCATTTACAAAATAAAAATAAAAGATAGTCATCAAGCAAGATTAAGGTCTAGTTTTGTTTTCCTCTGGCCTAGAACTTGGCTTGTTTGTTCCACATGAGATGAAAACCATGTGATTTTTTCCCCTGCAATTGAATCTGTCGGGATACAGAAGATTCATAGTAGTTAGCACTAAGAGATCTGTTACTCCCAACTGTCTGTTCTCTTTAAGTAGAATACACTTGAAACAAAACTGGGGTTTATATTTCACTCACGGTAGATAAACAAAATTAGAGTACTAGATTTTCTTAGATGTTTCAGTAAATTTACAATGTCGAGTGAACTAAAACCTAAAAAAGCAGAGAATACTGCTGCCTTAACACACAGTGTGGAAATAATGTGGTTCCTTTAATTATCCACGGATGGGCAGGAATATGTAACAGTTTCTAGAAATATAATGTGGCTCTATGACCACATCATCCAATAGACAATATTCCAAGCTTTGGTATTTGAAGAGCTGGGGTGGGCAAAGGCATTAGCCAGGAGGCCTCAAGAAGGGGTGGAGAGAGTGTCAGAACAGAATGAAGGCAAAATAAAAACTCAGGAAACTGGGAAACATTGTGTTGTTTCATGTGTTTGTTTTGCATTGCTTCACAAATATTCCTTTATGTTCATTTTGGAAAAATAGAGCTAATAAATTGAGACACTGAAATGTGCCTTTTTATTGTTTACATGCATAATAACTAATATGGATTTTGTAGCTCTGTATTAACAAAGCAGGTTTGGAAGCATAACAGATGCCCTTTGGGAACAATATGCTACTAGAAAACAGTACAGCCTGCTCCACAGATGCACAGCACATTTCTATGGAAAAGGTGCTTAAAAGAGAATTCTTATCTATTATTATATTCAGAAGTCATAACTGGGAGTGATTTCTAACAAATGCCCATGTTCATATTGCCTTGCTCCTCAAGCCATTCCGGCAGCCTTAAGATGTCAGCAACATCTTCTCTGGTGGAATAAAAAGCAGTTTCTCCATTGATTTCTCATCTTCAGCGTTCTGGTATGTACTGCTATCCTTGAAAGGACCTGCAAATGACACAGTGGGAGGGGGATTTTATGGTGGCCTGAGTAATAGGCACTTCTGTTGAATCATTGCATGGAGCTCAGGGAAATGGCGACAGATAAGGTTGGTGTAGCACATCTTACTGCTGGATTCTGCTCTAGATGTTTTCCATATAATAACTCAATCTCTCATACTTGCCCTGTTTTATGCAGGAGATCTGTGAGTCACAGAGTTGTCAGGAGTTCGCTCAATTAATCAATGGCAGAGCTGATGTTTCCTCCCTGAAAGTCTGGGTCCAGAGTCCATGACATCCCCAATAGTCTACTGCCTCTGTACCATCGTAGTCCTGTCTCTTCGTACAGTCTGTCCTCCCACCTGGAGCTTTCTATGCAAAATCTGCCCTTTGTCTACTCAGAATTCTCTACTATTCTCTCACAGAAAGGTTTCCATTACTCAAGTTTTCATTCTTCAGGACAAAGTATGGGAGAACCTATTCCCTTAGGAAAGTAGAACACATACAGAAGGGAAAAGGATCCTGAATGAATGAATTCACCCCAAGGGAAAAAGGTAAAGGACAAGCTTGTACCTGTATTAACAAAAGGAGCAAAAATTATTCAATGAATCTTTAATTTATCAAAATTTGAGCAAGTTATACAAGGTTTGGAGCACATGGTTATATTAGGTAAAACTGTATGCTATGGCCATTTTTAGGGCAAAAAAAAAAAATCAAATAGCAGCAATTTCATTTGGTTCCACCTAATAATGCAGGATCAAGGAGAAACTTCTTGTCCCCCAATAAAACTCAATCCACCCATTTGGCTAGTAAGACTAGTGCTTAAAATCATCCCAAGTACAGCCAGAAGAATATAGTGCTATCTCCTAAATCTTCAGACTGCATTTTTGAAAGCTACCATTTTATTGGACATGTCTGCTTCCTTGACCAAGGAAGAGCAGGGTAATATATCCTTTAGAGTGGCTACCCTACCAGCAGGAGGGCACCTTGAGAAGTGACTTTGTGAGTGCTTGCTTCAAATGCTGAGAGCCCTTGTTCTGATCACAGAGATGCTTCCTGAAAGGACTGCTAGCAGGAAAAGCTGCAGTTTGCTCAGCTTTCTCACTTGACCTGCTTCCAGTCACCTTTGGATAAACCTATAGTACACAGGGACGTTTGTGAACTGGCTAACAGTCTGTGCAAAACTCACCATGTTTTAACCCGGTGATATTTGGATTTGCAAATACAAATGACCATATACTTATTTGTGCATATGAGGTTGTTTGTGCATGTGTATGTGCATGTGTGTGTATACATATTCATAACACATGGTATTCTGAAAATGACCCCAAAAGGTAAATATCCATGTATCCAGATAATCAACAATCAGACTAGACTGTTCAACAATATAACCATCCAGCATTGAAAGGATAAAAAGATGGTTTTGAAACACTGTTGAATCACTAAAGAAAAACTAAGTTGTGTGCCTTAAGATTTAAAGGTTAATTATATTTTAAACAACTGTATTCAGAGTTTGAGTGAATTAAGTTTCCATCTACTCATTACAGCCCCCTGAAGTTTGTGTTCCAGGTCATTCTTGATTAAGAATGACCAAAATGTAGTCAGGTGTCAGCCAAGTCTAGAATGTATGGTCCCCTAATGTCCTGTTATGGCCCCCGGAAGACTGTTTTCTTTTATCTTGTGGAATATATTTGACTTGGGCTCCAGGCCACAATAAGGAACACATCAAATCCTAGGAATAAACACGCAATCTTAGAATAAACTGATGCCCACCAAGTTGAGCTTGTAAGAGGAATTCACAGGCACAGAGTCAAATAAATAATCATGAGTGCTGTGTGTGTGTGTGTGTGTGTGTGTGTGTGTGTGTAATTTGCTCCGATCTAGTCATTCCCTCTATTCATCATGCTTTCTTTGAAAATCTGCTAAATGATTCCTCCTGAGAAACAGTTTCAATATTGTTCAGCTATTGATATTATCATTATTTGGGGGTCCATAGAATTTTTACCTTTTTTCTTTTAGTTGTTAAATAAATATGTCATTTCAGACACAATTTCTTAAGGCTTATTCAAAGTCACGAGGTGCTTGCTTTAGAAGAGTCAGGAAAACTCCATGACTCTGGCTTTTTTTTTTCTCCCCTGCCCTGCTTTCTCTACCAAAAGCAGCATGTGGTAAAGTGCTTGCACCACAGACACTGGCCTTTTCTTCTTGTGGAAAAAAGGCTCTGCTGTTTTACGGTGGCCTGGAGGCCAGGAGCCACTGCTTGCCAGGGGCTGCTTCTCTAATGGCTTCAGCAAGCATGCGGCACCAGCTGGGGAGCAGCGAAGCTGAGCCTGCTCCTTGCTTGTTTGCTCTCTAACCTGGGACTAAGGCTGTGCTCTCCAGAACCTTCCTCACTCTCTTTCCTCTTTCCTAGTCTCTTTTCCTCTTACACCTTTTGATCACAGCCTTCACACAACATTTATCAGAGGGTTCCCATTGTATCCGGAGATGTTCGTTTCCTTGCATTTATATTCGAGTTGACTCAAGTGGGACAGATGTGTAGATGAGCCAGCATATCAGATTTAAACACACAAACTTTTATCCCACATATGGGATTTTTATTTATCTACTATTGCTGCATTTTTATTATTAATATTAGTCCTAAAATTAGTGAATAGTGTTTACAGCAGTGTCAGGTTCTGAAATAAAGCCCCGCTTCACCACCTAAGGGCCTTGTAAATTTCTCTCTGTCTCCATGGCTCCATCCACAAGCTGTAGGTCTCAGATACACATAAAAAATGATATGGGGGAGTGCCAGCTTGTACCTGGCACTCAACATACCTTTGCTATTTGTGTTATTATGAAAGCAATTGTATAGAATGCTTGATTGAAGTGACATTATCCTGTGGTTCTTTTAAAGTATTAACTTAATACATAAAATATTTATTCCACCTAAATTCACTTCATTTTACTATGGGAAAACATTAAATGAGGACATATTTTGCCTATACTGGGAAAAATAAAGGCCATTTCAATTCAGATGAAAGTTAGAGGTAAACTGTCAAATGAATAATGTTATAAAATTGTTTTAAAAATCAAAATTTAAATGGTTGTTTTGGCCCTAATTTTAACTTATATCTATAATTTGCAAATAGATAAATGAATTTGGAAATTAAGAAAAAATTAGCAGAAACTAAACATGTATTTTATATTACTAGATCCCTTTTAACTCCTGAAGACCACTTGGTGTTCAAATGTGAGCCCTGATTCAACAACATTAGCCTTAATCTGTGAGCTGGTTAGAGAGGAAAAATTTGAGATCCAAATCAGGACGGGGAAATCAGAATCTGCATTTCAACAAGTCCACTTGGCTCTTCATAGGAACATTGTATTACCATTTGCACAGTGTTACGTTTATAGATGGACATTCATTTGGCATTGCCTGAATATACTAAGTGATGAGAAAAGTCTGTGTCCTGAGTAATCTTATGCTCTTAGTGTTAGTTTTTATCTAATTATTGGAAACATCATTCATGTTCATTGACTGTCTTATGTCAAAAGTTTATCTTTCTGTAACTTTTTACTAATTTAGGTTTATTATCTTCTCATTTCTGAACAAAACAGTAACAATCCCATTTAGAAAAGTGGCAGTAAGGGTTATAAAGGGAATATAAAATCACATCTCCAATAAGTTCTTTTTGGTTTGCATGAGGGATGGGCAAGCTACTGCCTCAGACCAAACATGGCTAGGAGCTTACTTTTGTAAATAAAGTTTTACAGAAACACAACTATGCCGTTAATACATTGTCTCTGGATGCTTTTGTGTTACCATGGCAAAGTTGAATAGTTGCAACAGAGACATTATGGTCTACAAAGTCTAAAATATGCATTATTCTGTCTCTTTACAGAAAAAGTTTTCTGAACCCTGGTCTACACTAAGCATTCCCATATCTCCCTATCTCCCACAACAAACATTTATCATACCTCCTGTGTGAATCAGGTTGGGGTTTCAGAAATGAAACAAACCTTGTTTTCAAGGAGGTCATCCTCAACATATTCTTTTTTTAAAAAAGTTTTATTTAGACGATTAATTTTAACAGGGTGACATTGGTCAACGAGGGCACATAGATTTAGAGAACACATCTCCAGATCATTTTGACATTCGATTATGTTGTATACCCTTCACCCAAAGTCAGATAGTCCTCCATCACCCTTCATTTGGTTTTTTGTATGCTCCACCACCCCCTTCATCCCCTCCCTTTCTCTCCTCCTGGTAATCACTGCACTCTTATCTATGTTCATGAGTCTCAATATTGTGTCCCACCTATGTATGGAATCATACAGTTCTTCGATTTTTCTTATTTATTTCACTCAGTATAATGTTATCAAGGTCCATCCATGTTGTGGTAAATGATCCGATGTCATCATTTCTTATGGCTGAGAAGTATTCCATAGTATATATGTACCATATCTTCTTTATCCAGTCATCTATTGAAGGGCTTTTTGGTTGTTTCCATGCCTTGGCCACTGTGAACAATACTGCAATGGACATGGGGCTGCATGTGTCTCTATTTAGCAATGTTTTTGAGTTATGGGGGTATATACCCAGTAGAGGGATTGCTGGGTCAAATGGTAGCTCTATTCTTAATTTTTTAGGAACCACCATACTTTCTTCCATAATGGTTGTACTACTTTACATTCCCAGCAACAGTGAATGAGAGTTCCTTTTTCTCCACAGCCTCTCCAACACTTCTTATTACCTATCTTTGTTGATAATAGCTAATCTAACAGGTGTGAGGTGATATCTCATTGTAGTTATGATTTGCATTTCTCTAATAGCCAGTGGTGATTAACATCTTTTCATCTATCTATTGGCCATTTGTATTTCTTCCTGGGAGAAGAGTCTGTTCATGTCCTCTTCCCATTTTTTTATTGGATTGTTTGCTTGTTCGTTGTTGAGTTTTGTGAGTTTTTTGTATATTTTGGATATTAGCCCTTTATATGACCTTTTGTTCAAAAATATCATCTCCCATTTAGTTGGCTGTCTGTTTTGTTGTCAGTTTCTTTTGCTGTGCAAAAGCTTCTTAGTCTGATGTAGTCCCATTCATTTATCTTTGCCTTTACTTCCCTTGACTTTGGAGTCAAATTCATAAAATGTTCTCTATGGCCAAGTTTCATGAGATCAGTTTTCTTCTTTGTATTTTATTGTTTCAGATTTTATATTTAGGTCTTTGATCCATTTTGAATTAATTTTTGTACAAGGAGAAAAAAACATAGTCAAGTTTCATTCTTTTGAACGTGGCTTTCCAGTTTTCCCAACACCATTTATTGAAGAGACTTTCTTTCCTCCATTGTATGTTTTGGGATCCTTTATCAAAGGAATATATATATATATTTCTGGACTCTATTCTGTTCAATTGTTCTGAGTGTCTATTTTTCTTCCAATACCATGCTGCTTTGATTATCATGGCTCTGTAGTATAGTTTAAAGTTCGGTATTGTAATGACACCAGCTTCATTTTTTTCCCCTTAAGATTACTTTGGCTATTTGGGTTTTTTTATGGTTCAGTATAAACCTGATAATTTTTTGTTCTATTTCTTTTAAAATGACATTGGAATTTTGATTGGAATTGCATTAAATTTGTATATTGCTTTGGATTATATGGTCATTTTAACTATATTTATTCTTCCTATCCAAGAAAAAGGAACATTTTTCCACTTCGTTATATCTTTTTCAACTTCCCTTAACAATGCTTTGTAGTTTTTATTAAATAGGTCCTTTACATTCTTTGTGTATTCCTAGTTATTTTATTTTTGTTGTTGCAACCATGAATGGAATTTTTTTTTTTTAGTTTGTTTTCTGATGTTTCATTGTTGGCATATAGGAAGGCAACAGACTTCTGTATATTAATTTTGAATCCTGCAACCTTACTGTATTGCTTTATTGTTTCTAATAGTCTTTTTATGGAGTCTTTCAGGTTTTCTATATACAGGTCATATCATCGGCAAAAAGTGAAACCTTTAATTCTTTTTTCCAACTATGAATGCCTTTTATTTCTTTCTCTTGTCTGATTGCTCTGGCTAGAACTTTCAGCACTACATTGAATAAGAGTGGAGAGAGTGGGCAGCCTTGTCTTGTTCCTGATTTTAGAGGAAAAGTTTTCAGTTTTTTGCCATTGAATATGATGTTAGCTGATGATTTGTTATAAATCAGTGGTTCTTAACCTTTTTTGAGGTACCAAACCCACTAGTTTCATATGCACATTCACCGAACCCTTCTTTAGTGATAAATAAAATATGATTTTTTTTTCCAAAATCAAGACATAGGTATATGTTTTTTTACTGGTGCACAAAATGAGCCATGCATGGACATCACCTTGCTCAAAGAACAAAACCAACAAAGTGCATGAACTCACAACAAATTACAGTATTACTTTATTCTGACCTCCATGTCAGAGGCTTCTCCGAACCCCTGAGACCGACTCATCGAACTCCTAAGGTTCGATAGAACCCAGGTTAAGAACCACTGTTATAAATGGCCTTTATTATGTTGAGATGTTTTCCTTCTATATCCATTTTGCTGAGTGTTTTAAAAATAAAATCATGTTCTATTTTATCAAATGCCTTTTCTGTATCTATTGATAGGATAATTTAGTTTTTGTTCTTTGTTTTGTTGGTATGGTATATTAAGTTAACTGTTTTACATATATTGGACCATCCTTGTTATTCTGGGATACATCCCACTTGATCATCGTGAATTATTTGTTTAATATATTGTTGTATTTGGTTTGCTAATATTTTCTTTAGGATTTTTGCACCTGTATTCATTAGAGATATTTGTTTGTAGTTTTCTTTTTGTTGTTGTTGTCATTGCTAGGTTTTGGAATGAAGGTTATGTTGGCCTCATAAAATGTGTTTGGAAGTATTGCTTCTCCTTTAATTTCTTGGAAGACTTTGAGTAGGATAGAAACCAAATCTTCTTTGAATGTTTTATAGAATTCACTAGTATAGCCATCTGGCCCTGAACTTTTATTTTGGGGGATGTTTTTGATAGTTGTTTCTATTTCCTCCCTGCTTATGGATCTGTGTAGGCTTTTTACTTCTTCATGATTCAGTCTAGGAAGATTGTATTTTTCTAAAAATCTATTTCTTCAAGATTGTTAAATTTGGTGGCATATTGTTTTTCATAGTATTCTACAATAATTATTTGCATATCTATGATATCTATGGTGATTTCTCCTTTTTTATTTTGGATTTTGTTTATATGAGTCCTTTCTCTTCTTTCCTTAGTGAGTCTTGACAAGGGTTTGTCAATTTTATTGATCATTTCACAGAACCAGATCCTCATTTTATTGACTCTTTCTATAGTTTTTCTTTTCTCTATTTCAATTATTTCTGCTCTAATTTTTATTATTTTCTTTCTTTTGCTCGTTTTGGGTTGCCTTTGTTCTTTTTCTAATTTTTAAGATGTGATATTAAGTTATTTACTTGAGCTCTCTCTTGTTTGTTTATATTAGCCTGATATGAACTTCCCTCCTATTACAGCTTTTGCTGCATCCCAAAGATTCTGATATGTCATGTTTTCATTTTTGTTTGTCTGTATATATTTTTGATCCCTGCTTTTATTTCTCTTTTGAACCAGTCATTTTTGGGGAGTATATTGTTTGATTTCCACATTTTTGTGGGGTTTCTTCTTTTTTGAAGTTGAATTCTAGTTTCAAGGTTTTATGCTCCACAAATATGCTTGGTATCATTTCAATTTTTCTGAATTTGTTGATGTTAGTTTTGTGTACCAACATAGGGTCAATTCTTGAGGATGTACCATGTACACTGGAGAAAAATGTATACTCTGATGTTTTAGAATGAAATGTCCTGTAGATGTCTATTATATCTAATTGCTCTTGAGTTTTGTTTAAGGCCAATATTTCTTTGTTTTCTATTTGAATGAACAATCTAGAGTCATCAGTGGTATCTTGAGGTCTCCAGGAATGATTTTATTTTTGTTGGCCTGTATTTTTAGATCAGTTAGTAGATATCTTATATACTTTGGTGCTCCTTGGGTTTGTGCATATATATTAAGAAGTGTTATATTCTTTTGATTCAATATCCCTTTTATCATTATGAAATGACCATCTTTGTCTCTGATTACCTTTGTTGTCTTCTAGTCAGCATTGTTAGATATGAGTATGGCTACACCGGCTTTTCTTTGGATATTATTTGCTTAGAGAATCATTTTCCAGCCTTTCACCTTGAGTCTGTTTTTATCCTTGTAGTTTAAATGTGTTCTTGAAGGCAGCATATTGTTAAATTTCTTTTTGATTCACTCTTCTACTTTGTATCTTTTTATTGGTGAGTTCAATGCATTTACATTTTATGTAATTATTGACACTTTAGGGTTATCTATTGTCATTTTACATAATGCTCCATAACAGTAGTATTTCTTGTTCGGTTCTCTTTTGTTCTGGCATTTGTTTTTGTTTGGTTGTATTTTATATTGCTTTCCTCTGTTTCTTCTTTTTTTTAAGTCATGTGTTTTAGTAGTGGTATTTTCAGGGGTGGTTACCAATAGGTAATTAAAAGAATATATATCATATTCATTCTAGTCCATTATCTCATAAGTGCTCTGCACTCCATCCTCTTTTGTTACTGCCAATTTTTGTCTTCCTTTTTTTGTTCTGGTTGTCACAGATTATTCTTGTTTTTATTGTGCTCTTGTTGGAGCTTTTACTTGTGATTTTGTTTTGTTTTGTTCTTTTTATTTTTAGTATTTCCTGAAGTGGGGGTTTTCTGGTGATAAATTCCCTCAGATTCTGTATATCTGTGAATATTTTTATTTCCCCTTCATATTTGAAGGAAACTTTTGACAGATATAGTATTCTTGAATGGAAGTTCCTCTCTTTCAGTACTTTAAATATAGGGTCCACTCTTTTATGGCATGCAGAGTATTTGCTGAGAAATCTGATGATAACCTAATGGGCCTTCCTTTATATATCATAGTCTTCTTTTCCGTGGCTGCCTTGAGCATTTTTTCATAGTCATTGATTTGTGATAATTTCATTATAATGTGCCTGGAGAAGGTCTGTTTGGGTTAAGGTAACTCAGTGTTCTGTTTGCTTCTTGGATTTGAGGCTCTAATTCTTTGAACAGGCTTGAGAAATGCTCATCAATTTATGTTTGAACATGCTATTCATTTCTTCTTTTTTCTCTTCTCTTTCTGATATATTCATTATTCTTATAATGCTCTTTCTGATGGAGTCAGACAATTCTTGTAGGGCTTTCTTATTTTTTTAATTGGTGACTCTCTCTCTTTTTTTTCCTCTGTAGTATCTCTAGTTGCCTGTCTTCTATGTCACTAATTCTCTCTTTTATTTTGCCTGTTTCATTAGCTAAGTTTGTCACCTCATTTTTCAGTTCATGTATTGAGTTTTTCATCTCTGTTTGGTTCCTTTTTATAGTTTCAATTTCCTTGATGAAGTATTCTTTTTGTTCATTAAATTGTTTTTTGAGCTCACTAGATTGCCTTTTAGATCTTTCTTGTATTTCACTGAGTATTTTTAGGGCTTCAATTTTGAATTTCCTGTCATTTAACTCCAAGGTTTTCATGTAATTGAAATTTCTTTCTAGAGATTTTTCATCATCTATCTGAGCTACATCTTTGTCTTTTGTATCCATAATATTTTATTTATTTTTCTTTAATAACATTTGAGAGTGGTATTATTAATAACACTAATAAGAGATAATTAAGAAAGTAAAATAAAAGTTAAAAAATACAGTTAAAAATAAGAATTCTATAATTATAAGTGGAACAAAAAGTACAGAAAACAAGGAGTAGGAACTGAAGAGAGTTGACAAAATAGAGAATAAATAAAATAAAAAGCAAGCAAAATGCCACAGAGAAAGATTTGAGTCAAAAATATAATAATTTGATGAAAAATGAAGATCAGATGAGAGCAGAAAAAGAAAGAAAAAGAAGAAGAAGAAGAAAAAGAAGAAGAAAAAAGATAAAGGAGAAGAAACAAGAAAGGAGAATAAAGAGAAATAAAGGACAAAAAAATACCAACAGAAAAGAAATAAAAATAAAAATAAGAAACAGAAGTAAAGGTTTCTGAAATGAAACCCTCACCAAAAAAAACAACAAAAAAAAACAAGAATAAGAAATGTTACAACCATGGATAATGTAATTCAAAAGGAAAATAATAATAAAAGAAAAAGGAAAGAAGGAAAAATGACAAAAAGCATTTAAAAATGTAATTTTTTTCTGGTTTTAAGATGTAGCCTTTTCTTTTTTTCAGTAGGTAGCACTATACTATGAGTTTTGCCTCTGTGAGTTCTTGGGCAGAGGTCTGCTGGTGTGACTCTGTGGCAATGATGTAGGTTGGGCCTCAGTCCCATTGGCAGGCAGGGCTTTGCAATTATATGGCTCTAGTAATGGCATTGTCAGTTTTCCAGGTGCCTCTTTGCATGTCCCTCCCACTGGAGATGGTAGCCTGGAGACTTAGCTGTGGGATTCGCTTCAGCTACTGTCCTCGCAGCAAGGGAATCTATGCACAGCCCATTCCCCCTCCAGTGCCACCCAAAACACAGTTCTGGGAAAGGTTGTGGGAACCAGAGCTGCCAGTGCAAGCAGGCAGCACAGGGAACAAAACAAGGGCCAAGTGTAATGGAAAGGATTTCTGTTACATACAAGCAAAATTCTATGGGCTAGCAGGCATAGCTGGCTTGCCCCAGCACACTGAGGTTTCAATATCTACGGGCTTTTCCTGCTTGTGCTGCTTGGTAGCTCATGACAGGCCACATATAAGCTCCCATGACTCCAGCAATGTTCACAGACGGTTGCAGCTGCAGTTCAGGTGCCTAGCAGGGGCATTCTCAGACCAAGGGTCTTGGTCTCTGAGTCTGCCTGGCACTAGAGCAGTGGTTCTTAACCTGGTTCTATCGAACCTTAAGGGTTTGATGAGTCGGTATCAGGGGTTCGGAGAAGCCTCTGCTGCGGAGGCCAGAATAAAGTAATACCGTAATTTGTTGTGAGTTCATGTACTTTGTTAGTTTTATTCTTTGAGCAAGATGATGTTCATGCACGGCTCATTTTGTGCACCAGTAAAAAAACATATACCTATGTCTTGAATTTGGAAAAAAAAATATATTTTATTTATCACTAAAGAAGGGTTCGGTGAATGCACATATGAAACTGGTGGGTTTGGTACCTCAGAAAAGGTTAAGAACCACTGCACTGGAGATAGTGGAGCCAGGAGTGTCCAAAAATGCTGGTGTTCACACAGGTGCCCATTGTTGTCAATCTCCAGTTAAGCATCTTGGCCAGGGCATGCTTCTGCTTGCTCCCTGTGCTGGTGATGCTAGGTGGAGCTGCTAGTGCTGCACCAGTGATCGTGGAACTAGGAAGGCACAAAGACACTGTTGTTGGCCCATGCTGGCATCCTGTGCTGATAATTTTAGGTGGATCCCACCGCCCATGTGAGTGCCCAGTGTTTGAGATCTCAGGCAGAGCCGCTGTGTTCTTTCCTTTGTTTGGGTGTGCACCCTAACTCATCTCCATTTTCACTAGTTCAGTTCTCTTCACCTGGCTCCAAACAAAAGTGCTCCTACCTCAAATCAGTGCAGAAAGCAAAATGCCCCATCCTCTGTCTTATATATTCAGTCACTTTTCACTCAATCATACCTTTGTTGTGTGTAAATTTCAGATACTCTTAAGATTTCTTTTTCTCTGTGTTTAGTTGTTGTATTGAAATTTCAAGGGTAGAGATTGGGAGTACCTCCCTCTCCGCCATTTCTCTAACATTCCTATATTCTTCTTTTTATATGATTACTTATATATATCAATTTAAAATATGATGCCTATATTTAAACTTCAAATGAGCTTCAGACTCTATAAAATAACAATGTGTCATGTGACCTATAACAATGACAGATTGCATGTACAATGGTTGTCCCATAAGTTTATAATGGAGCTGAAAAATTTCTATCGCCTATTGACCTCAAATTCAATATGTGTCAAACCTCTATTCTGAAAGCAGATGCTTGAAAAAACTCTCATCCATAAGAATGCCAAGTCAATACTGGCAAGTAATTTTTTTCCGTAATCAGCTTTTCTAGAGTTTCCAATGATTCTTAAGTTGCACTTGCAGACAACTCACTTATACATTATATAATAAATAACAACTCTTGATTAATATACCCACAGTGAGGAGTAAAGTCAACATCCTAGTTGGGTTTAGCCTTTTTTTTTTTCAACATAGAAAACTGCTTTTGCCAAACATGTTGTACAAGTTTATAGCTCAGTAGCAATAGGCTATACTGTATAGCCTAGTTGTGATAAGCTAGTCCCCCTAGCTGTGTGTAATTTCACTCTATGATTTTTGCACAGTAACTTAATTTCTTAGCCATGTATTTCTTAGGATGTATCCCAATCAACTATGTGATACATGACTGTGTCTTTGTTAATACAGAATATTGGACAGAAACAAATGTCCATTCTGAAATCGGCATCCATGGGCTTATTTAAATCTTACCAGTTTTATATGCATTCAAGTGTGTGTGTATGTGTGTTTAGTCCTATGCACTTTACCACATGTGTAAATTCCTGTGATTAAATTCATATAAGGACATAGGATACTTTCATTTTATATTCATATTTGTTTCCCTACCACCCTCATTTTTCTTTTAATTCATGAAAACCACTAATCTATTTTTAGTTTCTATAATTTTGTCCTTATAAAAATGAATGTCCTTATATAAATGAAATCATAGTATATAACTTTTGAGGTTGACTTTTGACTCAATATAATTGTCTTGAAATCCATCTAAGAAGTTATGTGAAGCAACAACTCAGTGTTTTCTTTTTATTTTGGGGGTAGGCCAATGATTAAAAAACATAATTTTCATCTTATTGAAGAATCCCGTCTGACCAGGCAGTGGCACAGTGGATGGAGCGTCGGACTGGGTTGCGGAGGACCTAGGTTCGAGACCCCGAGCTCGCCAGCTTGAGCGCGGGCCCGTCTGGCTTGAGCAAAAGCTCGTCAGCTTGGACCTAAGGTCACTGGCTCGAGCAAGGGGTTGCTCGGTCTGCTGAAGACCCACAGTCAAGGCACATGTGAGAAAGCAGTCAATGCACAACTAAGGTGTTGCAATGAAAACCTGATGATTGATGCTTCTCATCTCTCTCCATTCCTGTCTGTCTGTTCCTGTCTATCCCTCTCTCTGACTCGCTCTCTGTCCCTGTAAAAAAAAAAAAAAAAAAAAGAATCCCAAGTATTAGTGATGCTTTTCTGAGCAGTGCTGGGTAGAGGACCCTAAGTGCAGCTTAATTGTTCCCTTCTGGACCCTTTTCAGGAGGGCAGCACTTTTAGACAACAGAGAAAAAAATCAACTTTCCTAGGTTAATTAAAGTATATGACATCTTGAAATTAAGAAATATAAGCCTATTATATTCTTTATTTTATCTGTTTAATAACTCTCTTAAAAAAGCAGAAAAGTTGAGTTTGTCCTGACTTTTCTAGTCAACTAATTCTGGATCTTAGTGACCTTCTTTTATTTCTGAAAGAAGCTTTACAATAACTTAACATTGCTTTGCAACTTTTCCAGCATGATGCTAAAGATTCTGACTCCGCTTTTCATAAAGATGTACTGAAAGTGAAAAAAGAAGCCATTATTTCTCCCCAAAACCAAAGCCAAAGCCAAAGTAAAGGCTTTGAAGACAAAGAAAGCAATGCTAAAAGGCACCTACAGCCACACACACACAAAATCTGCATGTCACTAAAACTTGAAAAATAAAACATAACTATCCTTGGAAGAGCGCCTCTTGAAAAACAAACTTGACCACTATGCCATCATAAAGGTATCCCTGACTACTGAGTCAGCCATTAGGAAGATAGAAGACAACAATACACTTGTGTTCATTGATGCTCTCAAGGACAATAAGCACCAAATCAAACAGCCTGTGAAAGAGCTCTATGACATTAATGTGGCCAAAGTCAACAACCTGATCAAACCTGATGGAGAGAAAAAGGCATATGTTGGACTGACTCCTGACTATGATGCTCTGAACGTTGTCAACAAAATTAGAATCATCTAAACTGAATTTAGCTGACTGATTCTAAATATAAAAAGTATGCACTATTAAAAAAAAAGATTCTGATTCCAATTGCCAAATAAAGGTGATTTTTGCCACACCACCAAACAATTCTCCTACATCAGTGGGGGATTGTTTTACCATTCAACTTATTTCTGGTACTGTTTACCCAGACATAGCATCAGATTCCACAAGATGAGGACTCAGTCTCAAGAGACTGTTCTTCATTTCAGATACTAATCACAAGACCAGGTTATTATTTATATTTGTATCCAGTGGTTATAACTCAGAGGTTCCCCAAATCCTCTCCTTGAGTTCGATGAATTTGCTATAATAGTTCACATAAAAATGGAAACCATTTTATTTCTTATATTATCAGTTTATTACAAATGATATCAAAGGATATGACTCAATTGGCAACTTAAGAGATACAGAGGGCTAGGTCTTGTGCAAGGGATCCTTTGTCTACCTAGAGCTTGCAACTGAATTTTGCAACTCATGTGGTTGGCTCCACTGGCAACTATCTTTCATGTTTATCCATTAACATAACAAAAGACAGATTTATTTTGGAGCTCTGTGCCAGAAATAGGACAGGGAAGATCAAATGTATATTTCTTTTTTTTTATTTTTTTATTTTTATTTATTCATTTTAGAGAGGAGACACAGACTGAGAGAGAGAGAGTGAGAGAGAGAGAGAGAGAGAGAGAGAGAGAGAAAGGGGGGAGGAGCTGGAAGCATCAACTCCCATATGTGCCTTGACCAGGCCAGTGCAGGGTTTTGAACTGGTGACCTCAGTGTTCCCAGGTCGACGCTTTATCCACTGCGCCACCACAGGTCAGGCAAAATGTATATTTCTTATCAATCACAATATCACAAATGCACAAAGCAAACTGCTGAATCTAAATAGATTTAATTATTTGATCTATACATAATAAAAATAATTTCTTCTCTATAAGGTTAGAAGATCAGAAAACAATAATGTATGTAAATTGACTTATTGGTTAAAATTTGCAATAGAAATATGAGTATCTCTATATATGTAATACTAATATCTCTTAAGAAATTATGTGTACTTACATCTCCAGCTTAACTATGAGCCCCAAGCAAGGTAGTCCCCTATTCTTTCCCCCTAACCTTGCTGGAGGGGATTTTCCCTTCCACAGGCACAGGGGGCTCAAACCCACTATTCTCCCTTTTTACCTGCCTCCACCTAGTCTTATCTCTGCTATCTTCCCTGAAAAACTAGCTGTAAAATGACAATCCATGCCTTTAGATTTCTTTCTTTGCCACCCTAAAGAAATATATAAGAATTCACATTGTTTCCATGGTTGTAATTTAATATCATTCCCAATTTGACAACAGGGATTAACCTTCTAGCAGTGTTGTATATTGCTTTAGTATGTTTTTGAACCCACTCGTTTATGACTTAATTTGTTTTAATCCACTTGTTTCTGGCAAAGACAAAAAAGAAGTTATTTTTATATATAAATATATATATAAAATACATATGTATATATATATTTTTTTCTGAAGTGATAAGTAGGGAGGTAGAGAGATAGACTCCTGCATGTACCCAACTGGGATCCACCCAGCATGCCCACTAGGGGGGGATGCTCTGCCCATCTGAGGCATTGTTTCATTGCAACCAGAGCCATTCTAGTGCCTGAGGCAGAGGCCATGGAACCATCCTCAGTGCCTGGGCCAACTCTGCTTCAATGAAACCTTGGCTGCTAAAGGGGAAGAGAGAGATAGAGAGAAAGGAGAGGAGGAAAGGTGGAGAAGCAGATGGGTGCTTCTCCTATGTGCCCTGACCGGGAATTGAACCCTGGACTTTAACACATTAAATAAAGTTGTCTTGGTTGTAGGTTCTTGTTTTGTATCACTTTGAATATTTCTTGTCAATCTCTTCTGGCCTGAAATGTTTCTGTTGACTGATAAGTTAGGTGTCATTCTTATGGGGGCTCCTCTTTAGGTAATTAACAGCTCTTCTCTTGCAGCTATTAGTATTCTTTCTTTGTCTCTTAACTTTTGCATTTTAATTATGATGTGTCTTAGTATAAGTCTCTTTGAGTTTCTCTTTAATGAGACTCTCTGTGCTTCTTGAAATTGTGTAACTTTTTCCTTCATCAATTTAGGATATATTTCAACTCTTATTTCTTCAAACAAGTTCTCTATCTCTTGTTTGTTCTCTTCTCCTTCAGGAACCTCCATGATGCGGATGTTTTTTCTCTTCATGTTATCGCAGAGGTCTCTTAGATTTTCCTCAGTGTTTTTGAGCCTTCTTTCTCTTTGCAGCTCTGAGTTTGTGCGTTCATTTATCTTGTCCTCTAAATCACTGATTCGATTCTCTGCTTACTCTAGCCTGCTGTTGATTTTTCTATTGCAGTCTTCATTTCTGATTTTATAGTTGTCATTTGTCACAGGGTTTTTTTTTTTAGAAATTCAGTGTGCTTTTTGATGTTTGATATCTCTTTGTTTAAGTTCTCATTGTCTCTATTTATTGTCACTCTAAGATTCTTTAGCCTTCTAAAAATCATTATTTTAAACTCTGCATCTGGTAGTTTGGTTAAGTCCATTTTAATTAGTTTTTTTTTTCCCTGAGGATTTCTCTTGTTGATTTATTTGCATCATATTTCTTTATCTACCCATTTTTTTCTGTGTGTTAGGTAGTGATGTCTACCTTTAAAATTTGTTGTGGTATCTTTATATGGAAGATGTGCTCAGTGGTACTGACCTCTAGGTCACCTGATTTTTTTCTCTAGGAATGCTTTCTCTAGGAATGTGTGCCCTGATCAGGAATTGAATCCAGGACATCTATACACCAGACTGATGCTCTACCACTGAGCAAACTGGCCAGGGCCAAAAGTTGTTTTTAGAAGTAAGGTAGTTTTCATACAAGAATAAAGTAAGTTGTGATTTCCTTGCTTTGGCACATGGCATGTAAATGAAAATGTGTGGTATTGAGCTTAGATTTTAAGAAGGTTTATAGTTGCTCTATTATATCTCAGCCATCTTGGTTACTCTTCTGGTCCAAGAGGATGAGAGACCCAGTTGACCCATAGATCTACAGATAGGAGAAGAGGTGCCCACCCGGGCTATAGCAGAACCACCTAGCTGAGCCCAGGCAAGATCATCCAAATGCAAGTTGGTCTGCAGATATGTGAAAAATAAGCACTTTACTGTCATATGCCACTGTGGTTTTGTGAATATTTGTTATAAAATATTAAGGACAACAACTGAGAGATTAGCAGTTGTGTAATTAAGAGTTCTCCCAAGAAACAAAATTGTAAGATATATAGATATAGATGATATAGATAGATAGATATAGATATAATTATAGGTACTGACATAGACATAGACATAGACAAAGATATAGATATAGATATAGACAAAGATATATAAATGCAGCATCTAAAAGTGACATCATGGTGCTGTTGTTAAAAGAGGGAGATTGATTTATTTTAATATGGTTCACATAGTTGTGATTGGAAAGTTCCAACAAACAGACCAGAATTCCTTCTCCGAGAAACCTCAGTTCTTGCTCTAAGTACCTTCAACTGATAGGATGAGGCCATCCACATCATTGAAATTTATTAAAACAACTGGTTATAGATGTCACTCAGCTCTACCAAATACCTTCACAGAAATATCACCAAACAACTGGACACCATAGCCTAGCAAAGTTGGGACATAAAATTAACTGCTACAGTATAGATATGCTCAAGTTTACTAAGCTTTGGAAATAATGGTCTAAGAAATTTAAAGAAATAAATTGTTTTTTCTCAAATGTATGATTATAAAATGATATAAATTAAAGATAATTTAATTGTATTAAATGTAACAGAATAGTTAGATTTAAGATCCTGAGAAAAACATTAAGTTTGCTAGTTTGCAAAATTTTAAGGTATAACACAAAAGGAGAAATATATAAAGATAAATAGAAAGAATTATTGTTACTCAAAGAAGAATCAGGGTGATGTACTTAAGAAAAATAAACGACTGATTACTTTAGAATGTATTCTACTTGAAGAAAGTATTCCCTTTGTTTTGCTATTGAGATTTAGGATGTGGATTAGTCATTATGAAGAAAAGAAAGAAATGTGTTTTTACAGGGAATGAACACTTACATACACCAAGTCATCATCTGTGACCACAACTATAATTCTGCTCCCACCAGTTTGGGCACCCTGACTCCCAAGAAACAGAGACTACAATGGCCATGTTGCCAATGATGGAATTCAGTGACCAGTGACCAGGGCTAGAGCCAGGGCCATTGCCAGTACGAGGCGATGAACCAGTCTGATCTACAATACATAGTTCTTGGCAACTGTAGTCATAATGTCTTCACTGCATTTGCTGAAACTATTTAGGCTGATTTCTCTGATCCCTGCCTGTTATTTCATTCTGATTATCACCAGACTTTCTAGAAATTTTTGAGCTCATCAATACCTCTCTATGAAATTCTTTTTCTGCCAAAATTAGTTTGGCTGTTTACAGCTAATAATGTAACATATTCTCATTAATGGGGCAAAAATGAAAAGCATCCCCGTGTAATCACTATTATTTGATATCATTATTAAATTACTGGTCAGTACATCAAACAAAATTTTAGAAAAGTTTTATTTAAAATTTTGAAGCATGGGTGGTTAGCAGGGGCTGGAGGGCATGGGTAATGAGCAATTGTTTAATGGGTGTAGAATTTCAGTTTTGTGAGATAAAAAAAGCTCTAGAAATTGGTTGCACAGCAATGTGAATGTGCTTAACAGTACTGAACTGTACACTTAAAAATGGTTAAAAGAATAAATTTTCTGTTATATGTAGCTTACCAAAATTAAATAATAAAGAAAAAGGTTTAAAATGTTCATTTATTGTTATTTGCAGAATATATAATTTTTTACTTGAACTAATAGGGTCAACTAAAAATATAAACAATAAATTAATTATACAGGACAAGAGATATAAAAGCTAATATTGAGCGGAGCAAGATGGCGATGGAGTAGGCGAACGTATCAACTTCCAACTCCCAGACCAAAGTGGATTATAACTCAATTTTAAGAACCATCATCTGGATAAACCAACTTTGAACTAAACTAAGTGGACTCTTCAACCAAGGAACACAGAAGAAGCCAAATTGAGACTGGTAGGAATAGCGAAAACGCGAAGAGGGCTGCCCAGCTCCCTGGAGCAAACGGCAGCCTAGAGAGACCCGCGTGGCGGGAGGAGAGTTTGGCGGAGAGGGAGGGAACTGGGTCCCAGGAACCAAGCCCCAGCCTGCAGTCCCAGAGCCTAGAAGAGGCGTTTGGACAGTTTTGAGCTGTGAAACAAATGAGGGAGCTCCCAGACCTACAGTGTAGAGTATTAGGGCCTTTCCTACTCTGCTGAGGGTTGCTGAAGGGTATGGTGGCGGCAGGATGCTGAAACATGGTTCTATTGGTGAGGGCGGAGGCCAAGCCGGTGTGAGCTTAGTCTAGCCCAGCAGCGGTGGAGGGGATGTGTGAAAACGGTCCGGTAGCTGCGGGCCCGCCTGTAATTCCCCCTGCGGGAACAAAGCAGGAGGCCAGGAACGAGCAGAGATAGGCTCTGTGACCCTGTGCAAGGCGGCCCTTACAGCGGGGATGGGGTTAGGACCAAGAACGGGTGGGGGCTCTTGGCTGAGCTCACTCTACCAGGCCCGCCTGGCTGGAGAAACGGCGCTTTGACATCCTAGGTGCGCGAGTGGGCTCCGAGCGCGGGGGCGGGGTATACCTCAAGACAAGCAAAAGCTCGCAGCTGAGCCCATACTACTAGCCCCGCCTGGCTGAGAAACCACGGATTGCCATCCTGCGTGTACGAGCGGGCTCCGAACGTGGGGGCGGGGTAGAGTCTGGGACGAGCAGAAGCTCGCAGCTGAGCGGAAGCCAGCAAACACGCCTGGCCCAATAAACCTTGGTTTGCGACACTGCGCAGAAGGGACCTGGCCTCGAGGGTGAGACTAAAGGTCTAGACAGACAAAGGCTCACAGCTGAGAGCACGTCAAAAGCCCCACCCAACCCGCAAAAGTGTGGCGAGCAGACTCTGACTACAGGTGCTGGGCGAAAGTCTGGAAACAGCTGAGCAAAGGTGCTCACCTCTACCCTTGGTGCTAAGGCTTGTGGCTTGAGTGACAGCCCCTTCTGTGGAGGAGAGGCAGAAATCACAGCAAAAGCCACAGTGGGCCGGCGCTGAAAAAGCCAATACTTAACCACCCTAGGCAGCGGCAGAAGGGTTGGTGGGCCTACAGACAGACCACACCTAGAGAACACAAAGGCAACACCTACTGGACTCCAGTGGTCACAACTTGCTTATACACCGACAAAATGGGCAGGCAGAGAAATGCAAAACAAATGAATCAATAGAAATCCCCAGAGAAGGAACTGAATGAACCAGATATAACCAAAATATCAGAAGCAGAATTTAGAATAATGATAGTTAGGATGTTCAAAGAGATTAGAGCAACAATGGATAGTCATTATGAACACCTAAATAAAGAGATAACAAGTATAAAAAACGAAATTGAAATAATAAAAAAGAATCAGACAAAAATGACAAATACATTATGAGAACTGAAGACCACAATGGAAAGAATTAAAAGCAGAATGAATCACGCTGAGGATCGAATCAGCGAGTAAGAGGACACAATAAACAAAGGCCTGTGCAGAGAAGAAAAAGGAAAAGAGACTAAAAAAATGTGAGGAACCTCTAAGAGAGCTCTGTGACAACATGAAGAGAAACAACATTCGCATCATAAGGGTTCCTGAAGAACAAGAGAGAGAACAGGAAATAGAAACCTTGTTGAATCAAATCATAGTGAAAAAATTCCCGAAATTAAGTCTGGGAAACACTCCACACGTTCAAGAAGCACACAGAACTCCATTAAAGAGAAACCCAAAAAGATCTACACCAAGACACAACATAGTTATAATACCAAAGCTAATGGATAAAAAAAAAAATTTAAAACTTGCTAGAGAAATAAAGGCTATCACCTACAAAGGAGCCCCCATAAGGTTGACATCAGACTTCTCAACAGAAACACTTGAGGCCAGTAGGGAATGGCAAGATATAATCAAAGTAATGCAGAAAAAGAACCTACAACCAAGACTACTCTATCCAGCAAGGATAACATTTAAAATTGAAGGAGAAATAAAGAGCTTCCCAGAAAAAGAAAGCCTCAAGGAATTCATTAAAACCAAACCAATTCTGCAAGAGATACTAAGGGGCCTCTTGTGAACAGTTTAAAGGGAGGAAAGAATATAGCAAAAGAAGAATACAGCTTTAAAGAATAAAATGGCAATAAATAACTACAGATCAATAATAACCTTAAATGTAAATGGAATAAATGATCCTATCAAAAGACATAGGGTAGCTGCGTGGATAAAGAAACAGGACCCATACATATGCTATCTACAAGAGACACACCTTAAAACAAAAGATGCACATAGACTGAAGGTAAAAGGATGGAAAAAAATATTTCATGCAAATGGAAATGAAAAAATAGCCAGGGTAGCAGTACTTATATCTGACAAAATGGACTTTAAAACAAAGGCTGTAGTAAGAGATAAAGAAGGACACTACATAATGATAAAGAGAACAATTCAACAGGAACATATAACTATTATAAATATCGATGCACCAAATATAGGAGCCCCGACATACATAAAGCAGACTTTGATGGATATAAAGGGCGAGATTAACAGCAATACTATCATAGTAAGGGATTTCAATACCCCTCTAACAACACTGGATAGATCCTCAAGAAAGAAAATTAATAAAGAAACAGCAGACTTAAAGGAGACACTAGATCAACTTGATTTAATAGATATCTTCAGAACTTTTCACCCTAAAGCAGTAGAATATACATTCTTCTCAAGCGATCAAGTTACGTTATCAAGGATAGACCACATGTTAGGACATAAAAATGGTCTCATAAATTTAAGAAGATTGAAATCATATCAAGCATTTTCTCTGATCACAATGCCATGAAAGTAGAAAATAACCACACAAAAAAACTGAAAAATACTCAAACACTTGGAAACTAAATAGCATGTTATTAAAAAATGAATGGTTTAACAATGAGATCAAAGAAGAAATAAAAAGTTTCTAGAAACAAATGATAATGAGCATACATCAACTCAAAATTTATGGGACACAGCAAAAGCAGTTCTGAGAAGAAAGTTCATTGCACTACAGGCATATCATAAGTGCTAGAAAAAGCTCAAATAGCAACCTGACCCTGCATCTAAAAGAATTAGAAAAACAACAGCAAATAAAACCCAGGACAAGTAGAAGGAAGGAAATAATAAAGATCAGAGCAGAAATAAATGACATAGAGGCTAAGGAAACAATACAGAGGATCAATGAAACCAGAAGCTAGTTCTTTGAAAAGGTAAACAAGATTGATGAACCTTTAACTAGACTCACCAAGAAAAAAAGAGAGAGGACTCAAATAAATAAAATTAGAAAGGACAGTGGAGAAATAGCTACTGACACAGCAGAAATACAAAGCATTATAATAAAATACTAAGAAGAACTCTATGCCAAAAAATTAGACAATCTTGGTGAAATGGACAAATTTCTTGAATCATATAACCTTCCAAAAATCAATCTGGAAGAATCAGAACAACTAAACAGACCAATTACAACAAATGAGATCGAAACAGTTATCAAAAAACTCCCAAAAAAGAAAAGTCCTGGGCCTGATGGCTTTACAAGTGAATTCTATCAAAAATTGAAAGAAGAACTAACTCCTATCCACCTCAAGCTATTTCAAAAAATTTAAGAGGCAGGAAGATTTCCAAACTTTTTTTATGAGGTGAGCATAATTTGATCCCCAAACGGGGCAAAGACAACACAAAGAAAGAAAATTATAGGCCTATATCCCTGACGAATATAGACGCTAAAATTCTCAACAAAATATTAGCCAACCGGATCCAGCAATATATGAAAAAAATCATACACCATGATCAAGTGGGATTTATTCTGGAGAGGCAAGGCTGGTTCAATATTTGCAAATCAATCAATGTGATTCATCACATAAACAAAGGAAGGACAAAAGTCACATGATAATTTCAATAGATGCAGAAAAGGCATTTGATAAAATCCAGCACCCATTCATGCTCAAAACTCTCAGTAAAGAGAGAATACAGGAAACATTCCTTAACATGATAAAGGCCACCCATGACAAACCCACAGCAAACATCATACTAAATGGCCAAAAATTAAAAGCAATCCCTTAAGATCAGGAACCAGGCAAAGGTGTCCCCTTTCACCACTCTTATTCAACATAGTTCTGGAAGTCCTAGCTACAGCAATCAGACAAGAAGAAGAAATAAAAGGCATTCATATTGGAAAATAAGAAGTAAAACTATCATTCTTTGCAGATGATATGAAATTGTATATAGAAAACCCTAAAGTCTCAGTCAAAAAACTACTGGACCTTATAAATGAATTCAGCAAGGTGGCAGGATATAAAATTAATACTCAGAAATCAGAGGCATTTCTATATACCAACAATGAACTGTCAGCAAAAGAAATTAAGGAAACAATCCCCTTCACTATTGCAGACAAAACAATAAAGTACCTAGGGGTAAATTTAACCAAGGATGTTAACGACTTGTACTCGGAAAATTATAAAACAATGATAAAAGAAATCAAGGAAGATACAAACAAGTGGAAGCCTATACCGTGCTCATGGCTAGGAAGAATAAACCTCATTAAAATGTCTATAATACCGAAAGCAATTTATAAATACAATGCAATACCAATTAAAATACCAATGACATAATTCAAAGATATAGAACAGATATTCCAAAAATTTATATGGAACCAAAAAAGAACACGAATAGCATCAGCAATCTTAAAAAGAAAAAATAAAGCAGGAAGTATCACTCTTCCAGATATCAATTTTTACCACAAGGCCATTACACTCAAGACAGGCTGATACTTGCATAAGAACAGGCACATAGATCAATGGAACAGAACAGAGGACCCAGAAATAAACCCACAGCTTTATGGACAACTGATATTTGACAAAGGAGGAAAGAACATACAATGGAGTAAAGACAGCCTCTTTAACAAATATTGTTGGGAAAATTGGACATCTACCTGCAAAAAAATGAAATTAGACCATCAACTTACACCATTCACAAAAACAAACTCAAAATGGATTAAAGACTTAAATGGTAGCCGTGAAACCATAAGCGTTTTAGAAGAAAACATAGGCAGCAAGCTCTCCGACATCTGTAGCAGCAGTGTATTTGCAGATTTATCTCCACGGGCAAATGAAATAAAATGCAAGATAAACAAATGGGACTATATCAAACTAAAAAGTTTTTGCACAGCTAAAGACAATAAGAACAGAATAAAAAGACAAACCACACAATGGGAGAACATATTTGACAGCACGTCTGATAAGGGGTTAATAACTAAAATTTATAAAGAAGTTATAAAACTCAACACCAGGAAGACAAACAATCCAATCAAAAAATGGGCAAAAGAAATGAATAGAAATTTCTCCAAAGAGGACATACATAAGGCCAATAGGCATATAAAAAAATGCTCAACATCACTAATCATTAGAGAAATGCAATTTAAAACCACAATGAGGTATCACCTCACACCAGTCAGAATGGCACTCATCAGCAAAACAACACATTATATGTACTGGCGAGGATGTGGAGAAAAGGGAACCCTCCTGCACTGCTGGTGGGAATGCAGACTGGTGCAGCCACTGTGGAAAACAGTTTGGAGATTCCTCAAAAAATTAAAAATTGATCTGCCTTTTGACCCAGCTATCCCACTTATAGGAATATACCTTAAGAACACTGTTCGAAAAGAAGAAATGCGCCCCCATGATCGTGGCAGCATTGTTCACAATAGCGAAGATTTGGAACCAGCCCAAGTGTCCGTCAGAAGATGAGTGGATTAAAAAGCTATGGTACATATATACTATGGAATACTACTCAGCCATAAGAAATGATGACATCGGATCATTTATAACAAAATTGATGGACCTTGATAACATTATATGGAGTGAAATAAGTAAATCAGAAAAAAAGAAAAACTGAGAACTCCATGATTTCATACATAGGTGGGACATAAAAGTGAGACTATGAGACATCGACAAGAGAGTGGTGGTTACGGGGAGGGGGGAGGGAAAGAAGGGTGGGATAGGGAGGAGGGAAGGCGCACAGGGAAAACCAGATAGAAGGTGACAGAGGACAATTTGACTTTTGGTGACGGGTATGCAACACAATTGAATGATAAGACAATCTGGAGATATATTCATTGTATATATGTACCCTGATTTATTGGTGTCACCCCATTAAAATTAATAATAATATAAAAAAATTTTAAAAAGCTAATATTAAAACAAGTTATTCTTTGTGAAAATAATAACTGGCTAGATGATATGACAGAAGAAAAATGTCCTATTAACAATAATACCCAAAAGTTTAAATATCTATTAAACTTGATGAATTTATAAAATATAACCTGAGTAAAGCAAAAGATAAATCACATTCACTATGGTAAAGATAACAATTTGTAAATTATTCTGTGAGTTTAGTCCAATTACAGATTAAATAATAGATGTATTTCCCTTTGGAATTTGAAAAAATAGCAATATTAAGAAAAATAAGTATGTAAATTGAACAAGAAAATTTTTTATAAAAGATGAGGTGTGAGTAAGCAATATACTACATCACACAGCTATGATAACTGAAATGAGCCAGCCATAGCATACATATCTACCCAGTGACAATGAAAAATAGACTGAACAGAAATAGATAGTGGGATTTTAATATGTGATTAAGATAGCATTTCAAATAAGTGGAGGGAGAACCTATAATTAGGTAAAAGATGTTTGGACTCATAACTAGCCATTTCAGTAATTTCAAAATGAATCAAATATTTACCTGTAAAATATCAGCACATAAAATTACCAGATGAACCTAAGTATTAAATAAAAAAAAAAACGTAAGAAAAACATGAATAAATTTGACTAAGCAAATAACAAGAATAAACAATCTTGGCATAATACTAATACCATAAAGGAATCTTCCCCAAAGAGCTGCAACACACATTCAGGCAAAGAGGTAATTTTGTAATGTACAAAAGTTCCTAGAAATCAATTACCCAGTAGGAACACAGCCAACATGTATGACCAGGGAGTTCATATAAAAAGTGAATGCTAATAATTGTACAAATTGCTCAATACTTAGGTATTATGTGACATTGCTTATGTGACACTCTCTATATTATTTTTTCTTTATTAAAATAACTTGCTGTAGCATTCTTTTTTCAATATATACTTCACAAGATGAAGACCTCTGATTCATTCTGAAAAGTTGTACTGTTTTCACTTGTGTAATATGTGGTTCACCAACATAGGATGTTGTCAGGCACTATTGTGAAAATGAGAAATTGGACATGTGGGGTGTGTTCCTAGAAATATCAGTATCTTTACTGCAATGATCATTACGTTTTGCCTAGTGCAACTGTTTTCATACAAATTTCTCTGAGTTATTTTGTCTTTAACTGCATGATAAAATCATAAAACATTACATTTGAAATATATTTTACAATGTGGAAGCAGAAGAATCTATATATTTAATAACAAAGTGATTGTTGGCTCAAGCATAAAGAGATGTAACAAGATATAATCAATATTTAAATATACCTACATGTACTCATTATAGATATGTCCTATTCCTGGTCTTTTCTGAATTATTTTCATTTTTAACTGCTTAGTTCTGCATGTATGTGCTGAGGAGGAGGCACTGATGTAAACTTGAGTGGTGGTGTACCTAGACTATATTATCATTCTCTTTTGGTTGGTGAATGTACCTGCTTGTACAGCTTACTTATACCTTTTCTGGCTCTGTTTCCGCCTGTTCTTAGAAGTATCACTTTCATAATGGAATGAGCTGGGTTTATCCAATTATTTGACATAGCTATTCTGATAGAGCACACCTCAGATTGGGTAGCTTTGACTACAAGTTCACTTGCAACCACAGCCATTTGGTCTCTGTGTGTCTGGATACCACACCAAAAGCAACTTTTCAAATATAACAATTTTCGACTGCATATGACCTTCGTTTAGTATGCTAGGTTTATATTTATATTTTCTTATTGAAAATGAACATAAATTCCACAAGATATCTTTCTCCACCTAGTAACTTTAGAACAATAGAATCTGCCAAGTCATAGGACTGGATGACCCATCAATTTACCCCCAATTCACTGCAGACCATTTTTCTGCTCTGGTATCTTCCGAGCTATCAGATTCGCATTGCTACCCATAAAAGGTTTAGTGCAGTATTCTCAAGTGCAGCATATTTTATGTTCAGAACTCAAAACTATTTAGCAAACTTTGCACTTCTTTCTTAGTGTTGGGAGGGGCAAGATGCAATAACTTGCTCTTTTCTTTGGGAGATATAGCTTGGAATACCCAAGATCACTGGACTCTAATAAGTTCACTGACATGACAAGCTGCAGGAATAGATGTCTCTGTCCTAAAGGCAAGATCTGGGTGACACATAGAGCATCACTATAGTCATACTATTTCCAATGTTGTGTGTCTTATATCCTCTACTAGAATAAAGAAAGATTTCTTTTTGATTTACCACATTGTATACCAAAATATTTAGCATGTGCTTTCTTGCACATAGTAGGTGTTCAATGAAAATTACTAAATTAATATGAAATATCAGCCCAGTCAAACATGAACCATAGAGCCATGAATGGATCTGTATATGTAAAACAAGAGACTGTGTACTACATGTATTGTCACAGCTAGATAGTATGTAAAATACATTCATACTAATGGTGTATAAGTTGAGATAAATTTAGTTTTTAAAAAATAAATATTAGATTTATAGAAAAGTGAAATAGAGTTTCAATATACTACCCTTCAGTTTCTGCTTTTAGTGACATCTTCCTTATATTAGTATGGTACCTATGTCATAATTAATGAGCCAATAATGATACATTATTATTAACTGTAATTCATATTTGATTTTACTTGATTTTTTTGCTTTTCACCTAAGTCATTTTTTTGTTTCAGGATTTCACGCAGGATAGCATTTTATTATTTAGTCATGTCTCCTTAGGTTACTCTTGGCTGTGTAAGGTCATCAGGTATTTTTTGGTTTTGATGATCTCAACAATTTTGGAGTACAGGTCAGGTATTTCGCAGAATGTCCTGTGAATAAGCTTTGGATGTGCTGAAGTGTAAAAAACGATGACCTAAGTGTCAGTTTATCATTCGACTCCTTTTCGTCAGTCTCTTGGTCTCATAGTGGGGTTTTCCTGTTTTATGTTGGCTATGCTAACATTTCTGGAAGTGACCACCATGAAAAATAAAATAAAGACAAACCATCTGTTACCTTGTTTTTGTTTTTTTTTTTTTTGCAGTTAAAAGGATTGTCTGGATTGTTGAGGAGCAAGAAACTTTGCTGCATTCTTTGTCATGGTTGATCAATAAATGTTGTTGATTTTGTGAATAAGCATCTATTTCCTGGCTTCTGAATTTTATTGCCAAAAAATTATTCAAATTCTTACTTAAAAGGCCTTCATCTTTTTTAGTGACAGTTATAAAGTACAAGCATTTCATAATGCTTGCACAACTAGCATTACTTGTAAATCCTCTTCCATTTAAAATATTTACGTAATATACTCATATTTTACAAGAATATTTCAATATCTTACTCCCATTTACCAAAACACCTCAGAAAATGTTTATTTGTACATTCCTCTTAGCCATTGTTAATATGCTATTTTGAGAGTAATTAGCCATTTCATTTGCAGTTCTACAATATTTCAGTTTTAGCCAAATAACAATATATTTTTAGAGTGCTTGTTATTTGTTATATGCCATTTCAGGTGAATTTGGTAGTGGAAGCTTACTTCTCACATACCACTCTCTCCAGGGTACAGGACAATGGTATTTACAAATAAAGAATCAATGCCAAATGAGTGGCATAGTGTAAGATTTATTCACAGTATCCATAGTCTCTGCTATGCAGGTGTCACTGGCAAAAAAATAATAATAATAATAGGAAAAAGTGATGAACTCCATATCTTCTACCTAGGGTTGAATTTAATTGCCCACAGCCCTGGAATTTGTTCATCCAATCACGGTGAAAAAGTTGAATATGGTGGCCCCGCTGAAAGGCACCCTACTTATTTCATCTGCAGTGTAGAGGACCCAACATCCACATTGACCAGGTGTATCTGTGAATGTGTTGTGTCTGAGTAGTGACCTTCATTACCTAAACTTGGTGCATCAGGAAATGTGGCCCCCTACTAGCTTCACTGCAGTATTATGGACAATGGTTAATGCTATCATCTGAGATTGTGTAGTACTCAGGTTAGAAGGCCATTTGCAGTCTTAAAATGTATGCTAATTACTCAGGAATAACCAGAAAACCTACTCAACAACACAAGTCTATGTAAAGAGATAGACAATAGTTAACTATTCAATAGAATTATTAATACCAATCAATTCTCGCTAATAGATTTGACATTTTAGGTAAAATAGGCAAATTACTAGAAAACACAAGTTACAAAAGGTGGTACAAGAATAAATAGAAATCATAAGAGTGCTAGATCTATTAGAGGAATTAAGTTCACAATTTCAAACCTTTGCACCACGAGAATTCAGGCCCAGATAGCAATATCAGTGCAATCTTTAAGGTGAACAATAATATCAATCCACATAACCCCAAATCTTCTAGAGAAACAAGAAAATACATCCCAGTTTAAGGAAAAAATTACAGGTCAACCTCCTTTATGAACATGTGGCAAATATTTTTTAAAAATATAAACAAATCACTTCAAAATCAGCAACAACTTCCAGCATAAAGTAGTGTTTATTCAAAGAATGCAAGGTTTAACACTTGAAACACAATTAATGTGAGTTAGAACAGAATGAGACAATATTCATAAGATTGTTTCAATGTGATAGAAAAAAAATTAATTTAATAAAGGTTTATTCCCATTGTAAACTTATGTAATAACGTGGGAACAAAGAACTTCTTTAATATGACATGAGTAGTTAAAACAAAACCAGCACAAGTAGAAAATTTATTATGAAAATATTAAGGTCTTTATCAGATTAGACATGAACCAGGAACACCTTCAACCACCATTTGCTTTCAACAGTCTATAGTAGCCTCTCCATGGACAAGAAGAAAGAAAAATAAATGTTATAAAGATGAGAAAGCAGAATCAAAATTATCATTTATTGTAGGTTACTTTAGTTTTACCTAAAAAATCCTAAATGGACCCTGGCTGGCTGTCTCAGTTGTAGAGCATCGGCCTGGCATGTGGAAGTCCCAGGTTCGATTTCCAGTCAGGGCACACAGGAGAAGTGCCCATCTGCTTCTCCACCCTTCCCCCTCTCCTTTCTCTCTATCTCTCTCTTCCTCACCTGCAACCAAGGCTTCATTGGAGCAAAGTTGGCCCGGGCACTGAAGATGGCTCCATGGCCTCTATCTCAGGCACTAGAATGTCTCTGGCCACAATGGAGCAAGGTCCCAGATGGGCGGAACATTGCCCCCTAGTGGGCATGCCAGGCAGCTCCTGGTCAGCGCGTGCAGAAGTTTTTCTCTCTGCCTCCCCACTTCTCACTTCAGAAAAATATACACACACACACAAAAATCCTGAAGAACCTAGTGATTGATTATTAAAATTAGTGAGTGAGCCTGACCAGGCAGTAGCGCAGTGGATAGAGCATCGGACTGGGATGCGGAAGACCCAGGTTCAAGACCATGAGGTCGTCAGCTTGAACATGGGCTCATCTGGTTTGAGCAAAATGTCGCCAACTTGGACCCAAGGTCGCTGGCTCCAGTAAGGGTTTGCTCAGTCTGCTGAATGCCCGCGGTCAAGGCAGATATGAGAAAGCAATCAATGAACAACTAAGGTGTCGCAATGAAAAACTGATGATTGATGCTTCTCATCTCTCTCTATTTCTGTCTCTCTGGCCCTATCTATCCCTCTCTCTGACTCTCTCTCTCTCTGGCCCTGTAATAAATAAATAAATAAATAAATAAAATTAGTGAGTAAGTTAATTCCTCTTCTGTATACAAGATTAATAATGAAGTATCAATTACATGAACACAGTGAAAGATTACTGCAGTTACATCAACCTATTAACCCGTTATTTTGGATACACTTTGCAAACAGAACCTAAACAAAAAGTTTCAGACAGAAAACAGTTCAATACTGTATGATTTTATTTGTATAATGTTTAAAAACATGGAAAACCAAAATATGTTGTTACAAGTCAGGACAGTGGTTACATCTGGGCAGAAGTAGAGGGATATTGACATTAGGGACAGAGGAGGCTTTGGTGATGTTGGTAACACATTTTTTTTTTTTTCTGGTTCTGGGTGATTGAAACATCCATGTGGTTACTTTGGAAAAAATTTTCCCAGTTGAACCTTTATTACTTGGGATGTTTTCTGTGTTTGCATGAAACTTCAGATAAAAAATTCCTTAAACAAATCTATGCTAGTGTATACACACATGCAATTTTACCCTGTGCTTAGTTAGCTCTTTCTCCTTAGGCTCATGACCACTGCTATCCTTTCTCAATCTTTTAGCCATAGTCTCTCTGTTAAAACATAGGTCAAATCGCTTTTCTTCATTGTTCAAACAACCTAATGAATTCCCATGGCACTTAAAAAAATTTTATTATGAGCCAATAAGATGTTCTGTAATCTGCCCCATGCTCTCTGCCTTCATCAGTTCCAACACTGGTCTCAGAACTCTCCTTCCAACCCATTTACTGTGCCTCCTCCTGGAGCCTTTTCCTGGGATCCTTAGGGCATCCATCCCTCTTCTCTTTTAGTTCTTTACTTAAATTTTACCTTTTCAATGAAGCCTCACTAAAGTTCAGTACTGTGGTGTGAACATCACATACACTTCTCAAATTCCTAACACCCTCTCTGATATTCATTTTAGCACTTGTCATTGGGCATGCAAATCTTAATGTGTTTATTGTTCATCTATCTAATATTAAGGAATGCTCTGTGAAGACAGGGGTTTTTATTTCTGTTTTTTTTTATTGTTGTTGTTGTATCCTCAAAGCAAGGTATATAGAAATGCTTAAAAAGCATTAGTTGAATGAATGAATGAATGAATAATAAAGGAGGACAAAAAATGAGATGTGAACTAATGTTAAGAGTGTTTAGATGATTTCTTCCATACATTGAGATAAAACTGCATAAACACTGACTCAGTTTAGAAGCATTCTAGAAACATGGCAGGACTAAAGCCTTAGCTGAATCATTTGTATATCTTTTCTGTTAAAGGAATAAGCAAGCAAAGTGGTTTGTCTACAGCTTGTAGTTACATTAGGTGGAATGCAGCCTCCTGAAAGGAAATGTGATGGCTTAATTTCACCTTTTACTAATAAAAATAAGGATAATATACCAATTCTTGTTAATCTGGGATTTTAATCTGCTGTACTTGTTTTGAACTTTATATTAAAATGCTCACAAGTTTACATAAAAAAATACTCAAAAAAACTGCTCTACCTTAGAAATCTGTCTGTTCTTGGAGCTAAATACTCTTTTCACACATATGACAAAATCCCAAAGTAATTGAATTACTGGAGGGAGTTTTATTATTAAAATCATATTTTTTCCAGATTCCAAAATGAAATTTTGACAAGAACTGATAATATAACTTGAAAACTCATTTGCTCAGCAAAATCTTTTGAGAGTGGTAATTTGGATAGAAGCAGAATTAAATAGCAACAGGAGTTTGGGAAAATGAGCCAAATAATATGAGATTTACTGGAATTTGGTTAGGGAGTAGCTGAGAAGCTTGTCTGATTCATTTCCAGTTAAAAGAAGACTTTTGTACTGGCCTTTCATGGAGACTGAGCTTCATAGACTTCATTAGCAACTATCACCAGGAAAGTGTGGGAGAGGCCCTTGTTCACACTGTAGTTTTCAAGAGCATGAGCCTCTCCTCATTGCATGACAATTAATTAAATTGCTGGAATAGGCATTTGGCCTCTGTATGAATATTTTAGATGTAAAACATTCTTTAGAGCAGTAGTTCTTAATACAAGATGCCAAGATGCACATTTGGGGAGTTTAGAAAATAGCTGACAGCCAATGTTCTACCTCTGTGTTTTGACTTTGTATTTTCCAGAAGGTGGGCCCAGGTATTAGAGCTCTTCTACGTTCTTTAAAAACTTTAAAACTAAAAAGTTATTTATATTTATATATTTATTTATTTCAGATTTTTATGGTCCTCTTCAGAGTTTAAAAAAGCACCAGGGATTGGAATTCACCACCTTTATGGGAGTCGTGATTTCATTTCTGAATAAAATGCTTGAAACTCTTTGATGGTTGGTTGAAGTCAATTGTGGTTAATGCACCTGTATGCACAAAGAGCAAACAAAAATGAGATAACCAATTTCTTACATATTAATACAACATTATAAAAGATCTAATGTTTTCTTAAATATGTCACTAACTTAAAAAATATATTATTAGAGATAGTGTCTGTTTATTGACTTATTAATGTACTCATTCCTTAAAACAGTAGATGAGAACTTATTTCAAGAGATGATGATTGGCTTTTGTAACAGTTTAAACATTTCCTTTTATATCATTTTTTATTCTTACTTAGCAATGGAATTATTTTATTTACTAGAAATAGTACTTGAGTCATTTCCTAGAATTATTATAATTGCTTAGGATTTAATAAAACACAAATTGAATAAACGGCACAGAAAAGTTACCATCAGTGATTAGCTAGCAAGCTTGTACCTGTCCGAAATGTAGATGGTAACTAAAGACATATGTGAGGATATACTGTCATTCTTAGTGGTATCAGTTACAATTACTTGAGTACTCAAGTCTCTGTGTTCTTGAATCATTCCTGGTAAAACAGTTTCATCCTTGTTATTAAAATATTTCTCATCATGAATACATTACTCAGGGCAAATCTTTCCCTTAAACTAATGGAAAAATCCTTTGAATAAGAGTCTGAACACCTTTCCATAACATAAGACTCTTTTTTGGAAACTCCTTATATTTTAGATCCCTTTCATGTCAAAGCTTCCGAATGCCAGCTGTTAGGCCACATGACTAATTAAGGTTCTGAATGTGATTCACTGTTCTGTTCTTTGGAACACATACTTATTCTTCACCTTGTGAAATACTTTTGGATTGTGAATATAGTTTTTCTTTCTCTGTCTTGTCTTTGGACATATAATTGCTTTCTATAATCCCAAAAGACTTTGAATTAAAATCACTATTTTTTCTCTTTTACAAAAGAAAAGTTGGTATGTACAGCCGACTGTGATTATATTGTTAGGAATTTGGTCATATCACTGGAACTTTTGACCTGGTTTGAATGAAGTGTTGAGGGATTTTCCCCCAATCCCTAATAGTCAAAGATGATTTTTATAACACATGGAGTACTCTCATAACATCCCAGGAAAGTAGCTCAGTGCTGACTTGAGTGGGAAACTTTCAAAGACAAGGTTCTACATAAACTTAAGTGTGATAATTTACTAAAGTTAATGGGATAGTTTCTCAAGATTATATATTTTAGTTGCCTGAAGATAATCAAAGATTCTAGAAAAGTATTTTTTCTTTCCCAAAACAAACATTTACTGGTATCTACAGGATTAAAACAATTTATTAATGATTGATAGGACTTACTATTATAAAAATAATATTCACAGGAATTTTATATTTTAGTATAATTAAAGCTACATATTTGTGTTATTTTATACATATATAATGTCTATATTTCTTTTCAAATGTACTGTAATTACCTGAAGATCAGAGCAATCAGTAATATAATCATAATAATAATGGTTATAACCACCATATATAGAACACCAATTCTGTTAAACACTCTGTTCTTACATATAGTATTTCATTTATTCTGCAATAGAACACTATACAATAGATGTATTTATTTGCACTTAAATGTGAAAAAAATAAAATTTTTATGCAAAACAATATAGCAACTTGCTTGATGTTACACAATTAAAAGTGAGTGATCTGGGTTAATATATAAGATTTATCTGACTCCAAAGCCCATGAACATTTCACTGTGGGATTCTTCCCTCTATGCCTGTCTTTTTGTATATTATATTGCAGAGGGAGACTAAACATTGAGTGTAGAGATTCCTCTAACACTAGGAACTTGACATAATTTAGTAAAGTCTTGTTTATAGAATATAGAATCTATAGTGGGCTGCCTATTTAATGACATTTATTGACATATGATATATGACTAGTAGTTGACTGATCAATTAATAGAGAAATGGAATCAAGAAATTTACTTGAGTATGGCCTCCCAGTAGAACTAGAACCCTGAGTCACAGCTTTTAGTTCAGGACTGAACTAGTTTGGGTGAGTTTATGCTGCTACATGAGATTGTAAAGAACAGGCTGAAAGAAGACAGACTTGTGGTTTTCTGCCATGTAAATGTCCAGATGGATTTTTCCAAGGCCTTCTGGCTATGACCAAGGTCTTCTACCACTGATGCTATTCTTTTTTTGAATAAGTCAGAGATGATGCACACACCATCTGCTGATTTAACATAACAGACTGCAGAATAGAGAAAAGGGGAAGTGGAGAGTACGTGCAATTTTCTTATAAAAGCATGACTCAGAAATTGAACATCAACGTCATTTTTATTCTAAAGGCCATAACTACATCACAAAGAAAATCAAATTGCAGGAAAGACTGAAAAATTTAGGAACTAAACACCTAACAATCAAGCAAACAGAATAAAGAATATAATGGCTATGAGGGCAAATAATTGTGTCTACAAAAAAGAGGCACTTAAGTCAAGCAATTGCTTTAATGCATTTATTTTCTGGCATCTGTACATTTAATAGTTACCACAATTGTGAATCATGCCTAGAATACAAAAAGAATCATGACATTTACTGTCATTCAAAGAATACTTTGAATCCGTATAACCTTATCATCATTGCTTAACTGATTACCAAGTGGATAAGGGGAAGAAAGCATTATTTTTGAGAAAACTGATAAAATTTCATGTCCTAATAAGTGATATCTTTACCAGCAAACTTACCTTGGAGTGGATTAAAGTATGGATTTCAAATAAAATTGTAATTATAATGTATAAGATGTATTAGGATTAGCAGTCATAAAACAACCATTTTGGGGAAGCATGTATGTTTACTTATAAATGTTCAATATTTTGAATACACTTCTATGTTTATTTAATAAGGCACTTTTACTCTTTCTTTTCTGACATTTCTTTGCTGCCTAGTATTAGTTTGTGTGTTCATTCATTTATTTAGTAAATATTTATTAAGCACCCGTTCTAGGCCCTGAGAATAGAGCGATAAAGAACACAGACAAAATGTTTGTCTTCATAAAGCAGTTTCCTTTTTCTACATAAAAGTAAAATATAGTCTATATGAAAGATGGTGAGTATGAGGTAGAAAAATTAAGCAGTGAAAGGAAAGAGAACAAGGAGTGCCAATGGGAAAGAGGAGGTTTTAATTTTTAAAATTTATGTCTTGGTAAATCTCACTGAGAAAGAAGGTAATATTTGAGTAGAGATCTGAAGTATCAATCTTGTAACTATCTGGGGAAGAATGAAACAGTAGGTCCAGAAGCCTGATGCTGAAGAATGGCTGAATATGCTGTGTCCAGAGTGAAAAGAACGAGGTGGAAGAGGGCAGGACATGAGATCCAGGAGCGAATGGAGAGTTGGGTCATGAACACAGGTCACTGTGGGGATTTGTGCTTTCAATCTGAGTGAGCAAAATAAGTCTTTCTGAGCAGAAGACTTTACCTGAGCTGATTGGACTTGAGCGAGACAGCCCAAGAGGCGTGAGAGGGTACCTGGCAGTAAAGCACGGCAGAGTGTTGTAGGTGAGGGTAAGCACCTCAGGATCATTTGGTATCTAATGGAAAGCCAACAGAGGATTATAAGACTGGTAGGTAAATGATTTGATGTACATTGCCAGATAAAAATAATAATAAACTCAATTTAAACATACCAATAAGTATCTTAGAAATATATTATTTTCATTTTATTAAACACAATTTTAAACTTTAATTTTCATATAAATTAAATTCAGCCTTAACTATCAAAAAATAAGCCCTCTGAAAGAATTAATTTAATATACACTGTTACTACAAGAACATAAAGCACTGTAAAAAATGGTCAGTTTAATGTCTTTTGAATTTAATAGGCTTCTAAGAAATATATCCATCATTTGACAGATATTGTCATCTGCTTCCAGATTTTTTCTATGAAGTTGTTTAAAGTGCAAAAACATGAATTTAAATTATACTAATTCAGAGCACTACCTGAGGCAACTGAACTGTATAGTAAGATTTGTTGAAAGCAACCTATAATGAAATTGATCATTTTTCTCTGAAACATGGCCTTTTTAATTTTTTAGTAACAAACTTCCTAAGGTGTTCATTCATAAAAATGTTTGAGATATGCACTACAATTATATTACCTATTTGCTTAACATGCAAATAATGTCCTCAGCACAATTCAGTGCCTCTTCTTTTTTTCTTAAACATGACAGAACTATGGCAGTACGATTTGTTCAAATACTTGATTCAATTATTTAAACTATATATTATGTATTCATACTGACAATTTTATTTGTCCCTTTAAATCAATATATATGGATATATAATATCTTAAATACCCATAATTTTTAAAGCCTTTTATTATGCCATCTATTAGTCTATTTTACTATAATTTCTCTTTTATATACTTCCTTTAGAATCAACCTTGGTTTGCTTTATAAAGTGTTATTCAACTTTCACAACATGTGACTCAACATTCAAAACAGAATTTGAACTCCTAGATCACTTGATTTCAAAGCATATTGCTCTAGTCTTAAACAATGGTGTAGAATTAAACAACATAGAATGGTACATTAAATACCATTGTCCAGAAATAAAACTTGGAGCTGTCTGTTATAAAAAAGCTAGACAAAGGGAGTAATATCTTTCACTGATTTGACTGCTGTAATTTTTATCCTTGTGTCAAGATAACCAAACATTTCAATCACTCTGCCGTGTCTCTCTAGAACTGCCCTTACAAATCTGCATACAAATGCTATGTTCTATTATATCATAAGCTGATAGCTTTCTGTTTCATCACTGAAGAATATAGTGAAAGTTACTTGATACAAAATTCTATCACAAAGGATGAAGCACAATTTTTAAAGGAGACACTATTTTACAGGTACATTTGAGAAAAAACACAACAGCTGAGGTTGTTTTTAAAAATAAAGAGAGAATGAGTTCCTATGTCTAACAGGGCTTTGAGAAGTAGTGAAGCTCCATGAGGAAAATGGTAAGGAACTCTGGAAACCTGGAGCTCTGGAAGGTGGGTGGACAATGAGCAGTATGTGAATAGTTTAGAATGTAGTATTTCGACTACCATTTGTTCTGCTATCTTATTTTCTTTCTTATAAAAGATCTCATGTTAGTAGTTTATTTCTACTCACATTATTTTGGCAAAATCTATTCCCTATTTAACTCATTAAAATCTGATTTCCCCAATAGATTTTTGTGAAACTCATATGAACAAAATTCAGTAGGAGCTCTTGAATCCACTGATCTTAAACCTGCTTCCAACTCAGCAGACACAGTTGAAGAATGTATCTGTGAACTCTTCTGGCTCTTAAAATCACACTGACCTTATTTGATTCCTACTGTTTGTTCAGTTGGATTTGATTCACTTATGATCTTATAATTCTGCTACTTCCAAAGGTCTAGCTTTGCCCACAATGTTTTACTTTCTACCTTTAAAGAAATGCATGGGAGAACTCACCACATCTGCTTTCAGACTTTAAACATGTACCTCTACCTTCTAACTCACTGAAGCTATAGTTTCAAAATTCCACTGATCTGTAGAGTAGTCCACTTAAGTATTATGAATATTTCTTTATTTATTAATAAATAAATTTCTTTATTACCTTGAGGTCATTTAATCTAATACTACATTTTGCCTTCCAATCCACTTACTATTCCAAATTTTATCATTTCTGATGATGTCACCATTATTTTGCCAATATTCGTGTTTTAAAGCCTTGGTATCATTTTTGCCTCCTTATCTTCTCCCTCCATCCTCCAATAATGTTATGTATTTCAGATATGTAGGCCATATACTCCTTCTTCATTCTATAATGACTCTTGAAAATAGTGATGGACAAATAATAAATTACATATTTGGAACTAATACTTATTTCCTTTATTTTTGTTTCTATGCCACTGCCTAATAATGGCCTCCTTTCCACAGAGAAGCCACAATAGCTCTAAGCTGCAATTTTGAGGTTCTTTTCTGATCCAACATTCCTTTGTTTCCCGGCCCAGCTCACTAGAGGTTGGGATCAATCCAAAATTCTTGGATCATTGTAGCCTCTCATTATACATAAAATCACAGCACTTGGGGGTGTGTGTGTGGCAAACAGCAGGGGTTGTTGCCAAACACGTATTCCCAAGCAATTTCTTAAATGACACAGATTGATTTCTGGATTTGGGAGATGGAAGTTGCCCAGTAAGCCTCTGAGGCACTCGAACTTCAATACCTGACCCAGCTAATTCATAACAGTGTTACTATTTTTAAAGTAACAATGCGCGGGGGAACAGCTTTCAACTACTCCTTGCAGTGTTTGCAAGGTGGTAATGAAGAGAACAACGCAGTGTCTAGATTTCAGGGCACTTTTGCAGGCAAACTTTACTCAGGGTTTCTTCTCTACACAACCACAGCTGTCTCTGCTCTGACTGTGGTAGAGATTTATTATTAATATTCCTCAGAATATTTATAATAGAATTTCTGAAAGAGAATCTTTGCTTTGGACTATTAGACTTGATACTTCTCTTATAAAAGTGTTTAGATGTCACACTTTTCTCTTTTATCTATTTCAATTTGTGTCTATTGAGGAAAGCATTATTAAGTTCTCAATGTACATTTGACATTTTATTTTAGGTTTTCCAATATTTTTCTATCTTTTAAGAGTTAATCTTTTTCTTAGAAGAAAATGTAAGATGTCATTTTGGTATAATATCCCCTATGGGAAATGATGTGACCATAGCAATTAATAGTTAAAAGGAAGCAAAAGTTGTCATAGGTAACTTGACCCATCTACTGGTTTAATTTTAGCTAAATAAAACTATAAATAAAATTTGAGTTTTATTCTAAATTAAGAAAGGAAATGAATCAGACAACTAAGACAAAGTTGGGTTTGAGAAAATTCAGGAAGTGAGAAACAAATCTATTTCAAATCTTATTGTTCTTTGAAACAATATGCTCCTTCCCACTTTAGACTTGTATCATTCTCAAACCACACACACACACACACACACACACACACACACACACACACACACACACAAGTGTTCTTTTCTATTGAAGAGTTTAAGATAAAGGCATTGTTCATTTGAAGATTTTGCATGAATATGTGTTCAATTCTGGGCCTGAAATTAGTTCCCAAATGAGGAGTGACAGGTAAAGAGCTGACCCCATTAAAACTAGAATAGGCAAAACTCAATCCCAACTTTGTTAGGGTCATTTTGTATAGTCTATCTTGCAAAATCCATCTTAGATTTGCTTACCTGCATCAGAAACCATTTACTTGTGCTTGAAAAGTGCATGAGGGTATAAAACCCTAATTACCATGGCTATTATTTTCTAATTAACAAGCTTTTATTTTCTCGCTGACTTTGTTCTCAATAAAGCAGTCCTATTTACAAAGTGTGCAGTCTATTTCTTGATGTTTTTCTAACCAACAGAAGATAATTATTTCTTTAAAACAACACACAACCTAAAATGCAATGATGATATCTCTTTAAAAATCATCTTCTTTAATTTAATATGACTTCATCTTTCTCTACAGTAACAATTTGTCTCTTAAAATAACAATGGTGCCAGAGAGATCCTTTTATAGAAGTAAACTCAAAAATAATTTTTGTATCTTCACTAGCTGGCCTTCCTTTTGAACCCCATATTGTCCTAAATGGTTCCGGTAGAACATTTTAAAAATAATTTAAGTCCTAATGAGAAAACAAGTCCCCAAAGCATTATTCAGATACTGTCATCACCTGAGTTGTATTCATAAGTGACAGAGTTCCATTGTCTTATGTCATTATTCATGATCTCAAACTCTCTGTTCTAATTTCCAAGAAATGCTAAGTCAAGGGAGGGTTGAATGAAAGAATTATGAACATGATTCTCTCACTTCTTACAAAGCAGATGACATTGGCCTAAGGGAGGATTTTATATTTTCTGTTCTGTATTAGAGTATTAATATATAAGGAAAAATTGATTAAGCTCTGGCTAGTTAGCTCAGTCAGAGAATCTTCCTGAAACACCAAGGTTATGAGTTCTTTCCTTGGTCAGGGCACATACTGGAGGCAAACAATGAATGAATAACTAAGTGGAAGAACAAATGAATACTTCCTTTTCTCTCTCTTTCTCTCTCTAACATAAAATAATAAAAAAAGAAAAACTTCTTAGTAATGATATTAACAACAATGATTTTTTAAGTGTTGTCTGTAATCAATTGAAGTTATTGAAAACCTCTATAATACCGTGTAAACAATGCGGACATAGATATGCCTATGAACAACTTCAATAGTAGCTTGATAGCTTCCATAGCTATCAGAGAAATGTGTATTCAAATTTTTAAAATCAGGATGACATGAAATCTTATGCATAGGATGCGTCTATAACTCACTGGGTGTCAGGGAAGTTTCTGTGGTGCTTTGGGACAGAGAAGTTCCTTTCCCCTTGGATTGGCAAGAAATAGGGTGTCATGGAAAAACCATTCTTAAGGAGGGGGTCTATCCAAAGACATCCCATTATGAGACCCCTGTTGGGGGAGCTAATGATGTGTTGCTGGTCTTTTCCATGCACAGTGGCAACCAGGTGCTGGATGAGCCCTAGGCGCTGACAGATTCTGCTGAGCAAGCACTTCTGAATCAGGAAAAAGACTACTTTCACCTCAATATTTCTCCTGTTCTCTCTGATGACATCTGCTGCTGTTTAGAGGCCCCCGATTCTTTTTCTGGGAGCAGCTGCTCAATGTGACTGTGTAGCCAGAAGGCAATGCGTTGGAAACTGGTACAGTGCCATGTGTCCAGGAGCAGGTGTTTATTGTAGGATCGTTTACATTGCCATTTACTTGGTTGTTTTCTGAATGAGAATTTATCATAGCACAGAGTTATATGGCATTATTTATTTTTGAAAAAATATGAAAATATTATAAGTAAGGCGGAAATGTGGGCAACATGTCCTTCAGTGTCATGAGGGGCTAAAACCCACCCAGACTTAAAAAAGGGCAATAGTTCTAGTAATAACATTGGTAGAAATTATATCTCACATAACATGACCCCCAGACCCGACCATGGGAGATGAAGGCACAGCTCCATTTCTTGTTTGTTTACTTGATTTTGTCTTCGTTCATGTGTGGTCTTGACCCTCAGGATGATGTTAGGGTGGCTACCCCTGCTCCAAACCTCAATTATAGATGTACAATACTCAGAGGAAGAAAGGGGAACAGCTTTTCCCACAGGTGAGAAAACCTTACCTAAAGGGATCCAGCTTACATATATGTAAACTGATTGATCATATTTATATTCTATTGGTCAGAACTAACAGAGGAAACCTGGCTACATGACTAACATTGCCAAAGCCAAATTCTATCTGCACCTTTCCTCCATACTTCATCGCAGCCCAATATGTACAAATTTATGGTAGAGAAACTGGAAAATACACGCCCAATTATTATTTAAGAAAGGCAGCTCAAATATTATATCTTCCTACCTCAAAATGAAAACTTTGTTAGTGTACAGAGATTTAACACTGTTTTTAATCACTGTAACTGCGTGGCTAAAACTCCTCAGCCTCCCAGACAAGCTTGGTCTGGTGGCTGTGCAACTAAATTTTTGCCAATTTGTGATAAAAGTAGAAGCAGTCTGAGAAGTTTTCCAAAAGGAAAGGTTGCCTCTTTTCTATTTTTTTCCTCCTGTCTGAGAGAGGTTTGGTAACATGATGGATGGAGTTGATGGAACCATCTTAGACCATTAGGTGAAAACTGTGTTGAAGACTGAAAAGCAAACAATAGACACTCTTTACTTCTTTACTAATGTGCAGCCTCCAGAATGCCCAGACTATAAATAGTCTCTATTTATGTGAGAAAAAAATAAAATATTGCATTGTTTAGGCCACACTAAAGGGAACTTGCTGTCTTTGACTTCCAAATCTAATCATAATTAATGTTTGTGAATATATTAAAAAAAGAAGTCAAGAGGTAAATGGTCAGCTTCTATTTAGAGAAAACAAATCTATAGTACATCTTTGCAACTTATAGTTGAAGATTTTATTCACTATACATACACAAAATTTTGGTCACCTTAATTTATAATTAAAATTAAAAAATCAATTCTTAGGGGAAGACAATATTATCTTGAATGATACTCATTCTTTGAATGTACTCATTCAGTGATGCAATGTAAAATATTTCAAATTATCAACTTATAAGATTATAGTTTAAAGTTTGGAAAATTACCTGCTATTTCTTACAAATGAAAATTTCCTAATCTCAATGCAGTTATGTAGTATATCACACAAATAATCCTTTTCTTAATAATTTTAATCTTATTGTGCTTTTTCTTTGAACAGGCTCAGTGTTGATTTTGGTTCAAATTGCAGCATACCTAATTTATTATCTAGACTGGGCTATATAGGTATTTACTTTTAAATTAAAGCATATGTTAGTAAATCCTTTAATAATAGTTTAATAACTATAGATTTTCACCTGACTTATGGGAGCACAGTGGATACACTGTCAACCTGGAATGCTGAGGTTGCCAGCTTAAACCTTGGGCTTGCCCAGTCAAGGCACATATGGGAAACAACTACTATGAGTTGATGCTTCTCACCCCTATCCCTCTTTCTCTCTCTCTCTCAAATCAATAGTCTTTAAAAAGTACTGTTCATTTTCATCTATGAACAATAACATAAACTCAGCAAAATGGTACTCCTTCAAAATTTCAAGATTGACTTAAAAGCAGATCGCAATTAATCTTACATTATCCTAATATAATGGAAGTTTGGTTATGTGATAATGTAATTTAATATTTTGGTGGGAGAATAATTGCTCAGTACCTAGTGTTATATGTCTGGATTTGATAACAGGAAAATTATTTTTTCTTTCCAAAATATTTTATAAAATTTACTGGTTTAAATCAGTATGTTTGATCACTATTAGCGTTTTCAAAATAAAAGAAAAATATGTGAAAATTTTCAAATGTTGGCCCAATTGTATAAATATTTTTAAATAATCATCAATCATCTGAAGAAATAAGTAAGAGTACAATTAGACTAGCCAGTCTTATCTAGTAAAAGTACATTGCACTTTAAAAATAAATTTTATCAGGCAACTCTAAGTACAAACCTCTTAATCAATTTAACTATTTTGATTAGTATTGTGACCTAACCAGCTTCTTCATATTTCTAGACTAAAATGCTCTAGAATAATTTATAAAAAAAAAGTAAATTATCATTTATTAAATAATAAATACTAGGCATTGCTGTATGTGGAATATTTAGAACATAATGCTTCTAACCTGATCATAACCGTGTGGTAGGACTTGCACCCCCATTTGTATATATAAGAAAATCTACTCACAACTTTGCAGCAGTTACCAAAGCGTACAAAGAGAAAGCAGTGAACTTGGCATTTGCACCCAAATCTGTTGAACTCCAAAGCGTTTTATTTGTAATCAAATAATCAACCACTGTCTTTTAGGTTTTCCTTGTTCTTTGCCACTCTTCTGTGTGCCTTGAGAAATTGGCATTTATGAAAGTAAGTCAATGCCTTTCTTGTCTTTTGGCTTTTAGTTTGGATTCAGCTACTGAGAGTTATGAACAGGTGATCCGGGAGATCGAGCTCAAGCCACAATAATTTACCATGAACAATCATGTGTAGAACAAGGGAAGAGGTAATAATATGATCTTATTGTGGAGAAAAGGAAAGAATAAAGATATTTATCCTTGGGTTGACACTGATATGGGTTAGGCATTGTTATATCAAAAGTTCTCTTGAAGTTACTTACTGACATTTGACACATTGGTAAATAGTTGTATGTTCATATTATTCAAGACAGAATAATGTGACTAGAATACAAATGAACTATATATATATTCTAATGGTTGCAGCTCCTGATATCTTCCCTCATTTGCTTATGTTACTAATGTCAGAAATTCAAAGAAATCTGTGGAGATTCCAGTTTGAACATGCAGATGGGGTATATTGAACCAGCTCATGGGGCTTTTAGTGTACAAGATGTAGAATAGACTTCTATAAACACTGGTAAATATTATTGCAAATTATGATAAGTGCTCTAAAAAACTATGAATAAAATGCACAGTTAAAACAAGAATTGATTTAGAAAAGGGTGTCTAGAATAACCATTCTTTAGTAAGTGCCATTTATTCTGAGGGCATTATAGTGAGTATTATTGGTTAACAAATAGTGGAAGGGACAGTATTTAAAAAACAATAGAGATGAAGGGAAATATTGTAGTAGGTGCTGGAATTAAGGATATAAATAGAGAAAAGATCATGTAGATACATTTTGGTAGGTGAATGTCCCCACCAAAATAGTTCAATTTTATACAACAAAAGTTAGATACAAAGACTTCGAGTTTCAAAACAAAAAGAGTATCTATGCACAGATAACAAAGAATAATTATAATAAACACCAGATCCATAAATGAGTATGTATATTCTAAATTTTAGAGCAAAATCTTTGATAAAACAGTTGTAAAGCTTTCTAGAAGTTTAATGTTTATTTCTCTAGCATTCCCAGAATAAAGCCTCAAACAAAACCATACTGAGATCAAAGAGATTGGTCAATTCAATCACCCTGAGAAGTAGAAGCAATGTTGCTAAATCTTCATTCCATCATTCAAGATAAGTTGAAACACCCAACAAATCCTATATATTGGTCTCTTTGATCCTGCCAAGCTTTCCAAAGTCAAGCCTAGACAATGCTCTCTATAAAAATATAGTCTGGATTCAGAAGTGTTTGGCACCTCTACACAGTAGCAAACTAATAAGTTGGAGGAAAAAAGTGATCACATGGGTGGCCCCACCTGCATGTTCAAACTGGAATTGATATCCACAGAGTTCTTTGAAGATATGACTTTAATAATGTAAGCAAATGAGAGAAGAGACCAGTAATTGCAACCATTAGAATATAACAATTTAAAAATCACTAAAGAAGGATAACCTGTTTCAAGTGAAGTACAATGAAAATAAACACATGGAGATGTGCACAAAAGCATCCAAATAAATGTATCCTTTATTATCAAATACATTAAACACATATATGCACACATACATGTATAGGCTTATACACTGCACATGTGCTCAGAAGCACACAAACAGCATTGTTAGCTGACACTTGAAACAGTTGTGGACATAACCTCATCAAAGACAGTAGAATTTGTTAGAGCAAAAGATGGAATAGTATAGAATTAGACTCGTTCATGGAGTTAGTCAGGACCTAAGGAACCAACACTAATTGAGGTTAGTTGTTTGAAGTTTAACACAAGTAGTATTCAGGGTTTATGACTTGAATAGGCATAAAATGAAGGTCCGATTTAGAGAAAAGCTATTCAAACAGACAGTGGCATCTGTAAGTGAAGTTGGGCTTTCATACAGACAAATCAAATTATAGATAGTTATAAGGTAACAGAGAGCCAGCCACCAAATATGAGTATAGGATTAGGACATTGGTACTAAGCGGAAATCAGGAAGAGTAAGATATTTGGCCCAGGCTCATGGGAATCAATAGAAGAGCAGTGAACAGAAGTGAGGTGTGAGATGCAGACCTCATCTCTGGAAATAGGCATTTGTACAAGGATTAGAATACAGCCAAGGTCAGGTGACAGTATCACCAATAATGAGGTGTAAATTTAAGGTCTTTATTTCACTCCTGAATGATTAGAGCTTTCATTATAATGATGTGAGAGAGAACCAAAGCTACAAATGAGAGTACAGTGGTTTCAACATGGATAAAGAAGTCTACAGAGATTGGGTATGATCTGAATCTAACTGGTAGTTTATATTAGAATGACCAGAAAATAAAATATCAGGATATGATCACTTTACCTATTAATCAGTTTTCATAGATAGAGTTATGCATATACATATTGATATACAGATATATCCTTTTATACCTTAAACCAGGGGTGCCCACACTTTTCAGCTTGCGAGCTACTTATAAGATGACCAAGTCAAAATGATCTACCTACAATAAAAATGCAAAACATAAATTTATTTCTTCTATATTATCATTAGTTAAGTTACTATTATTACTATTTAATATTGTGTATTCTTCTTTCACCTTTCTCCTTCTCAGCTCTCTTTTCAGAGGAAAATCAATGTCAGAGTTTTTATAAACAGTCCGAAAAAGCCGCTCCACATTTCCCTTCTTTGGAATAACAATGGCACACAGACAGATGAGGCAAACGCACTTAGAATATGACATAGTGAAAAAGATCCCCTCCCATTCTGTATAAAAGTGGTAGGTTTTAGGCTTCTTACTCGGACCAGCTATGGCACTCATTTTTATAGCCTTTGTTGTATTTAGTTTAAATAAATTGAAAGCAGCAATGTAACTGAACAAGTTAGCGCGGTTTAACGCGCATGCGTAGGGTGTCAAAAGTTCAGACGTCAGATTGGCTACCCTGTATGCCAATCAAAAGACAAATGTCATTTTAATGTCATGCAATCTATCCACACTTCCTTCGCGATTGACCAGTAGATCGCAATCAACGTATTGAGCACCCCTGCCTTAAACTATTTGATTAAAATGTAAAGCATTCATCGTAGACTCTCAAATATTAACTATTATTACTATCTAACTGATATTCAAAATTTTTCTATCACTACTTTTCAATGGTTGGGAGTTATGTTCTCTTTGATTCCACCCTTGATTCCAAGGTCCCATATAAACTGGCACACTATTAGTTATTAGCGCCCCAGTCAACATCACTAGGTAGTGAGAGTTTTTTATGGGGTGTGAATGTGAACAATGAGCAGGCAAAAAACAAAAACAAAAAAGCAAAACCCCAAAACAACAACAAAAATTCATGACTCTGGTCTAGACTTAACTTTTAAAGAGTTTCTAATTATGTTTTTAGATAATAATCACATTTTAAAAAGAAATCACTAGTATAAGTTTCTAGCTTCATTGTTATGGTCAAGAACACATGTTTATCAAACCCTTTCTAGATACCTTTGCAGTTGGGTGAGTCATGTAACATACCAATGGCCAATGAGTGCCCAAGGAATGGCTAGAAATGAAACATGATGCTTACAAGCTTATACATATTTCCAAGTAATCCCTCACTTTTATTTACATCCATCCACCAGTTGCATGACATGACTACAAGGATATAGAGCAAAAGGTGAAAGAAACCTAAGACCCTCAACTGCAGTTTGGAACGAAGATTCCCAGAAGAGTTGTCTACTCTCGAGAATTAGCTCCGTGCTGGTCTATTGTGTGAGCAAGAAGTAATCCTTTATCTTGTTAAGTCATTGAAATATTGAGATTGCTTTTTCTAGTTTTGCTTCTAAAACTCTTATATTTATCTTTATCTAGACTTGAGTAGACAAAGAATTTTACATGTTCTTTTAGAACTCTGATAGCATTAAGGGACACAAAAGCAAGAAAATCTTACAGGACTTTAGTGGTGTACATTTCAATGCCTTACAATGGAGTCATTTTTGTAAAGAACACCAGGAAAATATTACAAGTGACTGAACCTAAAATTTTTATTACATCTAAGTTCTCAGTGAGTGCACTGTCTATAAATTATTTTAATGAGAACAATTCATCACTTTGTATTTGAAGTGGCTTTTGAATAAAAGTATACTGTTATAATACAGGAAGGAAGTTAACAGTTACACCAAATTAACTAGCTATAAATTCTGAGTGACTAAGCAATATTTTAAAGTTGTAACTTTTAAAAAAAGTTATAGCATGCAAAAATTTGTTATTTAATATAAAAGTCAAAAGAAGAGCAATAGATTGGGGAAAAATTTGCAATACACTAATGACAAAGGACAAATATCAACAGCAGAGATTTTTTTAAAAGGTTAAGAGACACAAATAATGAATAGAAAAGTAGGTCAAGAACTTTTACCACTAAAAAAAGACCTCAAATGTATAGAATCATAAAATTTTAAAAGTAGTATAAGAATTAAGGAGATTTTGAGATATTATTTTCCCCCTCTATTATCTTTTTCTAAAAAAAAAATGTTTTTCCCAGTTTCTGAATGCTACCCTTTAAATACAATGTCAGAAGTATTATACTTAATGTATGACAATAGCCTGACCAGGCGGGGGCGCAGTATATAGAGCGTCAGACTGGGATGCAGAAGACCCAGGTTCAAGACCCCGAGGTCACCAGCTTGAGCATGGGTCCATCTGGCTTGAGCAAAAAGCTCACCAGCTTGGACCCAAGGTTGCTGGCTCCAGCAAGGGGTTGCTGGGTTTGCTGAAGGCCCGCGGTCAAGGTACATATGAGAAAGCAATCAATGAACAACTAAGATGTCGCAATGAAAAACTAATGATTGATGCTTTTCACCTCTCTCCGTTCCTGACTCTGTCCCTATCTATCCCTTTCTCTCACTCTCTCTCTGTCCCTGTAAAAAAAAAAAACAAAAAAAGAAAGAAAGTGATGTGTGCTGTGCTTTAAATGAAATAGAGCAGCATGAAGGGGATGTGGAGTTGGAGAAGGGAAAGTTGTTATTTTAAAGTCAGTGATGAGGATTCATTTTGATCACTTTCCTTTGGAAAGATGGGGGCCTTAAAAGATTTTAAGACACAAGAACTAGGTAATGCAAAGCCTAATCAATAAAGATAAGAAAGGCTGCTATCAATACTTAAGATCAAGATTGTGAGTTTTTCCTTGTTAACGGTGGAATGAATATGACTCTCAACTGCTTCCTCCACAGCCTGTAAAGGTAACTGAAGACTGAGCAACAGAATAAACATTTCAGCAACAATAACAAGAATCTATAAATTATCCTTTAGATAATATGAATAAAAGAAAAAATTAGAACTATTAAAATGTTACACAATTGTAAAGGTGCTATAAAACAGTGATGCAATTTCATCTCAAATATTTTTATAAAAAACATAACTAGAAAATGGCTGTTTTTTTAAATAAAAGGACAAACAAACACACTTGAAAGTGAACAAATTAAAAAGTCAATATGACAGAATGAAAATAATAACATCACAAAGTAAGTGGTTTAAAATGTTGCAAGTTTTAAGCAAAAGAAAATCCAAATTAAGTTACTTATTCCTTAAGAAAATATCTTGTCTCACTTAACTTAAAGTTCAGTCAGCTTAGGCTTCAGGCAGGGCTTGATCAGAGCTCTGTGTGCTCTCCCAGTTTCTCTCTCAGTATTTCTCTCCTTTTCAGGTTGAGTTTGGTATGAACTTTTCTTCTCTCAGGGCAGCAAAATAGGTATAACAGTGTGTAACTAAATCCTAAACACTGTCCAGAAGGAAGAGTTCCATTTTCACAACTTGACTTGAGTCTGGTGGAAGCAATCAGATTGAGTCTCCAACCCTGAATCAGTTAACCCAGGGGACATAACATTTTATGGCTTATCTTGGATCACTCAGCTTTCATCCCTGAAGCTGGGAGAAGAGTCACTCCAACACACAAACCTCATGGCTCCAACATGGTAAGTCTTTGGTGGGATGGATGCTTGGTAGTTGACCAAACATGCCCAATAAAATCATCCTCAGAAGCAGTAAACAGCAAAAGCAACATTGTGGAAAGCACAAATTAAAGAGAAGAAAACTCCCCAGAGAGCAGAAGAAATTAACTGAATACGAGTGAAAATTTGGTCCATAGAAAAAATGGATCACAAAGAGACCAACTGCCAATAAGAAAACAGAATACCCAAAAACAGCAATGATGATCACTAGCATAGTGCAAGAAAACTGTCCACACTTAGGGAACTTAGATGGGAAACAGAAACTAGCACGAGAGTGGGATGAAATTAATAAATCTCAATGAGAAAGAAATGATCAAATATCACCAGAAGAAGAAATTGTTCCCAAATGAATTAAAATTAAGCACTATACTGTATATTTTCCATATATGATCTTACTTAGTCTCAATTCTCATTATTATAAAACTGTGAGATAAGTCTTATCATCTCCACTGGGTGCTTGAGGAAATTGAAGTTATAAGATTTAAATAGCACAACTGATAGAGTTGCCGAGGTCCATTTGAACCTGGGCCCATTCAAAAACAAAATCAGCATCTCCAATTGTCCCATTTAAGAAAGTAAAAAGAAAGGATAGCTTGCCAAAAGTTTAAATAAAAAGTAGAACTCTGTTACAACACTGTTGCTGTTGATCTGAACTTGCAATGACCATGGAAACTAATACTCGTTACCCAGATAAGGGAATCGGAGCACTGTCCTCTCCTCTCTCTACTGAGTGACTTTCCACTAGCAGCAGCCAAAACTGGTTCTTAAGCAACCCACACTCAGCAAATTAACAGTCTCCTAAAGGGAAAGAATCTCACCTCTGTGTTCCCTATAATAGATGCACCTAACAGACAGGTAAATATTCACAGGCTGCTCTACAACTAATAAAAAGATATATTCAGTGCTATTAAAACAAGTTAAAACATAGCAGTGGAAGGATATTTTTGCAAAACTAATTCTAACTGTTTTCAATGCCAAACCACTTGCTTCCTTTAATTTGGGCTTTCCCTTGTTAATGCACAACATTCTTAGTGAATGGAAAATCTTCAAAGAAAAATCAAGAGAGAAAAAAAATGAATAAAGTAAAACTCATTTTTTAATCCCAAAGTGCAGGGGAAATATAGAATGATTTAATCAAACAACTGAATATGCTTTGGCACCAAAGATGAGATACTGTATTCTTTTTTTTTTTTCAAACTCACCACATGCAATCCATTGGCTTGGGGAGGAAAACGTGTGCATTAGATGCAAAACAGAGTTTGCTTGTTGTGGTGGGTTACCCAGTGCTAACATTGACCTTGAATGCGGTCTTTTTTGTCTGAATTACCAGATTATGATTAGTAAACGTTCACTTTATACAGACTATTCATTAAAACAAATAAACTAACAAAACCTTTATTTAAAATCAGTTGTCACATGGGTTGAATTGTTCTCCCACCAATCTACAGGTGGAAGTCTTAACCTATAGTATTCCACGGTATCACTCTATTTGGAAATAGCGGCATTGCAGATGTAATTAGCTAAGTGACAATTAAATCATACTGGAGTAAGGTGGGCCTGTAATTCATTGTGACTGGAGTTCTATAAAATGAGGAGATTTGAGGACAGACAGACAGAGAGAACAGCATATGAAGATGAAGGCAGAAATGAGAGTGATCAAGCAGAAACAAAAGAATGAGAAAGATCGTCAGCAAATCTTCAGAAGCTAAGAGATAGACATAGAACAGTTCTCCCTGATGGCCCTCAGTCAGAACAAACGAACTCTCATGTCTTAATCTCAGACTTCTGGCCTCCAGAACTCTGAGACAATATATTTCTGTAGTCTCAGCTACCCAGTTTGTGGCCCTCTGTCATGTCAGTTCCTAGCAAACAAGTACAGCATATAATATACTATTATTTAGGGAGAGGTTATAGGAATAATTAGAGTATGCAAACAATGGACCACAATACAGACAACATATTTCCTGCTGGGTGGGAAAAGGAGAGGCAAAATGAAGAGGAAAACAGAGAAGCCAGCATCTGTGCAGTCTGGGCACAGATTAGATTTCAATCCCCACTCCATCTTCCTTCTGTTGAAAGAGGCTAGGAAGACTAAACCCTGTTTTTGAGAATTCTTTTACACTTTAGAACTGTAAGTGAATTGGGGTTCTATAACCAGAAGCTCTCAAACAAGATCTGAAAACAGATAGGAGACATAGACAATCTCCTTACAACTTAATGTTGCTGTTGTTTAGGGAGGTCCCAGAGGTAAAAGGGTTCCTTTTTAACAACTCTGGGTGTCAAAAAAAAGGAGCTTATTGACATGTCTCCCTTATTTAATCATGAAGCTTTTTAAATCATTTTTTTAAGTTCCTGATATTGAAACCAGCATAAGTGGTAGCCACGTCCAAGTAGCTCTCCTTTCAACCGGTTTTAGAGCTTGCCTCGCAGCCGTTTCGGTCACTATACATCCACATTATTGCTAATAGTCACGTCCTGTCATTTGATCCTTACACTATCTAATAAGGTTTTGTTCTATAAACTGAGCCGTTTCTAAAAATACATCAATGTTTATTGTTAAAAGATCAAAACATATATTATCCAGAGTTTACTGAGCAAACTTCTGAGTGAGACTAAAGGGTGATATGAGTTAAAAGTGTTTGACGATGGACCATTGTGTCAGTGATATGGAAATCATGGTGAAAGCTTTGAAGATGATGGTGGTGGGAAGGAGGAAACAAAAAGTTATTTTCTAAAGATTTCTTTTTAAAGTTTTTAAAAAGATACTTATGTATCAATTCACTTCATTTTTCCAGAAAATTATCTAGACTTTACTTAGAAGGTCAAAGGATTTCACAGTCCTCTTGTGGGAGAAATAAAGGAGAATGAGGAGAAGAACAATAGGACATTGCTACCATGTTGTTTTTCTTTTAAGAAAAAATAATTAAAGACTGCTGTGGCATCAGTTCCAATTCAATTCTGGTTTCATTAAATTAAAGCAGTATAATACTGACATTCAAAAATAATTACTTTTTTGTGTCAACCTTTAATAAACCAGAAAATATTACTGCTGCTTGTTGACCATAATGATCATCTTATATAAGTCCTTTATTTAGGAACAAAAGCACAGATACTCGAAGAGGCTTAGTCAAAGCCAGAGTTCTATTTAGATTCCAAGACCAAACTAGAATTTTAACTTCATTCTATTAGTTCTATTAATCACATTGTCTTGATGGTCAGTGGGCTCTGTTTCATTAATTAGAAAAATCCTTTCATAAATGAACCTGAGTAATCAGGTGTTTGGTCTACAATTTTTAGGCACAGTTACCTTTCCAGCATTTGGAAATCAATGAGTGGATTTGAGGCTAAGAAAAGGAAACAGCCACACAAAATGATTTGGAATAAGGAAAAACTGTGGGCACTCTTGTGTTGCACAAGCTCTCTTGTCACTTGGTTTGCCTCGCCTTCAAGTACAGGAGCCATCGTAATGTTGCCCAGTGAGCATATCATTAAGTTCCTCTGACCTGGAGCTGAGCACCTAAATTTCTCCATGTGTTAATAAAAACAGTTTTGTGGCTCGCCTTCTCCCTTACTCCCTTACCACGTCTAAAGAATACTACTCCAAGGCTCATCCTCTGTCTCAAAACTGGCCGTTTCCCAAGATGACTGGGCTTGAGAATTCCAACTCTCTTCATGGAAAACAGCCCTTTCTGCAACAGAGGTTGGCCCTGTCTTAGAATTTCCTAAATGCAATCCATCAGAGCATATCCTGCATGTTGTTACATTTGTTCCTATCTGAGTTATTCTAGATAAAGATAACTCTAAGGCTGTGAAAAGTATTTTTTAAAAAGATGCATGGATCTTTCCTTGCAGACTTCAGTAGATGTCAGCAATCCCAGTTCGGCTATCTTTCTGGTCGCTCAGCTAGCATGGCATCCATGTGTTTCATAGCACCCTGACTTTCAATATCTTGAGCAAATGCTAGAACAAGACCACACACACAATATATTTGCCAAGAAACAATAATATAATTAAGTAAAGTACAGTCTAAACACATAATTATAACAGAAACATTTCTAAGTGGATTCCACTTGACAGACATAATGAACGAAGAGTCTTTTATATTATTTGGTAGCACAGTTTAATTTCTTGGAGCCAGAATGTCTGGAGAGTCAACATCCTAGAATGGGAGCTTTGCTTAAACATTGCATAATTGAAAGCTGATTAAGTGACTATCTGCAAATGAAAACTTTCTTGTTCTAAAGGTAAATTCAAGTCTCAAACTCAAAAATCACAAACTTAGTATACAGCTTTCAAGTGTTAAGCTGTTCTGCTTTCTAGTCATCAAAGTTAAAAAATAAAAGGCAAAACAAAAACCTTGATGTCCAGAATCAGCTGTTGCATGAAGAAACTTTGAACTTTTGGAGCAGGAAAGTTATTATAAGAATAATCAGGCCAAAGGGAAAAGGATCAGTCATAAGACAAAAACAGGAAAATAAAATGCATTGATCTGGCAACAAGCTCTTCCAGTTTTATAGTCACAGTTCAGATTTTATATAGACTCTGTGGTTTGCATAATCAGCAAATTCCAGTTGTTCTTATCTACTGATTTAGTAGTTATGTTTGCAGCCTGAGTCGTTTAAACAACAGAAATGTGTTTTTTCATGGTGCAGTAAGCTAGCTACAAGTCTGAAATCAGAATGTTAGCAGAGTTGATCCCTTTTTTTTTCATTGTTTTTAAAGCAATTTATTAATGAAAAATTGGAAACAATCTAAAAAATCAACAGCAAGTTAATAAGATGAGACACATATGATGGAATACCACACAGCCATTAAAAAAGATGTAGTTATTATACATTTGACACAGCAGGATAGTCATGGTACTGTCAAGTGAAAAAAGTTACTAAACAGTTTGCACAAGTTTATCCCATTTAAAGGACCTATAAATGCATAGGAGATTCTGGAAAGGTATACACCTAAATGACAGTTCTCCCTTGATGGTGGTATTGTAGGTGATTTAAATTATTGGCTGACGCAAAATCTCATCTGCAACCTTGGTGTATTGGGACAATGTACTAGTCAACTGAGCTACCTGGCCAGGGAAAATTGACATCCTCTTAAATGGTGGTAGTCATTTGATGCAGGAAAGCTTCTTAATGGAATAAGAATGGCTATATAGTATCAAGGCAAGGGAAACATCAATTAAGATTTACTAAAGCAGGGGTGCTCAATACATCGATCGCGATCTACTGGTCGATTGCTAAGGAAGTGTGGGTAGATTGCATGACATTAAAATGACATTTGTCTTTTAATTGGCATACAGGGTAGCCAATCTGACGTCTGAACTTTTGACACCCTACGCATGCGCGTTAAACCGCGCTAACTTGTTCAGTTACATTGCTGCCTTCAATTTATTTAAACTAAATACAACAAAGGCTATAAAAATGAGTGCCATAGCTGGTCCGAGTAAGAAGCCTAAAACCTACCACTTTCATACAGAATGGGAGGGGATCTTTTTCACTATGTCATATTCTAAGTGCGTTTGCCTCATCTGTCTGTGTGCCATTGCTATTCCAAAGAAGGGAAATGTGGAGCGGCTTTTTTTGGACTGTTCATGAAAACTCTGACATTGACTTTCCTCTGAAAAGAGAGCTGAGAAGGAGAAAGGTGAAAGAAGAATACACAATATTAAATAGTAATAATAGTAACTTAACTAATGATAATATAGAAGAAATAAATTTATGTTTTGCATTTTTATTGTAGGTAGATCATTTTGACTTGGTCATCTTATAAGTAGCTTGCAAGCTGAAAAATTGTGGGCACTCCTGTACTAAAGGAACTATATATATATATATATATATATATATATATATATATATATATACACACACACACACACACACACACACACACACACATACACACACACAGAGCTGGAGGCAAAAAGAGATTTACAGTTGTTCATATGCAAAAAATACAATAATAAATCTGTAATAATACAGGAATAAACTATGCTTCATATACACACAACCGTAAATCTACTTTTGCCCAGTCCTGTTATATATAATGTATTGAAGGATAAAAAAAGAACATGTTTCATGAGATGGAAGCTTCAAGAAACATGTATAACTGTTGGTGGAGACAATAGTGTTAAAGAGAGAGGTGATTGTCATTCATTCTTTCATATTGGAAGGGGCATCATTTAGAAGAATGATCATATTCAGGCTAAATGACTGCACAACTGCTAATAATGGTATGGGAAACAATTAGCCAAAATTTAGGAAAGTAAAAATTGGTTCTATATAAGATGATTTTTCTAAAAATTGGTTCTATATAAGATGATCCTTCTAAAAAATAACCAAATATAAAGATTTCCTGGTGATATAACGAAATGCCTTTCTCTGGAAGAATTCAAATTCTGTTTCTATCATGGTCTTTCAGAGAAAAGATATACTTTCTATCCTATCACGGGCAAAAGCAGGATCAATGGCTATGCTCTCCCACAGTTCACTGATTCTTGCTCATCCTCAGATGTTTGGCTGTGTTTTATTATGGTTTCATGAAAAATAACAGGAAATATTTTATTTATTGCAGCATATTAAATTATAAAAATTGTGCCAAAAAGAAAATTGTAATATGATTAGATGCACGCCCCCTTTTTTAACCACTGAAATCTTGGCAACATGTTTTTATTAAATTTGAGAATATTGATTAAACTGGAGATAAGGCAATTATTATGCAAAACTCAAAGGAAGCTATAAAAACAACTTTTGTAAAACAAATGTTTGAAGTATGTTTTTAATGGTGGTGTATCATGACAAGTCTTGTATATAAAACTAATAAGGTAAAAAAGGGAATAATATTGAAAATGTGTGTGGTTTCAAAAAAAACTGTTAAAAATATATTGTAAATATTAAATTGTTTCGTTGTTTTCTTTAACCCCATGTTACCTTAAACTTTTCACACTTGAAGAAGGTGGGCTGTAGGTCCTAAATTCCCCAGGGTAGCAAGGGGCAAGCAATGAACCCCTTTGACAAATGATTGAACACAATCAGGCTTGAAAATTCAGGCCTGGTATATAGAAGGTTTTTCCTAAATTCATTTCAAGTATCAAGGACCCCAAATCTGGAAGACACCAGTCATGTGTGCACAGCTATATTTCTTAGTGTGTAAAAGATGTTGCTTCTACAAGAACATTATAAACATATAAAATGAAATACTAATCAGCCATAAGAAAAGATGAAATACTGCCATTTTCAACACCATGAATTGACTTTGAGAATATTATGCTAAGTGATATTCTCAAAGGCAGTTAGAAGAAGGTAAGAACTATATGATTTCACTCATATGTGAAATATAAAACTGAAAGTAATAAATGAACAAACAAACAAAAACTCATAGACACGGATAGTAGTGTGGGGCTTACCAAAAAGAAGGAGGTGGAGAGTTAGGACAGGGTAAAGGGTGCCAAGTATGTGGTGAGAGAAGATGATTTGACTTTGGGGGTAGGCACACAAAAAACAAAAGAAATTTTTATACCAAATTTTCACTTTCTAGTTTTCCTTATTGCTGAATTCCTCTGTATATAATCAGTCCAGGGGCAGTCAAGAAATTGAGAAGAATTTATACACAGATAGATGTTCAGGCTCTCCTTCTCTGTGACAAATCCCTTTCTTGGATTTCTTCACTCAATGTGAAGTAATTCTAGCCCCGAATCTGTCCCCTGACACCTTAATCCAAAATAACTATGCCTGGTGCTGTTTGTATTTTGGGGTGCCCACTTTTAGAGGGAAAGGATCAATAAATGAGAATCTCATCATTACTTTTTCTTTTTTCCCAAAGGCCAAACCCTATCCAGTTTTTGCCCATTTCTTTTAATTTCAGGAACTTTAAAGATCTGTTTTCGTTATATTTGTACAGTATTTATTTATTTATTTATTTTATTTAATATCTGCCTAATGAGTAGTCTGCAAGTTACTTTACAATTTATGAAAACAAAACTACCACTTGTTTGTTTTTTAATTTCTTTTTTTTAATTTATTTTAGAGAGGAGACACACACAAAGAGAGAGAGAGAGAGAGAGAGAGAGAGAGAGAGAGAGAGAGAGAGAGAGAAAGAGGGGAGGAGCTGGAAGCATCAACTCCCATATGTGCCTTGACCAGACCAGTGCAGGGTTTTGAACTGACAACCACAGTGTTCCCAGGTCAATGCTTTATCCACTGCACCGCCACAGGTCAGGCCACTTGTTTGTTTTTTAATGATGTTGAGATACATCTTCTAAAATTGTCTGAGATACATGGTAAAAATCTAAACAATGAGCCTTAGTCATACAGATTTCCGTAACGAAGACAGAGTGCTTGTAATGGACAATTAGGGATGAGAACTTCTGAAGCATGTTTTGTAGAGGGCAGGGGAGTTTGCTGGCATGGGATTCATAGCTCTGTTACTGGGTTCACCGCCTGCCACAGAATGTAAAATCTTGTCCTGTTTGTACTAAAGCTACCGACTTTGCTGCCTTTGGCTGATGTGAGGACTTCAATACGTAAAGTGCTCCACATTCAGAAAGAAAAAATGATATTACTGTTGACTGAATCAAGTGCATCGAATTTGACTTAGAAATCTATTCATTACTAGCTCTATAATCTCCAAAAACTTTTAAAAATCATGTTGAGCTTTATGTTCATCACTTATAGACAGGAAAAATAATGTTGATAGCATAGTGTTGAAGAGAAAATTTAATCCTGGAATATAATTGACACCTTATAATTGCAAATACTTCTATTGCCAAAAATATATTATAGTATCCTCTTCTAAGCATACCTTCATATATGCAAAATATTTAAAAGTGTTTTTGGTTTTAATTTATATGATTAATTACAAAGAGGTCTGACAAGCAATATACTGCCTGTATATTTCTAGTCTGCTGACCGATGCTTTAAAAACTGGGGGGTGGGGGGCGGAAGGGTGGCTTAATCCTATATCAGGTACTCATCCAGCTTCTGAGGAAGCAGGAAACAAAATCAACTCCCAGACTGGTAGGTTATAAAGTGCAAAACAAGGTGTCAATGTCTACTACTTGGCGGGGAGGAAGGAATTGAAGAAAAGCTGAATGAACAATGGAGATTAAAAATTATTCAAAATGTATTAAACATGTACCTTGGTCACACATTTTTTTGTATAGGCTGTGATTAAACAATAAGATTTTTAACTGAAAAGTCAGTAAAACACTTTCTAAATCACAGGTCTTTATTTACATAACAAAATAAGTGAGGCCATGTCCTCAAGTAACCCCATTACTTCTTATTGGTGAAAAAGTAAACTCTAATAAAGAAGAAAAAAACATCTGGATATGAGAGTTACTGAGGATGTGATATAGCCGTATAAGAGAAAATAAAGCTTAACTCTAAGAAACTTTGGGATAAAACACAGTTCAAAACCACTTAAAAGTATTTGGTAAATTTAATAAAATAGCATGCAGTAATATAATAATGCCCCACATGAATGATTTCATATGTTACATGTTCACTGATTTAAAGAGTGTGCACCAATCAGAACTGTGCATTGTGTATTCTTTTGTTGTTGATGTTTTGATTACAGCAGAGATTTGATAAACCAAATATAAAGATTCTAAGTTTTTGTAAAAGAAATTTGGCTTATAATTCTTGGTTTTTCCATAGTTAGGAAAACTCTCCTACTCTCCAGTTAAAAGCATTTTTACAATTATTAGAAGAAGACATTCAATTGAAAAAGGAGAGAAAAACTGATAAAATCAATAACCCAATAAATTATAAGCATGTGAGGATGAGGCACATCCCTATATTGATGGCTATAGAATATTCAATCTTTTATTTGTGTGTGTGTGAGAGAGAGAGAAAGAAAGAGAGAGAGAGTTAGGGACAGGCAGGCAGAAAGGGAGAGAGATGAGATGCATCAATTCTTTATTGAGGCTCCTTAGTTGTTCATTGATTGCTTTCTTATATGTGCCCTAACCAGGGGGCTACAACAGATCGAGTAACCCCTTGCTCAAGCTAGCAACTTTGGGTTCAAGCTGGTGAGCTGTGCTCAAACCAGATGAACTCATGCTCAAGCTGGTGACCTTGGGGTTTTCAACCTGGGCCCTCTGCATCCTAGTCCTAAACTCTATCCACTGTGCCACTGCCTGGCCAGGCAAAATATTCAATCTTTACCAGAGTGTTAAAACTTTAGAAGAAAGTAAGGTAATATTTGCCAAGTTAAAAAAATGAATAAATAAAATATGATTTTTGTGTAGCGGAATTATAAGTGCTGTATCGATAGAAAATTAATTCCTGCTATTTACCTGTATTCTATTTCTACTCTTCCCCTATGTCAGCAACAAGAAAGCTGTGAATATTGCCCTAAATCAAAGCTGCCAGATACAAAATTTTAAATTGAAAACCCCCAATGTGAGATGAGTTTATCCAGATTTGTATGATGGTACAAACAGACACAACTATACATGGTCTCCACCCCAGACAAGATGAAGGTAGCATCAGGTAGATGAGAGAGAATCGAAAAAAGAAATAAGAACTGAATTTCATTTCCCAGCCTTGATGTAAACCCTACAGAGGCAGAAAGAGGCAAACAGGCGAGCCCTTTCTGTTGTCTTAGGGATATTAGATAGACAGTGAGTTTATTTTGCACTGCTGCTTGACCTCATTTTGATATTGTTCCTATCAACAGCCTAATAGATTTGTCTTACATCAGAAAACTGTAAGAAACTGTAAGATTCGTGTACACTTTCCCTTCCCTCTCCATATGTTTCTTTTTCACTTCATTAATGCTAGAGAAATGAGTGAGGACAGGGCTCTAAGAAGGCACACAGTAGATAGACACAGCAGTGAGGGAATCTCTAAGGCAAATTGAAGAAACTTGCATCCTGAGAAGCTGAGAATCCTAAGAGAGATATGTTAGTTAAAGACCACTGTGTATTACCCACTTATAATTCTCAAGTATGTTGGAAACTTCTGTACTCCCCATGGAAGAAAGTATAAGGTGTGCCTGACCAGGCGGTGGCGCAGTGGATAGAGTGTCGAACAGGGATGCGGAAGACCCCGGTTGGAGACCCCGAGGTCGCCAGCTTGAGTGCGGGCCCATCTGGCTTGAACAAGGGCTCGTCAGCTTGGACCCAAGGTCGCTGGCTCCAGCAAGGGGTTGCTCTGTCTGCTGAAGGCCCGCGGTCAAGGCACATGTGAGAAAGCAATCAATGAACAACTAAGGTGTTGCAATGGCAACGAAAAACTAATGATTGATGCTTCTCACCTCTCTCCATTCCTGTCTGTCTATCCCTATCTATCCCTCTCTCTGACTCTCTCTCTGTCCCTGTAAAAAAAAATAAAATTAAAAAAAAGAAAGTATAAGGTGAATAAATATAGGTTCTTTTTCCTTCTCAATCCTATTTTTCAAGAAGAAATGGTACCCAAATAATGTCTGCTGGTGTGATTAGGAATTAGGAATTTTCTGTTAGCATGAATCATCCTATTTTGGGTTCTTTCTGTTTTATAGATGGCCGTCTCATATTTTCTTCCTCATTACCTAAAGATTACAACTGCTGGTAATAAAGATTACAATCTGCATTTTGGTGGAGGTAAGTACTAGCCACCATACAGTTGGGTGTTTGGAAGTCCAGTTTTGCATAGAGAAATCTTCCGATAAGGCTTATCTGTAAGAAGAGTATATATTCTCATCTGCTATCTGTTAGACTTCTGTCTTTCCTCCAAATTAGATTTGAATTAAAAAGTGGGGTGGACAGAGAAAGATGGACTAAATATACCATTATACTGTAGTTATTTGTCTACTTCTTCCCTGTCCCCACCTTTGCCAGACTTCACTGGAGGTAGAGTACGTTTCACCACCCTACTTACACCAGGCTTAGCCATATGATTCTTTGGTTAGTAAAATTGGGGAGGAAGTGATTGTGGTCTAGTGAGAAAACTTTAAGGGCTGCTTTGCATTTCTCATTCTCAACCTGGATCTCTGCCATCCACTGGGAGAAGAGCAGGTCCTAATTAGCTGCTTCCTTGGAGGAGACTTGGATTCGGCTACCCTAGCTGATCCTGCCAATCCATGAGAAAAGTTTAGTGTTTTGTTGTGTGATGCAATTAAACCTCCTACAAAGAGCCTGGAACCTCAGAGGTTATGCCAAGGAGTTGCCAAGGAACCAAATGTGCACTAATAAGCCAGTTCTAGTTGCCGTTCCTGCCAAAAATCACAGGAGAACAAGAAGCAGGCCTCTCCCTTCCCACCACCAGTGGATGGAGAACCATCTAGAAGAACTGGTCTTTTCTTTGACAGGCTGCAGACTTGGGAACTTTGAGAAGAGAAGGACAGACTTACATGGAGGTGGGGGCCAGGCTGCCTCTCACTAACTATTTTGATTTGATCAAGGAATTCTCAGTAAAGGACAACCGGAAGAACCTCAAGGAGTTCATACTGGGCAAGCAGAAGCCTCAGGTTAGATGTTTAATTCAGAGTTAGAAATAAAGTATATTACTTTGACACAATTAAATAATAAACTGTAAACCACATGCCCAGTACATTTTAAAGCAAATTACAATATCCCAAGTCCCAAAGATTTTAGAAGTCCAAAAGAAAGAATCTCTTAATATCCTTCACAATGAAAAGAATCTAAAGCTACTTACCATGGCCATGAGCTCTTGATTGTCAGTGGCAACTACTTTTCTGACCTGCCTCTGGTTTACAGATTCGTTGCCATCTGCAGTGAGCCTGGGAATACTCAACTCTTCTGGGATCCTAGATATTATTAGGAAATATATATATATAAAAAAAACTGTTCCCATTTATCTAGTTAGCAACCATATTTCTTCTAAGTAAATCTATACATTCAGAAATCACACATTTCATCTTCTTTTTTGAGATATATTCCCCTACTGTGTACACTTCAGTCAGGGAAACATACCCCTAATGGCATGAACTATAAAATTTCTTAAGTGTTGACATATTAACTGCAATGGTATAAATGTCTGTGTCCCCCAAGAATTCATGTTGAAATCCTAATGCTTAATATAATATTAGGAGATGAGACTTTTGAAAAGTTCTGCCCTCATGAACAGATTAGAATCTTACAAAACAAGACTATAATCCCTAAGCCCCTCCACTATGTGAGAACATAGCAACAAGGCACTGGCTATGAATCAGGGGAGACTCACTGGAATGTGACAATGACGACAACTTGACATTGGACTTCTCAGACTTCAGGCCTTTGAGAAATAAATTTCTGTTGATTATAAGCTACCCAGGCTGTGGTATATTGTTATAACAGCCTGAACTGACCAAAACATTGATACAGTCTCATTCATTTAAGTTCATGTCTCCCTAGTTTTTCATTGAGTGTTCAGTATCAATAACATTAATATTATTTTTAATTCAATGACCTATTTTTTTTTTACCTTTTATGATATTTGGAAAAAAACAAACAAAAAAGTAATCTCTTCTTTCTTATATGAGGCATCTTTAAGTTTCTGGACTTCCGAAAACCATATAAATAATAGTCAATTTACTCCAACGAGGCATAAAGGCTCATTAAGAAAATTAAGAACACACACATGAAACAATTTCAAAAGTCACCATATGCTATGTTGGCAAAGTGTAGCCTATTTATCATAAGTAAAATATAAATATATTAAACACTTCAAACATTTCTTTTTAGTTTCACAAGCTAAGTAGAAAAGAGAACATAAAGTGTTAATTACAACATAATTTAAAAAAATTTCTGTTTCCAAGCAAACCTTGAAGATAACACCATCATGGGCTGAACTGTTCATATTGTTATAACACTCATTTAACATGTCAGTGTCTGAACAATGTCACTGCCAACTACATCCCTCTAGGAATCCACCTAGGTGTTGGCTCTGGTAATGTCAGTGGAGAGGGTTGTCAGCACTGTGGGCTGAGCAGAGGAGGACAAATAAATATTCATACTAGAATCCCTGCATGTGACATTTGAGTTGTGAAATTAATGTCCACAATTCAAAAATAACATCACCTAAATTTACCTCTTTTACTCTGAAGAAGAAACCATCTAAGAACATTCTTTTCTTGGTCATTTAAGGATTCAACAAGAGAAAGAAGAATATTTGGGAATTGTAAAATTATAATTTTCTTGTTTGCAATGGAAATGCAAGAGAATGCAAATGGGGATTCTGAAGATTAGTCATCAAGTATCAAATGTGACTGTATCATAAAGAAGCCTTTAATAGGTAATAAAATTTTGTTGACCATTCACTGTTCTACTTTCCATTAAGTTAGCTCAAAATACTTTGTCAAATATGGGACACTTTTAGTAGTATTTATTTCAATCTTCTGTTAAAAATATTTTAATGAGTTGAAAACGTATGTAATATGAATTCTTGGATGTGTAGTGTGACCTCTAAAAACAGCAGCAACAATTCCCATATATTTACTTATTATATTTAAGCACGGCTACTAAATATATAGAGAATTATAGATGCAGCAGAAAAAATTATGAGCATATTCAAGAGGTGGATCAGATTCTGTTTGATTTCATTTTGAACTTGGAATGTTTTGAATATATAGAGAAGTGTTCACCCTCAAAAAAGAAAGCCTTAGAGATAATTGCTGTGCATTATACACTTGAAAATATCATATAATCCCTTATCTTTGTTTTATACTACTTAAGAGGAGATGTTTTCAAGAATACATACAAGTATTTGACACCTCGTATATAAAATTTAGCAAGAAGAATATATGAATTTGCGCGGTAAAAGTAAAGAGCTGACAAGAAAATAAGATGTAGCTTTAATTATGAACATTGAAAATGAATACAATTACTTCATATAAGATCTTAAGATTATTTAATAACATTCCTACACTTACTATTAAGAATAAGAAAATAACACTAAATCAACATACTGAGGTTTTTGAGTTACAGAGACAATTGTATGTCATCTGTATAACTTATTGTCTTAATTTAAGTTCTTCATAGAGATAAAATTAACAAAAAGAATAAGGAATACAAAATTAGAACTTTGTTCTTAAGAAATTGTGACAATATTTTTTGAAATATATGGCGTAAGTTTAGGAATTTTCTAACTATTAAAATTATTTTTAAAATTAACCTAATGACACTACTTTATATTAAATATAAGAAGCCAAATTAATTATATGTTTGAATTTTTATAAAATAAAGATGGTCCCTTACAGAATTTCAATTTAGGATTTTCAACTTGATGATGGTATGAAAATGATATGCAGTCAGTAAACACTGGCTCAGCTAAACTGTAGTGTTTGGAAGGTTAAGTGTATTAAATGCACTTTGACTATATTTTCAACTTATCATGGGTTTATCGGATATAACCTCATCATAAGTCAAGAAATACCTGTATATCATTTTAAACTTGACTCAAATTGAATTTATAATTCCTATGATATTCTTTCATAAACATAGCAAAAGAGTATAGTAACATTAGCAAATATTAAACTATATTGATAATTTATTTTTCTAAGTTGGCCCTTTGTAGAAACAGTGTGTGCACCTAATGCATATGGCTTCCTTGGCTTATCAGGAGCAGTGTCTGGCACAACAAGAAACAAAATAAATGCCTGGTGAACATTTCTGTCTACAAGACCACAGTCAAAGATTAGGTTTCTAGGCTGACATTTAACCATCCTACAAGCAATTAGCATTAGCTCATAATATGCTATCAAAGCAACTTAATTATGCTGACAAATCAAAATAGAGTTGTTATTTGTAAACTTTTATATAAAATGTATCTCTTCAAGTGGAAGTAAAATATAAAATTTATTTATTTACTATTCAATACTGATAGGATATCAATTTTTGTTATACTGAGAAAGATGTCTTATGTTAGGGAAATGATTTAAAAAATAATCAGTGTGGAAACACACCGGTGTAATATCTGTCTTTTCATCACCAGCACAGACTGAACAAGGCTTTCCTAAAGACGTGACATTTGAACTGTGTTGTGAAAGAGAAGTCGGAATTTCCCCTGGAGAAGAGAGAATGGTAGATAAAGAAGTGGGGCTTCTAAGAAAATGGTAAAGAGAGAAAAGTCTTTCTGTATAGAGGGAACACAGTGAAAAAAGAAAGCTGATTTGAGTGGGCCAAACTGTGAGTGGGTGCTTGATGTAAAATATGTGCTCTGAGGTCATTAGGATTAAATTATGCAAGACCTTCTGGGTCACATGGAAGGTTCTGCCCTGTAACCATAAAGCAATGAGAATCCACTGAAGAGTTTAAAAAGCAAAAGATGTGTTTTAATTATCAACGTGGAAGTATCCATTATGCAGTTGGAGCAACATGTCTGTTGCTCAGAGAAGAGGTCCCAGAGGTGGATGTGAACTTGGGAATACTGGCGTATGGTTTGAATTAAAGTCATGTGTATAAATGTGATTGCTAAAGAAAGAGCTTAGACTAAAAAGAAAACAAAACCAGGGCCGAAACCTTGAAAAACTCTAACTGTGAATGGTTCAAATTAGAAGGAAATGAGAAAGAAAATGAGCAACAGTAATGCAAAAAACAACAAACAAGCAAGCAAACAAAACAAAACAAAATAAAAATGAAGACAAATCCAAGAAAAGTGGAGGTCGCAAGTAAAAAGAATGGGGTGTTTTTAAAAGAACACAGCTAATAGTCTAGTAACGTTGGAGATTGCTGCGATGTCAAGTGAGGTAACAACTGAAAATCCCTCACCAAATTTAGGAACACACTCAAGTTATTAGATGCTAGCAGTGGCCATGGGAAGAAACTACAGGCAAGAACACATATTACAGTAGACCAAAATGTTATGAGGTAAAAGAAATCAAGGCTAAGAAGCACAATTTGTTTTAAGACATTTGACTGTGAAGACTCAGGGAGGTAGAGCAGTGCCTAGCAGAGTGTATTTATTGGAAAGAGATTATTTTATTTTGTTTTAGCTATTAAAAACTTGTATATTTAAATGCTGATGGACAAAGATCTAGGTAATAGGTAGAGGAACAAGAAGAATGCATTCAAGGCCTAGCGAGAGGTTAGGTTCCATGCACGGATGGAAAAATAGCCATCCATGGGAAGAATAGGTGGGACTGTCATTTTTTACAAAAAAGAAAAAGGGTCAGGATGGATGTAGATGCAGGAAGGTTTGTGGCTGCATGCTCATCCCACTTCTGGCTCTGCCTCTGTTTCCATGACTTCGGAAATTTCCCACATTTACAGGGCCTATTTCCTTATATGTAAATTAAAGTAATAAGATTGGATAACTTAATGCTTAAATTCCATTTGATTCTAAAATGCATTAAATTGTTTCTTATTTTCAGTTTTGTCAATGCCAGAAAAGTGTTCCATTTTGCATACCACTGGATTTTATGTGAATAGTTGGTTTGGTCTCATTTTTTTGGTAAAATATGTAGTTCATAAATGTATGTGAGCTGTAATCAACTATTAACACTTTTTTTTGTATCCCCTGATTTTACTACCTAATGTGAGCAGTAGTTTGTTGTGGTATTTTGATAACTGCAAAGGTTAAAGTTCTCAAGAAAATAATGGAAAGGTTTAGAAAAGTATATATTTTGGTTCTAATTCTACTTCTTTGCGGCTAGAACTTCAGATATTATTTCTCCTAAATGCTTTTTTGCTTCTTTTTCCAACTGAGGGGGAGAGGAGATAGAGAGACAGACTCCCTCATGTGCTCCAACTGGAATCCACCCAGCAACCCCCTTCTGGGGCTGATGACCGGCCCATCTGGGTCAATGCTTGGAATCGAGCTATTTTTAGCAACTGAGGCAGAGGCTCCATGGAGCCATTCTCAGAACTCTTGAGGCTGATGTGCTCAAACCAATTAAGTCATGGATGTGGAAGGAGAAGAAAGAAAAAGAGAAGGAGCAGTAGGGTGGATAAGCACATGGTCGCTTCTCCTGCGTGTCCTGACCAGAAATCAAACCTGGGACATCAGTCACTATGAAAAGTAGTAAAAAAACTAAAAACAGGACTATTGTATGATTTAGGAATCTCACTTCTAGGTGTAGATATATGTAAAAAAAAAATCAAATCAGGATTTTTAAGTCATATCGGCACTCCGTGTTCATCACAGCATTATTCACAATTGCCAAATTCTTAATATATTATGAACACATAGGACTTTCATTAAAGACTTTAGAGTCCCAAATAAAATCTTATTAATGATTATTTACATTAACTGTCTTAGGGAGCATTGAGGTAAAGTGATAATAACAATAGTTAAATCATTTTGTAACATAATTGTAGAATTGAAGTCTCTGGTTTCAATATCTCAGAAAAGGTTGAAATTACATGATTCATATTGCTTTAAAGCCATCACAAAAGACATAATAGTGATGATGTCAATGTGTGCTAGGTATTTTTACTTTAGCCTCTTTAGAGTGTCTGTTATGGTTAAATGCATTTTTGAGGGACCTAAGTTGAGTTCCTGTAAGCATTGTCCCCATTAGAGTTCTTTTTGGATTTCTTAGGCTGTCAGAATCAGCACTGCCTGTTGGAGGAAGAGATGTGTCTTCTTGTTTTAAAATAGCAAAACACCAGACGGCAGTGATGACAAAGTTTCTCCCAAGGAGCAAGGGGCTGATGATGTCAGTCAGCCCTTTCTGACAAAGCAGCTCTTACTCTCTGTAGTAATATTTCATATATTCTTTTTGAATTCCGCTTCTAATGATCACTTCTCTGAGACTTAGACAAAATAATAAATTGATCAACATTATGGAAAGAAAATGTATTTATTTTACTTGATATTTAAAAACAATGAATGCTTAAGCACAAGTTTCTTGGCACTTGGTGAATAATATTGATCAGATTATTTCTTATAAAAAATTCTCTTTCAAATTTGAAAATCTGTAATTCTTTATTTTTTAAATTAGGAACTTGTAGGAAATCTACCCGAGTAATTTCAAAGTTTTTTTCTGTTCTCATTATGCCTCAAGCTAGTATTAGTTTTTGGCTTTAAGCACACGTGGTGGTTTTGAGCTGCTAATGTAAGTGCCCTGGGCACTACAGGAAAATTGACCGCTGGAATTCCCCTAGTTTTATTTACAGGTTACTGCTGATCAGTTTTTGAAGACAGCGTTGCGTAAGACACAGCCGCAGGTACCGATCCAGCACCAGGGGGCAGGCTTGGATCACAAAAGCTTCCTTGTGGCATTTGCTTTCTTTCAAAGAAACGTTAAGGGCTCTGCAGAAAACGGGGATGCGATCAATATTTTACAGATTGTATTTTATAAGAATAAGCCTTTTTGTATCATGTCCACAAATTCAAGAGATTATAATTTGTATAAAATTTAGATTTTCTATTTTTGTAAAGTAAAAAAATAAACTTAGTTCCAGTTTTTTATTTAAATTTACTCTTACACATTGTGGTACAAATGAAGACTATTTTTTTAACAGTCACTGCTTTGTAAATGTTCACCCTATATAATAATTTTTGTTAAACTAAAAAAAATACATTGAAAATAATAGGCTATTGCCAAAATAATTTAGAACCTTTCATTTTTTAAAAGATTTAACTTTTTCTTCACCACTTTTATTATAGAAGATTTAGAAACTAGTGAAGACAATATAAAGATGATGTAATATAGAGTTGTACACTTGGAACTTATATAATTTTTATTTTTAGCCAATGCCATCCAATTAACCAATGTTACTCCAATATATTCAATAAAATAAAAAAGAATTTAATGATACTAAAAAAAGAATAACATATTAAGCAACCTTCATACCGATATCCAATGAGAAACACTGTTACTATATGGTGTACTTCTTTTAAGAAAGTCTTTTAAATCACAATCCTTCTATTTATTCCAATCTACCTGCTTCTATTTTTCACTTACATTATTGTTGACAATTTCCCTGGCATTGAGTATTCTTCCATATTGTGATCTGTAATAATTTCATATAAATTATGCACATTGTATCAATGTGCATAATTTATATACCTAATACCTTATTTTAAGTTATGCAGATTATTTACAACATTTTCATAATCTCTTTTAAAATAAAAATATAACATACTCTTTGGTTTCCCAAATGGATAGACCATAATGCATATATTTTTCATAATCAGAACACTTTTTATACATTGAGAACAACATAATTTACCTTCAAGTAAAAAACTAATTTTAGATAAGGATATAAGAATAATAAGAATTTACAGTCTCTTGAAGAAAAGTGAATCACAATTTAGAGTCCAGTTTTCACACTCACTTTAAGTATAAATTATAGTATCCTCTTTCTTACAGTGTTATGTCAAATCAACATTTAATGACCACTTGTCAAAAGATATTATTTGAAATGTGTTTCCTCACTATGACTAAGACTAGGATAACTTTACCTTATTCCCATTATTGAAGTCATCTTCATTTAGTGCCAATTAACAACATCTTCATGGAATATTTCCCACATTTCAGGGAATTTTTTTGCATGATGCCTGTGTATGTCAGTGCCAATGAAAACTAGTGTTTAAAATTACTTCTAACCTTACAAAAGTAAAGTTATTGAGAACTATTCTGGTTTGGAAACAAGTAAGCTTTCAGGTATCTAGACTGATCTGGATTGTGTAAATAATTATTAGACTATCAGTGCAAATTTGGGCAAGTTGTTCAAAACATCTTTATACTCCATTCCTCTTCTATAATGCAGGACTGGCCAAAGCTGTCTGCGCAAAGTTGTTGTACAAATTAGAAAGGGTTGTTTATAGTGTATTGTTGCCTGACTCCCGTTAACACTGAGAGTGGGGGAAGCATCATGCTGCTTCAAATTCTCATGTTAACAGTGGACAAGCTGAGATTAACACTTGATGTAAATCCTTCCCCTCTTCATCAGCATCAAGAGTAAACACAGGCATCCCCTAAGATTATGTCATTTCTAGATTTCAACTCCACCTTCAGTCAAGGGGACCCACACTCTGGAGTGGTGACCTGCCTTCACTAACTTCTCTACCTGCCTCTATCAACAAGTGGTTGGGAAAGAGGCCCAGACCCTCCTTCATTGCTGGTGGGGTCAAGTGGGGCAGTCACACTAGAATACAGTTTGGCAGTTCCACCAAATGGTAAATATAAAGTTACCATTTGGACCAGCAATTCCATCCCTAACTGTATATCCACAAGAAACAAACACATATATTCACACAGAAATTTGAACATTGATGTCCATAGCACCATGATTCACAATAGCATGAAAGTAGAAACAACCGAAACCTAGCCATTGATCAATGGAGAATGAAAATGTGTTCTGTGCTTAAAATGGAATCTTATTTGAAAATAAAAGGAATGATGACTGATATAAGTTGCAATGTGGATGGACCTTGAACACATTGTGTTAAGTGAATGAAACCATAACAAAATAACCACATATTTTGTGCTTCTATTTATCTAAGAATAGTCAGCTCCATAAAGACAGAAAATAGATTAGGATTTTTTTTATAGTTGAAAATGGGGAGGAGGGGAGGAGTAATGGAGAGTGAATGCTTATGGGCTCAGGGTTTCTTTTTGGAGTAATGAAAATGCTCTAAAATTAGATTGTGATAATGGTTGCAGCTATAGGAATATAATAAAAAACATTGAATTGTACACATTAAATAAGTGAATTGTATGTATATTAATTATATCTTGATAGAGCCATTTGTTTCAGTTAAGCCAGGTCTTCCTGGTCTTACAGAACTTTCAAAAATCTCCAGCACTACTTCGTAAAATAGATCCTACTTTGTTCCTTATCCTTTTTATTTTAAGTACTACAAAAACTCCCAGAAATAGCCAGTCAGCTTTTACTTTTCCACTCTAATTGCTATAAGGCTCTTTGCCTTTCCTTACTCCCACCCTACTAAATATCACCATTATTTTTCTTTAATAAGGAACTGATTCTCCCTTAAGAGCACTGCTTTCTCTAAAATTGTCTCAACAGGAGGCTTTTTCTTTTTTCATAGAGCTCACTCTAGCAGGGCTTGAAGTGATGTGACTGTTCTTTTTATTCCTCATTTCTATTTTCAAACCTTTTATTTCCTAAAAACTCTCAACCTTGACTCTATGTCTTTGAATTGTATTCATTCTCTCTCTCTCATATCCTCATCTCCCAAAAATGTTGTTCTTTGCATTTCTCAGCTATTTAGTTTGTAGCTCCCTAACAGTCTCTCACCACCTCTCATCTTAATTATTGGATAGCAACAAAAAGGATTTTCTAATACATTAGCTTCCAGTTTAGCATTTTTTTTCCACTACCTTGCTGCAGCCACCTACTTTTGTGATTACATCCAAAATGATAACCACCAATCATATGTGACAAGTGATCAGTTGAAATGTGGCTAGTCTGAACTGAGATGTTCTCTAAGTGTAAGACACATACTGGATTTTTCCAAAAAGTAATAGTGATGTGAAATATCTCATTAACTTTTATTGATTGTACATAGCAATGGTAATATTTTGTCTATACTGAATTAAGTAAAATATATTAATAAAATACATTTAGCCTTTTTCTTTTTTAAAATGTAGCTATCAGAACATTTTTCTTCCTTCCCCCTTTCTTCCTTCCTTCCTTCCTTCCTTCCTTCCTTCCTTCCTTCCTTCCTTCCTTCCTTCCTTCCTTCCTTCTTCTTCTTTTTCTTTTTTCTTGGTGAAAGGAGGGAGATTCCCACATGCACTCAGACTGGGATCTATCTGGCAACCTCATCTAAATCTAATGCTCAAGTTCTGAGCTATTTTAGCACCTGAAGTATTTGTGCTCTGACAAAGCTATATTCAGCACCTGAGGCCACACTCAAACCAATGAAGGCACTGGCTGCAGAAGGGGAAGAGGGAGAGGAAGGGGAGAAGGATGGGGAGAAGCAAATTGTTGCTTCTCCTGAGTGCCCTGACCAGAAATTGAACCTGGGACATGCATATGCTTTATCCACTGAGCCACCAGCCAGGGCCACTATTAGAATATTTCAATACACATACATGGCTCATATTTGTGGCTCATATTATATTTCTACTGAATGGCATTACCCTAGGTCTTAGCATTACTAGTAACTATGATCTGTCAATTATTTCAGTTTCATACATGTAGCTCTTAATATTACTTCTTGTATGTTTCAACCTAATTATTCAGGTACTCAAACTAAGATTTTTTTTCTACTTTACTTTGATTGTACAATCTTTTTTTCATTCATCAATTTAATACCTTCTTTCTTCTTTTTGTCCAATTATTATAATAATTGCCTCTTGTTCCCTAATCTTTCTCTCTCTTCACTGAAATTATAAAGCCTCAACACTGGTATAACACAGGTTCCCACCTACCAATCCATCTCAGGGAAGTTGGCTATTACTTGAGCAAAAAACCCCCCACATAACCATGTTGGTGTCACCGTGTTATTCTTAGAACATTCCTGAAACACTGTGGTCACACTCCCAGGAATCCACTTATCATGATGAGCCCACGGATAACTCCTTCCTCTTCTTACTGCCCATGTTTAGATTTAACTTTACTAACAAAACTTACTTTGAATGCCATATTTAAAGTTGAGGTCTTCATTTCCCTCCAACTTCCACCAATTCTCTTTACTTTGCTTTGCCATCTTTTCCATTTCCTTTACTGCAATTTTTGCCTTTTATCAAGGTAAAATATACTTATTTATTATTGTCAAATGTAGTCTCTACAAAGGCATGGATCTTGTTTTGTTCACTTATGTATGCCAAAGTTCTAGAACAATGTCAGAGTGTAGGCACTCAGCAATTATTTATTGAGTAAATGAGTTAATAAATAAAATTTATTTTTAAATGTAAAACTAATGTCCATCAATTACACATTGAAAAATAATGTTTATTTTAGAACAATTTGTCCACATTTTTTGTTTGCTTCAGGATAATAAGAGAAAATTTTCTCTTAAACTCACAGGTAAGTATAGGGATTAAGATATTTGAAAACACTGACCAAGTTAGACACAAAAAATACTCATATCTATAATAAAGTGTACTTATATTATAGCTAACAGATAGTATAGTTAAAGGATGAAACACATGCTTTTCATTTGAAAATTTTAAGGTAACCACAGCCTCAATTGAAACCTTTGTTTTTTTAAAAAAAGCATTATAAAATGTCCTGAAATTTCCAAAGAATTTATAATATTAAACATGTATGTATGTATATATAAACTATCGATAAATGTCTTTTCTGTTTAGAATGAGATTTTTGAAATATAAATTCATTTCTCTCCTGAGTAAAATCCCTTAGTGTTTCTGAACACCTACAAGACACACTCCTGTGCATGATGATGTCTGTGGTCCTGAGGTCTGTCCCCTGCTTCATCTGCCGTCTCATCTGCTGTCACAGTTCACTCTTCTTATGCGCTCAAACCTTTATCTTTCAGTTCTACCTTAAATTCTTCACCTTTAAGTGTCTTTAAGTTCCAGGATAGTCCCAGGAACTTTGAATTTCACCAATTTTTCTTGGTACAAAAATGGCATGAATGGTGATGCCATACAGATGTGAGATTTTATCATTCTAGCATCAGGAATAAAAGGAACTTCAAATAACAGGCCTCTAAACAGGGTAAGGCCTGAGAAGACTTTCTCTCTCTCTTTTTTTTTTTTCTTGCTTGTTTTATGATTTATATTTTCTAGTTAGCAAGAATATTTTTAATAAGCCATTTTTATTAAACATATGTTCAGTTTTACCATTATAAGAGAAATAGCTGATTATTGTTTCAATGACCTCCTATTAAAAATTATTTAAAAATTTTTATAAAATGATGAAGAAAACAATAATGAACAAACATGATTGTTATATAAACCCCTATATGTAGGCAATCAACATGAAATACAATTATTAAAGCAATTATAATATAATATAAGTGGCATGATTCAGTGGTTGCATGTTTATATCTAGTTCAGTGATGGGCAATCTTTTGAGCTTGGTGTGTCAAAATTCGCCAACAAAATGTGCATAACTCAGGTGGTGTGTCACTTTGAGAAAAAAGGCCTAACCGGAAGTCCCAGAACTAGATACTCTGTGCCAGAGTTCTGTTGTTTTGGCCTACAGACCTCCAACACAGAGTGTCTACACTACAGCAAATGTTTTATCCTCGGCTACTGCCCCTGGCCGTGCAGAAGCCGAGGATGAAACGTCCTTCTCGGCATGCGGCCCCATACTTCTCTGGCATGCAGCCGCATGCAGCCACATGTCATTGAAAATGGCTACGCGTGTGAGTGCTGACACACATGTCCTAGGTTTGATATCACGGATCTAGTTGATGTAGTTCTTAGAAATAACTTTATTATTTTACTTTTTAACTGGTGTATGAGTTTGCAGCTGTCTAATTATTTACTTACTTCACAAATATTAATTATCCAGTGAGCTAAAATCTAACCTTCACTTCCAAAACTGCTTATACTTCGAAAGTATAATTTTTCACAAAAATGTTTTCATATGTCATATATTCAATTAAAATATATATGTTCTATGTTTTTATGTTATATAAATAGGATTATATGTAATAACAAAAGTAAAATATGTATATATTTTTTATTTTGAAGGATGTTTTTGTTATTAAACATAATTTCTGCTTTTTTAATATCTCTTAACTCTCATATCTTCTCTGCCAACATTCCCTCTCTCTCAATATACACAAATAATGACAATATTCTCTCTTCAGTGTAAAAAGTATTTTCATAAAGCTAACTGATATGAAAGGAATAGAATTCTAAAGTTGTTCGTGTTTAAAAAAAAACAGAAGCACAAACTATTAAAAAGCTTCATCAGGAAGATCATTTTATTTTACTTCCAAGGGTTCATACATATATCTTGTTATTTTCAGTAATATCTATCAAACCAAAGGCATTCTCTAAGTGAGGTTTCTATAAATTACACACACACACACACACACACAAAAACACACACACACACGCACACACGTGCACGCAATCCTAGTTTGTGAAGACTTGTCTGGATGGCTTCATTAGCAGGATGCGTCACTGCCAACTCTTGGTATGATGTAAAATTGAGTTTTGAAATGACACATGTTTCCTGTATTCTCCAGTTAGTTAGAAATTTCTGTTGGGTTTCCCTGTCTTTTCCAGTCATCTGCAGAGGAAAGAAGAAAACAAAGAACTCTAGAAGACACCTGAAGAAGCACGAACTATTGTCTCATTTTATTCAAAGTGCATTCTCTAGCTGTTTTAGCTATATCCAAGACCTGAGTAGTTCTTCTAATAAGGAAAACTAGGCTGAGGAAGTCTGGACCCATCAAGAACATTCAGGGGCCACTGAACATCACTGATAGCACCTTACACAGAGGCAGGCTTGCAGTTATACTCTGTGATGGTATAAGGAACAAGAACATGAGAGTAGTAGAACTATAGGATAGAGAAAATATTTGACTGTTAGTAGATGAAGACAAAATAAAGTACCTTTTCCTCTATATGACTAATCAAAGGGGAAAAAAGCTACATGGTTAATTACATTTGTTCGGGGAAGAATATGTATATAAATTGTATATTTGTGCCTTATTTTTTTTATAATTTTGTGACTTATGCTTATTTAAAGGGGAGAGTGGTTTGAAGCCAGACCTCCAAATGGAGAATCCCTGATCTTCTGTCTTTTAAAGGAAAATTAAAATTGTCACCATTGTACGCCTGACCACCCTGGCTCACTTGTTTGTATCTTCTCTATCAGGGTCACTTTCTTCAATTGAAATATCATCTCTAGAAAAACCAATATCTCCATTTTTCTCACACACTCTCATACTCTTACACACAAAGCGCAACAGCTTGAGTGAGGCAATAGAACAGGCAGCTACAAATATGCCAAATTAGTGAGACAAGAGGGAGAATCTTTGTACAGAGAAGACACAAGGCAGACAGATCAGCAATATCAGGACAGTTTTCTGCCTCCATATCTGCTTAGATAGTTCATGCCTAAAGATAGTAGCACCCCGTTGAGCTAACCAAGATCCTGCCATAAACTCACTAGAGCCCCTGGTGACATAGGGCATCAAGCTTAAATGAAATATACTATCAAAAATTGTATTTCTGAAGAATTCAGAAAAAGCATGTCAGAAAATAAAACAATGAAAGTTATTTATTACAATTTTTCAAAAATTCTAATTGATGTACTTAAAAGTATTATCTCTCTGTCAAAAAGGGCAAGTTCAAAGTTTACACGGAATACTAGGTCATGGCACTATATCTGCAGTTGGTGGGATGTGAATGGTGTTCATATAATTGAGATAGTTCATTTTTTTTGAGTTGATTTAAAATAAAAACTACAAGAAATAAAACATGTATTTATAAAAACAGTTCTGAAGAAATTTTAGAGCAGCCAAAAGTAAAAGAAAGTATTACTCTCACAGTTTTATAATCTTCGTACGTGGGACATAATAAAATATAAATTAAATTTATCTACTTTATGTTGTTATTCTTAATAACACAATCATACTGATGAGAAAGGTTTGTTTTACAATTATTTTCTGAATATGATGTGATTAAGTTGGGATAGAAACAAAAGACTGTTTGCCACTTATGCACTACCAGCCAGTTATTTTGAAAATCACAATGCTCCCTCCCACTTTTCAGATATTTCACTCTGTAAGAAAATTCCATCCATTGACTTGATTAAGAGTGATAGTCTAGTCCCTGATTTAAGGGGGAAAGTCCTCAGTTTTATGTCATTTTATATGATATTAGCTGATGGTTTATCATAAATGGCCTTTATCATGTTCAGATATTTTCCTTCTATACACATTTTGTTGAATGTTTTAAACATAAAATTGTGTTGCATTTTATTGAATGCCTTTTCTGCATTTATTGATAAGATCATGTGGTTTTTGTTCTTTGTTTTGTTGATATAGTGTATTTTGTTAACCGTTTTACGTATGTTGAAACATCCTTGAGATTCTGGGATGAATCCCATTTGATCATGATGTATTATTTTTTTAATATGTTGTTGTATTTGATTTCTAGTATTTTGTTTAGTATTTTAGCATCTGTATTCATTAGAGATATTGGTCTATAGTTTTCTTTTTTTGTGCCATCCTTGCCAGGTTTCGGTATGAGGGTTATGTTGACCTCATAAAATGTGTTTGGAAGTATTGCTTCTTCTTCAATTTTTTGGAAGACTGAGCAGAATAGAAATCAAATCTTCTTTAAATGTTTGATAGAATTCACTAGTTTAGCCATCTGGGCCTGAACTTTTATTTTTGGGGAGGTTTTAAATATTTTTTTCTATTAACTCCCTGCTTATTGATCTGTTTAGGCTTTCTGCTTCTTCATGACTCAGTCTAGAAAGGTTGTATTGCTCTAGGAATTTATCCATTTCTTCTAGATTGTTGAATTTGGTGGCATATAGTTTTTCATAGTATTCTACAATAATTATTTGTATATCTATGATATCTGTGGTGATTTTTCCTCTTTCATTTTGGATTTTGTTTATCTGAGTCCTTTCTCTTTTTTCTTTAGTGAGTCTTGCCAAGGGTTTATCAATTTTGTTGATCTTTTTAAAGAACCTCGTTTTATTAATTTTTTCTATAGTTTTTATATTCTCTATTTCATTTATTTCTGCTCTGATTTTTATTATTTCCTTTCTTCTGCTGGTTTTGGGTTGTCTTTGTTCTTCTTTTTCTAGTTTCCTAAGGTGTGAAATTAAGTGGTTTACTGGGGCTCTCTCTCGTTTGTTCATATAGGCCTGAAGTGATATGAACTTCCCTCTTCTTACTGCTTTTGCTGCATCCCAGAGATTCTGATATGTCGTATTTTCATTTTCATTTGTCTGTGTGTATCTTTTGATCTCTGTGATTATTTCTTCTTTGTCCCACTCATTTTTTAAAAGTATGTTGTTCATTTTTGTCAGGGTTTTTTACCTCTTTTTAGCAGTTGAATTGTATTTTCAAGGCTTTATGATCAGAAAATATGATTGGTACCATTTCAATTTTTTTGAATTTGCTGATGTTATTTTTTGTGGCCCAACATGTGGTCAATTCTTGAGAATGTTCCATGTACACTAGAGAAAAATGTGTACTCTGTCACTTTGGGATGAAATGTCCTGTAGATGTCTATCATATCCAATTGCTCTAGTGTTTCGTTTAAGGTCAATATTTCTTTATTGATTTTCTGTTTGGATGAACAATCTAGAGCTGTCAGCAGTATATTGAGGTCTCCAAGTATAATTTTATTTTTGTCAGTTTTTGTTTTTAGGTCAGTCAGTAGCTGTCTTCTATATTTTGGTGCTCCTTGTTTTGGTGCATATATATTAAGAAGTGTTATGTCTTCTTGATTCAGTCTCCCCTTAATCATTATGAAATGACCATTTTTGTCTCTGATTACTTTTGCTGTCTTATAGTCAGCATTGTTAGATATGAGTATTGCTACACCTGCTTCTTTTTGGATATTATTTGCTTGGAGTATTGTTTTTCAGCCTTTCACTTTGAATTTGTTTTTATCCTTGTTGCTTCGATGTGTTTCTTGTAGGCAGCGAACTGTTGGATTTTCTTTTTTAATCTATTCTGCTACTCTGTGTCTTTTTATTGGTGAGGTCAGTCAGACCATTTACAACAAAATGGATGGATCTAGATAACATTATATGTAGTGAAATAAGTAAATCAGAAAAAACTAAAAATTGCATGATTCCATACATAAGTGGGACATAAAAAAGAGACTAAGAGACATGAACATGAGTGTGGTGGTTACCAGGGAGAGGGAGGGAAGGAGGAGAGGGAGGGAGAGGGGAGAGGGAAGGGGCACAAAAAAACCCAGATAGAAGGTGACAGAGGACAATTTGACTTTGGGTGATGGGTATGCAACATAATTGAATGACAAGATAACCTGAAGATGTTTTCATTAAACATATGTACCCTGATTTATTAATGTCACCTCATTAAAATTAATAAAAAGAGTGTTAGTCTAAAGAAAATTCTGAAGAAAGATGCCAAATAAGCCCTGGCAAAGTAACTCAGTTACTTAGAACTATGTCTCGATATGCCAAGGTTATGAGTACAATCCTATGTCAGGATACATCCAAGAATCAATCAATAAATGTGTGAATAAGTAAAACAATAAAGCAATGTTTCTCTCTTGTTCTTCTTTCATCTGTCTTAAAATCAATATATAAAAGCTTTTTTTAAAAAAGAAAAGTTGCTAATCAATCCATTTGCAATTACCTTATGTTTTCTGAATTTGCTTTTGAAAAGAATTTTTCTGCCTTCACATGCACATAAACCTGTGCGCTGAATTTACCTACTGTCTAACATTTGATGTGTGCAGCAGTTTGTCCTAAGGTTGAGAAGACATTGAAAAGTCAAGGGAATCTTAAATTCCTGTGAATCACTACTACAATGCTGGGATTCATGCTAGGGAAGACAATGACTTGTGTGTTTCCATACATCATCCAGCACGGTGCTTGGGCTCATTAGAGGCTACATATGAGTCATAGGACATCATTCACTGACTTCTTATTAATTCCTCTTAAATTGAAATGAGTTCATGTTACAAGTATTAAGGTGCTAAAACTTAAGCAATTTCAATATGTGCATATTGTTGAAAAGCAGGTACATTTGGTACTTAATAGCAATGCTTTAGTTCTTAACAAACATTAATTGAAAGAAATTTAGCCATTTTCATAACTTGATCCTTTAATATTTTCTGCAATATTTTCTTAATGGATGGATACATTTATCAATGTTTTAGAGAATAGGAATTATAAATATTGGTAAAAAATAAAGAAGAAAAGTTAAAGCAATGCATACAAAAATGTGAGAAAATATTATATTTACTACTATAAAATATTGTTTCTATTCTAAAATTCTTATGCAATATTACATAAATACATGATATTTGATATAAAGCCTCTTGTTAGGGGACAAGGCATATACAGTATTCAAATTTAGTATTTCTGTTGCCTCCAGCAGTGAGATTAGTTATGTTGAATAGTTTAGATAAAATTATAGAACATTTTTTCTTCCAATTTCTTTAAGGAAATTGATCTCTCAAAATGTTACACATTTTTACCTGTAGAATTTACACAGTTTTCTTTAGGTTTGCTCTTTAAATTTTATTTTCAAGATTGTATCACAGCTACTATTTGCAGGAAGATTTTCACAACTTCCTTTTGGTCACAAATAGAAATTCTTACTTGACCAAATGGGCTTTCTATTATATATGGATAGGTAGGTGATGTAGATGACATATAAATAAAGATAGAGCTAGAGATATCTTAATACAAAAGTTTTGTTTACATTATTAATTAAGAAATTTGATTATTTTAATTGATGATACAAACTTCATCATAGCACCTACATGAATTATACTGATTGCAAGTTAATTACTTCTGAATAGTTGAGATTTTTTACATACTTAAAACCAGATTTCTATGACATACCACTTTTTATTAACTTATGAGTTACTGAAATAAAATAGCATGTCAGCAAGAATTGGTTTGGGCATGAAGATAACACTCCATAACATAATTGTTTTTGCTTTTTGTTGTTGTTGTTGTTACTTTGGGCCATTTGGACAATGGTTATGTAACAAAGATACTTTTAGATTCATAGCTTCTTACTCATAGCTTGTTGTGCCAATTATATCAATTTTGTTGTTGGTATTACTTTTTGTGTAGAAAGGTGAAGTATAAGCACAGGGAGAGTTTATCAACTTTTCACATCCTCTTTCTAAGTATTATAACATAATGTGAAATTTTCTCATGAATAAAATGCCAGATATTCTCATCTTTGATGACTGATATTTAGTGAATGTGAGGTTGTTTATAAAATAAAGGGGAATTCATGAGCCAATGACAATAAGCAGCATGCACTGACTGGCAGCAGAATTAAATGACTGGAATCACAGCTTTTATTCATTGAGACACTCCTCAGCCCACATGTGTCATCAAAGAAAGCATGCCACGTGAAGAACAGGAAATGACTGTGCACCAAATGTAGCACATAATTTTAAAAAAAAAAGCTATTCTGAATTAATATGGCTGAACTTCAATCAACACTAAAACACAATTGTGCATGTTCCTTCAATATTAGTTCTAAGATTAATGACCTCACCAAAAATAGATTATTCCCTATTCCTTATTTGGTATATTTTAGTTTTCATGTGACTTTTATTTCTTAGTCTTTGGAAACAGCTAAAGCAGAGACAAACTTTAATTCCTTTGGGTATTTCCTTTAGTGACATAAGAACAAACCAAACTTTCCTTCAGCCTGTTCCATCCTTCTTTACTCCTTGTTATTATTTCACTGTCTCCGTGCTTTCTATCACGGATTATCCAGACAACCTCAACTAACTCTAACTTCCTATGCACTTCTAGCTGCAATCTTAGAAGAGGTAGACTAACTGCTCTCTTCAGTGTGACATAGATATCAACCAATCAGAACAGAGGTCAGCCGAAATGAACTGTCCCTTAGTATGTTCTATTTTATAGTGGCATAGATGTCATTTGATACAGGTGACTCCTCCTGCCTTTTAGAAATACCCCTTTCCCTTGGTTTCCAGTATACCACATTCTTTTTGGTCATATTTCTATCATATTAAGTGCTATTTTTTTAAGTTTTCACTTTTTATTCCTCCTTTTCTCCATGACCTCTACTTTTGGAGGCTCCTCAAAGCATAGCCATCAAAATTTTTTTCTTCTCTGTTGACACTCCTTAAGAAATTGCAGCTAGCCTCACACTTACAGATACTGTTTATGTGCTGAACACTCCTGCAATGTTCACCAATGGCTTTCTTAGACTCAATTACACATACAGACTCAGACACTATCATGAACTACATTTGACATCAGTTTGCTCAGAAAGTTGTCAGTCAGAAGTCATAGCATGCCAGCAACACAATATCAACATTCCTTGTAGGAATAGTTCTTGTAGCAGTCCAAGGAAGAGTGCATAGAGCCACCCAGAAAATATAAACCCAGGTGACAAGTCAGATCCAAGGAGGTAGCCACACTGGGCACACAGAGAAACTTCTTTGAAAAAAAGCCTCATGTCAGACAGGAGTCAATATACCTACAGGCATAGCTTCCAGGAAAACCCAATGTCTAACCCCATTGAATATTTAAAGTTATTTGTCCAAATGCAGTTTACAATTTAGGGGTAAATTTTATTTTAAGTAACGTTGCCTCATGATAGCATTTAACACAAGATTACCATTGAACCAAGCCCAGCAGGTTCACTGAAGGTCAAATCTTCTTGTAGAAGTTTAAAAATAGAAAAGGCTTAACTTTAGGTACAACTCTTACATTTTAGCTTTTATCTAGACTTTTTCTCTACAGTTCACACTGATACTGCCTTCTTGACATTTTCTCTTGAATATTTAACTAGTGATATCAATTAATAATATCCAAATGTGAAGGCTTGATAATCCCCACCAAAAATATTCCTCTAGTCTTCCCAAACTCACTAAATGCCAATATCTTGTTAGATGCCAATCTTAAATTATTGGAGTCCTCCATAACTTTTCTTTATCTCTTATATTTCTCATCCAGTCAGCAGATACTGAATATCCAAAATCCAAATATTTCTCTCAATTGTCACTGTGACCTCTCTACTTCAAATAGCAACTGTGTAGCTATATAATGCCTTTTGGCAGCATAAGAGGTAGTAGTGCTATGCCGTTAATATGACAAGAGCAGAGGGGAGAAACTTGAGCTTTTTAGTATATTTTTTTTAACAGAAAAATGAGAGTTTTCAAGAATTTAACAGAAGTAGCTGGAAAACCAGTTTTCTTAAAACCAGGTTGATGTGGATTTTGACAAAATAATTTAATATATAATAAAAATAACAATGGCCTGACCTGTGGTGGTGCAGTAGATAAAACATCGACCTGGAACGCTGAGGTCACCAGTTCAAAACCCTGGGCTTGCCTGGTGAAGGCACATATGGGAGTTGATGTTTCCTGCTCCTCTCTCTTTCTCTCTCTCTCTCTCTCTCTCTCTCACTCTCTCTCTCTCTCTCTCTTGCTCTCCTTTCTCTCTTTAAATGAATAAATTAAAAAAATACAAATAAAAAATTCATTCTATAAACATTGTTTAGTGAGGCCCAAGAATAAGCAAATACCATTTCTGTACAGAATCTATTGTATTTATTGATTAGAAGATTGTGCAGGGAAATGTTTTGTAATTTCATAGCACCCATACGGCTAGCTGTTCCTTTAGCTTCTTTGGCACAAGGAATGAACTACAATCCTTCCCTTGACTTAGCGGATATATTCATTTCTACAAGAGATGTTTTATAAGACTTCTTCTTGTACCACTTGCTTTCCTTCAGGCAGATGCATTTGGGAATCTCCATGATACTTGATAGCAGTTCTTGGACTTCCTATATATGTTTGCCTGTAGAAAATTCAAACTTACATGTAAAATCCCTCTTGGGTACAGTACTGTTTACTGTTCATTTGAAAATAACATATACATAAATCACCTTTAAACTATTTCAGTGTATAAAATTTATCAAGGTCTAATTTTAAAAAGATTAATGAACTTTTTTAAATTCAGAATTGGACCTGAACCATTATTTATTTAGTTCAGTTAATTGTATTAAATGTATTGCACATTGTTTAATTGTGAAAATGTGAGAATTTTCCAATGTTTATTTCTAGAAAACACATATTAAATTAAGAATAAAAATTAAATGAATAAACTTAAACTTACCACAAAATTGTCCTTTCCTATTTCTCTTTTATTAAAATATTATGATATTGGTAGCAAGATGGCGACGGAGTAGGCGGACATACCAACTTCCAACTCCCAGAACCAAAGTGGATTATAACTCAATTTTAAGAACCATCATCTGGATAAACCAACTTTGACTAAACTAAGTGGACTCTTCAACCAAGGAACACAGAAGAAGCCACATTGAGACTGGTAGGAATAGCAAAAACGCAGAGGGCTGCCCAGCTCCATAGAGCAAACAGCAGCCTAGAGAGACCCGTGTGGTGGGAGGAGAGTTTGGTGGAGAGGGAGATACCTGGGTCCCAGGAACCCCAGCCTGCAGTCCCAGAGACTAGAGGAGGTGTTTGGACAGTATTGAGCTGTGAAACAAGTGAGGATACTGTCTGTGAGAAATTGACAGTTCTTTCAGACCCAAGATTCTTTTTAAAGGGACAGTGCAGAAAACCTCTCTCACAACCACCCACCCAGGGCTCCGGGAAATGGGGACAGAGGAGAGGACCAGAGTAGTGGGAAGAGAGTGTGGACTGAAGACACAGGGAAAAACACTCTGAGGGACAGCCACCCTAACTCCTGGGCTAAGTCACTTCCCTAATAGAAAATGAATATTTCCCCTGGAACTAGCAATACCAGCAAAGGGAGACAGGACACCAGACAAACAAGCTCTCCCGCGGCAATTAGAGCATAGCTGCTTACAGGGAGGGAGCTCCCAGGACTACAGTATGGAGACTTAGGGCCCTTCCTACTCTGCTGAGGGTTGCTGAAGGGATGGTGGAGGCAGGACGCTGAAACACGGTTCTGTCAGCGAGGGCCGAGGCCCAGGCGGTGTGAGCTTGGTCTAGCCCAGGAGGGGAGGAGGGGATGCGCGAAAGCGGTCCTGCAGCTGCGGGTCTGCCTGTATCCCCACTGGCGGGGGAAAAGTGGAGCCCAGGAACGGGTAGAGATCTGCTCTGCGACCTTGCGCAAGCCTGCCCTGACCGCAGGGACGGGCTGGGGCTCGCAGCGGAGCTCATGCCACCAGCCACGATTACCCCAATAAACCGAGGTTTGCCATCTTGTGTGTGCGAGTTGGCTCTGAACGCGGGGGTGGGGTAGAGCCCTGGATGAGCAAAAGTTCGCAGCTGAGCACACACCAACAGCCAGCCCGGCCCAGTAAACCTTGGTTTGCGACGATGCGCAGGAGGGCCCTGGCCTTGAGGGTGGGGCTAAAGCTCTGGACGGGCTAAGGCTCACAGCTGAGAGCACGTCAAAAGCCCTGCCCTACTTGCAAAACTGTGGAGAGCAGGCTCTGACTACGGGTGCTGGGCAGAAGCCCGACAAAAGGCTGGGTCCGCAGCTGAGCAAAGGTGATCACCTCTACCCTTGGTGCTGAGATTTGAGGCTTGAGTGCAGCCCCTCCAAGGAGGAGAGGCGAAAATCACAGCAACTGCTGCAGTGGGCCGGCGCTGGCAATGCCCATATCCTACCAGCCTAGGAAGCGGCAGAGGGGGTGGCGGGCCTGCAGACAGACCACACTTAGAGAGCACAAAGGCAACAATTACTGGACTCCAGTGGCCACAACTTGCTTATACACAGACAAAATGGGCAGGCAGAGGAATGCAAACCAAACGAATCAAGAGAAATCCCCAGAGAAGGACCTGAATGAACCAGATATAACCAAATTACCAGAAGCAGAATTTAGAATAATGATAATTAAGATGTACAAAGAGATTAGAGCAACAATGGATAGTCATTATGAACACCTAAATAAAGAGATAACAAGTATAAAAAATGAAATTGAAATAATAAAAAAGAATCAGACAGAAATAACAATTACAGTATCAGAACTGAAGACCACAATAGAAGGAATTAAAAGCAGGATGAATCACGCTGAGGATTGAATCAGCGAGATAGAGGACACAATAAACAAAGTTACAGAGGCAGAGAAAAAAAAGGAAAAGAGACTCAAAAAATGTGAAGAAACTCAAAGGGAGCTCTGTGACAACCTGAAGAGAAACAACATTTGCATCATAGGGGTGCCTGAAGAAGAGGAAAGAGGACAGGAAATGGAAACTGTGTTCAATCAAATTATAGCAGAAAACTTCCCTAAATTAAGGCTGGAAAACATTCCACATGTTCAAGAAGCACGCAGAACTCCATTAAAGAGAAACCAAAAAAAAAAACTACACCAAGACATATCATAGTTAAAATACCAAAGCTAAGGGATAAAGAGAAAATTTAAAAAGCTGCTAGGAAAAAAAAAAGGCTATCATCGACAAAGGAGCCCCCCAAAAAATGACATTGGACTTCTCAAAAGAAACACTTGAGGCCAGAAGGAAATGGCAAGACAAAATCAAAGTAATACAGAAGAAGAACCGACAACCAAGACTACTCTATCCAGCAAGGCTAACGTTTAAAATTGAAGGACAAATGAAGAGCTTCCCAGAAAAAGAAAGCCTCAAGGAATTCATTAAAACCAAACCAATTCTGCAAGAGATACTAAGGGGCCTGCTATGAACAGTTCAAAAGGAGGAAAGAAATTAACAAAAGGAGAATACAGCTTTAAAGAATAAAATGGCAATAAACAACTACATATCAATAATAACCTTAAATGTAAATGGATTAAATGATCTAATCAAAAGACATAGGGTAGCTGTGTGGATAAAGAAAAAGGACCCATACATATGCTGTCTACAAGAGAAACACCTTAAAACAAAAGATGCACATAGACTGAAGGTAAAAGGATGGAAAAAAATATCCCATGCAAATGGAAATGAAAAATAAGCCGGGGTAGCAGTACTTATAGCTGACAAAATGGACTTTAAAACTGTGGTAAGAGATAAAGAAGAACACCACATAATGATAAAGGGAACAATTCAACAGGAAGATATAACTATTATATATATATCTACACACCAAATATAGGAGCCCCAACATACATAAAGCAGACTTTGATGGACATAAAGGGTGAGATTAACAGCAATACTATCATAGTAGGGGATTTCAATACCCCACTAACAACACTGGATAGATCCTCAAGAAAGAAAATTAATAATGAAACAGCAGACTTAAAGGATACACTAGATCAACTTGTTTTAATAGATATCTTCAGAACTTTTCACCCTAAAGCAGTAGAATATACATTCTTCTCAAGCACTCCTGGTACGTTTTCTAGGATAGACCACATGTTAGGATACAAAAATGGTCTCAACAAATTTAAAAAAATTGAAATCAAGCATTTTCTCTGATCACAATGCCATGAAACTAGAAATTAACCACAAAAGAAAAACTGAAAAATACTCAAACACTCGGAAACTAAATAGCATGATATTAAATAATAAATAGATTAACAATGAGATCAAACAAGAAATAAAAAAGTTTCTAGAAACCAAAGATAATGAGCATACATCAAGTCAAAATTTATGGGACACAGCAAAAGCAGTACTGAGAGGAAAGTTCATTGCACTGCAGGCATAAGCAGCTAGAAAAAGCTCAAATAAGCAACCTGACCCTGCATCTAAAATAACTAGAGAAACAACAGCAAATAAAACCCAGGACCAGTAGAAGGAAGGAAATAGTAAAGATCAGAGCAGAAATAAATGACATAGAGGCTAAGGAAACAATACACTGGATCAATGAAACCAGAAGCTGGCTTTAAAAAAAGGTAAACAAGATTGATGAACCTTTAACTAAACACACCAAGAAAAAAAGAAAGGGCTCAAATGAATAAAATTAGAAAGGACAGTGAAGAAATAACAACTTACACAACAGAAATACAAAGCACTGTAAGAAAATACTATGAAGAACTCTATGCCAAAAAATTAGACAACCTAGGTGAAATGGACAAATTTCTTGAATCATATAACCTTGCAAAAATCAATCTGGAAGAATCAGAACACCTAAACAGACCAATTACAACTAATGAGATCAAAACAGTTATCAAAAAACTCCCAAAAAAGAAAAGTCCTGGGCCTGATGGCTTCACAAGTGAATTCTATGAAAAATTCAAAGAAGAACTAACTCCTATCCTCCTCAAGCTATTTCAAAAAATTCAAGAGGAAGGAAGACTTCCAAACTTTTTTTATGAGGCGAACATAATTCTGATTCCAAAACCAGGCAAAGGCAACACAAAGAAAGAAAATTATAGGCCTATATCCCTGATGAATTTAGAGGCTAAAATTCTCAACAAAATATTAGCCAACCGGATCCAGCAATATATAAAAAAAATCATGAACCATGATCAAGTGGGATTTATTCTGGAGTGGCAAGACTGGTTCAATATTCGCAAATCAATCAATGTGATTCATCACAGAAACAAAAAGAAGGACAAAAATCACATGATAATTTCAATAGATGCAGAAAAGGCATATGATAAAATCCAGCACCCATTCATGCTCAAGATTCTCAGTAAAGTGGGAATACAGGGAATATTCCTTAACTTGAAAAAGGCCATCTACGACAAACCCACAGCAAACATCATACTAATGGACAAAAATTAAAACAATTCCCTTAAGATCACGATCCATGCAGAGGTGCCCCCCTTTACCACTTTTATTCAACATAGTTCTGGAAGTCCTAGCTACAGCAATCAGACAAAAAAAAAAAGAAATAAAAGGCATCCAAATTGGAAAAAAAAAAGTAAAACTGTCATTATTTGCAGATGATATAATAATGTATATAGAAAACCCTAAAGGTTCAGTCAATAAACTACTGGACCTTATAAATGAATTCAGGAAGGTGGCAGAATATAAAATTAATACTCAGAAATCAGATGCATTTCTATATACCAACAATGAACTTTCAGCAAAAGAAATTAAGGAAATAATCCCCTTCACTATTGCAGCCAAAAAAATAAAGTACCTAGGAGTAAATTTAACCAAGAGGTTAAGGACTTGCATTCGAAAAATTATAAAACATTGATAAAAGAAATCAAGGAAGATACAAACAAGTGGAAGCATTTACCGTGCTCATGGCTAGGAAGAATAAACATCATTAAAATGTCTATAATACCCAAAGCAATTTATAAATTCAATGCAATACCAATTAAAATACCAATGGCATACTTCAAAGATATAGAACACATATTCCAAAAATTTATATGGAACCAAAAAAGAACACGAATAGCCTCAGCAATCTTAAAAAGAAAAAATAAAGCAGGAGATATCACTCTTCCAGATATCAAGGTTTACTACAAGGCCATTGTACTTAAGACAGCCTGGTTCTGGCATAAGAACAGGCACATAGATCAATGGAACAGAACAGAGAACCCAGAAATAAACCTACATCTTTATGGACAACTGATATTTGACAAAGGAGGAAAGAACATACAATGGAGTAAAGACAGCCTCTTTAACAAATGGTGTTGGAAAAATTGGACATCTACCTGCAAAACAATGAAACTAGACCATCAACTTACACCATTCACAAAACAAACTCAATATGGATAAAAGACTTAAACGTAAGCCGTGAAACCATAAGCATCTTAGAAGAAAACATAGGCAGCAAGTTCTCTGACATCTGTAGCATCAATATATTTGCCTATTTATCTCCACGGGCAAATGAAATAAAAGGCAAGATAAACAAATGGGACTACACCAAACTAATAAGTTTTTGCACAGCTAAAGACATTAAGAACAGAATAAAAAGACAAACCACACAATGGAAGAACAGATTTGACAGCACGTTTGATAAGGGGTTAATAACCAAAATTTATAAAGAAGTTATAAAACTCAACACCAGGAAGACAAACAATCCAATCAAAAAATGGGCAAAAGAAATGAATAGAAATTTCTCCAAAGAGGACATCCAGATGGCCAATAGGCATATGAAAAAATGCTCAACATCACTAATCATTAGAGAAATGCAAATTAAGACCACAGTGAGATATCACCTCACACCAGTCAGAATGGCACTCATCAGCAAAACAACACAGAATAAGTGCTGGCGAAGATGTGGAGAAAAGGGAACCCTTCTGCACTGCTGGTGGGAATGCAGACTGGTGCATCCACTGTGGAAAATAGTTTGGAGATTTCTCAAAAATTAGAAATCGAACTGCCTTTTGACCCAGCTATCCCACTTATAGGAATATACCCTAAGAACACAATAGCACTGTTCGAAAAGAAGAAATGCACCCCATGTTTGTGGCAGCATTGTTTACAATAGCAAAGATCTGGAAACAGCCCAAGTGTCCGTCAAGGACGAGTGGATTAAAAAGCTTTGGTACATATATACTATGGAATACTACTCAGCTATAAGAAATGATGACATCGGATCATTTACAACATAATGGATGGACCTTGATAACATTATACGGAGTGAAATAAGTAAATCAGAAAAAAACTAAACTGAGAACAGCATGATTTCATACATAGGTGGGAAATAAAATGAGACTATGAGACATGGACAAGAGAGTGGTGGTTACACGGTGGGTGGAGGGAGGGGAGGGTGAGATAGGGAGAAGGGGAGGGGCACAGGGAAAACCAGATAGAAGCTGACAGAAGACAATTTGACTTTGGGTGATGGGTATGCAACACAATTGAATGATAAGATAACCTGGAGATGTTTTTGTTGTACTTATGTACCCTGATTTATTGGTGTCACCTCATTAAAATAAATAATAATAAAAATATTATGATAGTAATAATATTATTCAGATTTTTTTGTAGGAAAAACCACTCCAGAGATCAGTGGCAGAAGCAATAATAATATATTTGTCCCTGATGATATGGCTCACCGGAGTACTGTTTCTGGTTGGGAGTCAGTTGGCTGATGTTTATAGCCATTTTAACTATAATGTAATGGCTGAGAGAGCTGGGATGGTTGGATAATTGGCACTTGTCTCCATATATTCTTCCAACCTCTGGCATTTTTGTCTGGACTTATTCAGATACTGGTGGAAAGTTCTTAGCCCCATATATAAGCACTTTTCAATTGTTTTGTTTTTTTGTTCAGAGAAAATCACATGCTCAAGCAGTCAGGGTGGGAGGGTAGTATCCAAACTCATGTAAAGAGGGAAGAAAATTTTGACCACCAATTTGTGAACAATTTTCCAGTAGACTTTTTTAACATGGATGAGATTATAATAAATAAATGGATAAACAGAAGGAAAAAACAATGAAAGTTTTAATGCAAATATAATTTATGATAAAAGTTCTTTCCTTCTAGTTCTGCAGTATAATATCTTTCTTCATATTATTTATTTTTATATATACTTGTTTTATTTTACGATGTAATAAAATTCATGGGATTAAATTTGGCTGCCATGCTTCTTAAGCACACCCAGAGAAAATTAATTCTCTAACCAAATGCAAATATGTATATTTTATTTTACTTGCCTTCTTATGAGTTCAAAAATAATAATACTGATATAAAATAATCACAATTAGTACATAAATTTTAGATGTTATTGGAATAACCATTATTCTTGAATATACTGATATACCTAGCTTGGTTATCCCTGAAGCTACCTAAAACTAAATAAATATTCTTGAATATACTGATATACCTAGCTTGGTTATCCCTGAAACTAAATAAATCTGAGCAAAAGAAGAGTAACAACTACAATTTAGTTTAGATATAATCACAATTAAAAATTCCATTATTCTAGAAAGGATTCTAAGTTTATTGTTATGATTGACTATTTAGTTGGTTATAATTAAGTTATAACTTGGTTTGGTAGGTAGTTCACGAAGTAAAATGAAAGTAATTAGGAGTCAATTGAATAAGCAAAAACACAGACTAAATTCCATAAATTTTTTTTCAAGGAGGAGGCAGACAGACAGACTCCTGCATGTGCCCAACTGGGATCAACCTGGCATGCCCACCAGGGGACGATGCACTGCTCATCTGAGGCATTGCTCTTTTGTAGCCGAAGTCATTCTAGCACCTGAGGCGGAGGCCACGGAGCCATTCTCAGTGCCCGGGCCAACTTTGCTCCAATGGAGCCTTGGCTGCAGAAGGGGAAGAAAGAGACAGAGAGAAAGAAGAAGGGGAAGGGTGAAGAAGCAGATGGGTGCCCTAGTCAGGAATTGAACCCAGGACTTCCACACGCTGGGCTGACACTCTACTGCTGAGCCAAACGGCCAGGGCCTAAATTACATAAACTTTTAATTCACTCATTGTTAAGACAAGTGGCCAGCGAAGTCTAGGTCTTTGCTTTGCTTGGGTCAGGAACAAACTTGCTTGAAGAGGCAGAGTGATTTGTAGCAGTTGCCAAATGATTATGGTGGGCAACCTGGATTCTGTGTTTGGAGTCCCAGGCAACTGACTTGATTTTCACCCCAGATACTTATATCTGGTTTAGCCACTTATCACATTACATTCTCATATTTCAAGCATAAGTCACATATGGGCTTAATGAGGTTGACAGATGGAGTTATCAAAAAAGGGAGTAAACCCATTACACCTTGATAATTGGGCCTTACATAGTAGGTTTTATATAAAATATAGTTCATCACATTACTTTACACATGGTATTGGTACACAGTTAAAACACATGGAGTTATCTCAAAAGAGTGTAAATTGGTTACACCTAAATGATTCTTAGTTTTCTTTTTACATTTTATATTAATTTAATTTTATGCTTACTATAACATTTCTTTCAGCCATATTAATGGCTAGTGATGCTGCTAATTCTTTTTTGAAAGAAACAGTATTATGAAACAGATTGGTACCATAAATGAGTTAATAAAGGAGAGAAACTTTGAGGCATGTGGCCCATTTTTGTTTGCAACCACCTACAAAGCCTGAAGATACAGCTTCCAGAAAATGAATAATAAATATCATAGCCTACACAAACAACAATGCCAAATAATACTATGTCATATGGGTTGAGTACTGAGATCCGATCTGAATATCTTAAGTAATGTGAGAAAATTTTGTGTTGGGCTGTTGTGTACCACATTGTTTTTAAAGTTGAGTTTAGTTGAGACTTGAAGTCTGGCTTATTCACTTCCATACAGTGACTATAAAATTCCATTTCAAAGTGTTAAATTTCATCAGAAAAACATTTAAGAAATGAATGAGTTATAACCCTGGTCAAAATCCAACATATTAAAACAAGATTAAAGTTTTAACTAACTAATATTAAATTCATAACCTTGTCTATTCTTTTTTCTTGGGAAACTTTGCACATTTTATGATATATAATTTAAGGAAAACAGAGAACTTTTCATTTCAAAATAGATGTAACATAACTTTAATGAGTTCACTAGAAGTTTCTTCTGAGACTTCTAAATAATACTGATACTACCTTATTTCCACATCATATATTATAAGAATGCAAAAACAATGAGGTTTACAAAACACATTCCCATTTGACTTTTACATGACTGTGGTGTGCAGTAGTTGAGGAAACTAATGGTGGTTGAAAAAAATTGAGTTAATTTTCTAGGTCACCCAATACAGTAGTTGTGATTTAACACAGGTAGAATTCAGAACTTTGTATATTCCAAAATATTACTGTCAAATTTTAGGTAAGCTTGAACAGGCAAAATGTTAAAAAGGTCTCCTTTAATTTTTATTCATGAAAACAAGTCCAAATGCTTGCCATGATAATGAGTTTAAGTATTTGTTTCCTTTTTAAAAAATTCTTGATTTCTTTGTGAACCTTCAATTTTAACATGAAATGTACAGAGATCTAAATTTTTATTTGCGGTAATATTTATTCATGATAATTTGTTATAATTCCCTTTAATGAAATACATGATCTATATGAGAAAAAATATTTTAAGCTGCCTCTAACATTTATTTAGGTAACAGTTTTGCATATTAGAACACATATAAAGTTTGAGTCATTAGAAATTTGTAGTTAAATTTTCAGTTCTTGATTGTTTAAGATAGTATCACTAAATATTTTCATAAGAATGTTTCATGAATCACAATTCTGAAAGTGAAATAAGTTAACATATCAAGATTGTAAAAATTAGGTCAAATTAAATGGAATGTACTGGGAACAGTAGACTTCTGATAGATATTTTTTGACTGAACTAATGTAAGAAGAGCAAATATTATAATAAAGAAAATATAGAGTTACCAAACCTGAATTTTTGTTATCTCTATTTGTATCTTAAAACTATTTTCTAAAGGTGAGTATATAATAGACATAAAAATGACCTCCAAGAATTATATATTCAAACACAACTACCATAGAGAAAAAATGTCTTATTTGTAAATTGGTCCTACCCTAAAATAAAATTATGACTTGAAACATGGGTCTAAAGTATCTTATTTTATTTTGGAGTTTTCTCTTAATAATCTTGAAACAAGCAACAACATGGGAAGTCTAACCACATGATTCATAATTTCATTGTCGTTTATTACTTGTATAAGCACTTGAAGAGTTTTTAACCTCAATTTATATCCACTGCTTATTTTGACCTTTACAGTGTGTATTCAGGGTCTATTCATGAAAGGCAAAATTATGAAACATTTTTAGTGAAATCAAGAGAAATTGTTATGTCTTTGTGGTATTGAATGATTTACTTTAAAAAAGAATAAGAAAAGTTAGTAAATTCTACATATAAATAAATATCATAAAATGTGAAGAGAAATACTGAATTCTAGGCCAACCAATATATGATTAACAATAAATTGCTACTGAGAATATATAAAGAACTTCCAAAAATCAGTATAGAAAAGATTAATAGCAAAACATAATAATTGGAAATACACATAAACAGAAATTTCAATGAATGGCTCTTAATACTGTGAAGAGATTTCAACTTCTTTTGTAATCAGGGAAATTCCAATGAAAACCACAATAAGATGCCATTTAACACCCACCTGATTGGCAAAATTTAACAAATACAAGAACGTAAAGTTTGGGCAAGGATATAGAATAATGAGAACTCTAACAAAGCAGATAGACCATATATAAGTGCATTTTTGAGGCATTTCGGCATTATGTATTGAGGCTGAGAATGAGAAGTGCGAATTCATAATCTCACTCCCAGGAACATATCCTCAAGGAATTTTGATGTGTTCATCAGGAGTCATGTCAATGAATACTGGATGCTCATAACAATGGCATTGTTTGTACTGGCAAAAATAAAAAAGTGAGACAAACAACAAATTAACAAAACATCAGAGCCACAATGTGTATTGAGAGAAAAATGAGTTAATATACAGTGTTGCATTCTTTTTATTAAATTTAATATATTGGGGGTGACACTGGTTAACAAAATTCTATAGGCTTCAGGTGCACAATCCTGCAATACATCATCTGTACAAATGTATTGTGAGTTTACAACCCCAAGTAGAGTCTCTGTTCATCACCATTTATCCATCTTATACTGTCCTCGACCTTCTCCCACCCTCTTTTCCCCAGTAATCACCATACTGTTGTCTGCAATCATGAGTTTTATTTCTTTTTTCTTTTTTTGTTTAATCCTTCCACCCCTCAGCCATGCCTGCTCCAACAGCTGTCAGCCTGCTCTCTTTTTATGAGTCTGTTTTTATGTTGCTTGTTATTTCATTTTGTTCATTAGAGTCCCCATATGAATAAAATCATATAGTACTTGTCTTTCTATGGCTGGCTTATTTATATTTTTAAATGGTTTTTATATATAAATATTGACACCAGTTTATGCTTTCAGAAATTAATAAACATTGTGAATATAACTCTAAATAGGTATTCCAGTAGTTTCTTGCCTCCTTCAATGGTTTATCTTGATTTATCAACACTTAGATAACACTTTGAAGACCTTTATCCATAAAAAGAGTAAAAAAAGAGGTTCAGTTTTCATCAGTAATAAATGAGAAGAAATATTCAATTTCTATTCTTTTCTCTCTTACCAAACAATGTCAGTTTAGAGTCCATCAGGAAAACAGAAACCAATACAATATTAATATTAAAACGAAAGTGATTCTCAGACTAACAATATCTTTCCTAGATTAAGGAATGTCTGTGAAGTTTTTGTCAATATACTCTTATACTCATTAAGTAGATTTATCTCAAGTTAATTGATAAATTAACTTACTATATTTATTAATATGTAATCTCCAATGAGTGTTCAAAAAAGGTGAAAAGTATTCAGTAAGAAAATGACACAATTATTTTCTAAAACTATCAACATACTTCAATTTTTATAACTTAAATTCTTGTCAATGGGTAAGAATAAGAATGTAGGTTTTAGCTAATCAAAATAATGACTTTAAATACCTGGAAGAGCTTATAATTTAATTTATACTCCAAAAGATTATTTATAATTTTATCTATCCCTATAAGACAGGTCTCTTATTACAACCATTTTGCAAATAGTAGTTGACATACTTAAGGTCTTGTAGCTTAAAGGAAGCAAGACTTTGATTGAACTATGTCTATTTTCCTCTAGATTGACAATAGACTTTCTGGGATGCCCCATAGGAGATGAATCCTCTGCTGTTGTCCTCACATTTTCCCTGCCTCATTTTTGGGAGCTGCACTTTTGAAAACAAACAATCTCATGGTCTAGGAAAGCACCTCAGACCAAGAGACTTGTCTTAAAAATCAACTAGTGATACACCAATATTATATTGTGTAAGCCCACAAAGTTTTTTTACACCCATACACTTCTGTTTTTCATAGTCTTGTCTAAACTCACTCCTACCTTTTTAATTTTGGCAGCTTCAAAATGGAACAATGCATCTCATGTTTCCTCACTTGGGTGTAATTCTTTCCCGTACTCCCTGCCCTGTTCTGCCCTCTGTGATCCATGTCCCAACCTGTAAACCTTGACCATACTTCAGCCCTATCCCTTCCAGCCCTCTGAACTCAAATTTCATCCTACCACCCCCACCAACAACCTGCCCCTGAACATACTTTTATCCATTTCTTGGCTGGCCACTAACCCAGGGCGTAGTGTCTAGGCTTGGCTTTTCTGGCAACTGAATTAAATTTATTATTGATATTAAAATGATTCATATTCTAGGAAATTACATTTGTTATTAAAATGTCAAACATCCAGTACATTGACACCACTTTTTAGAATATGCTATATATTATGTTCTCTTCTGAGAAAGCAATGTAGCTGAAAATAAAACTAAAGTCAGATTGTCAAAGGGAAAACTCTAACTCTTTGGCTTTGTAGGGGCACAATTTTGGGCAAGTCTTTGTCTCTCTATGTAGCTCAGAATCCTCTGTAAAAGAAAGTGGTGGAATTCATACTATTATTGAGATGATAAAGAAGGTATATATGTAAAACATTTAGAACTCTTGGCACAGGATAAATCCTGAATACTTTCATATTACATTGGAACACCAGAATGTTTTAGTGATTTCACCCCATACTTTATTTTGCATTTGCAATAACAATTGTTTCTTTTGTAAATTACATCAAGTAGAGTTCTTCATAGTAATAACTCAGTTTGGCTGGTCATGGTAGGTACCCATATATCTTCATGGCCAGGTGTGCATAAATAATATGTGATCCATGGAGACTTGATCAAGTCTACTTTAACATTGCCACTTTGGTTATTGAGAAAAATAAATCTGCATAATTACAACACTGAAGTCTCTGTTTAAATAAGCAAGTGAAGAGAATAACACTCTGCCTTTGACAGCAGTGAGAAAATGAGGCTTCCTGAAACGAAGTGTCCATGGTGAGAAACGGCTGGAGATAGGAGAGATTTGCATGAAAATCAAAGTTTAATCTTAACTCAGGGGAAATGGCAGGTGGAGATGCCAATGCATTGAGTGGGTACAATCCAGTAACAGAGCCTGTTTTGCACTTTCACAATATTTCTCAAACAGAAGTTTGAGGATGGCCAGAGGCCCTTGAACCAAGTGAAAGCTGGTTTCTATAATTAACACCTGAAACAGTAGTGCCCAGAAATAAGCCAGGGGAGAGGACTGAGAAGAGCAATAAAGAAGTAGAATCCATAGACTCAGTGATTGGTTGAATGATAAGAAAAGAAAACTACTAACAGATTTCTCACAAGGGCTACTAAATGATTAGTACTGCCTTTTATTACACTGGGGACTATAGATGGGAAAGTTGTTTTAATGCAAAGTAGTTGATTATAGATTTAGATATGTTGAATGGGAAGGAAATGACTGATATTCTCTGTTGTAGACACCCAGCAGATGGTTACATGAACTATTGTTATACTAGGCAATAAATTATGAGGTAAGAGGAGAGCTGAGAAAACTGAATAATCTGTAGAAACATTTCTAGGATGTGTTAAGTCAAAAGTCTAAGGCTGGAGGCCATGAATTGTAGTGTTGTCAATTTCCACTTTTTTGAGATATTATAAGCAGCCAGGACACTAGAATGGAGAGACAGAATAGTTGGCTTTATCCAACCATAGAGTATTTAAGAACAAACTAGATACACAGAGGCAAACTGTCCAGATTTAGTGGTGAGAGAGTCATTGTAGTGAAAAGACGTAAGTATGGCCAAGAAGCACATAACAAAGAGCAAATTTTATTTTAGATATGTAGTAGTTTGACATTTAACATTGTGAGCAGGCTGATAGGGAAACTATGAGGCTGCATCATGGAAATGAAGAGGAGGATATGGTCCCTGTTAGTGAAGAGTGATTTGTAATGCAAAGCTGTGTCCTAGAAAATTTGTTGGGAGAACAATAAACTACCAAAGTTGAAGACACGTTGTGGTTGTATGAAGACCTGAGGAAGCACTAGGACTGCATAATTTAAGAGGACTTCCTGTATGGTCATCAGGAACAGCAGATAATAATTGAGAAAGGACTAAGCCAAACAAGCATTTTTTTGTCTATTGCTACAATCTGTAGTAGATGGTCAGACACAGACATACCAGATAGTCTGAAACATGGTCATAGAGACTCCTTCACACATTGAGAAAATGTTAGAGCTAGAGGGCTTACCCAACCATTCAAATGGTTGTTTAAATGAGATTAGAACTAAAAACACAAGAGGGCAGATCAGGCCAAATCATATGGGGTGAAGTCAAAGCTTGAACTACTATTCCCAGAGACCTTAGTTGTATGAGTGACTTTTTGCAATATTTAGTTGTCTTTGATGGTGTCGCTTGGCTTTTCTACAGAAGATTTCTTCTCAGTTACCTTAATTATGACAGGTCCATATAGATTCAGGAGAGAAATTTCTTTTTACCTGAGGCTGAAGAATTTACTCTTTCTACTGAAAAGTTTTCCGTGATTGGTATCAGGGGCTAGATATAGAATTTGTGATCCAATTCTGGTTTCAGATAAATTATGACAGCCTAGCAATGTAGTTACCGAGCTCTCAGATGTCTTGTCAATGTTGTCATTGGAAATTAAAGTTTCAGGACAACTCTTTCTAAGCAAGCTCCTGCCAACATTTGTGGGGTTGATCAACAACTCGAGAGAAACCATTGCTTGGGTCCCTGGAGGACAATGGAAGTAACAGAGGAAGTAGGATATGGGCACCATTTTGATACCTACATCATTGTGCTCATGTAGAGATGGCCATACAGTATCTCAAAGTGATGGTTTGATTATGAGAACTGATGCATGTACTTGCTCCATACTGTTTTAAGTCTTCCTTTAGGAATAAAAGTCCCAGTACTCATTATTTACTTAATATTTAGAATAAGAAACAATACTATCATCTTTTTTAAAAAGAACTCATTCTGTTGGGCAAAAAAAAAAAAAAAAAAAAAATCACTTCCATCTTTTCTCTGTATGCAACTCACAGACATAAGATGATGTGGAGTAAAGAGAAGAAATGATCATTTCAAATGCACAAGTGCTTTGGTCCAAGATTTTTCAGAGTTAAAACATTTCAACCCTGTCTCTTATAGTTATATGAATAACTTACTCTGACTTAACAGGGTTTCCATTTCCTCTGAAGTAAGGTAGAGTTTGTAATAATATCAAACTTGTAAAATATTATAGAGATAGAATGTAAAACTTTAAGAATAGTGTCTGAAAATAGCAAGCATTTAATAAATGTAAACTCTTAGTATTAAGATGAATATTTCTATATATTAAGCATATGCATTTTAACAAATACAATTTTCAAGTGGTCACTCACTCTGGCTAAATTTAAAATTTTAATCTTTCTTATTGTCAAGGAAAACAAAGATATGGCCATAGAGCAGGACAGTATTATTGCTCATTCATTCAACAAATACTTAGTGAACACTTAAAGCACCACACATTCTCCTAGGAACTTATACTTATTTGCATACTTTGAAATTATTAATTTTAACAGTCATATGAGGCTGGAACAAGAGATAATATTACTCACAATCTCTCACAGTAACTTATTCATTAAATAATTTTGACCTAAAATTAATTATTAAATCACATATTTAATTAAAATTTGGAGGAATTGATAAATATATTTCAGATAAATTTCTACTCTAACAAGCAGACTTTGAGCTTGGAGGAGGATATAGATATTCAATTTTTATTTATATAACTACCCAGACCAAAGAAGAGATCTAAATATAAGATAATGCAACAATAGTAAAAAGTACCCTGAGTAATTATTTCTTTTTTCAATCAACTTGATTGAGGTATCTTAAAAACAATAAAATACACTCGTATTATATGTATAGTTTGATGATATTTGAGAAACATATACATCTGTGTTGCTACAAATATAAGAAAGATTTACAATTTCCATCACTTCCAACATGTTTATTTGATCCCTTTTTAGTCAATTTCTTCTCAACTTCTGCTCTAGGCAAACAATGCTCTTTGTCCCTGTAATTAGACTTGCCTTTACAGAATTAGTGATTATTTATTGCATTTGTTTAATAATTAACAAAAATTAAAACAATAGAATATTGAAGTATGTCATTTTTAAAATATAAATTAAAATTTCAAATTTTTACAAAATGATTTTATTATAATGGTAACATTATAATCTTCTTTAGGAGACTATGTCTACTGGAAAGCTCCTACTATGCCTTCCCTTATGCATTTATGCAAGATTAGCCACGTGAAATACATGAATGGGATAATTATAGAGTATTAAAACAGGTGAGCATTTAAGCCACTAGAATCAAAGTGTAGACTAAGAAGCTGAAATTAAAAGTCCTTATAAACTTTATATGAAGTCACCAAGACAGTGAGAAAAAAAAAAGTTGGGAGAGGAGATTAAGTCTAACAATAGAGCCTACAAATGTACAATTTTTATGAAGAAAAGCTAGCTAAATACTTGTTTAGTTAGCTCTTAGGAGAGTGACTTTTATATATTTCTAATGCTGCACTTTTTAAAAAAATATTCAGTCATTCCTAATTTCCACTTTTATTGTAGCCATTTGAGTAAACTTGAAATGTTTTAACTTGCTTACCTGGAAATAAGCATAGCAATTCCCTCATTATGGGTTGATCCTTTACTAGTACGAATTCATACAGTTTACAAATGTCTCTAGTCAGGCTAGTGTTTATTGGTAGTTGTATTGCCATTATGATACCATAAGTCAATTTTGGTTAAATTTTATAAACATTTAATAATAATAACAGTAGCCCAAAGCTTGTATCTATGGAGGATTTAAAACGTTACAAAACACATCTCTATAAATTGTGCCAAAATATTCTATTTTGTTTCTTTTTCAAGATGAAAAAACAAACTGAGATAGTACGATAACTGAGATTACAGAACTGTAAGAGATAGAATTAGAGCTAGAGCCTGACCTGTGGTGGAGCAGTGGATAAAGAGTCGACCTGGGAACACTGAGGTTGCCAGTTCAAAACCCTGCACTGGTCTGGTCAAGGCACATATGGAAGTTGGTGCTTCCAGCTCCTCCCCCCCCTTTTCTCTTTCTCTTTCTCTCTCTCTCTCTCTCATTTCTCTCTCTCTCACTCTGTGTCTCCTCTCTAAAATGAATAAAATAAAAAGAAATTAAAAATAAAAAGAATTAGAGCTAGACCCTAATGTTTTTTATTACTTGTGATCTAGGACTTGCTTCAGATTATAGTCAAAGTTTCTGTCGCTGTCAGTCAGCTATGTCTATCCCTGTCTCTCCAAACTCACCCTCATTACCCATTGTTCTTACGGCTTTCTCTTCTTCTGTCTTCTTACATCTCTCTGCATGGTGACAAATTGACCTTCTGTCATTGGTAAATAATTTAAATATCTTAGAATAGTAATATATGTTTATGGCTTTCAATCTAAATTTATGACTATGTAAATATATATATTCTCTATAACAGGTGTTAGAGATTATAAAATTCTGTTTCTCAGTCAAATATGGCATTTAGTTATATTTTAAATTTTATAGTAATATCTATGTGTCAACATGATTTAAGTTTGATTTTAGGAGATGAAGAAGGTTAGACTAAGATCAACTCTGTCTTTCTTCTCTGTCTGCACTTCTTCTGGGGTAAGGGGCAGACCTCTAATCTTATTTTCTTATGGCTTCTTGAGTTCTAAGCATATTTTATTTATGCAACAAAAAAGAAATTTTCCTCTGGCCCTTTCTAGAGACTGTGAAACTTTCATCTTTCTGTTTGGCTCTGAAATAACTCTAACTCTCTTCTATATAATCTGAATATTTTAAAACATAAATTCACCCCTTCTTTAAGAGGCTATGTACCCCACAACAAATTATATTGGGATTGGATGTAAGCTAAGCTTTGAATGTAATATAGTTTTCAACAACTATGCTTTTTGTTATGACCATTGCAACCAATATATTAAAAAATTAGAATTTTCTTCTTAACATAGATATATACTTAATAGGCTTTCTTCTTGCAAATATAAATCATGTGTCTTTTCAATGTTCATAACTTTCAAAATATGTCCTGGTTATCTTTTGCCTAATCTCTCACATGACATCTAATGTTTTTATCCTTATAATACATAATTTTAAATATTTTTTCATTGTTCATGACTTATTTTAATTTTGTATATTCTCTTTTAAAATGTATTTTTAATATTAATTTTTAAAAATTAATTTTAACAGAAAATGTTGCTTTTTTGTCTACAATATTTTATTTATTTATTTTTATTTTATTCATTTTTAGAAAGGAGACACAGAGTGAGAGAGAGAGAGAGAGAAAGAGAAAAAGGGGGGAGGAGCTAGAAGCATCAACTCCCATATGTGCCTTGACTAGACCAGTGCAGGGTTTTGAACTGGCGACCTCAGTGTCCCCAGGTCGACGCTTTATCCACTGCGCCACCATAGGTCAGGCTCTACAATATTTTAAATGAGTAATTCTTCCTATGCAGTAAAATAATGGCTATATCACATATTGATTTTTGACTATTCCAGTTACTGAATATTATTTTTAATAATTCTCCTTGTTTATTTCATTATCTTTTGTTTTTGGACATGCAAATGAATTATTTGTAAATTAGTAAATCTATAAATATCAAATAGTAAGTTTTAAAATTTATTTTATTTAAAAAATTACATCAATTAGAATATTTAGAAAGATACTAATTTATAATAGATAAAAACATATTAGTGTTGTCTTTAACAGGCATGCTATTAGTATCTCACTTGTTAGGGAGAAAACATTTTTGACTCTCTATGCTCTTTGGACTGGTCTAATAATTAACTCAATACAAGACAAATTAAAAAGATAAAATAAACAAATTTAGTTACATATGTATTTAGAAGATCGCCAAAAGCATTAGAGAAACAGAAGCCCCGCATACATCAGATGTTCATAAACTGATGAGGAAATGAAGTATCTATAACATCCCTACCTAAGGAATGAGGTAAGGGGCCTGAGGCTTCAGAGGGAAGGAAGGTAATTCACAGAACTATAAACAGAACAGATGTTTAGTGATTAGATGTTTGCTTTGCCATAAAGATAGGTCATAAAATGTTAATTCTAGAAATAACTCTTATTATGAACCAGCCCCCAAGTTAAATTTTTAAGTGTCTCTTGAGCTTGCAGAACCTTCATTGCTTTTAGCCCAAAATAATCCACACACCAAAAGTGACCCATGATAACAAAATGTCATATCTTGGGGAGGACTGTTCTGAACCCCTTCATGCCATTAAGAATAAATTTTATAATGGTCTGTGTATAAATATGTATAAATGCACAGCTATTGAAATATACTCATACAGGCAAGAAGATAGAATACATACATAGATACAAATATATATATTTCTCATGTAATTGAACTTGAAGATTCTTGTTCTTTTCACCTCTCAAGCAACATATGAGCTGAATTTTTATCTTTTAGATGTTAAGTATAGTCAGAGACTGTCTTGTCTAGGTTAATTTATTATAAATAAAAGAGATAAGTGAGCATATTAATTTTATCACTAAAAGACATGCTTTATCTTTTCCTCTGTCTCTTTGAAATGGCAATGGGCAAACTGCATAATTATGTGGTGTTTGTACAGTATCCAAGTGTACAAAGAGACTAAATCAATGCATGAAAAAAAGTTATTTAGCAGAATGGCTCATACTGCTAGCAGACTGTGCTTTAAATAAAATTTAACTTATTAACTTTAGTGTTTAGTTTTTAGGTTTTGTGTTTTGTTGTTGTTTTTTGCCAGGGTCCTTCTTCTTGCTCCTCCCTCCCACCTACTCTTGTTTTTAAGTCAGCTTTCCTGAAAGAAGAAATTCTGAGGAAAAGCTCTCTTGTAATGGGTCAACATTAAATTGGAGGTGGGGGATGAATGCATCTGAAGCAAAGAGTGGGTGCCCAGATGTGCACCAATGTGATGTTTCTCTGATACTGTCCCTAATCACACCAGTGAGACTAACACTGACAAGAATTTATCCTGATGTTTGAGAAAGTTGAAAAGGCTCTGACCTGCCTGGCTTCCCTAGCTTGCATTGCAGATTTATAAAGAGACACTCTAGGCCCAGCCGACAACAGGCATGTGAGTCAGCTCAAGAACACTACTGTAACTACTTTTCAATAAAATGTAGGGTGGGGGAATAAAAAAGAAAAATAATTCTATTGCTATTACTATAATCTATGGTGGAGCTTTTCTTTTAATCCATGCATCCCCCCTCCATCCTTTGGTTGCAGAATACCTTTTTCTTGTGGAAATCCATTCTATATGCCTTTGATAAGGCTGGACATTTTAATATCACTTTTATAAGGTTATGTATATAACTAAGCCGTGGTAGAGTATGGCAAGACCATGGACGTAATAGGGATTACACAGCTGGGAGTCAACAGAGGCAAATTTAAGTATAGTTCTTTATTCATTTTCCAAATGTAGAAAAAAAGACTTGCTTTTTCTGTGGCGATGTTGACCAGTTAGTTATTTCTAAGTTTGGAGCTGACTTCTGACAACTTGCTTATACTGGAAAAACTTGAAGAGAAAGGGAAAGACAGATTTCTGTTGAAAACATTATAGTTTACTAGGGAAAAGAAACAATGGCAAGAAAGCTGGGGCCTTTCTTAAATCAATTGAATAATTGGAAAAAAATATAACTTATACATATGACTATAACTTATATTGTCTAACTTGCCAACTTAATAGAACCAATCTACTGCCTCTCTGTCCCACCAAACACAAACAAAGTTCTTCAGCAGTGGGTTCTTAATCTTGTGAAGATGAATTTTTATTCCTTGTTATGGAGGACGCTGACTAATATATTATTATTATTATAGCATCATGATTATTATTCTATGTTATCTTTATATTTTACCAATAGAAAAAACGGGAAAACATTTTTTATTCCATCATAACTCAGAGAGCAAGAATGAAAGGTAATAAGTCCTTGGAATTTAAGTGAAATGAAGAATATTAGTAAAATTTAATGAGCTAAAGGAAAATAAAATTTTAGTAGAAAATAACAAATAACTAATTTCACAAAATATCTTTTTTGCCTAGAATGGTTTTGCTTTTTTATATTTATTACATTTACTTATGTTGTTCAGATATTATTGTGCTATGGTATATATGCTTATACTCACATTTTAGGCTGTCAGTGATTTAAAGTTAATAAATTTACATTAGTATCTCATTTCTTCTATATAGTGTATTTTTAATATATTGTTAACCTTCCAGAATTCTGTTTAATCAGATTAAACATACATGTTTAAAGTAGTCTGAGAGCAATGTGTAGGAGTTTTAACCCATGAACTTTGAGATGTCCTATTAGGCTGAACAGAGCTGCTGTGGCTCGCTTCCAGGTTGAGAAAAGTTGAGATCACGCAATAAGTAAAATGCTATTTGGATACATGCTTTTCTATATACACACAAATGTGTGTATATATTGATATATATTATTTTAGAACATTCTCAGCATATCTAATATAAGATTAAAGTTATATCTAAAATCAAGTCACAATTTTATGTTTCTTGTAAGGTATTTCAATAGTTAAAATTTCTCAGTTAACAATAAATATATGTCAGCCTAATCTTATTTTGGCACTGCTTTCTAAGCAGCCCCTAAACTATTGCTATACTTTCCTTTTGCTTTAAAATATTAATATATGGGATTTGATTGTATTAGCCACTTACATTGACACTGGTAGATGAATCACAATTGTACTTCCGATAGCAGAAAAATTATTTTAGTAGTTTCAAAATGGCAATAAATGTATCTATGGAACGCTTCCCAAAGTTTGTTTTTAATTAAGATTCTTTAGGAATTAGATAATTGAGCATAAGCTCATAGCATGGACACCTGCCAAGAATTAACAGTAGTTATGTTAGTGAACTATGTTGCCTAGTAACAAACGCAACAATAGCATTTTTTATAACATTTTAATAATATATTCAAATTGTCCCAAAGTTCTCATAGCCAAATACATGGCAAAAAATACTTACACATGTTACATAAACACCCTGGTGAATATGTGTATTTTCTTCTTTCTCAATGTTCCTTTTGTATGTTATCCCAGTTTTCTACTTCATTCTGGAAATGTGTTCTGTACCATCGTAGGTGCCAAATGCAGAAATAGAGAAAATAAGAAGAACCAATCAGTAATTCTAGAACTAAAGACTGCAATTTCTAAGATAAAGAGATTTCCATGAATATAATTAATAGCTGAATAGATATGACATAGGAAAAGTGGACACCATGAAAAATCAATAAAAATTTATCTAAGGTAAAATTAGTAAAAAAAAAATTAAAAAATAAAATGAACAGAGACTTGGGAACTTGATGATCTGAAATTGTACAACCGATTTGTAATTGGAATAGTAGAAGAGAATGGAGGACAAAAAATATTTAAGAAATGTTTAATATATGCTAATTTTGATGGAAGACATTTTTTATAGATATAAGATGCTTTCAAGATATCAAAAAGGAAAATAAAAAGAAGTGAAGCACATTATTGTTGATGGTAGAAAGCTAAAGATTAGATCTTAAAAATAACTAGGAGAAATTAATATGTTCCATACAAAGAAACTAATTTTAACTAATCACTACATTCTCCTCAGAATCCAGGGAAGCAAAAAAAAAAAAAAATGACAGAGATAACATCTTTAAAGTGTTAAAAAATAAAAAAGCCAATCAACTAACCCTGGCTATCCAGAACTCTATATCCAACCCAAACATTCTTCATTAATAATGATGAAATAAGAAAGAGGTTAAAGAACAAAACAAACTTTATACTATCGACAAGAGACATATTGTTATTATAAAGACATATATACTTTAAAAGTAATAAGCAGAATAATATTTAAAATGAAAGCTTTAAGGATAAGAAGACTGGAAGAGTTGTATAATTTTAAATAAAAGTTTTTAAGACAATATATACTACCAAAAGTAAAGAAATAAATTTCATAATTAATAAAATATAGTCTCGTAGATTTAACAATATAAATTTGTAAGAACTCAATAATAAGGTTTCCTAATGCAAGAAGAAAAACAGGATTAAGGAGATAAATAAACAGTTTCATAATTGTAACTAGAGATAATAGTAGGTGCCTCTCAACAATTGAGAGAACAATTAGAAATAAATTACCAGGTTATAAAGATTAAATTATATCTTCAACACCATTAACCACTTTGACTTAACTGATGATTAGAGGATACTGATGTTAATAATGACCAAATATATATTCTTTTTCAAATTCAAAGGAGACATTTACCATGGTACATTCTATTCTGAGACATGAAAAAATTCTCCATAAATTTTGAAACATTTAATTCTACAGAGTATTTTACTGATATTAAAGAATATTTAACCAAATTGGAATAGAATTTGAAATAAATAAAAATAATATAAGATAATCCCAAATATTTGAATTTAAACCATATAGTTATAATCAACTCAGGTCAAATAAATCATTGGTAGAAATAACAATATATTTTTAATTGAATCTTAAGAGAAACATATGAAGTTCATGGAATGCAGCTAAAATGTTCAGAGAGGTACTTAGATTTCTATGTCTTTTGAATGTACAATTTTATGAAACAACAGTTGCTAAAAATCAATAATCTAATCATCCTTATTAAAAGTTTAGCAATAGGCCCTAGCCAGTTGGTTCAGCGGTAGAGCATCAGCCCAGCAGTGAAAGTCCAGGGTTCGACTCCCAGCTAGGGCACACAGAGAAGCGCCCATCTGCTTCTCCACTCTTCTCCCTTTCCTTTCTCTCTGCTTCTCTCTTCGCCTCCCACAGCCAAGGTTCCATTGAAACATAGTTGACCTGGGCACTGAGGATGGCTCCATGGCCTCCACTTCAGGCGCCAGAACGGCTCTAGTTGCAGCAGAGCAACGCTCCAGATGGACAGAGCATTGCCCCCTAGTGGGCATGCCAGTCAGGTGCATGAAGGAGTCTGTCTGTCTGTATCTTCCCACCACACTTCTCACTTCAGAAAATATACCAAAATAATAATAAAAAAAAGTTTAGCAACATAAGTGAAAGGAAAACCCAAAATAATTAGAAAGAACAATATAAAGATAAAAGACATTAATGAAAAAAAATGGACATGTAAAAAAACTCAACATTATGAAAACTGGGTTCTTTGAAAAGATGAAAAAAAAACCCTGATAATTTCTAGCAGTTTGATCAAGAAAAACAGAAATAGAGTCTTCAAGTATCAGACATGCAAAAAGGGACATAAATAGAGACCCTATATTTTTTAAAGGATTTTAAAAGAGTATTTTTAACAACTTTATACTGATAAATATGTCAACTGAAGTGTGGACACTTTGCCTCAGCTTGTTTTCTGCCCTAGAGCTTTCTGCATGCTTTGGCTCCCACACTCTTGGAAACCAGAAAATTAAAGTGTGTGAACACCCATAGAATAACTTCTTTTGACTACAAGGTGATGAAGAATAAAAACCAATAGATAAATATTTCTTCTTATTCTTTTCACGTGAACAACTATGGGAAACATTCTACACAAATCTTCAGATACCTCAATGGGTCTCAGAGAAATCTTGTCCCAACAGCTCATTAAGAACCTCTTGCATTGAAAAGAAAAATAAAGAAGAAACAAAAGAAACTCTTGTCTTGGCTTTGCCTCATTTCTTCTCTTTCTCTTCACAGCTCTCAATTCTGGTTTCCTAGCATGAAAAACAAAACTTATCTATAAGCAAGCCAGTCTCTCATACTCAGGTTTCTGGGGAAAATATGACATCAGTGGGATCAAAAAATTTGAGGACTATCTGGAAAATAGGAACTAGAATTTAAAAGGACAGGGAAAAGTAAGAACAGAAAAATCATTTGTTGATGATCACCAAATGAGTGGCTGGTGACAAAAGCACATCTTTTCCTGTCACTTTCCATGTCCACCACAGCTCAAAGTGTAGTTCTGATCTTCATCATCTTCACTCACATATACATTTGGGTGGAATATTCTCTATCTGGAACAATCACAGTTGTCATATCACAGGAATAAAGGAAGTATGTCATTTCCACTCACATTTTATTGTGCAAAGCTTGCCATATGGCCATACTTGAGTTCAATTGTATAAAATATATAACCCTACAGCAGTAAAGGATTTCAAATATTTATGAAAATTGACTATACTTCAATCGGCAACTACACATCAAATAATGGCAGAAAGTTACTAGCCTAGTTTGACCTAAAAAATGTCAAGGTGCCTTAATTGTACGGGATTAATTTTGTGTTATACATCCGGCACTCATTTTAGCCAAACTATTAAGGAATTATAGATGTCGTCATACTGTTTGAAGACATGCAATTTCATGTTCTATCATATTTCTCAGAGTGGTAACTGTGCAGACGTCAAACAAATGCAGCTTCAAGCACTTACACAAAGCAATCCACAGTATTGAATTGACTGTGTCTTCTAATTTTCAAAAACTTTGTATATCTACTAGGAAAAGCAAAACTTTGTTTTGTGAGTATCATGAAAGAATGTTGATTGAGGCAAGCATAACATTGGATGAAAATACATTTTCATTTAATTATCTTTATAGGCTGAAGACACATAATGCATGTTGAAGATAGACTGATAAACACTTGGAGCAGAAATTTACAGTAACACATGTCACCGCAAAACATTGATTTGAACACTGTGTTTTAATTGTATTCCTCAGGGTAACAAAAGTCAGCCTATTCTACTGTCGCAATGCTTGCTATATGGTGATATGCCAAGCACACATTTTTAATGTAATATATTTAAAATGCCTTGCAGATATTATGTAACTATCACAGTTCATCTCAAAAGGATGGGTTGGTCTAAATTTGATAATAGCTACTGTTGGGCTTGCTGTGCTAAGCTAATAATTTAAATTTGAATGGTTGAATCCATTTCTTTGTTTTATAATCAAAGTCTGTTTTTCATTTGCTGTGTAAGTTGGCCATCTGCTTTGACAACAAAGAGGAGGTGCTTCAGAAAAGTCTCTCAGGCCCGGCTGCATTGTTGAAAGCTTTATAAATCTTTGTGGATTCACGTAAACACTACTTCCCAGATCTGGCATTACTGGCAATAGCTCATTTATTTATTTTATTTCCAAAACAAAAGATGGAGAGGGTTGAAATCCTTTACTTTTCTTGCTTGCTGTGCAGTCCCATTTGTCATTTGTACTTTTTGAAGTTTTAGCCCTGATGGCTTTGCGTGAGCATGCCTGGATGAAATATGCACTTTATCTGAAGATGTTACCATGAGCTCCATCAACGTAACTGACTTCTGCAAATATCAGTAGAGAAAATTGTCAGTTACATATTATCTCATTGTTCTCTGCTCTTACTTTCTCTATCCATTTTTTTTTAAATTTTTGATAGAGACAGAGAGAGAGAGAGAGAGTCAGAGGGAGGACAGATAGAGACAGACAGACAGAAAGGGAGAGAGATGAGATACATCAATTTTCATTGCAGCACCTTAGTTGTTCATTGATTACTTTCTCATATGTGCCTTGATGGGGTGGGGGGGGTTACAGCAGAATGAGTCATCCCTTGCTCAAGCCAGCGACCTTGGGCTTCAAGCCAGCAACCCTTGGGCTCAAGCCAGAGATGATGGGGTCATGTCTATGATGCCAGGTTCAAGCCAGTGACCCCACACTCAAGCTGAATGAGCCCGGGCTCAAGCTGACAACCATGAGGTTTTGAACCTGGGTCCTCTGTGTCCTAGTCTGATGCTCTATCCACTGCACCACTTCTGGTCAGGCTCACTTCCTCTATTTTTTACTTATTTTAAAAATAAGAGATCCAAAGAGCTATGCTTACCTTCTGGGACAAAGACTTAACTTGGGGGAGTGAACACACAATACAGTATTGTTAATCATGTTAATCATAGTATGTTATTGGCTTTTATCAGGTCATATTGGAGAGAAATAAAATCTGCATAAATACTCTAATAAAATGACATTTGTGCATTTATAAACTATAAACTATGCAGGTGGCAGGCTGATAATACTGTTGAGCATGAATACAAGAATTAGTTGAATAAATAACATGAAAAAAGAAATATATTATAATGGACTCAGTAATCTATATTTTTCCTTGACTGTACTAGATTAGTGTTCCTGTCATCTCTCTGGTGTGTACTATGTGTATATATCATATTATCTTTGTTGTATTATTTTTACATTAAGAGCATATATGGAAATTGTATAGTAACATATATTTTGTTACATCATAGGATACATTTTAATTATCAGATAGGTTTCTTCATTTTGTCCTCAGTTTAAACCTTCTGTGTCTGTGCGCACACACACACACATAGAGAGACAGAAGTAAAATGGAACCAATAAGCTATAACAACTCAACTGATACTAGTAATCAAGAGCATATATGCCCAATGTAAAAAACAAACATACAAACAAAATACTTAGGTAAGCAACATACCTTTTAGAATACGTACATCACCAAGGTTTATTTCTCACCAAATGGGCTACATTTTACAGCTGCTCAGTGCCTGCATAACTACCAGTGTGGGGCAGGGTCCTCCAACCTTGTGTGATCCTTTACACCAACAACCTACTAATGAGAATTTTCTTCCAGTCCGGCACGTGGAATGTCCTCCTGTTCTTTCCATGCTTTTCCAGCATGTTGGCTTTCTCCTGGCCAGTCTGTCTCTATTTCAGCTTCATTGATTTTATGAACCTGTATATTTTTCCCTCTCAGAACACTGTCTTAAAAGCTTTTGTCTCCAAAAGACCTTAAAGACCAAAGTGAAGTGTGAGGCAGATTTTTATCAAAAATTTGAGTAACAAAGGTTGATTATTTAAAAGCAAAAATACAAAAATAAAATGAAGCAGGATACTACTTAACACTGAGAGGCTTATGTATCAGATTTATCTTCACTTTTCCACCACTATTGTTTCTTAGCTCACCCTCCCAAATGCCCTTCCTCAGACCTGGGATGTCCACAAGTACTGAGGCCTCTGTTCCTTCACTTACCTGTCAGCTCTTAAACAGTGAATTTTAGTTTTCTTTCTTCTCTAGAATCAAGTTCTTGGTTTATTTTTGTATATCATAACTAGCGAATAAATGAATATGTAGATAAGCGTTCTTCAAACCTCAGTGTAACCACTCCTGGTCTCTATCCTATGGCGATAGAAAGAAGACGAGTCTTTGAAATAACTGTCCTGTTGGTGGTGGTGGTGGTGAATGCAGTGTAATGCTGAACTTGCTCTCCCTGACAACCATGGTTAGCAGGAGGAAAATGGTACCAAAGTTGTATTTTCTTTACCTCTGGTCCTTAAAGGTTTTACACCCAGTCAGCACAACCCCTCTGACTTGGTTTAGGTTTTGGTTTTTATTTTAGTTCCATTTTCACAAGCTTCTGTATGAGAAACTATTACAGAAATCTAAGGGTTAGATTTCCTCAATTTGAAGGCATATTGAAAGTGTCATGATATTTGCCTTTTGGCCAGTTGGAAATAAGCACACTAACTGTTAACCAGTATTTTGTTTAAAAATAGCCTCTAACTCTGACCTTATTAAGTATATGTAACAACTAATCACATTCAGAACACTCTCACCTTTATCTTTCTGTTTCTCTGTCAATATATAAAAAAGGTTAAACCTTATAGATAAATATATAGAAAATTTATATATGATGAAATAGTTAAGGTTTTAATGTATCTATTCTTTTATCTTTGAATACAGGCAGTGCCCCAGTGACAACTGAGATAGTTTCTGTAGGTTTGAAAATGTTTAAGTATTTATATGCACAGACAGGTAAAAATAAATACTATATTAAGACAAACAAACCTACAGAACCTTTCATGTTTGTAACCCGGGGACTGCCTGAATTGAACATATCCAGTCTCAATATGCTTCTAAGTAAACTTGTCCTTCGTTAACAGAATTATATCAATTCTGATACTCAAGTGGAGTATTTGAAATGCTCAAAACAACATCAGTAAGGGTAAAAAAGATTTGAGGTACTAAAGGAATTAATTGAATAGAATCAAGTCAAGTGATGTTCTTGGTTTTTATATAGATATTTAACTGGATACATTTAAAGTAGAGAGGAATAAGGATAATCTATGAAAATGATTTTTAGGTTATGAAAATAAGTCAATATTAAAAGGCTTAAATTATAGCATAAGTATATTACTTGGTTCCCACAAATAGAAGTGTAAGGTTCACTTAATCTATTGGTTTATCTCTTTCTCTGAATTTCTCTTGTCACTATATTTCCAGATGCTGGCTGCATTCTCATGTTGGTACTTGTTCTCAGCCTCTATCATGTAAGTTCAATGTGCGTAAAAGGGAAATTACCGGCCAGTGCTTTTGCTGAGAGAAAGAAAAGAGGAATGAGAGAGAGAAAGAACCCTAAGAATAGCAGCAACAACAAAAACAAAACATATTTTCCCTCATATTCCCAAGCATACTTCTCTCATGTGCTCTTCTTGGCTAAAAGGGTGACACATCTTTCTCCTGAAACCAATTTCTGTGACTAGGCTAATACCATGTGATGATTGGCTTCAGCCTGATTTCATTCAGAACCCATCACTGGCAGATAACATAGCATAAATCGAGCCATATAGATAAAGCCTGCAGGAGCTAGCTTTCCCTAAAGTACATGAAATGGTAAGAAGGCTAATTACAGTTGATTTTCATCTCCATTTAAGGCATGAAGATTTTAATCTACTTTGCCCTCCTTATATATGGTTATTTTTAAGGATAGGATAGCTTTTTTTCTCCACAGATTATTTGTAGTACTGTTTAGTAACTCTGCTCCTCTGGTAAATATGAATGTATATTTTTTTCCTAAGAAATATAAGTTTCCGCCTGACCAGGAAGTGGCACAGTGGATAGAGTGTTGGACTGGAATGTGGAGGACCCAGGTTCGAGACCCTGAGGTTGACAGCTTGAGCGCAGGCCCATCTGGCTTGAGCAAAAGCTCGCCAGCTTGGACCCAAAGTCGCTGGCTCCAGCAAGGGGTTGCTAGGTCTGCTGAAGGCCCACTGTCAAGGCACATATGAGAAGGCAATCAATGAACAACTAAGGTGTCACAATGAAAAACTGATGATTGGTGCTTCTTATCTCTCTCCATTCCTGTCTGTCTGTCCTGTCCCTATCTATCCCTCTCTCTGACTCTCTCTCTGTTCCTGTAAAAAAAAGAAAAAAAGAAATATAAGTTTCCTAAAAAACTGAATGTGTGTGCTTGTTTACATAATTAAAATGCCAAATAAACCTATAATGCATTATCTTTTTTATCTCTCACCTAATTCTATTAGATGTTTGTGCTATGAGTGGCCTAGTTAGATGCTAAACTTAGATGTATAAAAATGTAAATATGAACACAGATATGATTGTCTATAACTATCTAGATTGAATCCCTTATTCCAATATTTTCCTTCCCGATGTAAACTGAGTTGTGAAAGTTGCTTGTTCCTAATTTTCTATGGTTTTCTTGATTTGGCACAGCTATCTAGAGTCCACTGATTTATTGCTCAAAGAAAATTGTTCTTTAAAGTTCTAAAATGTTAGTTTGACCTGACTTTGTTTGAAGTTATGTCCATCACTCTGTTAACATCATGTGCACTGAGTTTGGTTACTGCTGTGGCCATGACTCATCATGTCTAGCTGTTGGCCATGGCATTATGGAAAATTCTGAGTCGGTACCTTGTGATGTCCCATATGCTGTTGATCGGGTTTCCTGTGGTCTAGACAGTGACCTGAGGGAAGATAATTTTTGTTAATATCTATTCCTTGAACCATAGTATATAATATTGTTTGTTTGAGTTTTATTTGAGACTGTCTCAAAAAACTTTTTGAAGTGTTTGTATTCAGGTTATCTTTTAGTAAGTTGCAACAGTGGATTTATATGATGTGTTTATTGTCTAGTAAGGAATACTTTGAAAAGAATTTCATTAAGTACAATACTTGCCACTTTATTGCCTTTAGTTTTTATATAAAAAATAAATTATTTTGGAAGTGTAATTATTATTCACATAATTCTGTTTAAAACGTATGCAATGATCAGTTATATATGAATCCTTTTAAAGAAATTGTAAAATATTTTAGTATTTAATGCATTCTTTTATTTTATTTGATATATTGTATTGTTTAATGGCATCTGTCTACTCATCTATTTATCTATTCATTTATTTTTCTCCACAGATTATTTGTAGTACAAGAAAATCTAAAATATAAAAACCAAATGCTAATTTAAAAGTATATTAGACCTTAATTATTTACTTTATAAAACAATTTATACTAAATCTCATTAGTGCTTTTAACAAGTAATCAATTTACTGTGATTTTATTTAAGCAATTTCTTAGCTGTATGAACCATAGTACATTTGAAAATACCATTAAAATTTTAGGAACAAACCAAAACTAATTAGTCTCTATTTTCTGGGAGTGTAAAGTTTAGATAGATAGATCAATAGATAGATTGATATTTAGATAGACAGATAGAGAAAGGCAGAAATCATGGGCTGAATCAAAAACACAAGGCTATTGTGTTCCAAAAGGAAAGTTTATTTTCAAAGCACCTGTATGCAAGCAGGCTGAGACCAGCAAAGGGTGTCAGCCCCAAGCTGTAGGAGGGAGCATTAGATATAGGGGTTGCTGCAGACATTTGCTGGCATGGGATACTTGCACCTGGACATGCTCAGATTAGTATATCAGGGTTTGTAGCCTTGGTCACTGACTGGATGATGAACAGGAGGAGGGGAATTTTGATGCAGAAACACAAGTTACTTTTGATGTAGCACAGGCTTTGTCAGTGTGTCAGTGTGGTCCTTCGTGATGTGCCTGATAAATTTTGAAGGCAGCCAAGATGTCAGAAAATTCTCAGGAACAGCTAGAACCTGACATTTCTGAGCCTGTGACTAGGCTTTCACAAACAACTATTGTGATTTATTTACCAGTAAACTCCTGTAATGGTCAGGTCCCTCCTTCATGTAAGCTTTCTCTGACATTCCTGCAAAGGTAAATGTTTTACTACATTTCAAAGTGAAGGCCCGGAAGCCATTAAGAGAGAGAATAGTAAGCAAACTAACTACAACCTCACAGTGGGGAATGAGAATATTCTGCTTTGAGCCCTAGCCTAGTGGGAATTAGGGTAAGGAGAATTGAAGCTTTAAAGGGGCTCTGGATGTAGAGGAGCCCTGAACCTAAACCCAACAGATTGATTGATTGATGATATATTATGCAAATAACTATATTCAAGACATTTTTTAAAATGTTTGGTTTATAGCCTGACCAGTCGGTGGCGCAGTGGATAGAGCGTCAGAGTTGGATGCGGAAGTCCCAGGTTCGAGACCCAAGGTCGCCAGCTTGAGTGCGGGCCCATCTGGCTTGAGCAAAAGCTCATCAGCTTGGATCCAAGGTCGCTGGCTCCAGCAAGGTGTGGCTTGGTCTGCTGAAGGCCCGTGGTCAAGGCACATGTGAGAAAGCAATCAATGAACAACTATGGTGTTGCGATGGCAACAAAAAACTAATGATTGATGCTGCTCATCTCTCTTTGTTCCTGACTGTCTGTTCCTATCTATCCCTCTCTCTGACTCTCTCTCTGTCCCTGTAAAAAGTAAATAAATACAATGTTTGGTTTATATAAATATTTGTCTTTTTTTGTAAAGAAATTACTGCATTCTTCTTACTCATAACTTCTGTGAATTATTAAAATTTTCTTATTTTTTTGCATTTGTGGGAGAAGGTAAAGAAAATTCCTATAACACTGTCAGGGAATCTCCCCTTTAAACTCTTTTTGCCAGGGAAATACCAGGAAGAAATCCCTACTTAACTGTCAGGTGTACACCTTTTCCCAAGAAATTCTTATTCATTTCTTGGAGACTTTGTTATGAGTCAGCTGAGAACTAGGTGGAATACTTTAGTGGAATAAATGCCAAACTCAGTTACTTTCGAGTCTCAGAGAGATGTTACAAGCCTAGCACCAGAATAATGGAAAACAACTGAAATAATGTAAAATACTAAAGATCTATTATTTTTCAAGTCTCCTAATGACATCGTAGCTCTAACATTTTGAAGCAAAATTTTTTAAATTGCAAAATGAGTTGAAACTGGTTTCATTCAAACACCTGACTCTGAAGAGTACAGTAGAGAATTTCCAAGTCTCTGTATTTATCTTTATTGAGTTTTATCATTATTTTCTATACATTTCAAATACTTAATACATTTTAACTGAAAAACATTTGACCTAATCTATCCACATAATCACACTATTTAAATTTGTTGTAAAATTTGAAGCTAAGGACTGTAAAACATTTCTTCATTTCCTGTTTAGGGCTATAATATTTTACCTTTGTGTTATCAATTACCAGATCAGAAAATTTTTTTTGCCAAAGGTTTTGTGCTGTGGTATATAACTACCCATCATATCTCTCTCATTCTCAATAATTACTACTTAATATTATTTTCTTTACATTGGGGTGTGTAAAGCCAGTGTCCAAGTCCACCATCACAGCCGCCTAGCTCATGCAGGTTTGCATTAGAATCGAACAGACAGTAATGAATGAAGCCAAACACTGGTGGACCATCATCTTTAATTTTAGCTTGCACCTGGCGGGTAAGTTAAAACACACACTGGTCTCCAAAACCCACTCATTCAGTGCTCACAAAGCTACTGACTTATCCGAGTTTCCTAGCAAAAAAGGTTTCTAGCTCACCAGACTTATTCACCTCTGTTTCCCACCTCCTCCTGCACAAACTCTGCACAAATTGGCTTCTTCCTTTGCACTCTATCATCTTGGCTGCTTCTTCTGGCCTCTACGTGGCCTTAATCTGCTCTCTTCTCTAATGCTAATCTCAGGAACCAAGAGATAGCAAGCTCCCAGTCTGCCCCACTTTATAGTGTAGTAATTCAAAGCTTTAATCCAATCTACAAACAAGGAAGTCTCTGATACAAAGTCACTTATCTGAAGCATAATGGGAGGATTCCTCATGAGAGTGCACCACCCCACATCATCCAATCAGTCAAAGGTGTGGGGAAAAGCTTACTCTTAAAATTTGCACGTGGTTAGCACAATCTTTTACAAAGTGAGCATAATATATTTTATCTGCCCAACAATCCACCCCTATGCTCACTTTACTATCCACAATCTACACCACCGGCATTGCTGTACAAGGAAATTAGGTACATTACACAAATTATAACAACATGACAAGTCCTACAATTTCAACAATTACAAAAGTACATTTCACTAGTCTCTGAACTCTTTGCCAAAATTGCAAAATGTCCTTGGCCTTCTCTCTTGCCATTTGAAAGGCTTCCCGGGGCAGGGGGAGGGCCTCCATCAAAGTCGTTTCCCAACCACATCAGGGTATTTCACGTTGTCCAAAATCCATAGGTCCATTCAACAAATGAGCCAGTGCTCACTCTGGTTGTAGTCCAGAAAATCAGTCTATGCACATGGGGTGTTAGCCTCCCCCCTCATCCTTGCCATCCTGACAGTTCTCACACTGTCCTAAAAAGGAGCATTAGGCAATGGCAGTCAGCATTTCCATCTCTGCTCTGGGGAGCATGATGGCATCCACCCCTATGTCCCAAAATTGCAGACCTACCAGGAGTGTAACAGGTCCTTCTTCCAGCTGTGCTCACATCTTCAGGAGACTGCAGATTGCAACTCCAACCTGATTCTTCTCGTCTTCTGGACAGGAGCTGGAAATGCCAGCTTCTGCTGCCGAGCTTGAGCCTTGCTGACATACCCCAGCCTCAGCCCTGGCTTCAGCTCCGGTCCCAGCCTCAGCCCTGGCTTCAGCTCCGGTCCCAGCCTCAGCCCTGGCTTCAGCTCCGGCCCCAGCCTCAGTCCCGGCCTCCTTCTGTTGCTGGCTCTCCACAACATCCAGGGCATGCTGCAACTCATGAACCTGTGATTTCTCCTCCAGCATCTGGTCCATTTCCAGGCAAATCTCACAAACCTGGTCAACCTCCTTCAGTGCTTGCTCCAGCTCCAGGGTCGTCATCTCTTTCTCCTGCATTTGCTCAGGCTGCTTCCACCGCTTGGTTTGAAGGTCCTGAACAGCCTTTTCCACAGAGCACTCGGTTTCCTCATGCATGGCTGTAACAGTCATCCAGCCTACAGCCCCCAAAAGGAAATCCATGGGGAACCATAACAGCAGCCAGTCCTCTACTCCACCACTCAAAAGTGGTGGTGGCTCCATGCCAATCTGTATCGAATACTGCCACAGACTATGCCAAATGTAAAACCATTGTCCAAGGCCACCATCACAGCTGCCTGGCTCATGCAGGTTCACATTAGATTCGACCAGACAGTAATAAAACAATGAAGCCAAGAACTGGTGAGCCATCAGCTTTAATTCTAGCTTGCACCCGGTGGGCAAGCAAAAACAAACTGGGCTCCAAAACCCACTCACTCAGTGCTCACAAAGCTATTGACTTATCTGAGTTTCCTAGAATCAAAGGTTTCTAGCTCACCAGACTTATTCACCTCTGTTTCCCATCTCCTTCTCTCTGCACAAACTCTGCACAAACTGGCTTCTTTCTCAGCACTCCATCATCTTGGCTGCTTCTCCTGGCCTCCATGTGGCCTTACTTTGCTCTCCTCTCTAATACTAACCTCAGGAACCAAGAGGGCAAGCTCCTGGTCTGCCCCACTTTATAATGTAGAAATTCAAACCTTTAATCCAATCTACAAACAAGGAAGTCTCTGATACAAAGTCACTTATCTGAGGCATAATGGGAGGATTCCTTATGAGAATACACCACCCCACATCATCCAATTAGTCAAGGGCATGGGAAAAAGCTTACTTTAAAACTTGCACGTGGACAGGTCCATCTTTAACAAAGTGAGTATAATATATTTTATTTGCCCAATGGGGTGCTTTGTGATAGCTATAGCATTTGAAACCAGAAGAATTTGCTTTTAATTTTATGAGATAAAGTGTCTGAGGTTAGTAGTTTTATTTTTCCCCTGATATTTCCTGTAAAATAACTTGAAACTTAAAAAGCTCTTTATCCCTGGCAATTAGTCATTGCTTGCTTAATTACTTAGATGGCAGAATTCAAGCTTCAGCAAACTTTTATTTTCTCTACATCTATTGTAATATTGTTTATTCAATTGGTGATGTCTCTAACTATTTGATTATCTAGCTTTTGTGCCTTATCTTCTTGTTTCTGGGAAATTAAATCTGATTTTAGAATATCTTCTGTCTAATTTGCAGTAATAAGTTCTCACTCATAATAAACTACTGGTATGTAGCTACAAACTATAAGTATACAATATTTAAAATTTCATTTTAACATTTTTAATATTAAAATAAAAACATTAGAATTCACAAACAATGGGGATAACTAAATAAACTTGCAGTAAATACCATTATTCTGAAAGTCTTTAAGGTTCTGATGCAATCAAAATATTGCATTATGTTAATCACTTCCACTTTTGTGTGCTGATTGTGGTACCTTGTCTCTGTTATGCATCAAATGCAATAATTTCTGAGAGACCTCATTGACGTGGGACTTGATCTAGACTGAGATTCTGAACCTTGAATCTCAACCTGATGGTGAGATGTTTGAACAGTCTTGAGAAGTAATAAAGATATTTTGTATGTGGAAGAAATGTAATAGTATATGGACAGTGGTCAGACTTTAGTTGTTTCAAAATATCTTTGATAATTTCCTATCAAGAGGTGGGGATATACCATTTTCACCTAAATTTGAGCAGGATGATTGCTATAACTAATAAAATATAGCTGAGAATACTATATGCCTTCTAGGCTAGGTCATAAAATGACATGCCACTTTTGCCTTATTCATTGAAGTGTTCTATTCGAGAGACTTAAGCTTTCATGTATGAAGATTAGTGGACATGATGTGTCCATGCTGTGAGGAAGACCAAGCAACATGGAGCTTGTGACAGTGGAGGACTTCAGTGGAGAGCCTCAGAAGAGAATGGTATTTGCAGTGTCTCAACTCATTTTTGTCAAATATGTATATGAAAATGCCTCTGGTCACTTAGTCATTGAGGTCTTTAGATATCAGGAAACACAGACATTAAGCTATCTCTGCTGGTTCTCTAAATTCCTGACCTACAGATTCCACTGAAATAATAAAATTTGTACCTTTTTTTTACTCTACTAGATTTGATTTTATTTGTCACACCATAGTTGGTAACTGGGACACATACTCAATGTAAATCAACATCATTAAGTTTAGCATTCATTCACCTATTTCAGTTATAAAGCATATGATTTGACATTTCAGGTACAATATCTGTCACTTAGAAATTTTAAAAAATCCTTTTTTTTTCTCATCTACATTTACAACAGTGTGTATTTCTAACTAAATAGGACATTAAATTTTAATAATAAAGATTTAATTCTAGTTAATTATTTTATTTGAATTTCTTAGGGCTCATTTACTTCTAATTCTCGAAGAATAGAAATATCTCAAAGGCATTTTGTATGTATATTTGAAAGGAAGAACTAAACCTGAACAAACCTTTTATCTTCTATTCTCCCTGTTTTTTATTCATTTTTATTCCAACCCATATCTCTAGCATAACTAATCATCATCTGGCATGTACAATGTGAAGAAAATTGAAGTATTAAATCCCAAAACACAAAGAAAATTAAATAAATGTGATGCTTCTTTTTGGTATAAAAAATTAACATCCAGATCTTTATCAAAATTTATCAAACAGCCTGACCAGGCAGTGGTGCAGTGGATAGAGCTTCGGACTGGGATGCGGAAGACCCAGGTTCAAAACCCCGAGGTCGCCAGCTTGAGCACGGGCCCATCTGGCTTGAGCAAAAGCTCGCCAGCTTAAACCCAAGGTCACTGGCTCCAGCAAGGGGTGGCTCGGTCTGCTGAAGGCCTGTGGTCAAGGCACATGTGAGAGAGCAATCAAGGAACAACTAAGGTGTCACAACAGCAATGAAAAACTGATGATTGATGCTTCTCACCTCTCTTCGCTCCTGTCTGTCCCTATCTATCCCTCTCTCTAACTCTCTCTCTGTCCCTGTAAAAAAAAAGAAAATTATCAAACATAAACATATACTGGATCTCCAAAACTTTTTATATAGTCACATATACAAACACATGCATTTGTTTCACCACTTAAAGGTAACCCCAGATAAAATTAAATATTAATAAACTTTGAAAGATATTAACAAATCATATAAATGTAACATTTGAACATTTAAATAAACATAATCATTTAAATTTACTAGACAGAAATTTTTCATTTGTGACATTGATGTTTTCCTTGAAAAATTCTGCCCAAAGCCATATTACCCTGAAGGAACTCACACATATAGAAAGATAAATTAATTTAATTTTGAAATTCTGGGTAAACAATCTGAGGCATCTCTTTAAAATGACCTTGAGATTTGACTTTTTGATTTGGTTGTTGACATTCATCTTCTAATTTAAGAACTGCAGTGGTACTCATTAAAAAGATAGAACCGGCTTCAGACAACAGAACATGAATACTTAAAGTCTCTATTTGGAAATTATATTCAGATGAAGAAATGTTATTTAAGCAGAGTAGGAAAGAATTGGAATTGCACAACATTACTGAGCCTTCTTCAGAATCTGTGTTGGCATAAATAAAAAGTCAAGTTCTTTTGGAATAATCAATTGCAATAACTCAACTTCAATTATTCTAGATTGATTTTATTTCATTACAGCCAAAACCAACTACACAGATTAGTATTTATAACTCACAATTAATAAATCTTATTGTTTCTGTAAACTCCGTATCACTTTATTGAAACATTTTGTTCCAAAAGCCATTATTTGCTTTTTTTATTTTAACTTTTCTCCTCTGAGGAGAGTACTACATTTGTCACTGAAGAAAAGAATCCTAGAGATTGTTTTGGTTGTGCCATGTTATGTTAGCTCAACTCTACTCCATATATACTGCATAACATGTACCTACCTGCATTCATATAAATTTATATAAGTTGTTTTCTCCAAAGTACACATCATGTCAGGTCATCTTACATATAAAGCAGCATCACATCTCTAAATGACAAACAGTAATAGCATACAAAACAAGCCTACAAATAAACATTTTTTAAATACAAATTTCTACAATGTTCATGTTTATAAAAGAAAAACAATATGTTACAAGGAAATAGAGTAGTAAAAAAACCCCACATTTTATATCGTAATTTCATCCTGTTTAACAACAGAAACTTTGGAAAGTGTGCTAGTATTCTGAGTGTCCTTTTCATTCCAAAATGGTCCTGTCATGTCTCAGGGTTGTTATGAGGGTTTGTGAAGGGCACAGGTGCAGAGGGAATACTAAATGAATGTTGGTGATTTTCTATGTATTTTCCTCTTGGAGCAGGATCAGTGTCTTAATCATCTTTATTTAATCTAGTGTCTTGTAAAAAATGGACATAATTGTAAATTATATTGACTTAGTATTCAACTTTTATATAATTTAAGTGGGATATTTTAAGAGATTCTTTTTTATATTTTAAAGCAATAATAACTCATAACTTTATAATACAAGGACTATTTAATACATTAGTGTTAATGAATCAAATTTATTCTAAAAATTAAGCTACATTAATATGATTATTATAATTTAAAATAGTAAAACTTGTGAAAAAAGTAAGTACATATGAAAAAGTAAAGCATTATTTTTGTGTAAATTTTTCTGATGTGTGGTTCTTTGTAGAAAAATTATTAATTTTGTTAAAATTTATTCAGTATTTATTTAGAAATTTCTTATGTAAGATGAGGAATGTACTTATAATTTCATTTACCTTCCTTAAACTTCACAAATTTGAATAATAATACAATTGTTATTTCCAGTTTATTTATTTATTTATATATTCAAATAAAATTTAGTGATCACATCAGTAATTATTACAAGGTTTAGAAATATAGCAAAGAGCAGCACAAACTTGATGCCTGTTTAGAGCTTGAATTTCAATGGAAAAGGCAAATAAAAAGTAAATGAAATAATTACAAAATGATATCATAGGTGGAGATTGCCTTGACATTGTAAAGTATTTATTGGTGGTGCCATATTGAATAAGCAGTTGAACAAAGCCTCTATTAAGAGGTAATATTTAAACTGAGACTTAAAAGCTGGGAAGGAAGAAGCCAGGCAAATTTTAAAATTTAGAGCAAATCTAATGAAGAAAGCTCCAACCACATAGCAACATCTCAAAGATGGCAAAAACATAATGATCTGAGGAAAAGAATTCTGAAATTCAAACTATATTGTTCAAATTTTGTCATTGTCTTTCTGTTCCAGGTCTTATTTTTGTGTTGGGGTTTGTGTGTGTGTGTGTGTGTGTGTGTGTGTGTGTGTGTGTGTGTGTGCATTTAACCAGATGTCTTTTCATAGGGACTCCTTAAAATTCCATGATTACATACATACTTTCACTTTGTCAACCCCAGTAGTATGAGGTTTTCCTTTTTAAAAAATAACTTTGGTAAAATTAACTATCCTGCTCACAAAAATTAAAGAGTATTTCATAATGAATATGAAGCTGTAAAATATGCTCTAATTTTTGTGAGCAGTATAGTTCATTTCTTTTTGGTCAGAATTGATTCATGTGATTGGCTAAACCTGAAATATAGGCTGATATTTTGAGAAGATTAAGGAAAGCTCAGTCTGAACCACATAGAATAAGTAGGGGGAAAAGTGGTTTCCTAAAGGATAATTGTTGTATTGTTACTACAAAATGGATGAATGAATACCAACCAATGTGGGGTTGTTACAGAAGTCTTAGAGCATGAAATCACACATCAGTACACAACCTTGAGCTCCAGTATCTAGTTATAAGTTGGAGTTTCAAAACAAATAGTAGTAATGGTATTCATCAATAAATAGATTATATTCAAAAATTAGAAAAGTTTAAATAAAGTAGGAACAGGTACAAAGAAGAGAAAAGAGCATATAACCTGGCCCTATGGGACTCTAATTTAAAGGTTCAGTAGATGGTAAGGAGCCAGCAGAGCAGTGTGCTGGCCTGTTCTTGGAACAGATCAGTGACCTGCAGAGGGACGGCGGCTCAACTCTTCTATAGACAGTTCTTCACGTGTTCCTATCCTTTGTGCAATTTTGTTCAGAACTGAGAGTTTTTCTGGGACACAGCTGGGAAGGATGCTGCTCTCTAAACAGTCATTTTCTTTGGCCTGGTTTGAATTACACTTACTCTACTCAGTCGGTCTTTATATCCAATACTCGTGCCACATTCCAAAAACTCTTCAAAGTTAGCGAAATGCAGTAATAGCACACTTCCTTGCTTTGAGAATCATGTTTTGGATTTACACATTTTAAAATAAATTTTTATTCATTTCTACAGGATATTGGGAGGGAAGTAGGTAAATGCCTTTTTTCAATCTGCCACCTTTCACTAGTAGTCTAAACATCGTTTCTATAAAATAATTTTTTGGAAAGTTCTATATATTAAAAAAGAAATCCTGCTGTGTAAACTAAGTAATAATTTTCCCCTGGAAATTCAGATTGAGGATAAGTAATTGAGTAAAATTAACACTTAACTAATGTGTTTTCTTTATAATTTATTAAAAAGTTTAAAGCTTTTGGGGCAATAGCAGCTCATTTATAACTTTCCAGACCAACTTTATTATAATCAACCTATTTAATGTAACACTCTGATATTCTTAGTTTTAATCAGAAATAGCACTTTTGCCCTTGTACCAAAATTGGAATAAATAGCTTTTAGAGATTTTATCTCTGAGAAAAAAATGCATGCATACAACCATCTTCTTACTGACTAAATGGTTTGTTTTTAAATTTTTGGATAGAATATATCTCTCTCTACCTCAGTTTTTTGTCTTTTTAATTTTAATGGAAAACTATTTTCAACATAGCTATAGCAGATGCCAGAATACTTACGTCAAGTAGTGTTATTGTTAATAATTAGCTATAACTCTGTGGGTAAAGAGAGTTCATTCATAAAATGTCTTCATAGTATTCTTGCTAGCCATAATATAAAAAATGAAATATATCACAGCAACAGGTAAAGAATGGTTACTTAATTCATGTTTGTTGATTCTTTTAAATAAAAATCAACTTCACAAACAACTTATGGGCTTTTAGTTGGAGTGTTTTGTTTATTAAGCATTTTCACTTTCAGTTGAAAAACCACTTAAAAATCATATATAAAACCAGTGTGCATTGTTTACATTCATTCTAACAACAATTATTCTGTTCAGTTTTTTGTTTGTTTGTTTCTCTTCCAGTGCTTCCTGAAACCCGGTGATACTACGCCATGAAAAGTGAATCAGTTACTGAACTTCTCCAGCTGGAAAAAAAGGAAATAAAGTCCCACACTTCTTAGACACTTTGTAAAAGCAAAACATTTTTAATGGCAGCTAAATATATAACATAGCTCTTAACTACCCCCAGGTTATTCAAATTGTTCTTAAAATAATTTTGGCACTAATGAGACTTCATGAAGCAAATGGGAATCTCTTTTGATTTCATGAAAGGTTCTATTTTAACCCTGATTCTTTTTGCAAAACAGGAAAATTTCCTCTATGATAAAAATTGATCATATTCAGAATAAAGTTGTCATAATAGTCCATAGTCTAAGTAGAAATAGGCCAATTCTCATTTTAATCTATTTATTCAATACTACTGTGACATTGGAAAGTTCTGTCACCTCTCTACAACACTGTTTCATCATCTCTAAATGTGAGTAATTACACACTCACCTCATTATTGTGTGTGTGTGTGTGTGTATGTTAAAAATTTGAACCTAAAAACAATGTGAAAGTAAGGTCATTGCTTATGTTACAGCTGCTCCTATTCTTGTTCTTACTTTTTCTATTAAAAAGAACCATGATTCAAATTCAAACTATTTAACTCTTCACGGAAATTCTTGTTGCTTTGAACTTTGTTAGAATTCCATACACCAGTTTTCAGATAGTCTGTTTGGTAGCTTATAGCTTTCAAATATGAAGGGACAAATCAGTAAATTTTGATGTAGCTGCAGCATTCTGTTGTCTTGTAATAAGGCAAAGAAAATGGCAGCCTACAAGGTAAAGAAATTCATTTGTCCTCTGTGTTGAATTTTTGGTTTCTAGGATACCGTCTCTTCCTCTTTTGGAGTTTACTCCTGTTTGGAAGACATATCCTTCAAGATTTTCCTAGGAACAGGTACATGAGGTGAACTTTGGATCCATATGTGTCTGAAACATCTAGATTTTGCTTTAATGCTTGATTAATAGTTTATTTGGTATGTTAATTCCTTATTGCTGTTGTAACAAATTGTCACAAGTGTAGTGGCTTAAAATAATAGAAATTTATTTAAATTAAGTTGGGGTCTTTTCCTTTGGAAAAATATCCTGTTTAAGATTATTTCAGAAAGAAGCCTGGACCTCCACCTGTGGTTTCCAGCAAGACAAATATGCCTAAAAGCTTTATTAAAGCTTAAAGTTACATGGAAATTCTGTGGATTGCATAATGGGACACTGAGTCCTGGAATGACGTTCATGAACTTAATCTTCTGTTGGTATGGTCTAGTGAACACCCTGACTACTTCTTTGCTATGAAGACTAAGATTTTGAAATACCAATCTTCTTTCTTTTCCTATAGACCCCTCTACTGAATTTCTAATTTTTTTTTTGTTTAGAGTTTGCTGTGAAATCTATATATTATGGATTGTTGTGTTGCATTAAATTACTGGTTTATGTTGTCTTCTCTCTTATTTCTTCTTCCCAGGGTAAATGAAAGGGTGAGGAGAAAAAGAAGTAACTGAGGAGATGAGGGAAAACTTAGGGAAAAAATGATACAAACTTAGTGACTTAAAACAATACAAATATATTCTCATAATTCTGAAGATTAGAAGTTTAAAATGGGTCAGGAGAGCTACATCTCATGTAAAGATTCTAGAAAAAAAATTGTTTCCTTGCCTTTTCTAGCTACTGGAACCTTCTGCAAGTCTTAGTTACTGTTCTCATCTTACATCTTTAATGCCAACATCAAATATCTTTAATCTTTCACAGTTTACATCATCACATTGCTTTTCTGTGACTCTTACCCTCTGCCTCTCCCTTATTAAGACTCTTGTAATTATATTGAGCCTACCCAGATAATCCAGAATATTTTTCACATCACAAGATATTTAATTTAATATCTCTACAATTCCTTTTGCCATGTATGGTAACACACTCACTGGTTCAAGGAATTAAGATATGGGCATTTGGAGGGCCACTATTTTGTCTACAGCAGATCCCTAAAGATTCATGTCCTTCCCACATGCCAAATATATTCATCCAATTTCAAGACCATCCAGTCTTAAACCTTTATAGCATCATCTCAAATCCAAAACCTCATCTACGTCTCATTATCACAAAAAGTGCAAATCTCTTTATCTAATCATCTAAATTAGATATGAGTGAAGATCTGGGTATAAAACACACTGGGGCAATATGTCTTTCCTTCTGTGGTTCTGTGATACTAGAAAACATCTAATCTGTTCCCAAAGTACAATGGAGAGAGAGGCATGAGATAACAGTTATCAACGTCCCAGTTCAAAACTGGGAGAAAATGGAAAGAAAAAAGGTGTCACCAGTTTTAAGAAATATCATTGGGGAAATTGAATGCAACTGGGTAAGCAACTCTGTGGTTTGCTCTGGCTTACACTCTCAGACTGTAAAACCAGTAGCCATCTGTAAGGCCAGGAGCCACGGCCACCATCACAGCAGCCTGGCCAGTGCAGGTTTCCATTTGATTTGGACAGTTGGTAATGAAACAACGGAGCCAAGAACTGGTGGGCCATCAGCTTTAATTCTAGCTTGCACCCAGCAGGCAAGTAAAAACACACACTGGGCTCCAAAACCCACTCATTCAGTGCTCACAAAGCTACTGACTTATCCAAGTTTCCTAGCATCTAAGGTTTCTAGCTCATCAGACTTGTTCACCTCTGTTTCCCATGTCCTTCTCTCTGCACAAACTCTGCACAAACTGGCTTGTTCCTCAGCACTCCGCCATCTTGGCTGCTTCTCCTCTCCTCCACGTGGCCTTAATCTGTTCTCCTCTCTAATGTTAATCTCAGGAACCAAGAGAGAGCAAGCTCTCAGCTTGCCCCACTTTATAGTGTAGAATCAAAACCTTTAATTCAATTATGCAAACAAGGAAGTCTCTGATACAAAGTCACTTATCTGAGGCATAATGGGAGGATTCCTCATGAGAGTGCACCACCCCACATCATCCAATCAGTCAAGGGTGTGAGGAAAAGCTTACTCTTGAAACTAAGCCTTAGGCAATAATGACCCAGCCTGCCCACAGCCTGTCCCCCAACACAAATTAATATCAACAGACTTCCATGTGGGCAGCACCCTCTTTAACAAAATGAGCATAATATATGTTGGGCAGATAAAATATAATATGCTCACTTTGTTAAAGATGGTGCTGCCCACATGGAAGCCTGTCACCCAGGTGATATTATTTGCCCTTATGCTTGGGATGGCTATGTGGGAAAAGCTGTAATGTAAGCAGGCCAGGTCATTATAGCTTAAGGCTTTGTTTTAAGAGTAAGCTTTTCCCCACACCCTTGACTGATTGGATGATGTAGGGTGGTGCACTCTTGAGGAATCCCATTATGCCTCAGATGGGTGACTTTCTACCAGAGACTTTCTTGTTTGTAGATTGGATTAAGGGTTTGGATTTTCTACAGTATAAAGTGGGGCAGGCCTGGAGCTTGCTCTCTCACTTCCTGAGGTTAGTATTAGAAAGGAGAGCAGATTAAGGCCACGTGGAGGCCAGGAGAAGCAGCCAAGATGGCAGAGTGCTGAGGGAGAAGCCAGTTTGAGCAGAGTTTGTGCTGGAGAAGGAGATGGGAAACAGAGGTGAATAAGTCTGGTTAGCTAGAAACCTTTTGATTCTAGGAAACTTGGATAAGTCAGTAGCTTTATGAGAACTGAATGAGTGGGTTTTGGAGCCCATTGTGTGTTTTTGCTTGCCCTCTGGGTGCAAGCTAAAATTAAAACTGATGGCTCACCAGTTCGCGGCTCCGTTGTTTCATTACCAACTGTCCAAATCTAATGTGAACCTGCATGAGCCAGGCGGCTGTGATAGTGGCCTTGGCCACTGGCTCTACAATATATTTTATCTGCCCAATGCCATGGCCACCATCACAGCCACCTGGCCCATGCAGGTTTGCATTTGATTTGGACAGGCGGTAATGAAACAATGAAGCCAAGAACTGGTGGGCCATTAGCTTTAATCCTAGCTTGCACCTGGCAGGCAAGAAATATAAACAGTGGGAAAACATTTCCCTTTCCATTCAGGGCTCCCAAAGCCACTGACTTATTCGAGTTTCCTAGAAACTTATCTGAGTTGCCTTATTCACCTCTGTTCCCCATCTCCTTCTCTCTGCACAAACTCTACACAAACTGGCTTCTCCTTCAGCACTCCTCCATCTTGGCTGATTCTCCTCTCCTCCATGTGGCCTTAATCTGCTCTCCTCTCTAATGCTAATCTCAGGAACCAAGAGAGAGCAAGATCCTGGTCTGCCCCACTTTATAGTATAGAAATCAAAACCTTTAATCCAATAACAAACAAGGAAGTCTCTGATACAAAGTCACTTATCTGAGGCATAATGGGATTTCTCAAAAGGGTGGGAAAGGTTTAGTCTTAAAACTAAGCCTTAGGATATAACAACCCTACCTGCTTACAGCCTGTCACCCAACACACATTAATATAATCACGCCCATTCCAAGCAAGAAGGGCAATTAATTTCTACTGGACGATGAGCATCCACGTGGACAGCGCCACCTTTAACAAAGTGAGCATAATATATTTTATCTACCCAACACAGATTTATCTTTCTTTTCTTTTCTTTTTTTTTTTTTTTTATGAAGAGTAGTACCTCTTGCATCTGAGGAGATTTATCAGCATGTTTCTTATTTATATAATTTTGGGAGTCCAACAGCCTTTCCTCATTTTGTTCTCTTTGTCTCTGAGTCTATGCTCGCAGTATGACTGCTGATTTAAAATTCTTAGAAACCTTCTGAGTCTCCCTGTATGTTTCAGGGATTCACTCCATTAGACAACAGACTCATGTGCAGGTCTTTCTTGGATAATTCCATCTCTATTCCTGGCTTCTGTTTAGATGGCTGAGGGGAAGTTATGAGTCACTTCCTTAATCTCTCAAAGAGCAACAAGTGAAATTGAATACTGTACTCTGATCTGTTGATTCCCTAAAAGCTTTAGTAAAAGGTTGTCCAGCCACACCCTTGGCTTTCTTTTTAGAGCAGACTCTCTTGAATGTGAACCTCCTAATTTTAGTGCTTTTGTAATCTGAATAGGCAGAGAGTTACCCATGTTATCAAGTCTTATTTCCTCTTTTTTATTAATATATATATATAAAATGCTCCTTAATCTAGCTCTTGCCTCTTACATTTTACTATAAGAAGCAAGAGAAAACTAGGCTCTACTTTTAACATATTGCTTAGAAACTTCCTCACCTACATATTCAAGATCATTGCTTACAAATTCTGCTTTCTACATAACTATAGGATACAATTCTACTAAGCTTTCTGCCATTGTGCAATGAAGAATCTTTACCCTTCAGTTTTCCTTTTATTATTATTATTATTTATTGACTTTAAAGACAGGAAGAGAGAGAGAGAAATTCCAATCTGTTGTTTCACTTATTTCTGCACTCATTGTTTAATTCTTCTTTGTGTCACAACAAGGGATTGAACCCGCAACATTGACCTATCGGAACAATATTCTAATCAACTGAACTACCAGCCAGGCCACTGTTGGGCAGATAAAATATAATATGCTCACTTTGTTAAAGATGGCGCTGCCCACATGGAAGCCCATCAGCAGGTGATATTATTTGCCCTTGTGCTTGGGATGGGTGTGGGGGAAAGGCTGTAATGTAAGCAGGCCAGGTTATTATGGCCTAAGGCTTGGCTTTAAGCTTTTCCCCACACCCTTGACTGATTGGATAATGTAGGGTGGTGCACTCTCCTGAGGAATCCCATTATACAGAGGTTTCCTTGTTTGTATAATTGGATTAAAGGTTTGGATTATCTATGCTATAAAATGGGAGAGACCAGTGGCTTGAGCTCTCTCGGTTCCTGCTATTGCCATTGCAGGGGCCTCCCTGATCTCTTGACCTCCATGGGAAAAGCTGGTTTTCTGCTTCTCCCTTGTCTTCTCTTGTGGCTTGCCTGTATTGGTGAGACACCAATAAACAGAATGGCCTACCATCCTCCGACTGCCATTTCTTCACCGTCAGCCCGAATCCAATGGGAACCTGCATGTGAATGGCCACAATGGCGGCTCCTGGCCTTACAGCCACCTTCTCATAGTTACTGGGGGAAAGAATAAAATTGTTTGTCCTTGAATAAACTGTTTCTCTATTCCTTCCACAGATTCACATTTTTCTTCCTACACCATTTTTAACAAAGTTATAAAAGTGGCCAAATGTATGCTCTGGCCAAAGACAGAAGCACAAGGGGAGGTTCTGGTAATCAAATGTTCCACAGTTCACATTGAGGTGACTTTCATCTTCCTAATAGATCACAAGGTAGAGAATTTTCTATTTTTCTACCAGAATTTTTTCTGCCACGATTTAAGCGTCATCTGGAAAGCTTATAATAAAATAGTAAAACTTAAGAATTTGATGTGGGATAGTGTTGGTTAAATAAGTTTGTAAATTGATATATATGTTTCCTCGCTTATAGTTTGCATTGTGTGTGGGGAACAGGCTGTAAGCAGGCCAGGTTGTTATAGCCTGAGGCTTAGTTTTAAGACTAAACTTTTCCCCACACCCTTGACTATTGCATGATGTGGGTGGTGCACTCTTATGAGTAATCCCATTATGCCTCAGATAAGTGACTTCGTATCAGAGACTTCCTTGTTTGTATACTGGATTAAAATGTTTTGATTTCTATACTATAAAGTGGGGCAGACTGGGAGTTTGCTCTCTCTCGGTTCCTGCTATCACCATTGTAGGGGCCTCCCTGATTTTTGTCTTTCATGGAAAAAGCAGGTTTTCAGCTTTTCCCTTGTCTTCTATTGTGGATTTCCTCTCTTGGTGAGACACCAATAAACAGAATGGCACACCATATTCTGACTCCTCCATTTCTTTACCGTCTGCCGGAATTCAATGTGAACCTGCATGTGAATGGCCACGATGGTGGCTCCTGGCCATACAGATAGTGAACACACAATAGATGATATATTATAAAATTATACACCTGAAGTCTATATAATGTTATTAACCAATGTAACCCCAATAAATTTCTTAAAAAAATTAAAAAGAATAAGATTAAAAGTATCAATAAAGGAAAAATTTTTCTGTAACAAATAAATCTAAATTTCAGTGGTTTGAAAAGTTCAGTCATAGGTATTTTTAAACATTCTCAATGTAAGGTGGTGGGCAATGGAGAAGGTCACGTGAGGAACCAGACCCAGGAACTTTGGCTAGAACCACCCACACCCATGTGTGCCAAAAGAAACTTTCCAGGAGTCCTTGGAAAAGAGCAACTGTCTACCAGCCGGTGAGATTTTGCCATGTCATATTAGCTCGACCACCCTAGACGGGACCCTTTAAATATCTCCCATGCGGATCACCCCATGCAACTTCCCTTGCCCATTTCCCCTGGACCAGGGAATATTGTCTGGGAAGCACTCTGTACTAAATAAAGCTTTTGCTTATCCACACTTCTTGGCTATACCCCTTTCTTCTTCCTCAGTGGAGAAAAATACCTTATATTCAAGATGATTCAAGTGTATGACAAGGATTAAGAATAATTTACCTAGGAAATAATTAATGAGTAAATATATTAAATATTTATACGTATGGCATGTGGACCATCATTTGTACTATTATTTGGGTCCCACGATTGTTGCAGATAGGTCTGCCTTTACTGTCCTGTGGCTCTTTAATCCTGCCTTAAGCAAAGAATTGATTTCAATGTTTAGTTTTTGAATCGTTAATTGAATTCCTAGGAACTTTCTTGCTGTTAAGAGAGAAGTAAGTTTTCTCTTTGCCAAGAGACTATTTATTGTCTGCTAGTAAAACATTCCAGCTTTTTTTATTTTATATCATTAGTCTTTTTATGGATTGAATTAAATTCTATGTGCTTTCAACGATACACTCTAGTAACTACAATCCACCTGGGTGAAGTTATATTCTCAGCAGAGTCTAAAGTTTCTTTTCCCCGGAGGAAACTAATGGAGAGGAGAGCCAAAGACTTCACCATTGCTCCTACAGAGATGGATTATTATGCCAGGTAAGCCTTTTGATAAGAATTTGGCTTCCTTTATAGTTTTCTCACAGACAGAGAATGTGCAGGCATTAACGACAACAAAAACAGAACCTGCTCTTCTGCTCCTACTTATTCTCATTGTGAAAGAATATATTGTTAACATAGTTATACCTTTTCTTTCACATCATTTTACTTAAACTCTTTAGCTTGGATGAAGTCATTTAAATAAGTGGCTCACTCTTTAATAATACTCAAGACTTAAAAATTCCATGAAGAACAAGAGACCATTTGGTTTATGACAAAATAGATATTTCTATCAATATCCATCTTATTAGAATTGTAAATCCTGTTTCTATTGCAGAATTTTAGTCCATAAAGATTCTCTTATAAATATTCAGGTATTCTCATTATTATGCTTTTCACTGTCATAATAAATTTTCCTCTCATATTAATAAAAAAAATTGAAATTCTTTATTCTCTGCCCAACATCCTGCCACCTCTCTGCTTTTATCTTTCTCTAACAGCGAAGAGTAACACAAACATGATGTGTCTCCCAGATTCCACTTCCTTACTTCCCATCAAATTTGCCATAGGTTGAAACTTGGCTTTCACCCAATAATTTCTCTAAATCTCCCTCAGTTATCTTACCAGCACCCCCTTTTTGCCAATTCAATTTCTTATCTAACTCGCTCTCTTGGGCGTTTAATAACACACTCTTTTGTAATCTTTTTCATAGCTTATTTGAGTTTAATCATACTTATGTTTTGTAACTTTAATCATTTCTCCCTCTCTCTTTCTCTCTCTCTTTTTTGACACTGCTATCTCTCCTTAAGGCTTGCAAGTTGCCATTCTACATAACTTTGTTCTTAGATTTTTCTTCTTTTCTATTTTCACATTTTTCTTAAATAATTTCTTCCATGTTAGTTGTTAGAGGTGCTATCTGGATAACAATGACTTTAATATTAAATTGCCAATGAAAACTTTCAATTCTAGTATGTTTGAATCAAATTGTCTAAAGAGTTCATCTACGGCCTCTTGATTTTATTCATTTATACATTCATTCAACAATATTTTATTGAATATCTTCTCTATGTCAGATACTATTTTAGGTGTTATGAAAGGAGTCAAGAGCAAAACAAATTTCAAATTCTAATAGAAATGGAGATGAAGGACTACCATAGAAACTGAGGGGAAAAGTGGAATAAGGAAAAGATTGTAGGATGCATACATTTGAAAAGGGGCATTTAAAATTTGGTTTTGTATAGGAAAAACTGGAGATGTCCATTTATACAACCAATTAGATGAGCTCCATAAAGATTTAAATGCTTTTACTTTTTAGAGAACAGATATCAGTTACATGTAATTAATAGAAGAGAAATAAGCACTTAGAGGTCAAGATTTATGGTACCAAATAACAGAGTCGTAGAGGTGATTATATATAGGTCTGTCTGAATCCTTGTGGATATCAGTGCTTGGATATTAGAGAGATAGAAATGGAACAGCAAAGCTCAATAAACTAAGAAAATTCAGAGAATTAGAAAAGGTTTACAGGAAGTCATGTTAAGAAGGTGTTTCAAGAAGGAGGGAGTAGGGGGGTCAATGTTAAAAAAAACAATTAGCTAAGTAAAGTAAATTCTGAACTTTTATATTTTTTGGAAACAAGAAATTCATTAATATCTGCAATAAGATTCTTTCCATTAAAATATGAAAATGTGAACCTGTTTGGATAGGCTAAAGAAAAAAATGAAAGGAAAAGAAACCTCCAAATAATGGTCATATTTTGACAAGTTTTGTAATTAAAAGTAGAGAAACAAAATGTCGTTAAGAGTATAGGTGGGTTAAAGAGAATTTATTTTCTTTTTAAGATATGTGAAGTAATGCCTGACCAGGCAGTGGCGCAGTGGATAGAATGTCAGACTGGGATGTGGAAGATCCAGGTTCGAGACCTCGAGCTTGCCAGCTTGAGCGCAGGTCCATTTGGCTTGAGCAAAAAGCTCACCAGCTTGGACCCGAGGTCGCTGGCTCCAGCAAGGGGTTACTCGGTCTGCTGAAGGCCCGCGGTCAAGACACATGTGAGAAAGCAATCAAAATTAAGATGCCGCAATGGCAACAAAAAACTAATGATTGATGCTTCTCACCTTTCTTCATTCCTGTCTGTCTGTCCCTATCTATCCCTCTCTCTGATTCTCTCTCTGTCCCTGTAAAATAGAAAATAAAAAAATTAAAATAAAATAAAATTAAAAAAAAGAAAAATTAGATATGTGAAGTAATGATTTCTTGATAAAAAGAATAACCAATAGGGAAAAATAAAGATGCAGAATAAAGAAGAACCATTAAAAGAAAGGCTTATTTTTTAAAAAAGTATTATTTATTCATTTTAGAGAAAAAAGAGAAAGAGAGAGAGAGAGAGAAATTGGGGAGAAGCAGGAAGCATCAACTCCCATGTGTGCTTTGACCAGGCAAGGCCAGGGTTTCAAACACGTGACCACAGCACTCCAGGTTGACACTCTATCCACCTGTACCACCTCAAGTCAGGTTGAAAGGGCATTTTTTTTAAGTTTTATTGATTTTTAATTTATTGTGTTTACATAGATTCTAGTGTCCCCCCGAATATATCCCCCCACCCCTGTGTTCCCCTGGACATTCCCTTTGCCCTCCTTCCCCCAACAACTTCCCCCCTTTTCTTCAGGATTTGCTGTCCTGCTCTCTATAATGCTGTGTTATGTATATATAATTTCACTAATTTCTTTCCCTTCTCTGATCCCATCCTCTCATCCCCTTTCCTTCTGACCACTTTCTCTCTGGTCCCTTTGATCCTGCCTCTGCCTCTATTCCATTCCTCAGTTCACATTGTTCATTAGATTCCTCAAATGAGTGAGATCATATAATATTTTTCTTTCTCTTCCTGGCTAGCATAATAGTCTCCAAGTCCATCCATGTTGTCACAAAAGGTAAGATTTTATTCTTTTTCACAGCTGCGTACAATTCCATTGTGTATATGTACCACTACTTTTTAATCCACTCGCCCACTGACAGACACTTAGACTGTTTCCAGATCTTGGTTATTGTAAACAATGCTGCAGTAAACATGGGGTGCATTTCTTCTTTTGAATCAGTGATTTGGTATTCTTAAGATATATTCCTAAAGGTGGCAGGGCTGGGTCAAAAGGAAGTTCCATTTTAATTTTTTCAGGAATCTCCATACTGTTTTCCACAGTGGCTGCACCAGTCTGCATTCCCACCAGCAGTGCAGGAGGATTCCCTTTTCTCCACATCCTCACCAGCACTTATTATGTGTTGTTTTCTCCATGAGCGCCATTCTGACTGGTGTGAGGTGATATCTCATTGTGCTTTTAATTTGCATTTCTCTAATGATTAGTGATGTTGAACATTTTTTCAACTGCATATTGGCCATCTGTATGTCCTCTTTGGAGAAGTGCCTATTCATTTCTGTTGGCCATTTTGGATTGGATTGTTTATCTTCCTGTTGTTGAGTTTTACAAGTTCTTCATAAATTTTGGTTATTAATCCCTTATCAGATGTATTGTTGAATATCTTCTTCCATTGTGTGGTTTTTCTTTTTATTTTGTTCATATTGTCTTTAGCTGTGCAAAAACTTTTTAGTTAGATATACTCCCATTTGTTCATCCTGTCCTTTATTTCACTTGCCCGTGGAGATAAAACAACAAATATACTGCTGTGAGAAATGTTGAAGAGCTTACTGCCTATGTTTTCTTCCAAGATGATCATGATTTCATGACTTACATTTAAGTCTTTTATCCATTTTGAGTTTATTTTTGTGAATGGTGTAAGTTGATGGTCTAGTTTCATTTTCTTTTTCAGGTAGCTATCCAATTTTCCCAACACTATTTGTTAAACAGACTCTCTTTACTCCACTGTATGCTCTTACTTCCTTTGTCAAATATCAGTTGTCCATAAAGGTGTGGGTTTATTTCTGGGTTCTCTGTTCTGTTCCATTGATCTATGTGCCTGTTCTTATGCCAGTGTCAAGCTGCTTTGAGTACAATGGCCTTTTAGTATAATTGGATATCAGGAAGTGTGATGCCACCCACCTATTGAGTCTGAGATTATGTGAAGTTTTCATAATGATATGTTCTAGACCTACAATAATATGTGAGAGTTGGAATTGAAATTGGAGTAGAAGACAAAGTAATTATTAAATAAGGAGTCAAAAGACTAAGAGTCTCAGAGAATAGAAAAAAAAATTAAATGAGTATTAATATATATATTTAAATTGTAAGTGAATATTCATATATATATATATATATATATATATATATATATATATATATATATATATATATTATGAACCATGGTAACGAGTTTGAAAATAAAGCAGGTGGAGAATCTTGGAACCAGGAATAATACAAACTAAAATTTGTAAACAATTGCAGCAAATAGAGAAGTACATGATCTAGAGTAGCATATGAGTATAGGTGGTAAATGACTTTAAATGGTGGGGATTTTGAAAGAAGGGAATGACAGAGGGTTGGAAGATATTAAGAAGAACAGATGACACTTACCTAGCCTTGATGTTCAGTCTTACATGCCTGTGACAGAATAAAGAAGCAGCTATAAGAATATAGCATTTTCAGAGGAAGGAAAAATGTTTCAATTAAAGCAAGAAGGTGAAGAAAATATTTGATAAAAAGTTGAGGAGGGAATGAACTTTGCTTACTGTCAATATCACAAATGATAAGAGTGCAGATAAGTAATTTAGGTATCTGAGCTTCTTTTTGCACTGATACAAGTATAAAATTATCACATGATAAAATTAACCTTTTATATTTTAGATTAACTGTGGTAGTAAAATTGTATGTTTTAGAATAGAAAATGGTGAGATATCTCTATAAATACTTAGAACTCTAGTATATAGTATAATTTTATCAATGCATAAGACAAAACAGACAAACAAACAGCAAACAAATAACAATGAATAAAATTCTGCCTTGTAATTCAGAACACAATCTGATGTTTTTATAAACTTTTCCTACTTTCTTAATTAAAACAGCTTCCTTTTAAAAATATTTTGCAGTCATCCTAGTATTCCCAACTAACTCCATGTGCTTTTCCTGTTAGCCCTAGATTCTTCTAATGCTTCTTGGGTTTGATCTTCTTCCTTTGAGTCATTAGTGCTTTGCCCTCTGCTGGGCAGATAAAATATAATATGCTCACTTTGTTAAAGATGGCACTGCCCACATGGAAGTCCGTCACCCAGTTGATATTATTTCCCCTTATGCTTGGGATGGGTGTGGGGGAAAGGCTGTAATGTAAGCAGGCCAGGTTGTTATGGCCTAAGGCTTGGTTTTAAGAGTAAATTCTTCTCCACACCCTTGACTGATTGGATGATGTAGGGTGGTGCACTCTCCTGAGGAATCCCATTATACAGAGACTTCCTTGTTTGTATAATTGGATTAAAGGTTTTGATTCTATGGTATAAAGTGGGAGAGACCAGTAGCTTGATCTCTCTCTTGGTTCCTAAGGTAGAAGAGAGGAGAGCAGATTAAGGCCACATGGAGGCCAGGAGAAGCAGTCAATATGGCAGAATGCTGAGGGAGAAGCCAGTTTGTTAAGAGTTTGTGCTGGAGGAGATGGGGAACAGAGGTGAATAAGTCTGGTAAGCTAGAAACCTTTGATTCTAGTAAACTCGGATAAGTCAGTAGCTTTGTGAGCACTGAATGTGTGAGTTTTGGAGCCCAGTGTGTGTTTTTGCTTGCCCGCCGGGTGCAAGCTAGAATTAAAGCTGATGGCTCACCAGTTCTTGGCTCCGTTGTTTCATTACTGACTGTTCGAATCAAATGCAAACATGCATAAGTCAGGCTGCTGTGATGGTGGCCTCGACTACTGGCTTTACACCCTCTCCTTCATAGTGCTAAATACAATTCTTCTAACATGAAAATATATCAGTTTCAATCTATGGTTCAATATTATTTTGGTTATAATTCTAACCACCTGTAAAGCCAGTAGTCGCGGTCAGGATCACAGCCGCCTGACCCACACAGGTTCACATTAGATTCGAACAGTTGGTAACGAAACAACGGAGCCAAGAACTGCTGAGCCATCAGTTTTAATTCTAGCTTGCACCTGGCGGGCAAGCAAAAACACACATTGGGCTCCAAAACCCACACATTCAGTGCTCACAAAGCTACTGACTTATCTGAGTTTCCTAGAATCAAAGGTTTCTAGCTCACCAGACTTACTCACCTCTGTTTCCCATCTCCTCCTGCACAAACTCTTAACAAACTGGCTTCTTCCTCTGCACTCTGCCATCTTGGCTGCTTATCCTGCCTCCATGTGGCCTTAATCTGCTCTCCTCTCTGATACTTCAGGAACCAAGAGAGAGAGAGAGAGTGATCAAGCTACTGATCTCTCCCACTTTATACCATAGAATCAAAACCTTTAATCCAATTATACAAACAAGGAAGTCTCTGTATAATGGGATTCCTCAGGAGAGTGCACCACCCTACATCATTCAATCAGTCAAGGGTGTGGAGAAGAGCTTACTCTTAAAACTAAGCCTTAGGCTACAATAACCTGGCCTGCCCACAGCTTCAGCCTGTTCCAGAACACACATTAATATCAACGAACTTCCATGTGGGCAGCGCCATCTTTGACAAAGTGAGCATAATAAATTTTATCTGCTCAACACCACCTTTCACAGTATTCAGTGCATTTTATAATCTGGTATAGATTCTCTTTCACTCAACCATTTCTCAGGTCTTCTTACAGAACTTTTCAAAGTTGCCCTATGAAGATAATCTGATTCATACATTTATTTTCACGTAAGAAATAACTTCTATATAAGGTGGTTCCTAGTTTTCCAAAGCTGACTTAATTGCCCTCCTCCCTTCCCTCACGGTATTTTAGGAAAGATGTTATCTCTCTTTTCATCGGCATAACTCCATTAGGCAGAATGTCCCTTCCGAGAAAGATTTTTTTTCCCATTAATATGCTGATTCCAAAAAAAAAAAGAAACGAAAAAAGAAGGCCTATCGAGTAGAAGGCTTTTAGTAAATATTTGTAGGTAAGTAATATACAAAAATAACAAGGTAATTTTAAACATCACCATGGACTTCACTCAAATAAGGGTTTGTTTTTTTTTCCCCAGAAGAAAATATGTGACTAAGTAGAAAAAAAAAACAACTGGTAAAGTTCTTCTAATAAAATTTGTTTTAAGATTAAATGGAAAAAGCCACTTTTTAAAAAATAGAGACAAAAAATCATGACATTATGGCAGAATCTATTAATTGATGACCTACCACATCTACCATCATCAACATAAAAGAGAGATTTGTCCTTATTTTTGGAAACTGATTTTTCTTTGAGATTGTTATACTTCCTATTACTTCAGTATTTGGTATTGAGGTAAAGCAGCTCATGATAAGTACAATATATAGCATTATTAGTCCCTTTTTTAGTAGTTTGAAAGGTTAATCTGTATGTAGGTGAATGATTCTGAAACCATGTTTGATATCATTGTATCAAACCATTTCTTCCTGGTTTGCTTTTTATTCTTTGAAGAAAGACATACAGATAATGTGTGCCTTGAAATTACTTTTCTGTGATTTGTTTCAAGGCATTAGTAACTGAAGGTGCATACTTTTTATCTTCCAGCTGATGATGCGTTGGAGTTATTTTGCAAAATAGAGACATTCACAAGATTAAGTAATGCAATTAGAATTTATAGTTAGGTTATGAGAACCAAGTGATAATGTAGAGAATTGGGGACATTCTCATTCCTTCCTTAGCATTCATTACACTGCCTCTTGATACCTCCATTTTTTTTTTTAATTTAGTTGTTCACACATCCTTCCCACTACCTGTGTTCAATGGCAGAGCATAAATTCCAGCAAACAGGCATGGTATCAATCAGTAGCCACAGGACTTTATCAAAGCTCTGCAAATGAGATGAAGAAGACATTTCTAGAATAAGCTGCTCTGCCTTTGTACCTTCTATGGTGGTGCAGGGTATAAATGTGAATCCTACTGTGGTACTTTTGTCTCACTGAAGGAAGATAGTTTGAGGATGAGGCTCATTATGGAAGGCAGAGTAGACTGAAGAATCCTGCTTTCTGATGAGGTAACTCAGCAACAAAACCAAACAAAACATGAACCTTTGAACTCTCCTGGTTGATGGGCCAGTAAATCCACTTCATTGTTTAAACTTAAGCTACATTTTCCATTACCTCAAATGGAAAGAATCCTAACTATCATATAGAGTATTCTTATAAAAATAATTACCTTATAACTATCATATAGAGCAAGGATGTTGCTTTCTGTAAGCAGTTGCTTCGATGGTGCATTTGGAGTGCTGATGATGAACATTTTTTTACCAAAAATGGTCTTCCCTTGTTTGATTCAAGTACAGATATTCCTTGAAGGCATTAAATATTCTGATGGGTGTGATGGTGAATAGGGAGAACAATCCTAAAAGAATGAGAACAAAGGACTGAAATCTAAAACTATTTTGGTTTCACCAAATTCTGTGCAGGTTTGGACAATGGAGAGCTGAGCTTTGGCTGGGTAACATTGTTGCGGGGCCTGTAGAGAGGTTTGGGTGAGAAGGGTGTGTGGGTCCCAGCTCACACAGAGTGTGTTTACCTCCAAAAGTGGCCCACCTGACAAAATAATAGTCCGAGGCTAGCAACCATTGAAAGTACCAAACCTATGTATATTATCAACTTTTCCTTATACATTTATACCTATGATAGAACTTCACTTATAAATTAGAAACAGTAAAGGAGTAAAAACAATAACCAATAATACAATAGTGCAATTATAACATTATGCTGTAAGAAAACTTACGTGAATGTGATCTCTTTCTCAAAATATCTTATTGTATTATACTCAATGTATCATTTAAAGGAAGCACTTTAAGGTTTTTCTGTGGCATATCCAAATTGCCAACATCATAACTCTTGAATTTTAAGGTAGGTGAAATAGGGGTTACTTTACCATTAACACTGCAGTACTGTACCAGATAATCTAATAATTTAGATGGTGACTAAGTGACTGATGGACAGGGGGCATATATACATGAACACATGAGATAAAAGAGTGATTCACATCCCAGGCAGGATGGAACAGGACTGAGCAAGATTTCATCATGCCACTCAAAGTGGCTCTGGGAATATTTATTTTCTGAATTTTTTATTTAATATTTTCAGATCATGGTTAACTTCAAATAACTGAAACTGTTAAGTAAAATCACTGATAAGGAGAACTACAGTATGTAGTGTTTTACTGTGATGCATTTAAGTTTAAGGTAGAGGACAGAAACAGAATTTGAGAAGTAATTTTTTTTTTTTTTTACAGGGACAGAGAGAGTCAGAGAGAGGGATAGACAGGGACAGACAGACAGGAACGGAGAGAGGTGAGAAGTATCAATCATTAGTTTTTCGTTGCCATCGCAACACCTTAGTTGTTCATTAATTGCTTTCTCACATGTGCCTTGACCACGGGCCTTCAGCAGACTGAGTAACCCCTTGCTGGAGCCAGCGACCTTGGGTCCAAGCTGGTGAGCTTTTTGCTCAAGCCAGATGAGCCCGCACTCAAGCTGGCGACCTTGGGGTCTTGAACCTGGGTCTTCTGCATCCCAGTCTGACACTCTATCAACTGTGCCACTGCCTGGGCAGGCTAGAGAAGTGAAATATTTACACTACAGTTATCTTTTCTGAATGCTCATACATTTTTAGATCATAAATTTTTAAAAATAAATTGGTATCTTTACATAGCAAAACAAAATATATAAGGTTTAAGCAATATTTAAAAAGTGGATGGAAGCAGGTTATAATTGAAGAAACCCAAAAATACATACTTGTCTGACTTATTTGATAGTTCTCATTATTAGTTACAATTATGAATTTCAGTGAAGACTGAGTCAAGGTTGGAATTTTGGTCTTTTATAAATCCCTTGGATTGTTTGAATATAATTTAGTGTAAAGTCAGACTAGTTACTTTTGTCTCCATAAAAGAGTGTTGTTTATGACTTGATCATTCCCTGTCTATTAACTGCTTCCCCATTTCAACCAATAAATTTTCACAGCATTACCAAACTAAGTGAATGCTCAAATTTCATGACAAGTACAGGCTGATAATGTCACGTGCAAGGTTGTTACAAATCAGTATAAACACTTATTCAGAAGCACAGGATTTGAGTCACACTTTAGTTTATAACTTTATGTGAAAAGTAATATTCACAAGTCTCCTTTGAATTTTTTTATCAGGCTGATGCTTGGATAAAGATAAAAAAATAAAATTACCAATAAAATTATTTTCCATCTATTCATTATAGTAAAGAAATAGTCATGATAGTCATGTAATAATAGATGAAATCAAAAAGTACTTAAATTCAACTTTTCTGACAGAACATAGTTTTAGAAAATATTTAACTATATACACATACATTTACATATATATAAATTTTGTTTAACACATGTTTAATACTAAGGAATTTACTCAAATGTTTTATTTTTTAGATCTTTATTAAAAAAACAGCAGTGGTTATGGGGGTGAACATAGGAGAGGAGGGGAGAGAGAGTGGGCAGAAGGGTGTAAAGAGGAACAAATATAAGGTGACAAAAGATGATTTGATTTTGGCTGATGGGTATATAACATAATCAACAGTTCAAAAGCTTTGGAAATATTTACCAGAAACCTATGTACTCTTATTGATCAACGTCACCCTGTTAAATTTAATTTTCTAAATAAAAAACAAACAAAACCATTGTCTTTAAATAAATCATACTAGTACTTTTTCTTTGTTTTTGTTACATCTATTGTGATTAATTATTTACATGCAATGGTTAACAAATTTAATATACCATAAATCCAGATCTGATGTTCCTATATTTCCTATTGATTAAAATGTGAATTACTTACATACAAACTTAAGTTCAATTATAAATTTTGGTAAAATAATACGTTCTTGAAAATTTCAAGTGTCTTTTTTTTGTTTGTTTTTTTTTACAGGGACAGAGAGAGAGTCAGAGAGAGGAATAGATAGGGACAGACAGACAGGAACGGAGAGAGGTGAGAAGCATCAATCACTAGTTTTTCGTTGTAGTTGCGACACCATAGTTGTTCACTGCTTGCTTACTCACATGTGCCTTGACCGCGGACCTTCAGCAGACAGAGCCACTCTTTTGCTGGAGCCATCAACCTTGGGTCCAAGCTGGCGAGCTTTTTTGCTTAAGCCAGATGGGCCCCGTGCTCAAGCTGGGGACCTCCGGGTCTTGAACTCGGGTCTTCCGCATCCCAGTCCGATGCTCCATCCGCTGCGCCACCACCTGGTCAGGCAAGTGTCTTTTAATTAAATTTCAATTATTAAAAAATCAGAATATATTCCATGCCACATGTTAAATGCTGATATTATATTATGTTAAATCAAGATGCATCTAAAGTAGTGATAGAAAACTATTTTGGAAAAAAAAAAAAAGATAATAAGTATTCTAGCTTTGTGGTTCATAAATTCTCTGTTGCAAGTAAACTATTATTTTAACTTTGAAAACAGCCATAAACATGAAGTGGCTGTGTTCTAATAAGTTTTACCCACAAAACTGAGCTGTGATCTGGATTTGATTGATAGGCCATGATTTCACTGACCTCTAATCTAGATACATATATAAAAAATATATATCCTAATTGAACAAACCTATTCAGTCTCTATCAGTACAACATAATTATTATTACATATTCTAATAATCTACATATAAATATTATTTTTAATATCTCTTAAAAATAAAAATAATATTACATAGGTTAAGAAAAATGACCTCATTATTATCAAGTAAATTTAAGCATGTTATTTATTTAGGATAAAACATATGAAAAAGGGAAAAAATAGATTTATAAAATCTATCATTATAATATGTTATATTTTTTAAGAAATTATATTTATAGTAAATGTTATATGGCATATCATTTGATGTTTTGAACCATTCTGGGATAATAATGTTAACAGAAGTGTTAATGCAACAAATGGGGATGTATTTGAAGTTTTATTTTTAAAAATCTCATGTCTATTTACTTGACTATATTCAATTTTAACCTTAGCATTAAATTTAGTTAGTCTTATAATTAATTTCAACTTGTGTAAAAATGGAAATAGAAATAGTGTTCTGATTTTATCTCCAATATGTAAAGAATTTGGAGGCTGTCACTGTATTGTTACAATAAAAAAAGCTGTATAAGCTGAAAACAAATGATTTTGCATAGATTTATCAGAGAAGTAATATTGCAGGATAAAACACACTTTGTAATCTGAAGAGACAACAAATCTGAGAGGCATAGCCAAGGTCTTCTATCTGGTGTAGATGCTGCTCAAGTCACAAACTAGTAAAAATATATGAATGGGAAATTTAATAAAATGCTAGAGATTGACTAGATTAACATAGAAATGAGAAACTCTTGTGGGCCACAATCTTTGGAAGCACCCCCACTTTCATGAGTTCTACTTACAGAAATCTCATTAGGTTTCTTTCGTTCTTTTTTTTTCCCTCTCCTCTCCTCTCCTCTCCTCTCCTCTCCTCTCCTCTCCTCTCCTCTCCTCTCCTCTCCTCTCCTCTCCTCTCCTCTCCTCTCCTCTCCTCTCTCTCCTCTCCTTTCCCTTACTCTTTCTTTCTTTCTTTCTTTCTTTCTTTCTTTCTTTCTTTCTTTCTTTCTTTCTTTCTTTCTTTCTTTCTTTCTTTCTTTCTTTCTCTTTCTTTCTTTCTTTCTTTCTTTCTTTCTTTCTTTCTTTCTTTCTTTCCTTCTTTCTTTCTTTTCTTTTTTCAAGTGGGAGGAAGAGAGATAGAGAGACAGAGTCTTGCATGAACCACAATCAGGATTCACCCAACAACCCCCATCTGAAGCCATGCTCATAGCCAAGCTATTTTTAGCACTTGAGGTGAAGGCTCCATGAAGACATCCTTAACATCTGGTGCTGATGTGCTCCAACCAATTGAGTCATGGCCGTGGGAGGGGAAAAGAGAGAGAGAGAGAGAGAGAGAGAAGGCAGAGGGGGAGAGGTGGAGATGCAGATGATTGCTTCTCCTTTGTGCCTTGACCAGGAATTAAACCCAGAACATCCACACACCAGGCCAACCCACTAATCCAATTGACTAAGGCTCATTAGGTTCTTATGGTGAAGAGTCAGGAAAGACTACATGTGGCTCTTGCAGGGAGAGGAATATAGGAGCCAATATACCCATATCATTCTGAAGGCCTATTCTCCTTGGACAAGGATTTTATCAGAGCATTATCTGACTTATGGGAAGAGCTTTTGCCTAACTCTAGCTCCCTATAGCCTTTCTGTTTCAGCTGAGGGGGTAAAAGGAACAGGCTAAGAAACACTTGTGAAATCACAGTTCAAGGTTCAAGTCAAATACTGAGATGTAAACATTATAGATTATAGAACACCTCTCCCATCCACATTCTATCCTAACACTAACAGTACTCTAGTTAATCACAGTGAACTGCAGATGAAGGGACTGTGAGACCCAAATTCTGTCTGAGAAAGAGCTCTTAGCAAATCTCAAAGACATCAAGGAACACAAAATCTAAGATACTAGAGAAATTTGAAGCTTCTGACATTATACATTGATGGCAAACAACAACAAAAAGCAAAACTTCTAGCCAAATTAACATAAACCATTACACTAGTTTGGTTTATGACCTATTTACTCAATACATCATGTCCAGCTTTTAACAACAACAACAAAATTACACACCATGCTAAAATAAAAAGAAAAAAACATAAATGAACAAGGGAAACATTATAAATAGACAGATATGAAACTAATTTTGAGGTTATCGAACAGGCAATTTAAAATAGTTATGATCAACATATTATGAACTTTAATAGAAAACTTAACAACATGGAAAAACACGAGTAATGGAAGCAAATAGAAACACTAGGAATGTATTAAAACCACTCCAACAGATCTAAAGAGCCTTTGATTTCTCGTCAATAGACAACACAACTAAGGAAAGAATCAGTGAACTAGGATGTATGACAATGGAAACTTCTACAACTAAACTGCAAAGAGTGAGGCAATGAAAACAATAAAATTCAAGAGCCATGAGACAATTTCAAAAGATGCAATACGTGTGTAATTAGAATATCAAGTGGAGAAGAAATAAAATGAGAAAAAAGAAATGTTTGAAATAAAAATAATGAACTACTTTCCAAAATTAATGACAAACATTTGGTAATAGATTCAGGAAACTCAGAAAATATTAAGTAAACTAAAAACTGAAAAGTTACAGTAGACATAATGTATTTGAACTGAACAAAAGAAAAATAAAGCTAATATCTTGGAAGTATCCAGGAGCAGAGGTTAGCTTGATCCATTTGGTAACAGATTATGTTTGAATACATCAGTACGAACTCATGTGTAGCTTAATATAGATGTAGATGTTTACATGCACAAATATTTACAAACATGTTGTACATATACATTAAGATACACACACACACGCATTACTCCTATGTACATATATTTCCTGTTTATCAACTGAGGAACCTAGAAAAAAGATACCCATGCAACAGCAAGCACACCTAGCTTTCATATCTTCATTTTTAATAGTAATCTTTAATGAAAAAAATCAATACTGTTTACATAAATAGCTAACTTTGCACTACAGCAGGAAGTAGGTAAGTTCAAATGGAGTACTTTGTAGTTCAATAAAGTAAGAAAATACACAGAACACACACATTCTCACTCTCTCTCTCACACACACAAACCACAAAGATATTGATGTATTAAAAAGACACAAAACTGACTGAAAGAATTCCCAGTGGCCAAAGACAGACCAATTTAAACAACAACAAAAAAAGGGTAGTATTGAATTACACTGGGGAACAAAATTTTTGTTGCATCCACAAAAACACTTGTTCTTATCTAACTTGAGTGTGCTGATCTCAAATCTGACATTAGTTTTTCTCTGTAAGCTACAGACTTTTTTGGAATTTAAAATTTTAGGTTTTCATCTTATTGTAAAATTTTCAACATTTAGTTTAACATAATGAAGTAGAATGTCTTCTTGGTCACCATCATTGTGAAAATATAATAATTTATATAATGCAGAAAATAGACTAATACACTAAAAGATATGATTGCATCAGAATTCATCTATAATTTTGAAATAGAACATATTAAGACACTTACTTTAATCATAAAGTTTGTGCAAAATTTATTTAAATTCTATTCAGGCAAAACATTTGCATTTTTAGCTCATGTTTTTGTGTACTTGTTGAGGACAATCTTGTTTGATGCTCCAGCAGTAGACTGACTGATCATCACTAACAGCTCCAAGATTTTTGGGAAACTTATCAAGGTGACTGTTCAGGAAGTGAATCTTAATGCTCATGTTACATCCAATGTCGCAGAAAGCCAACAGCATCCTTTGAACCATAAGTTCATAGTTTTCTGCTTTTTAGTTGCCAAGTAAGTTCTTTGTAACAGCCACAAAAGACTGCCATGCTGCTTTCTCCTCCTCATTCATCTTCCTGGCAAATTCTTCATCACATATGCGGGCTCACATTTGAGGTTTATCTAATATACCTGCTTTTATCTTCTCAAAAGACAAGGCAGAAAAAGCAGAAATAGTATGTTGAAAGTATTCACTTTCTCTATTTAAAGCCTGAGCAAACTGCTTTATTAAGCCAAGTTTGATGTGAACTGAGGGAAAAATGATCCTGTCTCGATTAATTACACTTTCATTTACAATATTTTGCATCACTACTTCCAGACCTTTACGTTTCAGCCACTCCTTCTGTGTCCAGTGTTTCTCCTGAGCTTGGTTGTCTCACAAACTCAGAAAGCAAGGATACTTCGTGAAAGCTCTCTGTTGTCTTGCAGAAAATTAACTATTTTAAGATCCACACAAATGATCCAGTTATGCTCCTCATACTTCAGTAAGTTGAGGACAATTTTTATGTCATTATAATTTTTTCACAGATGAGTTGAATAACCAATTGGAACCGCTGCATATACATTACCGTTGTGTAGGAGAACACATTTCAGACTCCGTTTAGAGCTGTCAAGATATAGCTGCCATTCTGTTGGACTGTAAGTGGTAACACCTAGCTGGCTGAGAAGACTATTGATGTTATGACAGTCAACAAAATGTTTGTCTTTGGAAAAAAAGTCTACAAAAATTTGTTCACGCTTCCTGGAATGGGGTACTTTAGCTGACTAGTGAAGTACATTCTTTTCTTGAAGCCTGGAGGCTAATAACTTATCTGCTTTCTTTGATAGGCCCAAATCTCTTACTAAGTCATTCAATTTGGGTTAGCTAAACTGCTGAGGGGTTGATGACTGCTTGGCATCAGAAGAAGACCCTTCAAATTCTATAACCATTTCCTCATGCATCTTATCAAAATACACTTGATCACCATGTTCACTTTCTTGTCCTTAGAAGAAATAAAACCATTGCAAATTGGAACCGGGAGTGTCTCTGAGTATGAAATAGGTTGTGTTGCTGAAGAAATATTAGGGTATGCGATCATATGCTGTTTTTTCTTGCCGATGCCCTTTGTATGGATCAGACAGAAAGAACGGTCACTGCTGTGGTCCTTAGGTTTACGCCTAACTATGGGAATACCAAAAGATATTCCTTTGTGTTTTCCTTTTGTCCAGTCACAAAGCATTTCTTCACAATTATGACACACAATATGAGGAGCCCAATTCTTTTCTTGATCGACAAGGAGAACTTGAAAATAGGCAATATATGCACGTGTCACAAATGATAAAATATTGCACCTTTGACGTTGAAGTGCGTATCAGCCACATTTATAACAGAAGGTGTCGGGACTATTCTTACATTTACGCCTACTTGAAGAAGCCATGATTCAATCTTAAAACAAAATAAGAGGGTGTTTTTATTAGATAATAATTTTTTACATTTAAAAACAACTACAGTTATGTAAAAGTGATGTTTGTAAAACATTAATTGCTTTGTGGTTATATTCAATCCAAGAGTCATTGTCCTTTAACTCCAATTTAAAACCAATGCATACCATTAAGTGTAATAAAAAGAAATTAAAATTGCATAAAAACTAGAGCATGCACCAAAAGTTGGATTTCATATTTAGAATCAGCGATGAAGATATATATAGAAAAACAGTTCTAAAACCTCATGCAACAGAAAATGAAAAAAAAAATTGTTCCCCCCTGTTATAAATATAACATAAATATCTATGAGCCCATATTATTATAAACCAATGACTGGAAAAATAAGTAGAAAAAAAGAGATCAATCTCTTAAACTAAAGAATTGTACTTATACTTATTTTGTGGAAATGTATCAAAACACCACTCCTTCCTAAGAAGAAGAAAAGAAATACCACTTTACTTTTTAAGTGTGGACTGCACATAGTGATTACTTCTGAAATGTACAGTGTGAATGAGGAACAGTGAAGGGATAACTTTACAATGGATGCATCTGACAAGTACCACCTAAGCCAGGTGATCAAGAATAATAAAAACACTAGTAAGTTATGTTGATTATAGGTACCCTTGATATATTGTGATAAAAATGGCACTCTAGAGGCCGTGGCCGGTTGGCACAGTGGTAGAGCATTGGCCCAACATGTGGAAGTCCTGGGTTTGATTCCCAGCCAGGGCACACAGAAGAAGTAAGTGCACATTGGCTTCTCCACCCTTCCCCCTCTCCTTCCTTTCTATCTCTCTCTTCCCTTCCCGCAGCCAAGGCTCCATTGGAGCAAAGTTGGCCCTAGCACTGAGTAAGGCTCCATGGCCTCCAACACAGGTGCTGAGGATGGCTCCTCCAGGCGCAACGGAGCAACGCCCCAGATGGGCAGTGCATCGCCCCCTGGTGGATATGCCGGGTGAATCTCGGTCAGGTGCATGCGGGAGTCTGTCCAACTAACTTCGAAATAATACAAAAAAAAAAATAATAAGGCACTTTACTTCTGTTGTCTTCCCCTGAGAATCTGATAACTACTGTTCAATCATAAGAAAAATATAAAATTCTAACAGAGGGGCAGCCTATTGCACGCTTGAGCAGGACTACTCAAAATTGTCAGGATCAAAAATGAGAGGTCTGAGAAACTGTCACAGCAAACAGTATTCTAAGGAGTCACAGCTAAATGTAATGTGAATGGAACCCTGGAATTTTTTTTTTTAAATCATAAATAAAAACTAAGGAAATCTGAACAAAGTATAGATTTCAGTTAATGATTTATGTACCAATACTGGTTCATTAATTTTTATAGATAGTATCTTAACATAACAATAGGGTATTCTGGGTATGGGTTTATAAAAACTGTATTACTTTCTTAATTTTTCTGGAAATCTAAAATAGTTCTAAAAAATAAAATACAAAAATGTCATTAGATTATAGTGTTCATCTTTAAATCAAGATTTAAGACTTTGTTTAAAATACAAAGTTATTGATATTCATAAATATATTTTTTCAAAGTCACTTCTTAACCATTCAACCATTTGACATTTGTGCTTATGCTAAGTTTAACATTTTTCTCTTTAATATATTTTATGTCTTAATTAACATAAAGTTAATACCAAATTTTAAAGTTGCTATTGAAATGTTAATGATAATGATGAGTGTTCTCCATGTGCTAATAAGCACTTTTTTTACATCATTAAGTTTCTCATACAAAACCTAAGTGTTTTTTATTATAAAACATAAATCACATGATTACCTTATTATTTGAATTATGTGGATATATGTAATGTTTATTTCTGTGCTTAAAAGTTAAGCTGAGTGCTGTTTTTGTGGCTGCCAATTAAACCTACTGACCTCACACAGAGTAAATTTAGTTTTTCTACAAAAATCAGACCAGTAGTAGTGAAAAACAACTCTGTTGAACATATTGATAAAAGTTTTTTAATGGTTCTTCTTGTGTCTTACAATATTACTTGAAACTTTAATGCCCTAATATAATAAAACAAGGACTAAATTCTTTATATGTGGAGATGGTAGAGGAGAAAAGAGAGAAAAAAGAAAAAGACATTCTCACTAAACACTTGTTCTTGAGAAAATAAAACAAGTTGCTTTCTTGATGTTCATAGTAGTAAATGTGATGGCATTGGTAGTGGTGATAATAGTAATGATGAGGAAATGGTGTTCTGCTACTTTTGGGGTGCTGGTATGTTTGTGGCAATGGTGGCATTGGTGAGTTTGGTGGGTATTGGTAGTGTTGTTGATGCTGGGTTTGTAGTGGTAATGGTATAATAAAAATATGCAAAACAAGCAAAATTTTTACAAGTTCTAAAAATCACTAAAACATTAACCTTTTTTTAAAAATTATATTTAGACAATTAATTTTAATGGGGTGACATTGATTAATTAGAGTACATAGATTTAGACAAAATATCTCCAGATCATTTTGACATTTGATTATGTTGTATACCCATCACCCAAAGTCAAACTGTCCTCTGTCACCTTCTATTTAATTTTCTTTATGCCTCCCTCTCCCACCCCCTTCTTCTCCTCACTTCTCCTACCCTTGGTAACCACCACACACTTGTCCATGTCCATGAGTCTCAATTTTGTGTCCCACCTATGTATGGAATCACACAGTTCTTATTTTTTTCTGATTTGCTCATTTCACTCAGTATAATGTTATCAAGGTCCATCCATTTTGTGGTAAATGATCCGATGTTATCATTTCTTATGACTAAGTATATATGTACCACATCTTCTTATACAATTATCTATTGAAGGGCTTTTTTGGTTGTTTCCATGTCTTGGCCACTGTGAACAATGCTGCAGTGAACATGGGGCTGCATGTGTCTTTATGTATCAATGTTTTTGAGTTTGGGGGTATATACCCAGTAGAAGGGTAGCTGGGTCATATGGTAGCTCTAGTCTTAATTTTTTGAGGAAGCACCATACTTTCTTCCATAATGGTTGTACTACTTTAAATTCCCTCCAAAAGTGAATGAGGATTCCTTTTTCTCCACAGCCTTTCAAGCACTTGTTATTACCTGTCTTGTTGATAATAGCTAATATAACAGGCTGAGATGGTATCTCTTTGTAGTTTGGACTTGCATTTCTTTAATCGCAATTGAAGATGAGCATGTTTTTATATATCTGTTGGTCATTTGTATTTCTTCCTGGGAGAAGTGTCTGTTCATGTCCTCTTTCCATTTTTTTAATTAGTTTGTTTGCTTGTTTGTTGTTGAATTTTGTGAGTTCTTTGTATATTTTGGATATTAGACCCTTATCTGTGCTGTTGTTTGAAAATATCATCTCCCATTTAGTTGGCTGTCTGTTTGTTTTGTTGTCAGTTTCTTTTGCTGTGCAAAAGCTTCTTAGTCTGATATAGTCTTTATTCATTTATCTTTGCCTTCACTTCCCTTGCCTTTGGAGTCAAATTCATAAAATGCTCTTTATGGTCAATGTCCATGAGTTTAGTACCTATGTTTTCTTCTATGTAATTTATTGTTTCAGGTCTTATATTTATGTCTTTGATTCATTTTGAATTAATTTTGGTACAAGGGGACAAACTGTCGTCCAGTTTTGTTCTTTTGCATGTGGCTCTCCAGTTTTCTCAGCACCATTTATTGAAGAGGGTTTCTTTTCATCATTGTGTGTTTTGGCCTTCTTTATCAAAGATGATTTAACCTTATATATGTGGTTTTATTTCTGGGCTCTCTTTTTTGTTTCATTGGTCTGAGGGTCTATTTTTCTGCCAATACCATGCTGTTTTGATTATCGTGGCTCTATGATACAATTTAAAGTCAGGTATTGTAATGCCCACAGCTTTATATTTTTTTTCTTAGGATTACTTTGGCTATTCAGGGTTTTATATAGTTTCATATAAACCTGGTGATTTTTTGTTTCATTACTTTAAAAAATGACATTGAAATTTTTATGGGAATTGCATTAAATTTGTATATTGCTTTGGGTAATATGATAATTTTGACTATACCTATTCTTCCTAAGGACAGGGAATATTTTTCCATTTCATTGTATTTTTTTCAATTTCCCTTAACAATGCTTTGTAGTTTTTATTACAAAGGTCCTTTACATTATTAGTTATGTTTATTTCTAGGCATTTATTTTGGTTGCTGCAACAGTAAAAGGAATTATTTTTTGAGTTTGTTTTCTGATGTTTCATTGTTGGCATATAGAAAGGCAATAGACTTCTGTATATTCATTTAGTATCCTGCAACCTCACTGTATTGGTTTATTGTTTCTAATAGTCTTTTTGTGGAGTCTTTGGGGTTATCTATATACAGGATTATATCATCTGCAAAAAGTGAAATCTTTACTTCTTTTTTCCCAATATCAATGCCTTTTATTTCTTTCTCTTATTTGATTGTTCTGGCTAGAACTTCCATCATTATGTTGAATAAGAGTGAAGGGAATGGGCAGCCTTCTCTTGTTCCTGATTTTAATGGAAAAGTATTTTGCCATTGAATATGATGTTAGCTGATGGTTTGTCATAAATGGTCTTTATTATGTTGAGATACTTTCCTGCTATACCCATTTTGTTGAGTGTTTTATACAAAAAATGATGTTGTATTTTATTGAATGTGTTTTCTGCATCTATTGATAGGATAGTATGGGTTTTGTTTTGTTGATATGGTGTATTATGTTAACCATTTTACGTATGTTGAACCATCCTTGTGATTCCAGGATGAATCCCAGTTGATTATGATGAATTATTTCTTTAATATGTTGTTATATTTGATTTGCTATTATTTTGTTTAGGATTTTAGCATCTGTATTCATTAGTGATATTGGTCTGTAGGTTTTTTTTTGTGTGTGTGTGTGTTGTCCTTGCCAGGTTTTGGTATGAGGGTTATGTTGGCCTCCTAAAATGTGTTTGAAAGTATGGCTTCTTCAATTTTTTGGAAGACTTTAAGTAGAATAAGAACCAAGTCTTTGAATGTTTGATACAATTCACTAGTATAGTCGTCTGGGCCTGAACTTTTATTTTTTGAGATATTTTTGATATTTGTTTCTATTTTCTCCCTGCTTTGGGTGTGCTTTCTGCTTTATCATGATTTTGTCTAGAAAGTTTGTATTGTTCTAGGAATTTATCCATTTTCTAGATTGTTAAATTTGGTGGCATATAGTTTTTCATAGTATTCTATGATAATTCTTTATATATCTATGATATCTGTGATGATTTCTCCTCTTTTACTTTGGATTTTGTTTATATGAGCCCTTTCTCTTGTTTCCTTAGTGAGTCTTGACAAGGGTTTGTCAATTTTGTTGATCTTTTCAAAGAACCAACTCCTTGTTTTATTGATTTTTTCTATACTTTTTCTGTTTTCTATTTCTGCTCTGTTCTTTATTATTTCTTTTCTTCTGCTGGTTTTGAGTTGCCTTTGTTCTTTTTCTAATTCCTTAAGATGTGCTGTTAAGTTGTTTTCTTGGGCTCTCTCTTGTTTGTTCATATAAGCCTGTAATGATATAAACTTTCCTCTTATTACTGCTTTTGCTGCATCCCAGAGTGTCTGATATGTCATATTCTCATTTTCATTTGTCTGTATGTATCTTTTGATCTCTGCTTTTATTTCTTCTTTAACCCACTCATTTTTAAAAAATATGTTGTTAAATTTTCACAATTTTAGGGGTCAGTTTACTTCTTTTTTGCAGTTGAGTTCTACTTTTAAAGCTTTATGGTTGGAGAATATGCTTGGTATAATTTCAAGCTTTCTGAATTTGTTGATGTTAGTTTTGTGGCCCAACATATGGTCAATTATTGAGAATGTTCCATGTATACTGGAGAAAAATTTACAGTCTCGTTTCTTGGGATGAAATGTCCTATAGATGTCTATCATATTCAATTGTTCTAGTGTTTCATTTAAGGCTCATATTTCTTTACTGATTTTCTGTTTGGGTGAATGATCTAGGGCCATTAGTAGTGTATTGAGATTTTCAAGTATGATTGTATTTTTGTTGGTTTGTATTTGTAGATCAGTTAATAGATGTCTTACATACTTTGGTGATCCCTGGTTTTGTGCATATATATTAAGAATTGTTATGTCTTCTTGATTAAATGTTCCCTTTATTATTATAAAATGACGATCTTTGTTCCTGATTACCTTTGCTGTCTTGTAGTAAGCATTGTTAGATATTAGTATGGCTACACCTGCTTTTCTTTGGATGTTATTTGTTTAGAGAATCATCATCTAACCTTTCACTTTAAAATTGTTTTTATTCTTGTAGCTTAGATGTGTTTCTTGAAGGTAGCATATACTTCTTTTTTTTTTTTTTATCCACTCTGCTAATCTGTGTCTTTTTATTGGTTTGGTCACTCCATTTACATTTAATTTAACTATTGACACGTGAAAAATTTTTACTGCCATTTTATATATTGCTTTCCTTTTTTAATTGATTTTAATTTATTGTGCTTACATAGATTCAAGTGTCCCACCTAATATATCTTTTTCCCCCACATGTCCCCCTTGATATTTTCTTTGACCCCTATCCCCACTACCCCCACCTTTTACTTCAGGATTTGCTGTCCTGCTCTCTATAATTCTGTGTTATGTATATATAATTTCACTAATCTTTTTCTCATGTCTGATCCCATCCTCTACTCCCCTTTCCCTCTGACTGCTTTTCCTCTGGTCTCTTTGATCCTGGCTCTACCACTATTTTGTTCCTCAGTTCACACTGTTCTTTAAATTCCTCATATGAGTGTGATCATATGATAATTTTCTTTCTCTGCCTGGCTAACTTCACTTAGCATAATAGCCTTCAAGTCCATTCATGTTGTTGCAAAAAGTAAGATTTTCTTCTTTTTCACAGCCGTGTAGTACTGCATTCTGTATATGTACCACTGCTTTATAATCCATTCGTCCACTGACGAACACAGGCAGTTTTCAGATCTTGGCTATTGTAAACAATGCTGCAATAAACATGGGGGTACATTTCTTCTTTTAAATCAGTGATTTGGGATTCTCAGGATATACTTTTAAAGGTGGGAGGACTGGGTCAAAAGGAAGTTCCATTTTTAACTTTATTCAGGAATCTCTATACTGTTTTCCACAGTGGCTACACCAGTTTGCATTCCCACCAGCAATGCAGGAGGGTTCCCTTTTCTCCACATCCTCGCCAGCACTTATTATGTGTTGTTTTGTCAATGAGTGCTATTCTGACTGGTGTGAGGTGATATCTCATTGTGGTTTTAATTTGCATTTCTCTAATGATTGGTGATGTTGAACATTTTTTCACCTTCCTATTGGTCACCTGTATGTCCTCTTTAAAAAAGTGTCTATTCATTTATTTTTTGTCCATTTTTTGATTGGATTGTTTGTCTTTCTGTTGTTGAGTTTTACAAGTTCTTTATAATTTTGGTTATTAACATCTTTTCATATGTATTGTCAAATATGTTCTCCCATTGTGTGGTTTTTCTTTTTATTTTGTTCATATTGTCTTTAGCTGTGCAAAAGCTTTTTAGTTTGATATAGTCCCATTTGTTCATCCTGTTCTTTGCTTTACTGGCCCATGGAGATAAATCAGCAAATATATTGTTTCAAGAGATGTCGGAGAGCTTACTGCCTATGTTTTCTTTCAAGATATTTACGGTTTCATGGCTTCCATTTAAGTCTTTTATCCATTTTGAGTTTAATATTGTGAATTGTGTATGTTGGTGGTCTAGTTTAATTCTTTTACTGATAGCGGTTCAATTTTCCCAACACCATTTATTAAAGAGACTGTCTTTACTCCATTGTATGCTATTACCTCTTTTGTCAAATATCAATTGTCCATAAAGTTGTGATTTTATTTCTGGTTTCTCTGTTCTGTTACATTGATCTATATGCCTGTTCTTATGCCAGTGTCAAGCTGTTTTGAGTACAATGGCCTTGTATTATAACTTGATATCAGAAAGTGTGATAACACACACTTTATTTTTTTTTTCAATATAACTGATGTTATTTGTGTGTATTTTTTTTGGTTCCATATAAAATTTTAGAACATTTGTTCTATATCTTTGAAGTATACCATTGGCATTTTAATAAGAATTGTATTAAATTATAAATTGCTTTGGGTAATACAGTCATTTTAATGATGTTTATTCTTCTATCCATGAACATGGTATATGCTTCTACTTGTTTTTATCTTTCATGACTTATTTTATCAATGTTTTATAATTTTCTGAGTACAAGTCTTTAACCTCTTGGTTTAATTTACACCTAGGTCCTTTATTTTTTGTTGTTGTTGAAATAATAAATGGGATTGTTTTCTTAATTTCTCTTTCAGACAGTTGTCAGCATATAAAAATGCCTCTAATTTCTGAATATTAATTTTATATTCTGCCACCTTGCTGAATTCATTTATCAAGTCCAGTAGTTTTTTGACTGAGACTTTATGATTTTCTATGTAGAGTATCTTGTCATCAGCAAATAATGATAGTGTTACTTCTTCTTTTCCAGTTTGGATGCCTTTTATTTCTTCTTCTTGTCTGATTCTATTTAACATAGTTCTGGCTAGGACTTCCAGAACTATGTTAAATAAGAGTGCTGAAAGTGGGCACCGCTGCCTTGTTCCTGATCTTAAGGAAATTATTTTTTTTTTAATTTTTGAACATTGAGTATGACGTTGGCAGTGGGTTTGTATAGATGACCTTTATCATGTTGAGGTATGTTTTGTATTCACACTTTGCTGAGAGTTTTGATATAAATGGGTGTTGGATTTTATCAAATGTTGTTTCTGTGTCTATTAATATTATCATGTGATTTTTCTCCTTCCTTTTCTTATGTGGTGAATTACATTGATTATTTTGCTAATATTGTACCAGCCTTGCCTCTCCAGTATAAATCCCACTTGATTGTGATGTATAATTTTTTTCATATATTGCTGGATCCTGTTTGCTAATATTTTATTTAGAATTTTAGCATCTAAATTCATCAGGAATATTGGCCTATAGTTTTCTTTCTTCGTAGTGTCTTTGACTTGTTATGGAAAAAGAATTATGCTCACCTCATAAAAGGAGCTTGGAAGAATTCCCTCTTTTTAAAGTTTTTAAAATAGCTTGAGAAGAATAAGAGTTAGTTCTTCTTTGAATATTTAGTAAAATTTGTCTGTGAAGTCATATTGCCCAGGACTTTTGTTTGTTGGGAGTTTTTGATAACTATTTAAAAAATCTCATTTGAAGTAATTGGTCTATTTAGGTTTTCTGATTCTTTTAGATTGATTTTTGAGAGATTATATGTTTTGAGGAATTTGTCCATTTCGCCCAGGTTGTCTAATTTTTTTTTGCATACAATTCTTCATAGTATTTTCTTATAATCCTTTGTATATCTGCTGTGTCAGTTGTTACTTCATCACTTTCATTTCTAATTTTATTTATTTGAGTCCTCTCTCTTTTTTTCTTGGTGAATCTGGTTAAAGGTTCATCAATCTTGTTTACCTTTACAAAGAACCAGCTCTTGGTTTCATCGAACTTCTGTATTGATTTTTTAGCCTCTACGTCATTTATATCAGCTCTGATATTTATTATTTTCTTCCTTACACTTCCTCTGAGCCATATTTTTTGTTTATTTTTTCCTAGTTCTTTTAGTTGTAAAGTTAGGTTGGTGTTTTCTTTTGTTTTTTTGTGGGTTTTTTTGGCTTTTTCTTGTTTCTTTAAGTATGTCTGTAATACCATGAACTTCCCTCTCAGGACTGCTTTTGCTGTGTCTCATAAATTTTGAGTTGTTGTATGTTCATTTTCATTTTCTTCAAGAAAATTTTTGATTCCTTCTTAATCTCATTGTTAACCCATTCATTATTTAATATCATATTGTTTAGTCTCCAAGTGTTCAAATGTTTTTCAGTTTTTCTATTGTAATTGATTTCTAGTTTAATGTCATTGTGATCAAAGAAAATGCTTGAATGATTTCAATCTTCTTAAATTTGTTGAGATTCATTCTGAGTCCTACCATGTAGTCTGTTGTAGAGAATTTACCATGAGCACTTGCAAAGAATGTATATTCTGTTCTGAAAATACCTAATAAACCCAGTTGATCTAGTGTTTCCATTAAGGCTGCTGTTTCTTTATTAATTTTCTTTTTTGAGGATCTATTCATTGATGTTAGTGGGGTTTTCAAAACCCTTTGTTATTATAGTATTGCTGTTGATCTTGCCCTTTTTGTCCACCAAAATCTATTTTAGAAATTTAGGTGCTCCTGTATTAGGCTCATAGATATCTATAATGGTTATATCTTCCTGTTGGTTATATCTTCCAATAAGTGACCTGCTTTATTCCTTAGTATAGCTTTTGTTTTAAAGTCTATTTTGTCAGATATAAGTATTGCTACCACAGCTTTTTTTCATTTCCATTTGCATGAAATATTTTTCCCATCCCTTTACTTTCAGTGTGTGTGTCTCTTTTGTTTTGAGTTGTGTCTCTTTTATACAGCATATGTATGGGTCCTGTTTTCTTGTCCACACAGCTACCTTATGTCTTTCTATTGAAATAATTAATAAATTTACATATAATGTTATTATTGATATGTAGTTGATTAATGCCATTTTATTATTTAAATCTACATTCTTCCTTTTCTAAAATTTTTTCCCTTTGTTCTGTTTACAACTGGTCCCTTAACATTTCTGGCAGTGTTGGTTTGGTTGTAATGAATTACTTGAGTGTTTTTTCTCTAGGAAGCTTTTTATTTTATCTTCAATTTTAAATGATAGCCTTACTGGATAAAGAAGTCTTTTTTGTAGGTCGTTTTGCATTACTTTAAATATTTCTGGCCATTCCCTTCTGACCTCAAGTATTTCTGTTGAGAAGTCAGATGTTATCCTTATGGGGGCTCCTCTGTAGGTAATTGACTGCTTTTGTTTTGCAGCTTTTAGTATTCTTTTTTTATGTCTTAACTTTGGTATTTTAATTATGATGTGTCTTGGTGTAGGTCTCTTTAGGTTCTTCTTTAATGAGACTTTCTGTGTTTCTTAAACTTGTGTGACTTTTTCGTTTATCAATTTTGGGAAATTTTCAGCTATGATTTCTTCAGTCAGATTCTCCATCCCTTGTTCTTTTTCTTCTTCTTCAGGAACCCCTATGATAAGTTTGTTATTTCTCTTCATGTTGTCACACGTTTTTAGAGTTTCCTCAGACTTTTTGATCCTCTTTTCTTTTTTCTGCTCTGCTTCAGTGCTTTCATTTACCTTGTCTTATAAATCTCTGATTCAATCCTCTGCTTAATTCAGTCTACTTTTAATTCTTTCTGGTATAGTCTTCATTTCTGATATTGTATTTATCTTTTCTGACTGATTCTTTTTTATGAATTCAATGTCCTTTCTAATGCTTTTTATCTCTTCATTTAGGTGCTCATTATTTCCATCCATTGTTGCTCAAGATCTTTGAGCATCCTAACAATCATTATTTAAACTCTGCATCTGGTAATTTGGTTATTTTCATCTCATTCAGATCTTTTTTCTGGGGATTTCTCTTGTTGATTCATTTGGATTGAATTTCTCTATCATCCCTCCCCCCCTTTTTTTTTACAGGGACAGAGAGAGAGTCAGAGAGAGGGATAGACAGGGACAGACAGACAGGAGCAGAGAGAGGTGAGAAGCATCAATCATTAGTTTTTTGTTGCCATTGCAGCACCTTAGTTGTTCATTGATTGCTTTCTCACATGTGCCTTGACTGTGGGCCTTCAACAGATTGAGCAACCCCTTGCTGGAGCCAGCGACCTTGGGTCCAAGCTTACAAGCTTTTTCTCAAGCCATATGGGCCCATGCTCAAGCTGGTGAGCTCAGGGTCTCAAACCTGGGTCTTCTTCCACATCCAAGTCCGACGCTTTATCCACTGTGCCTCCACCTGGTCAGGCTCTGTCATCCCATTTTGTCTGTGTATAGACTCCTTCTTTGGGTGTGTTGTTTTTGTATCTAGCTGAGTCTAGGTTTGGTATTGTTTGCCTCCAATTTTCAGTTGTGTTGTTTCTAGATTTGTTTGGTTTGGCATCATTTGTTGCTTGTAATCTGCTGTGGGCTACTATTTTGCTGTCATGGTCCTTTTTGCCTTTTTATCAGTGTTTTCTATGTCTTTAGCTGGGTCAGGTGTGAGGTGCCCTTCCTTAAGATACCACTCTAACAAGCATTGTCAGGTCCTGTTTGATGATCTTCATATCTGGCCGCTTGATGTGCCCACCCTGGACTTCCCTTGCTAGAGCGTGACATAAATCAGTGGAGGTTACTGCCTATGACTGGCCCTTCTCAACCTTTTGGGAGCTACAGGTGATCCAGATCTTGTTGTTGTTTCTTCTGGGCCCAGGTGTCATTGTAAATATTAGCTGCTGGCAAGTGGCTGTGAACAAGGTTATCTGCGTGGTCCTTTCAAGAAAAAGCCTGAATCTGAAGTTCTCTTTCTCATAAACAGTATCCCAGGTCTTTTCACATCTAAATGCTGTCCATATGCCTCTTCTAGGTTCTGGGGCTCTAGGCTGAGGCTCCAGTCCTGGGGCTGAGGACCCACAACTCTCCGGGCAACCACACCTATGCAAGAGTCCCTCAGGGTCACTGCTTGCTCCTGGAGTGAGACGGCCCTTTCCATATCTCCATTTTTCCTACCAGTCCCAGTATGAATTCTGTGGTGGTTCTTGGTTATAGAATCCTGTTAGTTTAGTCTAACATTGATTTTTCAAGATAATTTTTTTTTAAATAAAGTTGTAATTTACTTTGGTTCTCAGAGGTAGGAGTTGGAACATTCACCTACTTCATCACCATCTTGCTGCCCCCCCCCCCCATATATTGCTTTCTGATAGCCCTCTATCTTGTTTGGTTCTTTTTTGTTTTTCCGTCATTTGTTCTTGTTTGGTTTTGTTTCATACTTCTTTCTTCTGTTTCTTTTTTTAAGTCATGTGTTTCTGTAGTGATTTTTTAAGGGGTGGTTACCATTAGGTTAGTAAAAAGGATATATATCATATTCATTGTAGTCCATTATCTCATGAGTGGTTCTGCACTCCATCCTCCTTTGCTACTGCTAATCTTTGTCCTCTCCCCTTTTTTGTTTTTGTTTTATAGATTAATCCTATTTTTATTGTGATCTTCTTTGAGATTTTACTTGTAATTTTTTTTTGTTATTTGTATCTGGTCAGATAACCCCCTTTAGTATTTCCTGAAGTGGGGGTTTTCTAGTGATAAATTTCCTCATCTTTTTTATATCTGTGAATGTTTTTATTTCCCCTACGTATTTGAAGGATAGCTTTGATGGATATAGTATTCTGGGCTGAAAGTTCCTTTCTTTCAGTACTTTAAATATTGGGGTCCACTCTCTTCTGGTTTGTAGAGTTTCTGTTGAGAACTGATGATAGCCTAATAGACCTTCTTTTATATATTGTATTCTTATTTTCTCAGGCTGCCTTGAGGATTTTTTCTGTGTCATTGGTTTGTGATAATTTTATTATGATATGTCTTGGAGTAGGTCTGTTTGCATTAAGGTAACTCAGTGTTCTTTTTGCTTCTTGGATTCGAGGCCCTAATTCTTTCCACATCCTTGGGAAGTTCTCATCTATTATTTTTTTGAATATGTTCTCTGCTTCTTTTTCTCTGTCTTCTCCATCTGATATACCCATTATTCTTATGTTGCTCTTTCTGATGGACTCAAAAAATTCCTGCAGGGCTTTCTCATTTTTTTTAAGACCTGAGTCTTTCTCCTCTTCTCTCCCATGTCTCTAATTGCCTGTCTTCTATGTCCCTAATTCTCTCCTCTGTCTGGCCTGTTCCATTAGCTAAGCTTGTTATGTCATTTTTCAGTTCATGTATTGAGTTTTTCATATCTGTTTCATTTCCTTTTACAGTTGCAATTTCCTTGGTAATGTATTCTTTTCGTTCATTTAATTGAATTTTTTTCATCTTTCTAAATTGCCTTTCCATGCTTTCTTGTATTTCCCTGAGTATTTTAGGACTTTAATTTTTAAATCTCTGTCATTTAACTCCAAAGTTTTCAAGCAATTAAATTTTTTTTCTAGAGATTTTTCATCATCTATCTGAGCTACATCTATGTATTTTGTATCCATGATATTTGATTTCTTTTTCCTTAATGACATTTGAGAGGGGTATTGTTAATAACACTAATAAGAGATAATTTAAAAAAGAAAATAAAAATTGAAAAGATACAGTGAAAAAATAAAAATTTTAGTATAAGTGGAACAAAAACTACAGTGAATGGGGAGCCAGAATTGAGGAAAAATAAAAAAGAGATAAAAAATAAAGTAAAAAATACACAAAATGCCACAAAGAAAAATATGAATGCAGAATAAAATAATTTGTTGATAAATGAGTATTGAATGAGAGAAAAAAAAAAGAGAAAAGAAAAAAATAATACGTTATGGTTTTTGAAATGTAACCCTCATAAAAATACAAGAGTAAAAAATGTTATAATGAATTTCAAAAGGAAAAGCAAAAATAATAAAATGGAAAGAAGATAAAATGACCAAAACTGAAAAAAAAATAAGAAATAATAAAAAATGTAATTTTTTCCTAGTTTTGAGAGGTAGCTTCTTTTTTTTTTTTCCAGAAGATGGCGCCGTACTACAGGTTTTGCCCCTGTGGGGCTCTTGAGCAGAGATTTGCTGTTGTGTCACTATGGCAATGATGTAGACTGGGCCTCAGTCCCATTGTTAGGTGGGCTTTCTAGGGTTTGCAGTCTCTGACAATGGGAGACTCAGTTTTCTAGGTGCCTCTCCCCACGTTTCTCCCTCTTGAGCTAGCAACCTGGGGACTTAGCTGTGAGGTCAGCCCAGACACTGCTTGCAGAGCAAGTGACTGTAAGAGTAGCCAGGTCATTTCTCCTATACCACTCAAAACACAGTTCTGTGTAAGGCTATGCCAACCAGAGCCACCAGCAAGAACTGGCAGGACTGGGACCCGATTTCAGATCAGGAGCTTTTCTAAGGGCCTCCGCACATGTCTAGCATGCCTCAGCATTCTAAGGTCTAATCTCCACAGGCTTCTCCCTTGTGCTCTGTTTGGTATCCCAGAGCAAGCTACGAACGTGCCCAACCTCCACGACTTCCTCAGTGCACACAGAGGTCCTCTCCTGCTCACTTAGGCACACAGCACCTGTCATCTTAGCCAGTGCTGGAAGTGAGGAATGCTCTTTGAGACCTGTATCAGCTCACAGAGGCGCCCCACCTGGATATGTCCAGGCCTAGGGATCCCAGCCCTTGTGCCCTTCATGTTCTCTGGTTGGAGAGCCAGGACCACACAGAAATGCTGGCTACAGTCCACACAGATATCCACCACTGACAATCTCGGGTCTATCCCTTCTGCCCATTAGTGTGCAGTTCACACCAGAAGCGCCAGGTGGAGTCACTCACACCTTACCCGCTATCGTGGATCTGGGAGTGCACAAAGCCACTCTGGTGCCGGCATTGGCAGGCAGTCTGTACTGGCAACCTCCATCTAAGCCTGCCACCTGTGTGAGCCTCATGTCTATGATCTCAGTCCAAGCCGGCGTGCTATCTCCTCTGCTTCAACTTCCACTCTATCCCAGCTTCTTCCCTCTGCCCCAGATCCTCCATTTCTCTAGGTTCCAAGCAAAAGCGGCTCTTCCTCAGATCAGTGAGAAAAGCGGAATACTCCATTCTTCGTCTTATTTCCATCAGGGTGGATTATATTCAGCCAACTTTTCGCCTAATCATACCTTTGTCTAGTGTGTTTATATTTCAGATGCTTCTGAGATTTTCTTTCTCTCTCCTTAGTTTTTGAATTTGTTGAAATTTCATGGGGAGATATTGGGAGCACGCCTCATGGTGCCATTTCTATGACGTCACTCCAACATTAACCTTTTAAGGTAAGCTCATTGGCTGCTAAAGTCTTATTCAGAGCAAAATTCTTAAATATGGCTCAATTTCAAATTTGGACTCTGGAAACTTTTTTACACCCATGCATTGCTCTCAGTGGCCTTGACCAATAATGGCCAACATGACTATATAGTACAAAGTTCACATGTTCATATTTACTAGAGTTTTCCTTAGTCTTTTTCTGGTTTTTGGCTTTTTAGTCCAGTATAAGACATTAGGGATAAAAAGTAAAGTATGCTACAATTTCCTTTAAATACATTTACAGTTACATTTTTAAGCTCAGTATGTGTATCTTGGAGGAGAGAAAGAGAACCAGAGCACTCAGATGGTTGTTGAAAATGAAATTCTTTCCTGTCGAAGTGTTTCACCAGACGATCATTAACTTGCAGGTGTGCAGTACCACAAAATTCACAAATGCTTGGTTAAACAAATAGACAGAAGACCATTTGGCAATGTTAAAGCTTTTCTACCCCTAAGGGTCTAGTGGTAAGAGAAAGTCACTATCAGGCATAAGATTTAAATGGTAAATACAATGATAAGAGGAGGTACAGTATAAACAAAAACATATACTGTTTGGATAAAAAATTAGGACCAACTTTTAAAAATTAAAATGTCATTTAAGTATGTAAACACTCTCAGTCTTTTTTGATCCAACTGCAAAATTATTCACTTTCAAATATGGATAACCTTAGAAAACTTATGAATTATTTTTCTGCCTATTTAAAGCATTTTATGATTTAAACTAAGCTAGAAATAATTATCAATTGATTGTAGTTGATTCTTTCACCTGTCAAGAATGTATTCAGCATCAAAAAATATATTTTGTATAGTATACAACATTTTATTTATTTTTTCAATATTTAGAGGATATTAACAATATATAACCATGTTCCAAAAATATGTAGCTGGTGGGAGGTAAAGGAGGTTATGGGGGAATAATGGTGATGGACAGAGACTTGAGGTGGTGAATACACATGCAGCATACAAATGATGTGTTGTAGAATAGTGCACTAAAAAGCTATCTAATTTTTTGTCACTACAAAAATTTTTTAAAAGGGCAGGGGCCTTTTTTGTTACAGAAGGTCCTACTTCCAGTAATTTCTGATAAGTAGTGGTCAAGTGTTTGAGTCTGGCAATTTCATATTTCAAACACAGAACTTATAAGGTATGAGGTCTTAGGTAATTTGTTTCCCTTTCTGTGTCTCAACTTCCTAATCTGTAAAATGAGCCAATTACTACTTATTCTATTAACTTGTTGGGAATCAAATGATAAAACATAACTAAGGAAACTATTAAGCTATGTAGAACAGAATATGCACTTTAAAATGTCCATTCCTTCATTAAGAAAGAAAAGGAAAGGGAAATTTAAAATAAACTAAAGTAAATTGTGTATAAACAATACAATTTTTATTCTAAAATTGGAGTCTAACAGTGTCACTACCATAATAAATACCTTTCTGTGGCATCTTCATCATTTACTAGATACACTCTAAAACCATGCTCTCAAAATGACCAGCTTCACTTGCAGTAACTTTTCTGGCACCCTTTAATTTAATTGCAATGAAATGTTGGTATGTTTTTGGACCTCTATAAAGATGATCTTTGTCCTTTTCCTATAAGATATCTTTTATACCTATCATCTTTTGTTTGGCAAATTCTCATTTGATGAGACTAAGGTGCTTCTTTATGATAATGTTGCTCCTCTAATTTATTTTTATATCACTGTCTTTTTTGCATAGACATTTTATGGTTAGGTACACTCAAATGCCAGCATTTATATGTGCAAAATAAAAATTTCTAACTCAAAGAGTAGCTGTAAAGATGAAACAAGAAAGAGCTTATAAATTGGTTAGCACATGATTTTTCAATAAATATTGCTAGCAGTGTCTATTCACACCCATTTTTTATTTCTAATGCACAGTACAATATATCAGTGTAAAACCTCTATAAATATTGGAATAAGTAAAATATTAAAATGTTAATTTAATAAATATAATTTTTTATGAAAAACAGCACATTTTACAAACATTAATGTCTTTGAGTGAATTTCATACATTTAAAAGTTAATGTATAGGTATCAGTACAACATTTTAGAAAACAAAAGGCTATTTTAAATTATTTTATTAGTATTAGTCCCCCAGATATACCTTTGTAAATATAGTAGGTGTAAACTCTATAAATATTAAAATATAATTGTTTTGCTAAGAAGTTTACAGAATCTTCTCAAAGTGGGCTTAAAATTGGATTGGGATGGCAGATTAGGCATTTACAGTTCTTGCTCAAAACTTTAAAATGTCAGGAAATTATCATGACAAGGCGGTGGCACAGTATATAGAGCGCCGGACTGGGATGCGAAGGACTCAGTTTCGAGACCTCAAGGTCTCCAGCTTGAGCGCGGGCTCATCTGGTTTGAGCAAAGCTCACCAGCTTGGACCCAAGGTCTCTCTTGAGCAAGGGGTTACTTGGTCTGCTGTAGCCACACAGTCAAGGCACATGTGAGAAAGCAATCAATGAACAACTAAGGTGCTGCAATGAAAAGCTGATGATTGATGCTTCTTATCTCTCTCTGTCCCTGTCTATCCCTCTCTCTGACTCTCTCTCTGTCTCTAAAAAAAAAAAAAAAAAAAAGCAGTTTTTTATCTGTCCCAGTGGCAGAGTATTCAAAAGATGGACGTCTCTTCTTTCTTTTTGTAGAATTTAGCAACAGTGTGGGTAACTGGGTATCTGTACTTCATCTATAGAATATAGATGATCATGTAACAGGTGGTGGTTCATGTAACAGTTTTATGGCTAAAGAGCTATTGAGCTGGAGAGAAAGAGATAAGAACAGGTGGATATTTGGTAGTGGTAGTAGGCAAAATTATGCAGAAATAAGAAAAACTGTCTGATCTCAATAAGTTAACAAAGCGAGTATTTTTTGCATCCTCAATGAGGGACTCTCCTCATCAGTTATTCAAGGACCTTAGAGGTTAAAATCCTCATTCTGACATGAGCTTTCATAATCTCTGGAACACTGGGAAAGGAACATAATCTCAAACCACTGGGACAGATAAAAAACTGCTTTTTTTTAGAGACAGAGAGAGAGTCAGAGAGAGGGATAGACAGGGACAGAGAGAGATAAGAAGCATCAATCATCAGCTTTTCATTGCAGCACCTTAGTTGTTCATTGATTGCTTTCTCACATGTGCCTTGACTGTGGGGCTACAGCAGACCAAGCAGTTTGGTTAATGTCTCACAGCTACTTCCAGATGCACTTCTATGTCACTTGTATTTCATTGATCAAATCAAGTCAAATGCCCACAACCACCTTCTTTGGGGTCATAATATTGCAATTATTCTCTGACTGAAGGACAGAGACATTGAAATTTTGACAAAAATAAATTTTTGCTTCTAGTTTTTTTTTTTAGTAACTAAGAGTCTAGATTTATTTATTTTATTTATTTTTTTGAGAGAGAGAGAGTCAGAGAGAAGAACAGTAGGGACAGACAACAGGTAGAGAGAGAGATGAGAAGCATCAATTCTTTGTTGCGATGCTTGACTGGGGGCTACAGCAGAGCGAGTGACTCCTTGCTCAAGCCAGAGACCTTGGGCTCAAACCAGTGACCTTGGGCTTCAAGCCAGGAACCTCTGGTTTCAAGCCAGCAACCATAGGGGCATGTCTACGATTCCATGCTCAATCCGGCAACCCCACACTCAAGCTGGTGAGCCTGAGCTTAAGCCGGTGACCTACGGGTTTCAAACCTGAGTCCTCTGTGTCCCAGTCTAACACTTTATCCATTGCACCACCACCTGCTCAGATAAGCATTATGATTTTAAGTTCATTTCAGATCACCCTTTGCATTCGGATATAAATGAAAATGCTCTTCAATAACTCATATTGTATCCATTCAAGTTAGTGGATCTCTTGTCAACATAATCTGATAACACTAAAAAATGTAAATCAAAAGTTAGTAAGGCCTTTATCTTTTATTTGTTCTTGACATTTTGTTTGAATAAAAATTATTTTAGAAAAACATAGAACTAGTCTACAGAATATTTAAAAAATGATTTACATTATTATTTAAATAAAAATATCTGTATGCAAATCATTCTATATAACATTATTCTATTGTACCAATATTGTCTTAGTCAAGATCTCAATAGAAGACAGATGCTGTATTTGTCTTGAATGAAGAAGAAGATATGAAAAAGAAAAGAATTTAAGTTGGGTTCAGTTTGGCAAGACTTTAAACCAGCTATTTATTTCATTCAAACTAAATTAATAGAAGGACTGAGATCCAAAATATCAGGTGTGACATAATGAAGGTGAATGTCACTCATAAAAATTTCTAAACATGTGAAAAGGGACCTATGATTGCATCTCAATATTAGAGGCTAGAAATACAACCATGAAAATAAAACAAAACAAAACAAAAAAAAAAACAGATCTAGCCACAATATTAACATATTAACAGAATACTCTGGAGGCAGAAAATATATTATTTAACTTGATAAGGTACTTATTTAAAGACTTAAAGTTGCTCTAAGAAAGATATTCTTCTGTGTAATAAATCTGAGATTTTCAATCCTAAAATTTCTCTTTTTCTATTTATCTCCAGAGTACAGGGTTAGGAGGAGAATGTGTCCATTTTCAAAGGAGTGTCCATTTCTTGGGTATGACCAGATAGAAACCATAGATTAGTTCTGGAAGCAACTGGATACCTGCATTGAAACAATTTGGAAAACTGTTCCAATGACTCCTATTGTATCCTACCTCTGGCCAGAGAAACAATGAATGTGAAATATTTTGGGCATTCAATAATTTTCTGATGTAAATATAAATGTAATAATGTCTTTACATCATAGTTACTGTGTATTGAATATATATTAATTTTTCTGTTGCTTTTGTTGTCCTTATTTTATGAATGCTGTTTCAGATTATGTACTTTCTTGGAAATAGAGGGAGAATTTTAGTTGATTTGACTTATTTGTCTGACTATGATTTGTATTTCCATGGTTATTATTGTGAAAAATATTTGAAACTGTAAGACCTTCTGGGAACTAATTGGCTGTTGCCACATTTCTATATTTTTATAACCAGTCTTGTTATTTCGATACTATTATTTGGATGGAAATGATGCAAAGAATATTAAATGTTTCGTTCTTTCACTTAAATGACTGCCAGATATTAAGCAATAGTAAGAATGTATTTACTTTGAGATAAAAAAAATCACAGACAGTGTTCAAGTGATCTTTACCACAAAAGGAAGAATATTCACTTCATTACACTCTTAAGCAAACCCATCTGTAGCTCAGATTTACTTTAGAAAAGAAAACAATTTAGAGGCAATACCAATCCTCTTTCTTTGTACAATTATAATGTACAAAAGATATAAATTTCTAAGATTTTTCAAAGTTATAATTGCCATTCAGGTTTATAGTAACACTTGTTAGAGAAGCATTTAGAAGAACTTATTCTCAGGATATACTGTAAAAGTAAAATTTCATGACATAACATCTGGACAGAGAGTCTAAAAAGTTGGAAACTAAAATCTCTCAGTAGAGGCCATCAAAAGTTTATCCAAATAAAATATTGTAGATTGGGGCCTCACCAGACAGTGGTGCAGTGGATAGAGCGTCAGACTGGGATGCAGAAGACGCAGATTCGAGACCCTGAGGTCGCCAGCTTGAGTGCTGGTTCATCTGGTTTGAGCAAAGCTTGCCAGCTTGGAACCAAGGTCACTGGCTTGAGCAAGGGTTTACTCCGTCTGCTGAAGGCCCACGGTCAAGGCACATATGAAAAATATTGTAGATTGGGTTAAATCACCCCCTTTCCTTTGTGGATTAATCACTTAGAAGAAAAGAAAAGTCTTTGGATACTTCAAAGGATTTTGGAAAGATGTTTTTCTTCAGGAAATTATTTTAAATTCTGAAACAATAAGTTAAGTTTACCACACTATCTCACACCACAAAAGGAAGAATAGTAGCTCCAACAGGAACTATATTGTAGCCAATGGTCAAACCCTTTCCCTCTACTCTCTTAGGCCTTGAAAATGGCTCTCAGGGACCCAAATTTACTGTACCTCTTCTATAAAAGCTCAAAAGGAACATCTAACTTCCTAAGAACATATCATATACCTACTAAATAAGAGAAGAAGGTTGAAAGCAGCTCCATTTCTTTAATGTCAATCAAAAATGAATGCAGAAGTCATAAACAACAAAAGAGTCAGAAGCTTGATGCTTCAGCAGTGACCACAGCAAATTCATGCTTGTGACTTAGGGGGTAGTTGTCTTCTGGAGCTTCCATGAGGCAATGAGCAATGGAAAAGGGTAAGCCCGTTTGTTCCCAGGGCTTCTCTAACTATTTTCACATTAGTGCTTTTACAAAGTTGGAAAGAAAAAAAATAAGTTTCTCATAAATTGCTCTCACATAAACTTTGCCTTGAAATGAAAAAAAAAAAAAAAAACATGACAATCTATGTAGTGGATAATATAAGAAAAAACATACAATATTTGAAACACTAGAGGAGATTTAAAATTGCATTAGGGACTCACCGATGCATCAACATAAAGACATCAGCTTCTTTCCAATGTGAATTGTTGATAAGAGGGTACTGGAACAAAAACAATCCTCAGGCACAATGATGTAACATGGGCGAATGAATCTCAATCCTACAGGGCAATTGGATAACTCATTGGGTAGAAAATGACAATGGGCTTTGGAAAAACCCAGAGATAGTACTATTTTAAGATACTGTTTATATCATATCCATAAAATTGAGCCAGAAATGTTTAGTTCTGAGCTTTTGCTCTAATGGATTAATAAGTAAACATATGAAATTAAAGGTTAGTTATATCATCTTGCTTTGAAAATCTTTCAGTATGGAAGGCTGAGATTATATAGTCCCATCTACTTATGCATCCATTCATTAATATTACCATAGGAAGATCTAGGAAATACATAAATAAGAAATTAAAAAATAACCTGTATAGTTGGCTCAGTGGTAAAGCAAAGGCTTGGCATGTGGAAGTCCTGAGTTCAATTCCCAGTCAGGGCACACAGGAGAAGCAACTATCTGCTTCTGCACACCTCCCCTTTCCCCTTCTTCCTCTATCTCTCTCTCTTCCCTTCCATAGTCATGGCTTGAATGAAAAAATTGGCCCTTGGTGCTGAGGATGGCTCTGTGGCTTTGACTCAGGTGCTAAAATGGCTCGGTTGTTGAGCAATGGAGCAATGGCCTTAGGTGGGCAGACAATAATCACCAGATGAGGGTTACCAGGTGGATCTTGCTTAGGCACATGCATGAGTCTGTCTTTCTAGCTCCCTGCTTCTCACTTGATTAAAAAAAAAAAAGAAAGAAAAATAAAGAATAAACAAAGCAAAGAAAACTTAGTTCTAAAAAAATTACAATGAAGTAAAGAGACACTGAATAGATTAATGCATATTTATATTAGATAGACAAAATAGAACAATAAATGACAGCTAAACTGAACCTGAGCGACAGCAAGAAAGTCACATGCTGATTACTGACCACATATTTTAGGAAGGGGAAACAAGGACCTACGATTGGAATAAACTTGGTTTATTAAAGAAGCAGTGACTAAACAACCACCACCACCAACAGTAACAAAAACAAATATGTTTAAAACTAATGAGCTGGATTCAAATATGTGAAACAAGGAAGCAAAATAAATAAATAAACACATTTTTGGTGAAGCCAAATTATTATCTGGACTGGGCAGAATTTTAATTGAAGGAGCATTCTATTTTTTCTTAATTTCCAATTTTTTTTAGTTCAAAGATGATTAAAAGATAAAGTTTGATTACATCAAGATGAGCTCAGTTGACTATATGCATCTTAGAAAATTAAATCAGAGCAAGCCTTGGGTCTGATTTTCTACACTATAGAATAGGTTGTTTAAAATGTCCATTTTATTTATGGGTGAGCAGACTATCAGAGCTGAATTATTTTAACCATGTTTATAAATCATCTGTTAGCATATAAGAATGTCAAGTCTAGTCGGGAAGCTAGAAAAATATTAGAATAGTGTAACAAGATTAGAAGGATAACCTTAAAGCAAAATGTTTCTAAGTGTGATGAGCCTACAGAAGTGCCTTCTTGATTACAAAGGTAAAGTTCACCTACAAAATGTCCTATGTGTGGAGATTATTAGGGATTATACAGGTGAGTTCAGTCTAATCACATGAGCCTTTAAAAGTAGAGAATGTTCTCTATCTGAAGGCAAAGAAAAAGAGAAAGCAGAGAGCTTTTCAATGTAAAAGGATTTGACGTCTTGTTGCTCACTCGGAGATGTGAAGCCCACATGTAAAAACATAGAGAGAGGTCTCTAGAAGATCAAAGCAGGCCCCAGCTGACAGCCAGCAAGGCAACTGGGAGCTCACTCTTACAAGCATAAAGAACTGGATTCTCCTCAGAACCACAATGAGCATGGACATGGATTTCCTATCAGAGTTCCCGGATAAAAGAGTTGGCCCACCAGCACCTTGATCTTGTCCTTGCGATACCCAGAAGAGAGAATGCAGTGAGCTCACCTATGTATGTTGTTTTTTCTTTGATTGTTGTTCAAATATTATGGTAAAGTAAAAGCTAAAACCTTATATTTGTTTCTTTCATATTGATAGGGGGAACTCAAGAGTTAAAATTTTAGTAGCTTGAGTAATGGTGGCTTTGGTATGTTCAGTGGGCATAATAGTCAAAGCAAGTAAGTGCTTTTTTCAGGAACTGAGATACCTGAATAAGCCTACAGGACTTAACCAGATCATAGAGTGATCCACCTTTGTGTCCCAGGGTATGGCAAGCAAAGCTTTTGTCCTCAAAGAGCTGAAAACAGGCTGACTATGATCCAATTAAATTTGAAAATGATCTGTAACTCTCCCTTGAAATTCTAAAACCCTTACCTGCCTATTTATCCCCTTATAAAAAGGTTGGTTAAGGAAAAGCAGTTAATATAATAGGATTTGCTAATATAACCCTTATCTCCTCAGATTGCCAGCTATCTGAACAAAGTGCCCACAAAGATTCAATCCTTGTCTCCACTTACTTGGCTGAAATGGTGACAGGCAGCCCAATTCTAATATCTGGGATCAATATATTTGTAGACCTCTTCCTTCCAGTTTTCTGTTTTCTTCTCCTTTAGTTTCTAACTTGAGACTATATCTCAGTTATTATTCACTTTTTAAACACTCTCTAATACTACAGGAACTGATTAAAGAATAAAAGTTTCAGAAGTCATCGTCCTGGCAACATTGATAAATAATAATAAAAAAATGGAATGTTTCACCAAATACAGCTGTTTTAGAAAATATTTTAGCATTCTGTCTATGCCCAATTTTTATTATTTTTCTTTAGGTACTAAAATTTCCCATTCCTTTCATATCCCAAAAAATGCTTATTCTAAATAAATAATAATTTATTTATGCATTTTGTCAAATAAACTTTATCTTCCTGTATAATGTTTCCAAATCACTGCATATTATTAAAATGATATTAATAAATATTTGATGATTTTTTAGGACATGAAAATATACAGAACAAAAATCTTTTAATTAGAATTCTGTAGACTCATTAGATTATTACAAGATAGCTTTGAATTGTATGCCAAGGAGTAAATACAGAATTCCATGTCATATATTGATAACTACTTCTATGTTTATGTTTTAAGATTTCAATTTTCACTTATTTTAAGAACTCCTATAGATAGTAAAATCTGTAACTATCTTATATATAGTTTTTAACCATTATTTAATTTTTTACTCATTCATTTGTTCACTTATTCACCACATATTTGTTGAGCATCTAATTTATGGTAGGCATTGTTCTAAACTATGGGGATAGAGTAAGAAGAAAAAACATGACTAAAACAACACTATCCTCCTTGAAGTCAGGTTATAATTGGCAAGGAATTACTTAAATAAATGTCACAGTGTAGCTCAAAAACAATTATACATGTATATTTCTACATAAGTGAATTAATTTATTTAAAATTATTGAAATTTTTACATGGCAACTGTAAAAAATAAAGTTTCAATTCCATCTTGTTTTTAAAAGTTATTAAAAAACAAAGCAAATAAATATATCTGAACATTAACCTAGAGTATAGTAGCAACAACTTACAAACTGCTTGACTTGAATGAGTAATATTTTTTCCCACTTTACAGCAGGAAAACGAGGGACAAGCCAATGTTAAGTAACTTGCTTGAGGTCACTCAGTGAACCTCAGTTGGGTCTGGGCTATAACTCAGAAATTCCCGATTCCCTGTGGTTGGGCCACAAGTTCATAGCTGCTGGCTCACAGCAGCTTCCGGAACAGAGCGAGTTTTCCTGTAAGCCACAGGGAGGAAGGCTGCCACATCAACACACATGTCTACAGAAACCAGCGAAAGTCAGCAACCGCAAGTTCTCTCTGCCTTGACCTTTCTGCCCACATGGAGGAAACTCACAGCAAGGTGGGTATAGCCAGGCGAAGAGAATCAGGACAGATAACTGGGGGAAATAAGATGTCTAGCATCCACAAGTGAAAATTCAAACTTTGCAAAGCCTGGAAACATTGACTTTTTTGGTAGAAGTCGTAAAATTGAATTTAGCATTGTTGATGGTTTTCTGAAAAAAATTTTTGCTTTTTTTATTAATCCCAAATGAAAAATGTACTAACTCCAAGTTAAAATTAGAGCCAGTTCATGAATGGCTGTGAATCTGTAGAGCTGAGTTGAGTGGGCTATCAACTTAAACAGGAGTGTGAAGAAAAATTAGCTTGGGTTCAGGGACAACTGAATCAATTCCAAACCCTCTGGCACACAAAGCAGTGTTTCCTGCTTCGGTGTATCGCAATACACTTGGGTGGGCTCAGAAACTGTGAGAGAAAAACAAAATTACATTCAAACCACTGAATTGCTAACATTGGACACATGAAAATCATGACATTGAAAACTTACATTACAGGGAAAAAAAGTATAAACAAAACAAAACATAAAAATCATACTCAGAAGACTCAATTTGCAGGGATAAGAGGCTCACCAGTGAAAGCCCTTGTCTGCTGCAGGGGCACTTAGAGCAAACTTTTTTTCCCAGGAGAAATGATATTCTTTATTTATTTTTTTAATAAAATTTTTTTATTGATTTTAAGAGAGAGAGAGAGAAAGAGAAAAGTATTAACTCATAGTTGCTTCACTTGAGTTGTTCATTGATTGTTTTACATATGTTCCTTGACCAGCGGTGCTCAAGCCAAGCCAGTGACCCCTTGCTCAAGCCAGTGACCTTGGGCTCAAGTTTTGCTCAAGATGATGACCTTGGGGTTTGGAACCTGAGATTTCAACACTCCAGGTCAGCACTCTATTCAATGCATCACCAGCAGTCAGGCAACATGGAGTTCTTTAGTTGGCCCCAGCTCCCTATCCCAGTCTTGCCGTGCAATTCATCCCTAACACACAGATATCTACTTAACAGGTATTTATCAGATATTTAAATGTTTAAATATTTAAATTTAGTATACACTTTCTTTTCTAAGTGCCCAGCATTAATTTAGGTACTGAGAAATCAGCAATGCACAATAGAGGAAGAAAACATCTTTGCTCTCATAGAGTGCCGTAATAATTTACACATACAAATGTAGAGTCACATCTACAAAGAGAGTCTGGTCTATGAAGTTCTGAAATTCTATATCACAGACTCAGAGTTAGTGATTTGGTTACAGAAAGTACTGAGCAGATTGTCCCAAAGCTCTATGTGTATAATGACTCAGCATGGATTGTAGATTTTGTTTGAATAGTTCTGAGAAGAAGTTACTGATGGAGGTTATCAGGGTAAAAGAAGTTAAAATCCTCCTAAGGATTTTTCTGACTTTGTCACTGAATGTGCCCAGTCATTTCTTTGGCTGATTATATTGAAGAATATTTCAAACCATAAATTACTTTGTGTCAATTATACTGAAAGTGTGGACAAACATCCTTTGGTCAATTGTATCACTTGTTCCATTTGCATTCATAAAAATGAAGGTCATTGTCCAAAATTAAAAAAATATGACTAAATATCTTGAAGTCATCATTCATTCATCATTTCCTGTGTTCAGCCTTCCAAGTTCTATTATTGGCTGCTTGCTTTCTTAACTCTCAACACATATATCACCTTAAAGACAAAATGATTTTCAACAGCATCTAACCTATCTCTCTGATTCCAAGGCCCGTTCACTACATGTATGATCTAGTCTTACCAATCCTTAAATACTAATCTTATTGAAGGTATCTGCTTAGAAAACTTCTGTAGGAGTTATCTAATGCATTGAATTTAAATTCCATTGCCTGGCATCAGTCTACAAAACACACACTGCCCCTTGCACATATACACCCAGTGTCTCAGACGAACTTTGCTCATTCCTTTACATCTACCTGGAATGTGTTCTGTACTCCTTTCTTTCCTCCCTCTTTTTTTCCTTTTTCCTTCCCTTTTTTCATTTCTTCCTCCCTCATTCCTTTCTTCTCTCCCTCTCTCCTTTATTTCCCTTCCTTCCTTCCTTCCTTCCTTCCTTCCTTCCTTCCTTCCTTCCTTCCTTCCTTCCCTCCTTCTTTTCTTGCTTCTTTCCCTCCTTCCTTCCCTCCCTCCCTCCTTCCCTCTCTCCTTCTTTCCTTCCTTCCTTCCCTCCCTTTCTCTCTCCTTCCTTCCTTCCTTCCTTCCTTCCTTCCTTCCTTCCTTCCTTCTCCTTAAGGCCCACCTCAGATGCCAACTCACTTTAAAGAGGCTTAATATTAATCATATTGATTGAAATAGAAGATAAGAAAATTAACAGTATCAATTTTTACCTTTTTTTAATATTGTAGAGATTGATAACACATTCCATTGCCAGGAAACAAGCACTTACAGAACTAGATTATAATAGTGCTATTTGGTTCAACCAAAGTAGAGGATGATTAGGTGATGGCTACTAAAAGTCTAGATGCACACTGTCTGTAAAAAAGAAATTACCTTTGTAGCAGTTTATCTTAAATCTGTGTACTCAAACATGCAATAATGGATATAATGGGTATTCACTCTTGAGGTTTTATTTGGTTTTGTTCTATTTTATAGTAAAGATTTAGACAGCAAGTATTCATTAAAAGGAGCTGTTTAAATTAATTAATTATACATCTGGAATGTTATCTGAATAGATAAATATAATGCAGTTATTTATTTAAATCACTAAATAAGGTTATTTTAAAAATAAGATTAAGTTTAATTTATCAGTAAAAAAAGAATAAAAATATTTGTTTATTAAAGTTGAAAGATATCCAAGATTTATTAATTGAAGAATAAGAAAAACAAAGCAAGGTGCTAAAAAATTAAATATATGCTACAATTTCCATAAATACTGAAGAAACTAACACTGTACATTTTCATTTACTTGTATATTCATATATATATATATATATTCTGAAAGATTACATCAGAAATTGAAAGCCCAGTCAGGGTAGAAGGAAACCTCTTCATTAAAATGTCCTTTTGAAATTATGAAATTTGAAAGTATATTTTTAAAAAGTACAGGTTTTTACTAAACACTCAGCTAAACTGTTTTCTCCTTGTCACCATACACTTCAGTTACTTAAAATAGGTATGATCTTTATTACTAAACACTAAATGTTACTTTAGTGTGATGATGACCAGGGTAGTTCAGAAACTCCGGGACTTGGTAGAAATTTCAAGAGTTACATGTTCTGGTGTCTGGAAAGGTTTTCAACCTCAATCAGTGATTTTTAGCACGTCTGCTCTAACAGGATGTGGCATGCAATAGATGGAAGACTGTCCATGCTTCCTGGACCATTGCATATCCAGGAATTTACCATATGTCAGTGAATTTTTCTTCATGTCGGTATTTTTACTTTTGAGATTTACTGAGTACTGGAGACACATTATTACCTCTTAAAATTCCCCAAACCCATAATGATCCTAATTTCCAAAAGAAAATAAAGATGAAGCAAAAAAATGATGACAGGACATTTGTTATGGAATCCATTACAATTACGATTGTAAAAGGAAATATATACATTTTTTGATAATTACTAATTCATGTAAAATTAAACGTAATCTCAGATATAAAGGAAAAATTTGTTCTTTGAATCATTTTTTCATTTTGTAAATATCCTTGAATCAAAAGAATTATTTTGTTCATTTGATTGTTTGTTTCATAGATTTTAAGCATACATGTATTTTCCAAAAAAATATATTTTTCATTTTCTATTAGGCTACTGGAAAATTATTGTAATCCTTTGGTGGTGTCATGTATTCTGGATTTGTCATATTTCTTGGAGTTTTTTTTTTTTTTGTATTGCTGTCTTTACTAACTGCCTTCAAGTGAGAAATTTCTTCCATCACCACTGCTAGAGATGCTGAGATTTCCTCAGACTGTCCCTGGATATACTTGCTCCACTCTTATTGCTCCTTCTTGTGGCAGAATTCTTAAGCTTTTATTCTTTCTCTGGATCCTGCAGCACACCAGGTCCAGGGATGACAGCCTCTCTTTTGTTTTTCCGAAGGTGGTGATATAACTCAGGTCTGTGGTCTCTTTCTGTCCATAAATGTCACTGAGTTTCTCTGTGTGCTCATTAGTTGTCTGCCAGAGCCTGCTTGCATTGCACGAGTGGAGCTGGCCATGAGGTGGGGTCTGTCATTAAGGCACGTAGAGCGCTGGGAGTGTGGATGGTTCAGCAGGGGAGATATATAGGTGGGGCATTTCCAGCAGCTCCTGAGGAGCCTTTTTAATGGATTCTGCAACATAATTTGGATTTGTGTCCCTTTAATGCCCTCTGACAGGTCTATATGCCATTCTCCTCTAGACCTTTTCTTCCCTCCCATTATGGAGCTCCTGATGGGATGAAAGAAAAATGAGCCTCTTTGGTCACATCCCACACAACTGGGGAAGCTGGATGCTCATTAACACATTCTCCTTTTCCCCATAGGAATAACCCGGGACTTAGAAATATCTTTCTTGGACTTAAGCTGTGCCATTTTGAAGACAGGTGACAGGAGTAAAACCAAACCATTCCTATTACCCAGCCCAGTTAGTCCAAACTTGCAAATTTTTGCTCTACAAGGGTGCTGGAATTTCTCCTCTGGAAACCTGAACTTCCAGAAAGGTTCTCTAGACTGTGAGTGATAGTCTGAGTCAGTGTTCTCCAGGGGCTCCTGGGCTGCAGCCAGGAGCAGCTGGAGCTGGTTCATGGAGGTCTGCAGGGGCTACACCAGGACCAAGGTCTGCCTGTGTATAACTCCTGCACAATACATCTCCTGGGTCCCTTGGCCTTTGATGCTGGCCCTACAACTCCCCCAAAGGCACTTTGTCCATAGCAGGGAATTTTTCTTGCTGTGGTTCAGACAAACAGTCTTATTTTGCCATGATAATAAACAGGAAATAAATACTTTGAAATGACTCTCATAACTATTCTTATTAAGTTTTGAACAATTTGTGTAAAAGACAAATAAGAATAGTTATATGGTTCATCAATTAGATTTGCTGCATCCTTAAATTATTGCCTTTGAACAAAAATCATGTATTCAAATAAAGATATGGGGCACCTCTGTTTTGTTTTGTTTTCATGACCTGTTGATCTTAACTGGACTCATTTATTTGTGCTCAGTTACAGTTAGTCTGGTCACTGGCAGTTGGCCAGCAGGACTAGAGCAGTTGTGCCATAAGTTTCTCATCATCCATGAGGCAAATCCAGGCTTTCTTACATGGTAGGTGAGTTTCCAAGCAGCAAAAAGGCAAACACGATGTGCAAGTACATTATAAGACTCTACTTGCAGGGCATTTTATAAGATCTCATTAGCCAAAGCAAGCCACGTGGCCAAACCTGATTGGAGGACTAGGGAAATCAACTTGTTGGGACAATTTGCAACATCACATTTGCAAGGAAAAGAATCCAGGAAAGAGCATGATTAGCTATTTTCATAGCATACCACAACCTGCTTTCTGGCTATAAATATTCACATACCAATTCAATGCCACATATGCTCATCCTCAACCCAGGACCTTCAAAAGTATTATGCTGTTACATCACCGGGCACAGTATTTCATCATTCATTTCAGTTCCAGATATTGGCCTTAGGTGTGACTCTTACTAATCCACAACAACAAATTATACGCATCCCCAACATACAATGGAATGACAAGGACAAGATAATCACAATAAAGACTCCCATTCACAGAGAGTGAAGAATGGAGAGCACATAATCAGTAGTACATAGATATCTAGGTAGGTAAATTTTATCACAACTACATATCTTTTCACTGTGTTCTCACATAGCAGATGGGATAAGGTAACTCTGTGTTCTTTTTGGTAAGAACACTAATCCCATTGATGAGGGCCCCACCTTCATGATTTAATCACTTCTCTAAGGCTCCACCTCCTAATACCATTACATTGGTGATTAAGTTTCAATGTATGAATTTGGGAGTGGGGGACACACATTCCTGCAGACCTTAAAAAGAGTCTCAGAGACATGTTTGAATGATATTTGGCTCCAAGACTCATTTTATTTGGAGAATTTTTATGCACTTTCAAGACTGGAAATAAGAAAAAATGTTGCATTTAGTCCAATTTTTTCTTTTCCAGGTATATTCTCTCTAAATCAAAATAAATATTATTTCTTTTAAATATTAAAAATATCAAGGTAGATATGCAAGATACTCAATATGGCAGGCACTTAATCAATATTAGTGTCCTCTATTTTTATGGTCTTAAACTAATATTTTGTGATAAACTGCAAAAAGTGGCCATGCAATTTTTTTATCTTTATATGCACACCCCATTACGAAATGACTTTGCTGTTCCTCTTATCAAAAAATGAGGTTTGTTTCTTCATTGTCTTAAATTTGGTCAGACTCTTGACTCATAGTATGTGGCAGAAGTGATGTTGCAGGATTTCAATGACAAGGTCTAATATAATAGACCTTATAATTAACGTTCCCATACTCTTAGAAACCACTCAACAACCAGTCCAAGACATCCTTGAAAGAGAGCTAGATAGTCTTACTGATAACTTAAAGCAACTTTCACATATGTAAGTGAAGTCATGGTGGACCAGCCATCACCCAACCAGCCTGATCCCCAACCACAAATGCATGGGTGATACCAGTTGCCTTCCTGTGAAGCAAATATGATATGTCTCAGCTGAGCCTTGCCCTAAGTGCAGACCTAAAATATCATCAGCACATATGTGTTTATTTTTTAAAACAGAGTATTTTTCTTTACAGCAAAAGGTAACTAAAATACATTTATAATACATACTTATTAAAATACATGTATGGTATTCTTCTGTATTAAAAAGGATGTCATATATTTTTCTCTTTGAACAGAGTTATTAAAAAGATGCAAAATGATAGTATATGCCAAAGCAATTTGCAGACCATGAATATTTTAAACCACTTTTATCACCTTATTATATTATTCATCATTTAATACATTTCTTACACAAGTGTTCTATGTCTATTTATAAATTAGTTGTTGATATTGCAATGGCCACTGAGAAAAGTTGGTACTGAAAAATATTTTAAAATTTGTGTAAGGTGTCAATAAAAATACTGTGGGATACATTTCAAATACAATATTATTTCTACAAGCAAAAGAGGTATTTAACCTAGTATTAGAGGGATAGTAGAAATATTCCTCAAAATAGCAATAACAATAACAACAATAATAATAATAATAAACAACTTATAATGTAGACTGCTTCTTTTGTGGTGGGAGGAGTCATACAGTAAGGGAGAGACACATTATTATGCATACTGCCATGGGACAGATTCAATCAATTGCACATTAAATAGCTGGCATAGACAGAATAGTGAAGGGTTCAAACGGTTAAATTAATACTCTTTTTCCTCCCCCAAATCAGAACTCATGAAATTACATATGTCTAATAATATAATTCAAAATACAAGTTTATTATTGTTAAAAGCTAGACTAGAGTTGAGACTTAAATATTTAACTAAATCTAAAAGCTTCCCACTATATTATGCAGTTTCTGCTTGAGTCACGGGCAAAACTAAGGCAACTATGGGTCCCTAGCACAGGGACAGAGCTCTCCTCACAAAGCTTATTGCAGGACAGGAGAGCAAATGTGGATGTATGTCCTGCAGTTGACTGGCTATAAAGGAGGGGAGAGAAAGGGTTGGTCCAGGTATGTTTAGTTTCTTCTCCCAAATTCACCAATTGCTCAAGTCATTTTTTTTTATCCCATGGAAAAAAGTGACAATCATAGGGAGAAGCCAGAAATGGTTTTTACACTGAAGTCCCATCCATTTATAAACATGAGTTTCAGGAAATAAAACTACCTTGTCAATAATACACATAATATATAAATATCCCAATGAAAATTGGGACAAAATATTTGAATTTACAAAACAAACCAAACAAATAGTAATAATAAAAAAATAATTTTAGCTAAGAAGAAGTATTCACTTGAAGATAACTACCACAAGTGTAAGCTGCTGTATATGACTGTATTCATACCCCCTAGACACCCTTTCATTGGTTATCTACCTGGTTTAGGTCAAGATGATGCAATCCTCTGATTGTCCAGGCCTGAGTCATTGGCCTACTCCAAACTCTGGGTAGCAATCAGCTCTAACAAATCACCAGCCATGGAGGTAAATCCAAATGTGTCTACCTGAAGGAAGAATGGGTGCTATATGGTTCAAATAACACATGTCTACTAAAACATTCTTTACAAGAAATCAATTAAAATTAAGCATGTTAAAAAAAATTAAGCATGTTAAAAATGGGACTGCAAATTGTTAAATATGAGAAACTGCAATTATTCTTTATAGAATCATAAAAAACAAAAAGAGTTACTAAAATTTTTAATTTAGATGTATTGAACACAGCTACAGATGTGTTGATTATTGCTAATATTTTAAATCATAAAACAATGGATTCTTTATGCTCTCATATTAAAATTCATATATCTAGAATATATCTTTTTCAAGGAAATGTAAATAAAATACATATGTATGTATGTTCCTATATATATATACATACACACACATAAATAAACAGGTATAATCTCATATATGTTTAAAAGAATTTTGATATTGAAGTTTTAAGAATCTTAAACATGTACTTACATAGTTTAAATATATGTTTAATTGTATATATACTGCTCACAAAAATTAGGGGCTATTTTAAAATGAATATGAAGCTATGAAATATCCCCTAATTTTTGTGAGCAGTATATTTATATGTATGAGTATAACATCTAAGTTGTGTTTTAAAGATACTGTGATTATCAAAGCCAAGTATTAGGGTAAAGAAGAATCCCATAAAATGGACTTCACTGAAACTATTACTTCCTTAAAGCTTCCATGTTGCCCTGCTCTGAAGATGTATCATTACAGATGTGTCATAGACATAAAGTTTCACTGACGAGTGACTCACAATTATATACCTAATGCAGGAGAAGCATATGTATTGAAGGCATTCCAGCCCCACCTCTACTTTTTATATGAAATTGGAATATATAAAACACCTTATAACTAATAGTCCTTTGATATAGATGATTCATACCAACACTGCTAAGTAAAATAGCATTTACAAGTCAAATAGTGTGAATCAGAAGGTGAAACTTTCATATACGAAATTTCCTCTATAAACTAAGAATAGCATATTCTGGCTGAGAGCAGGTCATATTTCCCTAATAGAGGTTGTAAACTTTTAATATCAGAGAAATACCATGTGGTTCATATCAGAAATATTTAGTTTCATTTCATTAAAAATATTTATACAAGACTTTAAGGTGTTTCTAGAAATATATGCACATTTTCACTACAGTAGATGTAATTTATCAACTAGATTTATTATCCTCTAAATAATTTAAGTGCCCCCAATAGGTCATTTTGATGAAGTAATCAAAGACCCAAATTAAACCTGCAGAAAACAAAATACGTGACAGATACAGAAACAGTATCCCACAAAGAATAACAAATGGTTTGTTTAGATGAATTATAGTCAATTAACATATAGTTGCATTAGTACATATTTCTTTAAGAAAATATAGCTACTCACAGAAACTGAAAAAAAATGTTTGCTTTACACATAGTGATAGCAATAAAGAAATTCTCATTCTAAGACACCAACTTTGGCTACTTTGTCAAATTTTACTTACTACCTAATTTATATATCAGCTCTCTATTTTCACAACTTTTATGTTTTAGGAAATCTTTGCTTTATATTCCAAGGTGAAAACAGATGTCATAAACTATAATTTCCCTCCGTTTCTGTTTCTCCTACTTCTACAGTTACCTCAGTAGTGCTTAGACTAACTTCTTTAGTAGAAGAAATGCTCTTTTATGTGCACCTGGATTCCTTCACCATTTGCTCTATGCCATTTTGCTTTTTGCCTAACTTAGATTAAGTTTGTATTTTTAATTCTGTTTCTCCCTATGAATCATTTCCAACAATGAACGTGCTCAACATTTTTTAAAATGAAAAATGAAAATCTAATAAATGCTCTTTCATTCACCTAACCTCTACTTCATAGTACAGTCTTTCCTTTCCCACTTCTTTCCCATATGATCAAATTTCTTGAAGAAATCCAGATCAGACATTCTTACCCAGGTGGTCTGAGGTAGCATTGGCTTGATTAAGGCCTCTGCACATAGCAACCACCTAGGCTCTAGAATTTATCCCATGGCCTTGAGCAGTTTTTAACTGTGTTGTTTGTAGATGGGATGGCTTTACAAAACATAAAGAAGATGGCAGAACAGAACAAATCATGCTGATGCTGATCACAAACTTGTCAGATAATTTATCGGGAGAATATGATTGAGGGGTTGTGAAAGCCAGAGATGTTCCCCTATTGGTCCAGCCCTCAAAAGGACGGACTGGTCAAAAAACAGAAAAAACATCTCCCATCCCAAGCAGCACTCAGATTTTTGCTCTCATAAGCCATTGGGCTTGATTACTAACACTGGTCAGTCGTGGTTGTGGCTCTTGAGAAGACAGATGCTCATGTTGGAAAAACTTACCCCTTCCCATTCCCTACTCCTACTCTCTCAGTCTCTAGCTTTCTCTCTTTATCACTATCTCCATCTCCATCTTCTTATTGCTGTCTTAGAATGGTCTATATTGTTTCATGATTTTAGCCCTTTTTACATTTTTTTCTATCTCCCTTTCTTCTTTTTTTCCACGTAACAACTTTCTATTTACTTTTCATTTCCCATTTGTGCACTAAAGCTTTTCTTTTCTTCTCTAACACACAGCCTTTATCAACACATTACATTTAACACTTAGAGAGAGTCAGAGAGAGGGATAGATAGGAACAGACAGACAGGAGCAGAGTGAGGTGAGAAATACCAATCATTAGTTTTTCGTTGCCGTCACAACACCTTAGTTGTTCATTGATTGCTTTTTCACATGTGCCTTGACCGGGGGCCTTCAGCAGACCGAGCAACCCTTTGCTGGAGCCAGCGACCCTGGGTCCAAGCTGACGAGCTTTGCTCAAGCCAGATGGGCCCGCACTCAAGCTGGTGAGCTCGGGGTCTCGAACCTGGATCTTCCGCATTCCAGTCCGACGCTCTATCCACTGTGCCACTGCCTGGTCAGGCTACACTTAAAACTTTTAACCGTGTCTCTCCTATGCCATAAGCAGTCTATGACAGAGAACTGAGAGGACTGAGAACTGTATTTGTTGACTATGTGGATTTTATATTCAGTACAAATTAAATGTACACTATAACTTTCAAAAATTCAATGCATTTATCTCTAGGTTAAAATAATTTCATTAAGATAATTAGTGCTAATGCCTGTTTCAATTTTTAGCTTTTAAGTTACTGTAAAATTTTATGTTTACCTATTAGATATAAAATAAAGTTATATAAGTTTAACATTAAATTTTAGGAAAAAATTAAAGCCGTTGAGTTGAGAGATTTATAAATTGCCAATTCTTTAATCTTAACTTTCTCTTTAAAATATCACTACATGAATTCTGGCAATAATCTTATTTAAAGAGCATTTGCAGAATAAAAATATTTTACATTTAACTCTTCTCTTATAAAAAATTAATTCTTATAGTATTTTATTCTTATTTCTTCAAATGGATATTAGAATGAAAGTCACATTCTTTTTGACTATATGTAAGTTCTTATTGACTATATTAGTGTGGAAATCAAAAGACAAAATTTAAAATGCTTAGCTTTATGTTAATGATTCAACAGATTATTTATTGGGACAAAAGCATTTTTAAAATTATTTTCTAAAGAATTATCTCACCTTTGAAATACGGATCCATGACTTTATATATACCATGATTCTAAGAGGAAGAAGTGAAAAATATGTAATAGGAATGGCTTGAAAGATGAAATTCTTCAAGGTAAAGATAAATATTTTCACAGGACTAAAGAGCTGTTTTGTTGGTTAATGCTCCCATGTGCATTGCCACTATGCATTTCTACTCAATTCTTGAAACACACACACACACACACACACACTCACACACACACACACACACACACACACACAAACTTTTTGAGTTATTCCTTTAATGTGCCATATAGAAAACTAGTACTTTTCTCTAGTGGTATGTGTAGCCTAATTACAGAAAGAGAAAAACACAATGAAATTCAAAATAATCACAGCTATATCTTATGCTTAGAAAATTTAATCCAAACAGGGTAAATCATTTTGCAGAAGTTAGAATTCTCTATTAAAACCATGTAAAAACTGTATTATCCATATATTTGATCAGTAGACTCCTGCAAAGTGTGTCAGCATTTCAGTTGGTTTGCAATAGACCTGAATGACCACTTTGATTGTGTGGGGATGCTGCAAATAAGTTAATGTCTGTATAAAAAATAAATCAATATATAATTCTGAAAATTACTTATTTCAAAATACCTCATTATAAAAAAATGATCTTGGCAATATCAGATAATGTATAATAATTACAAACAATATAAGTAGCCTTTTGTTACAAAAAATAATTCTACATTAAAGGATTTAGAGAAATTTTGAATTAAAGTCCTTTAGGTTTTAATTAGTTACCTACCTCATCTTTTTATAACTGTGAAATGGAAAGTAAAATCAATTAAGAAATACAGAACCTTAAAGTTGTAAAATGACGGATATTAAAGCAATCTGCTTAAACAAGAATAGGTAGGTAAAAGCAAAAATTAGATGTTTTGCCAACTAGCAGAAACCACAACAGCTGTGAATGAAACATTAGTCACAAATTTGAGGTTCTGTCATTCATTCTTCAACAATGTTTAGTTTTTAAATTGTGTGAGCTTGTTTTGATTTGTGGGTGTTTTTATCCAGGAGACAAATTGGTTCAATGATAAAATATTCTAGCTAAGCAAAGCCTTTTTTATATAGAGTTACAGAAGTTAGAAAATCCAAATAAAATAAACAGAGCTCATTCAAGTCTATTGTTAAACTGATGATGGCTCATTCTAACATCTAAAAACTCAAAGAGCTTAGAGGGGATCTGTATAATTGTTCACATCTGGGGATAATGAAACTGTATAGAATATTAGATTATAGAGTAAATCAGAAATAGCATGCAAGAATTCCAATAAATAAATTTGTTCTATATTCAAAGTTTTTTCTCATACTGAGAATTACAAAATTATGAGAAAGAATAATCATAAAGAAAAACAGAACCAGTTTTAAAAAAGATTTTAGAGCTGGAACATAGCTTAAAACTTAAGCAAACCATGACTACTCTTGATTTCAGACTTAAGTACTAGTTTCAAACTTTAACTCTTCTTGTACCTATAATGTTTGAAAGGATATAAAATTGATTTACTAGTATATTTAGCATTAATGATTTTACCTTCAATTCTTAAATTTCGGTAAACCTTTTTTCAACTCATCACGTAATAAAGGAATTTAAGGTTGTTTATTACTAAAGAATGTCAAATAATCAAAGTAGTCATCAAATTTTTATAACACTTCAAGAATCCTAGTATGTTTCAAATAGTCAATTGATAAGCAATACACCGATTTGGAAATCTTGTTGATTGATAAAATAATTATTATTTAAAACATTGTTTTCAAGACTGGTGCATGTGGTCAAAGAAAAATATATCATTCCCTTATCTTACACAAGTTAATATATTTAGTACCAAGAAATTTTCTGCTCTTTGAATATAACTTGAGCAGCTGTGACTTGTGAACCCACGCTGAGAGATTGTTATTAGTTTCCTAATAAGTAGGTAAATGATGTGGAGGCAGGCAAAGACATAACTTGGCACCAAGCTTCTTGTTCTTTGTGTACATTCCCCATACCCATTCCACTTATCTCTCATACCAGTTGGCATAACCTGCAACTGCACCTGCTGTGTTTTGAGTTAGTTTCTTAGGTATTCTGTAACAAAGTACCATTAAATGAGTGGCTTCAAAAATCAGAAATTTATTTTCTCACAGTTCCGGAGGCCAGAAGTTCAAAATTATGATATTGGCTGGGCCACACTCCTTCCAGAGAATAATCTTTCTTTGCCTCCTTCAGCTTCTTCTGGGTCCTGACATTCCTTGGCTTGTGGCAGCATCACTTTAATCTCTGCCTCTACCTTCACATGACCTTCTTCTTTGTGTTTTTGTGACTCTCCTCCTCTTATAAGGCTACAGGTTTTTAAATTTAGGGCACATACTAAATCCATAAGGATTTCATTTCAATATCTTCAACTAATTACCTTTGAAAAAATTTTATTTTCCAAATAAGGTCACATTCTGGAGGACTTGAATTTTTCAGGGACAATCTTAAACTGTTCAACATATTCCCTTTCTTCTCAATTATTCAGAGTTGATTCAACATAATCCTCCAGCTTCCATGTATAGCTTCAAGTCTTTATGGAAAGCAAATGTCCACCTTTGGCAAGGGACTGTATAAGTTTTCCACTTATAAGGAAAAATAAACACTTTAATTTATACCATCCCTCTATAGGAATAGTAAGCTATGGATTTGGCTGGTGTTTGGATTCCACATTTCAAGAATTCTTACGGTATGATGGAATGTGCCAGTTGGCAGGCTTGCAGAATTGTAGCTTCTAGTGCAACAGCTGCATCCTGATATGTGTCCCCAAGTAAAAGAGCAACTCAAGAGCAGGAATTCTTAACTGCTTCCAAGATAGACTAATGGAAGAAAGGAATCAACATAGTTGGGCATGAACATCTGTTCCTGCTGACATCAGTGATGATGTTACTTGGCAGGGCATTTGTGTCTGTGTTGTGGAAGAAGAATGAGGAGTCAAAGCACCCCTAGGAAACAGTCTGAAGCCAAGTGTTATGTGGTAACATTTTAGGAAAGGGTGCTACACAAGGTCAACAAGTTTAAGGGGAGAAAATGACATTCAAGGTGGCCTGTTACTAAGCTGCCCACAAGAAATATAGCTGTTTGCCAAGTGTTGGAGGGTGTGTAGAGAGGTTATTGGAAATAGTTTGCTTGGGATGTCCCTTTGAATAAAGGGTGGTGGTTAGCCAATATAAAAATATAATACATTGGTTCTTCCATTTTTGGTGAATTTTACTGACCAAATTTTACCCCAATGGTCTGAAATTCCAAACACTTCTGCATGGTGTTATCTGGTCCTCCCAACAGTAACTAAGGAAGCCAGATTCTTTCAGGTTCAGGTAGGTCTACACTGGGCACTGTAACTCCTATTGCTTCCCCCATGACAGGTAAAACAGAATCTGTGCTATTGTCTAGCTCAGGGTTCCCCAAACTACGGCCAGTGGGCCGCATGCGGCCCCCTGAGGCCATTTATCCAGCCTCCGCTGCACTTCCGGAAGGGGCACCTCTTTCATTGGTGGTCAGTGAGAGGAGCACAGGATGCATCGACACCCATAGTTCCCTTTGAAATACTGATCAGTTTGTTGATTTAAATTTACTTGTTCTTTATTTTAAATATTGTATTTGTTCATGTTTTGTTTAGTTACTTTAAAATAAGATATGTGCAGTGTGCATAGGGATTTTTTCATAGTTTTTTGTTTATAGTCCGGCCCTCCAATAGTCTGAGGGACAGTGAACTGGCCCCCTGTGTAAAAAATTTGGGGGCCCCAGCCCCTTGGTCGGCAAACCGCAGCTCGCAAGCCACATGCGGTTCTTTGGCCCCTTGAGTGTTTAGCAAAGGCCAGCTTAGGAGTACCTTAATTAAGTTAATAATAATCTACCTACCTATATAGTTTAAGTTTAAAAAATTTGGTTCTGAAAAAAAATTTCAATCATTGTACTGTTCATATTTGGCTCTGTTGACTAATGAGTTTGTCGACCACTGTTCTAGTCCATGTGGTAAGGAGGCTGAGATAACCAGTGGCGCTATGAGATGAGGCATGGACACTGATGTAGAACTAAGACTCTACATTGAGGAAGACGCAGAGGCCTGGGGGGAACAGGTAGAAATGGGCAAATGCTTTAGGAAACCGCACAATTCAATGGTTATAAATAAGGGACAACTTTTAGTCAATTGCTCAATTCTTATAAAAATGAGCAGAGCAGCCTGACCTGTGGTGGCGCAGTGGATAAAGTGTCGACCTGGGAACACTGAGGTCGCCAGTTCAAAACCCTACAGTGGTCTGGTCAAGGCACATATGGGAGTTGATGCTTCCAGCTCCTCCCTCCTTTCTCTCTCTCTCTCTCTCTCTCTCTCTCTCTCTCTCTCTCACTCTGTGTCTCCTCTCTAAAATGAATAAATTAAAAAAAAATTTAAAAAAAATGAGCAGAGCATGTCATATGAAAGAGAACTCTCCAGATTAATGCTCTAATAATCAGAATTGGTAGACAATCTAGTTACTGAGTCTAAAATACTTACTTTAAATAAATTCTTACTCTGTTTACTGAATCTTGCTACTGGGATATCTCATTCAACAAGAAATCTCTTCCCCAGAACACAGCAGGTGCTCCTCTAAACAGATAGTGTCTTATTTGGTCAGTATGGAATATCAAAACAAATTATTGTAGACCAGGTGGCTTAAATAACAAACATCTATTTCTCAAAGTTCTGGAGGCTGGATATCTGAGATCAGGGTGCCAGAATGGTTGTCTTTGGTGATGACCCTCCTCCTAGTTCAAGGATAACTATCTTCTTGCTGTATTCTGAAAGAGAGAGAGAGAGAGAAAGAGAGAGGAATACTGTCTCTTCTTATAGGGACACTTATCCCATCATGAGCACTTTACTTTCATGAATTAAATGCCTTCTAAGGTTCTCATCTCCAAATGTTCTTACATTGGGATTATGGTTCAACATATGAGTTTTTGAGAGACACCAAGATCCAGCCCACAGCAGAGACCTCTGGCATCCATGCTTATGTTTTCTTGGATTTGTACTATCTCCTGGAACCATCATCTACATATTACAAAGATTTCATCTCCATCTATTCTTTCATCCTCTCTCCTTTCCTTTTCTTCTTCCTGATGCTGACCTGTGTTAGACATAACCATTACACATTAAAAGAGAATAAGGAGATATGATGACTAAATACAACTTGGTATCCTATATTAGATCCTGAAACAGAAAAGCAAAATTTATTAATGGGAAAAAAGTGGTAACATCTAAATAAAGCCTATAGTTTAATTAAAGTGCTGTGCCAACATTTATTCACGTTAACACAAAGGAAGTGGATAAAGAATATACAGGAACCTTTTGCTCTATCCAATGCTTCCACAAATCTAAAATTATTCAAAAACAAAGTTTAAAAGAACAAAAAACAGAAAAGCAATTCTTATATTATTCTCCTGTGGCTGCTGGAACATATACCATAGACTAGAAGGCTTTAAACGATAGAAATTTATTCTTTCACAGTTCTGGAGACCAGAAGTCTGAAGCAGGGGGTTGTTCAAGCTGCATTGCCTTTAGAGGTTGTAGGGGAGAATCTTTTTTTTTTCCTCTTCTGGCTTCAGGTGGTCCCTTGCTTGGTGGCCACATCACTCCAATCCCTGTTTCAGACCCCTCATCTCTCCTTTTCATCTTCTCTTTGTGTCTCTCCTCTGTGTTCCTCCTATAAGGACATTTGCTATTGGATTTGGGACCCACCTCCATAATCCAAGATGATCTCCTTATCTCATGATTCTTAACTTTGTTACACATATAAAGATAATTTCTCTAAATAAAGTAACATTATATTTTGGGGCAGTGATCATTCAACTCAGTATAACTCCCTACCTAACATGGCCAGCATTAAATAAGTCAATGTTAGAATCTTTTTTTTTAATAATGTCCTCTAATAACAATGATTAATCCAAGTTTAGGCATATGAACAAATCAATTCTTTTTTAGGCTGCCCACATCACCTGCTTGGTGGAGAAAGTTTACAAAGAAAAGAATCAAGCTTACTACTAGTGAGAGGTAGAATTGAGAGTCAGAGAAAGAAAACTGCTAATAAGTGCCTGGGTCCTTAATTCAGTATCCTTATGTCTTCCACATTTATTATGTAACATGTTGCCATAATATTCAGTGGACCTTAGGCATTTCAACTTGAAAAGTTCTGATTGATAAATATATATTAAGAGACATTGTCAAAGTCATAATATTTTTCTTAGCTTAAACAGTTGTTTCCAATTGAGAGTACAACTGGAAAATGCACCTGTTATATAAATCCATGCCATCTGTCACATTTATTCTAGAAGCTAAAGGCCCTCTGAAAATACATTGAAAATAATTTTCATGATGAGAGTATATTTGATTTTCAACTTCCCTTGATGCTTTTACAAAAAAATAAGATGAAATATATTATCATACCTTTTAGGTCTATAACAGCTATAAATAACAAGAGACATCTAATGGTTCTACTAAAACTTCAATGTCTATATCAACTAAAGATATGCACTTCAAAAACTTATGGCAATATAGATTAAGTTTTGGTTGGTCAAATTCTTCTCAAAGAAAGGCCTGTTTTCAAGATTGACCCTTGGTAGGCTCCTGGGATCTGAGCTCTTGAAACATTCTGTCTGACAAAGGTGTTGTTGCATGTCTGAGGCCTTGTAATGCTGTACCAGTTTGACCAATAGTTTATACTGTCAATGTGAGTTATGGAGAATACCTGCTTTTTCTCTGATAGGTTGAAGATTAATGTGAGAGCTGTATACCTCCATGCTTGACTGTCAGTATAAACCCTCAACAGCAAGGCTCAGGTGAGCCTTGCTGATTGTCAGCACTTCACACATCACCTATCATCGCTGGGGAAATAAAACATGTGCCCTGAGCTTCCACCAGGGTGTGTGACCTGACAGCTGCCCCTTCCTTCCTTACTTTCTTCCTCCATCCCTCCTTTCTATCTTTCCTTCCCTCCATTTTGCACAAATCTCACCTTCTTAAAGAGGCTACTGTGACGACTCTTATTAAATACAGTGACTATCTACACCCTCACATCTGACCTTCCAAAATCCCTCACTCTGTTACAGTTTTGTTTTTGCTCCTAAGCAGTGAATCATTTACTTATCATGCTTACTGACCACTGTCTGCCCTCATCACTTGTGCAAACTCTGCACAAGCACAGAGCCTTTTGTGTCTGCTGCTCTATCTCAAGGAGCTTCTCACAGAGGCACGTAGTACAAGGAGGAACATGTGCTTAGTAGCTATTTATTCAGGGTGACGATTTCACTCTTGGCTAAATCACTTATTTAACTTTAACTTTTTACCTTTCTGACAAAAACACACTAGACAGTTTAGACTTAATAGAGTAGTACACAAAATAAGTTGTTTTCCCTTCATATTTTTCCAATGAAAAGTTTTATAATTATTTGTTTAAGCCAGTGGTTCTTAAACTTTTTTGAGGTATCGAACCCACCAGTTTCATATGTGCATTCACCGAACCCTTCTTTAGTGATAAATAAAATATGATTTTTTTTTCCAAATTCAAGACATAGGTATATGTTTTTTTACTGGTGCACAAAATGAGCCGTGCATGAACATCACCTTGCTCAAAGAACAAAACCAACAAAGTACATAAACTCACAACAAATTACAGTATTACTTTATTCTGGCCTCTGTGGCAGAGGCTTCTCTGAACCCCTGAGACCAACTCATCGAACCCCTAGGGTTTGATAGAACCCAGGTTAAGAACCACTGGTTTAAGCTTTGTGGCAGGCCTTGTCACATTTTCAGCTCAGAAGTCATAAACCAAATATCCTCGTTCAAAATTATGTATTTTTTAGATCAGACTCAAAGGTATGATATTGGCAATCAACATGTACGGTGTTTTCCTGGGCCCATTCTCACACACATCAATTTCTGTTCACAATCGACAGCATAAATTTCACATTGAGGGGAGTTTTTTTTTTTTAAGTCACATAGTAAACCCCTCAACTCAATATACCTATCGATTTTGTAACAGAAACTTAAATATATGTAACTCCTGAGATATCAGAACTGTCATTGCCCAGAAAGTGGCAGGCTTGCATTTCCAAAAGGATACTTACCCTGTCACTGGAGGGTCTGAAGCCTTGACCAGTAGAGGGCACCTGTGACGCTTCAAAACCGGTTCCATGTCCTGACCATCATGAGAGATGCCTTACTCATTTATACATAAGTTATTGTTGCCTTCAGCCTATTTTTATTTCCTTTCTAATTATCCAGTATTATTTATTTTTAAATACAAGTAATATATGAGAAAAAAGTAAACATGTACAAAACAAAAGAAGATAATCACTGATACCATTAGCCAGAGATAGCATAATTCCTATTCATGTTTGATGCTATTATGTCAAGTATATATATGTATATAAGTTCTGCTAGTTTTTCAAAAATTGAATTATTGAGTGAACAGTATTTAATAATAATAATATATATATGTGTATATATATATATATATATATATATATATATATATATATATATATATATATATATATATATGAAGAGTTTGGAATTGTCTCTTGTCATGCCTGGAAGTGTTTAGAAGAAAAGGAAGAAAACCCACATTGATGGGGTATTTCAAGGGAAGAGGAACCAACTGAAAGAACAACCAGTTTCTAAAGCTGGAAAAAGCTGAGCATTACAATACATAAAATAGTACGGGACCACAGTGAAAGGTGTAAAATAAATACCTAAGTCCATATAGATACCAATACAATGATGGAATAAATTACTAAATGTGGAAAAAGTGATAAATCTGATATGTAAGATACCCCATAATTAAAATACCTCCTTTCCTTAAGTGTGGGTTGTGCCTAGTGACTTTTCCAAAGAATACTGAATAGAAAAAGGGGGAGGAACATAACTTTACAGTGGAGGAACCTGACAAACATTACCTTAGCTAAGTAATCAAGGTCTACATCAACAAATCCAGTTGCTAGCATGTATACTCAATGCTTGATAATAATGTCTATTCCCCTGCTAATCTATAGTTTAGAGGAAATGAGAACTTAAAAAGGTTAAAGGTAAATTTCCAATAAGTTTTATTTATTTATTAACTATGTGGAGAAAGCTATGAATCAAGAACTAGAAAAGGCAGGGAATAGCCTCTGCCCTGGAGCCTCCAGAAAGGAATACCATCCTGATGACACCTTGACTTTAGTCCAGATCAGACTTCTGACATCACAACTGTGAGATCAATTTGTATTGTTTTAAGCCACTAAGTCTGCAGTGCTGTATTAAAGTCACTGTAGAAAACTAAATCTCAGTAACTACATCCTTGTGATCCCAACCTAATATAGATTTTGTTTGTGTTAAGTTTTGCACTGAAAAAATATTAGTATAGTTATTCAATTCACATACACACAATCTTTAGTTCAGCTGACCCAGACACATCTTATTTAGTCTACACTTTACATTACTTTCAGAATAATGTTTCTGAAATTATAACCATGTTACTCTAAGGCTTGAAATCTGTACATACTTCTCCAAAGTTTGAAATTTAAAGTTTGGAAATTCAATCATGATCTTGTTCTGTGTGTGTGTGTGTGTGTGTGTGTGTGTGTGTGTGTGTGTGTGTGTGAGACAGAGGCAGAGAAAGGCACAGATAGGGACAGACAGACCAGAAGGGAGAGAAATGAGAAGCATTAATTCTTCATTGCAGCACCTTAGTTTCTTATAGATTGCTTTCTCACATGTGCCTTGACGGGGGTGGAGAGGGTGAGGGGGCTACAGCAGATTGAGTGACCCCTTTTTTAAGCCAGTGACCTTGGGCTGAATCTTGCTCAAACTAGATGAGCCTGTGCTCAAGTGGCGACCTCGGCATTTCAAACCTGGATCTTCTGAGTCCCAGTTTAATGCTCTATCTACTGCGCCACTGCCTGGTCAGGCTTGAGCTTGTTCTTTACTACTTTTTCAATATCATTTCCCACCACTCACCAGTGTGCTTCTCTTCAGCTGAACAAACCACTTTACATCGTCAGAACCCCTCATGTATTTCATGCTTTTGTGTTTTTACAGTTCCTGTTCTTTGCAAATAAAATGCCTGCCTTCTTTTATTAACTATTTACTTTCTTTTTGGCTTTCAAAATTCAGATTATGCTTTTTTTTTTCAGGAAGCTTTCCTTGATTGTCAGTTTGATTAGATGTCCCTCTTTGCTCCTCTATAGTTAACTTTATATCTTTCTTCCATTGTCCTTACAACATTTAATTTTGGCATTCATTTATAAAAATATCTCCACCTAGAGGGAAAGATAGGAGCCATATTTTATTTATTTTATTAACATTCCTGGCACTTAGAATAGTTGAAAATAGTAGTTAAGTTTTTCATAAGTAGATTTATAAATGGATACTTAATGATAATTATTTAGCAGAATTCAGGTTTTGAAACCAGCCTCTCATTATGATGATAACCTACTGTGGCTGGTAACAAGACTTCCTCTAGATATCTTCTCTTTATTTAAACAAGGGCTGATACTCTCAAATTTGTTCTAACTATACTCTTATTTCTTCAGAGTTCTTGGACATGGATATAAGAGTATTGGAAGTCTAAGCAAATAATTGTCCTTATACTTTGCTCTACCCACTCCTAAATACCAGTTAGTAAATGTCAATTTAACCAGTGATTATTTACTTTCCCTTGGAACTCTGCTAATAACAACTTAGGTTGAAAGCGATTAAGAACAAATAAACTTTTCTTTGTATACATTTGAAGCAAAATAAATGCCACATATTTTTAAATTTAGAACGTACTGTAACGTTTTTTTTATTTTTGAAAAAGTGAGATCAAGTCCAAATTAGTAGAATTTGAAGCATTTTTTGAAAAATCTTGGCAAAGAAAATAATAGTCACAATAAACAGAAACAAGCTATTTATTCATGTTAAAATATAGATGAATCTTAAAATACAGTATGTCAAGTTACTAAATGGAATAAAAAACACCAGACCTAAAAAGCTATGTACTTCATGAATCCATTTACATAAGATTCTAGAGGAAATAAAACTATAGGACTGAAAAACAGATCAATGGTGGCAGGGTTTGGAGGAATGGGGAGAGGAGTTAATTATAAGAATGTGTCACAAGAACATTTTGAGGGTGATGGAGCTCTTTCATATAAAATTAAGAATATATGCTATATATGTTTGTCAAAACATATAAGACTATAGAACATAATGATAATTATTATATGCAAACATGAAAAATATAAGTCAAAGTTTAGAGAAAAGAGAATGCAAACTGCAGCAAATGAATCTAACTGTGTTACAAGTAAATCACATTAATTACACAAAGGGAATGGAGAAGAAAGCTATTTATGGCGACTTTGGAAAAGAATATTTTAGAAGAATATTGTATGGCTGAAGATAAAATGACTATGCACAGTAATTGATTAGCAATTCTCAAATTACCTTATTTGTTTATCATGTTTGAAAAATAACTAAATATACTGTTCATTACAAGAGTCAGTTTTGTCATGAAGTTTTAAAAAAGAAAAAAGGTAGAATAGATTGAACCCTGTGGTGCTAGAATTGTATGTATGTAAATGTGTGTATGTATGTGCACACAAACACATAGATGATAGATAAACAGATAGATACATTGACAGATAGGTGTGAGTGCATGTTTTAATATACATACATATATTTCCTGTCTGTATCCCCTGAAAGCTACTAAAATCAGTGACACCTCCATAGCAATGAGTACCTTAGCTTCCAATTCTTGGTTTCTAAATATTATTTTCTAGTGAATAGAATTATGACATTTTTTGGAGGCCTGGGTGATTACAGGGCTGGGGCAGGGAAATATAAGTCTAAAGTATCTTGTGGTGCTAGAAGTTAAGGAAGTGCTCAAAGCAGGCAAACTAGCTAATAAAGAAATAAAGATGGGAGCATATCAGAAGGGTAGCTGAATCAAACTGAATAGACAACCTGATAAACTTTTTTTGTTCAAGCTGAACAACAATAGTAACAGCAACAATGAAAATAGTTCAGAGTAAAGCAATCATGCATGATTCCATATTGATTTAAAAATAACTGAATAAATAATTTTATTTATTTAATAAAGAATTATTTTTTACAGAGAATTCTAACTAATAAAATTAGAAGGATTAGAAAAAATAGAAAACTGCTATTAGGATACCACAGTTAGAGGTAATATACACCCATGGATACTGAAATTAGTGGGCATAAGTTTAAATGAAAACAAGATATTTGCATAAACTGAAAGTATTTCTACCAAAATAATCAGTACTTACAAAGAGAAACATAATAATTTTAGTTGTATAACCACAGCAGTTACAATTTTAATCAAGTAATTGAATTTTACATACCAGTAATACATCCGTACATCCTGTACCCACAGATTTTATATATATATATATATATATATATATATATATATATATATATATATGGAAAGCCATTTTTTAAGGAAATACTAGAGAGATGCAAATTAACAGACATTCAGTAAAATATCTGACCAGTACTAATCAAAAGTTCCTAGACCATGAAAGACAAGGAAAGACTAAGGGACTGTCACAAATTGAAAGAACATAAGAGGACATGACAAATAAATGTAACTTAGGATGCTATATTGGAGCCAGGAATGGAAGAAGGGCATTAGTGAGGAAACTGGTGAAATCCAAATGAATTTGTCTTTAGTTACTATAAAAGTGTCAAAGTTATGTTCTTTATTTTAACAACTGTACAATTATGTACGATGTTAGCACAGGGGAAGCTGAGTTGGGGCTTTACTAGACCTCATGTACTGGTTTTATAACTCTTATGCAAACCTAAAATTATCCCAAAATAAAGATATTTAAATTCAAATTACTAGTATTTTAAATATTTTTAAATAAATTAAGTAATACAAAAACCTCTATAAGAATATGGTGAGTCCTAACAGTATATTTTGACAATTGTATCAAGCATAAATTGAGCTTCTAAAGCATCCTTTACAATACTTTTTAAATTTATTTCTCCAATCTCTAGATTAAATAGAACAAAAAGTGGTGAGAGGATGGTGACATTTAAAAAGATAGACAATGTTAGTTTAGCAACTTAGTCAACTAACTAGTCAAATAATATGCAATACACTTCTATCCCATGGATTTTGTATTTATAAAACACCAGCAACATTTAAGACACTTATCACATAGACCTGTGGGATGAGGGTGAAGTAGAGGAGGTTGTGGAGGGGAACAGTTCATTCAAGGTGTCTAAATAAAAAAAGAAAAAAGAAAAAAAGCTTACCTGTGTATTACATCTGGTTTTGTTCTGTGACATTCAAGCTTGTTGTAAGGAACATATATAATGGCAATTTTCTCATAACCATATAATATAGTAATAGAAAATAGAAAATGGTTTTAGAAACAAGTAGTATACTGTTGCAAACATATTTAACAAAGCTTCATGCAATTGTATTTTATTATGGAGTTGCCATGTTAAAAACAGTATTTTAGGATTTACCCAGATTACTAACAAATTACTTTAACGGACAAAGACAATTAAAACAAAACTTTGCACTTCAATTATTTGGAATATGTGCCTAGAACACAATAAACTACATTAGAAAGGTAATGACAGACAAGTACAAATGATAGAAAGCAGCCAAGTGCCAGAGCAGAAAGGGACAGAACCGTGTTCTCAGCTTTTGGATAGATCAAAAGTCACTGAAGACTCTGATTAAGAATTTAGACTTTCTAATCACCCCTACCCAACGTACACACACCCAACCAAATATATGTAAGCTTATAGGATCAAAATGTTGCAGACATTCAGAAAAGGTTTATAAACATCCTGGGCCCCATACATGAAATTATCCTTGACAAGTGCCTAGTATGCAGAAAGATAGCATGGATTTGAAATGTGAGACCCACACTTCGTAAAAGGCAATCTCGCTTTTCATGAACATTAAAAACATGATGAAGTTTTGCATCAAATTTTAAGCTGGAAATTATAAAGTATTTTAATATGTTACTCCAATAATCTAAAATATTCTGTGAGCTGCTCTGGCTGGCAAGATTGATACTTTTATCTTCATAATCATTCTCAATTCCAAGCTGGTGCTTGACCAGAGATTGGCCATCCTTAAAGAATAGTGTTGCTTTTTTGACAAAGACACATGCATTCTTTTGTTCTCCCACTGGGTCTTCCATTTAGGCTTTGGGATTTTTAGCAGATTTCTAAAACCTATCCACGTCATGTGAACACTATGGGCGTTTTAACTCCCAAGTTTGAGAACAAGGATAACAGACATATTATGCATTTTGCACATTTTTCTATTTTATCTTCATACCATTAAAAGAGGGACACATCTTTCACTGACCTCAAATAAAACATTAGTGCAAAGGTCTATTTTGTGATTTGGTATAATTAGTTATTATAATTCCATGTCCACTGATACTTGGTTATAAAAAAACGAGGTTTTTTTACATACTAGGTATAGGTATGTGCTCTATGGCAAAACAAGGCTTAAAGCCAAGGTTTTCAGTATAATGAAATGATACTTTTTGACATTTGGCTGAACAACATACAGTAAAGCAAGTCATACAGTTGGCAAACATTCTAAGATCCAAATATAGCAGGCATTTTAGTATAATTTGGTTTATAAGCAGATTTTCTTTAGATTAGGGAAATAGCAAGAGTTCTGTGAATATGTAACTTTCTCTGTAAGGGTCAAGGTGATTTTTAAAATATGAGTATCATAAAAAAGTAGGCTAGAGAAACAAATATTTCTCATTTCTTTTAATATTACTAAAGCCATCCACTTAATGTCAAGCCCCTAGAATGTCATAATATCACCATTCTAAAATAAAGTGATTATAGTGTTTATTATACCCTACAGTCTATGAAAAATAATACAATATTCAACCATATAAAGTAAAAAAAAAACCAAAAACTTTTTGATTAAAACTATTACTTTGAACTGAAAAAACAAATAGCAAAACAGAGTCTGAAAATATTCTTTCTATAGATAATTAAATACCATAAGTAAACTCATTCAATTTTGAAAATATATTCTTTAATGTAGTGGCTGCTATGCAAAAGCAGAAGTTATGTTTTATAGGTAAAGTGATCATAAACAAGAAAAAAATAAACTTGATTTATAAAAATCAATCATCTTCATACATACTAAAATATAATATATCTTGAGTATTTTGACAATTTTATTTAGTTGAATATCTTTTCGTCCCTTTATTTTTTTACAAACAAAAAACTATTTTACTTTCTCTCCTGACTTAATATAATGAACTTGAGGGTAGCCAGATGCATCTCTATTCTTGACTTTTGAAAATGATTAAACAAAGATGAGTTACATGTCTTCCATTTTAAAGTAAGATGGCATTTAACTGCTAATATGTTTATAATACACATTTCAGATAAAACATTAGGTGATAGCTTTGAATGTGCAGTTTGTATTTTAAAAGGTAGGTACAGCTGATATGAAGCAATTTGGCTGAGATTAGCAGATGATCAAAAATATTTTAAAATCTATTCTTTTTTTTAAATAGGACAATCATGAAATTGCAACACCAGTTGATGGAAGGAGAATACTCTTTACTATGTGTAAGTCATATTAATTATTAAATCTGAATCAGACAAGATAAATGACATTATTATTCACAGCTCTAGTGAGAAACTTCCTAAAAAGAAGAGTTACAGAGAGATTAAGGAAATAAAACTAGTCGGAGACAAAAGATACATTGTTCATTCGAGTAGACAGTTTGTCCCTTGAAAAAATTTAAAATGTCATACTCTCTTCTCTTTTTCAAAGTAAAACAAAATTTGTATTAAATAATTTATTTATTTTTAAGGGACTTTCGGAAACTTAAAATTTCTAAAAGTAAGAGCACATGGTTAATTACCAAGGGTTACATTAATTTTTCCTAGAAAACCAATGCTATATGTTGATAAGTAACAGGCTACCAATTGACCCTCTTTTGTTTTGCCTGTTTTAGGTACATAGTCCAAGCTCTTGGGAGTGTGTGCAGAAGGGTTTGTATTATATTTCACATTGTTCTCCACAGTGGAAGAACTGCAGAGAGAGACTAAAGACTGTGACAGAGTTGTCCTGAACTGAACCAGTTAGAAAGAAAAACAAACTGGCAGTCAATGACTGAGTAAAGTGATATTTTAAGGACAATGCCAGATGTTTTGACAGAGATTGTTTTATCTCAATGTATTTGAAAGTGGGAACCCTGCAAATATCTCAGGATAAAAACCATCCAGAGCCGAGCTGATATCAACATGCAAACATTTCAGTTCATAAATTTGGACAGCCACTGTAAATGAGTGGGACTAAGTTGTTACAGGGTCATAATCTAAACATCGGCTCTGCTCCTGGCATTCAGTTGATACTCATTTCTTTCACTTAGAGAGGTCTTTGCAGCTCTCACCATGAGCCACGGGTTCCTCTCAAACAGAACTTAATAAACGAGAAGGAAGGATCTGATGGGACCAAATTCAGAACATATCCAAAATAAACCTCAGGAGTTCAAACAATCTCCGTGGTTCTGATTTTTATCTTTGACCAACTGAGTAAAATTTAGAAACAGGATAAAGAAATGAAAACTTTATTATAAAAATGATTGGCCCTTTGATTAAAATATTATTTTATAACATTTTAAAACCTTTTTAGTTGAACATATTGCACTAAGAAATTACAAGAAAAGAAGGGCTTATAGTATGCACTCAATTGTGTCATTCATAAACATTTGATTAGGATGATCAGAATGTCAACCTTTGTAAATTCTGTGACCTCCTCCATCCAATCCCTCGCCTTCTGTCTTGTCTTCCTCTCCCCTCTCTTTGCTTTCTTCTTAACTCTGGGATTAGCAGACACAATTTTCAACCTTGTCATCTCAGTTGCTTTCAAGGGCATCATGAAGCTCTGCTTAGCTTGTTTATTTAATCATCGTGACCTAAAATTCACATTTGCTATAAAATAGTATTTTTTGTTCTCCCTGTGGAATGGCTAAGCACACAGAAGGAAAACAATTCTTTTATGTAGCTCTATTCATGTAGTGCAGGTCTAAAAGACTTCAAACCTCTAATCTCACATGACTAAAATGATGAGATATGAAAGAAAATATAGAGACATTAACATAGGCTTACTGCTAGTATAAAATGTCTCCCATATTTACTCATGACATGGATACATTTTAAGGTGAGCATAGATGACTTAACTTACATCTTGACCTAAATCCTTAATCCTTTAATGCAAATAGAAGGCAGGAGATAAGAAACCAGACAAAATAGATGGCTTGTCAAAAGTATTTAGAAGATAGATAAGTCAACTAGGAATCTCACAAATATGTCTTGTTTTATCTCTCATCTTGATTATGGTTGTTGGAAAATTAGATTCTGGTTTTATTATTTATAAATTGAGTCGAATATTATTTATTCACAGCAAACAGATTAACATGTTAAAATATTTAAAGTCTCTAAAAATATTTGGAGTTTCTTAAAATTTTTCCAGATTTAAAAATTTTTAAACTTAATGGAATGCAAACAAAACTTGCTTTAGTGTTTCCCCTTCATCAACTCGTATATGCTATGTCAAATCTCTTTTCTCTGTCTCTGGGTACTGAGAGCTCAGGAGAGTCTCCTAGCTTTTGGGTCATGCTTATTTACAAATACAGCTTTGTTTTTGATCATTTCTACTATTCTTGAGGGTTTTAACTTTTCCATTTAACCCAAAATTTCAATCTTGTGTCTAATTCAAGGCTGCTTCTTTCCCTTTCATTTGAAACCTTATCCATAGCTAGTGAGCTCAACATGTAAGAAGCATTAAAACCCTGGGTTTTTGTTGTTTTGTCTACCCCTACTTTCAATGTATGGTTTTCTTCTGAATTGAGAGAAAAATAGAGTGTTTAGAGGAAGAAGGCAAAACTTTGCATCTAGTTTGTGTCGTTTGCATAGTTTCTTTCACTGTCAAAATCTCCAAGTGTGGCAAGCATCTAAATGTGCTCTCTTCTAAGGTCTGTTTTAGTGAATTCTTCAAAGTATCTCTTGTGCAGATGTACACACTGGAATTCCCTAATATGATTTTCTGGTGGCTTCTTAAAATCCACTCTTATATCCTGGATTCCTACCGGAATCTACCTCCAGAGGGAGGCAGCTCAGGTAGCTAGCTCTCCTAGAAGAAATCACGTTAACTGATGCCAGTTAATATGCCGAGGCATCTGTCTGAACTGCAAGAAACACATGCATCCATGCCAGAGTCCATCTGTTTACAGCAGTGGTTCTTAACCTGGGTTCTATCGAATTCTAGGGGTTTGATGAGTTGGTCTCAGGGGTTCCGAGAAGCCTCTGCCGCAGAGACAAGAATAAAGTAAAACCGTAATTTGTTGTGAGTTCATGCACTTTGTTGGTTTTGTTCTTTGAGCAAGGTGATGTTCAAGCACAGCTCATTTTGTGCACCAGTAAAACAACATATACCTATGTCTTGAATTTGGAAAATAAAATCATAATTTATTTATCACTAAAGAAGGGTTTGGTGAATGCGCATATGAAACTGGTGGGTTCGGTACCTCAAAAAAGGTTAAGAACCACTGGTTTACAGTTTATGCAATTGACTGTGCACTAAACAGTTAAGGGAATGAGTCCTACAGTTGTGCAAAAGAGAGGTACTGTTTGCCAGGGAAAACACTGGGAATGCAGGCAACCTCCCTTTATTTTCCACCTGGAGTCTAGAGAGAACTAAGAACAAATAGCTGCGCTCATGCATAATGTAGACTGTTCTATGAGATGAAGGAAGGTTGCTTTTTAATGGACTTAAAAAGAGCTAGTTATATTTAAGCAACTCCTGAGTGTTAGTGTTTAGCTGTATATCTCTTTAGAATATTGGTGAGGTTCTTTCATATTTTTGCTGCTTTTGAACTTCAGCCAAAATTTTGAGAAAAACACCCTATTTTATAGCCATCTACTTGTAAATAAACATGATGGTTTTGACAAAATTTAGTCATGTTTTGGTTACGTCGACTTTATGAGTTTAAAGCTGATGTCTCAAATATTCTGCCACTAATCATGATGTTTGATTTAAGCTTCAAGCCAGTGTGCTCTTTATCAGATTTTAAAAGTCTTTTTGAATTCCACTTAGATTTTTTAAAATTAAAAAATGGTGTTCTTTTTTAAACATCTTTCCTACATCTATTGAGATGACCATCTGGGATGAATAGCATTTATTCATCTCAAAAAAATGTATCACTTTGCAGTGTTGTCAGTTGCAAATAAACAAAAAACAAAACTAACAACAACTTAAGCATGTTTTTTTTTCACAAAAGAATAAGTTGAAAGATGGTAGTCAATAAGTCTGATTTGTTTCTTAAAAAGTAGTCAGGGATCCAGGCTTTTTTCATCATTCACTATGCTGTTCTGCTATTCTCAGCTTACTAAATCTCATCCTCATGCTTATACCTAATTGTCCCAAAGTACTGTAGTTGCTAGAATTTCAGGTATCACATCATCATTTAGAAAAGAGAGAGAGATGAGGTAGGGTACTCCTAAAACCTCTTTTCCCCCTCATTGGGAGAGAAAAATAATTTCACGCAAACACTCAGGCTAATTTGATAATATCTTTTTGGTTACCATTGTGTCAAGAGATAATATAAAAAGAAAATTGAGAGGATAAATTACTTACTAAGTAAATACAATTTTATTAGAAATCAAGAAGAGATGAAAGAATAACAGGTAGGCATATAACTTGTCTATAAAACCATCCTTGAATTCCTAAGTTAAAATTAGATGGGCTATGATGAATTTTTATGTTACTATTGTTACTTTTAAGGAGTGTTTCTACATTTTTTTATAGCCTGAAAAACTTAATATAGTTGTGGAATGATTCTTCAAATATTTAACTGATCCAGCTTGAAATAAACTTTATCTCAAGCATAAACATAATGTATCCAAAATTTATGGGCTTTCCTTTAATAAAAACAAAACAACTTTTTACTTGGTGCCCTAAAAATAAAAATAAATATATTTAACTTTCAATTCTGTTAATATGCCCCAGCATATTTGTTTATTTCTTTTTCACAAAACTCTCTATCTAGCATAGCTAGATAGAGAGATCCTCAACTAAATAGAACATCTGGTTTTGCTTTTTTTATTTAAAAAAAGAAAAGAAAAAAAGAGCCAGAAAACTCCTCATTTCTCTTTTCTAGGAAGCTAAAATAATACACTAACAATTAGTTCACCAGGCCACTTAATCACACTCTTATACAGTAGTACCTTGAGATACAAACAGAACAGTATACGATTTTTTTTTTTTTTTTTTTTTTAAGATACAAGCTGCAACTCAGTCCCTATTTTTGTTCAAGATCTGAGCAAAATTCCAAGATATGAGTTGTGATTTGGGAAGCTGCCGCTAGTTGGCATGTTGGCGCATGGGTCCAGTATCAGCAGTTTGATATACGAGTTGACTGACTTATGAGCTCGGTTACAGAACGAATTAAATTTGTGTTTCAAGGTACCATTGTACTTGACCATTTCTTCATGTCAATTCTCCACGTCAACACAGCTTCAGAAGAATCATGCAGGGATTATTTGAACATCAGTGCTAAAGCTAAGGAGAGCTGATTAAAAATGGAGGGACAATAAAAAAACAGCAACTTGCTTGTCATATGACTGTAGATGGGCTTCGTGTGTTTTAAATCAGCAAGTAAAGATACTCAAAACACACACAGCAAGGCCAAAACTGCAGAGGCCAAATGTCCCAGTGTCAATATGCACTTCAACTAAACAACCTGTCCTTACCTCTGGCCAACAAGGAAAACACCTTTGCAACTAATTCTAACATTAAAAATTTTGTTTCTGTGTCATATCTTTAAAAAAGTTATATACAGATATTCCAAGAGAGTGACAGAGTCTGCAGACATTCCAACTGCCACCTCCCCATACCAAATTGGATTACGACTTAATTTAAGAACAATCATCTTGGAAAACCAACTTTGGACTAAAGGAAGAGGACTCTATAACCAAGGATCACAGAATAAGCCACACTGAGACTGTAGGAAAGGCAGAAACATGGAAAGGGCTGCCCAGTTCCCAGGAGCGAGCAGTGGCTGAGGGTCTGGAGGCACTCTCACTGCGGGGAGGGTCGTCCTAAGACGTGTGGGCGCTCAGCATCAGACCTGGAACTCCAGCCTAGAGCCCCAGAGCCTAGAAGAGGCACCCAGACAGTATTTGGTGGTGAAAAGAGCCGGGTTTCTGTCTGTGAGAAAGAGACTGACCTTTCAGTGATGCAGACTCCATCTTAAAGGACGTGCAGAACACCTCATTCACAGCCACTTACCCAGGGCTCCGGTGGAGGAAGAGTTGAGAGGACTGGAGCTGCAGGAGGAGAGTGTAAAGTTGGAGGCCCAGAGAGAGACACTGTGGGTGACAGCCACCAGAACCCCTGTGCTGAGTCATCCTTCAATACTGTAGCCACCATCTTTCTTGGGTGGAGCAGTCCCCTCCGAGTGGATCAGCTTGGGGAAAAGCAATTGCTCTGCCCTCAGGAGTCTCTGCTGCTCCAGTCAGGTGGAAGGGTCGTTCTGAGAGGCCAGGAAGCAGGGGGCGAGTCAGTAACTCAGTTTTCTGGTGTTGAAGTCGGAGCTACCAGCCCCCCCCACACACACACACACACTCCTGAGTTTAAGACTGGTGCTTCCATGTCACAGGCGACTCCATTGAAACTGTCTAGAGGGTGGGCAGACACCTCTGGGTCTCAGAGGCCACACCCACTGGGCTACTGGGATCACACCCTAATGAGGTTTTTGAAAAAAAGTTTGGAAAGACTGACACCTGGGGCTGAGGAGTAGAGCCACACCCACCAGCCATCCTAATCCCTGAATTGCTGCAGGCACTAGATTCTAGCAGAGGTTTATTCAATGGCAGAGCCCAACAAGCATCCAGCAGATAGAGGCTGCAGAAAGACAAACGCAGGGAACCTTGGACTTTTAAGCAGACTTTTCCCCAGGCCCAGAGTGGGTAAAAGCCAGTCTAGGTGTGCAACTGGTATTTCCATGTGTACCTGGGCCCAGCAGAGAAAGCCACAATTTTTGTATTGCTTGAAGCTCCAAGTATGGTCAATGTCTCCCACTGGTCTGCACCGAGTTCCTGCCAGGGAGGCCCAGGGCGAACAGATTCAGTGACCTGCTGCAGAGAGCATTGGTTTAGGACCTAACAACCCTTGCTGGAGTGGTATTCTGGGGAAGGGCTCCTCACATCTGGCCCAGCTGAGGTGATTCTGCTCTCTGTGATCAGCACTGGCACAGCAGCTCATGTACATTGGATAGTAGGGAGCTTCACAGTCAGCTGGCCTGGGTGCTGGATATTCTACCCTGCTGGGCTAGACTCCAAAGGGGGAAGGAAAAGAGTCTTGCAGCATGGACATTCAAAGTGTGGGTCCCTGTGAGTCTATTGTTGGATCTGGTCAAGGGGCTTGGAAACTTTCTGGGGGGGCACAGTCAGCCCCAGGAGAAGACTCTCTCAGTCTCCCTCTTTGAGACCAGGGTCTCATCAGCTGTAAGAACTTCTGCAGAGGGAACTGTCAGCCCCACTTGATATGAACCTGCAGCTCACCATGTTGGGGAGAAATAAAATTTGAGTATCCAGCAGTGGCTGAGGGATTAAGATATAAATTAGGAGCCACAATCCCTGTACTGAGCTACTTTCGATGAACCCCTGAAGTAGGGGGTCCCATTAACATTGTATTCCCGACCTCAGATGCCCTAATACAATAAGCTTGCAACCTATAGAGGGATTGGTTGGGCGAGACCCACACTATAGTCTTTCTACAGATATACTGGGCCTACACTATAGTCTTTCTACAGAAGACACTGGGAAGACCATGCAACTGCAAAAGGAGTTAGAGAAGCTGAAAGTATAGGTAAATCTTACAGAGCTTGGGGCTTTTAAAGGGCTGCTGTCATCTCTAAGCAGGAGGAACCTGATCCTTATACACAGGTTGGCCCCTGCCACACTACCCAGGCACAGAAAATGCAGACACCAACAGCAAAAAAAGCAGTAGCTGCAGACAAGTAACCCACAGCGGGTTACAAACAACAGCTGATGTCAACCCAAGAAGATCTATAACCAACACAACTGGCAGATGGTGGCAGAGAACACCAACCCTAGACTCAGCTAGCTACACTAGCAGCATGCTCAAAGAAGGAGTCTGTGAACAGTCAAAATGGGTAGGCAAAAAATGTGACCCAAATGAATCAACAAGAGAAAAATAACAAAAAAATGGAAGTAACCAAACTACCAGATGCAGAGTTTAAAATAATGATTTTTACGATGTTCAAGGATTTTAGAGCAACAAAGGATAGACATATGAGCACCTAAATAGATAGCAAGCATCAAAAAGGACATATAAATCATAAAAAAGAACCAGTCAGAAATGACAAATACAATATTAGAAATGAAGACTGCATTAGAAGGAATGAACAGCAGGTTAGAGGAAGCAGAGGATCAAATCAGCGATTTAGAAAATAAGATAAAAATAAGCACAGAAGTAGAGCAGCAAAATAAAAAGAGGTTCAAAAAGACTGAGGAAACTCTACAAGACCTCTGTGACAACATAAAGAGAAACAACATCTGCATCATAGGGATTCCTGAAGGAGAAGAGAATAAACAAGGGCTAGAGAATCTGTTTGAAGAAATTATAGCTGAAAATTTCCATAAATTGATGGACAAAGTCACACTAGTTCAAGAAGCACAGAGAATCCCATTGATGAGGAACCCAAGGAAGACTACACTAGGACACATTATAATTAAAATGTCAAAATTAAGAGACAAAGAAAGAATACTCAAAGCTGCAAGAGAAAAGCATTAATAACCTACAGAGGAGCCTCCATAAGGATGATGATATCCAACTTCTCAACCGAAACACCTGAGGTCAGAAGAGATTGGTAAGAACTATTCAAAGTGATCCAAACAAAAACCTAAAACCAAGAATACTTTACCCAGCAAGGCTATTATTTAAAACTGAAGGAGAAATAAAAAGTTTCCCAGACAAAAAATAGTCAAGAAATTTATTACAACCAAGCCAGTACTACGAGAAATGTTAAGGGGCCTGCTGTAAAAAGAGCAAAGAAAAATAAAAGAAATCAAGAAAAATGATTAAAAGTAGATTTAAAGAATAAAATAGCAATAAATAAGTATATGTCAATAATAACTTTAAATGTAAATGGATTAAATACTCCAACCAAAAGACATAGGGTAACTGCATAGGTAAGAAAATAGGACCTGTACATATGCTGTCTACAAGAGGCCCACCTCAGAAATAAAGATAACACAAACACTAAAAGTGGAGGGGTGGAAAAAGTATTTCTCACAAGTGAAATGAAAGAAAAGCTGGGGTAGCAATACTAATATCTCACAAAATAGACTTTAAAACAAAGGCTATAGTAAGTGATCAAGAAAGTCACTACATAATGATAAAGGGAGCAATCCAACAGAAGGACATAACCATTGTAAATATGTATGCACCTAATATAGGAGCACTTAAACATACAAAGCATATTTTGATGGACATAAAGGGTGAGATCAACAGCAATACTATAATAGTAGGGGATTTTAATACCCTACTAACATCAATGGATAGATCCTATAGACAGAAAATTAACAAAGAAACAGCAGCCTTAAGGACACACCAGATCAACTGGATTTAATAGACATCTTCAGAACCTTTCACTCTAAAGCAGCAGAATATACATTCTTTTCAAGTGCTCATGGTACATTCTCTAGGATAGACCACATGTTAGGACACAAAACAAGTCTCAACAAATTTAAGAAGATTGAAATCATATAAACTATCTTCTCTGATCACAATGGCATGAAACTAGAAATCAACTACAATAAAAGAACTTAAGAAGAAAAATGGTGACAGAGTAGGCAGATGTTACAACTCCCAGCTCCCAGAACCAGAGTGGATTATAACTTAACGTAGCAACAAATATCTTGAAAAACTAACTTTGGACTAAACTAAGAGAAATCTATAACCAAGCATCACCATAGAAACCACAATGAGACTGGTAGGAAGGGCGGAGATGAGGAAAGGGCTGCCTTGCACCCAGGAGCGAGAGGCACCCCAGAGGGCCTCTCACAGCAGGGTGGGTTGTCCAGAGAGTTGTGGGTCCTCAGTTCCAGGACCAAAACCCCAGCCTGGAGCTTCAGAGACTGGATGAAGCCTATAAAAAAATAGCTGAAAGAAGAGCTGGGTTACTGTTTGTGAAAGGGAGACAGAACTCTCAGATTCAGGCTCTGTCTTAAAAGGACTGAGCAGAAAACCTCATTCACATTAACCCAGCAATCCAGGAGCAGGGAGTGCCAAGAGGACTGAACTTGTGAGAGGAGAGTGTAGTATAGGGGCACAGGAAGAGGCTGTGGGTGACAGCCACCCTGCCCCTGTACTTGATCACTCCCCAAACCTAATGTTGACATTTTTCCCAGGAGAACCAATGTCAGCAAAGGGAAGCAATTACCCAGACCACCAGAGGTTCTCCTGCTCCATTTAGTGCAAAGAGTTGCTTGAAACAGGGGGCACTTCAGGGACACAAATTTTGAGTGCTGAAGTTTGGGCTACACTGCCCCACCAAACTGTTGAGAACACTCCGAAGGGCAGGAGGGCCTGGCTGTGGCTGCAAATGTGGCACTTGGCTCCTGCAGTGGCAGAGGGTGGAGCCTGGTGGCCCACGCACTAGTTGGGGATGGAGCCCGGAGAGGCAGCCAGCAGATCTGGGGGGGGCAGAGCCCAGCGAGGTGGCCCATGTGCCTACAGGGCAGTCAGAGTTGCAGCCCACGAACCCGTGCACCCAGTAGTGCCCATGCCCAAGTGCCTGAGTAGGCGATGGTGGCAGGCAGGCCAGAAGTCCACACCACGGGAATAGAGAGGCCACACACAATGGCCAAGGGTAGATAAAAGCCAGCCTAGGAGTGCAGCTGATATTTACAATGGCATCTAGCCCAAGAGAGGCAGCCACAAATTCTCAATTGCCTATAGCTCCAAGGTTGCTAAGGGCCAATATTAAGCAGTGATTTCCACTTATCTGTGCCAGGTTTCAGCCAGGGAGGTCCAGGGTTGGTATATACAGCAGCCAGATATGGAGACTATCAGCTCAGAACCTAATAGCCCTAGTTAGAATGGTATCTTTAGGAAGGGCTCCTCACACCTGACCCAACTAAGGCATAGAAAATGCTGACACAAATAGCAAAAAGAGCAGTAGCAGCAAACAAGTAGCCCACAGCGGATTACAAACAATAGCTGAGGCCAACCCAAGAAGGTCTAGAAAAAAACACAACTGAAATCTGGAGGTAGACAACACCAACTCTATACTCAGCTAACTACACAAACAGCACATCCAAAGGAGCTGTCTATACAGAGTCAAAATGGGAAGACAGAGAAATTCAATCAAAATGAATCAACAAGAGAAATCCCCCCCAAATAACTGAATGAGATAGAAATAAAAAAGATAATGGATGCAGAGTTTAGAATACGGACTGTTAGGATACTCAAGGATCTTAGAGCAATGATAGACAGACAAAATGAGCACCTAAATAAAATGACAGCAAGTATTAAAAAGGACAATGAAGTCATAAAAAAGAATCAGACAAAAATAACAAACACAATATCATAAATGAAGACTACAATAGAAGGAATTAAAAGCAGGGTGGATGAAGCAGCAGATTGAATCAGAGATTTAGAGGGCCAGATAAACAAAAGCACAGAAGCAGAACAGCAGAAAGAAAAAAAAAAAAAGAGGATCAAAAAGTCTGAGAAAACTCTAAGAGAGCTCTGTGACAAAATGAAGAGAAACAACATTTGCATACTAGGGGTTTCTGAAGAAGAAAAAGAACAAGGGATAGAGAACCTGATTGAAGAAATCATAGTTAAAAACTTTCCTAAATTGATGAAGGAAAAAGTTACATTAGTTCAAGAAGCACAGAGAATCCCATTAAAGAGGAAATGAATGAGATCTACACCAAGACACATAACTAAAATACCAAAGCTAGGAGATAAAGAAAGAATACTAAAAGCTGCAAGAGAAAAGCAGTCAATCACCTACAAAGGAGTCCCCATTAGGATGACATCTGACTTTTGAACAGAAACACTTGAGGCCAGAAGGGAATGGCAAGAAATATTTAAAGTAATGAAGAACAAGAGTCTACAACCAAGACTTCTTTATCCAGCAAGGCTATTATTTAAAATTGAAGGAGAAAGAAAAAGCTTCCCAGACAAAACAAAAAAACAAAACAAAACTCAAAGAGTTTATTACAACCAAACCAATGCTGCAGGAGATGTTAAGGGGCCTTGTTGTAAACAGAAAAAGAGAGAAAACAATATAGAAAAAGAGGAATGAAGATTTAAAGAAGAAAATGGCAATAAACAACTACATATCAATAATAACCATAAATGTAAATAGATTAAGTGCTCCAGTCAAAAGACATAGCTTAGCTGCCCATGCAGCTAAGAAAACAGGACCCGTACATATGCTGTCTACAAGAGTCCCACTGCAAAACAAAAGATACACAAAGACTGAAAGTAAAGGGATGGAAAAAATATTTCATGCAAATTAAAATGAAAACAAAAGCGGTGGTAGCAATAATTATATCTGACAAAATCGACTTTAAAACAAAAGCTATAGTAGAGGATAAAGAAGGTCACTACATAATGATAAAGGGACCAATTCAACAGGAAGTTATAACCATTATAAATATCTACGCACCTAATACAGGAGCACCTAAATATATATAGCAGATTTTGATGGACATAAAGGGCGAGATCAACAGCAATACTACAATAGTAGGGGGTTTCAATATCCCACTAACATTACTGGATATATCATCAAGAATAAAAGTTAACAAAGAAACAGCAACCTTAAAGGACACACTAGACTGACTGGATTTAATAGATATCTTCAGAACCTTTCACCCTAAAGCAGCAGAATATATCTTCTTTCCAGGTGCTCATGTTATATTCTCTAGGATAGGCCACATGTTAGGTCATAAAACGAGACTCAATAAATTTAAGAAGGTTGAAATCTTATCAAGCATCTTCTTTGATCACAATGGCATGAAACTTGAAGTCAACTACAATAGAAAAACTAAAAAGCATTCAAACACTAGAAAACTAAATAGAATGTTATTAAATAACAAATGGGTTAAGAACGAGATCAAAGAAGAAATAAAAAATTTTCTTGAAACAAGTGAAAATGAATATACATCAACTCAAAATCTATGGAACACAGCGAAAGCAGTCCTGAGAGGAAGGTTTTTGAGAAGCAAGGAAAAGCCCAGATACACAACTTAATGCTACATCATAAAGAAGTAGAAAAAGAAAAGCAAGTAAAGCCCAGAGGAAGTAGAGGAAAAAAATAATAAAGATCAGAGTGGAAATGAATGACATAGAAACTTAAAAACCAATACAGAAGATCAATGAAACCAAGAGCTGGTTCTTTGAAAAGGTAAATAACATTGATGAACCTTTAATAAGACTTTACAAGAAAAAAAGAGAGAGGACTCAAATAAATAAAATAGAAATAAGAACGGAGAAGTAACAACTGACACAATAGAAATACAAATGATTGTAAAAAGGAAATATGAAGACTAGATATCAAAAATTGGACAACCTAGGTGAAATGTACAGATTCCTTGAAACATAATCTTTCAAAAATCAATTCGGAAGAGTCAGAAAACTTAAACAAAACAATTACAACAAATGAGATGGAAAGTTATCAACAAACTTCCAACAAACAAAAGCCCTGGGCCAGATTGCTTCACAGGCAAATCCTATCAAATATTCAAAGAAGAACTAACTCCTATACTTCTCAAGCTATTTCAAAAATTTCAAGAGGAGGGAAGACTTTCAAGTTTCTTTTATGAGGTGAGTATAATCCTCATTTCAAAACAAGCAAAGACAATACAAAGAAGAAAATTATAGGCCAATATCCCTGATAAATTTAGATACTAATATTCTCAACAAAATATTAGTAAATCAGATCCAGCAATGCATGAAAAAAAGCATACATCATGATCAAGTGAGATTTATTCTGGGGAGGCAAGCCTGGTACAATATTTGTAAATCAATCAATGTGACTCATCATATAAACAAAAGGAACTAGAAAAATCACATGATAATATCAATAGATGCAGAAAAAGCATTTGATAAAATCCAGCATCAATTTATGATCAAAACCCTCAGCAAAGTGGGAATAGAGGGAATACACTGCAATATGATAAAGGCCATCTATGACATAACCACAGCCAACATCAGAATCAATGGGCAAAAATTAAAAGAATTCCCTTAAGATCAGGACAGAGGTGCCCCCTTTCACCACTCTTATTCAACATAGTTCTAGAAGTCCTAACCACAGCAATTAGACAAGAAGAAGAAATAAAAGGCATCCAAATTGGAAAAGAAAAAATAAAAGTATTATTATTTGCAGATAATATGATATTGTATATAGAAAACCCTAAAGTCTCAGTCAAAAAACTACTGGACTTGATAAATGAATTCAGCAAGGTGGCAGGATATAAAATTAATACTCAGAAATCAGAGGCATTTTTATACACTAACTATGAACTGTATGAAAGAGAAATTAAGGAAACAATCCCCTTCACTATTGCAACAAAGAAAATAACATGCCGAGGAGTAAATTTAACCAAGGAGGTTAAGGACTTGTACTCAGAAAATTATAAAACATTGATAAAAGAAATCAGTGAAGATACAAACAAGTGGATGCAAATATGGTGTTCATGGATAGGGAGAATAAACATCATTAAAATGTCTATATTACCCAAAGCAATTTATAAATTCAGTGCCGTTTGACCTGTGGTGGCGGAATGGGTAAAGTGTCTACCTGGAATGCTGAGGTCACCTGTTCAAAACCCTGTACTTGCCTAGTTAAGGCACATATGGGAGTTGATGCTTTCTGCTCCTCCCCTTTTCTCTCTCCCTCTATCCTCTGTCTAAAATAAATAAATAAAATCTAAAGATTAAAAACATAAATTTAATGCAATTTCTATTTAAATACCAATTGCATACTTCAAAGATATAGAACAAATATTCCAAAAATGTATATGGAACCAAAAAAGAACACAAATAACCTCAGAAATCTTGAAAAAGAAGAATAAAGTGGGAGGTATCACACTTCCTGATATCAAGTTATACTACAAGGCCATTGTACTCAAAACAGCTTGGTTCTGGCATAAGAGCAGGCATATAGACAAATGGAACAGAACAGAGAACCCAGAAATAAACCCACAACTTTATGGACAATTGATATTTGACAAAGGAGGTAAGAGCATACAATGGAGTAAAGACAGCCTCTTTAACAAATGGTGTTGGGAAAACTGGACAGCTATCTGCAAAAAAAATGAAACTAGACCATCAACATACACAAAAATAAACTCAAAATAGATAAAAGACTTAAATATAAGTCATGAAACCATAATCATCTTGTTAGTAAACATAGGCAGTATGCTCTCTGACATCTCTCACAGCAATGTATTTTCTGATTTATCTCCACAGGCCATGAAATAAAGGACAAGATGAACAAATGGGACTATATATAACTAAAAAACATTTGCACAGCTAAGGACAATATGAACAAAATAAAACGACAAACCACACAATGGAAGAAGATATTTGACAATACCTCTGATAAGGGTTTAATAACCAAAATTTATAAAGAACTTGTAAAACTCAACAACAGCATGATAAACAATATAATCCAAAAACGTACAAAACAAATGAATAGACACTTCTCCAAAGAGGACATACAGATGGCCAATAGGCTGGTGAAAAAATGTTCAACATCACTAATCATCAGAGAAATGCAAATTAAAACCACAATGAGATAGCACCTCACACCAGTCAGAATGGCGCTTATCAACAAATTAACACACAATACCTGCTGTCGAGGGTGTGGAGAAAAGGGCATCCTCTTGCACTGCTGGAGGGAATGCCGACTGGTGCAGCCACTGTTGAAAACAGTATGAGGTTTCCTCAAAAAATTAAAAATGGAACTGCCCTTTGACCTGGCTATCCCACTATTAGGAATATATCTTAAGTATACCAAATCACTGATTCAAAAGAAGATATACACTCCTATGTTTAGTGCAGCATTCTTTACAATAGCCAAGATCTGGAAACATTCCAAGTGTCCATCAGTAGACAAGTGGATTAAATAGAAGTGGTACATATACACCATGGAATACTACGCAGCTGTGAAAAGTAAATCTTACCTTTTGCTATGGCATGGATGGACTTGGAGACTATTTTGCTAACTGATATAACCATGCAGAGAAAGAAAAATATCATAGATCTCACCCATATGTGTAATCTAGTGAACAAAGTGAACTGAGGAATGAAATAGAGGCAGAGGTAGGGTCACAGGGACCAGAGGGACAGCAGTCAGAGGGAAGAGGGATGAGGGGATGAGATCAGAGAATGTAAGGGATTAGTAAAACTATATATATAACACAGAGATACAGATAATAGGACAGCAAACTCCAGAGGGAAGGGGGGAGGGTGTTGGGTGGAGAGGGGCAAAATAGATATAAATAGAGACATGGGGGTTGGATGTGAGGGTGTTATATTCAGTGGACACTTGAATCCATGTTAACACAGTAAATTAAAATAAAAACAGAAGGTATATCATTCTCCTCTAAGAAATAAAGACTAAGGCACATATAGTAAGTACTTTTTAAAATATTCTATTTTAGAGAGAGAGAAAGAGAGAGAGTGAGAGTAGAAGAAAGAAACGTGTATTTGTTGTTCCACTTATTTTTATGTTTTCATTGGTAATTCTTGTATGTGCCCTGAATGGGGATCTGACCTGCAACCTTGGCATGTTGGGATGACACTCTAACCAACTCAACTACCCAGCCAAGCTATATAATAAGCATTTTTTAAGTGAATAATGATTGGGAAGAAAAACTAAGGAGGATACTGCTTTTCCTGGTCATGTTTGACATTATACATATGATTACAAAGTAACTACAAGTGGCAATGAACCCTAACTCTACTGCTTTGTGACTTGCTATTTTGTAAGCAACATATTCTCAGACTGCATTTTTAGTTTTTTCACCTCCTGTGTTATATATTTGTCATGATAGACAATTCAAACTTACTTTAAAGGTATTTTGAATTTCCACCTCTACTCACTAATGTCCTTGACATTTAACGTTTTGCTTTTCTATTTGTAGACAATCTAAATTGTATGCCATTTTCCAGGCCAACTTCAAATGTTGGAGCTTTTGGGAACAGTCTACTTTCTCTGCGTCCTTTTGCCCTGCTGGGTATTTGGTAGCCTAAGGATGAAATTGCTCCTCGGTGAGCATTAGTCTGCCCATATCACTCAGCAGTGCTCTTAAAAATAATGCAGTAGACAGGTTTTGATGTGCCTGCCAGCTCCCAACCTGTCATCTCCAACCCCCTGCTTCTAACCTAATGATTCTCTCTCTTGATGTATGATCTAATTTACACACAAAATTCTAATTAATTATCCATTAACATTGAATTTGAGGAGTCTTAATTTGAAGACTGAAAAGTAGATGTGATGGCTGAACATACAGACTTTGGTGCTGAAGCTGTGAATGATTTCTTTGTGATTGTTCTTGCTGTTTACAAAATAAGTTAGTACTTCCCCCGAACTATTCCAAAATTACTCTTCTGTAGGCAAGCTATATATTTAATTAGAACAACAACCACCAAGATGATGATTTGACTACATTCTAAAACTTTTCAGGATATAAAAAAAGAAATGTGTATTTGGTGGAATCAAACTTTTACTATATGGAAGGCAGTGGAAAGTTCACACTATAGTCTTACTTTATCACTGAACACATGTATTATTGCAAATTGCTTAGAGGATTATACATGAATATCTAAGGAAATTTATGACTCTTTGCTTCTTAGTTTACCAGACTTAGTTATAGCAAACTCAAGATAGCAAAGCATTTTACTCAATTTTATTTTTATAAAAACAGGTTCCAAAGGGCAGTAGAGTTTCTGGAGCTAGATATGTTTACATGCAATAAGACAAGCAGATATCTGCACATAACAATCTTAACTTTTCTAAATTTAGAAATGTCTTTGAACCAATGGCTTTCTGACAATTTGATCCAGAAAATCTCTGTGTGCTTTTGAGAAAGCCTTAAAGTGTTCAGCCAGCAAAAGCTTTAGGAAGAGATAAGCAGAGTTGTTACATTAACTAATATAACCATAAATGAGGTAAGAATTAGCATCCCAAAGTACAGAGGGTAAATATCTATAAAACATTCTACATTTACAAAAGATAATATATTTATTTTTATATTAAAAAATTTAAAGATGATTGTTTTTACTATAAATGTGGTTACTGCTGAGTGGATTGAGAGATGCAAACTGAGTTTATAAACACACTGATGTATAACCATTATAATAATTTCCCTTATCTTATAAGTTTCTGGCACTGCTGGTGTCATATCATGTATAAGAAATTATTTACTTTGGCTGTAAAGGAAGCATGCTCACCTCCTTGCCTCCCAAACCACTTTCTTTTTGAGAATTGTCTGTGCTCAAACCAAAAAAAACCACCTTATGGTTGCAAATAATATCTTTATTAAACAATGTGTTTGTAATATATTCCTACTTAACTTCATTGAAAGGGGAAAGAGGGGAGAAGTCTGATTGCTCTGGTTCTACACTGCTTTTATACAATGCCTCTTTGCTAATAAGTAAGTAAGTAAGTAAGTAAATAAATAAATAAATAAATAAATAAATAAATAAATAAATAAAATAGTGACTTTTATTTTCCCTGAAACTTCAGTGCATGTTCCCAACCTTCTACCACCATCTTGGCATATAAAGTCCTAAACCACAGTAACCACAAGAAGCAGTGTAGCAAGTGCCTTAGAGTCATCTCTACACTTAATCTTCTCATTAATGCTCTGAGGCAGGTGTTGTATTAGTCCCATTTTGCAGGAACCTGAGGTCCAAGCAGATTAAGAAACATATTCAACCATAAACCTAGTGAAAGACAGAGCCAGGTTAGGACCCAGATTCTATCTGATTTTGTCTCACCACTTGAATAAAGGCTTCTGTGCCTTTATTCAAGCTCTATCTCCCACTGATACAATTTTAACAACCTGCCCTTTTTGATCTTCACAAATGGAGGTATTCTTTCATTTCTTTTGGCTAAACTGAGCTTGTTTCTCATCTCAGTCCAGTTGTTAGGATCCAGTTTACCTCAGTTGGGCCCAGGATGATTAGAGCTTCAACAAATATTATACTGAAATAAGGGGGAAATCTGCTTACAGTTCCAAGAAGATTACCAAGTTTCCAAGAATTCTGTCCTCAAAAACCAACCTCTAAAAGTAGGAAGGATATGAGCCCTTGAATATTTCTTACTGTTTATCATGCAGTCTTCCTTCTCAGATCTCCCAAGAAGTTCTGTTGATCAGTATTAATTAGTTCAACTTTTTATGTTACATATATTTCATTTAGTCTTGCTATGTACTAAGTACTGTTACAAGGGATTTGGCTACAACCAAACCAGAACAAAACTGTTTTTATGAGACTTGAATTCTAGGAAAGGAAGACACTAAACAACAACAAAATGCATTTACCCGTCTGTGATCAGTGGAAAGAAAAATCATGTAAATGGAGAATAAAGAAATGGAAAAAGTTCTGCTTCAGAAAAGGTGGTCAAGGAAGGTCTCTTTTAAAAAGTGAATATTTGACTTTGGCTGATGGGTACACAATATAATCAAATGTCAAAATAACCTGGAAATATTTTCTCTGAACATATGTGCCCTGATTTATCAATGTCACCCCATTAAAATTAATAATAAAAAAAGTGAATATTAGCTTTGATATGAACAATGTAAGGGAGTAAAACATTTTCTGGGAAATCAAGCAGTGGTTCTATTTTATAGTATCCACAAACCCCAGTCTTTGCTCTTAAGTTCTCAACTGATTGGACAAGGCCCACTCTCATTATATAGGGTGATTTGATTTACTCAAAGTCTACTAATTTAAATATTAACCACATCTAAAAAATATTATCACAGAAACATCTGCCCTCGTATTTTAACAACAAAACAAATAAACATTTTAGCCTAATAATATTGACACATAAAATTAACTATCACCATATGTAATAACTCTTTCAAGAGAAATGTTCTCTCAGTTTTTAAAATTGAAATAAGCTTTGATAATAGTGCTTACTACAAGCCAAACGCTATTTAAAACTTTATCAATATTGGTTCATTTAATCCTTATACATTCCTATGAAGTAAAGACTATTATTCCCCCCACTTTAAAGATTAGGGTTTTAATAATTTTCCCAAGATGAAGCAGCCAGTAAAAGATAGAGCTGAGATTTTAACTCAGTGTTTGCATCCTGAGTGGTCCAGTGTTTGCAAACCTGAATGTGTTCTGTCTTTGAACAACAGAAAGACTAATTAGAAAAGTTCTCTACCCTTCTCTTTATAGGATATATATCTCCTATAACATATTTGTATGGGTAGTATTTGAGTCCATATCTGAGACTGCTACCTCAGGAAAATCAATATTCCAAGGACATTTCCAGGTGGTCAAAAAGTGGAAGCACCAAATGGCTAATCTAACTCATTCTATTTCTTCTTCTTCTTTAATAGTTTCAAGTGATATAAAAATTTAAAAGTACAAGGACATTCTTAAAATGGGGTAACAAAAATGTAATTTACTGTGGAGTAGCAGAGGGTTGGAATCGCATTGGTCTATTGGTCTCCATTTGATCTGCTTTGGTTGCCCAAATGTTATATACTCTTGTGAAAACATGGTATAGTTTTCATTCTTTGTAAGTTTGAATCCATATGTTCATACTACTGTGTAGGGTGAAGATAGAGAATTAACTGTGTCTATTCCTTCTTTTGGGGGTGATTGGCATTGTCAGTAATTCAATCTGTTTTCCTATAAAGAAATAAATAGCATTAGATGTTTCTGTATTCACCTGCATATAAAGTGAACTGAATATGATAATTTGTTGCTTTTCCTCTTTTATGTCAGCTCTATTACATGTTCTCAATGTCTTGGACCTAAATCCTTTAAATCTATATTTTAAAAAAGAATTTCAACTTATTTTCTAGAGAAACATTTCAATTCACAACTAGGACAACCTAGACATATTTTATATGCTTTCGTTAACACAACACATTTATTTTCTTTATTTCTCCAGTATAATTATTTGACCCCTAAGTTTGTAATATAAGAGTGATTGGCATGGAGTATACAAAGAGATATCACCCTCAAAGATTTCAAGAGCAATCTTTATTTCTTGTCAATTGAAAACAATCGTGCCAGATACAGATTGAGTGGGCTGTACTACCCAAGATTGATTCTATATTTTCTGTAAGTCAAGCTCATGGACTGGTTAGATTTTGACAGTAGAGCTTCTTGTATTCCTGTGTGGCATTGTATAGATGTCATGGATTTACAGTGTGTTGACATGGACACAACTGCCACATTTGTTTTTATTCAATGATAAAGACAGCATAAGAAAGCAAATGTTTCCAAGTGCTTTTAAAGTAATAACACTTGGCATGATGTTGTTTAATTCTTGTATCTGCATATTCTTTTTGCTTGAAGATAGTAATTAAATAAATATATTAAATTTATTAAAAATAAACTTTTTAGAAATTTAAAACATGGTAATGTTTCTAAGATTTCAGAATGGATTTTAGTAATTACACAGTAAATAAATAATTAAAAATCAAGCCTTCTCTTACTGAAAAGAGGGGTGGACTAAGTGTTTAATATAAACAGATGTGCAGACTGATCCTGTAACTTCATAATATCATATTTATTATTCTATTACTATTAAGCCAATGTTTTTAATTGAGCTATAGTTTGTTTTCACTAAAATTTTTTTCTGCAGAATTTGTGTGTACACTTTAGTTAAATATCTCTAAAAAACAAGTTGAATATTTTTTGGTATTTTAAAAAATATATTCTAATGATTTGTTTTAAAGAGCCAGCTACCACTTAATCATTTCTAAGTATACGGTTGATACTGGAATCACTAGAGTGAAATGAACAGTAGAAGAACAAATCTTCCTTGAAGGACTCAGAAGGACTCATCCACACTCATTTTTCACTCAGGCCATTTCTGCTTAGATGGCCTCCTATTATCTTTCCTTTGAAGATTGCCATGTGTTGTCTACATATAGCTTGAGCAATCTTTTTAAAGGAAAAATATGATCATGTGACAATTCTTGCAAGCCCTTTTTCCAGCTCTTCTTAACTTTCAGGATAAAAGTTGAAATTTCTAATAAGATACTAAATACATATCCAGATTTCTGCCTAACCCTCTAGCCTTAAAGTAGCACATACTTTGCCTTTATCATTGAATTTATAGTATACTGGTTTTCTCTACACCACAATCATTCACAGTTCATTCTCATTGAACCTTTACATTTTAGATCAAATATCACTTGCCCAAGAAATCTTTCCCTGACACATTAGGGTCTTAAATTCTGTGCCATTATTTTTTTACCTTCATATTGCTTATCATAGTTTTAATTTTTGAAAAGAAATATTGATCAGGATCTAGTTATTCCCATAAACTATAGCTCCATGAAGGCAGGGCCTCTGATATTTGCTAAGTCCTCTATCCTGAAGGAAATGTTTATCTCAGGTTCTTTTCTTCAACTAATTTTCCAACCCCCTTTATTCAGATTCCTCTGACTGAGGAATGGAATGAGAAATAGCTAACTCGTTTACCAATCTCCCAGCTCTCTTGGTCTGGTCATCTGACCATTACTCAACCCCCTTACTTAGTTAATGATATTCCCATTTCTCCCTTCCACCTTGGTGCAGCCATTTAAACTAGCCAATCAGGAAAATATAAGATTGTATGGTCAACACTCCAGCCAATAAAACAAGACCCAGCATCCTAGGGCCTGTGTTACACATAAAAACAGAATCTACCCTCTGCCCATGCGCTTGCTGGCTGGCTTTCAATAGTGGCAGCACGCCCTTCTGCAAAAAGTTATTAAAGTTACCTTGCCGGGGTATTTTATCTTCACGAGTCTTGCTTAATTTCATTTCTAACAATCCCAAGCACCAAGCACAATGATTATCATATAAAACATATTTTAAAATAAACAGAACCAACATGCATGAAGAATATGAAGTTCTGGAATTCTAAGTGACTCAGCTAAGTTTATATAGCTGATAAATAGTGGAACAAGTGATTACATCCAGGACAACCTGACAAAATTCCCAAGCTAGTTATTATGTGATTTCACCTCAAACACTAATTGACCATGATATCTTTATTTTAAAATGCTTTAAAATAAAATAAAATCACTATGTCTTTCGTATAGATACAGTGATTTTCATCTATGTTTATCAATTAAAACTTCAATGTTAAAGTATTCAGTTATCTAATTGGAAATTCTTAATCCCATATCCACAAAGCTTCAGCTATCATATCCACTTTAGTGCTTCATGTTTTATAGCTTAGAAGGTAGAATCTTTTTTTAAATAATAGTGCTTATTGATGGTTAAAAACTACATTGAAGCTATGTGTTTTGACTAAAATATTTTAAAGGCATTCTCCATCCTTGTATGAATAAGTTACCAAAATCTAGTGAGGCCTGTAGATACAACCTTTGGGTATATCTCTAAGTTCTTGTGCCCAAACCATTGATTTTGATGGATTTCTGTATCTGATGCAGAGAATAATAGTAACAGAATATTGCCTCTAGTGAACCTTTAGTGTAAGAATGTGGTTGGAGACCACAGAAGGACAAAAATTCCTATAAATCCACAGAGTTCACAGAACAGGTATTTCAAACTGGTCTGTGTATTAGTCTTTGGATGAGGCAGAGTATGATACTAAAGTTGCTTCTCTTAGAACTTTGTATCAAGGTTGTAGCAATATCTCTCTTTAATCTCAAAAGTCTTTGGGGACTAGCATGATCTTCCAAATAAAATCTAGAAGATATGTATAAACAGATGATTCAGATGAATTAACCAACTGTGTCAAAAACCCTGGACTAAATAATTAATAGGACCATCAACTTATGTAGAAAGTAATTTGGAGGAAAGATTTGAGGCCAGTTGAATTTCAAGTAGATTTTGGAAATCTATCTAAGAACATCATTTTTTAAAAAAAATAAATAAATTTGTTGCGTAACACTAGTTAACAAAATTATACATGTTTTAGGTACACAATTCTATTACACATTTTCTGTACACTGTATTGTGTGTTCAACACTTCCAAGTCAAGTCTCTACCCATCACCATCTATCCCCCTCTACCGTTACCAGCTGCACCCTGTTCTTTCTTCTTCTTGTTCAAATACCCCCCAAAACCAGGAGAAAATGATAAATACAGCTTCTGAACTCATAAACCATCCAACATTGTGCTTAACATCAGCAAGCCTCCCCCAAGAAAAATAAATGGTAACTTAGAGGAAAAAAAAAAGCAGATGTTTTTCGAAATCCATTAATTTATATTCAATGTTTGTGTGGTCTTGTTAAATAACATATTTTATTTCCTGGTTCAAGTGCATCTGAAAATCACTGTTATATTTTAAATAGAGTAAATGTTTATCCTCTAAGCATTTAATGCCCCAAGGCAGAGTTCATGTGAGAAATCACATGTTAGTTCAGAAATAAAAAAAAATAATCTACACATAAATTATTTCGACAATGAAAAGTCATTACCTTAAATTGTTGTGTATAATTCTTCGTAGCTAGTTTGAAGTGGCTTGACAGTCAAATTGAATCAGTATTTTAATATCTGATCCAAACCAAAACTTAATTTTTTATAAGCCATTGAATAATTTTGATTTATAAGGTGTTGAATAGTTGCTCTAGCTATCTATTGCTATGTAACAAATCATCCTATAAGTGATATTAAATTTAAATTATTATTATGCTTATAGATCATGAGTGTCAGGAGTTCACACAGAGCAGACCCAATATGGCTTTCTCTGGCTAAAACAATCTGGAGGGTTTTCACTTGCAAGCCAAATGCTTGGCCTGAAATACTGGGAAGAAGACTGGGCTCAAATAGGCTGCTACTTTAGCATCAATATGTGGTTTTTCCTTGTGGGTTTCCTCCCAGCCTGGCTGCTTCAAGGTGTTTGTGTTTCTTACATAATGACCCCAGGCTCAAAGATCACATGTGCCAGGAAATCAGATAGACCTGAGCTTAACAACCCAGCCTTGGAAGTCACATAGTGTCACTTCAGCGACACTTCATTGGTTGAAACATTACAAGCCTTATGAAGGAGGGGACATAGATTTACCTCTAGACAGGAAGAGTATCAAGTCATTTCTGGCCATGCTGTAAAGCATGCACACCCTTTCTATCCCTTGCTTTCAGAATGTATCAGTTGGTATACTGATTGGCCATTGGACCCTGAAATAATATTTTTCATGCTGTCATGTGTGCTTGTGCTGTCTGTGCATGAGCTATTTTGTGGCAAAATTGAAAATTTTCTACTTTTTTTTTGACATTTCTATCTGTGCAGCAAAATATAGATAACCAAATTAATTAATCTCCATCAGTTCAACTGGTATGGAGGTGTTTGGGGAGCTGTCTCCAAAGATAGAATTACCATAAGATAGTGGTTATTTATTTGAAATCAGATTTAAATCTGCTCTGTTTAATTTGGAAATTATTTTAACTTCTTTGTTCATCAATTTTCTTACCTTTATTAGAGGCCAAATTAAGATGGTTCACAGGGTTGCTATCGAGGATTAAATGAGAGAGTGTAAACAAAACCACAAAGCATAGAAACTTGTATTTGGGATAAGCACAATAAATAGGGGCATTTCCTGGGCCCAAACAATGAGATTTCCTAGCAAAAGGAATTTGGTTAATTAGCACAGATACTGACAGAAATTCAACCAAATGCTCACATTCTCTCTTCAGATTTGAAGGATACCTAGGCAGAAAAGAGTCCTCTGACAATCACTTTTCTGATCCTGAAAGTCAATCAGGCTTCTACTTGAAACAAAAAGGATTCCAATATCATTGAGAACAAAGTTGATTCATAAAATGCCTTAGCTTTAGGCTCTACTTTAAGTGTGATTTTTACATGGTAACTTTTCATTTGCTTCTGCAGTTGAGTCTTGCTGGGCCTAACAGGCTCTTCATTTACATTTGGGCTATTCCAGCAGTGGCAAAGTATTTTCTTTATATTAGTTAGAATACGGTAAAGTCTCACTCCAAATATGTGTTTGGTTGAAGTTAACTGGGTGGATTTAGAAAGTGTAAACCAGCCAGGTTGAGACTGTGCATGCCTGGGGGGCACAGGTGGAAAAGTCTCCACCAATAGGCTGGCATGACTTACCACTGAGAGATGTCTTACGGAATCTGAATTTTTGAAACAGTGAATCACACCTCTAATCGCAAAGTGCCTTACACTATACTTTGGCATCATTAAAGACTTTAATACCATCTGGAAAGGAAGGAGCAAAAGGTTTCCTAGTAGGTGGCTTATAAAATTCTTAAAGTATTTAGTGATCACATGTAATGCTTAAACTATTTAAGGCACTTTTAAAGGAGCTATTTGAAGCACTCCAAATGATTACCTCTCCTAATTCACCAAGTACTTGCATGATTTGGGTTTTAACAAGCAAGACTGGTTTTGATTTATGAAGTGCAAAAAAGGCACCTGAAAAATATATCTACTTCAATTTTGCTTAAAAAAAAGACCTGAAAGATGGTTTTGTAAAAAAAATAAAATAAATTAAAAATAAAAAAACATAAATTCTCCTGAGGTAATGTTACATGCCAAGTAGAGCCTGGAGCTCATTTTACAGCTGTTTTATGAGTTTTAAAATAGTGATTTAAAGTGGAAATAATGACACAATTTTAATTATAACATGATGTACCAGGTATTATAAAGAACAATGACAATTTCTTAACTATGTATAGTATTTAATGTTTGTTAAAAGGCTGGTAAAATGCTCATTCTGATCCTAATTCTTAGTTATGTCTGGGTCCCTACCTACAAAGGTTTTTTCTTTAATCACTGTTATCATCTCTTCACTTTTCAATTTCTCCATGATGAAAATGCTGCAGCAAAATATTTGTGAAAAAATGAGACTATTAGCTTAACTACAAAATAAGGACAAAATATAATTTGACAGTACAACATGCAAAATTCAACAGTTACATGATGATTATTATTTTATAAATTTGTTTTATAACTATAGATGTTTCATACTAGTATCAGATTCTGGGCTAGCACTAACATACTCTTCTCTAAAAACAAACACCCACCATTTACCAGGAGTTGGCTGCAGGGGGCATAAATGCTCTAAGAAGTCATAATTTTTGAGGCCCTGACAAGTACTGGGGAGGGGAGAACCACCGAGGAAGGGTCTCTGGTTCTTAAAGTGGACTGGACCCTTTGACCAGTCTACTTTATAGGACCAGAAACAGAGAGGGAACTGAGAGATTACACCCCATTGCATGGTCAGTGTCTGCAGAGCATGGTGTATGTGTATGATCAAAACTATAGTCTACAGTGCACAAATTTTGGTGGATAAAAAATGATTATTAAATAAAAATAAATAATGAATTTTAAAAATTGATTTAAAAAAAACCTTAGTAAATAGAGAAATGATTAGCATGGATGTCAGTTAACGGGAGACTATTTATTATGAAATTAGCAGTGCAACCATTATGAACTATAAATACTTAATGTCAGGTTTATGCACAGCCTAAAATGTGACTTTTATTTTTTTTTAATTGTAAAAGAATGCTATATCTCCATTTCTTTAATTCCTAAAATAGAAATAATTTTATAGAGCACTTTGGTGTGAAGATTATATTTGTTTCTTCTATAGAAAAATCATTAAACAGCAACAATACATGTGAATATTATGATTATTGCTTTGTGTACCATCTTAAACCATTAAGTAGAAATATGGTGAAATTAATGGTAAATAAATACAAAATTTTACAAAATAGAGAAACATTTCTTCATATAAAATTCCATGAATCAGAAGCTTATTTAGGACAATGGTAAAAAATCTGACAGATATTTTCTTCCTTAATTTGGAGAGCAACAATAATTGACAATTCTAAGTTGCACTCAATGCCTGAGGTCATCTTGCAGACCATGTTCTAGCTTCCTACCCACATTATTTTAATGTAACTCAAAGCAATGATGATGAGTTGCATAATAAAAATATATAAAAATTTGTATAGTGCATCTTATTATTAAGCCACTGGCAAAACAATGGTCATATTATGGGTAGTCTGGATAAAAACTGGTTTGCAATGAGGATGCCCCCTAATTTAATCATGTCTAAAGAAATGTGGGCAAATTAAGTAGTTTTCCTGGATAGTCTGTAATTCACAGAGTAGGTTTTTAATTCCTGATTAAGATCAAAAAGTTACAAACACTAGTTTAAACTATAGGAAAACTTAGGAGAAAAAGTTATACCAACTTATTATAAACATTGTTTGGAGGTAGTGGTTTGTAATTTTCCCTGGCCTTCCTACTTAGTGATCTTCTGCACTTTCACTTCAAACACTAATACATTGTGGTGAACTGCTGACACTTTAAGTGATGAATCTTAAATGTCTAATATGTGGCAATATTGGTGAGGGGCCATGGGGATACACAACAGAGAAAGACTTAAACAAAATCTTTGTTATCAAGAGCTCAGAATACACTGGTGCCTCTTTGAAAATATGCTACAATGAACAGCAACGTAGAAGTGTTAATCATAAGGAAAATTTTAAAAAAATTGAATATTAACAATTTTTCACATATTAAGTGTTACATATAATTATTAATACCTTGTCAATTTGTGCTCTTATTTTGTGCCTTATGACAATGATTTATTATTTTATCTCACAACTGGTGGGTTGTGTAGATGCTGATGGGCATTCTCAACTGGACTGTTTCCTGTGGTGATATCAGATAGCAGCTGGAGCAGGGCAGCTGGATGTCCAAGATGGTCCACTCACTTGGCTGGCAGTCGAGTGGGCTTTGGGAGTTTAGCTGAGACTTTTGACCATAGTGTCTACATAGAGTTTCTCCACATCATATGGACTTTTCACAGAATGAGTTTGTAAGAGTTGGTATTCCAACAGACAGAACCAACTAGAAGCTGCCAGTCTCTTAAAACCTGGACTGCTGCAGCTTCCCTACTCCTCGATTTCATTAGGGAGCTCCCCAGATTCAAAGAGAGAGAACATAGAGCCCCCTTTCTCTTTTTGGGAAGAGTATAAAAGGGTTTGTGGCCTTTTTTGTTTGTTTGTTTGTTTGTTTTGCAACAGAGATGGAGAGAGACAGAGAGAGGGGCAGATAGGGACAGACTGACAGGAAGGGAGAGAGATCAGAAGCATCAAGTCTTTGTTGTGTCACCTTAGTTGTTCATTGATTTCCTTTACATATATGCCTTCATCAGGGGGCTATAGCAGAGCAAGTGACCCCTTGCTCAAGCCAGTGACCTTGGGCTTCAAGCCAGCAACCTCTGGGTTCAAGCCAACAACCATAGGGTCATGTCTATGATTCTATGCTCAAGTTGGTAACCCTGCATTCAAGCTGGTGAGCCCTTGCTCAAGTCAGTGACCTCAAGGTTTTAAAGCCAGGTCCTCTGTATCCCAGTCTGATGCTCTATCTACTGCACCATTGTCTAGTCAGACTGTGGCCATTTTTAATCACACGTTTTTTTGGTCACCAATTCAGGGACTCTCGAATACACTTTTTATTCTAGCCACTGCTGTGCTAATTATTTCCACACAAACCGTGACTCATTTTGCACACACACAACCCAACAGCATCTCACTATGAGCCTCTGACTCCCTGCCTCACTCATTTCCGGCACTATTTTGTGAAAGGTCCATGTGAACCCACTTGGCATAAAATGATGTTCAATATGAATGTGTAGGAGAGTTGACACACTGCAACAAGACTCTGCCCATGAAGGAGTCAGTAGATCAATGTTTCCCTCTTTCTCTCCCCAAGCAGATGCTTCTGAGATACACATAATAAAACTCTCAGAGTGTCAGATGGGACTGAGCAACCTGGGGCTCCAAGTGGTAATAAGACTACAATATGCTCATATGTCAAGCCAGAATTAAAATGTTAAGGTGATGTATCAAAATAAGAAAGCATGATATTATAGACTGAATTATATCTCCCCAAAACATATAAATTGAAGCTTCAACTCCTTCATATGACTATGTTTGGAGTAAAGATAAAATTAAGATTAAAAGATATTCTAGGAGAAGGTTCTGATCCTATATTATTAGTGTATTTATATGAAGAAATATCAGAGAATCTGTTCTCTGTCTCCTAAGCATGTGAGGATACACTAAGAAGGCCTTTACATACCAGGAAGAGCATTCTCAGCAGGAACTGAATCAACTGGTATCTTGATCTTGGACTCCTAGACTCCAGAACTTCAAGAAAACAAATTTCTGTTGCTTAAGCCAGCCAATATATAGTATTTTATTTTAGCAACGTGAGTCGACTAAAACACATTTGTAGTACACAGTCTTGTTTAAATAAGTGATTTGAATAAAACCATTCCTAACACAATGTCCTAACTGTTGACTCTCTCTAGGTTTGTGAGATGCACTGATACATTTCTGAAAGGATGGCAGCATAAGCTGATTTTTTTTTTAATGGGAGATGTCAATGTGGCACAGGGGTTTGATGTTAATCACTAACATTATAGAAATATTACAAAAAATACTTCAAATATTTCAAAGTCACTCTAAAACTGACTTGCATACAAGTTTCCATCTGTGTTCCTATAGAATTTGCTATCTGGTTTTCATTCTCCACTATGACTGATGTAATCCCTGGCCAGCTGCACTGATATTGTGAGCCCAGCTAAAATGGTGAGTCTGTCGATACAGCTTAAATTCTGTAAAGTAAAAATCAATCTTTGGGTAACAAAGAAAACACTTAAAGTGGTTCTTAGTATTTTACAGCAGATTTTTGTTCTTAAAGCTTTTATACAGTTGTGAAAAATATTCCCCCCTCACATCCCAAGTAGAGGTCTTGCTGGTAGTGCTTGTCAATGAAGTTTAAACAGTTTCCAGTAGCATGTTCAGCATGTATCATCAGTCATTGGTAGATGACTCTAGTTTACACAGTCAAGGCAAATGCAGGGAAATTCATAATTAAAAATTCTCACTTTCAATTTGAAGAACCCGAGGCTCGGAGAAGTGAAGTATGACAAAGGTCATGGTACTAGTTAGTGATAGAAACACACAGACATTTTAGGTTTAAGATCAATACTATTTTCACTATAGCTGTTATTCCTTCTCTTCCACAAGCTAGGATTATTTTTGGTATGTGTGTGTGTTAAGTGACTATTGAAAGATAGCTATAACTTTGTGTGGAATTCCCCCCCTGACTTTCCTTTAGTTTTCTTTATTTAGTTCACCTCTCAGATACCACAGTATTAACTAGGAAGAGGACAAGTGTTATGCAATACCCCCTTCTTCCATTACAATGATGTTTTCATTTCCAGAATTTTGTGCCCTGCTTCTAGGAGGAAAAATATATGACAACAATTACTAAAGCTCTTATAATAAAACAGGGTTTAATGTCTTCTATACTTAATATCACACTTGCAAAAAAGGATAATGTTTTTATATTTATTTCATAGTTATAAAAGCAAGGTAATTTTTTTAGTTTTGAATGTTGGAAAAAATAAGTTTATTATGTAAAAGTGGTAAATTTGCATATGTGTTTCTGCAATTATATTTTCCCATCTTTTTTTAAAGTAATTTAGAAGACTATGAAATTTTCAGAGGAATACAATAAACCATATTCTAAATTTAATAAATTTTTGATGGTGGCTTGGTGGTGCTAGAAGACAGATGAGTGATGTCCTTTGAGCTATTTAGACTTAACTGAGGTCTCTTGAAAGTGTCCCACCTTTACCTCCCCTCCACTGGCTTTAAAGACTTTGATTAGGAAACCCCAATGCAACAGTGTAATGACATGTGTCTCAAGACGTGCCAACCTAAATACCAATTCATGTCTCTTTTGATTGTTTATATTTGAAATAAAAAGATATTTGAATATATTAACTCTAAAAGTAAAGTGTTATTACCAACACTTGCTCCTGTAATCAATATTTCATTCATTAGCAATAATAAGGGTTCATATCTTTCTCATTAGTTCCAGGTTAAGGTTGTTAAAAATAACACCACCACCAACAGCAAAAATAACACAGGAGAAAAAATGAATATGCCAAATTCATGTAGGGATTGGCTGAAAATCTTTGAAAGAATATCCACAAATATTTTTTAAAATCAAACCTTGCTACAGAACTCCTAGATATAATTTTCTTCTCATATATCATTTATATTTATCTAGCATTTTTGAAGAAATAAATTTATAAAATAATAAAATTCTTAAGAAGCTTCAATGTGTATTTAGTAGATTATGAATCTACCCCTTGCAAATTAAAAATTAAAGAGATTGCAGCCCTAGCCAGTTGGCTCAGTGGTAGAGTGTCTGCGTGGCATGTAGAAGTCCCGGGTTTGATTCTCAGCCAGGGCACACAGGAGAAGCACCCATCTGCTTCTCCACCCTTCCCCCTCTTTTTTTCTCTATCTCTCTCTTTCCCTACTGCAGCCACGGCTCCATTGGAGCAAAGTTGGCCTGGGTACTGTGGATAACTCCATGACCTCCACCTCAGGCGCTAGAATAGTTTTGGATGCAATAGAGCAACACCCCAGATGCACAGAGCATCACCCCTTAGTGGTCATACCAGGTGGATCCTGGTTGGATGCATGCGGGAGTCTGTCTCTCTGCCTCCTCACTTCTTACTTCAGAAAAAAATACAAAAAAAAAAAAAGATTGCAGATTATTGCTCCTTAGGCTGTTACTGATTTGGGCATGTTAAGACTTTATGTTTCATGTCTTCAAACAATCTTCCAGTACTACTTAATACACATTTATATCGCCTGAGAAATAATTAGCTATACCTCATCCCAAGGTTCACAGCTCCCTGTTAACCTTTCTTTCTGAAACAAACCTTGTTTTATTTTATTCAATCAGAATCAAACACACACCTCACAACACCTGATAGCCCTTGGGAAGACAGGGGAGAATCAGTGCAATCAAGACATCGTCAAAACCACTGGGGAAACAAACACTGTCTGGGATAGTGTGAAATTTTATCCAAGAAAATAAATAAGACCCCAAAACACAGCAGCCTGACTGAGAAGTGATGTCTAACTCATTCCAAGAGAGTAGAGTTTTCAGATCCCAGATTAGAAGCTTCCAAACATTCTTTAAGCACACAATGGAACATAGCACACCATTCAACCCCTATTTAGTGAGATAATCATGGTGAAAAACATTTGTCAGTGAAACACACTTTACAAGCTTGAAGTCAGAATTTTTTTTTCCCCATAGACTTTGGAAAATCATTTGTTCTATTCAACAAAAAAAACCCATATAAAGCATTTCAAAATGTATTTCTAATAGTGTTTTTCTTGACAATATATTTATATAATAAAATAACACTATTTTTTATCATAAATTTTTTATGGAAAAAAATGTTTTAAATATTGAAATACATTTATTGATTTTTTAAATGGTAATAATATCAGTATTAAAATGTTAAACATATATCTCTAAGTAGTTTCACTAAAATGTATTTCTTATTTTGCATATAGATGTATATATGCATTTTAAATATGTTTTTTATGCTCTTAATTGAAGCTTCCATTGCTAAAATTTCTTGAAAAATTGTAAAATTTAAAGTGACTTTCAACCAACACTGTTTTGTGGCTCATTCCAGGTTTTTGTTCCAAGTCTCTTTGCCACTTTCACTCCTTCACGTAAACACTTCTCTTAATTCTCAAAACTATATTTGCTTCCAGCCAATCTCAAACAGTTGACTGCTTTTATTCCAGTTAATGTACATAACTAAGCAGGGTTTGCAACATCACAGCTGTTTTTATTAGTGCACTACATCAAATGGAAAGAAATGAACAACATTTTAAAAGAAAGTCTAGTCATTTTTCTCCTGGTAATTGTTATCAGCCATGTTACATATCCATATAGTTTGTTTATATTTTCATATATCACAATATAAGGAGTCCATACAAATTGCATATTAGATGAGCACTGTTGGGTTAATTTCTTCCCAGGTGGCATAATGACAGTGGTCGAAGTCTTTCTTTTATACTACCTGTCTGAACTTAGTTTGAGCAGGTAAGAGCTAATATAACTTTCCCTCTAGTTTTAAACAGTACAGTCAGAATAGCTAGCAAATTATATTCTTTGAACTTGCACCTTCTTATTTAGGACAGAATTAAAATTACATTTCTCCCTCTGTGTCATATCCACTTGTTTATTTTAAGAGAAAACATTTTACTGCCTCTGAGATACACCTGAGAATCCTGTTGTAAAATCATTGGATCAAGATGATAACCTTCCTGGTAAATAAAGCAGAATTTATAACCAGAATATTTGGGGTTTGGTTTCCACCCAAGTTTTAATAGCTGGGTAAGTTCTGCATTCATTTGTTCAGAGGTTTGATCTTTGTGATCTTTGTAAGGGCAAAGTGTCACTATGAAGAGCTGGCTAATTCTTGGGAGTAGGTGGCTTTAACTAGAGTTGGCACTACTATGCAGGAAGGAATGGATTTTAGAATTAAAACTTCTATTCATGGAGAACTGTTATAAAAAGAACACAGTTTTCTGTACTTTCAAATGGTCCCCTTTAACTAACCTCATGGTAAGGAGTCTGGCAAGTAGTGGCAAACTGGCAAAATTATGGGTAACAAATGAGACTGACTCCAGCACATGTGTTTTATCACTGTGGTTAACTGTATGTAGCATTACTGCAATGAATGGAAATCAGGCCCTTAGGGTTTTGATGTTGAGTTCCACTAATCATTTTTACACCTCTATTTTAACATATGCCTCTTTGCTTCTTTTCTTGTTTCTAAACCTGCAGTGGTTTCCCCAAAGGATCCTGTTTCTTAACCAACAATATAAGTGATCCTAATAATGAATCTAAAATAAAATGGCTGACCTCTAGCCAGCGATAGGCAAGAAGGCAAACATTTTTCACATGCCATGGGTGGTTAACATGATTACGTCTTGATATATTGATCTTTGCCTGTTTCCCAACCACCTTACAGATGTCATTTCCCAAGTCATTCGGAGGAAATCATACTGCCTCAATCATGGGAAAAAATGACAAGATAAAAGCAATTGTTAAATGTTTTCATGATGTCCAAAACAGTCTTCTGAAATCAATAGGAAATGTCAAATGAGAACAGAGCAACTAAATCTCTACCATCCTGTAGAGCTGGAAATAGAAGAGAGGAGTAATGCCAGCTGTCTTCTGGGAACAGGGCTGACAAGTGGTCTTGCAGGAAGTAAAGGAGGGAGTTTAGTCTGTGGGTTACTTACTTGCCCAGTTACAAGCAGCTTTTTAGCTGCCTAGCAAACACCTGGGAAGCTCAGTCAGTATCTATGGATCATTTACCCTTTTTGAAGAAAACCTAAAACAGCCACATTAGCCTTCCCTCTGTTCACTGTGTGTTATGGGCCTTACGTCAACAGCTGCCTGCTTACTGCCTGTGGTAATGTCAATATAGGTAGCTAAATATTAATAAGGGAAGGAAGCAGAGGGAATCAAATGTTGAGTGGTCCACAAAATGGTGCATATTGTTTTTGCACACAAGCTTCCCTTTTGCAAAAAATATTTCTTAGATTGATTAAAAGACATCCTTAGGAACACAAAATAGAACATAGGACACCTTGACCCTCAGGGGTATGACCAAGGCTGACACAGAGATTCCTGTGTTAACATGCCCCACCCTTGGTGTTTAACATTGCAGTTATTACATACCTTCTGAAAAATTCTTCATAACTTTAAATTTATGTTTTTTACGTAAGATCTGATGAGACAGCAAAGTGTGAACTGAGTGCTTAGAGTCTCAGCTCACAAAGTGTCTCACTTCCTTTCACCTCTGTGCTGGGTTCTCTGCACACACACAGCAGGGGGAGCTTACAGCCCTTCTAAAAGTGATATTAACAAAGCTTTCTCCATCCTATCTTTTACTGTACCTCCTTTAGTGTTCTACCTTCTCATAGAGTTTATGAATGAAGTATATGAAGGGGAAGAAAAAGTCTGGAGTGTTGTTTCTTAAAAAACAAAGAAAAAGTCTGGAGTGTTGTTTCTTAAAAAACAAACATTTATGATCCTTTGAACTACAAAAACTTATTTTAGTATCGTGAGAACTCTATTATCTCACAATACTAATGGTAGAGCTGTCTTAGATGATGATCCGTTGGTTAAAAATGCTCTAATAAATCAAGTGACTATTTAGGGAGATTTTCTACAAGTAAGTTCCTGTGTTTCACAGAATTCATACAAATAAGACCCTGTCCTAACTGGTTGTCAACAGCAAAGTGAGAAGCAGAGGCAGTCACATTTTTTTTTTTGTCATTCATGATTATTTCTTTAGCAATGATTTATTAAGCACCTGAAATAGACCAACTCCTAGGTTTTAAAGCTAGAGCAGCAAACAGAAGAAAAAAGTTCCTTTCCTCACACTCCCCATGAAGTTTATATTTGAGTGGGGGAATAAATGGATAATATCTATGTAATACGTCTTTTTAAGAAATACCACAAGCACACTGTCCTTTGTTAGTGTATCTTTCAATGTAATCTGCCGACAATTTGCATTACAATCAGCCACAATGTTCACTAGAATGACAACATATTTCCAGATCATATTCTGGAGCTACTGATTTAAAATTTCTGTGTTGGCCAGAAAATATGTAATTAGCCAGCTCATGTGGAATTTTTTTTTTTTTTTCTTACAGGGACAGAGAGAGAGTCAGAGAGAGGGATATATAGGGACAGACAGACAGGAACGGAAAGAGGTTAGAAGCATCAATCATTAGTTTTTCATTGCCGTCACAACACCTTAGTTGTTCATTGATTGCTTTCTCACATGTGACTTGACCACGGGCCTTCAGCAGACCGAGTAACGCTGGAGCCAGTGACCTTGGACCCAAGCTGACGAGCTTTTGCTCAAGCCAGATGGGTCTGCACTCAACCTGGCGAGCTCGGGGTCTCGAACCTGAGTCTTCCACATCCCAGTCCAAGGCTCTATCCACTGCGCCACCGCCTGGTCAGGCTCATGTGGAATTTTTTATTATAGTATTTAAGATCCACTGGCCTGGGCAATGTATAGAAAAGACAGTAAACATTAGATAATGGTGTGGAAAGACAGGTGCAGATAAGGATGACTTGCACAAAGTGATAATCCAAATTGTTTTGTTCTAATTCACTTTTAAATTATAGTTGATTACAGTCTTTTTACATGAAGTGATCAAGATTATTTCATATCAGAGCAGAAATTTCTTTGAGTTTGCAAGATGTTTTTAATCTCTAGAAGATTTCTTAAAGTGATTAAAACCTCCCAGAAGAAAATATTTTCCACAGGAAAAGCATTGTGGAAACTTAGCATTTCCAACAATATTAAGAAATATGTTCAGAAATATATTCTGCATAACAACATAGAATTACGTAACATATTGCATTAATATATATAGAAACTTGTTCTTAAAGAATTTACCTAACTAAATCTATTAGGTTTAATTTTTTTAATAGCAAAATTCAACTTAGTACCAAATTGGATAAAGCTCATGGGGAAATAAAATTTGAATTGTAATGGTATAATTTCATTTATGAAATTAATTTAATTAGTAATCCCCCATGAGCTCTAAAGATTTAGAAAAAGACAATTATATCTATCAGATCAATTAAAATTGACTTAATAGCTTTTCTTAATAACATGGCAATAATATATGAGAAATATAATTTATAATGTAAACATTATAATAGTTCTTTTTGGTCTAAATTAATTACAGCTGTAAAAGAGAAAATAAACACATATTAGCACATCATTTTTGAGACTTTAGCAGAGAACCATTTATTCTGGAGTTATAAGAAGATAAATTGACCCAGATGAAAGGAAATTGGACTACTATACAATACATCAGCCAAGAACAATCAGACAGCCAATGAACTGTGTGGTCAACTCATTTTTTCCAAAGGACTGTAACCATTCTTAATCAAGGAGAAACATGTGATGCACACTCACTACAATGTACTTTACCCATGAAAATAAGCAACACTCCTTTTTCCCAGGACCTAAGAGTAATCTGGGTGGGTCTAACAAAAACCAGGCAACTGGTCTTATGAGAAATTGGCTTGGCTTTGCCTTTTAATTCTTCCTACTTACTTTTCATGGGAATCTGCATTTATTGGGAAGATTTTAAGGATCTCAAATGCAAACCTATGTATATGTTTTCAAATTCAATAACAGAAAAAATACCAAGGGATAGTCATGACAAAATTGGATAGCAGAAGGGAGGCAGTAATAGATACTCTTTTGTGAGAGGCTAATCCTGATTTAACGACCCACTTAAACAATCATTTGCAGGACTCTGTGGACAGAATTTCCTTTTTCCACATTTTATCATTCCAATGTCACATCAGTGCTTTTGACTTCCTTTCCACATAATATGAATGCCCTTCATGTCCAATTTAAGACCTACTCCCTTCTTTTTGATAAGATTAGGTTCTACATCACTATTAACCCACCTTTTTTCTCATCAAATACCATTCTTTTTTCCCTCATGCATACTATATTTTCAGGGTACAGACAAGTTCAGCACAACTCTTTTTTTGTAAACTTTTCAAAACCATTCTTTCAAATATCAAATAAGTGTATAAGTCAGTAGGTCAAAATTTTACACATTGTGAGCAATTAAGATAGCTATAATCTTGTTTAAAATTCTAAAATCACATTAAAATAGATTTAAAAACTACTAAATATTAGTAAATATGTATGTACTAATTATCGATGTCAATATGTTTGTTTATATTTATTTAAATTTTATTTTGAACAACTTTCAAACAGGAAAACATTGTATGAGAAGTAAAAGCGATTATATGTAAACATATATATTATATATGTATATTAAATTTATATACATACTTATATAAATATATTATGCATCCGTTACTGTAAAAACAATAACAAATTTAAAAACTAATATATTGCTAGGAATTTTTCTTTTTAGATTTCTAAAATGACTATGAAATTCACTTTAAAAAAGTTTTATATTTTATCTTTTAAGTAATAGCTTTCTGTAAAAGAAAGTTATATACAATGTGCTGTCATAAATTTAATGCCAGAAAAGTTTTATCTGCCTGTGATCATTATGAAAATAATAAATAACATTGTTTTAATTATGCAAATATAATTTGTGCTATAAAAACATATTCATAGCTTTTCTTTACTCTCTCTACATAAAACTCATTTATATTAGGATTAAGTATATAAATACTTTAATCTTTCTATTTAACTATTTATGATTATTTCTGCCAAAATTAAGACCAATATAAATAAATTTTCAAATTAAATCAAAATAATGACATCCTAGTATATATTTTTGGGTGTGCTTGTGAAATCATTTAAGGTCTAAAATTTAGCAAGACTTATGCTGCCCAAGATTAATATAACACACATAAAATTTAAAAGCAAAAGTCATATTTATCAATTTTTAAGATAATTTCCTTATTTTATGATAAAGAATTCTTAGATGTCAAAACTGGTAAGAGAATCTGTGTCAATTCTGCATGACCACTTTTAAAGACAAGAAATAAATGTAATGTTTTATAAAGAACCAACAAATGATGTTAAAAAGGTACATTCTATGCTTCAGTTAAAATTGCACGATTCTGTCTTATACTTTGAAATTAATACTATCATTTTATAATATGGCTTCTATTAACAGAGTAGATATTAAACCCCAGACCTAAAGCAAAATCATTTTACTCGAAATTTAAAAAACAAAATGAGGCATACGTGAAAATATCTGGTAACCCCACAGCAAATCTAAGCGCCGTTGCTTACACAGCCCTGCAGCCTGACTGACAACCATCTACACAGCGACGCTTTGCGGAAGGTCATCAGTGATTTGTCTACTGAAGCGTCAACTTTTGCCTGAGCTGCAGCGCCCACAGTTGTATTTTATTCTCTGTAGAACCTGCTGTAAAATTCCAACTACAACCTGTTAGCAGACAGTTGTTGCCCAGCAGTCTAAGCCCTTGAAACTAAGTAACTTTGAATATATAGCCAGGATAAAATCCAGAAGGGCACCCCGCTGAGTGTCCAAGTGCCATGCGGTGACTTGATTTTTTTCAGGACTACGTCCTCAAGTGTTGATCCACTAGGAAGAAAGATCTTGTGTCTCTCAGATTCCAGGTCTGAGAAATTTTACCATTTGGGCAGTAGCAAATAGAATCTTTTTGGAGATTCCAGAATCTTTTCCTGATAGTAGGGATGTCCTTTGCCACTAGTCTGGTTATGCACTGTACTACGCAGCTCTAGGAGGTGCCATTCAAAGAGCTGCATGTACGGATAGAGTCCTGCATGTATGGATAGTATGCGTGGTGCCCAAAGCACAGCTGTACATGGTAAACCTGGTGACCCTCTCTGTTCTCTCAGAAACACGATTACTCTGGAAATTAATGGAGCTGTCCTTGGGAATATTTTATTTACAAGGACATTAGAATGTTCCTTGTGTTGGCTTTATTTTTAACTGAAAAAAAATAATTACTTTGTAACTAATTAATAAGTATTACTTGCTGGTTATATAATTCAAGTAACACAGAGTATCACAAAAACTTGGATTTGGTCTTTTAGTCTTGCACTTCAAGTTCACGTTCCTGACATAATGATTCTAAATGAGTATAGCCGTTTGACCTGCATCAGCTGAGATCTTTCAATTTGTTCCTACAGATGTTTGTCATATATTTTGACCAAAATTAGCTCATGTTGCAAATTAGAATTTGACATTTGGTTGTTATTTTTTATTTTCCCTAAAAATAACTTATATCCTGGGCATCTTCCCAAGTCACTATAGTATTCTAACCTACATCAATTTTCAAATTGCTGCCATCCATTAATATCACAGATTGAGAGATGTAATGATGGTGGCCAAGGCTAGGTAGGTCCACATTGGATTCTGACAGATGGTAAACAAACTATGGAGCCAGAGGGCATTAAGGCCATTTCGTTTAATAGTCTCACAATGGCAGACAAACACACAGGCAGGGGAAAATCTCTTCTCCAGCATACAAACAGGAAGAATGACCCTCATAGTGGCAGGCAGTCCATCTGCCATCCACAATCCCCCATCTTTCTCAAGTGCAAGCCTTATATACGCCATACACACTCATGCACCAATCAGGTCAAATGCTTGCAACCCGTAACCCCACGAGCAAGCCTAATACAGCTAGCTGCCTCATAGGACAGGGAAAAAGGAAATTGGAAACAGGGAGTGGGAGTGTGAATTTGTACAGCTACATGGGACAAGCATTTCCAAAGTTTAGTGAAGATGAAAATGTTTAGAACTCTGATTGTGGATATGTGCCACAGAGAAATTTTTGTGTATGCTCACCAGAACACATCTCCAAAATAAAACCTATCCTATAAATATAAGAAAATACGCCACAGGAGTTCAAATGAATAACCATTTTCATGCATATGAGTATTTCTAATAGGTACAGGATAGAAAGCAATACTTAATAAAAATGCAAACTATATAATTAATTTTATGAGATTAAAACATATAAAAAATAAAGAATACAGTGTTATTGATTATCCACAGACACACACACACACACACACACACACACACACACATACTCACAGCAAATATGTAAAAAACGTGACATACTAAGTAGTTAAGTGATTCCTAACTTTGCGTTATGAAATAAAGTTTATATAAATGTACCAAAAAGAAAATAATTAAAGCATTTTTAAGTAGATAGATATTATTAAATCCAACAGCAGAATGTATATTTACAAAGCTACTTTTAAATTTATGATAACAAAATAATGAGCCTGACGAGGTGGTGGTGCAGTGGATAGAGCATCGGACTGGGATGCGGAAGCACCCAGGTTCGAGACCCTGAGGTCGCCAGCTTGAGTGCAGGTTCATCTGGTTTGAGCAAAGCTCACCAGCTTGGACCCAAGATCGCTGGCTCCAGCAAGGAGTTGCTCCGTCTGCTGAAGGCCCGCGGTCAAGGCACATGTGAGAAAGCAATCAATGAACAACTAAGATGTCGCAACAAAAAACTGATGATTGATGCTTCTCATCTCTCTCCATTTTTGTCTGTCTGTCCCTATCTATCCCTCTCTCTGACTCTGTCTCTGTCTCTGTAAAAAAAAAAAAAAAAAAGAAAGAAAAAGAAAACTAAAAAAAAAAATCAAGAGTTTCAGAAATGGAATTTGAATGTTTTATTGTTTATTTTATGAGAAGAGAGGGTAGTTTAATTTTAGAGATGGAGGAAAATAGCTTTATGAAACAATATATGGCATCAAGAAATCAGTCTCTCGTCCATGGTTATGCTTTTTTTTCTCTATGTAAATAAAACAAGTAATTTAACACAGTATTCTTTGAAAAACTAACATTAGAAAAGAGAAACAAAAATTGTAAATGGATTTTATCCAAACAGTAAGTGAAATATACCTAAAGCAGTTTTAAAACCCATCTTAAAATTGTTTATATATTTATTCTCATACTACTTATTTGTGAGTGATTTTTAACTGTGGAACATTTAACTATGTACAATATCATTGAACATGAGTAATTGTGGTTTAGTTAATTTGTACATATTTTTTCTCCATAAAATTCTACTTATTCTCTCTTATTGGAAAGAGCCAAAAATGAACATATGTGTGCATATGTATATATTTTTATCTAATTCAATAAAACATACACACATGCAGAGGTGGATTTAATGGCGGGTGAGACTTCTGAAGGGTCCCTCAACTTTTCACTTTTTTCTAATGACACCAAGTTTGGTTTCATATGTGCAATTTTAACATTAATAGTACATAATATTTTCTATTTTTTAAAAATATGGTTAACATGTATTTTTATTTTTTCTGTCTCTCTCTCTTTTTTTAAGGAGCCCAATATTTTCTTCTGTGCCGGGGGCCACAATCCACCTTAATCTGCCTCTGCACATATGTATTCATCCAATATGCAACGTGTCCATATCTGTTTTGTACTAATCATGGTGGTCACAAATAAAAATGCCTTTGGTGGTGCTCATTAGAAGAATTAAAGCAAAATGAGGTATAAGGTAATATTTATTAGAATTTAGTTTGAGTATTTTATTAATCTGTCATGAATCTGCCAGAATAAATTGCTAGACATAAATTGTAGCAGGAGTTAGAAGTGTCCTCCTGAGGCGCTATGAAGCATTGCAACAGTATCAACTGGCAGGTTTGTTAAGAGAATATGTATTTTGTTGCTAGAATTTATATGCACCAAGTTAAATTGTTTAACTTTTCTTTTTTCAATGATGCCAGTATAACTGCCATCTACGAATCCCTTCGCTCCTAAACATGCCATTCAAGGACAAAGAATACAAAGCAGTCAATACACATCAGGAAATAAAATATCATACATATCTGCTCAGAAATAAAGCAGGAAGACTGTCTTCCAAAATATTTGTAAATTTTACTTAAGTCACAGCATATATCAGAGTTAAAAGGAAATCAAAGGGTAAGTGTGTTTTATGCAGGCAGTTCTAACACAGCTGTGACATATTTAAAGTCAGTTTTAGCTGAATGGGAAGCAGATGATACTCTATGGCAGTTAAGGAAAGACAGGTGAAACTGTAACAGATTGGAAAACATATATTATAATTGGGAACCTGATAGTCACTTTTCCATAAAAATAAACTTCAGTGCATTCTTTTCTCTTTTAAATCAGAGTTCATTGCTCAATTTAGATTCATAGATAAGCACACTTCCCTGTGAATGTAAACTTTTAAATTAGACTTTCAATCTGGGTATATTTTGTGAATAGAAAAATAAGTTTTTCTAATAATGACAATGATGTTAACATACATATACACACCTGTTTGGTGGTGGTCCTCTGCCAACCATGTTCTTTTAAAATTAATACCATTTAGACCCTGGCTGGTGGCTCAGTGGATAGAGCATTGCCCAGCATACGGATGTCCTGGGTTCAATTCCTGGTCAGGGCACACAGGACAAGAGACCATCTACTTTCCCCCCCATTCTCTCTCTTTTCTTCTCACAGCCAGTATCTAGATTGGTTCAAGCATGGCCCTGGTCACTGAGGATAGTTCCATTGTAGAACATCTGCCTCAGGTGCTAAAACAGTTTTTTACTCAAGCATCAGACCCAGATGGGGTTGCTGGCTGGATCTTGGTTGGGTCACATATAGGAGTATGCCTCACTATCTCCCCATCTTCCCTCCTCTCACCTAAAAGAAAAGAAAAAGAAATTAATACCATCTTTTTTACCATCTGTGTCCCCACGATAGCTTCTATATGCTTTCATTGTACATTGTCATGTCATTAAATATTTCTTATTGCTTAATTCTAATTTAATTGAGATAAAGCAAAGGAAACAAGTGTGTGACTATACATAAGAGAGGGTTCTGTGTGTATAGATAAACTTTGGGAGTCACAACCTAAAGAACAACTCACATTCTCAATATGACAGCAGAGCTTCAATCAATCACTTGCTGAATCATTGAGATTTGGCCGAGAGTTCCCCTTCTAACAAGCATTTATCCCTAAAGGCCCTGGTAAGGCCTGGGCAGGAGGAATGCCTGTGAGGCAGCTGTGTTAGACTTGCTCGCTGGTACTGGCTGCAAGCACTCTGCCTGATTGGTATGTGAGTATGTGGCAGCGCCACGTGTGTATGGCCCCTATAAGGTTATGGGTGCTTGTGCTCAAGAGATGGGAGATTGTGGATGGTGGCCCACCACTGTGAGGGGCCATTTTGCTGTTTGCCTGAGAGGCAGTTTCCCCTGCCTGTGTGTTTATCTGCCATTGTGAGACTTGATTAAATGGAACGGCCCAATTCTTTCTGCCTCTGCAGTTTTTCTACTGTCCGAATCCAATGTGAACCTGCCTAAGCCTTGGCCACTACCATTACATCTGGTGTAGTGGGCAGGGTTTGGAGCAGATGGGTATGGAGCAGCACCCTTGAGGGGTGGGATAGAAGAGTGGTCACTGTTCTCCAGTGCATGGTTCCCTGTGGCTGTCCTTTTGGTGGCTGTAGGCTGGGTGGTTTTTATAGGCCTGTGAGAGAAAACTGAGAGCTCTGTCCTAGAGGTGGCCTGAGGTCGAAAGCTCCAGAATGAGCTGCAAACTGAGCAGCAGCAATGGCTTGAACTGGAGTGAGTGCTGGAGAAGGAGGCCAGGTGGGTTTGTGAGTTACAGTTTGCCCTGGAGGCTGGACGTTTGCAGCAGCAGTTGGAGGATCAACTGTGGGTTCAGCTTTAGGATGAGAGCTGGCAGCTGCAGGAGCCAAAGATGGAGCAGTGTCAGTGGAGTGGCTTTTAGTTGGTGGGAGCAGGTGTTTCAAGTTCCTCTTCTGAGGATGAGGGGGCTCAGGCTTAAGCTGCCATCTACACACTCAGAGCTTGGCCAGTGGTTGTCCAGAAGGTAAAAAACCCAGCAGCAAATAGTACCTAGTGAGCCCCTAGTAGGCTTGCTGTGATTGTGGGACATAAGGGTAGATGGGATCATGCTCTCTGAAGCAGAGAAGGAGAGGTTTTCCACTGTTGCCACCTGCTCCTCCTTGGAGCAGCGTCTTCAGAGCAGCATCTTCAGAGCTGCCATAATGGCAGGGATGAGAAGGGAGGCCTGAGGCCCTATGTGAACCTAGTTGCATGTAATGGACCTTTGCCTTGGTGTTTCACAGACAGCTGGGTTGTCTATCATGAACTCTTAGACTGCAACCAGAGGGGGCACCAGCTCCCTTGTTGGATGAACACGCTGCCTTTGGACAGTATGAGAGACCCTGATGAGGGGGACAGCTCTAGTGGATGCCCTCCTGCACCAGAAAGCTTCTCTCACCCAATTGGAGAGAGGCAGGCACCAAGGACTCTTAAAGGTTTTCATGGACACAGCCCTGGGATATATAGCTCACCCCACCTACCACCTATCATGGAGTAGGGAGCTAGAGAAGGCTCCAGTTTGCACCTTGGACAAAGTGCTCAGGGAGATATTGTCAAGGGCACCTTTGTAATTATTGTAATTATTGCATGACTTTTACTGTTGCTGTAGTCTTTGTTTGATGTCATGTAGATTGTGAAGCAAGCAACCATAAAGAGGTGAGATGTGGGCAGCTGTGATAGGCTTGCTTGCGGGGTTACTGACTACAAGTACTTTGCCTGATTGGTATGCGAGTGCATGGTTGCACTACTTGTGTATGGCCTATATATAAGGATATGGCTGCTTGCATTCGAGAGAGATGGGGGATTGCAGATGGTGGATTGCTAGCCAGCCACTGTGAGCACGTTTTGCTGTTTGTTTGCCTGATACGTGGTTTTCCCTGCCTGTGTGCTTGTCCCATGTTGTGAGATTTTATTAAACACAATGGACAAACCCTTTCCGGCTCCTCAGTTTTTCTACTGTTTGCCCAAATTTAAGTTGGACTTGCCTGACCTCAGCCACCAGCATTACAATGCCCAACCTACTAAATCAAAAACTCTTGGCGTGGGATTTGGGAATATACATTTTAGTAAGACTTTTCTGTGTTTCTAATGTGTGTTTAAGTTTGAAAGGTACTGTTTAGAAGGAACGCGTTTTTGTAAAAACAGTCAGATGACTGGGTTACAGTAGTACATCCAAAAGATTCTACATATTTATGTTTCATTCTGATCTGTATTATACCTCAATTGTTTTGGAATAGGTTTCTAGGAAAATTATTCTCAATATTGTTTTATTATTTTTCAAGTCCTATAACTCCCATTTTCTGATGGAAGATAATTATAAAAACTAGGGGCCTGATTATTTTGGTATTTTGCCTTTTACTTCATTTATGAACTGAGACAGTCTTTAAAGTCTATTACAAAGAAGTTAAAATTATATTGTTGAAATCTATTAATTACAATTTTTACTTAGTAAAGGGTCATTAATTCTATCTTAAATAAAATGTCAAAGGTTATACTTAAATAGATGTTATCAAAACAAAGAATACAGAATGTAAACCTGATTCTTGTAATGAGTATGATCTCTTTGGAAATGAGCTGTTAATTATAAAAAATTAGATAGATTTTAAAAGGATGTTTGAACATTTCACTTATTTTATATAAGAATACACAAATATACAATAAAGGTATGCTTAGAGGGTTTGACTGAGGTGATTTTAACATTCCATTAATTTCCCCTGCTGAATTAACAAACATTCTCCGGAACTGCAGAATCATAAGATTGGTTTCAGGTATATCTTGGCAAGAGTTGATTCTTTACATCAAGCAACAGCCTGAGCTAGTAGGGAGCAGGTGTTCAGTTTTACCCACATATTTTCTACCTACTAAGGCATGAAACTTTCTCTTTGCCTTCACCATGACTTCCTTTAGAATGTTTGTTTAAACTTTCTCCCCCACACCATCAATTTACCTCTTAATCAAATGTATGATAATAGACATAAATAAATAAATAAATAAATAAAATATTTCTCAAGGACGGGGTTGCACAGGAAATGGCACATTGTGCTGCAGAGTGGGGGAAACCTTTCCACAAACTTTCTGTGACACGTGAGGAATGGTCAAAGTAAGAGAAATGGCACTGCTGTGTTCAAGTGGAAAGGTACTGTAATTGAGAGCTGATAATATCTTAACATTTGAGGGCATTGGGAAAGATGCAATTTTTCTAGTCAGTGAAGTCTTCAAATTTTAGTGTTCATCTTGAGTGACTGAAGACCTGGGAACTGAGAACTTATAGCTGTTTCAATGGCTTAAATACAAAAAAGAAATTAACATTAGGACAGTCAGGATACATAGGACGGGTCTACTTACTGGTCTCTCAGGTTTTCATTTAAGAGGTTGTGCAGATGTTCGCCACCTGAGGTGGAATCGTTCAAGCTCATCTAAACATAATTTAACTTTTCTTAGGCATCTTTTCTTAAATATTTTTTCTTTTAAATTTATCAGTAGCAAGGAAACTTATTTTTTACTGTGTTTTTTAGGAATTAGTTGGGGGGTGGATACAGAGGAATAATGGGAGGCCCATGTAGTGAGAACAAGCTGCCTCACCAAAATGAGGGAGCACTCTCAAATGCAGGGATGACTAGTTATCTAGTTCATGCAATGAATGCTGACACTGACTCGGGAATACACCTTGCAGAGAATGAGTCAGTACATTCTGTTTTGTAATGTATTGAAATACATTGATTCAATATAAGCCAAATTATGTGTGGGGTGGCTAATGGGGGACAGTCACGTGAGGAACTCAGAGCCCAGGAACTTTGGCTGGGACCTCCCACACAACCAAGTGCGCCAAAACTAAAGTTCTCAGAGGGCTTTGGGGGAGGAATGACCGTCAGTCAGCTAGCGAGACTTCACCACATCATAACTGCTTGCCCACCCTAGAGAACCCCTTTAAATACCTCTCACACAGTCAAATTAGTGTGACTCCCCTAGCCTCTGAATCCTGGGGCTGGGGGACACTGTCGGGCAGGATGTGCGGTACTTAATAAAGCCATTTGTTATTCCACACTTTGTGGCTCTCGGGCCCCCTGTTTCTTCTTTCTCGGTGGGGAAAAATACCTTACACTATGTACCTCAGCTAGAAGATTTTTCACCAGTAAGTCATAGCCATTTGTGAGATTAATCCATCTCAAAAAATAATCATTTAGCATCTAATTGTAACAAGGAGCTTTAGAGAATAAAAAGATATATAAAAAAGCAAAGCTTGTCTGGAAAAATGTGTAGTGACTAAAGGAGTCAAGGCACTTGGCATATAAACAAAGTTATGAACTGTAAGAGATTTCCACACTATATCAAATATTGGAGCATTTTAGAAGATTGAAAAATTCTCCCCAAGTTAGAGTAGGGATGTTTATATTAGAAGACTTAATAGAAATAATATATATTTTTAAATTGAATTTATTGGGGTGACAGTTGTTCACAAAACCAATATAGGTTTCAAGTATACAACTCAACAAACACCATCTGCACACTGCATTGTACTCCCATTGCCCCAAGGAAAGTCTCTTTCATTTTTGAAGTCCCCTTTTTCACCTACTTTGCCCACCTCCACCTAGACCCCACTCCCCTTTCCCACTGGCTATCATCACACTGTCCTTCATGCCTATGTGTTATGTACATACGGTTTATTGGCTAATACCTTCACCTTCTTTCATCCACTCCCCTATCCGCCTCCCCTTTGCCAGCTGTCAGTCTGCTCCATGTGTCCATGCCTCTGTTTCTATTTTGTTCATCAGTTTATTCTACTAAACTGGAAATTATTGTATATTGCATTTGAGATTGGCTTTAGGATTTGAACATTTGGTGATAAGGGAGAACATTTCATATAAAAAAGAAACATGAAAATTTGTGTTGTCAGAAGCAATTAAATCTGGGTCAACCCCAAAAGGACAGATTAATAAAATCTAGGGCTTGACATAGGGACACATGTTTTTTTTTTTTTTTTTTTTAATTTAGACAAATTTAACAAGGTGACGTTGGTCAACCAGAGTACATAGATTTAGAGAAAACATCTCCACATCATTTGGACAGTTGATTATATTGTATGCCCATCACCTAAAGTCAAATCATCTTCTGTCACCCTATATTTTGTTTCTCTTTAAGCCCCTCCCCTCCCTCAGCCCCTCCCTCTTTCCCCTTCCCTTTCCCCTTGTAACCATTGCACTTTTATCTATGTCCATGAGTCTCAATTTGGGACACATATTTGCAAAACCTCCAAATGTAAATCTGAGACAATCCAGGTTTAATCATCATGACTCAAAAAAAGGTATGGCAGTGGGTATTTGGGGATTGGTACCAAGGAAAGTAAACCAATCTGTCTGAATGATGCTGGTGTGGTGATTTTAGTGGCTTAGGCTGCCTCAAAATATCCTATCTAATTATTTACACATGGGCTCAAGGCAAATGTGCAGGTACTTGAAACAGTGGCTCCTGGTTGTCTCTGAAGGTGTTTGAGTGTTAGGGAGAAATTGGATCTGAAGACAAACAAATCTAGAAAGGCAGAATGTCTTGCAAAGACAAAACACTTTATGGAGGAAGAGAGGAGTTATGAGTCTATTTTGACAATAATCATAAGTCATCTGTCATGAATATCTAATACTGGCTGGTGAACAAGTGAAATGCGACAATTATTTCAATGTTTGAACATAGAGCTGATAGGGCTTACCTAACAATTAGGTTTAGAGAACAAGAAAAATAAAAGGTAAAAGTCGGATATTCTTTTGAGGGTAGATTTAATTAATAATATAGGAGGAAGCAATAATGTGAGAGAAAAGATGAGAAATTCAATTTTGAGCCTGACCTGACTTGGAATGCTGAGGTCACAGGTTCAAAACCCTGGGCTTGTCTGGTCAAAGCACATATGGGAGTTGATGCTTCCTGTTTCTACCACTGTTTCTCTCTCTCTCTCTCTCTCTCTCTCTCTCACTCTTGCTCTCTCCCCTCACCTCTCTAAAATGAATAAACAACAAAATAAATTAAACAATTTTAACATGTTGTTAGAAAAATCTAATGAAGTTGTTCATTACCTAGAATTTATCAATGAAGAAATTTAAAAATTACATTTTTTGGTCAGTAATTTACTTTATTCTCACACTTATGATATATTAAAGTATATCATACAATCATTCTAACACATCTGGGTAATTGTAAGAAGCAATATATGTAATGGATAGTTGGCTTGAAAATGAATAAAAATTAAGCAAATTGGCAGAGATTTGAAATTTTGATTCATAAAGTTAACTTAAATTTTTTCTCTGTGGACATTTTTAATCTGATAAACCAAAAGGTCCCCACAAGTGTGTGGGTTTTTTAGTTTTCCAGATGGTTTTCGACATTGGAAAATATCATGACTGAAGAAAATGTGCCAAAACCAACCATAGGTCTTGCAAAAAACATGAATGAATTTAGCTAAACACAAAAATGTAAGGAATGATGAATAGGCTTTGAGCAGTCACATTTTACAGTGATAAATGTATTCTCTCTCTTGTTTGTTGGAAAATAGATCTAAAAACAATTAATTGAAAACAATATTAAAAACAATATGAAAATATTAAAAACATAATATGCGTAATATCAAATTGGTGATTTTAATTTTTCTTTAGGGACATAATTATTGAGAAAAAATATTTATCACAAAATTACATACAATAAATTGCAAGATTTTTACTTTTATGAGGGTCTGTTCTTGATTTCCTAGGGATTGTTTGATTTAATAATTTAGCATAATATCCTGACATAGCAATCATGCCTGTTATATAGTCTTTTCCCTTCCTTCTAATACTCAGTTAATATCTAGAGACTGCAGTGAATTCAGCCAAAATGTAAAATAACTTTTTGCAAAGTTTATAATGCTAATTTCTCATAAGTGTATATTGGGAGACTGAGTAACTATATTGTAGACTACTTGACCTTCAACAATTTTAAGCTTCAAAGAGCAAAATTACAGGATAAAAATCTGTAAGCTTTTTTTCATCTTCTGGGAAAAAATGTTCTGTAGGTAAATAAAGAATAATCAAAGAGATACAGTTTGAGAATATTTATAACTCTCTTTCATGCTTTAGAGAAATTTTAGACTGGACAAATCTATATTATTGGAAAATAAAATATTCTCTAAGTATTATAAAAATATACTATATATTTAAATTCACTTATTTTAAACTAAAATTACATTAAATAAGTGATTTGTGAAGCATTATGACATGAATTATATGCCTATGATAAATTACATATGTGCATATGTGTGTATATAGACATACAGAGAGCGTCAAGGTCAAAGCAGAAAATAAGTGCTTCAAATAAATATAAAAAATGTAGAAAGTGGTGGCACATTTCTCCCTGATAATTTATTGAAAAGCAGTTATCCCTGTTATAAAAATATAATGAATATAAATTCAAATAAATAAAGAAATAAAAAATTATTTTTTATTTAGCTTCTAAATGAACCATTTTCCTACTATGTTCTTATATGTGATGACACTGGGGAAAAATTTTACTTTTCTTTTTCTGTTGCATAAGGTTTTAGAACTGTTCCTATATAACTCTGCAGAGTTAATTCTAAATCTGAAATCTGTTTTTCGGTACATGCTCGAATTTCTATGCAGTTTTAATTTCTTTTTGTTACAGTTAAGGGCATGTATTGGTTTTTAAATTGGAGTTAAAGGACAACGACTCCTGAATTGAACATAACCACAAGACAATTAATGTTTTACAAACATCACTTTTTCATAACTGTAGTTGTTTTTAAATGTAAAAAATTATTATCTAATAAAAACACCCTCTTATTTTGTTTTAAGATTGAATCATGGCTTTTTCGAGTAGTCGTAAATGTAAGAATAGTCCTGACACCTTCTGTTATATATGTGGCTGTTACACACCTCAACATCAAAGGTGCAATATTTTATCATTTGTGACATGTGCATATATTGCCTATTTTCAAGTTCCCCTTGGTGATCAAGACAAGGATTGGTCTCCTCATATTGTGTGTCATAATTGTGAGGAAATGCTTCATGACTGGACAAAAAGAAAACACAAAGGAATGGCTTTTGGTATTTCCATGGTTTGGTGTGAACCTAAGGACCACAGCAGTGACTGTTATTTCTGTCTAATCCACACAAAGGGTATCAGCAAGAAAAGATGGCATATGATCGCATATCCTAATATTCTTTCAACAATACGACCTATCCCACACTCTGAGACACTCCCGGTTTCAGTTTTTTGTTTGTTTGTTTGTTTCTTTTTTTTTTTAACAGGGACAGAGAGAGAGTCAGAGAAAGGAATAGATAGGGACAGACAGACAGGAATGGAGAGAGGTGAGAAGCATCAATCAATAGTTTTTCCTTTGCCTCTGCGACACCATAGTTGTTCATTGATTGCTTTCTCACATGTGCCTTGACCGCGGGCCTTCAGCAGACCGAGCAACCCCTTGCTGGAGCCAGCGACCTTGGGTCCAAGCTGACTAGCTTTTGCTCAAGCCAGATGGGCCCGTGCTCAAGCTGGCAACCTCGGAGTCTTGAACCTGGGTCTTCCTCATCCCAGTCCGACGCTCTATCCACTGCGCCACCACCTGGTGCGGTTTCAGTTTTTAATGATTTTATTTCTTCTAAGGACGAAGAAAGTGAACATGGTAATCAAGTATATTTTGATAAAATGCATGAGGAAATGGTTGAAGAATCTGAAAGGTCTTCTTCTGATGCCAAGCAGTTATTAACCCCTCAGCAGTTTAGCCAACCCAAATTGAATGACTTAGTAAGAGATTTGGGCCTATCAAAGAAAGCAGCTGAGTTATTAGCCTCCAGACTTCAAGAAAAGAATGGACTTCATCAGGTAGCTAAAGTATCCCCTTTCAAGAAGCATGAACAAATTTTTGTGGACTCTTTTTCTGAAGACAAACACTTTGTTTACTGTCATGATATCAGTAGTCTTCTCACCCAGCTAGATGTTACTACAGCGTAGTGTGCATAATCCCAATTATAGAATTTATTCTGGTCTTGGACAGTTGGCTCAGGTGTAGAGTGTTGGCCCACCTTGTGGAAGTTCCAGATTTGACTCCCGATCAAGGCAAACAGGAGAAGTACCCATTTGTTTCTCCACCACTCCTCTTTTTTTCTCTTTCTCTCTTTCTTTCTGTCCTGCAGCCATGGCTCAAATGGTTCAAACAAGTTGGCCCTGGCCACTGATGATGGTACCATGGCCTCACCTCAGACACTAAAATAGTTTGTGGAGAAATGAAGCAGCAGCCCCAGATGAGCAGAGTATCACCCAGTAGGGGGCTTGCCAGGTGGATCCCAGTCAGGGCTCATGCAAGAGTCTGTCTCTTTGCCTTCTCACCTCTCACTTAATAAATAAAGTAAAACAAGAATTTATTCTGATTTATTGTAATCATTAAATATCTGCCAATCTAGATTGCAAGTGAAATTTCTAGAGAAAGAGATATTAATAGTTCACATTTTAATATGATTGCTGGATGGCTCTCCTGGAAAATTGAAACCATTTTCCCCTCGTTAACACTGCACTCAAGTGCACCTTTTTCTCACTGTTCACAAAAATGAAAAATTCAGGTTTTAATCATTGGTGATCTGATTGTTGAAAAGAGCTCATGATGTGAAATCCTTGGGTTACTAGCAATGTTGATGATTTACAAAAATATATTTATTATTTCTCTTCTTTCCTCTGTAATTTACTGGCTCACTTTCTTTACCTATTTTACTGGAATATTAGCACTTTACTGAATAAGTTATAAAAGTCACATATGTGTCTGTTTATGTATGTTTGTGGTATTAATAATTTATCTCTACAGTGCAAATCTTTCTCATCCTTGACTTTTGCGTTTTTACTAGATTTAATTTCTTTTTATTTTATTCATTTTAGAGAGGAGACACAGAGTGAGAGAGAGAAGGAGAGAGAGAGAGAAAGGGGGGAGGAGCTGGAAGCATCAACTCCCATATGTGCCTTGAGCGAACCGGTGCAGGGTTTTGAACTGGCGACCTCAGTGTTCCCAGGTCGACGCTTTATCCACTGCGCCACCACAGGTCAGGCTACGTTTTTACTAGATTTAATATGCCTTGACAAATAGAGGTATTTAAACATTTAAATTTGTTGAATTACAACCCTTCCTCAGCTTGATCTTTGGTATCACATGAAGCAAAGCCTGCTAGCTTGCATATGGTTTCAGTTTTTATAATTCAATCTTTAATGCAATAGGAATTTATTTTTTTGTAAAAGTTGTGAAACAAGCCCCTAACTGCCATGTTATCTCCTCCCAAGTGTATAGCTGATTCTCTCCACCCCATTTATTGACCAATCCATGCTTTCCTCATTTTTGAAATGTCACTTGGATAATTCATGAGTTTTGATACATGTAGTTGTACTTTTCTGAATTCTTAAGTAAATTATTTTGAACTCTTAGTCATTTGTGCCTTAGTACCACATTGTGTTAATTATTGTCATTGAATCTGGTCAGATGTTCTCCCTTAGCAGATACAGCATAAATAAATGTTTGAAACCCGTCTCTGTGCAAGCCATTATTACATCAGCAAGTAAATTATATATGGTTGCTATACATTAAGGACTGTGCAAACCTCACAAAAGCTTCACCTCATCGATTTTACACACATATGACAGGCTATAGTATCCTATGTTATTTTCAATTATAACATGAACAGCTTCTCCTTTATAGTTTTATGTACTCTTCTACTGGTTTAAATGGATCCTTTTAATAAGAAAAATATTCTTCCAGTTAAAAACAAAGTACCATGTCCTGTGCTCTCCCTTAGCTAATATCTATTGACCCAGGAGAAAAGTAAATTCTTTTGTGTGCAACAGGACCAGCCACTAGAGGAGGTAAGTACTTTGTGTTGCTGGGTAGTGATGCAAGATCTGGCTTGTGAAAGAAGTCACTGTCAGGATTCCTTTCTGCTTCGTGGAACATCTAGAAGCTTTGGGAAGTGAACTTTGAATGTATAATTTGGTTATGTAATTGTACACTTTAAAAAAAAAAAACACGTGACAGAAGGCAGTTATTAGAAAGTTTCCCACAGCCTGTAAAAGGAACATCTGTCATCTCTACTAGATCATACACCTTCAATTACTCAATTCATTAAAAAAGAACTCAGAATTCTATATTTTCTGATTCAAATATATAATCAAAATGGAATTTTATAAAGAACTGATAGGGATGACAATAGGTTTTTCTTTAAAAAAAATAAAAAGGACACACATAAGTTGCCAGAATTGTAGTATCAAGACTATTTGTTTCCATTGTGAAAATTACTTTCTAAAATGGCTGCAGTCTCAAAGGCGGTCGAGCACGTGCCAGGGCACACGAAGTTCCGATGCTGCAAACAGAGAAGTGGAAGAAATTCGTGCTTCTTATTTGTGCTTAATTTTTCGTAAATTTATGAAATGGCATTTACCATCCAATTTAAAACTTATTGATAATTTATGAAAAGATAATCATGTATAGTTTTTGATGGGCTGCAATGACCAAGAAAAGACTATGTTTATTCATTTAATAAATACTTATTTTGTACCACTTGGTACCTCCTCTATGCCAACTATTGTGTTAAATTTTTAGCAGATGGCCGATATACTAAATTTACTTATTCACTTAGCACACATTTATTCTGTCTGTTTTGCATGCTAGACAACCTACCTTTTCCCTGCCAGTAGGCATGCTCTCCTTAACTGCCAAGTATTGAGAAAGCTGTTCCTTTTGCTGGACACACCCTTTCTTCCCTCAACAACTTCGCATGGTAGCCCTCATTTATCCTTGGGCTAGCAATTTCAATATCTCTCCTGAGAAGGCTTTCTTGATTAAGCAACCATGGTTAACTTTACTTTTACTAGGTAGCACACCCATTTCCAATCACAGCATAGGTATTATGATCTTTGGTGTAATCTGCTGCATGCCTCTACTAGAGTATAAATTCCATGAACACTTCATTACATCAAAAACATGTATTGGGCACAGTGAAACTATCAGTTATTGGCCTGGTTGCTGGGACAACAGGAATAGAAATAAAATAAAACAATAAAATAAGATGAAACAAACAAAGATATTTATCATCCCTAATAGAGCACATAGTATTACAGTGTCTCTACCCTTATGCACTGGCATTTCTGAGTAGTTAGCAAAAAGGAACATTCCTGGACCATATTCCAAGCTTTTGGGTCAGGATATTTGATGATGTATCTCAGGAATACGCCTTTTTGTGAAGTGATCAATATGAATTTTGAGGTTGGATATCTACCAGCCCACAAACACAGAGAAACCGAGTTTTGTTTTATTATTGTGCCTGCTCGGTATGAAGTAGCATGCCTGGCACAAAGTGGGCTCTTGTTAATTGTGAGTTGAATGATTGAGTGAGTTGCTGACAGCTTCATGTAGTTTATATCGCCCACCTGCCACTGAGAAGCTGAGCAAATTTTATGGAAGCACAAAGAAGGCCATGACTGATTCTTTAGGGTGACAGGAAAATATTCACAGAAGTCTGTGACGTATATATATGGAAAGGCAGTAAATCTGGGAGGTAGAAAAACCAAGAGAAAAGTATTCTCCACAAAAAGAGAAGAAGAGCTAAGGCAAAGAGAATACAGAGCATGGAATGTTAAAGGCCAACATCTTTTACCTTAGTGGGTAACTTTAAAAACAGAAGTAAATATAGATTTTGGGAAAAGTTTATTCCTTAAAAATCTGGTTTAAAAATTGCTCCTATCAGCTAAATATCTACCCAAATAAGATACCATTCTATGGAATAAGAAATCAAAAGACTTTAGACCAGGGATCCCCAAACTTTATACACAGGGGTCCAGTTCACTGTCCTTCAGATCGTTGGAGGGCTGGACTATAAATAAAACTGTGAACAAATCCCTATGCACACTGCACATATCTTATTTTAAAGTAAAAATACAAAACGGGAACAAATACAGTATTTGAAATAAAGAAAAAGTAAATTTAAATCAACAAATTGACCAGAGTTTCAATGGGAACTATGGGTGCGGATGCATCCTGTGCTCCTCTCACTGACCATCAATGAAAGAGGTGCCCCTTCTGGAAGTGCGGTGGGCGCCGGATAAATGGCCTCAAGGGGCTGCATGCGGCCCATGGGTCGTAGTTTGGGGACTCTTGCTTTAGACAGTATTTTATCTTTGGTTTCCCTGGATATAAAAGATAACCTAATTCTTGTTCATTGATGGAAAATGACATTACACATAGAGATCCATCCTTTTATTCTTTTTGAAAAATAGAACCTAGGTGTTCTTGAGTATAAAAAATATCAGATTTATATTTGACAAACAACAAAAATTGGAGGCCATAATATTGTAGCCACCCCTTTTCTGTTGATTTTTCAGAGAGGTTGACTTCTCTTTTCTGTGCAGAAAAGGCTCAGTGCCAACAAGGGGAGAAACCACTTCAAGGTTCAGTCAAAGACACAAATTTAACTTGTATTTTCATAGACATTATATCAAAAAGATGTCCCAGGCTCTGGCCAATTGGCTCAATAGTAAACTGTCAGCCCAGTGTGTGGATGTTCTGGGTTTGATTCCCGGCCTTTGCACATGGAAGAAGCGATCATCTGCTTTTCTACCCCTCTCCCTCTTTCTTCTCTGTCTTCTCTCTCTCTTATACTCCCACAGCCATGGTTCAATTGGTTTGAGTGCATCAACCTTGGGGAGCTGAAGATAGCTTCATGGAGCCTCCACCTCAGATGCTAAAAGTAGCTTGGTTGTAAGCATGGCCCCAGATGGGCAGAGCATTAGTCCCCGACAGGGGATCGCTGGGTGAATTCTGGTGGGGCTCATGCGTGAGTTTGTCTCTCTATCTCCCTTCCTTTCACTTGGAAAAAATAAAAAGAAAATGCAAAAAGAAGATGAACCAGCAATCCCTTTTCTGAGTATCTACCCAAAAAAGAATCGAAAGTCTTGATTGCAATTATTTTGTCTGATCCACTTCTCCATTATGACATAAAATTTTTAAGATAAGGTTTTTCAATCTCAAAAGAAGTAGTTGCTGGTTTTACAGGTTAGCCTAATATTGGAAGAAAATTGGTTCTATACAAAATTGTGAATTAATGATATTTTAATACACAACCTACCAAATAACATAACATATAATATACACATAAACATGAATATACTAAATACTAATAAAATTACTCTAAAAAGTGAGTGAAATTGCAGATATTAGACTTAGAGCTTCGGAATGACTTCAATCAAATGGATTATATCTGATACATAAAACAGAGACTGACAGGAAGATAACAGAGCATATTACCAATTGTTCTTCTATCCTCTCTATCGGGGCTGTAAAATTTCATACTGACGTGTTGAATTCAAGTCTGTTCTGTCTATCTTGCTTCAGATAACTGGTGCTCAGAACCAAAATATTCAAAACAGATGGAGGTTAAAAGTTTCATACTACATGAAAAAGATATTCAAAAGTCTTGTATATCATGTTCTTCTTTTATATTAATGTGCAGGTTGAAATAGATATTTTTAATAATGATGCAAAGATGTGCCAGTAAGTAGTTCAAAATTTTAAATTCAGTTTTCTCATCTGATGAAGCCAAAATAAGGTATGAGAAAATGTACTTAGGGGAAATTTTTTTTGCTTTCAAAAATATGTAAAATAAAATAAATAAAAATATGTTTCCTTCTTGTGTGACTGTCCATTCACTTTTCTCCTTTTATTCCTATTGTTTTCTCAATGGTTCTTTTCATGAATATTAAAGACAAATAATTTGGAATATAGTTGAAGTTATTGGTGCTATGATAAGTGAAAATCAAAATATAGAGAAAGAACTATTAAATGATTTAGGAAAGTTTTCCACCATTCATTAACAACCATTGTGTTCATGCAGTAAGGTTGGTATTCCCCTCAGTGCACTGCATCAAATTTTATGCCATGGCCTTTGCCATGTAGTCCCTGGGCATCCCAGAGGCCATGAACCCTGCAGTTTTTCCTCCCAATTTCATAGTGACACAGTCCACAGTAAGGTGCTACATACTTGTACCCCAAAGCTTCCCTGGTCAAGACTGAGCATGAAATTCCATGGGACCAAGTCACACCTACACTGGAGCAGCCCAGTAGTGTTAGAAAGTTAACAAACCATTAGGTGTAAGTTTTTCAAATCAGACACTGGACTAACAGGTAAATGCTTCCCTCTTGACTCTCAATAAAGAGCCTACGAATGGTACAGTATACCACCAGCCTCTTGGAAGATGATCCTGGGAGAATGAGCACCCTGATGTGTATTATTATGAATGGTAGCCAGGTCAAGAACAAACCTTTTTTATTCTCCATCCTTCCCTAACCTCTCTCTTCTCTTTCTATAACTTCCTTTGGGGCTGCTCTCCCTAATAAAGTGTTACAACATACCATTTGCCAGGGGTTTACTTTCTGTGAGTTCTACTCTAACAAATTATATAAATTAGCATCTATTGCTTTAAATACCACCCTATAAAAAACTCTTACAGTCCACATTAGCAGAGAGAGCACTTTATTCTGATCACTCCCTACCCTCTAGTTATCTCCATCACCTGATATATTACATAATTATTTATTATTATTGCATGTCTTCTCCCACTAGAATGTAAACAGTGGAAACAGTCTGTTTTGCTTATTAAGTAACCCCAGTACCTAAAATATGTTTGACAATCAATAATAATGAGTTAAGTTTTGCTCAAAAGTCATCTTTGTAAGACCTACCCAGACCACTCTATCTGAAAGTCCAATCCATGTCTCTGTCCTTGCACCCAATTACCTTGACTGTTTCTATCTTTCCAAAGTACTTATTATTTAAGTTATTATATATTTTTCTCTTTTATGTTTTAATTTATTATGACCACCACTCACTAGCATGCAACCTCAGTAGAGTCAAGGTTGATTTGTTTTTTTTGTTTGTTTAGTTTGGTTTTTCAGCTTTGCTCAAGCATCTGTGTGTCTTGAGTGCCCAAAACAGTGCCTGGCACTTAGTGCACCTTCTGTTGAATGAAAAAGGAGAGCTTAGCCTCACAGGTATGAAAATAGATTTTGGTCACAGTTTACACTCAATCAAAGAACCTGTGAGCTTTGTTCATGTGAATTGATTTTCAAGATCAGACTCACACATACAGAAAGGTCAATTAGATTTAAGGAGAATACAACTGATTCAGCAGATGCTAGAGAAATAGATCACACTATAATGTTATGACTATCACCATTCATCTCCAAAATACTCAATTATATTTTTTGATTGTGTTGGTTTTTCATTTTATATCTTACCTACATGTAGTTCTAGTATTTCAGCTCTCTCTGTAAATTGGCCATAGAAAGAATAGAGAACTAAGGCTTACTTAATATTTTTTTTTTCATTTATAAAGAGACTTCTAAATAGTCTAGGTTGTTTTCTTTTCTTTTACCTTAACATGTACATTGGAATAAATATTTTTAATGGCAGCATCAACAACAGTTTCAATCCATAGGATCTAGAAGTCTCCCTCCAAACATTTTAATCATATCAGGCATAGTACAAATATAAAAGGCTTCATAAATATATAATCTAAAATATCTCTGATTATTATTTTTTCATGGGTGAAGGTGTCAGATATTTACCTAGTCATGGGCAGGAGCCCTGATGCACCTAACCTCAAAGATATTACTCACTATATGCAGAAATAGCTCTGCTAAGGTAGATATCTCCTGTATGTCTTTCTCTGATTCCTTTCTGTTTCGTGACATTGGCTAGCTGAACTCCTTTGAGACCTCTAAGTATTTGTGTCCTAGTACATCCATGGAAATATTGTTTTATATTTTGAGCCTCTGTATTGTTTTCTATATTATCATAATGCTTGTAATAGCAGCTCCCAGTTTTGAAATGACCTTTTCCCTACCAAAAGGAGAGCAATTTAAATTGATGTATATATTCTATTATTCAGCGTTCAATTTAAATTGTTTTACATTACTTATCACTTCAATTCAAATCTTTGGATTTCAAAGCAAAGTCCAGAATTCTACCTCATTTTTTAAACCTCACTCCAAATAAAGATTACCTCCTCTATTACATCACAGGTATCAGCATAAAGTGTTGAAATATTTTCTTTTTCTACATAGTTTAACAACATTAAATAGTTCTCATGTGATTTCAAATAATAGGAAATGTTATTTATGTTTGTGTCAGCATTGAATGTTCATTGATAAGATAAAAGGGAGTGTCAGTAGTGATATCATGACTGTGAAATGTGGTAAAACTTTGGATGACAGTCTATCATCTCCTACGTTAGCGAAAACAGAAATGACAGATGATGGGGGGATAGTTAAACCAGGTAGCCAAGGTGAGAGAATTCAGCTCCAGAGGGATTAGATACACACAACCTTGACAACACAACAAATCAGAATGAACGTTGAAGGGAGGCAACTTTAAAAGTATGCGACTAGTTCTGCCTTGGGAGATAAGAAAGGATTTCGGCAACAGTTGTGATCTTTTAGTGCCAAGTGCACCTGTTGGCTAAGAGGAATTTTATATCACTGGGGTAGAGAAAAAGAAAGTGAGAGAAATATATATTTTCAAAGAATATATGTTTTCATTTGGTACAGTTTAGGGAGATTTGGGAGCATTTACAACTTCTGCCCTTTAAAATTTTTCATCTTTTAACTCATGTTGTTATCAAGTTAAATTTTATAAATTTATTTAGAAGAATAAATATATGGTACATTCAATTTTCTTAGAATTCTCAAGTGGAAATTGAGTACCAGCTAGTATAGAAGTCAGAGTAAATTAAATTAAAATTAAGTTTCACATATTTTAAACAGTTCCATGGATATATATTGTGATAATTCAGAAACTAATAATCTTTGAGTTTAAGATTAGAAAGGAAAATCTAATTTTGAGAAGAAAAATATCTAAAAACGCATTCCAGTTGCTTTCATTGAGGACACAAAAGCTGTGTAGGAACTTGCCTAGTCATTCCTGAGGATGCTTGATTTCACCATCTTATCAAGAATGATGTTGACCAGAAATTGATACTGATAGCAGGAGACAATAAAATCTGTCACATAAGAGACTAGAGATAAGAAAAAAGTTCTCTTATTCTGACAAATATGATTTTCAATGTTCAAGCAAATTTACCACTAGAATGACAGTGGCAACACAATACTTCATATTATGTAGTTACTTAATAAATGCAGTATCATCTTAAAGCATTTATAAAAATCTAATAAAATATTAAAATAATCTCAAGGCGTAATAACTTTAAAATAGCGCTGTTGAGTATTTGCTGTGTTCCAGGAACTGTGTTACATGCTTTAAGTACTAAATTAATTATGCATTTTAATGATCAAAGTGAACCTTTGGATATTATTATCTGCATTATATAGATGTTATTAAAAAGCTTAGGGTGGTTAAATTTTCCAAAGTCATACAGGTGCAATGTGGTAGAGCTGGAGGTATAGATGAAATGAACACTTAACCAGTCTGACTCTAAAAATTCTTGTTCTTTGCCACCATTCTATGTGGCACTGCTGACACTGGGCCTGAAATCTTCAGATTTTTTTTTTTTAAATGTGATAGGGATTGTTCTGCACATTGTAAGATGTTTAACAACATCTCTGGATTTTACCCTCTAAATGCAATTAATATTAACCTGGTTGTAGCAATTAAATATATTTCAGACATTGTCAAATATCATGTGTGTGTCTGTGTATGTGTATGTGTTTGAGGAGGGGGAATGTCAGTTTCTTGCTGTCCCCAGCTTGGGAGACACTGCTCAATGGCTACCTACATAATAACATTAATGGTGTCAGTGATATAGAGTAGCTTGATGAAGATTACAAAATTTATGTGTTGAGTTGACAATCCAGAATGATTCAACAATAAACAAAGACTACATTTCACTGTCATAGAAACAGAAAACATTAATATAAAATAAATTATCGCCTAACCTGTGGATAAAGTACTGACCTGGAATACTGAGATTGCTTGTTCAAAACCCTGGGCTTCCTTGGTCAAGGCTCATAGCAGAAGAAACCAATGAACATCTAAATTGAAGCAACTACTTCTTGTTCCCTCCCAGCCCCTGAAAAATAAATAAATATAATCTTTCAAAAAAAGAAAGCTAGAAATCATCTTTTCTCTGAAATGCCATTGCTTATATCAGATAAAAAAATGATTGTGTTAACTGTCTTCTTGGTTTTTGACCTTATCTCCATGAATTCTTACAAGTGTTCTTTTCCACAGTCTGGTGAAGTAAAGAACTAAGTTTTCCTACAGCTTGAACAAAACCATAATTACTCTGCTGTCTTCTCAACACTGGAAAGATGAGCAGAGCCATATGTGGAATGCCAGGTAAAGGAGGATTATTGAAGGAACAATAGCCATGAATTACAGAACATATCTCTACTCAGCTGACTTAACTCTGACACAGTAATTCTCTGTGTGTGAATCCCAAGTTGCCTCAGCTATTCCCCTGTGCTAGTTGTGTTGCTTGTGTGATTAATGCTATATATTGTGGCTGACAAGCATCATCTTACATAATAAAAGTCAAGAAAAATGCAGCCCTTATTTTAAGGAAAGTAGTACCAAGCAAGTGAGTAATTTTGATTTTTTTAAATGTTTTATTTCTCTTTTTATGTGGGTTTGTGAGAAAGCCAATGGGGTAAATGATATTTTGAATATTTTAGTATGTTAATGAGATATAAAAAGTAAGGTGTTTCAGAATAATTTGTCATAAAGTTGGTTTACACTCAGAGACATTCTGTTAACTGCTCAAGTTTGTTCTTCAGAAAAGTTTAATAGTATCTCAATATGTCTTTAAAATAGAGAAAAAATAGTTCAATTTACTTTCTTTAAAATAAATATTTTTGTAAAACAATGTAAAAACTTAACGAGTGCCTATTTTAGGGACTTAGAAAACCAGCTCAATAAACATTTATTGAGCTCATATAATTTTTCAGAAAATTTGGCTAAATATTATGAGGTGCTACTATGAAAAATAAGACACAGTATTTATATTCAAGTGACTTATGATGAGAAAAGAGTTTAAGACAAATAGGAAAGTGACTATAACCCAAGTATATGTAAGCTAAGTACACTATTATATGCTCAAACAAAGAGCGTTGGGATAAAACATGTGTCTCAAGAGGCTGTGTTGAATGGAGAATCAGAAAGATTTTATGGGTGAAGTGCTGTCTGAGATGAGACTTGGGTGGATGGCAATAAATGAAGTTGAGGTGGGAAGGAAATTCTATGCTATGTGAGCAAATAAAATACAGTGGGAATAAACACTAAGTTCACTTTGGGTTTAAGTTGTAGTGATTAAAATGTGTTGGCTAGTGATTCAGGTATACATTTAAAACCCGAAGAAAGGCCAACATCACAAAGAAACATTTGACTATATGAGGAAGGTCAGATGGAGGGTGACTGGCTAGGCAACAATGAACCATCACAGGTCTCAGGCAGCAGAATGCTAAATCATCAAACTAGCATTTAAGAAAAATTATTCTGATAGCAGGGAGGGGCGTGTATTTGTAAAAGTGAGGAGAAGGATGCAGAGAGATCAGTAGTCAGATTTTCCTAGATTATCAGTAAAATCAAATGAAAGGGGAGCTCACAGCAGTTGTGGTAAAATAAAGGGGGCATCAACGCAGTCCTAGAGACTGAGAGAGCGGAAGCCAGGTCACTTGCTAATTGGATTGAATATATAAGATGAGAAAGACTTTGTGACTGGAAAAACAAATTTACAATATTTTCAATAAATTTTTATCAACTGCATAAGTTAATTTAAAGCTCCAAAAGAAACCTAGTTAAAGTAGGTCTACTGAGTAAGTAACATACTTTAAAATAGTTTCTTGGCTAGTGATACTTTGGCAATTTGGAGGTAGATTATACACATTGTACACACAAACCTTCTCACACATTTTATTATGCACACATTATATGTGTACATTAATGTGTAAAATCAATCATTTTAATATCCACTATTACACTGTGTCAAAAACTAACTCCATTTTAGACACACTAGTGAAATTGCCACTACATTATGGGAAGATTGGACATTGAAAATAGTATTTATAATGCCAATTTTTATGCTAATAATATTAGTAATAATATAAAACATTTGCTGAATATATGTTCTTGCCAAGAACTAGGCTAAGGACATTATCTGGGATATCTCATTGAAACCTGAAGCAAGTTTACAAAGGGGAGACTATCATAATCCTCCAAGTAAGATGAGGTACAAAGAAGTTGAAGTAAGTTGCTAAACTTATAGTGGGGTAAATGAGGGACAGTAAGAACTTAGGCAATCAGTCAAAATGGAAGTCTATGCTGCTGACCTGACCAATAGGCTATTATAGGCATCAATCTTTTAGATAATCTTTTAGATAATGAGAGATAAGAACCAGCTGGGTAGTTCAGTTGGTTAGAGTGTCATCTCAATATGCCAAGGTTTCAGGTTTGATCCCCAGTCAGAGCACATACAAGAATCAGTTAATAAATAAGTAGAAAAACAAATTAAAATATCTTTTTTAATATATGTATGTGTGTGTGTATATATATATATATATATATATATATATATATATACACACACACACACACACACACACTCTCAGGTCATATGCAAAACAATTAAAAAGCACAGAGATTTTGTTTGAGAAAGAAAAGTCTTGCATATCCAGATAGGACACAGTAATAATTAGTGATAATTTTTCAAATGTGTTCCATTTCTTTTGCTTTTAGAAAGCAGATAACTAGAAGTAATTAAAGTGAGAAAGATTTTGGCTCAATTTAAACTACTATATTTTTATGGCTACAAACTGTTCAGAGATGAAATGAACCATATGTGGAGGCAATGAGCCCTTCATGCCTAAATACTAAATTCGAACAACACTGAGTAGAGACAGTTGTATGACTTATAGAGGTTAAGAAAATGATTACCTTAATAACTAGATATATATTTACATATTATTGTCAATGTAATTGACAGGTAAATTTACCTGTTAGAGATCTTTTTAAGGATGTGAAAAATAATTTTTGAAAAGCACTTAGAACATGGTTGACATATAGTAAATGCTTAAATACCGGGTGATACTATACTTTTCATTAACTGCTCTTATCTTGTATAAGTTAATCTCTAAGTAGATAGAAATCTAAGACAGCTACTAATTTTGAAATGTATGTGATACTCTTTTTTAAAAAAATATTATTTCATATGTGATTAAACATTACTCACATGAATGCAAAGTTAAAATATCTCAAATAGGATGTTTCTAAAAATTAAATTAATGCTACACATAGTTTAAAATATGTATGTAAAGTGTACAAATAAAGCAAATGACTTATTTACTATTAACCAGATAACATCACATAAAGCATTTTTTGTCTTCCTTGACTTAATTTTACTCCTTATTAAATTTTATATTATATTCCCTGCATCACAAGCCAAACCACATTTGTTGAGAAAGATGAAACTGTCTAGACCATAACAATACTTTGTGGCAATAGAGGGGATTTGAGAGCCATGTGAGCATTATTTTCAGCCATAATCAGATCAATCTGTGTGTTTTGATGGGAGTGACTGGTATTTCCAAATCTGATCATGCTGTTACCTAGCTGACTCACTCACTAACGTTGAAATTGGAATGATTTTCTCAATACCATGAGACATCTGTGCTTCTGTGCAAGTCTCATTCAGTCACAGTTAAAAATAGATACAGTACTGCCAGAAGTCGCAATCACATGTGTTTCAGATACACAAATTAGCAGGTGGTATAGAGCTCTGCTACTTATGGTATAGCTTATATAAATTAACATGAGTAATTAATAAAAATTATATTAATAGTTATTACTATACAACAGGCTTTCTCTAGATAAATTTATGTATTTCTGAAAATAAATCTATGAAGTAAATTCTGTTTTATGTTAGAAGTAATTATGCAAATTTTTGTCTAGTATTGTGCAGTATATAATTTTCTTACTACTGTTACACAATAATAAAAAATAGAATAAAATTATAAAAATCATTTATTTTAAATCTTAACATGAAGAGTGAATTTTATGAAGTTTAAAGTTAGTTGAATATAATATTTGTTCAATTTTTTTTACAGGAAACATTGCTTTAGAGACACATGGTATAATGTTAAATTGATACTGATTTTTAAAATTAATTATCTGGAATAGGAACAGTATTAAGCTAAAAAAAAGGAGGTGTATGTGTATATTGAAGAGTGATAAGAAAAATACTCACATAGATAAGAAATTAGATATTTTCTGTTTCATCCCAATAGAATGATTTAGACCCAATAAATGTATGTAACATTAAGGTTGAGTTTTTTGACTTCTTAAATATAACTGATCCTAAGTTTAGTCATAAAATCTGTGAAGAAAAAGAACAGAACAAAGGAAAGAAATGAGTTACCCTGTAAGGCACTGAGCTCCTGCAATGACCCAATTTTTTTAGATATATAGAGTCTATTTACCTGACTGTGTCATAAGGTAAAGATTTCTGTGGTCTTGAAATAAAACCAAACCAAACAAAAAAAAAATTATTGCATATCTGAAATTAAATGTCTTAGTGTCTTTTTTAATGCTATCAAAAACCTAAATAAATTTTATATAGTCAAAGAAAATTATTTTCCTTACAAATGTCTATGTAATTCAAACTAAAGGATATATTGCTAAAATTGAGTCATAATTTTTAGAAGAAAAATCATTTAGTTTCTTTTGATGAAGATTTTAGATCAAAGTGAATTTCCAAGATATATTACATACAGTCAAGACCATGTACCATCTTTGTTGAATATTTTGGGAAATATGTAAAGAGTTGCCACTATTATCAAAAACAGCTAACTGGGTAGCTAATTTTAGGTCCAATTATTTATTTGTATCATATATCTGTGTCTGATGATAACATTGTTAGTTGAGTTAAATTAGACATTGCTGAATTAATACTTCTGAAGATGATAATCAAAGCACAAAAGTTAATATACAAGGGTTCTAAGAATAAGAGTTATCCAAGGTTGTATCAAAGAGATGCACACTAATTTATCAAAATTAGGATAAATCAGGAACTCAAAAGAGAGATCCGGGCAAAGTATGAGATTCATGTTCCAGATCAAATGTCAAAAACTATTTTTGGGCCTGACCAGGGGGTGGCACAGTGAATAGAGTGTCGGACTGGGATGCAGAAGATCCAGGTTCGAGACTCGAAGTCGCCAGCTTGAGTGCGGGCTCATCTGGCTTGAGCAAAAAGTTCACCAGCTTGGATCCAAGGTTGCTGGCTTAAGCCAGGGGTTACTCGGTCTGCTGAAGGCCCACAGTCAAGGCACAAAAAAAGCAATCAATGAACAACTAAGGTGTCACAACAAAAAACTGATGATTGATGCCTCTCATCTCTCTTCGTTCCTGTCAGTCTGTCCCTAACTATCCCTCTCTCTGACTCTCTCTCTCTCTCTCTCTCTCTCTCTCTGTCCCTGTAAAGAAAAAAAAGAAAAGAAAGAAAAATTAAAGAAAAATATTTTTGGGTAAAATACTTAAGTGGCCATGAGTCTCTACTATCTTGAAAAACTAACAATTTAAAAGTCCTATTATGAAAATATCAATATTTCATAAAATTCTACTAACTTTAAGATGAGTTATAGCTAGATAGAAGCCTCAGGCATATATAACTTTATAGAAAATATTCAAAGTGCCAATAATACCTATGCAAGCTCATTCACATTCTTATTTATATGCATATTTTAGAGTTTCCATAGAATGAAAGTAATTTACCAGAACCCTGAGGTCACTCATAGGATACAATTTTCTTTTATTTGAGAGACTTTACATATAGATTAAAAAGTATGAGCCAAGTAAGGGGGCGAGAGAGACTTTTTATTGTCTTGATTTTCAAATATATCTGTAGTAAAGACTTAAACCTCAGGAAATAATTTCCTTGAAAAAGTAGAATCAATATTAAGTTTTCTTTTTCAAAGGTGAACTTTATATTTTTCATATTTTAGTATTCCTCATAGCAATCTTGCTAATAACAGCAGAAGGAATTTGTTAACAGTCAAAATTTATGCTTGCATCTTAGAAAGCCAAGATTATAATATAATGCAATATTCCCTATATTGGACAGTCTTTTAAATAAAAACATTACCAAAGGTCTGGATTTTATTATATATATATATATATATATATATATATATATATATATATATATATATATATATTTGACTGACTGATTGGTAAAGCTACACAGAATACTTTGATATGTAATGAAAATTTTTTAATCTAATAAAAAAGTACTGTAGGAAATATATACAAAAAAATATACAAGGAAAACATTTTCAAAAATTGTTACTATCTTTCAGTTTTGGAGATAGAGATCTGTGTTTGCTTGATATACAAAGTTTATATGTATATATTAAAATCAAATAAAGAGAAACTGAAATTCTAATTCCAGAAACATGTTAATGCATCCAACATTTGAATGTTGGCAAGGCACTTTTGAGATCATGACTATACAGTGTCGACCATTCTTGATAATGTGAGCTATAAATTACTCCCTCTCTTGTGACTCCTGCTCTCTTGCCATTAATTGTTTAGACAAGTGTTGCCAAATAGAACTTTATGAGATGGGAAAGAAATGCTCAATATCTGTGTTATTCAATTTGTTAGATTCTAGGCTCATGTATTGTAGCTATACGCACTGAAAATATGTCTAGTATGACCTAGAAACTAAATGTTTAATTATACTTAATTAAAATTTTAATGAAAATAGCCATATATTTCTGTTGGCTGCCATATTGTGTAGCCCACATTGGGTCACCAGACTGACTATTGTGAATACAAACATAGACATCAACCACTTGAAGGCTTCTCCCCTAGTAAAAACTTTTCCCTGGCGTATGTAACCAAGGCTCCTTGGCAGTTAGAGCCTTCATTCTCAGCAACCGAGGCATTCATCCTCATTCCCACATAACAAAAAATAAATCATGACTTAGAAGCAAAAAGTTCTGTCATCAAGTGCTCAAAATAATTGCAGAGGCATTGAGATTCACAAGTAGATTTTTTCCTTAGTAGTATTATTTCAGCTACAGTGTGGGTCAGTAGGAAGTCATGGTGGAGGACTGCAAGCCTTAAAAAATGTTTATTCGAAAAAACAAGTGCAGCAATATGTTCATTGTAGCATTATTTACGCTAGCCAAAATATGGAAGCAACCCAAGTGATCATCAATAGGTAAATGGATAAGGAAGTGGTGCATATATACAATAAAATATGATTCATTCACAAAAAAGAATGAAATCTTGCCATTTGCAACAATATGGATGGACTTAAATGGTATTGTGCTGAGTGAAATAAGTCAGACAGAGAGATATGCCAAATGATTTTACTTATATGTGAAATCGAATAAAAAATCAACAAACAAAACAGAAACAGACTCATAGATACAGAGTACATGTTGATGGTTGCCAGATGGGAGGGTTTGGGGGATGGGTGAAAAGTAGGGAAGGGATTAAGAAGTACAAATTGGTAGTTACAGAATAGTCAAATGATATAAAGTACAGCAATATATCAACAGAAAACATAGTCAATAATAATGTAACAACTATGTATGGTGTCAGATGGTACTAGATTTATCAGGGTGATCACTTCTTAACTTGTATAAATGTCTAGTGATAGGGTTGTATACCTGAAACAAATATAATATTTTTTATCAACTGTAATTGGAAAATAAAAAAAATTTAAAATATTTCCAATATTTGATTTACTATTAAAACAAAAATATGAACAAACAAATAATAAAACTTTCTAAGTGCTCCAAGTTCTAAGTATAAATTTTACTACACACTTTTATAATTACTTATATTTAATAGTGAAATAAATTATATTTAACATGTATTATTAAGGTGCTGGTAATATACAAGGTCATATGCAAAGGTGGGTAACACAGAATCTGTCCTTAAGGAATGTGCAATTGATGCTGTACAGCAGTCGGAGCAAAGATGTGAAGAAGCCAGTGGCTGGAAAAATAGTCTGGTTGTGAATTTGAAGGAACAGTGTCAAAAGAATGTGTGGAAGTCTAGTAAAGGAACAAATATGGGAACTTGATTGCCCGGATCCAGGAGTAAATAACAGTGAGGTTTCCGGAATAATACATATTGTATTTTTACGCCTGACTTTATTATAGAATATTGAAACCATTCCTCAGGTATGAATTAAAAGTGAAATTATTTATTAATTCTTTAAAGTCACATATGGGACATGAATAGGTATAGAAAAATAGTCAAATTCTAGGATCAGCACTAACTAAGCTCATTCAGGTAGACCATGTATAAAAGGTGCTGGATGGTACCCATGACAGGAATGAGCTCAAATATAGAGTTTCAGTCCTGTTTCATTAGGGATAACAATAAGCTGAAAATGGTTCAGAGTTCCTATATAGAAGCTCAGCAATAATATTTGCTCTATAATACCTATTATTTGTTGAGTACTACTCTGGTGTCTACTACCAGTACTGTATGTAGTAAATATAAAGATATTCATAGTTTCAGTGAATCCTCACAACAATTTTATGAAGCTTATCTTTATTACAATTATACCCATTTGTGAGTGAATTAAATTGTTCTAATTAACACAGGCAAGTGCTTACTTGTGAATGAGGGCCTTGGACCCTAAAGCTTTCAGCTTTAATGAAAATATTTTATTATTTCCCCTACAATGAAGGTATTAAGTTGAACCATATAAAGTTGTCAGACTGGTGTTGACCTAAATTTAACAGCAATTTTTTATGGTTTAAGCTAATAAAGTTCAGTGATGTCCTACAAGTTTCTGAACTCTAATTTATCTAAGATAATTTATTATGGGTATCTCAAAGTTATATAGTCTGTCTTATTTCCAGAATGGATTTATCTTGCATGATAGAAATCTCAGGCTACCTCAGGCTGATTCTCATATGGAGATGAGAGATATTGTTAATTTAGCCAGTACAGGAAGAGTATGGTTTCCTGGCTGAAATTATAGTTTTACTATTATTTTATTAGCAGGGATTTTTTTCATTCGGTTGGTTGGTTGATTGATTTAATTGTAATATGAATGTACCCTAACTTCAAAACATTTTCAGTTTAATGTTTACATATTTGTTTATGAAACAAAAATTTTTGTCATGCAAACACCAAAACTTATGTCTTAGTTATCAACAAGTAAACAAAATATTTTCAGGAAAATAATGGTAGAATCTCTTACTGCTTAGGTTTTTATTAGGCTACTAATGAAGTTAAACAAGATTTAATCTTTTATTTCCCAAAGAGATAAGAGAACTAGGAGGAAGGGTATATCGGTCACCTTATCTAGACAAAGTTATGGTATTATGGGTAAAGTTAAACTGACAAGAAGTCAGAAGACTTGGATCATATTGCTCTGTGACTTATGGTAAGTCACTTAATTTTCCTAAGCCAGAGTCTAAAATAGTACTGAGAATAACAACACCTACATTTCAGTGAAGTAGTGGAAGCTCAATGAAAATTGTAATGAAAATATTTGTAAACTCAAAGTACTATATGATTGCAGTCTGGATTTCAACTGATGTCTACTATATACATGTGTATTAAGAGGATAGTATATGTTGAATGCTTTTTAGAATATTTATAACATATTTATAACATATATTTAGAATATTTATAACATCTACCTTGTTCTTTAAAGATTTAAACACACTATTTTTTTTTTTTTGTAAAATAAAATTGACCTCAGGAAATATATACCAAAAAATATAGACTTTTTAAAATAATTTGCTAAATAATATTGGCATTAATATCTACATTAAAATAAAACAAACTTAAAAGTAGGTAGTTGTTGGACCTTCAAATTCTTATATTCTTATATGGACTGAAATTTAATGTGTAGTATTTCATACATTAGACTTAAGGGAATATCTTAGTTCACACTTTTGTTAAAAATGTCAGATACTTCCTTCTCATTATAAGTGTTTTAGAAACTATTGCATTATTTTTTTGGAGTGGCTTAGATAAATATCCTTTGAACTTTCTGCCAAAAGATATTTCCTTTATTTTGTATTGCCTAAATTTTATGAGTAACACACTGATTAAGAATGAGTATTGTCTGACTTCAGACTTTCAGTCTTAGCCTTAAATTAAATCAGTTTCTTGTACCTAAGGGAAAGACACTTCAGAATATTTCTACCTTGCTCTATAATTATCTGAACATTCTGAAGATTCAAAGACAGAAAATTTAAATGGAAAACTCATGGTCTGTTTTCAATCTTTCCTACAGAAATGAGCTGTTAGGGTGTAAAAAGTCCAAATCATCGAGATCATTAGTTTGAATGCAAATTCTTTAAAAGAACTATAAAATTGCACCCATCTTTTTTGTATGATTAATGCAGTTCATATTTAAAAGTTTACCTTTCCAGAAGGTTTTCCTGATAGTACAAGCAAATGTGTAATGAGCATAATCTGTCTTGTTTCATAGCTGTTTATGTATTCATGCATTTTTCTTAACTGATCAGAAAGCCTTTGAAAACAGGTAGAGTGTATGTCTCAATTTAGAATATCAAGCAGTCTGTATTTAAATAAGATTGCTTAGAATTAATACTTTGATTAAGAAATATGAGCTAATATTCAAACAACTTGGATAATTATCTTTAATTTTAGTAAATGGCCTTTAATTCAATATAATAGTTATTTTTGCTATTAACAACAAATGACAGTAGAGCTAATTTATATATTAATACAGAAAGTGGAACAAATACACTGATATACAATACTGTATTATATTATTTGCCGAGTAATGCTTCTTAGTTCTGTTATAATTACACTTTAGGTAAATTAAGTTAAACAAGAGAGTAATGTTGAGCAATACTCATTTTCTATCTACCAGTCAATTTTGGAGACTTTTTAAAAATCAAATTAATTACACACAGGGTGCCTGAAACCCCTGTAGGTCTTTCAGTAGATCTATGAGAATAAACCTGGGAGACTTGACATGGGGTGGTGAAGACACAATGTTATATACAGATCATGTATTGTAGAATCATGCACTTGAAACTTGTATAATTTTATTAACTGTCACCCTATTAAATTCAATAAAAATTTTTAATAATAATGCCCAAACATAATTTGTGTTTTTCACACTCATCTTCTTACAAGTAGATATAGAGGCTTTTTCCAGAAGTTGCATGGCCTATGATGATGACATCTAACAGAATGTATTGCTTGTATATTTTTGTGTTTTAAAATTATCGAGCAGGTAAAGGGGCTTCAGAACAAAAGGTATAAAAACTTCTTCTTTAGAAGAAAGCATAACCTAAGGGAAAGTACTATACTAGGAGTTTAATAAAACAACTACAATAACTTTAATTGATTTTCTTTTTCTAAACTTATAGAGTGTATTTGCAAAAAATAATGCTTTTCATCTCTTCTCCTTGTGGTAGCTATAACTTAGGTTTCCCAGATGATTTTAATCAAAAGTGGACATACTGGATAAAAATTTGTCTACCAAAAGAAAAATGCATGTGCTAAAGGAAAATTATTTTTCTTATATTTTGTACACAAATTATAACATTTTAAATTTCAACAGCTCATCTTTTGTTTCTCAAACAGATGAAAGATTAATCTCTCATATTGCCAAGCCTAAACCAATAGTTGCATCATTTACCCCTGGCTTTAATTCTTTAACCATAGGTTTTTATACAGAAATTAAAATAAAGTATGAAAGCATTTCAGAAACAAGTCAGGAGCAGCAGTTTCTTTTCCATTACTTAAAATATGTTCCTTCAAGCAAAGAGAACATCATGTCCCAAGCACTGGCTTCCTCATTCTAAAACATTGGCGTACTTTCTTTCTTTCTTTTTTGCATGATGACAATATGCAGATCTAAATTCCTTCACCAAAGAATTGAGGTCCCTTGCCATTAGCCACTTTTAAGTGTTCCAAGTATCATATTAAGAATTTTTAACAGAAAAATCACTTCCTAAGAATATCTGAGCATTCTTGGGTACACTTTCAGTCTTTCAAAGTTATATTTATTGGCTAATAAATAGACATCTTTTTTCTCTCCAAATAGGTTGTGAAATTACTATCAAAGAAAATAAATGAAACCAAATGCCCATTTTATTACTGAAGATTAGTACCTATTTGTTTTTTTATTTTATGGTTACCGTTTGCTTTAATTAAAGCTTTCATGAATTCTTAGGCTCAAAAGTACCCTGCAAAAATATAATTAATAAGCATTTGTGAAAAAAATATTGCTTTTTAAAATTACATTATTGATTAATCAAATGGATGGTGACTAGTACTGTCACTGTCCTTCCCAGGATCTTTTTACTGGCCACTGTCAGTGCTGAATGGTTCATCATATACCTTGACCTTGTTAGGGAATTGCCTGTAGACCATAGTTGTTTCCTGGAAGATTACATCACCCTTAGCAGAGGTAAACATGGATATGATGTTATAAAACCCTTGCTCCCTTAAAAACTCCTCTGTGATTTACACCACCCTACTAAAGCGCCATGAAAATTTAGGTATGGCTTAAAACTAAAGCCAGCTTACTAAATTGGCCAGCTCACTGAATACATCTGCATAAAGGTACATCAGCAATGATAATAATGAATTAATCAGCAAGTGTTGGAAACAATAGTACAACAAATATAAAAGATCACTGCCATCATGGAACTGGCCTTCTAGTGGATGAAACTAACAAAAATACAGAGGCAAAAAAATGAAATAAATATCTATTATGTTGTGACATGAATGAATCTAACAAGAGATCAAATTAATAATAGGAAGAGATTTGCTTTAGGAGAGGAAGACAGCAATGACTTTTCTGATGAGACGTGCTCCAAAAAACTAAAAGAGGACATAACTTTCAGAGCATAAAGCAATTTCAGAGAGAGAGAAAAAAAGTACCTCAGAGAGCACCTGTAGTAATGAGATGAAGTAAGAGTGTGTCTTAGCAGATCTAGCTGAGTTCGTGGTTATCAGGCTAATGAGGGTGGTAATTCAGGTTCAAGCTCTGAACAAAGGCATACAATGAATGTATCTGAGTGATGTGACTATTATGGAAGGAAGAAAGGAAGGAAGGAAGGAAGGAAGGAAGGAAGGAAGGAAGGAAGGAAGGAAGGAAGGTAGAGAGAGAGAAAGAAAGAAAGAGAAGGTGTTCAATCTAACACAGATTGCAGACCAGAGTTTCTAGATAAGAACAAACTGAGAATTCTAAACAAACATGTGGACTGTTTCCTTCACAACTCTGTGGCAGTGGCATTATAATAAGAAACTATTAACTTATATGAAAAGCTATACATATATATATATATATATACATATACATATATACATATATATATATATATATACATACATACATACACGTGTATGCATGTGTGTATTTGTACATATATAATGTATTTGATCCATCCACCTAGAGTTTTTGTTTCTTTGTTCGCTTTGTTCTTTTAAACAGAAGGAAAGATCGCTCTTTCTAAGATGTTCTTACCTTAATCATAAATTCTTTCTTGTTCACTAAAGTTAAGAAACATTTTGTTCCTGCACAAGGTAACTATATGCAGGCATACAGAAAGTAAACAAGTTCTGCCACATTATTATACTTCAGTTTTTCGTGCTTTACAAGGGAGAAAACCAGGTAAGCACCATCACTCCTTACAGAATTTCATCTTGAGGCTTAATTCTGCCTTGGAATATTAATTTTATCCACAAACCTTTGTAACCACTGGCAACCATTTGTCATGTTCTTGGTAAGAATGGTAGTCCCATGAGTTGGCACTGGATAAAAGTTGGCTGGATCCCTTGAGGTTTTTTCAGAACTTTAATCCCAGATACAGGGTGGGGCAAAAATAGTTTTACAGTTGAAAGTACACAAAACATAGAGTTTATTCTGGCATTACTATTTATTAATTGTTGCTTTATTTTCCATACAAACAACTGTAGCCCTATTTTTGTTCCACCTTGAATTTAACAAAGGGCCTAAAAGATTAGTGATATCTATAGTAAAAACAAAGACTGTTAAACAAATTTATTTTAATGAGACGTAATACATTCAAATTCAGTCTTTAATAAATTCTAATTTGACTTAAATGATATCTCTATGGTATCTCCACATATTAAATTGGTTTGTGTCCTTTGTCCTCATCTGTGATGATAGTTGACAAGTTTATTTAATTTGGAATAAAAAATGAATAAAACAATCTATGTTATAATCTATTCTGGTATACTAATACTTAATCCTTTGAAAATATTAATGCATCTTGAATTTGCCTTATATTAAGTAATTTGGCTAAATTGAAGATTTCTTTTAATTGATGGATTAATTAAGCTTTTTCATTAAAAGAAATTAAAACAGTTGTCATGTGCATTTTCCATAACCATAATGCTGTTTCCAGCTGAGGATTATAGGAGTCACCCGATGAATCAATGTTAACCATATTTATTTCACTAATATAGGATCTTACTCATTAGTTATCCTGCTATTCTTCTTCATGTTTAATTTTAAGGAAACACTATAGGCAAAAATGAGTGTTGAGTAGGTCATGTATTTCCCCAAGTATATAGAAATATTAGTTAATTGAGTCATCTATTTTACTTCAGTTATTCAAACACTAAAACAACAAAAAAGTACCATAAAGTGCCTGTCATATTGTTAACTTTACATTTTATGAAGGTCAGTATGTCCATTTGTGTGTCCTTCAGTATAAGAACGAGAGAACAAAGTAAACTAATTCATATACCATTTTGCATTCTCATCCTCAAATAATTGGTGTTAGGCAACTTGGAGAGACTTCCTTTTTATATTAATTTATTATTTCTACCCCCATTTCTTAATATTTCAACTTTATGTCCTTTTGGTATTATTTATTTATTTATGACAGAGACACACAGAGAGAGACAGAGCAATAGGTAGGACAGACAAGAAGGAAGAGAGAGGATAAACATCAATTCTTCATTGTGGTACCTTCGTTGTTCATTGATTGCTTTCTCATATGTGTTTTGAAGGGGGGGTGCAGCAGAGTGAGTCACCCCTTGCTCAAGCCAGTGACCTTGGGCTCAAGCCAGAGACCTTAGGCTTAAAGCCAGTGACCTTTGAGCTCAATTCAGCAACCATGGGGTCATGTCTATGATCCCATGCTCAAGCCAGCGACCCCACACTCAAGCTGGTGAACCTGTGCTCAAGCCGGCAACCTCAGGGTTTTGAACCTGGGTCCTCTGTGTCCTGAACCAATGCTTTACCCACTGCGCTACTTCTTGGTCAGACCTTTTGGTATTACTGATAATTTTCATTCTTTACTAATTATAGCTTTCTAAAGAATGTTTGTGCAAATCTAATTGACATCATTTTTACACTTGAAGGTTACTTTACTGAAAGCTGTATAAATATCAAGTATTTATAACTTATCTTAGACTCTTCCAGCTGTAGTTATATTTTCCATCTTTAGAGATACAAAACTAAAATATTGTGAATTATTTGGCTTGTTTGACTATGTAAGTTCATTCATTTATTAATCTGCCACTCATTACCTAGGGACCCTGTACTTTGAGCCAGAGAGTGACTGATCAACTTCTTTGGAAAAGTTGAGTAAGTTCTGTATGTTGGAACAGTATAGAATAAAATAGTGTTGGAGATTATTAGAGCAGAGTGTAGACTAAAAAGTGGGCCAAATACCTTAACATACATCACCAAAGAAGATGCACAGGTCCAAATAACCATATGTAAAGAAATGCCACATTGTGCATCATCAAGGCAATATGAATTACAGCAACAGTGAGATATCATTACAGAGCTATTAAAGTGGCCAAAATACAGAACTCTAATACAATGCAATGCTGGAAAGAATGTGAAGCAGCAAGAACTCTTATTCATTAAATAAAACTGCATTAAAATAACATGACACTTTGAAATACAGTGTTTAAAATAATAATCACTTTGAAAGACAGTTTGGCAGTTTTGTATAAAACTAAAAAAACTCTTAGCATATGGTCCAGCAATCACACTATTTGGTATTTACCCAAAGGAGTGATACATATGTCTACACAAAAACCTTATAAAAGCCTTATTCATAATTGCCAAAACTTGGAAACAACTAAGATGTCCTTCAGGAGATGAATGAATAAGTAAACTGTGGTACATCCAGACAATGGAATATTATTCAACACTGAAAAAGAGCTATTAATGCATAAAAAGAAAGAAAAGAATTTTAAATATGCATTACTAGTTAAAGAGAGTCAATCTAAGAAGGCTACATAGTGTATGATTTCAACTGTATGACATTCTGGAAAAGGTAGAACTATGGAGACAGTAAAAATATCAGTGGTTGCCAAGGATTAGAGGGAAGGTGAGGGATGACTAGGCAGAGAACAGAGGACTTTTAGGACAATGAAACTACTCTGTTATGATATTGTAATAATGGATACATGTCCAGTTTAATTTAGAAAACTCATAAAATATATAACAACAAGAATGAACCCTAATGTAAACTATGGAATTTGATTATGATCTTTCAATGTTAATTTATAAATTTTTAAGATGTACCACTCTGGTTGTAAATGCATGTAGGGGACAGGGAGTCTGTGAGAAATCTCTGTACCTTTTTCTGAATTTTACTTTAAACTTGAAACTACTTTAGAAAAAATGAAGTCTTTGAAAAAAGTTGGCTGTCGCAGAGAAAGTGTTGTTCAACAAGCACTATATTTGCCCACTGTCGTGTGTATTTTCAGTCACCTTGAATGGAATTATGCAATTATTTCTAGCCAATGAAATGTGAGTAAGGGTTATTTGTGCCACACTGAAGTTGAAGTAATAGAAATTCATACATAATTCTTCATTATTTCTTATACTCTACAGAGGTCATAACAGGGTTTTATGTTGAAGATACTATAGTTAGAAGATGATGAGCTACAAGATGATAAGTTATAGTGATAATAGAGTCTTCATCAGGCTGGATCCTATGTGGGCAGAGTAACCTGCTAATCCACATTATATGTGTAGCATGAGTAAAAATTAACTTTTGCTTTATTAAATCACTAGTATATGAGAAACTATTTGTTATAAGAGTCCATGTTGACAAATACAAATATTGTTTCAATTCTTTCAGATTATTTCAGTTTCATGGGAAATTATATATATCTACACTATGTATATATTTATAAATAAAATATAAAAATAATATAATACATATTAAATAAACAAATAATTAGGATTTAATAAAAGATATTTATTTATATTGATTTGAACTTATAAATAACTTGAGCATGTTAAATCAGTTAGCTAAATTTAAAGTACTCTAGCTGATTCAGTAATATTAATGTACATAGAATTTTAAATATATTCTTTATTTGTATTTATAGTTTGAGCTCAATTATCTAATATGGGTCTTGGCACAGAAAATAAGCTTTAACAGTCGCTGATCATATTTCAACAGATAATATTTTAACCCATGGGATGTTTCAAGTTTAAAATGTTCAGTTCTGGTTTGAAGTGCCATAACTCATGGAGTGGTTTTTTTGTCCCAAAATGATATTTAATTAATTCCTTATTGCATCTGTGCAATAAAAATGGCTAACATAAAAGAAATTAAATCTGCCATCAGTCATCCTTTCATTTTAGTTTTATTCCTTAGAAAATTGACTTGTCTAGTTAAAATTTCTTAAGAGCACTTGAAGTTCTTTTAGTTAACATTTTGTCTGTCACATGTCTGCTAATATTGTGGCAAAAATTTAGGAAAATTTGTTACGTTATAGGACAAAGAAAAATAAAAATGGATGATATTTTATAAAGCACATCAAAGAGCCCCAAATACAAACCAATGCAAATCACAGATTTTCCCAAGTTTAACATTCTTTAAAACAATGTACCAGAAAATAGGCAACTCAGAGACAGGAAAACAAAGAGCCTGGCCCAGTCAGGATTCAATGAAAAGAACAGAACCATAAGGGAAATGAAACATGAAGGGGGACGGAGATGGCAATAAATTGGCTTGTGTGATTATGGGGCTGTTTAGGAAAGTGTGAAAGTCAGAAATCAGCAGGATGGACCAGGAAGGAAAAAGTAATCTAGAACTCTCAGGCATGGGCTGCAGCCACTACCCACAGGCAGAATCTCTTCCTTGGGGAAACCTCACCTCTGCTCTTAAGACCTTTGAAATGATTGGGTCAGGGCTCCCCGGGTTATCTAGGATGATCTTTTTTATTAAGGTCAAGTAGTTATGGACTTCAGTTGTATCTATAAAAGACCCTCACAGCGACACCTTTAAATTTTTGTTTGATTGAATAACTGAGGGCTGTAGCTCTCCATAATAACACATAAAAAAGATTAATTTGTCTTGTATGTGTCACACAGAAGGGGACTCACTGATCAACAAGGTAATTTGTCCACATTGTGTTTCATAACTGTGAACCACAGACAATGAGAAAGGTGGTTGTACTCTTGAGGGTTGGGTGTTGGTAATGCAGCCTGAATACCAACAGGAGCTGGGTTGCTGCTGCAGATGAAGACAAGAAGGACCATCCTTTGAACTCAAGGTACTCACTGGGACATTTTATGTTGCATTTGTTTCCAATGTTAATTGTGTGTAATTGCAGCAATCACAGCTTGCCTAATGTAAAGCAACTAAGGTCTAAGGAGACCTTATTCTGTAACTCTTCAGTGTTAAGTCTTTAGAATAGATTATGACTGATCTATCTCTTCCTTGAAGGCTCTGGGATGCATTTAACTGAATGGAGCTCATTAGGTGGGTCTCAGTAGAAAAGAGAGGAACCATGTAGGATACCTCTTGTTTTTACTGTGAAAACCTCTTAAATCCCCTTTCTCCAGCTGTAACAATCAGCTTCATAGAGCTGTACCTGAAAACAGCTGGCTTCATATCCACCAAGAATATCTTGGTCCTCCTCCCCACCCCACCCCCCCAGACTTCTCTGATGGGATGAAAAGAACCATCTTGGCCCAGATACTTAAGCAAACAGAAATTTGAGAATGTTGACACCTCTTGGAGCTAACCTTGACCAATGAGGGAATGGAAACCAGCAGATAAATCTCCTCTCTCTTTCCTTCTTGTGGCAAAAAATTTTAAGGTGCTACTGGTCTGAGCCCAATTTGCCTACAATTAAATGTTTTTCAATTAATTTATTTGTAAATCTGCCATTCAAACAACAACCATAATTTACAAAAAATAGTCAACCACTCTAAATATCTTATTTATAAGCAAATAGGAAATTGTCTAGTTTCTAGAGTCAGGAACTGGGAAGGTTAGAAGATTAAGGAAAATTTGCCAACATGACAGTATGAAAAGTTCATCAAATTTAATGTTATTGCATGCATGCAAATCAATATTTAACATTGTTTTCTCTTTTTTTTCAGTTATTAGAATAATTTTTTTATTTCTTCCAAAATGGAGAATATATTTAAGATTATAGCACCATCTTGTAATAAATTCTGTCATTTTTGAAGTGTATCATCAAATAAAAAAGCATATTCCTCATTTGTTTCCAAGAACAGCATTTTACTGCCTATGATCAAAACCACACTACATTAATATTTCTTGAAAATACATTTCTTTAGCAGAATAAAAATTTGTCCAAATATATTTGCTTTAACTTGTTGTAAAGCTTCTTTGAAACTTATTATTGCAAACATTTTCTAAGATAATGCCTAGTCATCTATAGACCAGACAGGACAGTTCATTTACCCACAAATGTCTTGAAATTGTCTCCACCCTCTGTATTTTAAACTGAGTTATCTTTAGGGTATTTTCTATTGTTCTGAAGGACAAAACACTAAGTTTTGTAAGATTTAAATTGATGTATTTTTATTGCTTCTCTTTTAACTCTCTGCTTCAGTCCCAGAGAAAGTTTAGCAAGAGGCAGCCTGTAGAAAACGGGTAAGTGGGCTGAAGGAAACATAAGTGTGTGGGGAGGAATTGTGAAGAATAAAATAATATTTCATAAACTCTCTAATCTGGGAATTGTCTTCTTTCCTTGAAATTCATCCAATTGGAAAAGATTTTCATTTATGAGTCTAAACCCTGACATCTAGATCAAGGGTAAACATATAATTGTAGGACCTTCCTATTTTGGTAGAGGAAGGAAACTGCTCAGCCAGATGGACGTCAGTCGGGCCGGATTTGCCGCTGAAAAGTTGCTCATTTTAAGTGGGAAGGAAAATGTGCTGGTTGCTAAGCTACTGACAGGCTTTGCCCTTCCTCTGCTTAATGGGAAGTCACTGGGTCAAGGCACAAATGATGACGTTAAAGCTGGTTTTTCCTTACTAATTGGATAGTGACATAGGAAGTGGCTAAGGGCTTCCTCTAAATCAGCTATTACCCCTTGTTATTCTCTGACCTTTCCTCCTAGGTTCAATGAAAAGGTGCTAACACAGACAATCCGAAGGTGACTGGAGCCCAGTGACACAAGGGATGAAAATGTACTCTTAGTAAAATTCACAAACATTAAAAATACATTTAGACACTAAAATTGTATAGAAGTAATTTTTTTTTAAATGTTTAAGACAGCTTGTGGTAAAAAGGAGAGAATCAGTGTTTATTGTTCATACTTGCCCATGTAATTATTATAAATGGTGAAGAATTGTGAAGGTTTACCCCGAGTTTTATCCTTGGGCTTATATTTAAAATGCTTTCTCCCCATGGGGTTAAAATAACAAGGTCAACTCAGAAATTAACAGACACAAACCCAGGGTACACCATACCCAGCCTCCTTGGCTAATACCAATGTATCTGGTGTTAGTGCTAGCCTCTGGCTCACTCACATTCAGCAGCATGTTTTGATGCTTATGCAAATGAAGCCACTTCCACCAAAGTTCTAAACTTTACCCTTACACTTGTCAGCACAATAAACATCCAACCCTGTAGAGCATTCTTACAAGAGTTTATTTGAGCCAGACTGATGACATAGGCCAAAGAGTAAAACCTTAAGAGCTCTGGAAAATAATAGTTTGCATCTTCTTTTATTCACTTGAAATTAAAGAAGAGACATAGAGAAGTTTGGAAAAGGCAAAGTAGGGAGTGGATTACAAAATCATTAATAAGATTATGTGTTCTCTTGAGAGTTATAATACCCCCTTTTAAGGGTATTACTTCTAGCATTCCAAAAGATGTGTTAACATAGATGCACAAGTACAACAGACAGGGTTGGTTCAAAACTTTTCACTAAAGAAGTTATAGGCCCACGGCATAACTATTCACCATGATCTGTGAGGGTACTTTTCATGGTATCCCTGTTTTCATCCACACAAGTAATCAGCCTCTTTCATTCTCAGGCTTTTAGAAAGTTATTGTTTACCTTAGAAGTTATGGTTGAAAGAAGAAGTACTATGTTCCCCTTGCAGCTAAGAACTAGGAGACAAGGAGGAAGTTTTTGTAACTTGTGAGTACCTCCTATGTGCAGGTGTAGGAGATAAAGAAGACATGTAACTGCTATTAGAATGTTGGCAGTCACGCAAAGTCCAAAACTGGACTGATATTAAGGCCCCCGGGCAGAAAGGTGTTGCTGTACTGGGAATTGAGATAAATTGAATTGTTCCAACTGTAGGGGTGGACAAAGTGCTTTTGCCCTATTATTTTGGTAAATAAGCTGTCATTTGGAAGTTGCTAATTGTTTGTACTGGTGGAGATATTGTCATCTTGCAGCAGCTTTCTTCTTGGGAAAAGTTACTCTAATGGTCATTATAAGACCTTCATTTAAGAGACAAATATCTTTATAAGTTTCTAAGAATGAGTGACAAGATATTTATTAAGTGCTGGACTCAGTACAAAGGGAATTGTATTATCTCTTCCTTTACATGTAGACATTAAATGTTTCTGTTTAAAGATTTTTAAAATTCTTAAAGTCACCTGGAAGTTAATGGATCCAGTTTACTTTGATTTGTAGATTAAAGTGATTTAAGCTTATAAAGATAATTGAAGCAGTTCTGACCAAGACTAAATAGAAGGAAATACCAATAAAGCCATTGAGTCATGTGCACATGTGTGTGTGTGCGCACGCACGCGTACAAACACACACACCAAGAAAAAAGAATAGAAAAGGAAGTGTGGGTTACAACCTGTACTAATAGATGAGTCAGAAGCAAATAACTTCTTTTGTGCGGCAAATAGTGCTGACTTTTAAATCCCTCCAGACTCACTCAAACACTGTAGAGGTATTTTGTGTGAAAACAGAAACAACACTATCAATAAATAAGTGGTGACAGTCTTTTTTTCCCATTTCTTTTTTTTATAGAGAAGTTGGGTATAGTTGCCTCTAGCCAGAGGCAACTATTTTTTATTCTTATAACATGCCATATCATATTATGGGAAAATACATACTGAACTCTTATGACACACACATACACACACACACTCGTAGCACTCAGATATTCTAGGCATTGGTAACAGTATAGAAGATAGAAGATACATTAATACATTTGTTTGCTAATTAAATGATCCAGTAGAGAAGAGAAAATTACTGTTTCAGGAAGGATAAGAAAAAGTTGCAAGTACAAATTATGAGTGTAAGCAAGATGGCAGGGAATCCACACACTTTTAAAGGCGGTATCTCAAGAGACATATAAAGAAAGTCAGCCCAGCCTGACCAGGTGGTGGCTCAGTGGATAGAGCGTCGATCTGGGATGCGGAAGACCCAGGTTCGGGACCCCGAGCTCACCAGCTTGAGCGCAGGCCCATCTGGCTTGAGCTAAAGCTCGTCATCTTGGACCCAAGGTCACCGGCTCCAGCAAGGGGTGGCTCAGTCTGCTGAAGGCGCGCGGTAGTTGTTGCAATGGCAACAAAAAACTAATGACTGATGCTTCTCACCTCTCTTCGTTCCTGTCTGTCTGTCCCTATCTCTCTCTCTCTATGTACCTGGAAAAAAAGTAAAAAATAATAATAATAAAAAAAGAAAGTCAGCCTAACAAAGCAAGCCAAATAGAAGTACACTGAGACAGCCTGGGTCAGAGGTGTCTTTTACTAAAGCTGTTGCTTCTATTGTACCAGCTTGAGTTTGAGATACAGAAATTGTTGGAATTTCAAATGTGCTATCCTGCAAATAACTGGCCTCTCAGGTTCATTCTTGTTTCTGCTTGCATGGAAGGAATAGCTTCTTTATCAACATTATGTTTCCTGTTATTTCAGCTTGTAGGTTATTTGAACTTGAGCTACCTTTTCCATAAGAATTTGTGGAAAATGGTCAAAAGTACATTGATATTTTCAATATTTATTTATTAATGTTCCTAATGCTAGTGTCTCAGTGGACACCTGCACTGCCCCCCAGGGACTATAAACAGTAATTTATGGTTTTAAAAATAAATTACTGTTCACCAATCTTATAAAATTTGTTTTTTGTGGCTGTAATAAGACAGTCTGCAAAATCTGCATCTTCCCTGATTGCTATTCAGAACACTCCTGTAGTGGCCACAATCTGCAAGAATAAAACCTTCAGAGTAGTTCTTGAATCCCTGCCTTTGATTTTTCAGGAAGCATGCTGTAAAATTTGGGCTTTCCACAGATGGGTGTACCTGCCAATGCTCACTTCGCGGGTATACATAGAGATTAAAGAATTGAAAGGAAACCCCCATGAACATCTACCAGTTTCCTAAAGATGTTATAACAGTTTGCCATGAACTAGGGAGCTGAAAACAATGGAAAGTTATTGAGTTATAGCTCGGAAAGCCAGAAGTTTAAAATGAAGGTCAGCAGGGCCATGCTCCCTCTGACACCTGTCAAGGTATCTTTCCTTACCTTCTGGGTGGTTTGGTGGCATTATTTGTCATTTTCTGGCTTGTGAATGCATCACCCTTATCCTCCGTTTACTGTCTGTGTCTCTTGTCTTTTCTTCTAAGCACACCAGTCATATCGGATTATGGGCCCACTCTACTACACTTTGACCTTCTCTTGACTTATTGCCTCAGCATTGACTCCATTTCCAAGTAAAGCCACATTCTGGGATATAGAGGGTTAGAAATAGAACATATCTTTTGTTAGGAAGAAATAATTTCACCTAGAAAAGAACATAAGCTCAGTTTGAACAAGCTTCTGACTCTGCTGCCAGTTCAGGAGTTACCTCAATTTTTGCACAACTGCATTAGCTAATTATGAGGGATCAGCAAACACCTTGTGTTTGGACTCGATCCTTTTCTGAACAAGAGGTTTATTTTAGTTATTTTGGTTTTATTTTTTCTGTGTGTATTGGCTTTGTGTCAAAAGAGAGAGCTTAAGAATAGCTTGTAATTTAGGTTCTAAGTCAATTAAACAAGTCATGAAAAAAACATGAATAACATGAGTCAAATTATTTTTCTGATATTATGGTTCATATCTGCATATACATTTAGTCCAAAAATGCATCTTTAAATAAAATTATTTCTAATATACATTTTAATTTATAATAATTTTTGAAGAAATTCCTTAAAAAATTTATTAGTTTAAAAAAAATTGGTGTCATTTGCCCTCTTTATTTCCAACTACCCAGCATGATGACGAAATTTATTTACATTAAGATTTTCAAATAAGTTTTTTACTTTCAAAATTCAAATACACTTAATATATATATAATCACCATATATATATATATATATATATATCACTATTGAAAATACTAAAACATATTTGTTTCCTTCCCTTCTTCTTTCATTTTTTCCCATCGTATTTATTCACAGTTTTAGTATTATTTCTGAGCTTTGGCTTTATACCAAATTGGGAAGCCCTTATAAAAGAGAAGCCTCTGACCTTATAAAATTTGAAGAGCTATGGAGGGTATAGGAAATGAGGAGTTACACAAATAAACAATCTACATATGTAATATAATGAGACTTATAAAGGTAATAAAAAAGAGTGATAACAGTTGACTGGAGGAAGAAGGTCCACTGTAAAGCTGGGCCAGACATGCTTCCATACATGATGATATTTACATTGAGACATGGTGAAAAGAAAGGAAGTAATCATGCAGACTGCCAGGTGAAGAGCATCCTGAGGGAAAGGAATAGCAATTGCAAAGGTCCTGATGCAGTGTGTTAGAGCATTACAGGGAAGCCGAAGCCACATGATTGAGGAGAGTGATCAAAGGAGCATGGTAAGAAATTAGTTTACAGTAGAAAATTGGCCAGCTGTGCTAGGCCTGAAAATCATGCAAAAGAGTTTGAGATTTTTTTCAAAGTGTCATCTGATGTCACTTCAATGTCTTACACTTTGGAGATAAGTGACCTAAATTGCATTATTTAATAATATTTCACATGCTGAGCCAACAATAGACTTGAAGAGAGATAAGATTTACATTGTGCAAGTCATTTTGGAAGTTGTTGCTGTAACCCAGGTTAAATATATTGTTCACTAGTGCTAATGAGATAGCTGAGGAAGTGGTCAGAATTGCAAAAGTTGGAGATATTTTGAAAGTGGTTCAAATAAGATATTTCTATCAACTGAATATATGAAATTAGGGAAAGATTAAGTATAATTTTATGGTTTAAATAACTCATTAAATAGTATGACTTTTCATTGAAATGGAAAAGAATGAGGGTCAGCAGGTTTGGAAAGAGAAAGGAAGTTTCATCAAATAACTGCATAAATCCACTTCCAAAAAATAACTATAAATATGTGACTTTTATGATTGTTAGACTGATAGTAGAAATTTGTAAATCTTTACAGCCATTAAACTCTTTAAGATTAGTATGGAGAGCCTTAGATAGAGTATAAAAGTGGCATAGTTCTGTGTCCTACAGTACTCCATCTACTGGAGTTGAGAAACAGAAGAATCTCACCAAAGGAGCTTATAAAAGAGAAGCAAGTTATGTAAAAGAAGCCAGGAATCACCTGACCAGGTGGTGGTGCAGTAGATAGAGTGTCGGACTGGGATGCGGAAGACCCAAGTTCAAGACCCCGAGGTCGCCAGCTTGAGCGCAGGGTCACCTTGTTTGAGCAAAAGCTCACCAGTTTGAGTTGAAGGTCACTGACTTGAGCGAGGTGTCATTTGGTCTGCTGAAGGTCCGTGGTCAAGGCACATATGAGAAAGCAATCAATGAACAACTAAGGTGTCAAAACGAAAAACTGATGATTGATGCTTCTCATCTCTCTCCATTCCTATCTGTCTTTCCCTGTCTATCCCTCTCTCTGACTCTCTCTCTGGCCCTGTTAAAAAAAAAAAAAAATGAAGCCAGAAGTCTGAGATGTCTTGAAAACCAAAGGTAAAAAGTTTTCAAGAAGAAGAAAGTGATAAGCACTAACACTCTTGAGAAATAGAGTGAAATGGGATTTCAGAGTGTTAGAACTGGCAGAAGGGATGTTTTTGATAAAAAGCATTTTCAGCAACATGGTAGGAAGAAACACCTTCTTGAAAGCCTTACAGAAAATGGAATAGCAGTGAATATTGTCTATTTCTTTTGAAAAAATTTTGCTAGAAAGATGATAGATACCTAAGGTAACAGATGGAGAGAAGTATGGGACCAAAGGAATGTTTGTTTGTTGTTGATGTTTTTTAGCTGATACTGCTTTTGCTTTGATTACTTTTTAAATTTTAAATACAAAATAAAGTAAGGACTATCTGTATGCTATTAGAAATCACCCAACATAAAGAAAAACTTGATCATGGAGAAGAGAGAAGAGATGACTGCCAGGGTAAAGTTCTTGAATGAATTAAAGGGTATAAGATGCAGGGAAACCAGTGAGCAGCAGAAAACTGGCCTGACATTGGACCTGAATAGTTCTGTTCTTTTCAAAGGCGGAAAGGCAATACACGTGGGAACAGAAATATATAGGGAATTACAGTTGCCAACCCAGTTCTTCACAGTTGTGGTCAGATGATAGAGGCTGCTCCACAAGAGAAAAGAAAAAAACATAGAGGGAAGGAATGGAAAGAGAGAAGATTTTGGATTCTCTGCTGTCTCCATTGTGGATTCTAGTCTTTTCCTGAGTCCCAGCTGTATTCGGATCCCTGTGTGACACCGTTGTGTTTTCTATCATGTTTCCTCCTGTGGTTAAGCAAGATATAAGGAATGCCTGTTGCTTGGAACAAAGGAGTCGTAACGAATATGAATGAGAACTACGTTTTCCATTCTGAGGATTTGATTCTCAAAAAAAATCTAAAGACCTCTCTATAAGACCCCCAGACATGGCCCCAGGTTACCCTTTCAAGGAGGGCATGCATAATTGTATGTCTAGATTTCCTTCTTTAGAGAGGTTACTTGATAATATTTCCTATAACTTGTCCAAACACTGATTTACTTTACAGTATGAATATTGAAATCATGTGTTGGTGTTGTGCACAAGCCAGTTCCCTTCAAGCTTTTATTTATTTCATTTGACTTGCCTCCATTATTTTTGGAAGTGCATATTGACCTAATTATAAAAATATGACTAGTAGGGGCAATGGCAATGCAGCAGCCCTATAGTTCTTAAAGTAGTCAGTGATCCTAAGAATTTTCTTTCATTTCCAATCACACCAGTGAGATTTTCTTGGCCTTGAGTCTGTGAGAACTGGGTAAAATTTTGGCCACTGTAATGTCAGCACAATGCATTTTTTGTAAATCATTAAGTTCCTTGAAATTTTTCCACACAGGAGTAAAGAGTCTATGTTTAGCTTGAACAATGCAAAGTGAATAAATATGAAGCCAGCTCTGGTACACACATTAAAGCAAATAGATTTTTTTTGCCACATTCTTAAAGGGCAAAACAGTAAAATCAGATAATGTGACTTCTAGCTAATTTACTAATAGAAACCCACCTTTGAATTCATTTACTCTGGTGTATCAGACCTTGCTTTGTGTTCCTGGCCAGTTTTCACTGAAAAAAAGATGTGGTTTATTTTTCCCAAACATTTGCATCCCCAAAAAACAGTTCCCAATTTAATTATCTGCTATGCCTTAAAAAGCACTTTGGGTCTAGGATGAGGATTACAAAAGAAATCTCAGCTCACACCTAGACCCCAAATTTGCAGTCATTAGGTGAGCACAAGGTGACTATTTTTGGCAAGTGACTTATTAGATCCTCCTGGAAAAATGATAGGTGTGAAAAGTAAAAGGATATGAAAGGTCACATGCAACAATTTAAAAATTGTTTTTCTTTTGCCCAAGAATTCTTGGGGAGAATCAAAGATCTCCTTTGAGAGCTGGACCACAGAATGAGCTTCAACCTAGGGGCTGTGAAAGTGCACCCGGCCTCACCTTTGGGAGAGTGGTTTGAATTCAACCGCAAGTCAATATAACCTATACTATTGATCCACATTGCTCCTATTTTTAATCTTAAAGCCCCCTTTATTGACATTCTTTATCAGAAAGGTAACATTAAGTGTTGATGTGAGTCGGGAGCGCAGAGAGAGAGAGATCAGCAGACAAAATATTCGTGAAGTAGCAAAGGACCACCGCTCCCTCAGGCAAATGGCGCCAAGTGTCCTATTTTTATCCACAAGATTTCAAAAAGCTTGTTTACTTAGAAATTGGCATAGCATCAAGCATAACCTTTACTTAAAGATACATGGAATACATCTGCATGATAGCTTAATAACAATACAATATCAAAAGGCATTAACTGCTATTGCTTCTATGGTTCCCACAACATTCCTTTCTTTTATCTCAAGGAATAACCTTGAAAGGAACAGAAATCTTATGAGAATGTTTTACTGAGAAGAAAGCCCAGCAACCGCTTTCAGTCACATAGACCCGTTTCAGTGACCCACCTTTGAGTCACAAAACAATTCTCTTGGCAAAACATTCTTTTCTTGTTGGCTGTGTTCCTATCCAACGTCATGCAATGAATTGTTTTACTACAATTAAGTAAGGAATTGACTTAAAATTAGTAAATGTTAACTTGAATTAATAGGTTTTATTAAAATATCTTACTTTTGTACCTAATCAATGTGTTTTATCATCAGCAGTTCCTGACTGTGGCAAAATTCACCTATGTCAAAGTGTTCATTCACCTTCTTTGGGCAAATAATCTGAAACTTCCAGCAATTAGAGATAGATAAGAGTTTTTTCCTCCATTATCATAATGTCAGTAACAAGTTATGTTACAGTGAATATAGGCATTTATTAACAAGCAGGTGCAACATCATTCCTGTCCCAGTGCTCTAACTTTAATGCTCCAATGAGTGTCTTGCATGGAAGGCTCACTCTACTAGTTACTTAAGAATACATTATATTTATTCAAATAGTTTTCTCTTGCAACTATAAGCAAAATTAAAGAGGAAGAAATGAGATTGTTTCCCCATGTTTTAATGCAGGTTCCTCCCCGTTCTTTTTGGTCATTGTATTTTGTTAGTTCTTTATATTTTCTTTGTTTCCAAGGATCTTAGTTAACACGTGAGAGTGGAATGACTTTTAGCAGAGGGAGTGATCGGTAATAATCAATGCCATGCTTTCATTCAAAGTACTTTCCTGATGTTTTTCACCATAACTTTGTAAAAGTTCCATTTGGGAATCTTTTCTGCGTAAATTGGATGTGCTTTTCTAGTGCCAGAGATGACAAAGGTTAAGTTAACACACCAGCTGTTTCCCACATGTTGGGTTGAGAGAGGACAGTGTCCAGCTTCCTTCCCGTGCTGATCCCTCCCCTGTATTCTTATCTCTACCCCCCTCAACCAGAATGACAGGCCTGGCTTGGTCTCAGTAACCTGGATAAACTGCCATGAAGCAGGTTTTGATTAGAGACAGGATGTGCGATTATTTCTATCAAACAGAATTGGATTCCAAATGTAGCACTTCATCCCACACACTAGGCATGGCACTAAATGCCTGCACGCGACTATCTCAATTTCACCATTACCTGTTTAGAAAAATACACCAAAAAGCAGTGGAACAACTTTGCAAAGATAAAGAAAGTTTCCCTGATCAAATTTCAGTTTACCAGATGGGGCCACATTAGTAATAAGATAAAGAAAAGACATTTTGAAGGTCAGGGTTTTTTTAAACAACATCTTTTCCCTTTTTTCCACTTCTCAGCACCAAATCTCAGATAGATGGATGATAAATAGATAGATGATAGATAGATAGATAGATAGATAGATAGATAGATAGATAGATAGATAGATAATAGATGATAGATAGATAGATAATAGATAGATGATAGATAGATAGATGATAGATAGATAGATAGATAGATAGATAGATAGATAGATAGATGATAGATAGATAATAGATTAGATCAGGGGTCCCCAAACTTTTTACACCACAGGGGGCCAGTTCACTGTACCTCAGATCGTTGGAGGGCCGGACTATAAAAAAACACAACTATGAACAAATCCCTATGCACACTGCACATATCTTATTTTAAAATAGAAAAAAAAACCAAAATGGGAACAAATACAATATTTAAAATAAAGAACAAGTAAATTTAAATCAACAAGCTGACCAGTATTTCAATGGGAACTATGGGTGCAGATGCATCCTGTGCTCCTCTCACTGACCAACAATGAAAGAGGTGCCCCTTCTGGAAGTACAGCAGGAGCCAGATAAATGGCCGCAGTGGACCGCATGCAGCCTGCGGGCTATAGTTTGGGGACCCCAGGATTAGATAGATAGATGATAGATGATAGATAGATAGATAGATAGATAGATACATAGATAGATGATAGATAAATAGATAGATAGATGATAGATAATAGATAGATAGTTGATAGATGATGGATAGATAGATAGATAGATAGACAGATAGATAGATAGATGATAGATAGACAGAAATTTGCTAAGTGTATTAAGCTGAATAATTATCTCCCAAAAAATTCATACCCAAATTTACAGAACCTGTGGTTAGCTTATGGTACATGACAACAAGAGACTTGAAAACTAAATTTAACTTCAAAGACCTTAAAATAAGGAAATTATATAAATTATATGGATAATCCCAAGATGATCACTTGAGTCTTTAAAAGCAAAGGCTGTTTTTACTCCATTGTATGTTCTTTCCTCCTTTGTCAAATATCAGTTGTCCATAAAGCGGCGGGTTTATTTCTGGGTTCTCTGTTCTGTTCCATTGATCAATGTGTCTGTTCTTATGCCAGTACCAAGCTGTCTTGAGTATAATGGCCTTGTAGCAGACCTTGATATCCGGAAGAGTGATACCTCCAACTTTATTTTTTCTTTTTAGGATTGCTGAGGCTATTTGTGTTCTTTTTTGGTTCCATATAAATTTTTGGAATACGTTTTCTATATCTTTGAAGTATGTCATTGGTATTTTAATTGGTATTGCATTGAATTTATAAATTGCTTTGGGTAGTATAGACATTTTAATGATGTTTATTCTTCCTAGCCATGAGCACGGTATATGCTTCCACTTGTTTGTATCTTTCTTGATTTCCTTTATCAATGTTTTATAATTTTCTGAGTACAAGTCCTTAACCTCCTCGGTTAAATTTACTCCTAGGTATTTTATTTTTTTGGCTGCAATAGTGAAGGAGATTGTTTCCTTAAGTTCTTTTGCTGACAGTTCATTGTTTGTATACAGAAATGCCTCTGATTTCTGCGTATTAATTTTATATCTTGCCACCTTGCTGAATTCATTTATAAGATCCAGTAGTTTTTTGACTGAGACTTTAGGGTTTTCTATATACAATATCATATCATCTGCAAACAGTGACAGTTTTACTTCTTCTTTTCCAATTTGGATGCCTTTTATTTCTTCTTGTCTGATTGTTATAGCTAGGACTTCCAGAACTATGTTGAATAAGAGTGGTGAAAGTGGGCAACCCTGCCTCGTTCCTGATCTTAAGGGGATTGCTTTTAATTTTTGTCCATTTAGTATGATGTTTGCTGTGGGTTTGTCGTAGATGGCCTTTATCATGTTAAGGAATATTCCTTGTATTCCCACTTTACTGAGAGTTTTGAGCATGAATGGGTGCTGGATTTTATCAAATGCCTTTTCTGCATCTATTGAAATTATCATACAATGGAGTAAAGACAGCCTCTTTAACAAACGGTGTTGGGAAAATTGGACATCTACCTGCAAAAAAATGAAACTAGACCATCAACTTACACCATTCACAAAAACAAATTCAAAGTGGATAAAAGACTTAAACATAAGCCGTGAAACTATAAGCATCTTAGAAGAAAACATAGGCAGCAAGCTTTCCGACATCTGTAGCAGCAATATATTTGCTGATTTATCTCCATCGGCAAATTAAATAAAAGGCAAGTTAAACAAATGGGACTATATCAAACTAAAAAGTTTTTGCACAGCTAAAGACAATAAGAACAGAATAAAAACACAAACCACACAATGGGAGAACATATTCAACAGCACGTCAGATAATGGGTTAATAACCAAAATTTATAAAGAACTTATAAAACTCAACACCAGGAAGACAAACAATCCAATAAAAAAATGGGCAAAAGAAATGAATAGAAATTTCTCCAAAGAAGACATACAGATGGCCAAAAGACATATGGAAAAATGCTCAACATCACTAATTATTAGAGAAATGCAAATTAAAACCACAATGACATATCACCTCACACCAGTCAGAATGGCGCTCATCAGCAAAACAACACAGAATAAGTGCTGGTGAGGATGTGGAGAAAAGGAACCCTTCTGCACTGCTGGTGGGAATGCAGACTGGTGCAGCCACTGTGGAAAACAGTATGGAAATTCCTCAAAAAATTAAAAATCGAATTGCCTTTTGACCCGGCTACCCCACTTTTAGAAATATACCCTAAGAACACCATAGCACTGTTTGAAAAGAAGAAATGCACCCCCATGTTCATGGCAGCATTGTTCACAATAGTGAAGATCTGGAAACAGCCCAAGTGTCCGTCAGAAGACGAGTGGATTAAAAAGCTTTGGTACATATATACTATGGAATACTACTCGGCCATAAGAAATGATGACATCGGATCATTTACAACAAAATGGTGGTACCTTGATAACATTATACAAAGTGAAATAAGTAAATAAAAAAAAAACCACTAAGAACAGCATGAATTCATACATAGTTGGGACATAAAAGTGAGACTAGGAGACATGGACAAGAGAGTGGTAGTTATGGGGTGGGGGAAGGGAAGGGAAGGTGGGATAAGGAGAAGTGTAGGGGCACAAGGAAAACCAGATAGAAGGTGACAGAGGACAATTTGACTTGGGGTGATGGGTATGCAACACAATTGAATGATAAAATAATCTGGAGATGTTTTCATTGTACATATGTACCCTGATTTATTGGTGTCACCACATTAAAGTTAATAATAATAAAAAAAAAAAAGCAAAGACATTTTGTGTGGCTGGTGTCAGCGAGATGTGGTGAGAGAAGGCATTAGGGCATTAGCAGAAGTCAGGAAGCCTCCGATTGTGTGAAGGATTCCATTTCAACATGTCTTTGCTGGTTTTGTAATGTAGGAATCCACAGGTGATGACTGGAAATAGGACTTTAGGAGATATGGCCAATGCTCAGCTGATAGAGAACAAGGAAATGGGAAGCTCAGACTTAAATTTGGCCAACAGTTTAAAAAAATTTAGAAATGGGTTCTTTTCCTCAGTTTCATGTAAAGATATACTGACATTAATTTTTTTTTAGCCAGGAGAGTGTTAGCACCTCAACCTAAAGTATAATAGTGCAGAATTGTAGTAGGTAACTAAACTTTGAACCTGAAAATGAACACAGTTTTGTTCCAAAGCTACATCTTAAAATAAACAGATATCTTAAATATACTACTTAATGATCTATATGTGCCCCATTTTCTCTTTACTTGTGAAATCTATGTTATATTAATCCTTTGGTTAAAAGAGTGAGTAGTCAATAAAGGAGAAATTCATATACTTTTCTCTCTATTTTATAGAGATTTTTTTAAGTGAAGCAAAAAATATGCAACTTCTCATGATGTGAAATTATCTATGTGCATTTTGACCTCTCTTCTTCTGAGTGTCCATTTTTTTCTAATACAGGTAATTTTGGGAACACATCACATGCAACAAACATTTCATCAGGGAAATCAAAGTTCTGGAAATGTACAGTGGAAAATAAAACATCTCAGAGGCCCTGGTGAAGAATTTTTCCAGTCACTGCCATTGATGTTGAGATGATTGAGTTAAGCTGAGACATTCCCACCCAGGAGTGAACACAGCCAGTGGTGTTGCCGGGCCCCATCTGAGAGTTCAATGTCCTAGGGTTACATGAGTCCTGAATTGGACTCAAAACATGTGCCAAGCTGTCCCTGCAGCTCAGAGTTCACCAGCTGACCACAGCTGGAATGTGTAAGCTGGTGGAAAGCAGGAAAGAGAAAGCAAGCTCTGGACACTGTGTAGCCTGAGGGAGACCTGCCATTGGCAAGGGAATGGCATGAAAAACACTTTGCTACTGACACTCTAGAGACATCTGTCTTGCCATAATTCTTCCAAACAAGGCTGGAGAAGTTCAAGAAATCCTACTAAGAATAATTAAGGCCATGGAGGATTGATTTTATAAGAAGAAATTAAAGGAATTTTACATTTCTTGCTTGGTTATGCAAACATGAAATGAGAATCTAAAAAGTATCAATAAATACTTGAAAGGTCTAAGTTACTGGGAAGGACATCGGGACTTTGAATAATAAACAAAACATGATAATATGGCACCATACTCACAACTGAAGTTATAATAAATAAATATAAAAAGTTAAGAAGTTTTAAAGTTAAAACTAGCACAAGGGATACACAAAGCATTAGCATGTTATTCTACTAAAGACAAGCTTACAATCAAAGTCTTCAACTCTCAGTGTACCTGAGATATAAAAGGAATAAACATAATGCTGCTTTTGAGACCAACAGGCTCTGTGTGGGTGTTCATGTGTATACTCCGCAGTATATGGGTAAAACAGAATGCATTTTGAGGTCAAGCTGATTCATTGTGCTCTGGGACACTCAGAGAGCACACTTGGTATTTTCAGACAAGCTGAAACCTGACCGTGTCAATTACCATTTACCTCCTAAACAAGCTACTGCTGTGAGGAGATCACCTGTGCCTCAAAGGGTGTTTTCCATTGATTCCCCACAAATTACATAGCAAAGCAGATTCACTTCTCTCCTTTTCATCCTGCTCCACTGCAGAATTCCTTTTCTGTATGGGGGAGTGGAGGATTGTCTGATGTAAAAACATTTTTCCCCTCTAACTTTTTACAACTTTCTCAGTATATAAGAGAAGAGACACAGTAAGGTTGGCCAACCAAACCCAAGAGTAAGTCCCCAGCACAAACGCATGACCACAGGTTCAAAACAAGTTTTGATTTTTTCCCCTCCTCACAAGAGTACAATTCCACTGGTTATGTCCTAAGTTACTAAGAAACATGGTGGTTGTTTTCATGGGGGTAATCTCAAGAACTTGCAAAATGGTGCCGAAAATAGCTGCACGTTATACAGTGTGTCCGTAAAGTCATGGTGCACTTTTGTCCTGTGACCGGTCAAAAATGCATCATGACTTTACGGACACACAGTATAAAATCTAAGAAAAGAGATTGTTAGGCTTCTAAGTAAACATAGGAGATAGAAAAGGCATTGATTTTTTAAGTCTATAAATGTCCCTTAGAAACCTCAGTGGTTTTTATTGTTTTGAGTTCCTATAGTTGACTCTTGATGCAATCTTTACAGTATATGTCTTACCTGTGAAGTAGTCATGGGCTAAGGGGCTCTGGGCTACACAGTATTTAAGAATGTTATATTAAATTAATAACGTTAACCCTGGGGCTGCCACACCCCTCCTCAGAGCACTGCTGTTCTGACAAAGAGAGGAATATGCAGTCAATACAAACATGGGCAACTGCAAGCAGTGAAAATATGAGTGAGCTGTCTAATGCAGCACTGGCCTGAAAATGTAAAAATGGCGAATGAATTATTCTAGTCAGGAAAGAAAGGTTTGTTATGGAAAATTGATCTAATCAACTTTCAAGGTAGATTTTAAAAAACTTAATAAAGTTTTTGTAATATTTTAATCTTTCTTTCAGGTCTTTTCTCCCAACTCAGAGAGAGAGAGGGAGCGAAACATTCTTGCACTTCTGAAAGTGGAACCAGATAGCCACCCCACTTTTCATATAGTAAAAAGGTACTTCCCATCAAAAGGATTCGCCAGCATGGTGATAATGACTTAGTATGTTTCCATGTTCTTTATATATGAAAGATAAGACCTCACACTTCACAAGTTAATATCTGTATTATTTATAATAACCTTCCCTAAAAGTTATGTTGAATTGCTAAACTAACACTGGAAAAGAAATATATGAGACTTTTTAAAATTAAACAAGTCACTCACTGTGCAAGTTCTCATCATGACTTAAAATCTCTTGTCCTCAGCTTCCACTGTAATTATTTTTTTCCTCTTTTATTTCATTTGGAAAGTTAGTCTTGTCACAATGCATAGGTTGATAAAAACTGTGCCAAGTTCTTTCCAAAAAATCATCTTGTTTCAATGCCAGAAATATATACATATTATGATATGGTCAGGATTTCACTTTTAGGTCAAAATATTCCTGAGCCGAGACAGAAATAAACGAAACCTGTAAAATCTCCACTTGCTCTGAAGTCTGAGCCTTGCCACACTGTGGCTCCATTCCTCAGTTGCCCCAGAGTTCCTAATCTCCTTGAAGGCAGCAACTGACTCTCTTTTTATCTGATTGTACCTGGCCCAGAGTTTGTCAATTGCTTCATTTCCAAAGTTATTGCTCAATTCTTGAAATATACCTTTTCTTGAGGTTTAATGTTACTTTTTCAGTTCATTGAAATATTAAACTAAAAAATATACTGTACTAAATATTTTAAGGTCTTTTTAAAACTCCCTCTCCTTTTGGCTACTTGACATTGATTTTGTTACTATTTTTTAATTTTGTGTGTATTGGTTCTATCTTTCACAGCACTCATACATTGCTCCTCTGCTCAAATGTTCCCATTCTCTACTGCTTGTAGAGAAATTTGAATGTTATGTGTTTATACATGGGAGTCATCACCATTACCATAGATTAATATCCAAGAAACACATAATCAAGCTGAAAGTCTTCAAATTAAAATTATAATTCTAATATTAGAACTCATTTCCTTCATATACTAAAATTTCTGGAATAAGAAAAAGCTGAGGACATCATTATTCCAGCAAACTTTTACTGTTTTCCAAGTGTGTTCTTAGAAGGTTTGCCAAAGATGTTTTGGATCGAAGTCTGCTAATTATTTTTTGAGGGTTGGGTCAGTGTAGTAAAGCTTAAAACATTGAACTTGGTCAAACCACTTAACTGGTTTGGACATCCATTTCCTTTTTGGTAAAATAAAGAATGGGGCTTCTGACCCTTTTTAATAAATAAAAGATGGCCTGACTTATTAAAGTAAGGTCACATCCTTTAAAGAACCTTTTCTTTGGAAATTGTTTTAAATATACAGTATTAATTTCAGTGGGAAATAGGCCAAATAGTATCATTACTATCCTTTGGTGTTAACCATAATGACAGATAATATTTAATTATAAAATTTTATGTAGAAATATTGGATAAAGTTGACCACAATTTTTTAAAGGTGAACACTGTTAATTCAATAAGTCTAATAAAAAATCATACCTAAATAATACCACAGAAATCTTGGGGTATTAAGAACCTTTCTAACTAAACAATGATATATATTGGTGGTATAGATGAGGGTGAATTTCCTTCTCCAATTTTAGTTAGAAAATAATTTGGGTAATTGTTAGTATGTGATGACATTTCAAAATATACAAAATCAGCTATCTGCATTTTAAAGTATAATTACAATATATCAGGTTAAGGAAAAGAGCCATGTATGATAATATGTGAGGACCACAGAGCGATACAAATATGAGCCATCCCACCATAAAAACTTCATTCCATGTGTTATAGTAAATGTCCTCATTGTCTCATAGTCATCATTCAGGAGGCTCTCAGTCACACAACCAACAGAAGAATGTTATGTTAAATTTTGTAATACCATTAGGTTTTTGCACCTCTCATGAACAATAAGATCTTGCTATGTTTTATTATTACAGTATTTTTTTTAAAAGGGAACAAAATAGTACAAATTAACAGAATAAATTAAAACAAATGTATGTTTTCAGTCTCATATACAAATTCCTAGTCTCAGTCCAACTGGAGGAATTCTGGAATATGAAATATGCCTCAGGTTTATCCCAAGGCAAAAAAGTAGACCTTCCCAATTTTAGCACCAGTCTTTGATGGCTTAAGGATCATATCAGAAAGAACTAAATTCCAGGCACTTCGAAGTCACTCTCAACCATTTGCCTGTGGACAAATGGTTCCAGTAGCCTGGGAAATTTGATTCCCACTCAGAGCACATAAGAGAAGCAACCATCTGCTTCTCTCCCCCTCTCTCTCCTCCTTTTCTCTCTCTCTCTTCCCCCCTGCAGACATGGCTTAAATGGTGTGAGCAAAGTTGGCCCCAGGTGCGGAGGATGGTCTCACCTCAGGTGCTGAAATAGCTTGGTTGCTGAGCAATGGAGCAGTGGCTCCAGATGAGCAGAGCATCACCCTATAGGGAGCTTGTGGGGTGAATCTCAGTTGGGGCACATCCAGGAGTCTGTCTTTCTGCTTTCCTGCTTCCCTGTCTCTCACTTAATAAAAATAAAAATATAAAATAAAATAAGAGAGAGGTATTTATACTGACTTGGAGATATCAGTAATATAACATATTCATTCCTCATTATAACTCCAGAACTTTGCTTCCCCTGAGTTGCATGTATGTTAGCCCTCATTTCATTGTATGTAATGGAAAATACAACTCAAAACACCTGAAGAAATAAACAGAGACAAAAAAAGGGCAGTATTTATCAGGACAGCTGGAACAGAGGCACAATTAAGGCTTTTAAGCTTTAGCTTCATTATATTAGGCACTTTTTCTGTTAGCTCTGCTTTCCTACAGGCTTTTCATTCCTGGTGACAAGATAGCTGCAAAGTGTTCCACAAACACACCCTATGTTTTCATTATTTCTTAAGAGAAAAGACAGTATTCTTTTTCCAACAGTTCTCTAAAGTCTAGCTATTACGTCTTCTTGCATGGTGTTGGTACCATGTCCTTCCCAGAACAATCACAGCAACTAAAGGAAAGTGAGGTTCTGGTGTTGTCATGGGGAATGACTATGCTATGTTACTAATATTAGTCTGATGAGCTGTAGAAGTAAAATAAGAATATAGTAAGCTTACAAAAAAATGTATATAAAGCCACTCATGTTAATCTAAGTAAATATTAAACCCACTAACTTTAACTGTGTTTAAATATTACTAATCTAGTAATCAAAGTTATATACTCTGTAAGAAAATAAAAGTGTATAATCAATCTTATGCTTTCACCTCTGGCTTAGTTTTTGTTACAGTTCAACAACTTGTTCCCCTCCCAGAATAAGGAATGTTAATGCTGGCGATGAATCACAGATCTCTGGCTGATTCACATCAGGAGTTAACATCAGAGCAAGAAGAATGAAAATCTTTGGGCCTGCTCCTCTCTCTCTCTCTCTCTCTCTCACCATGCTGAGGCTTAAAGTTCGGATTCTCCAATAAGGCCAAGAGGATCACGGAAGTCCAGCCAGCCATAAAGATAAGAGCTTCTCTCCCTCAAGAGAAACTGAACATCTACCTTCCTGTTAAGAATCCCCGGTCCCCTTCCCCCTCCCCTGCCCCCCCCCCCCGCCTGACTACGCGGTTGCACAGTGGATAGAGCATTGGACTGGGATGCAGAGGACCCAGGTTTGAGACCCCGAGCTCGCCAGCTTGAGCGCGGGCCCATATGGCTTGAGCAAAAGCTCGCCAGCTTGGACCCAAGGTCGCTGGCTCCAGCAAGGGGTTGCTCAGTCTGCTGAAGGCCAGCAGTCAAGGAACATGTGAGAAATCAATCAATGAACAACGATGGTGTTGCAACGGCAACGAGAAACTGATGATTGTTGCTTCTCACCTCTCTCTGTTCCTGTCTGTTTGTTCCTGTCTATCCCTCTCTCTGACTCTCTCTCTCTCTGTCCCTGGAAAAAAAAAAAAAAAAGAATTCTCTCCCTCCTGAATTCCTATGATCGCCTATATAATCTGGCCAAGGTATCTGAACTGTTAGATGGAATTTTGAGGACAGGAGTCCCCCTATTTTCTCAGGTGTACAACACTTGAATAAACCTTTCTTTTTCACCAGATCCTGTGTCACAAATATTGGATTTTTGTGTTGCTGCAGGCAGCAGAAACTGCTGGTTGTATTACCTGGTTACGATGTCAGTGTCAGGGTCATGATCTCAAATGAAAGTACTGTGGAATCACTGTATTTAAACTCTGTGCAGTGGAGACGTTTGGGAATAATGAGCATTGAAAAAAAAATCAAAACTCTGAGTGTGGCCTGACCAGGCGGTGGCGCAGTGGATAGAGTGTTGGACTGGGATGCGGAAGACCCAGGTTCAAGACCCCGAGGTTGCCAGCTTGAGCATGGGCCCATTGGCTTGAGCAAAGCTCACCAGCTTGGACCCAAGGTCGCTGGCTCCAGCAAGGGGTTACTCGGTCTGCTGAAGGCCCGCAGTCAATAACGTGTGAGAAGTCAATAAATGAACAACTATGGTGTCGCAACAGCAATGAAAAACTTATGATTGATGCTTCTCATCTCTCTCTGTTCCTGTCTGTCAGTCCCTATCTATCCCTCTCTCTGACTCTCTTTGTCCCTGGGGAAAAAAACAAACAAACTCTGAGTGTGTAAGGAGGGTAAATTCTGCCCTTTTGAATATTCTTCCTCCTTAAAATCAAATTGGAACGAAGAATGGAATGACACTCAACCTTCTGGTGAGGAACACCAAGGAATTAGGTTGATAAGGCAATAAATAAATAATAAATCAAAAGGCATTGTTGATAATAACTGCTGTTATTTATAAATTTTGCTGTAATTTAAAAAATGATGTTAACTAGTTTGGGGATCAGGTAGACAAATATATCTTTTATTGTTTCATGTTGTTTGTTTTTATTTTCCTGAAATATGATTTATTTAGGATGTCTTGATATGAGTAAGTTTAAAGCTCAGTTTTCTTTATCAAATCTGTCTTAATCTTCATTTCAGAATTTACTTAAGTACTACACTTGACTTCCTGGATACTAATTGTAAATAAAAACAGACAAAACATACTTAGCACAAGTCTATTTTTTAAAAACACACTGGACTGTTAGAAATGTTATTTTATTAAAATTAGACTTTAAAAGATATATACCTCACTACTTCATATTTGTTATATTTTATTCAATTACATAAATGCACTGTGTTAGAGGCTTAATACTTCAATTTTAAAATGAATTATTATCATTTGATTGATAATCATTTAGCATATATATTGAGTTTATTGTAAACTCTACATTTCATATCATACTGTCATAACCAAAATCAGATCATAACTTATACTTTATTCAGAGCCAGGTAGAGGTGATATTAACAGAATAGTGGAGTCACAATAGTTACAAATGAACAACATTGCATGCAAATAAACATGAAATTATATATATGGCCTTCATTTTTATCTCTTATTTTTCAATCTTGTCACTTTTACATTAAACCTAAGAAAAGGGGAGGCAGTTGCTCACTAATGAAAGTATAATTTATTTTACTGTATACAGGAATAGAATGTGTATAATTATACATTTTGTTAATTGCTTTAAACATTTCATCCTACTGATGCAGAGGATGTTTAATTATGTGTGCAGCCACGATCTGTTATAGTTACCTGTGGGATGAGCACTTGGGTTTGTGTGATAGGGAAACAGTGTAATGCAATCCCGGTGGTTCTTTCTATAAAAATTACTAATATTTTAGGTTATTGAAAATTCTGTGTAATGTAAAATATCTAATAAATCATATGTGAATAAAAATGTCATATACAAAAGTTCTGGGATATGACTATGGATGTTTTAAGGAAGAGGGAATTGGTTTATTCGCCTATTTAGTTTTGTTGAGCAGGGTAGTACTGGGCAGTAAAATGTGTAGAAACTATATCAACTGAACAGTATTTAAAGGAACTGGAGATACATAGTGCCTAGTGAGCGATAAGTTTATTCTAACATCTTTATACAACCCTACTGATTTATAAGACTAGGCAGAGACTACTTCTGGGAAGCTCAAAGCTGCAAAGAAAAAGCATAAGTGAAAGAAAGAGAAAACTAGATTGTAATATAAGAACTTCCTAATTACATTATCAATTCAATAATGGAATAGATTGACTTGGAAGTTAATGGGCTTCCCAGAACTAGAAAGTATGCATGAGCAAACTTGTATTTATTAAGCAGCTCTAATTGGTCTCTATAATCAGACTTGTATAGTAAAATTTACACAAACTCATAAAGTGGACTATATCATCCTCATCCACAAAACAGACTTCAGAGGGTTACTCCAGACACCCAAGCTGGAGAGAAGTACAACCAAGCAATAAACCCAAGCCCATTTGACTCCAAAGATTGTAACGAGTGGAAATGGGGTGAGCACCTGTTAAAAAGATAAAGGAGATTCTTTTTCCCACTTGATGACAAATAAGCTAGATGATCATTAAAGTTTTTTTAACTCTGAGATAGCAGGACTTGGTAAGGGGCAGAGGTTCAAGCTAATCTTAAACTGACATGCTAAATTTTTCTAAGTCTACCTTTAACCACTCCAGAACTGGAGAACTGGTTAATAATATCAATGATGTTATAAATTAATAAAACATATATATATATATAAAACTTCCACTATTTTATATCAAATATATCACCTCTGTTGTGTAACACCTGGTGAGTTATACCTATTTATATCATATAGTATCTCTCTATCTACTTATCTATCTCCCTATCAATATAGATATAGCTCTATTTATATAGATATATCTCTACAGGGTTATCTTGCCTGGAATAGACAGGAAAGCTTTTATAGGACTTGACATTTATCTAAGAAAATATTCTTCAAATAGAAAAAACAGGTGAGTTTTCCTTCCTTGATGTCAGGGTTTATAGCTTTGGAATCTTCATGTATAATAAACCCCTCAGCTAACAAAGTCAGAATTAATAAGTCATTCCTTGTGTAAAAATTGATAAGAGGGCATAATATGCATCCATACTAATTAAGATACAACACTCTGCTTTCTAATGGTAACTGGCAAGTTTCCACACAAGCTGATCATTTCCCTGATAAGAAGTGGCTGGTTTTGTTTTTCTCTCAGTCACATTGAAAGATGAAAACACCTCATATCTAAACATATTAAGAGTTGAGGGAGTGACGTCAGAGTAACGGCACTGTGAGGGGTGCTCCCAATATCTCCCCCTTGAAATTTCAACAGATTCAACAACTAAGTACAAAAATATCTCAAGAGCACCTGAAATATACACACACCAGACAAAGGTATGATTAGGTGAAAAGGTGGCTAAATATATAATCAACTCTGAAGGAAATAAGACAGAGAATGGAGTATTTCACTTTCCTCACTGTTCTGAGGAAGGGCCGCTTTCATTTGGAACCAAGAGAAACAGAGGATTTGGGGCAGAAGAAAGAAGCTGGGATAGGGTGGATACATAATCAAGCAGAGGAGAGAACACCCCAGCTCTGCCTGAGATTGCAGACGTGGGACTGGCATCAGCGGCAGGCTACGATGGAGGTTGCCAGTGCAGGTTGCCCTCTGATGCCAGCACCGGAGCGGCTTTGTGCACTGCCCAGGCTGCAATTGCAGGCAGTATGCGAGTGGCACCACCTGGCACCTCTGGCGTGGGTGCGCACTAGTAGGCTGGAGGGCTAAGCCCGAGTTTATCAGTGGTTGACATCTGCATGGGCTGTAGCTAAGGTTTCTGTATAGTCCCCGTTCCCTGACCAACAGCACTGGAAGTGCACAAGGGCTGGGATCAATAGGCCTGGACCTGTCCCGTCAGGCACCTCTGAGAGCTGATACAAGTCTTAAAGTGCATTCCTGCATTCCCAGCTCTGAGATCACAGGCGTTGTGCATCTAAGTGGGCAGGAGCAGACATCTGTGTGCATTGCAGAAGTAGTGGGAGCTGGGTGCGCATGTGTCTTGCTATGGGCTACCAAACAGGGCGCAAGAGAGAAACCTGTGGAAATTAGACCCACAGAGTGCTGAGGCATACTAGACATGCCTGGTGGCCCTTAGAAAGGTGCCTGATCTGCAATCACCTCTCAGCACATGGCATGCTAGACCTGTCCACCGGCCCTTAGAAAGGCACTAAATCTGCAATTGGCTCCCAGCCTTGCCTGCTTTCACTGGCAGCTCTGGTTGGCATAGCCTTACCCAGAACTGTGCTTTCAGTGATGCTGGAAGAATGACTTGGCAGCTCTTAGAGCCTCTTGCTCTGTAAGCAGTGCCTGGGGTGACCTCACAGCTAAGTCCCCAGGATGATAGCTTAGGAGGGAGAGACGTGGGGATAGGCACCTGGAAAACTGAAACTTCCATTGTCGGAGCCTCCAAATCCTAACAAGCCCCACTTACCAAGGACACTGAGGCCTAGCTTATGTCATCGCCATAGCAACACAAATCTCTGCTCAAGAGCCACATAGGGGCAAAACCTGTAGTACAGAGCCACCTGTCAAAACCAAAGAAGTTACCTATAAAGACCAGGAAAAAATTACATTATTTATAACTTCTTTTTCTTTGTTTTTTTCCACTTTGGTCATTTTATCTTTTTTATGTTTTATTCTTTCCTTTTCCTTTTGAACTTCATTATCTGTAGTTGTTAAATCTTTTATTCTTGTTTTTTTAATGAGGGTTACATTTCAAAACCACAACTTGTCTTTTTAACCTTTGTTTCTTTTCTCTTCTTTCCTTTTTCTCTCATTTGATCATCATTTATCAACAAATTATTTTATTTTGGATATATATTTTTCTTGGTGGCACTTTGCATGTTTTTTACTTCATTTTTAATCTCTTTCTCATTTTCTCTCATTTCTGGCTCCCTGTTCTCTGTAGTTTTCATTCCACTTATCATAATAGAATTTTCGTTTTTTCATTGTATCTTTTTAATTATAATTTAATTTAATTTTAATTATCTCTTATTAGTGTTATTAACAATACCACTCTCAAATTCCATTAAGAAAAAAGAAATCAAATATCATGAATACGAAAGAAAGAAATGTAGCTCAGATAGATAATGAAAAATCTCCAGAAAAAAAATTCAATAGCTTGGAAACCTTGGAGTTAAATGATAGAGAATTAAATATTGAAGTCCTAAATATACTCAGGGAAATACAAGAAAACACAGAAAGGCAATTTAGAGAGCTCAAAAACAATTTTATGAACAAAAGAATACTTCATCAAGGAAATTGAAACTATAAAAAGGAACCAAATGACCTGACCAGGCAGTGGCACAGTGAATAGAGCATCGAACTGGAATGTGGAAAACCCAGGTTTGAGACCCTAAGCTCGCCAGCTTGAGCGTGGGCCCATCTCACTTAAGCAAAAAGCTCGCTAGCTTGGACCCAAGGTAGCTGGCTTCAGCAAGAGGTTGCTCAGTCTGCTGTAGGCCTGCTGTCAAGGCACATGTGAGAAAGCAATCAATGAACAACTATGGTGCTGCAACGGCAACAAAAAACTAATAATTGATGCTTCTCATCTCTCTCCATTCCTGTCTGTCTGTCCCTATCTATCCCTCTCTCTGACTCTCTCTCTGTCCCTGAAAAAAAGAAAAGAAACCAAACAGAGAGGAAAACCTCAATATATAAACTGAAAACTGAAGTAAAAAACTTAGCTAATAGAAAACGCCAGATAGAGGAGAGAATTCGTGACATAGAAGACAGAAAACTACACACACTACAGAGAGAAGAGGAGAGAGATCCACAAATTTAAAAAAATGAGAAAACCCTACAGGAATTGTCTGACTCCATCAGAAAGAACAACATAATAATAATCGGTATATCAGAAAGAGAAGAGAGAGAAAATGGAATGGAGAACATATTCAAACAAATAATAGATGAAAACTTCCCAAGCATGTGGAAAGAATTAGAGCCTCAAATCCAAAAAGCCAACAGAACATCAAGTTATCTTAACCCAAACAGACCTATTTCAAGACACATCATAATAATATGATCACAAACCAATGACAAAAAAAAAAATCCTCAAGGCAGCCAGGGAAACAAAGAATACAACATATAAAGGAAGGCCCATTAGGCTATCATCCGATTTCTCAACAGAAACTCTACAAGCCAGAAGAGACAGGACACCACTATTTAAATTACTGAAAGAGAGGAACTTCCAGCCAAGAATACTATGGCCATCAAAGCTATCCTTCAAATACAAAGGGGAAATAAAAACATTCACAGATACAGAAAAGATGAAGAAATTTATCACCAGAAAACCCCCACTTCAGGAAATACTAAAGGGGATTAACCAACCAGATACAAAGAACAAAACAAAGTTACAAGTAAAACCTCCAACAATACCACAATAAAAACAAGATTAATCTGTGACAACAAAAACAAAAATGGGGAGAGGACAAAGATTAACAGTAGCAAAGAAAGATGGAGTGCAGAAGCACTCATGAGATAATGGACTACAATGAATATGATATATATCCTTTTTAGTACCTAATAACCTCCCCTAAAAAGACCACTACAGAAACACATGACTTAAAAAAAGAAGAAACAGAGGGAAGAAATATGGAATACAACCAGACAAAAACTAAAGAGAAGAACCAAACAAGATACAAAGCTATCAAAAAGTAATATATAAAATGGCAATAGGAAATCCTCAAGTGTCAATATTTACATTAAATGTAAATGGATTGAAGTCATCAATAAAAAGATACAGAGTAACAGTTGGATCAAAAAAGAAAATTCAACTGTATGTTGCCTTCAAGAAATACATCTAAGCTACAAGGATATAAAGAAATTCAAAGTGAAAGGTTGGAAAACAATTCTCCAAGCAAGTAACATTCAAAGAAAAGCAGTTGTAGCCATACTTATATCTAACAATGCTGACCACAAGAGAGCAAAATTAATCAAAGGCAAAGATGGTCATTACATAATGATAAAGGGAACATTGAATCAGGAAGACATACAATTCTTAATATATATGTACGAAACCAAGGACCACCAAAGTATATAAAACCTACTAACTGATCTAAAAATAAAAACTGACAAAAATACAATCATACTTGGAGATCTCAATACATAGCTGATGGCTCTAGACTGTTCATCCAAACAGAAAATAAATAAAGAAATATGGGCCTTAAATGAAACACTATAACAATTGGATACGATAAACATCCACAGGACATTTCATTCCAAAACACTAGACTGTACATTTTCTCCAGTGTATGTGGAACATTATCAATAATTGAGCATATGTTGGGACACAAAACTAACATCAAGAAATTCAGAAATATTGAAATTATACCAAGCTTATTCTCTGGACATAAAGCTTTGAAACTAGAACTCAATGGCAAAAACAAGTAAAAAAACCCCACAAAAATGTGAAAATTAAACAACATATTTCTAAAAAAATAAGTGGGTCATAGAAGAAATAAAAGCTGAAATAAAAAGACAAACAAAAATGACAATACTACATATCAGAATCTCTGAGATGCAGCAAAAGCAGTAAGAAGAGAGAAGTTCATATCACTACCAGCTTATATGGACAAACAAGAGACCAAGTAAACAACTTAACATCACATCTTAAGGAACTAGAAAAAGAAGAACCAAGGCAACACAAAACCAGCAGAAGAAAGAAAATAATAAAAATCAGAGCAGAAATAAATGAAATAGAGAACAGAAAAGCTATAGAAAAAAAATCAATAAAACAAGAGCTGGTTTTTTGAAAAGATTAACAAAATTGAGAAACACTTTTTGAGACTCACTAAGGAAAGAAGAGAAAGGACTCATATAAACAAATTTCAAACTGAAGGGACAAATCACCACAAATATCATAGTTATACAAAGAATAATTGTAGAATACTATGAAAAACTATATGCTACCAAATTTAACAATCTAAAAAAAATGGATAAATTTCTTGAACAATACAATCTTTCTAGACTGAGTCATGAAAAAATAGATGGCCTAAACAGACCTATAAGCAGGGAGGAAATAGAAACAACTATCAAAAACATTCCAAAAAGTAAAACTCCAGAGTCAGAGGGCTATACTAGTGAATTATATCAAACATTCAAAGAAGACTTTGTTCCTATTCTACTCAACATCTTCCAAAAAATAGAAGAAGAAGCAATACTTCCAAGCACATTTTAGGAGGCCAACATAACCCTCATATCAAAACCTGGCAAGGACAACACACACACACACACACACACACACACACACACAATAAGTACAGACCAACATCTCTAATAAATACAGATGCTAAAATTCTAAATAAAATACTAGCAAATCAAATACAACACATTAAAAAAATAATTCATCATGATCAAGTGGGATTTATCCTGGAATCAGAAGGATGGTTCAACATACGTAAAACGGTTAATGTAATACACCATATTACCAAAACAAAGAACAAAAACCATATGATCCTATCAATAGATGCAGAAAAGACACTTGATAAAATACAGCATCACTTTATGTTTATAACACTCAACAAAATGGGCATACAAGGAGAGTATCTCAATGTAATAAAGGCCATTTATGACAAACGAAAAGCTAAAATCATATTCAATGGCAAAAAAAGAAACCTTTCTTCTAAAATCAGGAACAAGGCAAGGCTGCCCACTCTCTCCACTCTTATTTATTGTAATGCTGGAAGTTCTAGCCAGAGCAATCAGACAAGAGAAAGAATTAAAAGGTATTCATATTGGGAAAGAAGAAGTAAAGGTTTTACCTTTTGCAGATGATATGATCCTGTACATTGAAAATCCCCAAAATTCCACAAAAAAGACTATTAGAAACAGTATGCTAATACAGTAAGGTTGCAAGAAACAAAATTAATGTACAGAAGTCTATTGCCTTCCTATATACTAACAATGAAGCATCAGAAAACAAACTAAAAAAAATAACCCATTTCATGGCTGCAACAACAAAAAGGAAAATACCTAGAAATAAACACAAATACCTAGAAATAAAGAATGTAAGGACCTATATAATAAAAACTACAAAGCATTGTTAAGTAAATTTAAAAAGATACAATGAAATGGAAAAATATTCTTTGTCCTTGAATAGGAAGAATAAATATAGTCAAAATTATTATATTACCCACAGCAATACACAAATTTAATGCAATTCCCATTAAAATTCCAATGTCATTTTTTAAAGAAATATAACAAAAAATTATCAGGTTTATAAGAAACTATAAAAAACCTTAAATAGCCAGAGTAATCCTAAAGAAAAATAATGAAGCTAAGGCATTACAATACCTGACTTTTAATTATATTATAGAGCCACGATAATCAAAACAGCATGGTATTGGCAGAAAAATAGACACTCAGACCAATGGAACAGAATAGAGAGCCCTTAAATAAAACCACACATACATGGTCAAATCACCTTTGATAAAAGAGCCAAAAACACATAATGGAGAAAAGAAAGCCTTTTCAATAAACAGTGCTGGAAAACTGGAGAGCAACATGCAAAAGAATAAAACTCAACTATAATTTTTCTCCTAGTACCAAAATTAATTCAAAATGGATTCAAAGACCTAAATATAAGACCTGAAACAATAAATTACATGAAGAAAATATAGGTACTTAACCCATGGATCTTGGCCATAAAGAAGAGCATTTTATGAATTTGACTTTAAAGGCAAAAAGGAAGAGAAGGCAAAGGTAGAAGAATGGGACTACATCAGACTAAGAAGCTTTTGCACAGCAAAAGAAACTGACAACCAAATAGACAGCCAACTAAATGGGAGATGATATTTTCAAACAACAGCACAAATAAGGGCCTAATATCCAAAATATACAAAGAACTCACAAAACTCAACAACAAACAAGCAAACAATCCAATAACAAAATGGAAAGAGAACATGAACAGACACTTCTCCCAGGAAGAATTACAAATGGCCAAAAGACATATGAAAAGATGCTCATTTTCACTAGCTATTAGAGAAATGCAAATCAAAACTACAATGAGATACCACCTCACACCTGTTAGACTAGCTATCATCAACAAGACAGGTAACAAGCGTTGGAGAGGCTGTGGAGAAAAAGGAACCCTCATCCACTGTTGGTGGGAATGTAAAGTAGTACAACCATTATGGAAGAAAGTATGGTGGTTCCTCAAAAACTTAAGAATAGAACTACCATATGACCCAGCAATTCCTCTACTGGGTATATACCCCCAAAACTCAAAAACAGTGGTATGTAATGATACATTCAGCCCCATGTCCATCACAGCGTTGTTCACAGTGGCCAAAACATGGAAACAAGCAAAAAGCCCTTCAATAGATGATTGGAAAAAGAACCTGTGATAAATATATACTATGGAATACTACTCAGCCAGGAGAAATGATGACATTGGATCATTTATAACAACATGATGGACCTTGATAACATTATACTGAGTGAAATAATTAAATAAGAAAAAACTGCCTGACCAGGCAGTGGCACAGTGGATAGAGTGTCAAACTGGGATGTGGAGGACCCAGGTTTGAGACCCCAAGGTTGCCAGTTTGAGTGCCGGCTCATCTGGTTTGAGCAAGGCTCACCAACTTGAGCCCAAGGTTGCTGGCTGGAGCAAGGAGCCACTCAGTCTGCTGTAGATCCCGGTCAAGGCACATATGAGAAATCAATCAATGAACAAGTAAGGAACCGCAACGAAGAATTCTCATCTCTCTCCCTTCCTGTCTGTCTGTCCCTATCTGTCCCTCTCTCTGACTCTCTCTGTCTCTGCCACAAAAAAAAAAGAAAAAAAGGGAAAAAACTAAGAACTGTATAATTTTATACAAAAGTCTGACAGAAAATTGAGATTCATAGACATGTACAAGAGTGCATTGGTTAACAGGAGGAGGGGAAGGGAGGGGAGGGAGGTGGTACAAGAGGGGATGCCTAAAGGAAACCAAATAAAAGGTGATGGAGAACAGTTTGAAAAAAAAAGGAGCTGAGTTAGAGACAGTGTTTCAAATAATGACATCTGCATATACCTGAGATAAAATTATTTTACTCATGAATCATTTAAATTATACCATTTTTAAATTTCTTTTTATTTTATTCATTTTAAGAGGAGACACAGAGTGAGAGAGAGAGAGACAAAGAGAGAAAGGGGAGAGGAGCTGGAAGCATCAACTCCCATATTTGCCTTGACCAGACCAGTGCAGGGTTTTGAACTGGCGACCTCAGTGTTCCCAGGTTGATGCTTTATCCACTGTGCCACCACAGGTCAGACACCATTTTTTATATTCAGATTTTGAGATTTATTTATTTATTTTTAATTAAGTGAGAGGTGGGGAGGTAGAGACAGACTCCTGCATTTGCCTCTACCAGGATTCACTTGGCAAACCCCTACCAGGCGATGCTCTGCCCAACTGGGTGCAGTCCCATTGCTCAGCCACTGAACTATTTTAATGCCTGAGGTGGAGACCATGTAGCTATCCTCAGTGTCTGGGGCCAAATTTGCTCAAACCATTGAGCGATCTCTGTGGGAAGGGAAGAAAGAGAGAGATAAAGTAGAAGAAGGGGTGGAGAAGCAGATGATTACTTTTCCTGTATGCCCTGACTGGGAATCAAACCTGGCATTTCCACATGTTGGAGCAATGTTCTACCACTAACCCTACCGGCTAGCGCCCAGATTTTAAAATTTCAATGAAGTATTTCTCTATCAATTCAATTGAAATTAAAATAGGCTAACATGTTGGGCAGGGTTAATTAAGTTCTTAGCAAGGTATTTGGGTCTAAACCTGAATGAAGTTCAGTGAACAAAACAAACAGACATTGAGGATCTTAACAGTATTGTTTTAATAATAGTTATAATAACTTTATTTAATAATAGTTATATTAACTATTAAATTTTTTTAAAAAATTAAAATTTATTTTTATTATTTTTTGTAATATTTTCTCTGATAAAATGTAGTTAGAATTTTAAAGAAACAAAAGAGGGAAAAATGGTTAAAAAAGAGTATTTTCTCATTCTATATTATCTGATGAAAAGACAGGAAAGAAAATCAAAGTTAAGAAGAGGAAACCCCAGTAACATAAAAATGAACTAAAAGGGAGGCCAGCATGACTCAGAAGGGGGATGACACTTTTGAAATCGTTCCCTAGTACTATTTTGATTTGAATCTTCCTTTTTGCATGAAATAGATAACCTATTTTCTTGTGATCCTGCAACATTTATTTCAATTTGTGGTGTAATTTTTGTTTTGTTTTCCCAACTGCATCTATAGCAGTTAAAGTCAAATGACATCTCAGCTTTCTAATATTTCTCCATGTCTTGTCTTTCAATAAATATACTAGAAGTGGCTATGCACCTATGCCTACCTCTAACTTTCAGGAGAGCACCACTCCACCCCTTTTTCTCTTTTGTATGCAAAACTTCAGTTTTCATTTGCAAGGGAATAATCTGGTTCTTGTCTAAATCACAACATCTGGATCCTGATCTCATGATCCTTGGAAGGTAAGCAAAAAATAAAATTGTTCTGAATTCCTAATGTCTTCTCTATAAGCATTTTCTAAGAGAATAATAGTCTCTTTGGGAAATAGAAGAAGAAATAATTGAAATGATCACATTCAATCTTGGACTGAAGCTACAATTAGGAACCAGCTGAGAAAGGAAGAACGACGGCAGACGGAGCCGTAGCCCTGACATCCGTAATGACGTGGAGAATCGGTCACAGAGACACTGGAACTTTTGGCACTCAGAAGAGTATTTCTCCTGGCAGATTAGCAGCATCTAGTCACATCACCAAAACTAGGCTGTTAGGAAAACATGAAAGGCCGGATTATAAAATGTTAACACATTCAGCCATTTCCACTCAAACAAGAAAACATCTGCTTAGCAGAATCACCCATACTGTATCCTTAAGTGTAAAATACATGGTTACACAAAGTTGTTTTTCCACTTAGGAGAAAAATAAAAAAAATATTAAAGTCACTGAATAATGTAGGTGTCTAAGCAAATCTAGCTGGTTCAAACCAAATACATATTCAACGTAGTTCTGTTCTTTTGCAGTGTCAAGCCAGCGACACTGGGAAGAGAAGCTATCTCATGTCAAATGACTTGGGACATGCGCTTATTTAGGTTTTCTTCTTTCTTTCAAATAACTTATTTAGACCACATTACAATGAAAAATAATTTGCTTTATACACGTGGTTAGACATCTACTTTTCTTTAGGTTGTTCCTTCCATTCTCTCATATTCTTTTCAAAAATGTAAAGGTTGATAGAAGATTTGTAAGAGCAATAACAAAAAAATATATATCTTTCTTATCTCCTGTACTCAGATTCCCCAGCTGGAAGATTTTATTGTCTTTTCTACATCATTTAATTTTTCTCTGTCTCTGTCTTTGCCTCTGTGTTTCTTTTTCCTCTCTCTGTCTCTGTCTCTCTTACACACACACACACACACACATGCACACATACGCACAGCACAGTCACTGTGGTCCTTTTAAAATGTGACCATATATTTGTTGACATTTCTCTTAGTGAGATGATGAGCTCTTTTATTCTGGACATGACTGTGGTGACTTTGAAGAACAGGATATGGTGAAATAGGCACTATGTGACAGCTAAGACTTGGTCATAAAAGGTCTTGTTACTTGAGATGGCTTTGTCATGTGTCAATTTGGCTTAGACTGAACTTCAACTCAATATCAATATCTCCGATTTCTTTTCCCACATGTTTCTATTTAGGGTGAAATAAAAAGGGAGATTTTAGGGTTTAGAGTGGGAAGAAAATGCAGGAGCCATTTTGTAGCTCACAGACCTGTTGATGACTCACCTTGCTGGCATAAAGCAATAACCTGCATATTCTCCACCTTCTTGTTAATCCTCCTTCAACTTCTTCCACTCCTGGTCCAGGTGTGGTGTGGTGGTGCGCATGCCCGCACGCACATACCATGAACCAGGCTCAATGGCACTCAAGTGGAATGGTTCAGGTGTCTGTGGCCAGGTGGTGAGTTAGCTAAAACTTGGTTGTCTAGGATAATTGACATATGTAGGTTCTGTTTCTGTACCTTAATCTACAGCAAATTACCCTTGGCTGTTTTCTCAGATCTTAACAGACTCCTAAGAAACCAAGCAGAAATAGTCAGGGCCTCTGAGGCTTAAGCTTGGAATTGGCATGCCATCACTTCCATCCTCTTCTGTGGACAAAAGCAAATCATAAAGCCAGAACAGAAAATAAATTCAATCAAATCAATAAACAAACTAGCTCTGCATCTGGGTGGAAGAAGATGCAAAGTAACATTGCCAAGGTATGTAGACCCAAAGTGGAAAACAATGGCAATTCTTTAGCAAGAAGTCTCTTATTGACATATAGCAAGAACTAGACTGACATTAAGTACTACTGAAGTAAGGAATACAAAGAATTAACTTTCAGATTATTTACCTTTGCTTTATTTTATTGTTCAATGGTTATTTGTAGGCTATATTTGCAAACTCAGTAGTAGAACTGTATTAGTTTTTAGTTGCTGTGTAACAAATTGTCAAAAATCTAGCAGGTTAAAAGAACATAAAAATTTTATCTCACAGTTTCCATGGTCAGGAATCTGGGCATGGATTTAACCAGGTCCTCTGCTCAGGGTCTCATGAAGCTAAAACAAAAGTGCTAACTAGAGTTGAGCTCTCATTCCAGGTCTAGAATATCTTTCCAAAGTATGTAGTATTGAGGGGAAGAAATGCATTTCTTCGTGGCTTTAGAATTAATTTCCTTTAAGACCAGCAGGATAGAGAACCTCTGACTTCTAGATCCATTTTTCAAAGGTTTACTTTATGAGGTCAGGTTCACTCAGGGTCATTTTTTTAATTATTATTACTGCAAACCAACTGATTTGGGACCATAATTGTATGTGTAGAAAACTTCACTTTTGTCATATACCCTGATCATGACAGTGACATCATCATATTCACAGATCATAATTAAGTGGAAGAGTTAGAGTATGCAGAATTGGGGGGCAGGCAGCATTCTTTAGGCCATCTTAAAATTCTGCATACCATAAACCATTATAAAGTTCTTTAAAATATTTGTCATATTTTCACTGAAAGAATGCTTTCAGCCTATATGGTGCAAAAAGAAAAGTGACAAGGTGTTTAATAACCTCTTCACAGAGTTTTCTAAAATCAAAAAGCTGAGTGGTTGGATGTCTACCAAAATCAGTTTCCAAGTTCAGTAAGAATTACTAAAACTCTGAGCCTAAACATGAGCCCTCTTTTCCTTATATGTAAATGTTTTGGAGATGTTGCCCAAACTATATAATTTTCATAACTAATAAAATAGCGCAGGGCAAATTAATATATCTGTGTTTAGGTCACTACAGCCAATGTCAAGAACCACAGTCATTTGAAGTAGACTTCTACACAAAATGATGTATACCACCTGAAGTAGGAGCCTAAGAGCTAAAGATAAGATCTGCCCAATGTGAGCTGTAGTAACTGGATGACACAAAGTTATTCATTTCTCACAAATTCACATTTAAAGGAGAGAGTCATAAAAACATAAGCTTCTGTTTTTCAGCTATAGGTAAATTCAAAAGAAGGTAGAGGAAAGTTTGTATAAATTACCTGGGCCAATAATAAGGAATGAGGTCTAGATAGAATCTGAGCATTCTAGAACAAACCCCAGCTCACCCTTAGTTAAAATCCCCAAATACTCTCTCCCAAGAGTCTATGTACCTTTAAGATGGCCTGACAGAAGGCTCAAATGTGGTTTTTTTTTTACTTTTTTGTGTTTGTATGTGTGTTAGTGTATTTGTGTGTGTTTGCATGTATATTTGTATATTTGCATATGCATAATTTGCATATTTATGTATATATATTTGTATGACTGTGTGTATGCTTGTGTTTTGTGTGGTCTTGTGTTTTCATGTTTGTGTTTTTAAGCTACAGATGCAGTAATCTTGTCCCCCAGGACTTAGATTGATACAGCCAGACACATGTAGTTATCATTGCTATAAGTTTCTTCCCTAAGTATGGACACATGCTCTATACAAACAAAACATCCACACCAAGTATTTGAAAACAGAAATAACATTAGAAATGAAATGTGAAAGCCATGAGTACAGGAAAGCACATATTTATTAAATTCAAAGTTTTGGTTTCTTTGTGTACTCATTTCAGTGTGCCTTTCCTACTCCCAAGGGTTCTGAAAACCTTTGTGGTAAGACACTTTGCTGTTGTGGGATTTTGAACAATTGAGAGGTTGAACCAGGCTGACTGAGAAAGCTCTTTATGGCTCACAGACCTATTTCTTTGGTTTATAAATTGGCTAAAGAAAGCTGGATTTGCTCGTTTTTTTAACTGGGCCTGCTTTCTAAAGCTTATCGCAATCTCCCTCCTTCTCTATCATATTACAGCCAAGGCTCAGAGGAATCTTTAGTTTCCAGGCTGTGGCAGAAGGAACCCAGGTTTGTAGTTCTTGTCTGAAGGCACCAAGAGTGGTGGGGGAGGGGTCTCAGGTTAACCTCTTTAATGCAGGTTTGTTTTTAAAGTGTTATTATTCATGAAAATAAAACGATACAGGCTACATATTAGTTGCAAAGCCTAGAAACACTATTTTATTTATCCTTCATAACACTAATTCATATTCTACAATTAACTTCAGTTCATTTTTTCCTTCTGATTTCCTCTAAATTCTTGGAAATTCTTCTCTGTTTCTGAGAGTTTGCATGAATTAAGCTAGGAAGTATTTCCACGTCTTCAGAGTCTGGTCTTCCATCCAAATATTTAATGTCTGATTATGACATTTACTTTTGATTCTATAGGAGATATAATGCAGTTGGAATACTGAAGATGAATAAAAAGCTGCCTGTAACATTTTTAACCCATTCAGTCTGCTCCGGTGGAGTCAATATGTGTCAGCTCTCCTTGGCTGATCCCAGGGAGCCGCGGCCTTAACTTTCCACTCTAAGTTGCCTTGTGCCAGGAGAGCACTGTGACCTGGCACTAGCAGTTCCTTTTACAAATGTCTTCTCTCCCTTCCTGTGAAAGCATTCGGAGTACAGGGCTGCCTTTATCTCTCCTGGGGCTGCTTGCCAAAACCTTTTCTCCTCAGTTTCACCTCTTTCTTCCCTCCCCATCTCCTAGTTTCATCTTTTTCTAATTATGCTCAACTGGAATGACTCAAAATCCACATACACTCAAAGTTACATTCTTGTGGTTGGGGACAAGGAGTTCAGAAGCAAATGTGCATGTATTAAAATGTCATGGAGGGGTGACTTGAGGTTGGGGAGGTGCTGCTGAACTAAAACATACAAGATAATGCAACCAGCTCAGCAGAAATAGCAGGAAGGCATGCCAACCTGTTTAACATCTTCAAACCTGCCTGAGAATTAATGCATCCCTTTATCCTTGGGGTTGTTTACCCTTTTGAAACATCTTTTGCTTCCACTAGCATGTGCATGAAGCGCCCACCTCTCAGCTCTTTCTTGATTTCCCAGAGCCTCCCACTCTGGACTTTTCCTTGGTTTGGCGTTCACCTAAGTTTTTTATAAGCGTAAAACTCCTCTTTCGCCTTGACTGGTTTCTCCCACTTAGGTATATAATACTTAAATGTTCTGTGTAAAATTGGTAAGCAAATCCCTGTGGCATTACTGACTCTGAACATTGTTCACTCACAGATAACAAGTTCTTTTTAATTTTGATCATAGGCCGTTGGTGTGAGTATGGCTGTGTGTCTCTCTCAGTGTGGAACCCAATAACTAAAGGAATAGAACTGTTTTGGTGGTATTTTCAGGACACAGGAGCTTCTTAAAGGTCTATGAGATTTTTGACCTTCCTCAGATGAAGTGTCTTTCCTTGCTTCCTATGAAGATGTTTATTCATTTTTCTTAGGTGACAAAAAGAAAATGTATATTTGGCTCTAAACTTCTCAATACTCTGTTTCTACAACACCATCATTGTCCAAGAATTTGACTGTGCAGTATAAGCTTTGATTTGAACATTCACCTCACTATCAACTTTCAGCCAAGATGCTCTTCTTCCCATACTGTGGATACCATTGGTATTTGTGTTGGCAATAACCCAGACTGGGTGTGTGTGTGTTTGTGTAAGCCAACCCCATGTGGGTGGGATAATAAAAACAGAACCTCAGAGTGGCATACATTGAGAAAGGTGGATCAAGAGAGATAATGTGTGGTAGAAATGAAAAATGACCTCAGAGGGAAATGTTGTGGATATTGTAAAAACATAAAAACCATCTGCCAGCAGACTATGTCACTCTAATGGCAAGTCTCTCACTCTTCACATCTTCAGCTGACATCCTCCTGGCATTCTGGAGCACAATTCATGTTCGTGACAGTCCCTGTTTATTCGCTATAGAATCACAGGCTTTGTGCAGAGAATAGTATTAGTTATGTTTGTCTTTGAATTTTTTAACAAAGACCCCCTTTCAAGGATTAAAACCATCAAGCTGCCAAATATTTTGAGACTAGTTCTCTACCATTTCAGGTTAATGACAAAACTTTTCAAAGATAGTTTTACACAATGACTTTCTTGATGTAAATTATATATCTTGCATTTCTATATTTAGGAACAGAGAGGTACATACAAAATCCCTTAGAAGACAGTGTGGTACAGTGGGAAAAGGAGATATTATTGGATCATGAAACTCTGGTCCGAAAGCTACTTTCTGAAATGTTCAGTTGGATAAAAAGGGGAAATTACTTAAACAGTCTGGATATCAGGTTTTTTAACTATAAAATCACCTAACTAAGTCTATTTTGAAGAGTTGTATGTATCAAGTCTAATATAATCCTAGTTATTAGAAGGCTAAATGTATAATAGATGATTTTTTTTCTTACTATTATTTATTTTGTGGAAAAAAATCAATATTATCATTGTATTGATTCTCTGAAAACTATCATAGAACATTTTTGCATAGAATTACATATGTAATTGCATTCATATATCAACTGTAATCTCTGTTGGGAATCACCTGTAATCTCTTAAACGGTCATAGTAATACCATGTTCATTTCAGTAAAAAGTTATCATTTTTCCTCATGAGTTCTTTGGCTTTTTGGTTCCCACACTAACTAAACAGCTGAGAGCTTTCAAGTTGCCTTTTCTAAAGTCATTGCTTCTCCTCAGCAGAATTTCCAGATTGTTATACCCAGTTTCACCAGACCGTAGGGATTTCCTTAAACTCTTTCTTGTCTTGGCAGAATTGACCATACCTTTGATTGTTACCTTCATAAAAATCTGTCCTCTTTTGATAACTGAGACACTGCTTTTACATTGTACTGGATTCCACCACATTTGCTTATTTTTCTAAAGATGGTGTTACTAGTATTCATGTTAAACTCTTATCATAGCTCTGGTTCAGAATAATTGCCCAGTAACTGACATATATAACAGTTATGACATCATCATCACCATTAATTTCTTGCCTGGCTTTTTTTCTTCTTGATCTATAATAGTAATGGCCTCCTAAGTATCAGTTTTTGGCCTTTTAGTCTTTATTTACTAGGTTTTCTTAAAAAATAACCACTCATGCCAGACCAGGTGGTGGCGCAGTGGATAGAGCGTCAGACTGAGATGAGGAAGAACCAGGTTCGAGCTCACCAGCTTGAGCACGGGACCATCTGGCTTGGGCAAAAAAGCTCATCAGATTGGACCCAAGGTCACTGGCTCCAGCAAGGGGTTGCTCGGTCTGCTGAAGGCCCACAGTCAAGGCACATGTGAGAAAGCAATCAATGAATAACTATGGTGTCACAACGGCAACAAGAAACTAATGATTGATGCTTCTCACCTCTCTTTGTTCCTGTCTGTCTGTACCAATCTATCCCTCTCTCTGACTCTCTCTCTGTCCCTGTAAAAAATAAATAAATAAATAACCATTCACTTAACTGTTTTGTATTAATAATATTCAGATGTAACCCTCTAGCCCATACTACTTGTCAAGGTTTCAGTTTTATATTCACACCTGCTTCCAAGATCTTTACTCAAATAAAATACCTTCTCACCATTGCCAATTAAGCATGCACACACTGACCTAGATTCTTTTCCAAATTGTTCCATGAGCTTTCCTTACTACCCCTCACTAACCCGGCAACCTGCAGTTCATCCCTCTCCATTCTCCCAAAAGAGAAATCTAGTTCATGTTTTTCTTGAATGTGTCCTTTCATATTTGCCATGGACATTATTACTGCTAAATTACCTTCTGATTGCCCCTGATGGGACATGGATATCTTATTACATGCATTCCCAATTTTATGAAGATACTGCTAAAAAATAATTTTGAGTATCTTTTTTGTTATTATTGTTGCTTGCTTGTTTTAGAGCTATGAAACTCCTAAAGAGCTTTGTAGTCCATGTTACATTAAAGTTTATCTATATAATTTTCATGTTAATAAAGTCTGAAACTTTTATCTATTCCATCTTTTTACCTCCCTCCCCCAATCCACTCTGTATCATCTAGTTTCACTTTTTCCTGGTCTTATTCTACCACCTTGAAATTGGGGTTAACTATTGAGTCATACCACTGGCTCATACTTTGACTTCTTACTTGGAAATTTTCCCACATATTCTCTTGACCTATTGTTTTTTGGGTTTTTTTTTTTTTTGAGATCCAGCTTAATTTTTCTTAATGCAATTTTCCTTGATAGTTTGACTATTTTTACCTCTCTGTTTTTTTATTATCAAACTGTTTTATCTAATTTATGTTCTTTTTATGCTATCTCTATTTAGCATCCTCTAGTCTTATATGACCTTTATAAGATATATATTTTATTACCCTAAATATTATTATCTTTTTATTTTGTAAATCCCATAGCTAATACCAAAGTTCAGGTTCTTTTAACTTTTCCACAAAACATTATTTCAGACCACCTCATATTTAATATCTATTTTCCTTTATATCCACTCCTAGCATTGTTGATAAATTTCTGTTTCTAAAACTAAACTATGCCATTTTTAAAGCCTGCTTATAGCAACAGTGACACTCATAATGGCCTCTTACCTGTTTAGTACATATCTCTTTGGTTGTAAACCCCAGATCTTTATTTATTGCCCCCCAATACATAAAATAACTTTCTCAGCATATAGCTAAGTTTTGTAATTCCATTCTTCATAATCATCTGTCAACAGATTTTTCTAGGCTTTTTTTTTGTTTGTTTAATTCTTTGATGGTCTCTACTTCTAGGATTTGGTCTTTTGTACTTAGTTACACTTATTTGTGCGTTAAGCTCTTAAATCAGAGTTAATACAATTGCCTCACAAGGATGCTTTGCTTTCCTGTAATAACTCATGCAAATTCTTCTTGAATGTTACCACACTAATTATGATTCCAAAGTACACGTTTTTTATTTTTTTAAAGCATTTCTCATTCTGCCTGACTTTATAGCTATTTGACTATTTGTCTTCTGCTTCCCCTTGGATCATGAATAACTCAGTGGCTACGCATGATTCACCCCTCTATCGCTACAGATGATGGTGACATACTGTTCCTATGACAACTGAATAACCATTTGCATAAAAATGAATTATGCAATCTTTTGAAATAATATTCAAATAAAATCTAATGACTTTATCACTAGAGAGCATATGATCAATTAACTTACATTTCCTAGTTACCAGTTACTGTGTTGTAAAGACATAGTATTAGACAAAACAAATCTCCTGCTATTGGAGAGCTCAACATATAGTGAAGGAGACAAAGAGTACTGCAATAATGTCTAAAATGCATTAAAAAAGGTAAATACAGAAAAAAAGGCAGAGAAAACACAGATGACAGGTGAGGAAGGTATGAGTGGGATTTTGAAAGATGAGCCCTCAATTACTCTTGCATATTAGCTAATCAAAAAATTATTTTAAAAAATCTTTATGATATTTTTAAATAAAAATTTCTTCATTATGTTTCTATGCTTGCCTTCCCATGTACATTTTAAAGATAAAGTACTAAGCCACTTTCATTTCATTTGCTTCTTTTGAACAACCAAGAAGCTCTCATTTCCATATTGTACTCTTAAATTTTTTGTCAGCTTCTGAAATTGAAAACACTCATAATTATAAGCTTCCCTTGTGGCTTCAGTGGCAAGGATGGGCATTTTTCAAGTTTTTTTTTAAAAAGTATCTGCCTAAATAAATGTCAAATCTAGAATTCATCTCTAAATTATAAGCTGCCTACAAGTCCCTAAGTGCCATGTGCTTGTCTGCTCCTCTTTCCCACAAACACCTTTTATGTAGAGCATTTTATTTCTTTCTGAACAGGAAATAAATGGAGTGAATGTATGAACCCAATGAATGAAACTGCAGCTTGAGAGTGTATTTTGTGCATTAGGACCACCAGGGTACACCAGACGCTCATAGGAGACCTTAGTTACTTTCCAAAATGGAGAAATCGATAGCAGAGTGAAGCTTTTTGAGAGATGGGTCTAAAGAGAAAACTGGCCTGTAACAGAGTATTTCAACTCTTCTTGCCAACTATGGGTTTTTGTAAAGCAAACTCTCTCTGCCACTTGTATATTATGCTTACAAATAGGTTAATAACACTTATACTCTGGCACATAATGACCATTTAATATATTTAAAATATTTTATTGTAATTACATTTCAAGTTTTTCTTTACTAGACTTATTACCCAGACTTTGCCCTCATACACACACACACACACACACACACACACACACACACACACACACACACACACACACATACATCTATCTGAGGTTATAAATAGTTTTTCTGGGCTTTACTTAGTTCTTTCTTCCTGAGAATTCACTGACACATTTAAATAAATGACTAAATAAATATTACTTAATTTTCTCAGTAAAGTTAGTTTATTCTTGCCTTCTACAGATCATCTTATGGCCTATTTTCTTTCATTCAATAAAGAAAATGGAAACTTTTGCTTTAAAGAAAATTTATATATATAGTACTTATTATTATTTATATGAACGCTTGTATCAATTCTCCTTGTTTGTCTGTCTTATTTAATTGAATGAATGGCCTAAATGAAAGTAGGTGGTCTTCTCTGCACGGTTCATAGAGCATCCTAAACTTTAACTTACTAAACTTAGAAACAGCAAGTAAATCATACTTAGTCTTGCAAAGCGAAGAACAGGTCATGGTCAAATTGGAAAATTTTGGGCACAGATCAGATAATTTACCAAAGGAAGAAAATAAAGATTTGCATTTTTTTCTTGGATGGCTCAGAAAATAAATATCTCAAAATATTGAATTTCTGATGTCACATAAGTATGCATGAAAACTATCCATTTTATTTGGAACTACCTAATTTGAGAATATATTAAAGAATGTTTAACAATTTTTGTGTTGCTGAGATTAATTTTAAAAAAAACACCAATCTGGTTTCTCCAAGGTAAATATTTTCATCAGAAAAGGTTCAACAAAAATGCTTGTAGGATGGCATCATTTTCACAAAACATGCCAAATTCTCATGTTTTATAAGCTTGGATGTGCACAGTGTAGGAAGAATGTTAAACCACAACTTATGAAATGAAAGAGCTAACAGAAAATCTCACTTGTGTTTCTGAAGTAAGCTATCTGTTTACTCATACATATTTTAATTCATAAGTCAAAATTCAGCATCCTATAATTCTGTGCATTGCAAAGCTTCAGCAGAAAATGTGTAAAATATCTTACCTCATAGACCTTATTATTCAGAATAAAAAAATAACCTAATTTTTCTATTAGAAATCTAATATAATCATTCCACACTCAAACTTTGTGTCAATGATAATGATATCCTACTACTCTTAGAATGGATAACAAAAGGCATATAGCATACATCTATTTACTGCAACATTCACTATGAGAAACATTATTATAGGCACAGAAAAAAAAAAACTGAAAGATTATATGCCAATGTATTAATGGTACATTAAAAAATAAGATCATAGAATTTTACCTTACAGTCTATAAATTTCAGTATTTTAAAAAGTTTAAACTTGAATATATGTTGCTTTAGAAATTGCAGTGGTGGAAGAAGCCATGCCACTCTTGTTTTTTTCAGAGTTTGCATTTAAAATTTTTTATTTATATTTTTTGATTTTTTGTATTACCATCATGTGTACAACTTAGTGCTTACACAATCTTATATTTTAAATAATGTTCTCCTGAATATTTCCAAGACCCTAACTAATGCCACTCTATTTTTATTTCATTTAAATTTTTTATTGAATTTAGCAGGGTGACTTTGGTTAATAAAATTATACTAGTTTCAAGTATTCAATTCTATAATATATCACCAGTCCCCTCTCTACCCTCCTCTACCTTCGCCCATCCCTTTTCGATCCTGCAATCCCCACATTGTTGTCTGTGTCTATAAATATTTTTCTTCCTTAATCCCTTCACTTTTCACCCAACCTCCCAACCCCTATTTCCTCTGACAGCTGTCAGTCATCTGTTCTTTGCATTTGTGAGTCTGTTTCTATTTTGTTTCTCAGTTTACTACTCAGCTATAAAAAAAAGAAGGAAATCTTACCTTTTGTGAAGCATGAACGGACCTGAAGATTATTATGCCAAATGAAATAAGCCAGTCAGAGAGAGACGAGTACCATACGATTTCCTTACATGTGGAATCTAATGAACAAAATGTCACACCATTTTAAATACATTTTATTCTCTAAAAAAATTCTGAGCTATGTGCGCCAAAAATAGAAGTTTAACCTTTTGAAAGTACTTATATCCATTTAAGCCATGAGAAAAAACAATCAATTTATTAACAAAGAACTTTTAATCAAGCTAGATGTGCTCAAAGACAAAGTCTCTGACAAAGGCTAATGAAAATGTGGTTAAATACAAAGAACTAAAATGTATTTCTTTTTAGCTTCCTTTGATGCCATATATACTTTTAAATACTCTTTTAAATAAATATTGATTTGTTTTCAATCAATATTTTCTAGGATTTGATTCAGTGCCTCTTTTATTAAAACATCTTAAGAGTCTACATAAAATGTTAACTCTTTGCTCTTCAAATATCAATTAGCTATTATCTCAGTTAATTATTATAACTATGAAGCAAAAATACTCAATATTCATTGCTTGCTCATGTGTTAACAGGTAAGCTCAAGCAACTCTCTTCCTCTTTGTTTTCTTTGTTGAGAGACTAAAAGCCACTTGCTTTTATGAATGAACCCTATTAAGGAGGTTGCACACTCTCCTAAGGGTCAGAGGCATGATGAATTTTAGAACCTAGGTCAGAACTGATCCTAGTAAGGGCTACAGTGGGAGAGTGGAAGGTAGGGAACACATTTTAACGAATAATAATTGAGCCAGTTTTAGCCCTGTCTACCACAATGCTACGTCCAAGAAACACAAACAACTTAGTGTCATGGAATAAAATATGAAAAATATGGAAGCTGAAAGTAAAAAACTTCATTCTTTAGGGGGAGTTAGAAAAATATTTAAGAAACCAATAATATTAGAACTAGGTCTACAGAAAAAAGTGAGTTCAAAAGGAGAACAAGTAAGGTGAGAGCATTACAGTCAGAGGTCAAAGCAGATACAAAAAATAGAAATACATGTACAGTATATGAATTAAGAATAGATTGCAAAAAGTGAAGTTGCAGAATTGAGAACAGAACACAGACCTAGAAAGAATTGCAAAAGATCTTGGTTATAATTTTTAAACATTTGAATTTAATTTTGAGGACTGTACAACATACCAATCTGTCACAAAACATAGTGACTTAAAACAACAAACCATTGACCACATAACAAAGCATTTAAATATTTAGTGGCTTAAAATAACTCCATTTATTTAGTTAACGATTGTGTGGGTCAGTAACAAGGACTGGGTTCAGGGAGGTGTGGCAGCATTATTACTGGGTAAATAAGAGACTGGTTTGATTATGAGCCACGTGAAATCACATCCTTCAGTCGACCACTAGCCTGGATTATTTGTGTGGGAGATAGAGGTCCAGGAGAGAAGGTGAAATTGGGTAAGGCCCTAGAGACCTAGATTTGGCACTACAACATTAATACCTTATTGCTTCATTCCATTGACCAAAGCAAGTCACAAGACCAACTCAGAAAGAACAGACTCCACTTTCTGAAAGTAAGAGTTCTAAAGTCACATTGCCAATGGAATCAAAACAAAAAGAGTGACAGATTGTGTGCCCATTTTTGCTATTTACCACAAGGGACTTTTGAAAAAAATTTATTGGTACAATTGATATAAACTGCAGGCTAGAGTTAAATGACATTGCTTTTAATCTCATTGCTTGGCCTTCAGGTAACCAAATCTTGAAAGAAGCAAAACCAAGAAATATAGGATCTTAAAATTTTGAGAAGAGCTATGAAATGTAATGAAATATTTTCATCAATGTACAAAATAATGGAATATTTTTCTTCCTACAGCACTCTGAAATCCTGTCACCCAAGGCAACCTCCTCTTCCATTCTTCTTTTATTGGCCAAGCAGAAAGTAATCCCAGTTAAAAAAAAATTCTCACATCAAGCACCACATTTCAGTACTATCACAAAATAAAGATTAATTTCAATCAAAAGGTATTTCTTTTAAAAATATTATTGTAAATGATAAAATGTTAAAAATAATAAAAGTCTATTCTTTACACATGACTTTTACTGAACATGACTTGGGATAGCAACATAATTTAGAGGTGATATGTAAGATTACAATTTGTGGGAGAATAACTGGTTTTGAGACATCAGTAGGAGTGTAGATCCAGTTTTGAGCCTCTTCACCTTTAGCTGTTCTTTTCTAGGAACGAAGGGAAGTGAGAAGGAGGAAGATCACTACCTTAGACAGGGAAGATAAAGTACAGCACTGCTGAGGCCATTTCTTCTCAGCCAACCCAGCACTGAGTGTCAAGGGGTTGTTAATAAAGGTATAGAAGAGGTGTGGATGGAGCCAAAGAGGCAAAGAGACTTTGGCCCTTAACATGGCTAGCCTCTCTGTCAGGATTCTTTTTCATTTTCAGTGACTGTGATTCACTTCACTGAGGCTTCTAAGAGACTTATGCTATATCCAGAGGTTGTCTTTTTTTGTTTGCTTTCATTTTCTCTTAAGTATACCTTTGCAGGCACAGATGACACTAGCAGCACTCCTCCCTCCACGAAACACTGCATATTGGAAAGTGAATGCTTTTAAGTTTAGCTGAGCAGGATTCCTCCCCCTGTACCTACTGACGCGCAAAAGGGAGTGTTCTAATGTATTTGTTATGTGTATAAAGGTTCCAATATATCACAAAAACATTTTAAGAAAAGACATGTCCTACAGAAGTCAGGTTAAAGGAGAGGACAATAACGGAGAACCTTCTAAAACTATGGTCTTTTGAGAAGAGCCCTGGCTCTAGTCACAGAGTAGAATCCATACACGTGAATTCATTTTAGGGAAAATGTTTTATATTTTAATATCAATGTATCTTATTCATGGGTCCATTGGGAAAGACAGTAATGACTTGAAAAAAATAAATTTTTATAAGCAATAGATACTAAAGAGATTATCATTAGTGAATCAGAGATTATAATGCAATTTTGGAATAATACATATACTAGTTGTTGTCTTATACAGGGACAAGCCAAAGTAGAGAAAATAGCAGCTTCAACTACTAGTGAAAAAATTGTGCAGGGCTGGAAGAGGTGCCTTTCTTCCACTGGGATTTTCAGACTCTAAACTCTGAGAAGTAATTTATTATTCACAGAGAGACATTTTGAGAGTAATATGATACACTAAGCATAAACTAGGGCTTTCCTCAGCTACCAAGGATGTAAGGTCATACTACTCAGAGTACAAAAGTGTGCTATTGACAGTAATTGGAGAGTTGTTAGAAAAAGGCAAAGTAGACCTAAAAATCTGGGCTCCTTCTTCTTCCCCTAAGAATAGAGATCATTGAAAATTTTCTTCCTGGTAGAGCCTCTATATCTATCATTTTCTAATCAAGTGGAAGAATTGCCTGAGACACATTCTTCCTTATTCTCTAATCAAAAAGGACAGCTATTAATTAAGAGAAAGTGGAATCAGCAACCAGGACAAGAAACTCTGGCTATGTTTGGGACACTATTTAATAGACAACAAGAAAAATTCTAGAATTTCTTCTTAAGAATAAAAAGGGAATTAAAGTTGTCAAGTTTGGAGGCATTCTTATCACAATTCGTAAGTTCTTACATGTGCATTTCTAGGGATTGGGTAGGTTGTGGGTTTAAAAGGTGCAGCAAGTCTATATCACTCAGCATATTGGTAGGTAGTAAAGAAAGAATGTGTATATCAATAATAAGCTATATTTCTAAGAATAATGCCCTGAATCTTGAGGTTATGTTATGAATTATATAAGGGCTTCATTAACATAATCACATTTGGTTGTCTTATAAGTATCCAGAAGAGATCCACAAGATCAGAGAAAGAACACTTACTGTTGGCAGCATGGGAAGAAGAGAAGATATTGAACCTGAATCCTGTGGCCTCTGCCAGAGGAAGGAGCAGAGACTGGGAGAGCACTTTGAACAAGATGTTGACCCTGTCACAAGATGCATGTAGAAAGAAGGTGTAAGAAAGCAACATATTCTACACAATAGGTTTTCCTAGGATGAGCCTTGTCCCTTAGCCCCATCTAGGAAAGGGGAAGGCTGATCATTTTCATGGAAATTTCAGATAACATCAGGCCTAGTTCTCCTTTAACCAAGATGATGTATGAGAAGGACCCCCACAAACTGCCTCCTATTTCCTCCTGCCTTTAGAATATGTAAGAAGCTGAATGTGACAAGAAAATTAATGCAAAAGAGTATGTTTAAACCTTACAGTTACAGCCATATCCTGAAGCTGAGCAAGCCTTCCTCTGTGTAACCTAATCCCTTCTGCTATCCCCAGGTGGTGTAGTACTGTTTCCAGTAGGATTTCTCATTCCACCTCCTTCCTCTCTTACATAAGGCCTATGTACGTTGGCTATGTGCAATAAAGCATGTATCTTTGATACTAGTGAACAGATTAATAGAAAAATAAATTTCAATTATTACAAGTTGAGCAGTCACTTATTTCTTTATTTCTCATGTCTGAATTACTAGATTTTTAATCTGCTAGTGCACAAAATAAGACAAATATCATTAAGTCAGAATACATGAATCAGCATGAGAATCTGGCGAGGCACACTTTTTCACACATAAATCAGTGAATTCACCTGGAACAGTGAATCACACAATCCTCTTCCCAGAAGCCGTGTCAGGGGTTTGGCTTTTCCTCTTTTGGTTTTATTGTTTTAAGACCTGCTTCTCACTTTTGAGCAAACATTTTCACATCCTGCCTGATGAAGACACGCCCTTGGAGATAATAACTGGAAGTCACAATTATTTTGTGTCATCAATCTTGATATGTGATGTATCAGCTTATTAAGTTTTAGGACATGATAGCAAAAAATAGTGAATGCAATAAATATTGGTAGTTGTATGTAAATTTTTAAATAAAATAATAATTATTTAGATTGATTAGTTATTTGTTGTGAGTTTCTGATGGTTGCATTATATAATTGCTGAAATACACTCTGCAATTACTAAACTACAAAGGCATCTTATTAAATAAAATTTCAGCCAAACAAGGCAGAGAACAAATGGTGGTTGAATGTATCAATCATAATATAGCTTCCAACGAAATACTTCATTTAATGCAGTTTTGATTTATTTTATTTTTTTATGTTCAGAAAAATTACCACATAGCTACCAAGAGACAGAAATTTGTTTTGAAGTCAGAGGTCTATGGGCCCCACAGACATGCTTTCAATCTCTATATCCAGTTTTCTACTTTCAAAGACTGGTTTTAACAAATTACAGGAGCTGTAACTACTGTAAAAGTGGGTCATTTTTCAAAATTAATAGATAGCCATCTGATGATGTTAAGCTTTGTTTACTATGCTGATGAAACATTCCTCTTCTGAAACCTCTAAACACTAAATATTAGGAGAAAAAAAAAAACAGTTTTAGTCTGACTCTCATTAACGTTCTGCAGCACCTTGGACACAATTGTCATTCCCTCAACACTCCATTTGTTTATGACTAAAGAAGGGAACAGAATTAATTTAACTTTAAAGCACTTCCAGCTTTAATATTCTATTTTCATGGTATATTTTATGGTATTACTTTTCACACTTTGTTTTAAGCCTTAGAGTAGCAGAGAACATGTTTTTAAATTCCTAAAAATTATATTGGTTTTATTAGGGGTGGAAATTATATCTTAAATGAGAATATTTTCCAGTGACCAAGAAAAATGAAAGTTTGAATATAAGAACATCAGTGTGGTAATTACTCTATCAATGAGCAATGCTAACTTGAGTAGTAAGAATAGTTTAAAGTTCAAAAGAGTAAAGATCTTGTAAGGAAGACTGCTAGATGACTGTGTTAGGGCTCACTCTTCCTTCCCAGAACAGCAATGGTTGCAGGTGAGCTGACTGAGAAATCATCCTAAGCCTAGTGAGAGAGGTTATTTTTTTTTTTAATTTTTTTTTTAACAGGGACAGAGAGAGAGTCAGAGAGAGGGATAGATAGGGACAGACAGAGAGGAACAGAAAGAGGTGAGAAGCATCAATCATTAATTTTTCATTGTGACACCTTAGTTGTTCATTGATTGCTTTCTCACATGTGCCTTGACCCCGGGCCTTCAGCAGACCGAGCAACCCCATTGCTGGAGCCAGCGACCTTTGGTCCAAGCTGGCGAGCTTTTGCTTAAGCCAGATGGGCCCGCACTCAAGGTTGCAAGCTTGGGGTCTCGAACCTGGGTCTTCCGCATCCCAGTCCGATGCTCTATCTTCTGCGCCACCGCCTGGTCAGGTAAGTGAGAGAGGTTTTAACAGGCACACTCAGCAAACCTGACACATAGTCAATGTTTAAGGGCAAGTTATTTTTGAAAAGCTTTAATCGCATCTTTATCAAACCATTAAAAGCCCTTTAACATCCAGCCACCTTCATATTTTTAAATAGCTGTTCTTTTACTTTTCTGGGGGAAATAATAGAAGCTTTCAGTTACAATTACACTCTCACTAAGCCCATGTCTTCAGCCAGCTTTTCATTTTTTATTAATTTTAATGGGGTGACATTAATAAATCAGGGTACATATGTTCAAAGAAAACATCTCCAAGTTATCTCATCATTCAATTATGTTGCATGCCCATCACCCAAAGTAAATAGTCCTCTGTCACCTTCTATCTGGTTTTCTTTGTGCCCCTTCCCTCCCCCCCTCTCCCATCGTATCCTCCCTCCCCCCACGCTGTAAACACCACAGTCTTTTCCACATCTCATAGTCTCACTTTTATGTCCCACCTATGTATGAAAGAATGCTGTTCTCAGTTTTTTTCTGTTTTACTTATTTCACTCGGTATAATGTTATCAAGGTCTATCCATTTTGTTGTAAATGTTCCGATGTCATCATTTCTTATGGCTGAGTAGTATTCCATAGCATATATTAGAAAAGTTTTTTAATCCACTTGTCTTGTGACAGACACTTGGGCTGTATCCAGATCTTCACTATAGTGAACATGGGGGTGCATTTCTTCTTTTCGAACTATGCTATGGTGTTCTTAGGGTATATTCCTAAAAGTGGAATAGCTGGGTCAAAAGGCAGTTCGATTTTTAATTTTTTGAGGAATCTCCATACTGTTTTCCACAGTGGCTGCACCAGTCTGCATTCCCACCAGCAGTGCAAGAGGGTTCCCTTTTCTCCACATCCTCACCAGCACTTGTTCGGTGTTGTTTTGCTGATGAGCGCCATTCTGACTGCTGTGAGGTGATATCTCATAGTGGTATTAATTTGGATTTCTCTAATGATTAGTGATGTTGAGCATTTTTCATATGCCTATTGGCCATCTGTATGTCCTCTTTGGAGAGATTTCTATTCAATTCTTTTGCCCATTTTTTGATTAAATTGTTTGTCTTCCTGGTGTTGAGTTTAATAAGTTCTTTCTAAATTTTGGTTATTAACCCCTTATCAGACGTGTTGTCAAATATGTTCTCCCATTGTGTGGTTTGTCTTTTTATTCTATTCTTATTGTCTTGACCTATGCAAAATATTTTTAGTTTGATATAGTCCCATTTGTTTATCTTGCTTTTATTTCACTTGCCTGTGGAGATAAATCGGCAAATATACTGCTGCTACAGATGTCAGAGACTTGCTGCCTATGTTTTCTTCTAAAACGCTTATGGTTTCACAGCTTACATTTTAGTCTTTTATCCATTTTGAGTTTGTTTTTGTGAATGGTGTAAGTTGATGGTCTAGTTTCATTTTTTTGCAGGTAGATGTCCAATTTTCCCAACACCATTTGTTAAAGAGACTGTCTTTACTCCATTGTATGTTCTTTCCTCCTTTGTCAAATATCAGTTGTCCATAAAGCTGTGGGTTTATTTCTGGGTTCTCTGTTCTGTTCCATTGATCTATGTGCCTGTTCTTATGCCAGTACCAGGCTGTCTTGAGTATAATGGCCTTGTAGTAAACCTTGATATCCAGAAGAGTGATACCTCCAACTTTATTTTTTCTTTTTAGGATTGCTGAGGCTATTTGTGTTCATTTTTGGTTCCATATAAATTTTTGAAATATGTGTTCTATATCTTTGAAGTATGTCATTGGTATTTTAATTGGTATTGCATTGAATTTATAAATTGCTTTGGGTAATATAGACATTTTAATGATGTTTATTCTTCCTAACCATGAGCACGGTATATGCTTCCACTTGTTTGTATCTTTCTTGATTTCATTATCAATGTTTTCTAATTTTCCGAGGACAAGTCCTTAACCTCCTTGGTTAAATTTACTCCTAGGTACTTTATTTTGTTGGTTGCAATAGTGAAGGGGATTGTTTTCTTAATTTTTTTTGCTGACAGTTCATTGTTGGTATATAAAAATACCTCTGATTTCTTAGTATTAATTTTATATCCTGCCACCTTGCTGAATTCATTTATCAGGTCCAGTAGTTTTTGAATGAGACTTTAGGGTTTTCTATATACAATATCATATCATATGCAAATAGTGACAGTTTTACTTCTTCTTTTCCAATTTGGATGCCTTTTATTTCTTCTTCTTGTCTGATTGCTGTAGCTAGGACTTCCACAACTATGTTGAATAAGAGTGGTGAAAGGGGGCAACCCTGCCTGGTTCCTGATCTTAAGGGGATTGCTTTTTATTTTTGCCCATTTAGTATGATGTTTGCTGTGGGTCTGTCATAGATGGCCTTCATGATGTTAAGGAATGTTCCCTGTATTCCCACTTTACTGAGAGTTTTGAGCATGAATGGGTGCTGGATTTTATCAAATGCCTTTTCTGCATCTATTGAAATTATCATGTGATTTTTGTCCTTCCTTTTGTTTATGTGATGAATCACATTGATTGATTTGCGAATATTGAACCAGCCTTGCCTCTCCAGAATAAATCCCACTTGTTCATGGTGTATGATTTTTTTCATATATTGCTGGATCCAGTTGGCTAATGTTTTGGTCAGAATTTTAGCGTCTAAATTCATATGGAATATTGGCCTATAATTTTCTTTTTTGTGTTGTCTTTGCCCATTTTGGGGATCAGAATTATGCTCACCTCATAAAAGCAGTTTGGAAGTCTTCCTTCCTCTTGAATTTTTTGAAATAGCTTGAGGTGGATAGGAGTTAGTTCTTCTTTGAATTTTTGGTAGAATTCACTTGTGAAGCCATCAGGCCCAGGACTTTTCTTTGTTGGGAGTTTTTTGATAATTTTTTTGATCTCATTTGTTGTAATTGGTCTGTTTAGGTGTTCTGCTTCTTCCAGATTGATTTTTTTAAGATTATATGATTGAAGAAATTTGTCCATTTCACCTAGGTTATCTAATTTTTTGGCATAGAGCTCTTCATAGTATTTTCTTACAGTAAGTTTTATTTCTGTTGTGTCAGATGTTATTTCTCCACTCTCCTTTCTAATTTTATTTTTTTTAGTCCTCTCTTTTTGTCTTAGTGAGTCTAGTTAAAGGTACATCAATATTCTTCACCTTTTCAAAGAACCATCTCCTGGTTTCACTGAACCTCTGTATTGTTTTCTTAGCCTCTATGTCATTTATTTCTGCTCTGATCTTTATTATTTTCTTCCTTCTACTGGTCCAGAGCTTTATTTGCTGTTGTTTTTTTAGTTCTTTTAAACGCAGGGTCAGGTTGCTTATTTGAGCTTTTTCTAGCTTCTTGTGATATGCCTGTAGAGCAATAAACTTCCCTCTCAGTACTGCTTTTTCTGTGTCCCATAAATTTTGAGTTGATGTATGCTCATTATTATTGGTTTCTAGAAAATTTTTTATTTCTTCTTTGATCTTATTGTTAATCCATTCATTATTTAATAACATGCTATTTATTTTCCAAGTGTTTGACTATTTTTCAGTTTTTCTTTTTCGGTTTTTTTCTAGTTTCATGGCATTGTGAACAGAGAAAATGCTTGATATAATTTCAATCTTCTTAAATTTGTTGAGACCACTTTTGTATCCTAACATGTGGTCTATCCTAGAAGATGTACCATGAGCGCTTGAGAAGAATGTATATTCTACTGCTTTAGGGTGAAAAGTTCTGAAGATATATATTAAATCGAGTTGATCTAGTGTATCCTTTAAGTCTGCTGTTTCTTTATTAATTTTCTTTCTTGAGAATCTATCCAGTGATGTTAGTGGGGTATTGAAATCCCCTACTATGATAGTATTGCTGTTAATCTCGCCCTTTATATCCATCAAATCTGCTTTATGTATGTCGTGGCTCTTATATTTGGTGTCTAGATATTTAGAATAGTTCTATTTTCCTATTGAATTGTTCCCTTTATCATTATGTATTGTCCTTCTTTATCTCTTACTATAGCCTTTTTTTTAAAGTCCATTTTGTCAGATATAAGTTTTGCTATCCCGAACATTTTTTAATTTCCATTTGCAGGAAATATTTTTTTTCATCCTTTTTCCTTCAGTTTATATGCATCTTTTGTTTTAAAGTGTGTCTCTTATAGACAGCATATGTCCTCTTTCTTTATCCACGCAGCTACCCTATGTCTTTTGATTGAATCATTTAATCCATTTGCATTTAAGGTTATTATTGATATGTAGTTGTTTATTGCCATTTTATTCTTTAAAGCTGTATTCTTCTTTTGCTATAATCTTTCTTCTCTTTGAACTGTTCACAACAGGCCTCTTAGTATCTCTTGCAGAGTTGGTTTGGTTTTAATGAATTCCTTGAGGCGTTTTTTGTCTGGGAAGCTCTTTATTTCTCCTTCAATTTTAAATGTTAGCCTTGCTAGATAGAGTAGTCTTGGTTTTAGGTTCTTGTTCTGCATTACTTTGAATATATCTTGCAATTCCCTTCTGGCCTCAAGTATTTCTGTTGAGAAGTCAGATGTCATCCTTATGGGGGCCCCTTTGTAGGTGATAGCCTTTTTTCTCTAGCTGTTTTTAAAATTTTCTCTTTATCCCTTACCTTTGGTATTTTAACTATGATGTGTCTTGCTGTAGATCTTTTTGGGTTTCTCTTTAATGGAGTTCTGTGTGCTTCTTGAACATGTGGAGTGTTTCCCAGCCTTAATTTAGGGAAGTTTTCTGCTATGATTTGATTGAACAAAGTTTCCATTTCCTGTCCTCTCTCCTCTTCTTCAGGCACCCCTATGATGCAAATGTTGTTTCTCTTCAGTTTGTCACAGAACTCGCTTAGAATTTCCTCACATTTTTTGAGTCTCTTTTCCTTTCTCTTCTCCTCTTCTGTGCCTTTGTTTATTGTGTCCTCTAACTCGCTGATTCGATCCTCAGCGTGATTCATCCTGCTTTTAATTCCTTCCATTGTGGTCTTCAGTTCTGATACCTTATTTGTCATTTCTGTCTGATTCTTTTTTATTATTTCAATTTACTTTTTTATACTTGTTATCTCTTTATTTAGGTGTTTGTAATGACTATAAATTGTTGTTCTAATTTCTTTGAACATCTTAACTATCAGTATTTTAAATTCTGCATCTGGTAGTTTGATTATATCTGGTTCATTCAGGTCCTTCTCTGGGGATTTCTCTTGATTCATGTGGGTTGCCTTTCTCTGCCTGCCCATTTTTTCTGTGTATAAGAAGTTTGTGGCCACTGGAGTCCACTCAGTGTTGCCTTTTTGTTCTCTAGGTGTGATCTGTTTACAGGCCCGCCACCCCCTCTTCCGCTGCCTAGGGCGTTTGGGTATGGGCATTGCCAGAGCTGGTCCACTGCGGCTGTTTCTATGAATTCTGCCTCTCCTCCACAGGAGGGGCTGTGTACTGGTGCCCTGCTCTACAAATTCAGCCAGCCTGGGTCTTCACCTCACCCCCACAGGTTGGGTTGCACACTGCACTCAAGCCACAAGCCTCAGCACCCAGGGTAGAGGTGAGCACCTTTGCTCAGCTGCTGACCCAGCCCATTCCTGGGCTTCTGCCCAGCCCCCGTGGTAGGAGCTTGCTAGTCACAGTTTCTTGGGTTGGACAGGGCTGCTGACGTGCACTCAGCTGTGACCATGTGCCTGTCTGAATCTTTAGCCCAGCCCCCAAGGCCAGGTCCTGCCTGCATAGTTTCGCAAACCGTGGTTTCTTGGGCCTGGCGTGGCTGCTGGTGTGCGCTCAGTTGCGAGCCTCCACTCGTCCCAGGCTCCAGCGCTGCCCCCATGGTCAGAGCCAACTCACGTATACAGGATGGCAAACCATGCTTTCTCGGGGTCAGGCAGGGCTGCTGGCGTGCATTCAGCCATGAGCCTCCGCCTGTCGCTGAACCTAGCCCCACCGCTTGGTCAGGACCAGCTTGCACAGGGTCACAGAGCAGTCTCTGCCAGTTCCTGGCCTCTCACTTCCCCCCCCCCCCGCAGGTGGGGCTGCAGGTGGCCCGCAGCTGCCTGACCATTTTTGCACGTTCCTTCCACCCCTGCTGGGCTAGACCAAGCTCACACCAGCTGGTCTAGACCAAGCTCACACTGCTGGGCTAGACCAAGCTCACACCAGCTGGTTCTGTGTGCTCCACCCAGAGAACCGCATTTCAGCATCCTGCCACCACCATCCCTCTAGCCAACCGTCAGCAGTGTGGGTAGGGGCACTGCAGCTCAGACCCTAACACTCCATACTGTAGTCCTAGAAGCTCCCTCCATCTAAGCAGCTCTGCTCTAAGTGTCGCGGGAGAGCTTGTTTTGCTGGTGTCCTATCTCCCTTTGCTAGTATTGCTAGTTCCAGGGGAAATATTCATTTTTGATTAGGGAAGAGACTCAAACCAGGGGTTAGAGTGGTTGTCCCTCAGAGTGTTTCTCCCTGTGCCTTACAGTCCACACTCTCTTCCCACTGCTCTGGTCCTCTCCTCTGTCCCCGTTCCCTGGAGCCCCGGGTGAGTGGTTGTAAGAGAGGTTTTCTGCACTGTCCCTTTAAGAAGAATCTTGGGTCTGAGAAAACTGTCTCTTTTTCACAAACAGTATCCTCTCTTGTTTCATAGCTCAATACTGTCCAAACGCCTCTTCTAGGCTCTGGGGCTGAAGGCTGGGGCTTTGTTCCTGGGACCCAGGTCCCTCCCTCTCTGCCAAACTCTCCTCCTGCTACGCGGGTATCTCTGGTCTACCATTTGCTCTGGGAGCTGGGCAGCCCTCTTCACATTTTCGCTTTTCCTACCAGTCTCCATGTGGCTTCTGCAGTGTTCCTTGGTTGAAGAGTCCACTTAGTTTAGTTCAAAGTTGGTTTATCCAGATGATGCTTCTTAAAATTAAGTTATAATACACTTTGGTTCTGGGAGTTGGAAGTTTGTACGTCTGCCTACTCCATCGCCATCTTGCCATCCCGAGCCTTCCTTTTGTCTTTTCTTTTTATTATCTTTTAAAATTGACTTTCTTTGTGCTATTTTTAATGTTATATTATTTTATAGGTTTTGTTTTTTCATCGCCATTATTTATTTTCTAGAAGCAATGCTTTTCCATTAGGCATAAGGGAAGCATTGTGCCCCCTAAGGGACATTTACCTATGTGTAGAGACATTTTTGATTATCATGATGGGAAGTTGTGTTACTGGCATCAAATGTGAAGGGGCTAGAAATGCTGCTAAACATCTTAAAATGCACAAGACAGTTCCTACAACAAGGGATTATCAAGTCCAGGAAGTCCAACAGTGCTGATGTAGAGAAACCCTACGTGAATACAAAGTTCATAAACTTCCTATAACAAAGAGACAGCTAGATAGATAGATACATACATACATTATACATACATACATACATACATACATATTTACATAAATAACTGGCTCTCTTTGATAATTTTTTCCCATACAGTTATAGTCTACCTTTCTCTTTCTTCATTTCCAGCACTGATGAAGTTTATATCTTCCTATTTTGTATGTAATAGTACTAAATTTAACTAAACTTATTTTAAACACTCACCAAATATGGTCCTAATTCCAAGTTGCCTAACTACTCACTGAAGACATTTGACATTGAAAAACTCCTTCTGCTTGAAACTCTCAGCTTATTCCCTGATGATATAATAAAAAAAGGCGTGAGTTTGGAACTGAAATGCATCCAAAGCCGGGTCTATACCTCATTGCTTGAATTACTTGGATCAAGTTAACATCACTAATCTTCATATTCTATAACCTACCCTTTCTGTATTTAGATCATATACTTCTCTCTTCTTCCCAGTTTCCAACTTTTTACTTGGCTGATACTCAGTGTTCAATGAGTTGAAGAAATTACTGAATATACCAGTGGATACTAATTCTACATACCTATCCTTGTCTTTCCTTTTGACATCTCTGACCATTTCCAAGAAACTATGAAAAGTCACTGAGTTTCACACTACCTCAGTTTATTCATGTCCTCTGTAATATAAAACATCATTGTTTCTCCCTTGAATATTATCAGCCACTGCAAAGTAACCGAAGAGGTGACACATGGTAAAAATGGTTTAGACTTTTTCTGGGTAACTCCAGAGGACAGACTAAAATCAGGATTATAATGTAAGAAAGATATCACTCACAATTAAGCTGATCTAAAGTGAAAATGGATAGTATGTATGGGTTGGTGATCGTTCTGTTACTAGAAGTCGATAAACCTGTTAGCTTAGTAGACTAGATTGAATGACTGGAAGAAAATCATGAAATAGGGTCAAAAGCAATGGATTCAAAGAAATGCAAAATAATTTAAGGTTTATTGATCTTATCTTAGCTACACTCATCTTATTCAAGTTATTTGACTTACCGCTCTGAACTTCAGTTTGTTATCTGTTAACTCTTATAAAATTTGTCAGATTTTGAATAAATAACTAAATAAATATTTTGTAATATATAAGGCATTATATATTTTTTCTTTTTTTTATTTTATTCATTTTAGAGAGGAGACACAGAGTGAGAGAGAGAGAGAGAGAGAGAGAAAGAAAGGGGGGAGGAGCTGGAAGCATCAACTCCCATATGTGCCTTGACCAGACCAGTGCAGTGTTTTGAACTGGCGACCTCAGTGTTCCCAGGTCGACGCTTTATCCACTGTGCCACCACAGGTCAGGCAAGGCATTATATTTTTAAGTTGTTATCACTTCAAAGATTTATTTCTGAATTTGAATTTATTGTTTCAGTGATGACAATATATAAATAATAGATGAAAATAGATATTTTGTATGCATACATATATGCATGTACTCATTTTCATTCTCATATTTTAGTAAAAGAAACTATGAAACACAGAAAATTACCTATTTTATAATAAATAATTTTTAGTAATAAAAGCAAAACAACAAAAATATTTTTTAATTACTAGAGCATGCTTCTTAAATATGATATTTAAGCATGGAAAATTCTCTACTGGATAAACATGCTCGTTTTCATAATCTCAAGTTGATATAATTATTGTTCTGGAGAAATGACTTATGAACTTCAGTCTCTTTAGACTTTAGCAGCTTCCCAGTGATTATCTTACCTTTTAAATCACTTATTGAAATAATCACTTAAGTTTTCTTTGATTTAAATACAAATGTGTAACAAATTTTAAATATTTTTTAGAAAAATGAAAGATAAATCAAGCAAATACCTTAACAAAAATTAATTTATGACACTCTAAGTGTAAGGTTGGTGGATAATGGGGGAAAGTCACATGAGGAACTCAGACCCAGTAACTCAGAGCTGCCTACAACCAAGCACGCCAAGGAAACTTCCCAGAAGTCTTTGGGAAAAGAGCAACTATCCGTCGGCCAAAGAGATTTTGCTACTTCATATTAGCTCATCCATTCTACAGACCTTTTAAATACTCCCGCGCAGATCATCCCATGCGAATTCTCTGACCCCTGCCCCCTGGGACCAAAGAACATCGTTTGGGCAGCGCAATACTAAATAAAGCCTTTACTATTCCACACTTCGTGGTTACAACCCCTTCCTTCTTCCTTGGCGGGGGAAAATACCTTACACTAACAATAAATTATAAAAAGATGTGAGAAATGAAGATTTTTCTTCCTTTTCCTGTTGTTTCCCACTCAGCCTTCCTGGTCTCCCTTACCAAATCACAGTATCATTTGGCACTGTTCTAGAATAATCTGCTGAGAAAAACAAGAATGCGGTTTCTATCTCAAGTTTGAGTTTTCCAGGATCTGCTGTTGCCACATCCCTTCTTGTTTGAGTTAATCACAAGGGTGGGAACCCAGGCCCCTCAGGATTTCAACGATTACTCCTCCTTCCTCACACCCACGAGATCACTCTTTATAGTTAAAGTAATCATCTGCAATATGCTGCCTTTCTGATCAACCCGGAAAGAAGAAAACATCAGGGAGTAGAAACAGTTGGGATCACTGGTTCTTTATAACGCTTTCAAAAACTAAACCTGCATTGCGTTTTTATGAGTTGTAAAAACAAAAAAATAAGCACGATTGTTTAACATTCATTTTGTTTTGTTTTGTTTTGTTTTTTATTAATTTTAATGGGGTGACACCAATAAATCAGGGTACATATGTTCAAAGAAAACATCTCCAGGTTATCTTGTTATTCAATTATGTTGCATACCCATCACCCAAAGTCAAGTTGTCCTCTGTCACCTTCTATCTGGTTTTCTTTGTACCCCACATGTCCCCCCTATTCCTCCCTCTCCTCTCTGCCCCCACTCCATAACCAAAACACTCTTGTCCATGTCTCATAGTCTCATTTTTATGTCCCACCTATGTATAAAATCATGCGGTTCTCAGTTTTTTTCTGTTTTACTTATTTCACTCTGTATAACATTATCAAGGTCCATTCATTTTGCTGTAAATGATCCAATGTCATCATTTCTTATGGCTGAGTAGTATTCCATAGTACCAAAGTTTTTTAATCCACTCGTCCTCTGACGGATACTTGGGCTGTTTCTAGATCTTCGCTATTGTGAACAATGCTGCCACAAACATGGGGGCACATTTCTTCTTTTCGAACAGTGCTATGGTGTTATTAGGGTATATTCCTAAAAGTGGGATAGCTGGGTCAAAAGGCAGTTCGATTTTTAATTTTTTGAGGAATCTCCAAACTGTTTTCTACAGTGGCTACACCATTCTGCATTTCCACCAGCAGTGCAGGAGGGTTCCCTTTTCTCCACATCCTCGCCAGCACCCATTCTGTGTTGTTTTGCTGATGAGCGCCATTCTGAGTGGTGTAAGGTGATATCTCTTTGTGGTTTTAATTTGTATTTCTATAATGATTAGTGATGTTGAGTATTTTTTTATATGCCTATTGGCCATCTGTATATCCTCTTTGGAGAAATTTCTGTTCATTTCTTTTGCCCATTTTTTTATTTGATTGTTTGTCTTCCTGGTGTTGAGTTTTATAGGTTCTTTATAAATTTTGGTTATTAACCCCTCATCAGACGTACTGTCGAATATGTTCTCCCATTGTGTAGTTTGTCTTTTTATTCTGTTCTTATTGTCATTAGCTATGCAAAAACTTTTTAGTTTGATATAGTCCCATTTGTTTATCCTGCCTTTTATCATTTGCCCGTGGAGATAAATCGGCAAATATATTGCTGCAAGAGATGTCGGAGAGCTGACTGCCTATGTTTTCTCTAAGATGCTTATGGTTTCACGGCTTACATTTAAGTCTTTTATCCATTTTGAATTTGTTTTTGTGAATGGTGTAAGTTGATGGTCTAGTTTCATTTTTTTGCAGGTAGATGTCCAATTTTCCCAGTATCATTTGTTAAAAAGGCTGTCTTTACTCCATTGTATGTTCTTTCCTCCTTTGTCAAATATCAGTTGTCCATAAAGGGGTGGGTTTATTTCTGGGGTGTCTGCTCTGTTCCATTGATCTATGTGCCAGTACCAGGCTGTCTTGAGTATAATGGCCTTGTAGTATACCTTGTTATCCGGAAGAGTGATATCTCCTGCTTTATTTTTTCTTTTTAAGATTGCTGAGGCTATTTGTGTTCATTTTTGGTTCCATATAAATTTTTGGAATATGTGTTCTATATCTTTGAAGTATGTCATTGGTATTTTAATTGGTATTGCATTGAATTATAAATTGCTTTGGGAAATATAGACATTTTAATGATGTTTATTCTTCCTAACCATGAGCACGGTATATGCTTCCACTTGTTTGTATCTTCCTTGATTTCTTTTATCAATGTTTTCTAATTTTCCGAGTACACGTCCTTAACCTCTTAACCTCCTTCGTTAAATTTACTCCTAGGTACTTTATTTATTTATTTTTGTTGTAATAGTGAAGGGGATTGCTTTCTTAATTTCTCTTTCAGACAAAGAGGGCATACAAATGGCCAATAGACATATGAAAAAATGTTCAATGTCACTAATCATCAGAGAAATGCAAATTAAAACCACAATGAGATACCACCTCACATCTGTCAGAATTGCACTTACTTTTTATTGATTAATTATTTTATTGATTTTATTTTATTGTGTTAAGATATATTCTAGTATTGCCTCAAATGCATCACCCCTCCCCCGTATTCCCCTCAACATCTCTCTTGCCCCTCTCCCCATAGTGCCCTCCTTCAGCCCTTTCAGGTTTATCCCATCCCATCCTCCCCTTTTTCTTTGTTCTCTTTTCCTTTGGTCCCTTTAATCTCTCCTCTGTCTCAATTCCATTCCTCAGTTCACATTGTTCATTGGATTCCTCAAATGAGTTAGGTCATATGATATATATTTTTTTCTACCTGACTTATTTCAATTAACATAATAGTTTCCATTGTCATTCATGTTGTTGCAAAAGGTAGGCGCTTATTAACAAAACAACACAGAACAAGTGCTGGAGAGAATGTGGAGAAAAGGGAACCCTTCTGCACTGCTGGTGGGAATGCAGACTGATGTAGCCACTGTGGAAAACAGTATGGGGTTTCCTCGAAAAATTAAAAATGGAACTACCTTTTGACCCAGCTATCCCACTCTTAGGAATATAACCTAAGAATACCAAATCACTGATTTAAAAGAAAATATGCACCCCCATGTTTATTGCAGCATTGTTTATAATAGCCAAGATCTGGAAACAGCCCAAGTGTTCACCAGTGGATGAGTTGATTAAAAAGTAGTGGTACATATACACAATGGAATACTATGCAACTGTGACGAAGAAGGAAATCTTACCTTTTGTGACAGCACGAATGGACCTGGAGATTATTATGCTAAGTAAAATAAGCCAAGCAGAGAAAGAATAATATCATATGATCTTACATATATTTGGAATCTAATGAACAAAGTGAACTGAGAAATGGAATAGAGGCAGAGGTGGGGTCACAGTCAGAGGACCAGAGGTATGGCAGTCAGAGAAAAGGGGGATAAGGGGGTGGGATCAGAGAAGATAAAGGGAATAGTGAAACTATATATATATAACACAGAGATATAAATAACAGGACAGCAAATCATAGAGGTAAGGGGGGAGGGAGATAGGGGAAGGGGGGCAAAAGGGGTATAAAAAGGAACATAGAAATGGGGGATGAGGAAGTTATATTTAGTGGGACACTTGAATCCATGTGAATGCAATAAATTAAAATTAATAAAAATAAAATGACAAACCCCCCAAAAAAACCTGTGTACATAACAAAACTCATTTTTCTCTTCATCCATTTAATTTCACAAGATTTTACATATTTGCCCATACATAAATCCAGTTTGAAATAAGATTTGAGGATTACTTCAAAGAATCTTTTTTGATACATTTCAAAATGGTAATTAATGAGAAATAAATTTGCTTAGCTCACTAGGTTGGTTCTCCAGCTATGGAAAACATTCTGTTGTTAGGAGGTAATTTCACTAAATGTTTAGCAAGAGCTTAAGAAAATAAGAAAAGAAATAAACATTCTAAAAATTATTATTATTATTATTATAATCATTTGAGAGGTATGGAAGCAGAGAGAAAGACTCCTGAATGCACCCTAACAGGGATCCACTTGGCAACCCTTGTCTGGGGCTGATGTTCTTCCTCTGTTCCATTGCTCAGCAACAGAGCTATTTTAATGCCTGAGGCAAGACCATGGAGCCATCCTCAGCACCTGGGGCCAACTTGCTCATTAGAGCCTTGGCTGTGGAAGGAAAAACAGGTGAGGGAGGATTAGGAGAGGCAGATGGTTACTTCTCCTGTGTGTCCTGACTGCTAATTGAACCCAGGACTTCCATACACCAGGCCAACACTGTACTGCTGAACCAACTGGCCAGGGCCTCTAAAAATTATTAATCTTGTTTGATTTCACATCAACTTAGGAATTTTGAGCCAGATTCTGAGAGATACAAATAAATGGGATTCTGTTTGCATCCTTCACATTTTGAGGAGTTTATTAGGTTTGTTAGATGTTCACAATGAGGCAAAGAGGCTCTGCCTGAGCTCCTGCTTAGCCTTTCCACAATAAATTGAGGAGATGGACCGTGGCCATCGGTGGTATCATTAGAGTGTAGAGGCCTTTCCAAGGGCTATACATGCAGAGCCATGACATCCCTGCTACCAAAATTGCACACCCTCACAGCCTTCATGGAGCTGGATGTATTGAGTCCTTATTTTGCCAGAAAATAAAAGAAAAAAGCATAAGAACTAGACGTGTAGGTAGAAAAGAGTTAATAAAAATTTTTCTGATAGGACATATTTATAAAATAGTGGTTTCAACTTGAAATACAGTATCCACACTTTAATATAAATATTTTCTTTAAAGGGCTTAATATCCATCCCAAAGATTCTGAATTCAGATCCTAGGCTAATGTTAAAGAAATGACATTGACTTGAATAATTGTTGACATATAATTCTTTATTCTTTGCCCTCTTATATGCCTCTTAATTTTTAAAGGAAATGATCATTGAATTCTTTCAATGCAAATATAGCCACATGCAATTTGGTATGCTTAGTTTGGAAATAAAGTCCTTTAATACATTTTCCATTTCATGACATTTTCAAGGTCTTGCTTAACCCATTGATTGGTTGTTTGCTCATTCTATTAACAATAACAATGTCAGGCACTTGCATCATGTTAACTCTGGGACTTCTTTGGTCAGCAGTTCAGTTATTTCTTTTTTTCTTTTTAATGAAAATTTTGTGTTGTATGCATGTATTGTGTGCTGCTCTTACTGTTGTTGAAAAGAGGTTTCATTTTGTTCTGTTTTGTTTAGAAAGTATAATTTTATAAGCCTAAAAAATTACTCTATATAGAAAAACAACTTAAAGTAAGATATATTTATTAAGTTATTTATTCTGGCAACAATTGTCTTTATGGGCTTTACGTAAAAGTTATTCTGTTTAATTTAACAATTATCTTTTGTTGTACCACTGGAGAAAGAATTTGTAACTGTACCTGGATTTTTTTCTATTGGAGAAAAAATACAATTTCAATGAATATGGTCATTTGAAAAATGAAAACTTGATGTCAAGCATCATCTTGTTATAAATTGCACTAGTTTTGCCATTTGTGGCCAAGAAAATATTTCTTTGCCATGGAAAAATAAATAAAAGTGAAAACAAGGCATCTAATAAGAAATATTTAAAACCTAATAATTCTGATTACATACATACGGAGTGTGAAATAACTGCTATAAATCACTAGAATTGCAGTCATTAATTAAATGTGAAAATATAGTAATCATAATTTTACATCCCAAAATATTTCTGCTAAAACTCTAAATGTTCACGTGCTCCTGTGACTGGGTCTCTCTTTTCTATGTACTTACTCCCTGGTATCATCCAGTCTCATGCTTTTCATTGCACTCTGCTAAGGAGACCCCCATCAATAATAACAATCTGCTCCCCCTCTCTGAATTTCAGATTGTACATCACTACCTATGTGACAGTTTGACTTAGTTTTGATAGGTAAGTAAGCTTTACCATATCAACTCCTCATCCATTTGCTTGTCATGATAAGTGATAGCATCATCTGCCCAGTTATTTATCCAAACATCTTAGAAATCATTTTTCAGTTATTTTATTCTTCATCCTCACTTTTAATATATAGACAAACCTATAGGCACTTATACTATATCTATCTGATGCTTAAATTTTTTTTAATGTTTATTTAACTGACTTTAGAGAGAGAGGAGAGAGAGAGAGAGAGCGACAGGAACATCAATCTGTTCCTATATGTGTCCTGACCAGAAATCAAACTGGCAACATTTCTGCTTTGGGACAATGCTCTAACCAACCCAGCTGTCCGGCCTGGGCTATTTGATACTTTTTATTATTCTCTGTTGCCCTTGCTATACCCCTGGCCCAAGCCTCCATACTGTGCACATAGACAACTACCATAGAATTTTACTGGACTTCCTGTTCTAAAATTCTTTTATTCCAGAAGCAAATGGCCTGCCTTTCCAAAAATTCAGATTTTGTTATGACATACCCTTGCCTAAAACCTTTCCACAGTTTTCCATTTCATTTAAAATGTATACACTTTACAATGGCCAGTCTTATAGGACCTGGCCCCTGCCTCAGTTTCTGATTGCATGTGACACTAACTATGCTGCGCTCATTACAGCCCCACTGGCTTTCTTCCCAGGATTGCAAATACACCAAGTTGGCTTCTACCAAAGGTTGGATTTTTTTAGTGATCTTCACATGGTTGCTTTCGTGTTAGCATTAAGTTTCAGTTAAAATGTCATTCTGTCATTATAATCTGCTGTAATCAAACAGTATGAAGAAACTTCAAGGATTATTTAAAATTATGTTTCCCTCTTTTATTTTTTATGTTATCATACTGCCTACCATTACTTAAAAATATTGTATTTATAAATTTATTTTCTGTCTCATTGTGAATAGAAGTTTAATCTCTCTCTCTCTCTCTCCAATCAGATTGTGCTAGAATCTTAGCAATCCCTGATACTACTCAAGTATGAAGTAATTAAAAAATATATGCCTCAGTTTTCTCACCTATTAAAAGTAAGGAAGACAACTTTTAAAAATCTCACTAGATTATGATGTCAAGTCAAGTAATAAAGGCGAAAATAATGCTTAATAAAAAAATTACTATACAATGAGAAATTGTATTATCTTCATGTGGCATGAATGTGGATAACATCACAGATCATGGAAAGTTTTTGCTTATTAGAATATTTTATGCTAAATTCTGAATTCTAGACTTCTGTTATGCACCTACAATCACTCAATATATAATCTAAATTGCTATGTGAAATGTTTTTGTTACTTTTAGAATCAGCTGACCCTAAGTCTATGCCTAGTATTTGCACTCATATGATAACCCTTGAAAAGGTTTGGTTGATTCAAGATAGTTCATAATGTATAATAACCCTAAGAAATAAGGCAGTCAAGAACTTGCTTCCCAGTGCTTCCTTCCTCAAACATGTCTTCACAATCAACTTTACACTGTTAAGAAATGCTCAGCCCCAATCTAGAGCACATGGAGACATCACTGTCTTTAAACTTCCTTATATTTATCTACATAAATGGGTAAAAAATGCAAACACATATGACAATAAAGCTATTATGTAAGCAGCAGAAGACTCCAGTGTATTAACTTTTAAAATAAAATACAGACAATTAAACTCTCAACTTCTTTAGATGTATCCTATTCTACCATATATTTAATAATTTGAAGGGAGTTGGGATTGGTTCTTAATATTAATCTTCATAAATTGGAATTCTAAGAATGTTAAAATTAGTTGCTATTTATACAGATAAGCCTAAGACTGTAAAGTTGAAAGATGCCAGTGTCAAAAAAAAGTTGCCATTAACAATAAAAAAGCACTGGAATGTATTAAATAAGCTGAAGAAAATGCACAAATAAAAAACATAAGTAGTTGCTAATCACCATTCTGAGCCTTGTGGCCCCAGATGACCTTGAAGATATTCTACCTAATGACATCTATATGCAAGAAAAAAACTATTAATCTTTATATGCTGACACACACACATAAGCATATTTAGTATCTTTTGGGATCGTATATAAAATATTTAGAAGTGAAATGCCAAACATTTTTTGCCATTTCTTCATGTCAGTTTACTCTGAATTTACTTCATGTCCACCAAGATTACTCTGAACTTTTAACTTCCTATAATTCATTTTTTGCTCCATCACACAAATCACTTTAATATAAAACTAATAATGAAAGTCTACGCGACTGTGCAGCTGAGCTGAGCCCTCAGAATGTGAAAAATATAAATCAGTGGGGACACTCAGGCGAAAAGCCTTATAAGCATGTATCACGCGCTGACCTTGCAACCCCTTGATTCTATTTTTGCTACCTCCGGCTTCTATTTAAAAGAATTAAAAATCCTGCAGTTGTGCCAGTGTTTATTTTGGTCATCAGCAATCAACTGGAATTAACATGGAAAATAAAAAGGGGGTTTTGTATTATTGGCTATAGTTCAATCTTGCAAGAAGTCATTATATCTGGTTGAACAGCCTTAAAGATATATATTTTTTGGCTTTGACATGTAGGATATAAATTCAGAAACCTTAAATATTAATAAATGTTTTATGTGAGAGTTAAAAAATTTAGAGATTAAATAAGCTATGAAATATATAGGAAAGGGAATTGCCAGGCAGAAATCTGAGTTCTATATTGTGGTAAATTAATTTTTAAAATATCCTTAATTACTTCCCCTTTGGTATGGGACTTTTTAAAATTTCTCCCATTATGTGGTAGACTTTATTTCCCAGCCTTTGAAGATGTGCTGGACTTGTGAATTGCTCCAAGAGGGGAGATGTAATATTATGCCAGTTTCAAGGGGGAGGCCTCATGAGGCTTTGTATAATTCTGCTCACTCTTTTGAATCTGTCTGTGCTGTGTAAAAATTCCAGACTAGCATGTTAAAGAATAAGAGATGTAGTAGAGGGCACCATTATTGTTCTAACCAATGCTATCTTAGACCAGCTTGCAGCCAACCAACTTCCAAACATATGAGCCAGACCAATCAAGATTGGCAAAATTCTTTCTCAACCCGCAGCTACTGGCAGATGCATGCATGCAGCTTATTTCCAGCTGACCCCAAGACTCACAAGCAATGATTAATTCTTTGCAGTGAGTTTTATTGTGCAGTATTAGGTCAATAGATAACTGATTCATATAAAAACACCTCTGAGAGAGACAATTCATAAGTTTTTCTAGGTTTTTAGGTCTTGGGTGATGCAGTCCCAGAACGGTTTATGATATTTATTTCTGAAAATTAATTTAAGTTGAGACTAGCTACCCAATTCCTCTATCAACAAAACTGGTTAAGGACAAACAGAATGTTTAATGTAAGAATTAAATAAATATCAATTAAGTTTATTAATTAATATGTTTTTTAATTTATTTTATTTTATTTTATTCATTTTAGAGAGAAGACACAGAGTGAGAGAGAGAGAGAAAGAGAGAAAGGGGGGAGGAGCTGGAAGCATCAACTCCCATATGTGCCTTGACCAAACCAGTGCAGGGTTTTGAACTGGCGACCTCAGTGTTCCCAGGTAGACGCTTTATCCACTGCGCCACCACAGGTCAGGCCTATGTTTTTAAGTAAAGACCAAATAATCTAAAGTTTATTCAAAAAGCTGGTATCAGCCAAATTTTCATCAATTTTAAAGAGAGAGATATGATTATTCTTTGCATTTGCCGACCGAGAGGTCTGGTAACAAAAATAGCCATTTTTATGTTGATTAACTATGTTGTACACCTGAAACTTATATAATATTGTATGTCAACTATAATTTAACAAATAGCCATTTGTTTTAGATTATAAAAGCAGATCTCAAGGCCCAGAGAAGTAGAGTTTTGGTGCAAAGGTAGACTTTAAAACAGGGAGAGAAAATGGTGGTATTGAAGGTGTTTATAAGATGAGTAAAACTGAAACCATCCCTGAAAGATAAGTGTACTATTGTAATTCAAGGCAGTGGTGGTCCCCATTACATTTGTCCTGCTAGATATATTTTCTTGGGCCAGAGAAGATTCACATAGTCTTAGATATGTGATACTCAGGCAATATAGTGAATGTGTTCTTTTGATCTCTATCAAGAAATAGAAGCTCTGGTGGGTAGGTTCAGTGGTAGAGTGTTGACTCAGCATGTGGATGTCCTGGGTTTGATTCCAGGTCAGGGCACACAGAAGAAGCAATCATCTGCTTCTCCACCTTCTCCTCTCCCTCTTCTCTCTTTCTCCCTCTTCCCCTGCTTCAACCGTGACTCAGATGTTTCGCGTGCATTGCCCCAAATGGGGGTTGCCAGGTGGATCCTGGTCAGGGTACATACAGGAATCTGTCTCTATATCTCCCCTCCTCTCACTTGGAAAAGAAGAAAAAAGGAAGAAATACAATAAGATGCAGTTACATTTAAATGGTATGGGTTGTAATATATACATATGTAGTTTTTCTTTTCAGGCTCAATCTAGAAATATATCTTCTAGCATAATTGAATTTGGACTGTCAAGACATTCCACAGAGCATCATATTGATCCACTACATTGGTGATATCATATAAGTGGAAATTCACTGTAAGCCTGGACAAGATGCATATATTCCACAGGGTAGAATGTATAAATTATTATTATAAAGGTTTCCACCATGACCATAAAGGGCCTAGTAATCTGAGCCATACTAGAATAATGGATTAACTATTGCATGTCTAACCTTTCACAATTAAAAATAAAATACAGTGCTTGGTAAGCCTCTGGACTTTGAAGTTATTACATCCTACCCTTGGGAAAGTAATCCCATCCCCATTTACTGAGAAGCATGCAAATCTTCCAGCTTTGAATGGGGCTGAAAGAAGAAAATAGATCATCTTCAGGTCCAGGTTGTGATAAAAGCAGTTCTGACACTTGAGTCATATGTTGTAGACTTTATACATGAAGGTATCTTTAATGGCAAACAATTTCGTAATAAGCTGTACTCTTAAGAATTACAACAGAGAACCTTGAAATTTGGAATCGAAACCACATCATCTGAAACTGCAGATCCCAGTATGTAACTGGGTTTGGGTAGGAACAGGACATCTGACCATGAGACCACAACTGCCCATCTTGTGTTAGGTATGTTATAGTACAAAATCACAAAATAAGGAAGGCCTAAAAACAGTGCATTTTAAGAAAGAAGCAATACATTCAGTATCAGTCCCGAAAAGCAAAATTAAGCTACACAGCAGATGACCCAAGACTACCATATTGTTGTTAATTGGTGAACTAGTATTTTTCCTTTGGCTCACTCACACTTATGGACATAGAAGGAGAGACCTCATATGATCATCTGACAGAGAAGGAAAAAGGCTGAGCATATATCCCAGAAGCCTCAGCTTAGTAAGTGGGCTTAAGCTTAAAATCAACTTTTGCTTATAACAATACTACTCTCAGAGATGGGCCAAAAAGATGGAAGTAATTGTAAAATTTCTCCAAAAGCAGAGAATCTTTTGATGGTGTACTTTGTCATCTAATTTGCACGGTAAGTGTATGTACAGACCCATGGGCAATAGTCAATAGTTTGGGACAATATGGTTGGGGAAGAAAAAAGTGGATAAACATATAGTCCTTTTATGTTACTTTAATGCCCATCAGAGAGCATTCACCAAGGAAGAGGCATTAAACAATGTAGATTTAATAATCACTTATTGACATTATTCGGTATATGTGCTGAGCCTTCCCTTTGATGCATGGTAAATTTAAGAACAGAATAGTTTTAGTGGCAGAGATGAAGCCATACATGGTCCCAACAACATAAAATCTTACTCAGTAAGGCTGATGAAGCTTCTCTAGTCAAATGTCCAATATAGTAGCTACTGAAAGCAACTGTGAGTTCCTGGTATGACACTGTACTTCATGGTAACTAGATAAGCACTTACTTATAGTAAGTTGCTATCCTTTAGCTTTTTGATTCTGGAATGGGACATGATCCAATTTGACTATAATTGATTTTATATATATATATATATATGCTTTCCTATCATGTCGTTAATGCTGCTTATTGGCTGAGACCTCAGCTAATGGTTGGACACCTACAAGTGGCCTCTTTATTTCTAATTAATGTCTCTGTTTTATTTGGACTTTTTCTCAGCATGATGACTAAGAGAACATACCCCAAAGGAACAAAGTGAGAATGCATAACATTTTTATACTGCCTCCTTGGGAACTTCATGGCATTATTTCACCCATATTCTGTTGGTTGAAGCAGCTACAAAGATCTAAACAACTGCAACATAAAGGGCAGACGAGGCACATACACACCACAGAACAATACACAAGGGAAGAGATATCGAGGTCACATTAAGAAGAGCACAAAGCATGGGTCACTTTGAGAAACATAATCTGCTACAAAAGATGCAAGTGTTTGCTGTAGAATTATATAAATATTGATATAATTAACAATTGGTGATTGGTCCATTTGAAAATATAGTAATTGATATCAAAGTTAAGTGAGCATTATCTATTTGGCTTTGAATAGTTAGATTTTCAGTGCAGGAAGGAGCCTTACAAATTATTTTTATTATATGAGAAAGTATTTTTTTATTAATTTTTGGGTCATAGAAGCAAAATTTATTATTTAAAGCTAGCCAGAAATGCACTATTTAGCATATATTTAATCACAATAGTTATTGCATGTTTATCATGTGTTAAGCAGTAACTACAAATCGTAAGGCATCCTGTTTTCCATTAAAAAAACCTTTTGTATTAAACACATTGCCAGTTTTGAGCATATTTTTTTGCTTTTTTCTAAAAAAAATTATTTCTCAGCTTACAAAATGTTGGGTGATGTTTGCCAATTTGATTATGATTAGGAAGCCCAACTCCACTAACTCGCCTTTTGGGGAATGGGCTGAGAGGAGGAATTTGACAAAATTCTTACTGTTATCGTTTCCCTAACAACATTGTTTTATGTTCTGAACTTAAAGTCACAGAATATCAATTTACAGTGACCAACAAATGCAACCTCCCTATAAATTAAAGAAAGTTAAAACCTTGTACAAGAGTATTATAGATGTCTAAGCACAATACACATTTATGTGTAAACAGTCATGTTATTGTCACAATAACATAAAAACTCCAAAAATCTTTTTGCCAATACCTTGAGGTTGCTATGTACTCATGATAATCATGATCATGAGTGTATTCATGATTCCCTTTCCTCACTGGCAGACCTAATAGTTTGGCAGAGAATTGCTCACTACTCACTAAATGGGTTTTACATCCTAGAGTGGAAGAAGAGAGGAGTGTAAGAAGTTCTGGCTGATGAAATGTGGGTGAAAATAACATAGATTGTTTCACTAAAGCACCTTATTTTCTTGTTTGATGTACCAATTCAGTGTATTACCAGGGCCCTTCAAGGTTTTACAGGACTTTGAAACATTCAGTAACAGTGAATGATACTAGTACAGTGGTTCTTAACCTTTTTTGAGGTACCAAACCCACCAGTTTCATATGCACATTCACCAAACCCTTCTTTAGTGATAAATAAAATATGATTTCTTTTTCCAAATTCAAGACACAGGTATATGCTTTTTTACTGGTGCACAAAATGAGCTGTGCATGAACATCACCTTGCTCAAAGAACAAAACCAACAAAGTGCATGAACTCACAACAAATTACGGTATTACTTTATTCTGGCCTCCTCAGCAGAGGCTTCTCTGAACCTCTGAGACCGACTCATCGAAACCCTAGGGTTTGATAGAACCCAGGTTAAGAATCACTGTACTAGTAGAAGGAACCTTGACCCTTGAATGTGGGAACACTCTTACTAAGGGTTGAGTATCTGCATTGAACTTGGTAGGGCAAGGATAAATTTACTCTCTGATGAGATCTGGGACATTGTATCAATTAGTCTACTTTGATCAGTAGAGCTTGTATTTTGGGAAAATAGGTAAAGTTTAAGGAGGTTTCTTATCTGCAGACTCAGTGCAGATAGCAGAACAAAATCACTAATTATATATAAAGAATATCAAAATTATAAAAAAATAAAATAAATAAAAAATGGTGGTAGACTTGATTTTTACACCTCAAGAGATCCCCTCCATTCCACCAGTTCATCCACGCATCATTTCTCCAGACATGGGTCCCTACCTCTTTCCTATGGGACAGGTATGATGATCACCCCATGGGTTTCCCAAATCTAGACTTGTTCCACCACCACAATCAATTGGTACCATCATCAATTGGGGAAACTCTTTTTTTTTTTTTTTTCATAGAGACAGAGAGAGAGTCAGAGAGAGGGATAGATAGGGACAGACAGACAGGAACGGAGAGAGATGAGAAGCATCAATCATCAGTTTTTCATTGCGACAGCGACACCTTGACCGTGGGGCTATGGCAGACCAAGTAACCCCTTGCTCAAGCTCAAACCAGATGAGTCCGCGCTCAAGCCGGTGACCTCCGGTCTCAAACTTGGGTCCTCCACATCCCATTCCGATGCTCTATCCACTGCACCACTGCCTGGTCAGGCAATTAGGGCAACTCTTATGCCTTGCATTGGATAATGAGGAAAGACTGTCCTAAATTTATACTGACCAGAATGGACCTGGATAATAGCTGGTTCTTCTGACTGCTCAGAGGGGCCAAATTACTCAGCCTGAAAGTGTAGCCAAGCCAATGCTTCATGACACGACCTTAACCAATGAAACACAGGATTTCAGATTTTCTCCTTCAATAAAAATTTAGAAATCCAAATATAAAAAACAGTTCACCTAACTCAACAAATTATTTACAATAAAACACCCATGTTTTCTTGCATATAAATAAGTTAATTTGGAGAAATAATACTAGCATTTAAAATCAATTTCTCAGTGAGTAAAAGAAAACTAACTCCTTGGAATAAGTGAGTCAAACACTTTGTAGCTAGAAATAATGTGAATAGTTTCAAGCTGAAGTGGACAGGTGCAATTTATTATTCTGGTATATATTTGACTTCTGTGCTTTTAAATTAGTACTGTAACTTTGAAACCACATTTTGACTTAACCCTGGAATGTTTAAAAAAGAAATCATGGCCTAGGAAAGTCATAATTATAGAGAAGCAGTTGTGTGTTAGGCAAATAAATAAAACACTAAAATATTCTTCTGTATTGATAAAAGTAAAGCATTTTAATTACTTAAATAAAATACAGTTAAATGATCATGAGTGTATTCATGATCTGTTTGTACATATTCAACCCCACAAAAGCTTTGGCTGATAAGTAATTCATCAAAACAATGTGTTCTAAACTTCAGATTAAATTATCAGTTTAGATGTTTGCTTTTGCTACTAGACTGATCAGCAGCATTTAAAAACATTGTACAGAATACCCTTAAATAGTAGAGCATCAGTAAAGATTAGTGAAACTTATTCAAGTATAGAAGATAACTATTTGAAGATGAAAATTAATTACTCAAAAAGGAAGTACTGTGTGAAATAACTTAAAGACTTGACAGTTTATTCATTACATCTCCAGCATTTATTTCATTTTGTGCTATAAAAATCTTTCAGAAAAAATATGCAGGGATACTGCACATAGAACAATGCATTTTAAATCATCACATAGTAATTCAAAAATATAATTTTATTTATTTGTAAAATAATTGTCATCAGTATAACATAAGCTCCATGTGAATAGGATCACTTAAGGACAAAGAATATTGAATTGCTGTAGAGCCATAAATTACAAATTCCAATCAGTTGACACATTCAACATAAAAAGAGGAAAATGCAAACTCGAGGTTCAAAATGTAAAGATATTGCCCCAAACCATTAAAAAACAGTTTGTGTGATATTTTCAAAGCTGTTTTGTAAAAAACCTGTTTGTTAAGTAGATGGTTTTGCTTCCCCTTTGAAGACAGTTCCCAGGGAGAGAAGAGGCTGCCCTTCTATTTGCTATGAAAATAAAAATACATTTATTTTACATTACTGCTTAGAGTTGTTCTATATCAGCACTAAAGCCATCAACTGAATGATTCTAAACTATTAGATATAAAGCTATATACTCTTTCTGGAGTATTCATCTCTGAGAACCATATCAATGGGATTTAGCAAGCAAGGGTCAACAGATTTGGAATTTTTCTGGTTGTGAGGTAATCAGAGAGGCTCTATGAGATGTTGGATATGATATCATTTTAGAAATATTTTCCCTGTGCTTGTTATTGAGTAACTTTATAGTCTAATTTTGGAAGAAATTATCACATACTACTTTCACTTATTTAATGTTGCGAGATTTTGTTATAGAGCATTTTGTACAGTGCTTTATGCCAGTGGGTGTGTGTGTTTGGTGAGGGAAGAAGAATAAGTTATAGACTTGGACAAGAAAGGGCAAGAATATCATGGAGAAAATGCCATGTGAGTCCAATTTACCCAGGCATTATAGAACGCTTTGATACCACTCAAGGCTCACACTTATCTTTTTCCTCTATACATCTGTCTCTTTCCTCTCCTGGTTCAAAATTCTATAACAAGCCCTGGATTGTCTGAATTCTCAGACATATATATTGCATTTTCAACCACAGTGTTCTCTCTTTCAAATCTCTGTATTAATCTACTCCTACTGGAATTTCTTCTAGCTTCTCTTGAACTTAAATTTTATTAACTCTTTCTACTTCATTTTTAGCCAACTGTTCCTTCCTCTTTAGATTACATCCTACCAAGCTTTGATTTCATAATCCAATCATTTAATGACTGTTGTAGCACTGCTCAATCTCTTTGGATTTTGCAATTCAAGAAGTCTGCCAAAACCCCAACCCAGTTCAAACCCAATAATCACTTTTACTTTGTTTGCACCTGTAAAACTAAACATAACATATTGTAACCAGTGTGAAGTTACCAACTTCAATCTTAACAAAATTCAGAAACGCTGACAATACCACACTGTTTTTTGCCTGATAGCCAAGAGCTCCCTCAGATTTATCTTGTTCTCCAAAAATAACAGTCTCCCTGATATCCCATTTCTTCTTGTGTTACTCATCCCATTGTATGTCAACACATCTATCTAATTATATAAGCCAGAAATGTATGTTTCACTCATGACTGCATTGTCTCCCTTATTTGACAATTCTAGTTAATAAAGAAGTTCAGTCAATTCTGGAGGATATATCCATCTAATTTTCTGCAACTCCACTGTTACCACCTGGTAAAGGCACCGCCGTGTTTTGTATAAATCTTCAAAAGCTACTTCTAACCCCACCTCTTGTTTCCAATCTTGCTTCTTGCCAAGGCATCCTACACATTGCTGCTTCAGTGACTTGAAAACACAGATTTGCTCATTATTCTCTTTTGCTTAAAGTACTTCAATAGTTTCTAATCCCATTTAGAAAAATGTCAGATCTCATAATGACTACAGGCACACTATCATGTGGCCATGCACACTTACACAGGATTGTTTCTTATTACTCTCTCCCCTTTTAAGTCTATATCTGGCAATAGCAAAATATTTTTATATACTTATATTTAACTTCTTGGACTATCTTACTATCTCTTGCTTCTGAACATTTTCTGTAGCTTCTCTTTGGCTAGACAGTGCTTTCTTCCTCTTTTTTGACTATATTGTATTACCCTTCAGATTCTCGAAGGTTTTCTTAAAGCATGTTGTCCTCTTACCATGAAACCAAACATGTTTGATTCTAAATTGAGCCTAGTAGCCACGCTCTTCACTAGGCTATGGGTTCTGGAAAAGGAACCCAGCCTCCCCTTCATTCAGTGGGTTCAGTGTTTGTAAACTGGGTCAACTGTGGTATTGATTGAGGAGCTGTGGCTCTGTTTTTAATATTCAAGCACTTGACCTAGAACTCTCCTGTTTATAGAGGTCACATAAGAATTTAGTAGGCTTATTATCTACTTCACTTCCAGGACCACCATGATTAACTAGCCAACGCCATGACTTTGCATAAGTCAGACTCTTTTGATCACTGCTTTGACTTGCAGCCCCTATTGTAACTGCACCCACCTTGTCTTTGGTGATGGAGTGCTGCCTCTTGGCCCTGGTCACTCTAGATTTAATATACTCCCATTGCATTTAGTTTTCCAGTTCAGGGGCCATAGTTCCCACTGCAAGGTTTGCTCTACAAGAAATAGTGGTTATAAAGCTTTTTACGAGTGCTGGGGCTCTCCATTGTATGTCAACACATCTATCTAATTATATAAGCCAGAAATGTATGTTTCACTCATGACTGCATTGTCTCCCTTATTTAACAATTCTAGTTAATAAAGAAGTTCAGTCAATTCTGGAGGACATATCCATATCCTCACAAACTGATGTCTGAGATAAGTCTTGACTTCCAGGATACTCATAGAAGTTTTTAGGAGATTTATGCAGCACTTCAGCTAGGAATTCAAATTCATGAGTTTATGTTCTTTCACCACTTTGTCTAGCAACATTAGAAACAACACATCAATGTCATTATATTCCTTAGTTTTCTAAAAATGTTTGAAAATATCATATACAGTGTAACATATCTACTTGTTGCTTATGAGTGGTTGATCAAGAGTATTCATTGTAGCCTGACCAGGCAGTGGCTCAGCGGATAGAGCATTGGACTGGGACATGGAGGATCCAGGTTCGAGACCGCGAGGTCGCTGGCTTGAGCTCAGGCTCATCGAGCTTGAGCAGAGGCTCACCAGCTTGAGCGAGAAGTCACTGGCTTGAGCATGGGATCATAGACATGACCTCATGGTCACTGGCTTGAAGCCTAGGCTCGCTGGCTTGAGCCCAAGGTCACTAGCTTTAAAATGGGTCACTTTCTCTCCTGTAGCTCCGTGGTCAAGGCACACATGAGGAAGCAATCAATGAACAACTAAGGTGCCGCAACCAACAATTGATGCTTCTCATCTCTCTCCCTTCCTATTTGTCTGTCCCTATGTGTCCCTCTATCTCTCTCTGTCCCTGTCACATAAAAAAAAGAGTATCGACTGTAGATATTTTGTATATACTTATAAACAAACAGCTCACACCATGTACTATCAGTACTCTTTACTAGCAGAAATATAGTCGTTAGCATGTTTAATCTAATCAGAGTCAGGGTTCTCCAGAGAAACACACACATGCAAACAGGATATAAACCTGTATATAGAAGGTTTATTACAAGAAATTGACTGACATAATTAGGCTGAGAAATTCAGTTTGCCACCTGCAAGAAAAGGGCCCAGAAAAGCTGGTGGTGTTCTAATTAAAGCACTTAGGCTTGAGACCCATTAGAGCTAATGTGTGAGTCTCAGTTCAACTACAAAGACCCAAGAAAAAAGATTGCTGATGTCCAAGGACAAGAGAAGATGGATATTTTAGTTCAACCAGAAAGAGTGAATGTGTTATATATAAATGTTTTGTTTTGCTTTTTACTAATCCCTGCACCTTCTTTCATCCAATTCCCTCACTCCCCTCCCTTCTGACAGCTGTTGGTCTGTTACTTCTGTTTCTATTTTGTTCATCAGATTATTTTGTTCATTAAATTCCACATGTAATTGAGACAATACGGTATTTGTCTTTCTTAGACTAGATAATTTCACTTGGCATAATGATCTTTAGGCCCATCCATGTTGCTGCAAAAGGTGAACTTTCCTTCTTTTTAAAGATCACATTTACTTAATTCATAAACGTGAACATTCTTTTAAGCATTGTTTATTTAGACTGCCATTTTATGCATATCAAGACTTGTTTTTTACACAAAGTACTGTGCTGTTTGCATTTTTGATGCAAGTTCTTTATTTGCAAAACTATTCCAGAATGTTTTTTGTTACAACTATTGTGTTATCAGGACATACTCTTACATGAAGCTTGATTTCCAAACCACACTGGTTAATCAGTCATAGTTTTATATAGAGTTTAGATATAGTCATTTTAAGTCAAAAATGAAAAAAAAAAGCCATCTATCAGCATCATGTTGAAAATGGTATACACTAAAAGAATTGTCATTCTTAGCAATGTCATGTAATTAATATATTAGCAATTAAAAACACTGATTACTTTAATTATTCCATGAGTTGATCTTTGATATTTTTACCTAGTCTCTGAAGACACAATATTATTTGAAAGTGGTATTTGATTGACCTCACACAACAGATTCTTCAAAGTACATATCATTTTATCAAGCAAATGTCTTTAATACCATATTTCATTGATGTGTCTGCAATTGTATGTTTTATTTTGTCTTAGCAAACCAATGTATTATTTTACTAAAAGCCCACATAGTGCCAATATTTACACATAAAATGTTGAACAACATCTTTTGTCAACTTTTTAAATCAATGGTCTTTTTTACAAAGAACAATGTGATTTTGAAAATATTTATTTATATGTTTTATGTAAATGCCACTTAAGTTTTAATTATTTTATTCCTTTATTATTCAATATAGCTCCACAAATTATGTACTAAAGTTTTAGCACAAGACCATTAACTACGGTTAAAAACTGATCCAGGGTGATATCAGAGAAATGGCAACATGAGAGATTTTCCCAATCTCTCCCCTTGAAATTTCAACAAATTTAACAACTAAACATAGAGAAGAAAAAAAAAGACATTAGGAGTACCCAAAATTTACACACACCAGACAGAGGTATGATTGAGTGAAAAGTGGCTGAATATATAAGATAGGGGATAGGGCATTTCACTTTTTGTACTGATCTGAGGTATGGGCACTTTTGGAGCTGGGTGAAGAGGAGAGACTGAGCTAGTGGAGATGGGGCAGAGATAGGGCAGGCACCCAAACAAAGGAAAGAACACGCTGGCTTTGCCTGAGATCATGGACACTGGGTGCGCACATGAGTTGTGGGATACACCTAAAATGATCAGCACTGGGTGACTGTGTGGGCCAGCATCAGCATCTTTGTGTATTGCCAGTAGCATTAGCGGCTCCACCTGACATCACAAGCATGGGGAGCGAGCAGGCATGGGGGCAGGCTTAGGTGCTTTGCCTGAGATTAACAGTGCTGGGCACCTGCTTAAGCACCAGCATTTTAGGGCACTCCAAGCTCCATGATACCCAACACTGGGCATCAGCGGGAGCACCAGAATCTTTGGGCATTAATGGCTCCATGATCTCCAGTGCCGGGTGTGCATAAAGGCCAAGGCCCTTGGCCTGAGAATGCCAGGCTAGGTGCCTGAACGACAGCTGCAACCATCTGTGTGCAGTCATGGGAGACAGACACACATGTGGCTTATTGCAGGACATTAAGCAGTGCAAATGGGAAAATCCCATAGAGATTAAAACTGTGGCACACTGAAGCATGCTAGATAAGCCTGCTGGCCCATAGCATTTTGCCTGTGTGTAACAAAAAGGGACTTGGTCCTTAGACTGAGTTCTGCCCTGCTTGCTCATGCAGGTGGCTCTGTGCTTTGAACAGATCTGGAGGGGGGGATCTGTCTGTACATAGATTCCACTGCTGTGAGCAGAGTAGCTGAGGTGGGTCCCACAGCTAAGTCTCCAGGCTGCTAGCTTCAGTGGAAGGGACTTGCGGAGAAGCACCTGGAAAACTGACACTCCCATTACAAGAGCCAGATAATTGCAAAGCCCTAACAAGTCCCACCTACCAACAGGACTGAGGCCCAGCCTATCTCTCCCTAAGAGCTGCACAGAGGGAAAACTTGTAGTACATTTCTACCTGCTGTAAAAAAGGAAGAAGCTACTTCTCAAAACCAGAAAAAAATGACAATTTTTTATTTAACATTTTTTGTCATTATTGTCATATTTACATCTTTCCTTTTTATTTTATAGTAATTTTCCTTTTGAACTACATTATCCACAGTTGTTACATTTTTTATTCTTGTTTTTTGTGAGAGTTTCATTTCAGAAATCTTAGTTCTGCTTTTTTCTTACTTTTTTTTCTTCCTCTTTGTTTCATATTTTATTTTTTGTACTTTCTTTCTCTTTATTCTCCTTCTTGTTTCTTCTCCTTTATCTTTTTTCTTCTTTATTCTATTTTTTATTTTTTAGCTGTCATCCAATTGTCATTTATCCTCAAATTATTATATTTTAGACTCACATTTTTCCTTGTGACATTTCACTTGGTTTTGACTTCATTTTTTTCTCTGTTTTGTCATCTCTCCTCAGTTCCTACTCCTTGTTCTCTTTAGTTTTTGTTCCACTTATTATTATAGAATTTTCATTTTATCACTGTATTTTTTCAACTTTTATTTTACTTTCTTAATTATCTCCTATTAGTGTTATTAACAATACCACTCTCAAATACCATTAAAGAGAGAAAAATCACATATCATGCAAACAAAAGACAGGAAAATAGCTCAGAAAGATGATAAAAAATCTCTAGAAAAAAATTTCAATTATGTGAAAACCTTGGAGTTAAATGATGGGGATTTCAAAATTGAAGTCTGAAAAATATTCAAGTGAAATACAAGAAAGCTCTAAAAAGCAATCTAGTGAGCTCAAAAAACAATTTAATGAACAAAAATAATACCTCATCAAGAAAATTGAAACTATTATGAAAAACAAACAGAAATAAAAAACTCAATAAATGAGCTGAAAAATGAGATGAAAAGCTTAGCTAATAGAATAGGCCAGATAGAAAAAAAAATAGTGACATAGAAGACAGGAAACTAGAGATACTATAGATAGAAGAAGAGAGAGACTCATAAATTTAAAAAAAAATGAGAAAGCCCTACGAGAACTGTCAGATTCCACCAGAAAGAGCAATATAAGAATAATGGATATATCAGAAGGAGAAGAAAGAGAAAAGGAAATGAAAAACATATTCAAACAAATAATCAACGAGAATTTAACAAGCCTGAGAAAATAATCATATCCTCGAATCCAAAAAGTAAACAGAAGACCAAGTTACCTTAACCCAAACAGAACTACTGTAAGACACATCATAATGAAAATATCACAAATCAATGACAAAGAAAAAATCCTCAAGGCAGTCAGGGAAAAGAAGACTACAAAATATAAAGGAATTTCCATTAGGTTATTATCAGATTTCTCAACAGAAATTTTGCAAGCCAGAAGAGAGTGGACACCAGTATTTAAAGTACTAAAAGAGAGAAACTTCTAGCCAACAATACTATATCCATCAAAACATTTCTTCAAATATAAAGGGGAAATAAAAACATTCACAGATATAAAGAAGGTAAGAGAATTTATCACCAGAAAACCATCACTTTAGGAAATATTAAGGGGGTTATCTGACCAGATACAAAGAACAAAACAAAACAAAATTATAAGTAAAAGCTCCAACAAGGACACAATAAAAACAAAAATAATCTGTGACAACAAAAACAAAAAAGGGGAGAAGACAAAAATTAGCAGTAACAAAGGAGGATGAAGTGCAGAAGCACTCATGAGATAATGGACTACAATGAATATGATATACATCCTTTTAATTACCTAATGGTAACTACTTCTGAAACACATGGCTTAAAAAAAGAAGAAACAAAGGAAAGAAGTATGGAATACAACCAAATAAAGACAAATGACAAAAACAAAAAAAATAAGGAGAATAACCAAGCAAAATATATAGCTATTAGAAAGCATTACATAAAATGGCAATAGGAAACTCTCAAGTGTCAATAATTACATTAAATGTAAATGAATTTAACTAACCAATAAAAAGACACAGAGTAGCATAATGGATCAAAGAAGAAAATATAATTGTATGCTGCCTTCAAGTAACACATCTAAGCTACAAGGATAAAAATAGACTCAAAGTGAAAAGCTGGAAAACAATTCTCCAAGCAAATAATATCCAAAGAAAAGCAGGTATAGCCATACTCATATCTAAAAATGCTGATTACAAGACAACAAAGGTAATCAGAGACAAAGATGGTCATTTCATAATAATAAAAGGGACATTGAATCAAGAAATAATAACACTTCTTAATATATGTGCACCAAATCAAGGAGCACCAAGTTATATAAGACATCTACTAACTGATCAAAAATAAAAACCAACAAAAATACAATCAGACTTGGAGACCTCAATACACCACTGATGGCTTTAGATCATTAATCCAAACAGAAAACTAATAAGGCAATATTGGCCTTAAATGAAACACTAGAACTATTGGATATGATAGACATCTACAGGAAATTTTATCCCAAAACATCAGAGTATACATTTTTCTCCAGTGTACATGGTACATTCTCAAGAATTGATCATATGTTGAAACACAAAGCTAACATCAACAAATTCAGAAAGACTTAAATTATACCAAGCATATTCTCTGACCACAAAGCTTTAAAACTAGAATTCAACTTCATAAAAGAAGTAAACAAACCCACAAAAATGTGAAAATTAAACAACATACTAAACATAAATTAAACAAACTGGGTCAAAGAAGAAATAAAAGCAGAGATCAAAAGATACATACAGACAAAAAAAATGATAACACGACATATCAGAATCTCTGAGATGCAGCAAAAGTAAAATAAGAGAAAAGTTTATATCATGACAGGTTTATATAAATAAACAAGAGAGAGCCCAAGTAAACAACTTAACATCACATCTTAAGGAACTAGAAAAAGAAGAGTAAAAGCAACCCAAAACTACCAGAAGAAAGGAAATAATAAAAATTAGAGCAGAAATAATTGAAATAAAGAAAATAAAAACTATAGAAAGAGTCAATAAAACAAGGAGCTGGTTCTTTGAAAAGATCAATAAAATTGACAAACCCTTGTCAAGACTCACTAACAAAAGAAGAGAAAGAACTCATATAAACAAAATCCAAAATGAAAGAGGAGAAATCACCACAGATATTATAGATTTACAATGAATTATTATAGAATACTATGAAAAACTATATGCCACTAAATTTAACAATCTAGAAGAAATGGATAAACTTCTAGAACAATATAATCTTCCTAGACTGAATCACGAAGAAGCAGAGAGCCTAAACAGACCCATAAGCAGGGAGGAAATAGAAACAACTATCAAAAACCTCCTAAAAAATAAAAGTCCAGGGCCAGGTGACTATACTAGTGAATTTTATGAAACATTCAAGGAATATTTGGTTTTTATTTTACTCACAGTCTTCTGAAAAATGGAAGAAGAAGCAATACTTCCAAACACATTTTAGGAGACCAACATAATCCTCATACCAAAACCTGACAAGGACAACACAAAAAAAGAAAACTACAGACCAATATCTCTAATGAATACAGATGCAAAAATCCTAAACAGAATATTAGCAAATTGAATAAAAAAAATACTAGCAAACTGAATACAACACATTAAAAAATAATTCAATATGATCAAGTGGGATTCATTCCAGAATCACAAGGATGGTTTAACATACTTAAAACAGTTAACTTAATACACTATATCAACAAAACAAAGAACAAAAACCATATGATCTTATCAATAGATGCAGAAAAGGTATTCAGTAAAATACAACATTTTATGTTTAAAACATGCAGCAAAGTGGGTATAGAAAGAAAATATCTCAACATATTAAAGGCTATTTATGACAAACCATCAGCTAACATCATATTAAATGGCATAAAACTGAAGACTTTTTCTTTAAAATCAGGAACAAGATAAGGCTGCCCACTCTCTCTACTCCTATTGAATGTAATGCTGGAAGTTCTAGCCAGAGCAATCAGACAAGAGAAAGAAATAAAAAGCATTCATATTGGGAAAGAAGAAGTAAAGGTTGCAGCTGATATGATTCTATCCATCGAAAACCCCAAAGACTCCACAAAAAGGCTATTAAAAACAATAAACCATAAAGTAAGGTTGCAGGATACAAATTTAACGTACAAAAGTTAATTGATTTGTTATATGCCAACACTGAAACTTCAGAAAATAAAACTAAAAAATGATCCCTTTTATGGTTCCAACAACAACAACAAAATACCTAGAAATAAACATAAAGCATGTAAAGGACCTATATAATAAAAACTTCAAAGTATTGTTAAAGGAAATTAAAAAAGACACAATAAAATTTAAAAATTCTTTGCTCTTGGATAGGAAAAATAAATATAGTTAAAATGACCATGTTACCCAAAGCAATATACAAATTTAATGCAATTCCTATCAAGATTTCAATGTCATTTTTTAAAGAAATGGAACAAAAAATTCATCAGATTTATACAGAACAATAAAAAACCCCAAATAGCCGAAGTAGTCCTAAAGAAAAAAAAAATGAAGCTGGGGTAATTACAATACCTGATTTCAAACTATACTACAGAGCCATGATAATCAAAACAGCATGGTATTGGCAGAAAAATAGACACTCAAACCAATGGGACAGAATAGAAAGCCCAGAAATAAAACCACATATATATGGTCAAATCATCTTTGATAAAGGAGCCAAAACACACAAGGCAGAAAAAAAAACCTTCTTCAATAAATGGTGGGGGGGAAATTGGAAAGTCACATGCGAAAGAATGAAACTCTAAACTCATACACCTTATCCATAGTGAATATTTTATGAATTTGACTTCAAAGGCAAAGGTAGTAAAGGCAAAGATAAATGAATAGGACTACATCAGACTAAAAAACTGACAATGAAACAAACAGACATCCAACTAAATGTGGGATGATATTTTCAAACAACAACTCAGCTAAGGGCCTAATATCCGAAATATATAAAGAACTCACAAAACTCAACAAAAAACAAGCAAACAATCCAATAACAAAATGGGGAGAGGACATGAACAGACACTTCTCCCAGGAAGAAATACAAATGGCCAATAGATATATGAAAAGATGCTCATCTTCACTAGCTATTAGAGAAATGCATTTCAAAACTATAATGAGATACCACCTCACACCTGTTAGACTAGCTATCATCAACAAGACAGGTAACAAGTGTTGGAGAGGCTGTGGAGAAAAAGGAACCCTCATCCACTATTGGTGGGAATGTAAAGTAGTACAACCATTATGAAAGAAAGTATGGTGGTTCCTCAAAAACTTAAGAATAGAACTACTATATGACCCAGCAATTCGTCTACTGGTTATGTACCCCCAAAACTCAAAATCATTGGTACATAAATACACATGCAGCCCCATGTTCATCACAGCATTGTTCATAGTGGCAAAGACATGAAAACAACCAAAAAGCCCTACCATAGAAGATTGGATAAAGAAGATGTGGTACATATACACTATGGAATACTATTCAGCCATAAGAAATGATGACATAGGATCATTTATGACAATATAGTTGAAACTTGATAACATTTTACTGAGTGAAATAATTAAATCAGAAAAAAATTAAGAATTGTATGATTTCATACATAGATGGAACACAAAATTGATACTTGCGGACATAGACAAGAGTGCTGTGGTATCCAAGGAGAGGAGAAGAGAGGGGTGTGATGGGGTTTGGGAGGAGAGAGGCATAAAGAAAACCAAATTGAGGGTAATGGAGGACTATCTGACTTTGGGTGATGGGTATACAACATAATGGAATGTCAAAATGATCTGGAGATGTTTTTCTAAATCTATGTGCTATAGTTGACCAATGTCACCTTGTTAATGTTGATTGTCTTAATAAAACGATTAAAACAAAAAATAATGAAACTGATCTAATATACTAGAAATTATACTTCTGAGCAAAATGAGATCTTCATAATGACTGCTTTTGGCATCACTTGGTGTAGAACTACTATAGCATTTACAGATGAAGGGTTAGGTTTCTAGTTGTTATTGTAGCATATTTTAGGAACTCAATAAATATTTTTTATAAACTAATGAATGAAGCTCAATGCTTAAGAGGTATTGAGGTAAATTAGAAGCAAAGATAAATAATGCAAATTAAATTGCTTTAAGATAACATAATGTTAAACTATAATTTGAAAACCAGGTGTCATCAAAATATTAATGTTTCTAAATATAAGAAATTATAAAAACATACAAAGATTACATTTTCTCAAAATTTTACATGTACTTGGGTCACAGCACACAAATTAATCTTAAAATGCCTCATGTTGCAATGTGGTCCTAATAATTTTATTTATTGATTTTTTTAGATTGAGGGGAAGGGTGAGAGAGAGAGACAGAAACATTGTTCTGCTCTGTATGTGCCCTGACTAGGGATTGAACTGGCAACCTCTGTGTATCTGGACAATGTTCTAACCAGCTGAGGTATCCAGCCAGGGTTATCATGCTCTGTGTTTTTATACCCTAGTCAGAAATAATCTCATTGACCACAAACCTGCATGATTTGGAAACGTCAAATTGCTGCAAACATTTTTGATCCTCAGTGTTGCTACTCTTCCCCAAACTAGTAACAAAGAGTTTTGCACTGGCTCCAGTCCATGAGATTAAACTTTGAGTACCCAAGTCTAGAAGACAAAAGAAACATTCAAATGATGATGATGATTTTGACACAAATGTATATAATTAAAGATTTTTATATGGCTCTTAAAAAATACGGGTGATATGAACATATAAAATAGAAACCTTGCCTGACCAGGTGGTGGCGCAGTGGATAGAGTGTCAGACTGGGATGCGGAGGACGCATGTTTGAGACCCCGAGCTCACCAGCTTGAGCGCAGGCCCATCTGCATTGAGCTAAAGCTCGCCAGGTTGGACCCAAGATCCTTGGCTCCAGGAGGGGTTGCTCAGTCCGCTGAAGGCCCGCGGTCAAGGCACATGTGAGAAATCAACCAATGAACAACTAAGGTGTCGCAACGGCAACAAAAAAACTAATGATTGAAGCTTCTCACATCTCTCCATTCCTGTCTGTCTGTCTCTATCTATCCCTCTCTCTGACTCTCTCTGTCCCTGTAAAAAATAAAAAAAAATTAAAAGAAGGAATCTTCCTCTGACCAGGTGGTGGCGCAGTGGATGCAACATTGAACTGGGTTGCAGAGGACCCCAAGGTCACCACCTTGAGCGTGGGCTCATCTGGCTTGAGCAAAAAGCTCACCAGCTTGGACCCAAGGTCACTGGCTTGAGCAAGGGGTTTCTTGGTCTGCTGAAGGCCCGCGGTCAGGGCACATGTGAGAAAGCAATCAATGAACAACTATGGTGTCGCAACAAAAAACTGATGATTGACGCTTCTCATCTCTCTCCATTCCTGTCTGTCTGTCACTGTCTATCCCTCTCTCTGACTCTGTGTTCCTGTAAAAAAAAAAAAAAAAAAAAGAAAGGAAGAAAAAAGGAACCTTCTTTATGTCAAAGGGCCAGGAAAGTATTTACCAAGAATGATTGAATGAAGAAGGAAAGCTTTCTGGGTAGAAAATTAAGCAACATCAAATTGCACAGAATCTAGGAGTTTAAGAGAAACCAGAGTGGGTGTAGGCTGTGAGATAGCAGAAAAGTTTAGGAAATAGGCAGGTTGAAGACAGAAAGCCAAGAGCCTGCAGAGCACAGAGCACAGTCTAAGGTGATGATATCTGAATTTTTCCAAAAGGCTATAAGAAGCCATTAAAAGAGCTCTGGTACATATATACTATGGAATACTACTCAGCCGTAAGAAATGATGACATCAGATCATTTACAACAAAATGGATGGACCTTGATAACATTATACGGAATGAAATAAGTAAAAGAGAAAAAAACTGAGAACAGCATGATTTCATACATAGCTGGGACATAAAAGTGAGACTATGAGACATGGACAAGAGTTTGGTGGTTACTGGGTGGGGGGAGGTAGGAGAGTATGGGAGAGGGGGGAGGGGGAGGGGCACAAAGAAAACCAGATAGAAGGTGACAGAGGACTATTTGACTTTGGGTGATGGGTATGCAACATAACTGAATGGTAAGATAACCTGGAGATGTTTTCTTTGAACATATGTATCCTGATTTATTAATGTCACCCCATTAAAATTAATTTTAAAAAATGATTTAAAAAAAGAGCATTGGTTGTAGTGGGGGGACATGGCATAGTCATATTTGCAGCTCATGAGCCAGATTGGAAACAACTCTGTTGAAAACCTGGGTGTAGAGCACAGAGGTGAGAAAGAGGCCAAAGATGAGGTCTTTTTATTGTTGACAATTTGTTTGCTCTGTTTGTGTGTTTCTAGTTGTTATTGTAACATATTTTAGGAACTCAATAAATATATTTTAATAAACTAATGAATGAATTTCTTTTTACACTCTATAAAATTGTAACGTTATTCTTTCCTTCCTTCTACTACCTCTGGGCCTTACTTGCTGTTCTTTTTCTAGTTCTTTTAGATAAAGGGTTAGGTTGATTATTTGAGCATTTTCAAGCTTCTTAAGGAATGCATGTAGTGCTAGGAACTTCCCTCTCAGGACTGCTTTTGTTGTGTCTCATAAATTTTGAGTTGTTGTATGTTCATTATCATTCGCTTCTAGGAATTTTTAAATTTCTTCTTTGATTTCATTGTTAACACATTCATTATTTAATAACATGCTATTTAGTTTCCATGTGTTTGAGTATTTTTCAGTATTTCTCTTGTGATTGATTTCTAGTTTCATGACATTGTGATCAGAGAAAATGCTTGATATAATTTCAATCTTCTTAAATTTGTTGAGACTGCTATTGTATCCTAACATGTGGTCTATCCTAGAGAATGTACCATGAGCACTTGAAAAGAATGTATCTTTTGCTGCTTTAGGGTGAAGGGTTCTAAAGATATCTATTAAATAGAGTTGATCTAATATGTCCTTTAAGTCTGCTGTTTCTTTGTTAATTTTCTGTCTTGAGGATCTATCTGGTGACGTTAGTGGTGTATTGAAATCTCCTATTATTATAGTATTGCTGTTGATCTCGCCTTTTATATCCATCAAAGTCTGCTTTATATATCTAGGTACTTCTATATTAGGTGCGTAGATATTTATGATGGTTATATCTTCCTGTAGGATTGCTTCCTTTATCATTATGTAGTGACCTTCTTTATCTCTTACTATAGCCTTGGTATTAAAGCCCATTTTTTCTGATATAAATATTGCTACCCCAGCTTTATTTTCATTTCCATTAGCATGAAATATTTTTTTCCATCCTTTTACCTTCAGTCTATGTGTATCTTTTGTTTTAAGCTGTGTCTCTTGTAGACAGCATATGTATGGGTCCTGTTTCTTTATCCACACGGCTACCCTATGTCTGTTGATTGGATCATTTAATTCATTTACATTTAAGGTTATTATTGATATGTAGTTGTTTATTGCCATTTTATTCTTTTTTTTTTTTTTTACCGGGACAGAGAGAGAGTCAGAGAGAGTGATAGATAGGGACAGACAGACAGGAACGAAGAGAGATGAGCAGCATCAATCATTAGTTTTTCATTGTGCCGTTGCAACACTTTAGTTGTTCATTGATTGCTTTCTCACATGTGCCTTGCCCGCAGTCCTTCAGAAGATCGAGCAACCCCTTGCGGGAGCCAGTGACATTGGGTCTAAGCTGGTGAGCTTTTGATCAAGCCAGAGGTTACGCACTCAAGCTGGTAACTTCAGGGTCTCGAACCTGGGTTTTTTGCATCCCAGTTGGATGCTCTATCCACTACACCACTACCTGGTCAGGCACCATTTTATATTTTAAAGGTGTATTTCACTTTGCAATATTCTTTTCCAACTTTGATCTGTTTACAGAGGCTCCTTAACATTTCCTGCAGTATTGGTTTGGTTGTAATAAATTTCTTGAGGTTTTTTGTTGTTGTTGTTGTTGTTTTTGTCTGGGAAGCTTTTTATTTCTCCTTCAATTTTAAATGATAGCCTCGCTTGATAAATTATTCTTGGTTGTAGGCTCTTCTTCTGCATTACTTGAATATTTCTTGCGATTCCCTTCTGGCCTCAAGTGTTTCTGTTGAGAAGTAGGATGTCATCCTTATGGGGACTCTTTTGTAGGTGATTGCCTTTTATTCTCTAGCAGCTTTTAATATTTTCTCTTTATCACTTAGCTTTGGTATTTTAATTATGATGTGTCTTGGTGTAGGTTTTTTGGATTTCTCTTTAATGAAGTTCTCTGTGTTTCTTGAACTTGTGGGAGCCTTCCCTGCATCAATTTAGGGAAGTTTTCAGCTATGATTTGATTGAATAAAGTTTCTATCCCTTGTTCTTTCCTTTCTTCTTCAGGAACCCCTATGATGCAGATGTTATTTCTCTTCATGTTGTCACAAGAGCTCTCTTAGAGTTTCCTCAGACTTTTTGAGTCTCTTTTCTTTTTTCTGCTCTGCTTCCATGCCTCTGTTCATTTTGTCCTCCAACTCGCTGATTCGATTCTCAGCTTCATCCATTCTGCTTTTAATTTCTTCGGTTGTTCTCTTCATTTCTGATAGTGTATTTGTCATCTCTGTCTGATTATTTTTTAATATTTCAGTGTTCTTTTTTATACTTGCTATCTCTTTATTTAGGTGTTCATAATGACTATTTATTGTTGTTCTAAGATCCCTAAGCATCCTAACAGATATTATTTTAAACTCTGCATCCAGTAGTTTGGTTATTTCCATATCACTCAGTTCATTTTCTGCAGGTTTCTCTTGTGGTTTCATTTGGATTGCACTTCTCTGTCTTCACATTATGTCTGTGTGTTTGGGTGTGTTGTTTTTAGAGCTAGTTGAATGTGGGATTGGTGTTGTCTGCCTCCAATTTTCAGTTGTGTTATTTTTAGATCTTCTTGGGTTGGCATCAGCTGTTATTTGTAATCCACTGTGGATTTGGTTTTTCCAGTAGAGCCACTTTAAGTCTTGATTTGTTTGTTTTCTTCTCTTGGTGGTAGTCTTGTTTACTGATCTCAGCAGGGGGCTTATTTGAAACTGTACCAGGAATGCGGTGGATGTAACCTGAGACTCCAAAGGCCTGATCTACCAGTTACTCTCTTCAAGGATGTGGTGCTTCTTGAGCTTCAGTAGAGGAAGTGTATCTCAGATCTCCATGGAGACCTGAGTTACTACCCCTCTCCCCCACTTCTTGTTTTCAGCTGTGTCTTGTTGTGCTGATTGGAGCTGGAGAGATATCTTGAGATGGTTGATCTGGAACCACTTTCGTCTTGTGTTATGTGAAAGGATCAACCTCTCCCCCAGCTATGGTTGCCTCCAGCACTGGATGAGTGAGCTTCTCAGGTCATCTCATGCATTCCTCTGCTGTCACCGTCTGTCTTTCTCTCCCCCCTTTCCTTCTGGAAGACAGGTCAGCCCCCTCAGCACACCTAGTTCCTAGGTTCCCAGGCAAGTGGCTGTGAGTGATATTTTCTATCTTTCCCTTGGAATGAGAGTCCTTCTGGGGTTATCACCCTCCCTATGTTCCTGTAAGTAGGGGAGACCCACCGCTCCTCAGCATTCTTATGTGGCTTCTTCTTTGCTCATTGGTTTTTGAGAGCTGTCCTTGTAGTCCAGAGTTGGTTTTTCATGCTGATTGTTCCTAAATTACTTTGTAATCCAGTTTGGTGGTGTGAGCTGGGAGTCTGTGCATCTGCCTACTCCACTGCCATCTTCAGGCCCCTGTAACATTATTCTTAACACAGTATTTTCTAATAGTAATAAGAACATAGAGTATATCAATAATTTATAGTATTGCTGAACGAGTGTGAAAGTGATTATATTAACTAAAATTATAAAACAAAGTTCTGATGGTGATGTCCATCTTCAAGTCACTTTAAAAATCACTAGCAGTGTGATAACATTATTGTTGTTATTTAAAAAGTGAGTCAGATTTTCTCAGATATTTATAGTATGACTTAGTAGATAAAATATATAAGAAAATATCTGTGCTAGATTGTTTTATTGCAGATACTCACTGTTCCTTTCCTGTAAAGGAATTATATATTGCTATTTATCATCATAGAGTTTAAGGGTCTCATTAGGGAACTACAATATATTCCTTACTCTATTGACATTGAACTTGGCCATGTGATGTACTTTGACCAATGAAATATGACTGGACATGATGGATACTGCATTTTAGAGGAGCTCTTTAAGAGGTACTAATGTATTTTTCCAGTTGACTTGTTTCTGTTTTCTGTCTGGGTCCCAGAATGGAAATATATGGATAAAGGTTGTAGCTGACCTCAGCTGACATGTAGCTTGAACAAGATTAAGTGTTGCTTTACTGTCGCAAACCACTGAGATTTTATGATTGGTTGTTCCCTCAGTTCTACTGTTACAATTTGGCTAAATTTACTCTGTATGGCAGGGACCTCATCACTATGTACAGCTGAGTTTTCAGTGCTTGCACAAGACTAACATGTAGTTAGAAATCAATAAACAGTTATGAGTGAGTTAATAAAATGGAGACTTAAAAGAGTTAAATAAGAATCACTTTTAAGACAATGCACATTTTAAAGGTCAAAATTAAAAGAAATAAAAAAAAAAGTTAGATGAATTATTGGTCACATTTAAAAAAGCCAGGAATAGCAACTCAGTCATTTTTATACAGTGCAAAGGAATGAACAGTTGTAGATTTTTAATTATTTCTCAGCTCACTCCAATTTGTCTTCTCCCTCTACGAGTCTCCCAGATGTTCTTCCAATGAAAATATTTAAGGTTTCATCTTTCATGACATTTCATCGTCTTTCAAAAATGTGGACCAACCAGAGATGTCTGCAACACCTTTTTGCTTCTGAAACACCACACTCCAGTAGTTTCCTATTCACTTCCCTGTTCTTTTCAGGAGTTAAGTGTTGACATTACAGCTCTTAAGCGCTCTCTTTTTACATTCCATACTTACTTCCTGGCTAATTTCATCCATAACTGCAGCTTCAGTTACCACATAATAGGAGATAACTGACACAGTGTTGTCTCTCATGTTCTCTGGGCTGGGCTTCATTTCTCTGTATGACCAGTTCTGTCTTTCACATCTGCCATTAAATTTTCCCAGAACAGGGAGCAAAGTCAAAGATTTAAAATGCTTCTGAGAAGTTTCATAATATGGAAACCAAAACATTCCCATAAATTTAGCTACCTACCATTAGCAAGAGTTGTTTTGATAAAATAATAGAGGTTAAATCCAAATAGAAGTAAGATGAGCAATTAACCTTTAATTAGGTAATTGAGTGAGTGTACATGCACAAACTTTGTAAAGTTTGTGATGGAATAAAGAGACAGGTAAATAGCTTCCAGAGAAAGTGAAAATTGCTTTCCTCTGGTCATGTAAAACTTTTGTTTTCAACTTTATTTATTTTTAGACTTGTGTTTTTCAAACTGTGTGATTTTGGTTATTACTTAATGTCTTCTGTTTCAGTTTCTTTTTAATTGCAGGCTAAAAGGGGATTTCTCCTAATCTCCAATGTGTCTTATTTTTGTCAGTGGCCACCATCCATGGGAATGTGGAAATCACTATTTTGAGTGGCCAGTTCCAGAGGTTGAAAGTTCAAGATCAGGGTGCCAGCAAAGTCACGTGAAAACCTTTTTTCAAGTCATAGACTTCTCATTGTGTTCTCACACGGTAGGAGAGTTTTTCGTGTCAACTTGACTAGTCTATGGTAACCAGTTGTTCAGGCATTTATAAAAGGAAGAGCACAAAAGGTCTAGAACCCTACCCAGGAGCTTATCCACAGTCTGGAGTCTATCTCTTTGATAGAAGATCTACACCTTCTTTGAAAAGCTTTTCAAATGATTAAGCTAGATTTCTTCCCCTGCAGTAATAATCTCCTTAATTTAACCTTGTTGATTATAAACTTTAATTAATCAGCAAAATTCTTTCATAGAAGAATGGAATAACTGGAAAGAGCTATATTTGTTCTGAGAAACAGCTGCTGCTTGCTTTCCATTCTTCACCTCTCATATGAGTCAACTCATTGTAGTCCAACTTATACAGCAGAATACTAGAAAGAGAATTCTGGCCCAATTGCTATATCATCAAGACTTTATAGGGACAAGGAAGAGAAGCAGAGATGCTGTAAAGCCAGTAGTCAAGGCCACCATCAGAGCTGCCTGGCCAATGCAGGTTCACATTTTATTCGGACAGTCGGTAAAGAAACAACGGAGCCAAGAACTGGTGAGCCATCAGCTTTAATCCTAGCTTGCACCCGGCAGGCAAGTAAAAACACGTGGGGCTCGAAAACCCACTCATTCAGTGCTCACAAAGCTACTGACTTATCCAAGTTTCCTAGAATCAAAGGTTTCTAGCTCACCAGATTTATTCACCTCTGTTTCCCATCTCCTTCTCACTGCACAAACTGGCTTCTCCCTCATCACTCCACCATCTTGGCCGCTTCTCCTGGCCTCCTCCATGTGGCCTTACTCTGCTCTCCTCTCTAATGCTAATTTCAGGAACTGAGAGAGCAAGGTATAAAGTCTGCCCCACTTTATACTGTAGAAATCCAAATTAATCCAATCCACAAACAAGAAAGTCTCTGATACAAAGTCACTTATCTGAGGCATAATGGGAGGATTCCTCATGAGAGTGCACCTCCCCACATCATCCAATCAGTCAAGGGTGTGGGGAAAAGCTTACTCTTAAAACTAAGCCTTAGGCTATAATGACCCGGCCTGCCCACAGCCTGTCCCCCAACACACATTAATATCAACAGACTTGCATGTGGGCAGCACCATCTTAACAAAGTGAACATAATATATTTTATCTGCCCAACAGATGCCACTTATGATATTGCAAAAATCAAAATAAGAGATCATGGTGGCAGAGTGGAAAAATATTAGAAGACAGAGAAAGGTAAAGAATGAGCTGAAATAAGAAATGTGAATCTTATTAACCACAAGACCTACATGGTGGTGATACCAGGAGCATTAGAAAGCAGAGATAAGTATGGCGTTTACCAGGACCTCAGAGAGTTTTGGGCTCACTTGGAAGGTGGGACAAGGATGGTCTTCTTGTTTTTCCTGTTTCTCATTTCAGGAAACTTCTAGTTTCTCTCCAACAAGATTTTCAGTCTCCCTCCATTAACACTAATTTTTGGATTCAATGCATTCATTGAAGGTGATTAGGACAATGCTTTGTACACTGTTCTCAGCAAATATCAGTTATTAGTGCCTTCAAATCATCAGTGATTATATTCTGGCTTTCCTTTCCAAGTAAGTTCTTATTGGTTCTGTTTCTCTTTAAATTGAAACATTAAAACTTTTAAATTGTTGAGGAACTAGAATGTGTTAAGGTCATAGTTCTGGAGGCATTAAAATCTAATTTGAAACAAAATAGCTATGATCTTTTATGGCTGAGCAATCTTGGCTGACTTCCTTATTCTTTTTGCATATTTCATTACCCATCACATTGTTCTTTTGAGGTTAAAAAAAAAAAAAAAACACGTAATTTACAAGCTTTGGCTCATTGTAGGCTTCCAATTAATGTTACATTTTTTCTCGCTCTCTGAAATTAGGTGAGGAGAGGCCCTGTAGGAGACCACTGGAGGCTCTTTTCTTTCACTCCTTTGGCAGTACTGAAGGACTGGCAGGAAAAGAGATGGATTCCAGCTCCGGAAGTACTGCTTTCCAATAAGGCACCCTCCTTACTTAGGAAGTTTTCCTTTGACACACAATCCACTAGGTTTCCCTGCCCTCAGTCCCCATGGATGTAGAGCCTTCTAGGGTAAAGCTGCCTCTGGCAGTCTTTTGCCGTATGCCCCACCTACGCAAGTGTGTGGTGTATGAATCGGCACATTGTGCGCTTCTTGGCACATCTCTGCTCATATTTTTTTGCTAGATAAACTAATTTTGATTTTGAGATACGTTACTTTAATGTCTGTCTGTGCATGAAGCTGTATGGGTTATCTTGTCTCTTTGCACACAGTTATTGTGATGGTACTTCTATAGATTTTCAGCTAATTAGTCATTACAAGAGTATCTTCCTTTTGTGAAGTTTAAGCTAATTTTACTTAGACAAGAGATAAATAAATATATTCTCCCATAAAATTACTAAATTTAAAAATAAATATCCACTACCTACACTTTAAAATAGACTTTATTTTTTAGAGAAATTTTTGGTTCACAACAAAATTGAATGGAAAATACAGAAAAGTATCATATCTCATTGTCCACATACATGTGCGACCTCCCCACTGTCAACATCCCACAACACTGTCACGTTTTTGTTGTAATTGATGAACTTACATAGACACATCATCATCAATCTAAAATCCATAGTTTACATTAAAGTTCACTCTTGGTGGTTTACATTTATTGGTTTAGACAATTGTGTAATTATTAGTAACAGAAGGATACTACCCTTCTGTTACTTTATAGAAAAATTTTACTGTCCTAAAAATCCCCTGTGTTTCACCTACTCATCCCTACTTTCCTCCTTTTAAAACGTTGGCAACTATTGATCTCCTTACTGTCTCCACAGTTTTGCCTTTTCCAGAATGTCCTATAGTTGAAATCATATTGTATTTAGCCTTTGCAGAGTAATATTTTCACTTAGTGATATATATTTCAGTTTCCTTCATGTTGTCTCATGGCTTGATAACCCTTTTCTCTTCAGTGACGAGTAATATTCTATTGTCTGGATATACCACAGTTTACCATAATTATCCACTCACCTACTGAAGGATAGCTTGGTCGTTTCCAAGTATTGGCAGTTATAAGTTGCTATAAACATTTGTATGCATGTTTTTATGTAGACATAAGTTTTCCACTTATTCGGGTAAACACCAAGAAGACAATTGTTGGGTCACCATCTATATTTTATTACCAATCAATAAAGACTTAATATTCTCTTAATTTTCTTACATATAGAAATTTAGTTTGGTTAATACGTTCATTTGGTAATTACTTGGGTCTTCTAATAAATAGTGACTTCTTAACAAATTATCAAACAAAAAAGGTAACATGTTACTGGATATTATAAAAAACCTTTTAGTTTACATTGATTTTAATTAACCAATCTTTTGAAAAAAATAATGATAAATTAAAGTGACTTTTTATATATGGTAGTGTGAACAGAAGGGATATAGAAATGTGCACAACCAATTATTGCATGCTTACTATTTTTTAAGCATTTTCATACCAATGCTTAGTAAAAATGTTAAGTGGTCTGATTTCTTTTTAAGAAATAGAGAGACTTTGAGAGGTTGAATAAAAGTGACAACCCTGCAATTCCATCTGTCTGATTCCAGTTCTATTTTCTTTCCAAGACGCAGCATTCACAACTGTGAGGACAGGAGACTTCTGCTTTATTTATCTCTGCTTATTTTCCACAAATAGCTTTTAAACTACATTGCCTATGGGACTATCACATCTGTGTGACTTTTCTCTGTGGAGGTTCAGGGTAGGGTTACAAATGATTTCATAATACACAATTCTGGAATCTAAACCATACGCTGTACTCTGTGTTTGCACGACTAGACCGCACTGTCTGCAGACAACAGCAGCAGAACATGTGTAATTGCATTTCACACAGTTGTTGCAGCAAGTGCCTTTGCTCTCCACAGAGAAACCATAACAGTGCAATTGTGTAGAAATCATATGTGGGACCCATCTACATTATTTCTTATAAAATAGAGTTATAAAAATCTAAGCTGCTTGGAAATTAAAAGTGTTTCAAATGCAAAGTGTATTTATAATAATAAACATGATACCTATGGTTATGTACAAAGGCATAGACACACTATGTTTAAGATTGTTTCCTTAGCAATACCCTGTAATTTATATGTTTTTAAAATCTCAAGTAAAGTTTTTCTACTGCTACAGCAGCTAAATATGCTTCTTTAAGAAAAACGAATACTGCTATGATCTTTCATTTTATAATTTACTGCAGCAGTCAGACTTCGTGTTGCTTGGATAAATAATCTTGAATGTCAGAAATATTTGTTAAAATTCCTTCAGCCTTAGATAAGAAAAAGTTCCTTTTTTTAAAAAAAAGAAAGAAAATTGTCAATACCCATAGGTGTTTTTAAGCAAAGGAGAGAACCCACTGGAAGACCCAGCCCTTAGTATGACTCACTCAGGGAATGAAGCTTAACTGACCTCTGCAAAAGAGAAATAATTCACATCTCACAGTGTCTTTGATAAATGCAAATATCAAAGGAGGACGTTCTTCCAACAATAGATTTTTTTCTGAATAGTCTGTTTAATGCCAGAGAGAAGTCATTGATATGGGAATAAATGGTTTTACCCCAAAATTAACTTTTCTCTAAACTATTTTCATGAGAATATGAAATATTATTCTTTTGAGTCAAATAATGGAGTGAAATATTTTAATAAAGACAATAAACATCAAATGCTCATATTATTTACTTAAAAAGGAATTTTTCCCCAAGGATATAAATAACATAGTAATAAACTTGAATGTATTTGAAAGATTTTGCCCCTGGTTGAATTTGTTTTCAGAAATATTTACATGTTTAGATAATATATTGGTGATAGATACATGAACAGTGACCAAAAAGATTATGTCCACTTATTAGTAAACTGTTCTTGGTAATTTAAAATAATGCATTAGTACTACTATAGTATCATGTATTTGAGCAAAGTGGTATTCAACAACAAGTAAAAATAAAAAATATGAAATAAAACATTTAACCAGAAAGTTAATTTTCTGTAAATTTTGCTTTCTTTTTCTTGTATAAGTATAAATATTTTGAACAGTGATTTAATGATTTTATTGTAAAAGATTCCAAAACATAAAGGTTACATTTCTAGTTCTATTACAACCCCATAGGGTTTTCAAATAATGCAGAAAATCTCTTTTAAAAAAGCAGCCAGAAACATGTTAAGCATTTCAACAAATTTTAAATTGAACAGGATTTGTCCCTTCCAAGTTTACAATTGACCTAATTTATAGGATTTCTGTGCAAGTACACATTTTCTTCATCTATTAGTCATAATCATTTTTTTATGCTTCCACACAAGTATCTATTTCATTTGAATCAGAAGTCTAGACTTTAGCCTGAAAGTCAAGAGGGAGGGACCAGAGATAGGAGTACACATAGTATACTCCTTAGAGTGTTTAAGAAGCCCCTACAATTTGGAGGGCTCAGTTGGCTGTTTAGATGTAGAGCTATGTTAGAAAATACAGTACAGGCTCCCTCCCATTACAGCTCCCACACCATTTGTACCCATTTTTCTCCTTTCTCCCTTCTCTTTCCCCAACAGAAACTCTCATGGCAGCCCTGGGGAAAAAGAGCTCCTCTCTGAGAACCAGCCATAGAGTTTTCATTACACCTATATATTTTTATTAAGTAAATAGTAAGTTGAAGTAAAAAATAATACTCTAAAAGCACTTGAGAAATGGAAGAAGCTGATGTCTTAATGTGATAGACTCAGACAATTAAATGTTTGTTTGTTTCTTGTTTTGTTTTGTTAACATCTATTAAATAGAGAACTAACATGGATAAAAATCATGACCTTTTACCCTCTAATCTTTGTTCCTGGAGTTAGTCATATGAGTTGGGAGTGTTTTTATGAAGTAAAATAAAACATAATTTAAAATTTAAGTTAATATTATTTGAAACCATAATATTAAAAAATGTTAATTTTACTTGATTCACAAAGATTATCATAGGGTTCTAATCATACTTACCATGTAATATTCCTTACATTTAAGAAAAGGGTAACAAACCCACCCTAGTTGTAAAAATGCTCCAGACTCTTTTAATAACATGTTGAAAATAGTGTTATTTTTGATAATTTAAAAAAAAATTATATTTATTTTACTTTGAAGCTGAAATGAGCAATTCTCTTTCATTGCCATGACATTTCATCAGAGATAACTGTTTGGTAAGCATAGAATGTCCAACTTGCTGTAGTTTGCTTTCTGAAGGCTTAAACAATACCTTTTTACAATCTCTGTAATCTTTAGCAAATTAATCTTAAATTTCTAAGTTGATTTCTTGTCATCCTTGATTCATCACTTTTCTTCATTTTCCTACTTCTAACCGGACATCAAGCCCCAGCATTGTACCAGATTTGATGGCTTATTATTGCTTTGCACACCTTCTGTTGTCACTCTAGATTCTCATTATTTTAGACCTAGATTATCTCCCTAGAGCACAGCCCAAATGCTTATTTATTTCCATTTTAGTTTTTGTCTAAAATAGTTTTGTTACTGGGAATCTCATGTTTTACTTCTCAAATGATTCAAAGACAATCATCTTTTAAGGCCAAATTTATACTACTTTTTATAACTCTAGTGATAATGCAAAGCGGGAGCAAAATACTGCAATTTCATTTGTTTGGAAGACTTATTAAGCATACAAATTGAAATATACAAAACAGTCCCTAGCTAAAGGACTTCAAAGTAAGCTTAGTCAAAGGTACACATATTGTCACGACTCAACAAAAGAAGAGCTTTGGTTGGCTAAGATCAATGAAAAGCTTTTACTTTCATTAAAGAAACATTTTTCTTTTGTTCTGCTTATATAATGATTTCCTAAATCAGATTTTATCAAGGCTATTAGTGGAAAGTATATTAAAGTAACTAAATAATTAATTTATTTTATCTTAATCCAAAGAAAAAGTTAAAAATAAAACTTGATATCTAAGTTTCTGAGAAAATTTGAAATGCTTTAAAAATAATTTAATAAAGCTTTAACAGTTATATAAATATATCCTCTACCACCCTTCTAAAACTTAGAACCCCAAACTCTGAGATTCAGTATATATATTATCAGGAGAAATAATTGGTATATGTATATTCTTAAGCAATAATCTGGAACTTGAGTTCATAAATTTCTGGGATTCAGTGAACACAGCTTTAAAATTTCTTTATTTCAAATTGGAAAACTACTGCCCTATTCCAAGTCATTGATTAAAACTCTGGAAGTTATTTATTTATTTATATTTTTAAGCTATACAAGCTTATTATTTAGAAACTAAGAGGTGCATAGCAGAAGGCTTGGAAACATTAAATTCAAGCATTGGGTCAAGAATATAATGAAGTGGAGAGGCTTTCTTTCATAATTAGCCTTTTAGTGATTAACTTTTATATTTATTTATTTATTTTTGAATTTATTGTGTTGCCATGGTTTCAAGTGTCCCACTCAATATAACACCTTCTAGACACCACATTGTGCCCCCATGTTCCATGCAAAATTTTCTTTCACTTCCATTTCCCTGCCTTTTCCCCCCTCCTCATACTGGCAGACCCCCTTCTCTTCTGGTTATTGCTACCCTGTTGTCTGCACATATGTGTTATGTCTTTTGGCTAATCCTTTTACCTTCTTTAATCGGGTCTTCTCTTCCCCCTTCTTTCTGACAGCTGTCCATCTGTTCCTTGTGACCCTGCTTCTATTTCCATTTTTCTCCTCAGTATACTGTGTTCATTATATTACACATATAAGTGAGATCATATGGCATTCATCTTTCTCTGCCTGGTTTATTTCTCTTAGTGTACTAATCCCCTAAGAATCCCACAACACTGATTCAAAATAAGATCTGCATCTTCATGTTCAATGCAACTTTTTTTATAATAACCCAAATCTAGAAACAGCCCAAGTGTCCATCAGTGGGACAATGGATAAAAAAACTGTGGTATGTTTACACAATGAAATATTATGCAGCCATAGAAAAGAAGAAAACCTTACCTTTTGCAACTGCATGGAGAGACCTGGAGATGATGATGATGATGATGATGATGATGATGATGATGATTTTGTTGTGCAGAAACATCTGTCAGTGTGACACCAATAACAGAGGAACAAGACAAGGCTGATATTTTATTTAACAAAATCAACAAAGAGAAACTAGCAATGGTACCTTTTATTTGCCAAATGTTTTTGTTTCTATACTATTATACTACCTATGCAAAAACCTGTACAAGACTGTAGAGAGATTTAATTACTTGTACAGCAAGTCTCTTCTAGCACTATGATTCTTTCATTCATTAAAATTGTTTTAAAAATGATAGCAATACCATATACATGCAGGCATAGACCCCACACTCCGTAAAAAACTAAGAAGCGTACATATTCTGCATCTGTATACTACTTCAGCGACAGTAGAAGTAAGGGTCATTCCAGAAAAGAAGCAAAAAGTGCTAGAATTTCTTCAAACAAATCCAGAATGAAAATGAAAAATTGAAGACAAGAGAATATTTTAAGCAACAGAACACTTCTTCAGAACATAACACATGAGGCAGGCTACACATTACCGCAAGCACACATATGCGCATATTCTCATGGCGAAAGACCTCAGGGGTCTTACTGTGGTTGGCTGGTATGTGTAGTCTTCTCTGTCTTGAAGTTTTATTCTTTCCAAATATATTCTGTTAAAGAATGAAGAATATAAGTTAGTTACTGAGTCTATATAACAAACATGTTAAACTAAAAATACATCATCAACTGCATGTGATGCAGAAAGATGGCTTGTTCACAGATGAAAAACTTTTTTCTATCGGAGTCTAATGAAAAATGTAAAATGTGCAGTATTTTTGCAGGATTTATGATGAGTTAATTAGAGCATGTTGAGAAGGAATTAATAATGAATAACTCAAAGGGATTTATAGTCATAGCTCTGAGACTAGATGAGAATATAAAGTTCAGCAATACCAATCCCAAAGGAAATAGTAGCAAAAGGAATATGAGTTGCCACTGTGGTGAAATAAAATACTTGCAATTGCAGATGGATTATTAACTAATATTGACTCTTGCTCTAAAAGCTGTCAGAGCTTAGCTATACAGCATTGAAACAGTTGGGAAAGTTCTATCAAGAAGCCATGAAGAGAAACATTTTATTGGGTTGAAATAAAAAGCTATATATTTGTTAAGAACATAAGAATTATGTTTGCTCATGGCTCAGAAAAAATCAAACATTTTTTAGGGTATTCTAAAGTTTTTGCTTCTTTTATTCATCAAACATCTAATAAGCATTTGCAAAGTGACAGGTACTATGGGTTCTCAACAGTAAACAAGCAATATGCCAATCCGGCTATTACAAAAGTTGCAATTTAGAAATCATTGAATTAATTAAAGTGTTTTATAAGAATAGCAGAAAAAAATACAGAAAGGCTCCCATTAGTTAAGGTAACTGCTATAAAAGCAGATCCCAAAAGTTAGAGGCTCACTTAATGAAAATTTATATCTCATTCATAATTCAATCTTGGGCAAGGAGTTCAGGTTAAAGGATTTGCTTTGATCCATTCTACCATTTATGTATCTAGAATCCATTTATTCTGTTGTCCCAACAGTTATGTTCACCAAGAGGAACTGTAAGAAGCCAAGGGAGGTAAAACAATGGACTTTATTAGCACATCTGGGTGCAGTTGGGCTGAAGCAGAAAATGGTGTCAACTCTGATAGGAGGGAGTCTGAGGGTGTTATAGAGTTCAGAAGTTCCTACTGACACCCATGTTGCTAGGGAGCTGGTAAAACTTCATCTGTTCCATGGAATCTAAGTGGGTCAGCCTGTGATTAGTCAGTCCCAGGAATATAAGGGTGGTATTTACAGCCATTGAGTTTCTCAACCATGTTCATTCCTCTTGGGTTAAATTGTGACCACTGTGATCTGCAAAGTCCTAGTGAAAATGAGAGCTAGGAGGGGCAAAATGAAGTTACTTTTTGTTCTATCTAACACCAACATTCCCCAGTCATCAACAACCAGGGACCAGGAGGAATCAGATTGAGAAGAAAGCTGCCTATTTCTTGAAAGCCTTGGTCTCCAAGTGGCCACACACTTGCATTCAACTGTGTGATGACTTGTGCAGTGGGTACTACACATAGTAATGAAGTGGGCTATAGAGGTAGATTATATAAGAATTGGTTTGGCAGCTACTTTCTAGCTACAACTTTATAGTATAAATAAAGAGAACCAGTTTCTGGTGAATACTTAGACTTCTCTACAGTAAGAGCAACACAAAAAAATCACTGATAAGCAGACATCACATGAGGACCTTTAATCATAATGTAGTAATAATATAAAAGCTAGTTTAAATGCTTAAAATACATTATATACAAAAATATTGGTAGATATTTTATATAGCAAATGTTTAGGCATATATCATTAGGAATATTTTCTTTATGATTTGGAAATTTGGATAATATTTGTTTTCCTCAAACAAAGATATTACCAGTATCACAATTACTATTTAAAATAACACTGAATTATTATATTAAATGAGAAGAAAACAAGCAATTTTAAAAAGTTCCCATATCAAATCCAATCATACTATATTTCAGAGTTTAAAAAGAAAAACAAATCTGTGAGATAAAATGTGATGAATACTTGGGAAGAACAAGTTAGTGAGGTTAAATAATTCACTCAGAGAATTATGTAGTTTTCTTACTCCAAATTTTCTGAAACCTATGGTAATTGCACTTTCTTGCCATTCCATCTTCTTTCTTAATCTTACATATTTGTTTAAAACATTCATCATAAGTATAACCAGCCAAACCTTCACAGAAGAATTAGAAATCTACATGAAATGAATGTATATATAAGTAGTAAAGCGAATGTATCTATAGTAAATTAAGTGAAATCTTCCTTCGGTAGACAATGCTATCATTTCATTTCATACGTTCTCACAAAATGCGCTCCCCCAAAATGCCCCTGGATGGAAAATTTAAAAAGTAAAAATCATTACAGATTGACTATCTCTTCTTGTTCCCTCTGTAACCATCCCTTTATTTGCAGTTTGGAGTGATCACAAACTTTCCCTGATAATGAGATCTGAGTTGAAGTCAACTGATAGTTTTCTAGAACAGAAACTTTCGTGATAAAAAAGAATTGGTACAGCTGGGAAAAGCTTAGAGTACTCTCCTTTCTTTCATATTTTAGTTTGAACATACCTTTGTTTGCTAAGGTTGACAAAACAAAGTGCCACAAACTAACTGCATGATTTGAGCAATAGAAAATTTGTTGTCTCACCATTCTGATGGCTTAGAAATTAAGACGTCTGTAAAGTTGATGTCTTCTGAGGTTTATGAGGAAAGAGTCTGTTCCAGGCCACTCCCCTTGGTTAGTCAATGACCATCTTCTCCCTGTGTTTCTTCATGTTCACTTCCCTCCATTCATCATGTCTGTTCCTGTGTCCAAATTGTCCCTCTTTATAAAGATAACGCTTATATTGGATTAGTCCTCAGTCTGTAAAGACCCTATCTCCAAAAGGTCACATTCGGAGATAATGGGGGTTAGAATTCCAACATATTTTGGGCATAGAGAGAAGACAAAATTCAACCCACAGAAGAACTCAAACATGATGTCGAGGTAAAGAAACCAACCTGCAACCAGTATAAGAATAAATTTAATGACACAACAAAATATGGATGGTGGACAGAAAGAGTAAGGGTCGTGAATGGCACTACAAAGCACTGAACCTCCTCTGCCTATTTTAGAATAACAATTGCTCTTAAAAGCATTTCCAAAGTGAGAAAGCATACCAATAGCCTGTTAAGGTCAATGTTAACTCTGTTACTAATACAAGGACAATGTGAAGACAGGAATGTACTAATTTTCCAATATTCTGTCATGGTCTATTGCATGAGATTTCAAATGACCTCACTGTGTCAACCACTTCCAGAAAAAAAGCTTAACTTCTTAAATACATTTAATATTTAACTCCCAACTACCATTTAAAAAGAATCATATAGCAAGTTCTAAGTTTTCTAGCTAGCAAGTTAAGCAAGAGTAATAAAGTATTGCTGCCAAACAGAATACTTTTTATAAAATCAGCAATAGAACAAGTGTTTTCTTTTAGAATATCATGATCTGCGACAAAAAACATAACCCTAAGTCTTCAGTCAGCCAAGCAATTATTGCCAGGGACAGACTTACATTTTCACATATTTCATGGAGCATTAATTCAACACAATCTATGAATTAATATTTTTAGACAAACTTTAAACAAAATACATTGTGCACATGTACCAAGGCTATATTTATTTTAACAGGTAGCTGGAATAGTTGTCAATATGTCCCCCTTTAAAAATGAGCACTAGAGATGTCATTTTAGGATATATAACCAGCATGCAACATTAGCAAAAGTTGAGACATATAAGATGCTTGAAGTAAAGTGTTTACATCTGGTACTAGCAGTGGTAGCTCCATATTCTTATTTTTCTTTCTTAATTCTTACTATTTTCAAAATATTTTTCATTTATGCTAGTCATTATTGTGTGCCTTGGTTATTCTTTATTCTTACTTTTTCTTCATTTGAATTTTCAAAAGATTTAACTTTCAGTAAATCAAAGCTATCCTATACCTTCTTCCATTACTTTACTTATTGGTATCCTCCACATTTACACACTCTTATGCCTGAATATTTTATTCCTAGAACTCACTATATAATTTCATATAACTTAGCTTAAGCAAATATTACCACAGTACTCTAAAATGTAGCAGTTAGAAAAATGAGTCTTAAAAACACTGCCAGAAACCACATAGTAAAACATGAGGTTAAAGGTAGAGCAAAGATAGGTTTACAGTTGTGAGTATGCAAAACACAATTTATTCTTGTATTATTATTATTAATTACTGCATTATTTTCCATACAAACAACTGTATTTACACACACATACTCTCACACTCACACACACAGCCTCAGAGTTCCTTCCCACTGCTTTTCTTCCAAGTGTAGGATACACAGACTATTAAGGTGTTTAAGGTTGTAAATATGTGGAGTGACTTACATGAATAGATGGATTTCCAAATTTGAAAGCAGAGCAGTAGTGGAGCAATTATTATGTAAATATTCATAGAGAGATTGAACTTTAAATACATCATCCTCTTATGATGAGGTATTGACTTCAATATGGAAATTAACTTCTTAAAAAAAACACCTGTGTATATAGTCCTTAAGATAACCATTTAATGCATTGCCAGAAAGGTAGTTGCCTGTCTTGTCTCTTTCTCCAGGATGTCAATATAACAGTTTTGAGTCAAAGTTTCTAACATTATTTTTGAAACATAATATTTACTTTTTCTTTCCCAATCAGCTATTGCATTATTTGAATGTTTTTTTTGTTATGTTCAGATAGCTAAAATGGAATAAAATATTTCTAAACTTTCCCAAAAATTTAATGTTTGAGTTTCTACCACCTCATTATTTTATAAATGTTTTTCAATATACCAATATTTTATAAAATGCACATGAGCAAAAAAAAAAAAGTCCATTGTACTATAAGTTCTGCGTCTAACTGTAGACAAAGCAGAATAACTACTTGTTTGCTCCTGAAATCCAAATAACAAGTATTTGGAAAAACTGGAGCCCTGTCTTAAGAAAAGTAGGTCAGCTCCTTGAAAGAATATTATTGGCACCTGAGGATTTGAGATCCTTTTTAATATTTATTTTAATGAAGACAACTTAGTTAAGCATGGAATGGTACCCTCTATTCTATAATAATTTTATGGGCTTTGGACATGCATTTATAAAGCATTGTATCAACACTTTAGATATATTTAATCAAAATTTATAAATTATGTTTTCTCTGACTTTCAGTTTCTCCAAGGACATTATTTTCTTTTTTTTTGTTACATAGACTGTATTTATTTCTAATATAAAAGATATTCAAGTTGTTGAATATGGTTCTTTTGTTGTTATTGTTCTAATTTTGTCCAGACTTCATTAAATAAGGTTTCCAGTAGTCACTATAGTTAATAAAGTTTTCCTCATTTTAAATAAGCTACTAAAAATAAAATAGGTAGACATAATCAGGACATCTTTTCATTAATGGAATGCTTTCTTTCCAAAAACAAGAAAATGCCACTATATTGTAAATTGGGATGCAAAAACAAGATAAATAATAAGTAGATGATAGATTTATAGATAGATAATATATAATAAATAACTAAATAAGAGATTATATAAATAATCAATCAATAAATAATATAAATGATAGATAGGTGACAGGTGGTAGAATATACATCTGTAAAACATAAGTGGAACACAGATATATTCTACTTTTACATTTAAGGAATTATCTCAGGATACAAGTTATGATTATATTAAAGGTAAATAACAATCACATCACATTACAACTAGCATATTTTACAGAATAGAGCAAAATAGAATTCATTTTAGTTACCTTAAGTGCCTAGCTCATAGCCAATACTCAATTGACATTTGCTAAATTTAATTAATAACAAGTAAAGTTGTATAATAAAATCTTGAAAGAAGTTTTTCTTTCTTTTGCATAATTTGTCTTATTTCCATCACAACTTTAGAATGTATTTTATTTTCTTTTTAGAGAGAACATCAGGATTGTTTCATTGTTTCATTCAGGAACAGACACATAAAAATGTTAAAATGGTGGCAGCCTACAATCCTAATACAATGCTATGTTTGTGCTTCCCCCCAAAAATTTATTGTTAAAACCTAATTCTTAATGTGTTGGTATTGGGTGATGGAACTTTGGGATGAGGTCATGAGGGGGAGCCCTCAGGAATGGACTGTGTCCTTGCAAAACAGACCACAGAGAGGTTCCAGGTTCCTTATCTCCTTCTACCATATGACAACTCAATGGAAACAAAAAGACAGCTGCTTCTGAATCATAAAGTGGGACCTCCCCAGACACAGAATCTACCATTGCCTTCTTCTTGGACTTCCCAGACACCAGAACTGTGAGAAGTAAGTTTCTTCTGTTTATAAGCCACCCAGTTTACAGTAGTTTGTTATAACAGCTGGAATGGACTAAGACACACAATGTTGTCATAATACATTTGCATAAACATAAGAACCTTATTACAAATGGAGAGCAAACCCTCAAACCAAAGTTAATTATGTTTGGTTTGTCCACTGGAGATAGACTAATGGAGATTTTAACAACACGAAATATTTCAACTTTGGATTTATCTTGCTTTGGTTTCCTCTTTCTGGACTATGTGGTTTTATAAAGTAAATACATTTTCTATAACAAACATGCTTTACTTTTATGAAAAAAAAAAACATTTTAAGTGAGGCTAAATGGTTGATTATATTTAAAGTTAAGCATTACCAAGAGAGGCAGTACTTGGAGTAGAAGTTCAATTATTTAAGATCCTCTGAGAAATAATTATGGAAAAATAAATATATGGGATCTTAGAGCTGTAACTAATTATTTCCTAATGCTCTTTCATTAATTTAACATAGTGAAATGATTGAACTTAAAAACTATTATATTGAAAACCTCTGTTACTAAACAACTAGAAATCAATCCTCTATTTTTTTCATTTTAATTTTTTCTTAAATTTAAGGTTTGCAGTTCGCATTGTACCTATTCAATATGCTTACTTGGTCAAATTCCTTCTTTTTACTAATTTCCTATTTCCTCGAACTTGAATTAAATTCTTCTCTGATGACTCTGTCATCCAGTCAATCCAACTACTCATTCACTGTCTATTTATCCATTTGTTTGGTCGTTCACGCGACTAATATTTATTGGGTGTTTAATATGAGACAAACTGTGTGTTATGGTATATCAGCTATTTGAAATAAGACTTCTTATTCTAGTATCTCTTACTAAACTAGATTTTCTTTACTCTTCTGGAAAACTTGATTGACCACTATTTTAATCACTTTACAAATCTTTGATAGCTATAATTGTAAATAAGTCATAAACTGTACAGAGTACATGTTATATAACTTCTGGTCAACCAGTATCCTTAATTATTATTGGCATGTTTCATTACAGCTGTGAGAATCTATTAAATACTTTATCTTTTTCCCATTTACTAGTACCAGTTCCATGGTTTATTTATTTCTTATTATGTCAGGGGCTAGTCTTAATTCTTCCCAGGATGTTGGAGAGAGATTCTATAAGAGGAGGAGATTATCTCTCACCCAACATTCCCCTTTCCAAATACATTCTCCTGTGAAATGATGTTATAAAAATCTTTAAGTCATATTTTATCATGATTTTCTTTCTTTATTGTTATATATCATAAGTTTCTTTGTTCATTTTATGCCATTTGTATCATCTCTACACCATTTTCTTATTTTTACATTCGTCAGATTTAAGTAAAACACTGCATTACCAGTACAACTGGTTTAATATTTGCAAAACATACAAAATTACAAAATACAGGTGCATACAAAAACTGCTCCAGACGCAGAGCAGTCATGGTTAGCGATTATGGTCATAAAGTCGAATGGTCATAAGTTGCATAGGTGGTAAGTCAATCAATACCTGTATGTAAAACTCATGATGAATTTACCACCTTATAATAAATATTTGAATAGTTAGAAAAAGTTCTTCCTCTCTAATTTTCTCACCTCCTACCCCACTCTGAAAACATCCCAATTTCTTTGGTTATGAGATAATTTGTTGGCTAAGTGCAATAAATTGTATTCCAATCTGTTCTGTATACATCCTGTTAAATTTCTATTCCAGATCTCTAGCCTATGCCTCTTAGGTTCAAAATTTTCTCAAACTGCTTTTTGTATGAGTGTACTTTTTAAAAAAACTTATTGTTATGTAAATACTACATAAGCTATTAAATCAGAAGTTATATTTTCCCCTAATAAGCTTCTTTTCTTGACTTCTATAGAAAATTATACTAATTTTTACTTTCCAATCTCTTGTTTCTTGTCAATTGACGTCATAGGTAAAATGGTAAAGTTCTGTTTTATTCAACTGATGCTTTCTTCCCATTGCCATTACTACAAGTTCCTTATTTCCTTGACCTTGAATTATCACTAAGCACATATGTTTGGGAGCATGAAACCTTGAATTTGAACCCATGGTAGTCTTGTGACCTTAGTCTATCTCTTAAACTCACTGTACTGTTGTCTATACTTGTAAAATGTCCATGAAAATAATACCAACATTGTATGCTTTTTGCGAGAATTACATATGCTAATACATATGAATCATTTAAGCCAATGCACAGAGTACAACAAAAATAATTAGCGTTATTATAATAACATCTCAATAGATTTCTCTTCTAGCCTTTGGTTCATTATTCATTTTGAGTCTAACACACACTTTCCAACTCATATTCTTAAATCATTTCTCTAATTATGTAATTCTTCTCTTTAAAATGTCCATACTTTTTACATTGGCTGCTGATATGATTATGAACTTCTAAATTTGACTTTTCAAGTGTTAGCCATACTCATCTATCTAACTTTCCTGGGGTCTAAACATGGAAGATACACTAAAATAAAGATTAATAAATTTGTGTATGTTGCTCTAAATACTTTTTAAAATAACATGGATCCTAAAAAATTAATGTAGACATATATGTGTGTATATATATATATATATATATATATTCACATTTTCAAATCGTTATAATTAAAGTGATTAAAAATTCATTCTTGAATGTAAATTTCAAGTATTCTAGAACAAAACACAATGAATGAAGACTTCAAGAGGTCAATAACAGTAATAATGTAAAACTGTTTTAGCAATTTGTAGTTTTCATTGTGCCTTTATTATATTGAAGATAATTATTTTTGTAGAACTTATAATAGTGTTTCTAAAAATCAATAGTAAATATCAACAAATTAAAATAATTAGTAATCAGAACAGTTCTTTTTCTGTTCTTCTTATAGCAAATGGCAGTGTCTTTTGTAGAGTTTTGCACTACCATGAATGGTCTCTATCAAATTGGGTGGTGGTTTTTGTACTCTGAACAAATTCATTCAAATGAAGCCTCTAAAACATAAAATTTAAGGTGATTATATATTATTAATTTTAGAAAATTAATTTTATGGAAAACTGTGACAATTCTGTAATATTTTATATTTTCAAAATTAAAAAGAAATTATTAATACTACATATGTTATACTATTATACTACATATGTTGAAGCAAGTAACGGAAAGTATACTAATATCTCCACTTTGAAATGCATAAAGAAAGACTGATATAAAGAGGGATGTATACATGAATGATTATTGGTATAGCAAATACATTTAAAACGTTGGTTGTAGACTGTATGTTGTGTGTGTGTTATAGGAGTGTTTATGATAATTTTTTTCTAGTTTTTCCTCTGTTTAGACATCTTTATAATAAAACATTAAAAAGGAGTAATCCTATGTTATCTACAGAGAACATTAATAATTAAAATTCAACTGTTTCAAATAGAGAAAATTCCTTCCTTTATATAAGAATCCATGAAGTAGAAAAATTATAGAAAAAGTTAGATTTATGTAAAAATTATCTGAATGTGGCAGTAATTTTAAAATCCTTATCATTAACAAGAACAGTAAGGACAGTTCAGCCAGTGAGTTTCTGGACCAGAACTCATCCTGGACCTCAAGAACAGCCAACTTGAAACCTCCTTAAGCAACAGTGAATGTGGGTGGAAGAGAAAGGGTAGCAGTAAGTCCCTCTATGGTGAACTTCATTGGAAGCTGCAAAAACGAGCAGAAGAGAAGGGTTAGCCTAAGGGAAGATTTAGGGTAAAGAAAAAGCCAACAATAGTTTATGGCAGTGCATAGTTAGTTATTTCCTGTGGGACTTATAGTTTAACACGGAAGACATCATCATTAATCAAATACTTACAAACTATAAATACTACAACAAGTAGTGTTCAGGAAGATGAAAGAAAATTGCAGGTTTTATGACAAAGTAAAGCAGTAAAACCCTAAATTAAACTGGGACTTCAAGGAAAGTCTCAAAAGTAAAAACAATTTGTCCCTGGACTCTGCCTAGTGGGCAATTCAGGTCATTGAATGTCTCCACCCCACCCCCACCCCACCCCCTCCGCCTTCTCCGTGCAAAGAGCAATCAACAATTTCAGTCTTTTTCTTACTCACCCCACATCACCACCCTGTATTTTTCTTCTTACTGGACAACACAAAAAATTTGTAACAATCATCTCTGGTCTCAACATTACATAAGTATATATTATAAAATAGATTTTAGAAACAATTAGGCACATAACTATTTATCAAGTTACTTTTTCTAATGGAGTCATGATTTCTCAATTTCTGCAAACAAGAGCTGCTATAAATTAATAAGAACATTGAGAAACCAGTCTTAATTAAAGCTGAGGAAGGGAACTGAAGCATTTGTTTCTGTTGATATAAAGTTTTTAAAAGTTCAACCTATCTAACTACCTAAACAATACAACTTTGAATGTTTGAAATGTTTTCTTTTGTGGCATGGACATTCATGGCAAATATTGAGATTGATATACTTGCATTTGCATATTGTGGTTAAAAAACACTTTTAAAACTACATTTACCCAAACATAATGTAATACATGCTGTATAAACGACTTTTTATGGACACATTTAGTTGTTGTTACACCCTTTGGGGAGTTAACTAAGAAAGTGTTTCTGTAACACTCTCAAATGTTTGAGACGCATTTTTTAAAAATTAATATCTTACTGGCACATGTGTTATATTATTACCTCATATGCTTCTTTGCCTAAAACTTGATGACATTTCAGGGAAGAAAAGGAATAGAAAAGAGTGGCCTATAAGCTATGTAATAGCAAACTGCTTAGTGTTATAAATCTGGAGAAGCAGAACTCACATAACATGTTTTACTAATGAATTACATGCCAAAAGAAAAATAATACTTGGGGAATTCAAACAAACTTGGAGGATAGGGGAGATCATTAGTAAAAAACCAATGGTTTTGTTATATTGTAAACATTGATTAAAAGTCAGAAATATAAAAACGAAAAAGAAAAGCTCTTTCTGGGGCTCTCCTTGTTAGAGTGAAATTTATGCATTCCAACATTTTTTTCTGACAGCAAATACTTTTGCAGCATACATTGTAGAGCCAGAGTAGAAGATAATTAACTCTTTATATCTGTGAATTCCTAAAACCTGTACCAAGTCCAGCCCTTCTTTGTGAGGCTTTTTTTTATCATGAAAAGTTTTCAACTTGCTTATATTCCTTTTGCAGCAAAAGCCATTTTTATAGATTATATTTTCCCTCTTAAAGAGTGTGCACAGTTTGGGACATCTTGCAAAATCACATGTGTGTACTGACAGATATATTTCCCCTTAAATTAGACATTTGTTGATAGCTTGCTCCCTTGGCATCAAATAAAAATACAAAACAGATTTCCATCTCAACTTCAGTATAAAAGTTGGCTAAAAACTTGGAAAAGCACTAAATTTAATTAAGCACAAAGGCAATAATTGGAAGACATTTTAGACATGAAGTTTGAATAAATTCAACTCGTTTATAATTCTCAGCTTGTGTGAACAGTAGTTATTACAATTACCATTTAATAGCTCTAAAGTCAGGTACACAAATAATTCAAGTTACTTTCTCCAAAAACACAGTCTGTGGAACCAAGTGAAACTGAAATGTTGTAGCTATTGGATTTAGCAGTTTTCTGATGAAATTGTTAGCAAAGGAGGAAAAAACTGGGATCTAGAAGCTCACAGGGAGAATCAGAGAGAGAATCAAGATTCCAGAAAAAGAATAAAAACTGATCGTGCTCTTCCCTTTACAGTTTATGAAGTATTTTTACAAGCAGTGTCTCAATGTGGGAGTAGAAATAAAGAATTCAATTCTTACAAAATAGGATAATTGTTTAAAATATCTCAAGAGAGAAACAGCAAGTTCGCTCACTGTTTCTGCACATTGCCAGGTCTTGGTGACTGGATCTGTTAATAAATGATATGGGGAATGAAGAAAGGGGTCCCCGAGTGAAACCAACTTTATAATTTTTAAATAATATAATATAATCCCAACTCTGGGACAAAGCAGGGTTATTTTAGGTTAGAATGTCCAAGTCTTTATGCAGAAAAGCAAGTTTATAAAGATTCTTTGTTCCCAAAAATAGTCAGAAAAACAAAGAGACACTAGAACAGAGGGAGGTGATAATGGTTTTTGATTGTGGTTGGCCCCTGAAGACCTACTAACATGGAATGAGGGAATGCCTGTATTATGGACAGAGTCCTGGACCACTTGTCTATCCCAGTAGTGTGTTATAACAGTCTCATGTGAATGGTGAGAGTTGATGGATAAATTTTGAATAATTTTTCAAGTTATTTGGTAACTTGAAATAACCAGGGTAGAAGTATTTAAACCACAGAAATTGGCAAATGCTACTAATAAAATTTTTCTCAGAGATCCAATTTATCAATACACCACTCACCTCCATATCTGGTGTGAGCACCTTCATATATAATCCAGTGTCAAATTATTGCACTCTGCACTTTGGGGTGAGGGTTAAGCTTTATAGCAATGGCTAGTGAACATCCCTGATGGAGTTGTGAGTCACTGTTTAAGAACTCTACGTAATCAACACTGAGGTTGGTTTGGGAAAACATAATTCATATAGACCATAGAATATTCATTTAAGATTAATTTATCAAATAAACTGTCTGAAAGAGAAATTAAGGAAACAATCCCCTTCACTATTGCAACAACAACAACAAAATTAAGTACCTATGAGTAAATTTAACCAAAGAGGTAAAAAAAAATTGTATTCAGAAAATTATAAGACATTGAAAAAAGAAATCAAGGAAGACATGAACAAGTGTTCATGGATAGGAAGAATAAACATCATTAAAATGTCTATATTAGAGGAAGAAAGATGGCAATGGAGTAGGCAGATATTCCAACTGCCACCTCCCAGCACCAAACTGGATTACAATTTAATTTAAGAATAATCATCTTGTTCTTAATCTATAACCAAGAATCACCAAAGAAGCCACACCAAAACTGGTAGGAAAGGCAGAGACATGGAGAGGGCTGCCCTAAGCTGTGGCCCAGAAGGACTCTCATGGTGGGGTGGGTTGCCCTGAGAGGTGTGGGTCTTCAACCCCTGGAGCAGAGCCCCAGCCTAGAAGAGGTGTCTAGATAGCATTTAGCTGTGAAAAGAGCCGGGTTTCTGTCCCCAAGAAAGAAACATACCTCTCGGACGCAGATTCTGTTTTAAAGGACCCACACAGAAAACCTTGTTCCCAGCCGCTTACCCAGGGTTCTGGCGGGAGAGAGCTGAGAGGGTTGGAGTTGCAGAAGGAGAGTGTAAAGTTGGAAGCCCAAGGAGAGACACTGTGGAGGACAGCACCTGAACCCCTGTTCTGAATCATTCTTCAGGTCTGCAGTCCCCATCTTTCTTGGGTGGAGCAAGGCCTCTGAGTGGCATCAGCCTGGGAAGAAGCAGCTGTGCTACCCTCGTGAGTATCTCCTACCCTAAAAAAGGTGACAAGTTGTTCTGAGAGACCAGGAAGCAGGGGGCGCATCAGTGACTCAGCTTTACGGTGTTGAGACCGGAGCTCCCCCCCACATTCTCCTGAGTCTACGACTGCTGCTTTCACCTCAGAAGAGACTCAGTTGAAACTGTCTAGAGAGGAGGCACACCACACCTCTGGGTCTCAGAGGCCACACCCACTGGGCTCTTGGGGCCATATCCTACTGAGGTCTGTGAAAAAAGTCTGGACAGACTGATACCTAGGGCCAAGGGGTGGAACACATTGACCACCCTTTCTAATTGCTGATTTTCCACAGGCTCTAGACTCTAACAGAGTTTTCTTCAGCGGCTGAGCCCATCAAACAGCCAGCAGACAGGCTGCAGGAGGCAGGACTCAGAGAAACATGGCCATTTGAGTGGACTTTCCATGAGGCCCAGAGTGGATGAAAGCCAGCCTAGGTATGCAGGTATTTTCATGAGCACCTGGGCCCAGCAGAGGCAGCCACAAACTCTGGATTACTTATAGCTCCAGTAAGGTTGCTAAGGGCCTGTCACAGGCAGTGTCTCCCACTGGTCTGTGTCAGGTTCTGGCCAGGGAGGCCCAGAGCTGGCACATCCAGGGGCCAGCTGCAGAAAGCATTGGTTCAGGACCTAACAACCCTTGCTAGAGTGGTATCCTAAGGATAAGCTGCTCACACTGGGGTCCAGCTGATGCTAGTCCCACTCTTTGTGATCAGCACTGGCACAGCAACTCATGTGCATTGGATAGGGTAGAGTTTAACAGTCAGCCAGCCTGGGTGTTGAATATTCTGTCATGCTAGGCTAGATTCCACAGTGGGAAGAGAGAAAGGCTTGGAGTATGAACATTTAAAGTGTGGATCCCTGTGAGTCTATTGTTGGATCTGGTCAAGGGGCTTAGCCACCTTTGGAAGGGGCAGAGTCAACCCCAGGAGAAGAGTCTCTCAGTCTTCCTTTCTAAGACAAGGATCTCAACAGCTGAAAGAACTTCTACAGAGGAGACTGCTAGTCACACTTGGTCTGAAACTGCTGCTCACCTTGTAGAGGGAGAAATAAAATTTGAGTATCCAGCAGTGGCTGAGGGATCAAGCTCTGAAGTAGGGTCCACATTCCCTGATTGAGCAAATGACCAAGAAACTCCTGAAGTAGGAGGTGCCATAAATGTTGTATTCACAACCTCAGCTGCCCTAACCCACCAAGTGTGCAAGCTGAAGAGGGGCTGGTTGGGTAATGCCAATCTGAACCCACTTTAGCCTTTCTACAGAAAACTCTGTGGGAAGATCAGGCAGCTTCAAGAGGAAGAGGAGAAGCTGCAAAGTGAAGACAAATCTCACAGAGCTTGGGGCTTTTATGAAGCTCTTATCATCTCTAAGACAGAGGAAGCTGATTCTTATACAAAGGTTGGTCACTTCCAGAGTACCCAGACACAGAAAATGTAGACACAAACAGCAAAAATTCCAGTAGCTGCAGACTGGTAGCCCTCAGTGGGTTACAAAAAACAGCTGATGCCAACCCAAGAATAACTAGAGCCAACAATTCTGGTACTGGGTGGCAGAGAGCAACAACCCTAGACTCAACTACCTACACAAGCAGCACACCGAAAGGTGAAGTATAGCAGGCACCAGACACTGTGGAGAATAAATGTACCCAACAGGACAGACATTGAACATTGTGTAATACACATAATCAGGGTTGATCCTTAGAGCCAGACAGCCTGAAATGATAAGCATACCCATAAAAAGAGACCAACTACATAGAATACTCACATACAACAAGAGGGAACACAGTACTTTCCAGAAGCATTCCTAGGACAAGGAAAACAAGTGGCCTGAAGGACAGTACTACTGAGTTCATCTTTTTTATAAAGACCACGCAAAAATTTCAAAGTCAGACAGTGCTACCAAATACACAGACAAAATGGGCAAACAGCAAAATGTGATCAAAGTGAATCAACAAGAGAAATTCCCAGAAAAAGAACTTAATGAGATGGAAATAACCAAAATATCAGATGCAGGGTTTAAAACAATGATTTTTAGGAGGCTCAAGGATCTTAGAGCAACAATGGATGGACATAATGAGCACCTAAATAAAAAGATAGCAAGCATCAAAAAGGACTTTGAAATCATAAAAAAGAACCATTCAGAAATGATAAGTACAATATCAGAAATGAAGACTGCACTAGAAGAATTTAATAGCAGGTTGGATGAAGCTGAGGATTGAATCAGCGAATTAGAGGACAAGATAAACGAAAGCATGGAAGAAGAGCAGCAAGAAGAAAGAGGCTCAAAAAGTCTGAAGAAACTCTGAGAGAGCTCTATGACAACTTGAAGAGAAACAACATCCACATCATAGGGGTTTCTGAAGAAGAAGAGAAAGAACAAGGGATAGAGAACCTGTCTGAAGAATTCATAGCTAAAAATTTTCTTAAAATAATGAAAGAAAAAGTCACACAAGTTCAAAGAGCACAGAAAATTCCATTAAAGAGGAATCCAAGGAGGCCTACAACAAGACACATCATAATTAAAGTGTCAATGTTAAGAGACAAAGAAAGAATACTAAAAGCTACAAGAGAAAAGCAGTTAATTACTTACAGAGGAGCTCCCATAAGAATAAGATCTAACTTCTTAACAGAAAAACTTGAAGCCAGAAGGGATTGGCAAGGAATCCCTTCTACAAGAAATGTTAAGGAGCCTGCTGTAAAAAGAGCAAAGAAAAAAATCAAGAAAAAGATTATACATTTAAAGAACAAAAGGATGATAAACAACTACATATCAATAATAACTTTAAATGTAAATGGATAAAATGCTCCAATTAAAAACATAGAGTAGCTTCATGGATAAGAAAACAGGACCCGTACATATGCTGTTTACAAGAGACCCACCTCAGAACAAAAGATACACATACACTAAAAGTGGAAGGATGGGAAAAAGCACATTATGCAAATGGAAATGAAAAAAGAATCCTGGGGTAGCAATACTTATATCTGAAAAAATCAACTTTAAAACAAAGACTATAGTAAGGGATAAAGAAGGTCATTATATAATGATAAAGAGAGTAATCCAACAGGAGGATATGACCATTGTAAATATCTATGTGCCTAATATAGGGACACTTAAATATATAAAGCAGATTTTGATGGACATAAAGAGCAAGATCAACAGCAATACTATAATATTAGGATATTTTAATACCCCACTAACATCAATGAATAGATGCTCCAGAAAAAAAAACAAAGAAACAGCAGCCTTAAATGACACACTAGATCAACTGGATTTAACAAATATCTTCAGAACCTTTCACCCTAAAGCAGCAAAATATGCATTTTTTTCAAGTGCTCTTGGTACATTCTCTAGGATAGAACACATCTAAGGACACAAAACTAGTCTCAATAAATTTAAGAAGACTGAAATTATATTAAGCATCTTCATGCCACAATGGCATAAAACTATAAATCAACTACAATAAAAAATCTGAAAAACATTTAAACAATTTGGAGGCTAAATAATGTGTTATTAAATAATAAATGTGTTAAAAACGTGATCAAGAAAGAAATAAAAAATTTTCTTGAAACAAATAAAATGAACATACAACAACTCAAAATTTAAAGGGCACAGTAAAAACAGTCTTGAGAGGGAAGTTCATAGCATTACAGGCATGCCTTAAGAAGCAAGAAAATGCTCATATAAACAAATTAACCCTGCATATAAAAGAACTAGAAAAAAAAACACAACAAATAAAACCCAGAGGAAGTAGAAGGAAGGAAATAATAAAGATCAGAGTGGAAATAAATGACATAGAAGTTAAAAATACAATACAGGATATCAATGAAACTAAGAGCTTGTTCTTTGAAAAGGTAAACAAGATTGAAAAGCCTTTAGCCAGACTCATCAAGAAAAAAAGAGAAAGGATTCAAATAAATAAAATTAGAAAAGAAAGTGGAGAAGTAACAATTTACACTTCAGAAATACAAAGAATTGTAAAAAAATACTATAAAGATCTGTATGCCAAAAAATTGGACAATGTAGGCAAAATGAATAAATTTCTAGAAACATAGAATCTTCCAAAATATAATCTAGTAAAAACAGAGAACCTAAACAGATCAATTACAACAAATAAAATTGAAACAGTTATCAAAAAACTTCCAGCAAACAAAAGTCCTGGACCAGATGCTTCATGGGGAAATTTTACCAAATATTCAAAGAACAAACACCCATCCTTCTCAAGCTATATCAAAAAACTTTAGAGAGCTTGACCAGGCGGTGGCACAATGGATAGAGCATCGGACTGGGATGCAGAAGACCCAGGTTCAAGACCCCGAGCTCACCAGCTTGGGTGCAGGCCCATCTTACTTGAGCAAAAGCTCATCAGCTTGAACCCAAGGTCACTGGCTCCAGCAAGAGGTTGCTTGGTCTGCTGAAGGCCCGCGGTCAAGGCACATGTGAGAGGGCAATCAATGAACAACTAAGGTGTTGCAACGGCAATGAAAAACTAATGACTGACGCTTCTCACCTCTCTTCGTTCCTGTCTGTCTGTCCCTATCTATCCCGCTCTTTCTGTCCCTGTGAAAAAAAAAAGAAAGAAAGAAAGAAAGAAAGAAAGAAAGAAAGAAAGAAAGAAAGAAAGAAAGGAAGGAAGAGAAAAACCTTAAGAGAAGGGAAGACTTTCAATCTCCTTTCATGAGGCAAGCATAATTCTCATTCCAAAACCAGGTAAAGACAGTACAAAGAAAGAAAACTATAGGCCAATATTGCTGATAAACTTAGATGCTAAAATTTTCAAAAAGAATATTAGCAAACTAGATCCAGCAATACATGAAAAATATTATACATCATCATCAAAATTATACATCATCATCAAGGGGAATTTATTCTGGGAGGCAAGGCTGGTACAATATTTGCAAATCAATAAATGTGATTCATCACATACAAACGGAAGAATAAAAATCACACGATAATATCAGTTGATGTAGAAAAAGCATTTGATAAAATCCAGCACACATTTATGATCAACAGTTTCAGCAAAGTGGGAATACAGGGAACATACCTCAACATGATAAAGGCCATCCAGGACAAACCCACAGCAAACATCATAATCAATGGGCAAAAATTAAAAGCAAACCCCTTAAGATCAGGAACAAAGCAGGGGTGCCCCATTTCACCACTCTTATTCCACATAGTTCTGGAAGTCTTAGCGGCATCAATCAGACAAGAAGAAGAAATAAAAGGCATCCAAATTGGTAAAAAAGAAGTAAAACTGTCATTATTTGCAGATAATATGATATTGTAGATAGAAAACCCTAAAGTCTCAGTGAAAAAACTACTGGACCTGATAAATGAATTCAGCAAGGTGGCAGGATATAAAATTAGTACTCAGAAATCAGTGGCATTTTTATACACCTACAATAAATTGTCTAAACAATAAATTAAGAAAACAATCCCCTTCACTACTGCAACAACAAAAATAAAGTACCAAGGAGTAAATTTAACCATGGATGTAAAGGACTTGTACTCTGAAAACTATAAAATATTGATAAAAAAAATATCAAGGAAGACACAAACAAGTGGAATTATATATCATGTTCATAGATAGGAAGAATAAACCTCATTAAAATGTCTATATTACTCAAAGCAATCTATATATTCAATCTAATTCCTCTTCAAATACCAATGGCATACTTCAAAGATATAGAACAAATATTCCAAAAATTTATATGGAACCAAAAAAGAGCACAAATAACCTCAGCAATTTTGAAAATGAAGAATAAAGTGGAAGGTATCACACTTCTTGATATCAAGTTATACTACAAGGCTATAGTAATCAAAACAGCTTCATACTGGCATAAGAACAGGCATACAGAAGAATGAAACAGAACAGAGAACCCAGAAATAAACCCATGCTTTTATGGTCAATTGATATTTGCCAAAGGAGGTAAGAGCATACAGTGAAGTAAAGACAGTCTTTTTAAAAAGTGTTGTTGGGAAAATTGGACAGATACATGCAAAAACATGAAACTAGACCACCAATTTACACCATTCACAAAAATAATCTTAAAATGAATAAAAGACTTAAATGTAAGTTATGAAACCACAAACCTAAACCTCTTGGAAGAAAACATAAAACATAGGCAGTAAACTCTTCAATATCTCTCATAACAATATTTTTCTGCCGATTTATCTCCATAGGCAAGTGTAATAAAGGACAAAATAAACAAATGGGACTATATCAAACTGAAAAGCTTTTGCACAGCAAAAGACACTATGAACAAAATAAAAAGACAACCCACACAATGAGAGAACACATTCTCTAATAAATCTGATAAAGGGTTAATAAACAAAATTTATTAAAAAAACTTGTAAAAACAACACCAGGAAGGTATAATCCAATTAAAAAAATTGGCAAAAGAACTGAATAGACACTTCTCCAAAGAGGACATAGAGATGACCAATAAGCATATGAAAAAATGTTCAATGTCACTAATAATCAGAGAAGTGCAAATTTAAACCACAATGTGATACCACCTCACAGCAGTCAGAATGGTGCTTATTAACAAATCAACACATACTAGTGCTGGCGAGGGTGTGGAGAAAAGAAAACCCACCTGCACTCTTGGTGGGAATGCAGACTGGGGCAGCCACTGTGGTAAACAGTATGGAGTTTCCTCAAAATATTAAAAATGGAACTGCCTTTTGACCGAGCTATCCCACTTTTAGGAATATATCTTAAGAATACCAAATTATTGATTCAAAAGGTGATTTGCATTTCCATGTTTATGGCAGCATTGTTTACAATAGCCAAGGTCTGGAAACAGCCCAAGTGTCCATCAGCAAACAAATGGATTTAAAAGCAGTGGTACATTATGCACAGTGGAATACTACATAGCTGTGAAAAAGAAAGAAATCTTACCTTTTGCGTTGGCATACATGGCTGGACTTGGAGATTATTATGCTAAGTGAAATAAGTCTGGCAGAGAAAGACAAATATCATATTATCTCACTTATATGTAGAATCTAATGAACAAAGGAAACTAAGGAATGGAATAGAGGCCGAGGTCGGGTTACAGGGAGCACAAGAACAGCTGTCAGAGGGAAGGGGGATGTGGGGATGGGATCAGAAAAGGTGTTGGGATTAGTGAAATTTTATATGTAATATATAGATACAGATAACAGAACAGCAAATCCTAAAGGGAAGGGGACTGAGGAGATATAGGGGACAAGGAGGTGGGGTGAGGGAGATATACAGTGTGTCCGTAAAGTCATGGTGCACTTTTGACCTGTGACCGGTCAAAAGTGCACCATGACTTTACGGACATACTGTATTTAGTGGGACACTTGAATTCATGTTAACACAATAAATTAAAATTCATAAAAAATTTAAAATAATTTTAAACAAAAAAATCAAAAGGTAAAAGGCAAATGGGAAAATATTTGCAACATATATTACAATGGCTTTTTATCCTCAATAAATAAAAAGATAATTAAAGAGAAAAAATGATTAATTTATCAAAAGTGAGTGAAAGGACAGAAAACTGTAAAGACAAGAGGTCACCTAGGTAGGTAGTTATCTTAGGTGGTTTGTTCATCCTTACATGACAAAGTTTCTTTCTTAGAGTTTGGTTTCCTCAATTTAAAAGGGAAGATAATTTTGTCAAAGCATTAACCTTTTTAACTCTCATAATTACAATTCAAAGAATTCTTCCTAAGAATATAATAAAATATTTGAACAACAAGAAAAACATGCAAATACATTAATAACAGAAATTAGGTTTAACAAATTATGATACTTTAAAATTTTGAATTGTATACAGCTATTAAAATACTGATAGAGATTTATTTTCTGATGGCATAGAAAATTGTTTATAACAATATTTGAAGAGTAAAAAAGGGTAGAAATGTTATTTATAATATAATTACTTAAAAAAATACATATATAATTAGGAAAATACTTTGAAAGCTATACACCCAAATGTTAGCAACAGTTGCTTTAGAGCAGTGGTTCTTAACCTGGGTTCTATCGAACCCTAGGGGTTCGATGAATTGGTCTCAAGGGTTCGGAGCAGCCTCTGCCACGGAGGCCAGAATAAAGTAATGCCGTAATTTGTGAGTTCATGCACTTTGTTGGTTTTGTTCTTTGAGCAAGGTGATGTTCATGCATGGCTCATTTTGTGCACCAGTAAAAAATATATACTTATGTCTTGATTTTGGAAAAAAAAATGATATTTTATTTATCACTACAGAAGGGTTCGGTGAATGCGCATATGTAACTGGTGGGTTCGGTACCTCAAAAAAAGTTAAGAAGCACTGCTTTAGAGTGATAGATATTTGGGTAAGTTTTGTATATTTAAGTTTATGTTTTTCATATGTTTTATTAGCTTTTGTTTCAGTTATAAAAAGTTTTTTATATGACACTTACTACTTATAAAAATAAGATAGTATTTTGAAAACATTAATTTATTTTTTTTATTTCTCCTAAAACTTGGCCAATAGCCAGTGTTTTAGTATGGTCACAAAGAAGAGAGACTGATTGGAACACACAGAGAAAGACATGATAGGAAAATAGAAAGATGGGGAGGGGAAGCTCTATATACCCACCCCTGTTCAATTTGCAAATTCCTCAAAGAAAGTGTTAAACAGAGAATGTTTAGAGTAGAGGGGCTTTGCTCTATATCCTTTTCTGGACCATCACAAAACATAATGGCGTGTGATATCTGTCTAATGTCAATACCAGATACATATGCTGAGGTTATATAATTTCACCCTGCCTGAAATTGTCTTTCCTTATTTCTGTTCTTGTTTTATAATGAACATTCTTGGTTTTCTTTTTTAAAATTTATCTTATCTAGTTATAAGTGTAATCATTCTAAGACAAAGACATTTTATGCAATGTTGAAGCAAAAACAAATATCTAAATTACACAGCTTGGATTATTTTTTATTTTGATTAAGGAGAAATATCTAGTATGTGTCTCCCAGACTTAATCTTCAGCCTTAAAGGCAAACTATTGCCACCAAAAAATAATGCATAAAATTTTCCATACCCAGAGAGAAAATGTAACACTATTTGACTAGTTAATCAATTCATTAGTTAAGTGACAATTTAATATGGCTTTTGAGAATGTTTTCAAAACAAATTTAATAGCTTCAGTTAGACTTTCATTACTTCATAGAGTACAAGTCTTTCTTCTACTGGGAATAAAAGCAATCTATATTATACTTTATTTACCTAGTTAGACCTTCTTAGGGCTGAAAAAATATATGGTTTAGTCATTAGAAAAAGATCCACAAGCAATGGGTTTTCAATCTTCTTCCCAGAAGTCTGCAATTATTTGGTGATTGCTATGGAAAACCTGTAGAGAATAAAACTTTTTTATCAATTAAATAAATGTACCTAGGGAATAATTGGAACAAAATGAAGAAGAAAATGTTGTATGTTTTCCAGTTGCTGAATCAAACAAAATCTCAATGTTTTGTGAAGCACAAGTTAAATTATCCCAGTTTTAAATAAATTATTTCTTCTATAACTGTGTCCACATAGGTGCTTGATATATCAGTCATGACGATTTGGGCTTGAACAATAGTCCACTAATATATCAAAATATGCAATTGTTGTGTTGGGCATGAGAAGACCTCCTCTGCCATTCTTACTGAACTATCTTGTTCCTTAATCTTTCTCAATTCATGATCACAACTTTAGAAACTTTCTTCAAAGATAGAAAAGTCTATCAGAACAAGAGAGACACTTTCTCCCCTGCCAATCATTGAGAGCATGTTCATTATTCCCAGACATCCCTGTTGCTTGAAGAGAACCACTGTCTACTTCAGAACAATGCATCAACAAGATAAAAATGGCTTTAATAATTGGATTCAATTTGACAGGATATACTACTTAGTCACATGGGATGGCAAAATCAGACCACTGTCACTATTTGTGTAAAAGTCTCTGATAAAAATAACAATATAATGACAGTTTATTTAATTTGACATTAAATTAAGAGAGAAAGACATAATAGAAAAATTTGGTGCTGGACAAGAGAAAAAAACAAAGCAATTCCTTAAAACTCCTAGAGCATATTCTGGAAGAAAAATATAAAAATATGAAAAGAAATTTTCCTTCATCTATTAAATTCAATGAAAGAGTTCAGAGTTTGAGCTTAATTTTTCTATTTTATGATATCCACAAATTGATATCTCAAAATTTGTATTTAGGCTTATAGTTGTAGAACTGAATTTTCATTTAAACATTTCTCTTATTAATTAAGAGAGAACAAGCTATGCTGTAACTTCAAACCTCAGTTGCGAAACACAGCCCCATTTTATTTCTCTTGTCTGTCAGGTCTGTCTTGAGTCTGTTTGACTGTAACCACAATGCAGCAACTCATTATACCATGTTGTTTCATCCTTTTGAAACTGTCATCTTAAAAATGGCCACCACATTCAGATCTTAGAGTTTGTGGTGGACAGGAAAATTGCACATGGGGTTCTCATTGCTCAGAAATGACACACATCACTTCTTTCACTTTTCCTTGGTCATGATCATATGGACCTGCTAGGAGATATAGTTTCTCATATTCCCATAAAAAATGATAATTTGACATTGTTGAGGACTATTCTTTTCTATCACCTCATTCAATAAATATTTCTTTCCTCCATATCCACAGCTACTCATTATATTTTATATATTTTGTCTTATTTTGTATTCAAAATGTCTTTGAAATAAAACATTATCAGTAAATGTAGGCATTTCTGTTGTCAAATCCCAAGATACTCTTGGAGACATGGTTAATCAACAATTTCTTACTTAGATAAGCTTTCTTAATAGTGGATTCCAACTACCTTTACCAAACAAATGGAGTTGTAAAGTGAGTCCCATTTTAGGGTGAGAAAAGAACATTACTGGAAATTAAGTAACCTATGATCAGACATCTAATAATTGGGAATCCTAAAATGTAAAATTAGAGCTGCCTAAATGGAAACATCAAATCATTTACAGAAAAGTTAATGACCTGTTTTGCCTTGTAGGTGTTGACTAATCCATACCAAAAGTGCACTAATAATACATTTAGATTTGATATATGAAATACTGTCTCTTAGGATACTGAATTTCAATAAATGCCCCAAATAGGCAGCAATAGTCATTCAGATTTATTATTTTCTTGCTACAATGCTAATCTGAATTAATATTATTTAATGAAATGAGTTTGATATGATACTACTTATTTTATTAAAACTAAAAGGAACATTTTCAAAATTGATATTGTAAAATACATTAATCTTAAACTTCACCTTTTTACCCCAATCCTATCATCCCCAACCTAGTGATAGAAGTTTACATGGAATTAACATTTCTGAGCTTCAAGTTTAATTTGTAGCTTAAAAAGTTACATGGGAAAATACTTAGTTATTGAGGTATGACTCATTTGAGAAGTCTTGGTTTTCTCATTTTAAAATCTGCTGAGAAAAAATTGATAGCTTCCTACAGCTTCTGGTAGAAGAACATATCAAGTTTCTCACGCTGCTGAGACTCTCTTGGCATGGTCAGCTATTTGTTCTCTACACTGTTTGATGACTGGAAGCCAGTGCTTAAAGCTAAAGCCAAAGTGTTTCTAAGACAAAGATTGGAATTTATTTGAAATGAACTATTCAATTCAGCATTTACCAGAGCTTGATTTTGATATATTCCTCTCTTTGTGTATGTTTCATTTCTTGGAGTTATAAGTAGTTATGATTTTAAAGAGGAAAAACTAAGGTAGGGGGATATAGTACTTAAAGAACATTTAGCAATTCCCAATGTTGGAAGGGACCTTTGAGACTCTGTAGATTTTGAGAACACATGCCAGGGTTTTAACTTACCCGGGTGTAAAGTATATACAGGGTGGGGAAAAAGTAGGTTTATAGTTGTTTGGATGAAAAATAATATAATAATTAATAAATAATAGCACAAGAATAAATTATTTAATGTACTCACAACTGTAAACCTACTTTTGTCCCACTCTGTATTTATCCAAGTTTCAGTCTTTCTTTGAGATTGTTTTATCAACCTCAAAGCAAATAGAACCCTAGAAGTATGTGCTAGTATAAATAAATTCTGGTTCAATTGTTCAGCTAATGCCGGCATAATACCAGCTTTATTTTTTCTAGGAAATTCAGTCAGGACTGTGAAACTCTGTGTATATGAATCAATCAAATATCAAACCTAAGCCAATGAAACCACATACACACACTAGTTAGAAAGACCTGTGGGTGAAAGGTATAGGAAGCACATCCAAGAATATGGGAACAAAATGAGAAAGAATTAAGTATGTCAAGGTGAAATAGATGGTCAAACATCTAGAAATTTGAAAAAGGCTACTTTGAAGATTTCTTAGATGAGAACTGAAACTCCCTCTCACAAAGAATGTGGTTAACCTATGTATACAATAGATAACCATGCTGGGTGGTTATTTTGTTTTCTCATTGTCTTTCTTCTTTTGCTTTTGGTACATTCCCTGTGCAGCCTGGAGCCATGTGCAACATCCAACCTTAGTGAGCTTCTAAGGTAGTAGAACCTACAGAATCAGACATTTCTGTTGCAATCATAATTGTAAATAGATCTTTAGTTTCAAACCAACTTACAGGTCTCTGATTATTTGATGTGAATACAGTGGTGGTTCAATTATCATATCTTAAGGTAACTTACCGAAGAGTTCCTTGCATTCGAAGTTCTTCTTACAACTTTAAAATCTTGGGAAATAGCACAGTCAACAAGCTTAAGAAGAGTCTGGAAGGATAAAGTAAGTGGACTGCCTCGGGACCTTGGGACTTGAGGAACATCAAGGTGATGAGTCCCCTGGGTTCTATTATTTCCTCCCATATATCCCACACATAGTGCTGCAGGAGTCTCTAACCGGAAATACCAACAGACCAGCCAAATTTAAAAATATATATATTTTAAACCTGTTTTCTCTAGCCAAAGGAAAAGTGTGGTCTAAAACCATTTTGGCAATTGCTGCTCTACTTCAGCCAACTGCAATACATCCTTTCCCCACCCACGTTTTCAGCAGTGCTAAGTGGAGAGCTAACCTGAATACCACCCACCAATCTTTCAGAAATAGGCAGCAGGGCTGCTCTAATTTCCCATGTAGTGAGGTTGGCAGGGCTGAGCAGACAACTGATCTTCCATTCCCAGCCTTCCCAAAAAAATGGGGCTTCCATTTCCCAGCTGGATGTTGTCATCAGGGCAGAGTAGGGAGCTGATCTTCCAACTTTCTCCTGATGGAAGCAACAGCAATCTGACTCACCAGCTGAGGTGATGTAGGGGACACCAGATGGGTCACTGATCTCAACATCCTGTTTGTAGAAACACGTGGCCCTTCACTTCCTCCCACCACTGTGTTCTCAGTGTGGTCCAGCAGCAAGCAGCCTTTACCTCCACTCAAAAGGAAGAAAATTGAACAAGATAGTGCAGAGGCAAGCAGTCTACTCACACTTGCTATCATCACCCTACCCCTTCCAGCTCTACCCTGTGTTGGCGAAGCTGAATTTCCATCTCCACAAGGCAGCAAAGAGCCTAAAGGGGACTGTGTGAAGTAGGACTACATAGTACTCTGTCCCCATTTCTGGTCTGGGCCTGGGGGTGGAAGAGAGAATGAGTCTCTAATTCTACCCAGCATCAATGAAACATAACAAAGTGGCAGAAACAAAGCTAATTTGCCTTCTACTTCTTCCCTTCTCCTTCCTGCTGCCAGTGGAGCTCAGCATAGAGTTGCCCTACAATCCTCATCTGAAGACAAATTAGTGTGATGCAGCCCTCTCCTTCCTCACTCCCTGATGTCAATGAGGTTAAGAAGGGAGTCATGCAGCAAAGGCTCCTCTGCAGCAAAGGGATGTGAATCTGGTCTTTACTTTTGCTTGTATGGTGCCCAAACAGGAAGGTGAGCGTAAGACCCACCTAGGCGCTGCACCTTAACAGAACAAATAGGGATGTCTCATAATACTCAACATGTCCAGAGTACAATAACAAATCCCTCATTATACCTAAAACTAGCAAAATCACAACCTGAATACGAAGAAAATAATTTAAAATCTCCAACACTGAGATGAATCTATTTTATCTAAAAACTCTTGTGCCACTAAATAAACAAATGAGTCAAATATTAGGAGGGGCAGTTAACAATGCAATTTTGTATTTGATTTTAGAAAATTTCAGTGTATTTTGCAACTAAAAAATAGACACTTGTTTGGCTCCTTGTATAATTAGTTTAATATATGCTTCTTTATTGATATTAAAATGACAGAAAATACATCTTCATTTATTCAAAAAGCTTACTATTTATTATAATATACATCTTTATTAAAAGTATTCAGCTGTTTAAATTTTTATAGATTAAACACATCCTGATATTCATCAGGATGCAGATCATTGATAGAGTGTTACCAGCCAGCCCTACAATGCCACTCAATTATAATTACCATCAGGCTTTGTTTCTCTCTGTAGTTACCTGTTTTCCTGGAGTATAGATTTGTTTTGCCAATTTTTGTAATTTATGTAAATCTCATAATGGCACTCTTTTGTGTCAAACTTCTTTTAGTTCAGCATAATGTTTATAGAATTCTCTTATTATGCTGTGTATTTCATTCAACAAATTCTAATTGATTATTTATTACATACCTGACAGTGCTCTAGCTGTTCAACATGTGTAGCCTAGACACCATTACTAATGATTACTATTTAAATATTAATAATTCCTACTACATGGAAAATTAAAAATCAGTTTAAAAGTTGATGAAATCCCTTGAAAGATACAATTTGGCAAATGAAGTTATATTTTAGCTGATCGAGTTGGCCAAAGCTCATTCCACCCTTGACTACATTTGAGTTTACAGTAACCACAAAATGGGGAACAATGTGTATAGAGTCTGCCAAGCTGAAAACAGCAGATATAAACTTTTTATGGTAAAGAAAATATTCTTTCCAGAAAATAGTTGCTAGCAAGATTTTTTGCTGAAGTCAACAGAGTTTGGAAACTCTAACACAATGTCTGTTGAGTCTAGAAAAGAATGTAGAGATTCAGCAAACTGGATGATTGTCTATGAAGCACAAAATTACATATAAATTCATTCTATGCATCAATAGCCATTTGAATTAAGTAGCCAAGTAAAGTGGATGTTTATGGAGCAAAAACAATAATAATAATAATGCACTGGATATTAGTACCTGTAATTTTTTTTTTAAACAAATGGAGGGTGTTTTTTTTTTGTTTTTTTTAAATATATTTATTTATTCATTTTAGAGAGGAGACACAGAGTGAGAGAGAGAGATAGAGAAAGAGAGAAAGGGGGGAGGAGCTGGAAGCATCAACTCCCATATGTGCCTTGACCAGACCAGTGCAGGGTTTTGAACTGGCGACCTCAGTATTCCCAGGTCGATGCTTTATCCACTGCGCCACCACAGGTCAGGCCATGTAATATTTTTTAAGAACAGAATATTTACCATTTTTTCAGCACTTTAAAAATATTTAATATGCCTGTTACTAGAGAAAATATATTAACTTAATTTAAACAAATGCAGAATAAAGAAAAAAGCCAAAGCTTTTTTTTTCTAAGTAACAAAAGTGTCTCTTTGCTCCTTGTCAGGAACACATGAGTGAAGAGTACCATGTACCCTGAATTCAGTTATATTTCACTAAGATTTGAGATTGGTCTAGGGCAGTTGGCTCAGTGGTAGAGCATCAGGCTGGTGTGTGAATGCTCCGGGTTCGATTCCTGGTCATAACACACAGGAAAAATGATCATTTTCTCCACCTAACTCCCTCCTCCTTCTTTCTCTCCCTCTCTCTCTCTTTCAGTCATGGCTTTATTGGCTTGGTTTGAATGCATCACCTTAGGCCATGAGAATGGCTCTGTGGAACCTCTGCCTCAGGTGCTAAGAATAGCTCCATTGCAAGCATGGCCTCAGATGGGCAAAGCATCGGCCCTAGACTGGGGGTTGCTGAGTGGATCCTGGTCAGGGTGCATGCAGGAGTCAGTTTCTTCATCTCCCTTATTCTCACTTGGAAAAGAAGAAGAAGGAAAAGCAAAAACAAAAGTTTGGAAAATGGTAGGAGGCAGGAGAGGTTAGGAGTAGTTCCAAACTCAAAGTGATGTAAGCAAGCAATTAGATAATGTCATCTCATCAAAACTCACTTTATAGGAACAATAATCCAAGAGGTTTACATGGGGCAGGAAGCTACCTACTCAGTATAGAAAGGTCCTGAGAATATAAAAGAAATTTATATCCAGGAAAGCAAGAAACTGTTATTAACCATAGAGTTGAAAGAAGTCAGAAAGACAGATTTGGGATGTGAAATGAGTAGAGATAGCATTCCAGAAAATGTGACCACACAAAAAAAAACCTGTGGTGGGAGTCCAACATTTGCATAAAAGACAATGTAACTAAAGTCCAGAGGATAATAGGAAAGTGAAATGAGGTTGGCCTGGTAGGCAGGGGCAAATACTGCCAGGACTTTTAGACCATATCAATGATTTTGACCTTGATCTAGAGAGTAATGAGCTCCCAAAGACTAACTATAAAGAGCACAGGTACCAGAGAGGTAAGATGGCGATTGAGTAGGTGGATGTACCAACTTCCAACTCTCAAAACCAAAGAAGATTATAACATGATTTTAAGAAATATCATCTGGATAAACCAAAGCAGAACTGGACTGAGAGGACTCTTCAACTGGGGAACACTGAAGAAGCAACATTGATAATGGTAGGAAAAGTGAAAACATGGAAAGGGCTGCCCAGCTCCCCGGAGTGAAAGGCAGCCCAAAGAGACTCATGTGGTAGCAAGAGTGGCCAGCAGAAGGGTAAGTAGGGACCTGGGTCCCAGGAACAAAGCCCCAGCCTGCAGGCCCAGAGCCTAGAAGAGGTGTATGGACAATATTTAGCTGTGCACGGTCCCACCAGTGGGAGAGGGGCAAAGGGCAGAGGTTTATAGAGCCTGGCACAAGAACACAGTCCCTCCTGTGGAGGTAAGGCAGAGACCTGAGTAGCCATGGCTGGCACCGGCAACACGCACACCCAACCACCCAAGACAGCGGCAGAAAGGGTGGCAGGCCTGCAGACAGACCACACCTAGGGAACACAGAGGCAACACCAATTGGACTCCAGTAGCCAAACCCTTCTTACACACAGACAAAATGGACAGGAGAGAAATGCAACCCAAATGAATCAAAAGAATTGCCCAGAGAAGGACCTGAATGAATCAGATATAACCAAACTACCTGACGCAGAGTTTAAAATAATGATAGTTAGGATTTTCAAAGAGCTTAGAGCAACAATGGATACTCATTATGAGCACCTAAATAAATAGATAGCAAGTATAAAAAAGGAAATGGAAAAAATAAAAAAGAATCAGACAGAAATGACAAATATAGTATCAGAACTGAAGACCACAATAGAATAAATTATAAACAGAATGAATGAAGCTGAGGATCGAATCAGCGAGTTAGAGGACAAAATAAACAAGGCACAGAAGCAGAGCAGAAAAAAAGAAAAGAGACTCAAAAAATGTGAGGAAACTCTAAGGGGGCTCTGTGACAACATGAAGAGAAATAACATCCACATCATAGGGGTTCCTGAAAAAGAAAAGAAAGATCAAGAGATAGAAACTTGATCAATACAATCATAGCTGAAAACTTCCCTAAATTAAGACTGGAAAACGTTTCACACATTCAAGAAGCACAGAGAACTTCATTGAAGAGAAATCCAAAGAAATTTACACCAAGACACATCATAGTTAAAATACCAAGGCTAAGTGAAAAAGAGAAAATTTTAAAAGTGGCTAGAGAAAAAAGGGCTATCACCTACAAAGGAATCCCCATAAGGATGACATTCGACTTCCCAACAGAAACACTTGAGGCCAGAAAGGAACGGCAAGATATATTCAAAGGAATGCAGATCAAGAACCTACAACCAAGACTACTCTATCCAGCAAGGCTAACATTTAAAATTAAAGGAGAAATAAAAAGCTTCCTAGAAAAAAAAAAACCTCAAGGAATTCATTAAAACCAAACCAGTTCTGCAAGACATGCTAAGGGTACTGTTGTGAACAGTTCAAAGGGGGAAAAGAATATAGCAAAAGAAGAATACAGCTTTAAAAAATAAAATGGCGATAAGCAACTACATATCAAAAATAACCTTAAATGTAAATGGATTAAATGATCCAATCAAAAGATATAAGGTAGCTGCATGGATAAAGAAACAGGACCCATACATATGCTGTATACAAGTGACACACCTTAAAACAAATGATGCACATAGGCCGAAGGTAAAAGGATAGAAAATTAGTTCATATAAATGGAAATGAAAAAAAAGCCAGGGTAGCAATTCTTATATCTGACAAAATGTACTTTAAAACAAAGGCTGTAGTAAGAGATAAAGAAGGACACTACATAATGATAAAGGGAACAATTCAAAAGAAAGATATAACCATTCTAAATATCTACATGCCAAACAAAGGAGCCCCGACATACATAAAGCAGATTATGATGGATATAAACGGCGAGATTAACAGCAATATTATAATAGTAGGGGATTTAAATACCCCATTAACATCACTGGATAGATCCTCAAGAAAGAAAATTAACAAAGAAACAGCAGACTTAAAGGATACACTAGATCAACTCGATTTAATAAATATCTTTAGAACTTTTTACCCTAAAGCAGTACAGTATACATTCTTTTCAAGTGCTCATGGTACATTCTCTAGGATAGACCACATGTTAGGACACAAAACTGGTCTCAACAAATTTAAGAAGATTGAAATAATATCAAGCATTTTCTCTGATCACAATGGCATAAATGTAGAAATTAACCACAAAAGAAAAACTGAAAAATACTCAAACACTTGAAAACTAAAGAGCATGTTATTAAATAACGAATTGATTAACAAGGAGATCAAAGAAGAAATAAAATGTTTCTAGAAACCAATGATAATGAGTATACATCAACTCAAAATTTATGGAACACAGCAAAAGCAGTACTGAGAGGGAAGTTCATAGCTCCACAGGCATAACATGAGAAGCTAGAAAAAGCTCAAATAAGCAACTTGACCCTGCATCTAAAAGAACTAGAAAAAAAAAAAGGAAATAAAACCCAGGACTAGTAGAAGTAGGGAAATAATAAAGATCAGAGCGGAACTAAATGACATAGAGGCTAAGGAAACAATACAGAGGATCAATGAAATTAGAGTTGTTTTTTTGTAAAGGTAAACAAGATCGATGAACCTTTAACTAGACTCACCAAGAAAAATAAGAGACGACTCAAATAAATAAAATTAAAAATGTGAATGGAAAAATAACAAATGACACAAGAGAAATACAAAGTATTGTATGATAATACTATGAAGAAATCTATGCTAAAAAATTAGACAACCTAGGTAGAATGGACAAATTTGTAGAATCATATAATCTTCCAAAAATCAATCTGGAAGAATCAGAACACCTAAACAGAACAATTACAACAAATGAGATCAAAAAAGTTATCAAAAAATTCCCAACAAAGAAATGTCCTGGGCCTGATGGCTTCACAAGTGAATTCTACCAAAAATTCAATGAAGAACTAACTCCTATCCTCCTCAAGCTATTTCAAAAATTCAAGAGGAAGGAAGACTTCTAAACTTCTTTTATGAGGCTAGTATAATTCTGGTTCCAAAACCAGGCAAAGTCAACACAAAGAAGGAAAATTATTGGTCTATATCCCTGATGAATTTAGACGCTAAAATTCTCAACAAAATATTAGCCAACCGGATCCAGCAATATATGAAAAAAATTGTACACCATGATTATGTGGAATTTATTCTGGAGAAGCAAGGCTGGTTCAATATTCTCAAATCAAACAATGTGATTCATCACATAAACAAAAGGAAGGACAAAAATCACATGATAATTTCAATAGATGCAGAAAAGGCATTTGATAAAATCCAGCACCTATTCATGCTCAAAACTCTCATTAAAGTGGGAATACAGGGAACATTCCTTAACGTGATAAAAGCCATCTATGACAAACCCACAGGAAACATCATACTAAATGGGCAAAAATTAAAAGCAATCCCCTTAAATAAGGAACCAGGCAGGGGTGCCCCCTTTCATCACTCTTACTTAACATAGTTGTGGAAGTCCTAGCTACAGCAATCAGACAAGAAGAAGAAATAAAAGGCATCCAAATTGGAAAAGAAGAAGTAAAACTCATTATTTGCTGATGATATGAAAACCCTAAAGTCTCAGTGAAAAAACTACTGGATCTGATAAATGAATTCAGCAAGGTGGCAGGATATAAAATTAATACTCAGAAATCAGAGACATTTTTATTTAAAAATATTTCTTTTTTCCAGGGACAGAGAGAGAGTCAGAGAGAGGGATAGATTGGGACAGACAGACAGGAACAGAGAGAGGTGAGAAGCATCAATCATTAGTTTTTCGTTGCTGTTGCGACACCATAGTTGTTCATTGATTGCTTTCTCACATGTGCCTTAACCATGGGCCTTCAGCAGACTGCACAACCCCTTGCTGGAGCCAGTGACCTTGGGTCTAAGCTGATGAGCTTTTGCTCAAGCCAGATGGGCCCGCGGTCAAGCTGGTGAGCTCGGGGTCTTGAACCTGGATCTTCCGCATCCCAGTCTGATGCTCTATCCACTGCGCCACTGCCTGGTCAGGCCAGAGGCATTTTTATATACCTACAATGAACTGTCAGCAAAAGAAATTAAGAAAACAATCCCCTTCACTATTGTAGCCAAAAGAATAAAGTACCTAGGAATAAAGTTAACCAAGGATGTTAAAGGCTCGTTCTCGGAAAATTATAAAACATAGATAAAAGAAATCAAGGAAGATACAAACAAGTGGAAGCATATACCGTGCTCATGGTTAGGAAGAATAAACATCATTAAAATGTCTATATTACCCAAACCAATTTATAATTCAATGCAATACCAGTTAAAATACCAATGACATACTTCAAATATATAGAACACATATTCCAAAAATTTATATGGAACCATAAAAGAACACGAATAGCCTCAGCAATCTTAAAAAAAAAAAAAAAAAAAAAAAAGCAGGAGGTATCACTCTTTCAGATATCAAGGTATACTACAAGGTCATTGTACTAAAGACAGCCTGGTACTGGCATATGAACAGGCCCACAGATCAATGGAACAGAACAGAGATCTCAGTAATAAACCCACATCTTTATGGACAACTGATATTTGAGAAAGGAGGAAACAGCATACAGTGGAGTAAAGACAGCCTCTTTAACAAATGGTGTTGGGAAAATTGGACATCTACCTGCAAAAAATTGAAACTAGACCATTAACTTACACCAGTCACAAAAACAAACTAAAAATGGATTAAAGACTTAAATGTAAGCCATGAAATCATAAGCATCTTAGAGGAAAACATAGGCAGTAAGCTCCCCGACATCTTTAGCAGCAATATATTTGCCGATTTCTCTCCATGGGCAAATGAAATAAAAAGCAGGATAAACAAATGGGACTATATCAAACTTAGAAGTTTTTTCACAGCTAAAGACAATAAGAACAGAATAAAAAGACAAACCACACAATGGGAGAACATATTCAACAACACATCTGGTAAGGGGTTAATCACAGAAATTTATAAAGAACTTATAAAACTCAACACCAGGAAGAAAAACAATTCAATCAAAAAATGGGCAAAAGAAATGAATAGAAATTTCTCCAAAGAGAACATACAGATGGCCAATAGGCATATGAAAAAAATGCTCAACATCACTAATCATTAGAGAAATGCAAATTAAAACCACAATGAGATATCACCTCACACCAGTCAGAATGGCACTCATTAGCAAAACAACACAGAATAAGTGCTGGCGAGGATGTGGAGAAAAAGGAACCCTTCTGCACTGCTGGTGGAATGCAGACTGGTGCAGCCACTGTGGAAAACAGTTTAGAGATTCCTCAAATAATTAAAAATCGAACTGCCTTTTGATCTGGCTATTCCACTTTTAGGAATATAGCCTAAGAACACCATAGCACTGTTCGAAAAGAAGAAATGCGCCCCCATGTTCGTGGCAGCATTGTTCACAATAGCGAAGATCTGGAAACAGCCCAAGTGTCCATCAGAGGACGAGTAGATTAAAAAGCTTTGGTACATATATACTATGGAATACTACTCAGTCATAAGAAATGATGACATCGGATCATTTACAACAAATGGATGGACCTTGATAACATTATACGGAGTTAGATAAGTAAAACAGAAAAAAACTGAGAACTGCGTTATTTCATACATATGTGGGACATAGAAACGGGTCTATGAGACATGGATAAGAGTGTGGTGGTTACGGGGTGGGGGAGGAAAGATAGGAAGGGATGGGGAAGGGAGGCGCACAATGAAAACCAGATAGAAGGTGACAGAGGACAATTTGACTTTGGCTAATGGGCATGCAATTAATTGAATGATAAGATAACCTGGTGATGTTTTCTTTGAACATATGTAACCTGATTTATTAATGTCACCCCATTAAAATTAATAAAAAAAAGGAGAGCGCAGGTACCTGATCAGTTTTGCATTGTTAAAGAATAAAAATAGAGAATAAAGTGAAAAAAACAAGAAACAACCTGAAGTTATGTACTTGCTGTACTACTACAAGGTAGTCTGTGGCCAAACCCAGAAGAAATACTAAATGAGAAATTGTGAGATGAAAACTCCAGGTTGTTACCTCTGGAAAATATTTACATGGCCGTGGAAAATTAATCTGAGATTTAGGTTCTTCAAATGTAAAATTATAATTGAAAGATTGCCGGGTGCCGCCGATGGACGAACGAAGAGCCGAAACAGCCAAATGAGCAAAAGTCAGGCTTTATTGGGAGGACTCCGGGCGAGTTCACTGACCCTCGGATGTGAGTCTGTGAAGGCGCGCCCGGGGAGGGTTTTTGGGTTTTTTATATCTGCAGAGGGGGGAGGATGGTAACGGTCGACAGGTTTGGTGGGGCGTGCAGTTCATGGAACAGCCTTGGGGACAGACAGTTTCGAGAATTTGGGTGTGTGCGGTTTGAGTAAGATTAACAACTGCCGGACAGCTCAGGGCAAGGGAGGGTTTCACTACCCAACCCAGAGGCAACTACCGGACAATAATAATACTAATAATATGTTCATTGTATAATTGTGGGAGGTAAATGTAATAATACAAATAAACTATTAAACACTGAAGAAAATGACTCATTATTTTAATTATTGTTATGTTTTTAACGAATAATTGAAATAAATAAAAACTTACTAAGAATATGCAAATTTACTATGAAAAGTATACTTATAGTTAGATAAGAAGATTAAGGAATTTCTGTTTTCCTAAATAAGTATTTCAGTGACTTATTCAAAAATAATTAAGGAAAGTTAGCTTGAAACTAAAAACTTCTATAGCAAATTAATTGGTAACACATGAAAAGAACTTTACAGTGATAGCACACAAACACACACACACACACACACACACACACACACACACACACACACACATACATCCATACTTTCTAGGTGTTAGAAGAGTCAAAGGTTTTTTCTCCAAAGTAATAAATTAATTTACCAGATTTGAGAATTCTTCACATTTTCTTAGAGCATAGCATAGATAATGGATAGCATGTAACTTGGCACATCGGCTGAATTTTTTATAGTTATGTCAAGCAAAAAATATATAAATTCCACTAGGTTCAGATATGACAATACTGCATTTTAACTATTTTCTTTAGATACAAAAATCTCTCAATCTTAAGTTCTGGCATTCCATGGAGTAAAATGTTTTATTTAAATAATATTTGTTAAGAAGTATTTTTTCATAAGATATAATAACAATTAACCAGTGAAAATAGAAGAGAAAGACACCATAAAAAGAGGAAGGTGTTGTGACCCTGGCCAGGTAGTCCAGTTGGCTAGTATTGTCCCTATACACCCATGTACAGGTTTGATCCTTAGTTAGTACACATACACAAACCAACCAATGAATGCATCAATTGATGGAACAAATTAATGATTCTCTGTCTCTCTGTCTCTTTCTCCCTCCTTCTCTCTCTAAAAATTCAATCAATACACAATTTTTAAAAAAGCTGTTGCTTAATAGTTTTATATATGATGACTAGAGCACCATCAATCAAGTAGAACAAGTTTAGTTTTAGATTCTTTCCATTATCACACTGCAGAAGATTTCAGGTATATTTAAGTAACAAATGAAAATTTTTGGTTGTTTCTGAGATGTGCATTTGTTCATTTCAAATGCAAGCCAAATATAGCCTATGCATGGAAAGATATATCTATTAGCATCATATTTTGTTGACATTATATTTTAAAAAGACTAACTACATGAAAGGAAAAGGAAGAGGAGAAAAGACAGAAAGACAGGAGGAAGAAAAAAGAGAGGGAGAAAAGAAGGAAGGAAGGAGAAAGAAAGAAAAGAGAAGGGGGGCAGTAGGAAGAAAGAAAACAGAAAAAGAAATAGAAAAAAAAGTAAAGAATAAACAGGGATATTTCACAACTGCAGGTCTCAGTTCCTAAGGTCAAAGAGTAACTTAGGTTTTCCTCTTTGATTTAAATTAATAAATGAATATTTAAGGCATACATACTAAAAAATGATAATAATAATTGCCTGTATTACTGCCCATTGTTATTTGGTTACTTCAAGGTAACTAACCTAAGTAAAGCTGAAAAATATTTCTTTTTACCTAAAAACAAAATTTATGCATACTTACAGTATTTTTAGCCTCAATTTTTCATAGATATCATTAAATTCATTATTTTGGTATAGAGGAGAAAAATATTATTTTGCAGACAAGCATATGAAGCAATTTCTTATATAATTAGAGTTTACAAGAAAATTAAATATCTCTCTTTTAGTTTAGCATTTAATAGCTGTATTAGCAAGAATATGTTTTCTAACAACGCCTTACAGTATCTTAGTGGCAGACAAGGAAATCCATAAAACGTTTTTTACTGTAATATGACATGGGGTATATAACACCTTATGTGTAAAGTCTTTGATTTCAGACCAAACAAATAAAATAATAGAAGCACTGACAGTTTGGTCTCAACATTGGCTTACCTTGTTCTCATAGGCTTTTGTATGACTTTATCAAATCGACTGCTAGAATCACTGTCTTTTACAGAATTCTTCAAGATTGGTATTATTTCTTATAGAGATTAATTGCAACAAACCAGGTAGGTGTCAGGATTTGAATTGTCCTCCAGAGAGATGTATTTATGCCATGTGATATTCTTTTTCATTAAAAATGGATGTAAAATCAAATAAGAATGAAAATTGAGACTCTTCCATCACCTTACAAATGTTCTAAAATACAATTAAATTTTATTAAACTGGTAGGAATAGACTTATTATTGTTATTATTTTATAAGAGGAAACAAAAGTATAAAACTAATTATGAGGAACAAGTAGTTTTAGGCAGACATGGCCCTGTAAAGGATATTCTCATTAGTTACATCAGCAGGGATAGGGTAAAAAGCAGAGCATTTCTCTAAAATAATTTTTGTCCTGTTTATTATGATTTTATACAACTGGGTTTTTTTCCTCTGAAATTATTCCCTTTAATTTTCTTTGGTCTTAGAATTACATCATTATTCAGAATCATTCCAAGACCAAACTTGAACCGTATAATTAAATTATTGCTGTGTTTTAGGTATATTTAATTTTCATATGTTGTCTGATATGGATAGTAACTTCCTGAAATAAAACAAAATTCACTGTATTTTTTATGAGTGCTAAGCTACATCATAAGATAAATATGCTTTGGCAAATTTTTATAAAAATTTTACTTCCAATATTACACATTTCTTAGAAATATGTGTATTTAAGATATAATAATTCTAAGAAAACTGTTAGAATGTATTTAGAAAATCAGTAGCCGAGTTCAGTTGTATAAACTTCATTTTGCCTCATCATTTAGCTTAATCATTGACAATCTGCAAATTAAATTAAAAAAACCACTGCAGATTCTCACCTATGAATCTGTAGGCACATTGGGACTATCAAAGTTACAATTTTTTCCTGGATTTGAAAACACTGTAGCAATCAGTAATGAAAATCCATAAAAACTAGGTAGAAAAATATGTTAAAAAGTTAAAATATATGACAAAATGTAAGCCAAGTGGAATTTCTTTGTCCACTTTAAGTGGACAAGAAAATCAGGAAAGGAATGAAAGGTTAGCTAGAAGGTGAAAGAAAAAGTATAAAGTCTATTCATACTACAAAAGGAAAAAAACACAGGCACAGAAGGGAGAGAAAAGACATTTATTGAATATGCATAATACACCTTGCTTATATACATACATATGTTAATGTAGTTTTTCATGAGCCTGCATGACATGAATTCTTTTTAATCCTGATTTTACAGATAAAAAAATTAAAATCAGAAAGGTTAACTGACTGGCCTAAGATTATATATATAGTTAGCAAACAAACAGATTTCTCTGTCTCAAAATGGAGAGGTGTCTCTACCTCATGATTTTCTGATTGATATACTTCTTAAAGTCTTTGAACAATTTTTCAGTTTACTTGATGTGGTATAGAGAGTGAATGTAGTTAACTATGCGAAATATTTTATGAAAAAAAAACGGCTATAGTCTTGAAAACTTTCTAAACTGTTATTTAATGGAGAATCAGAACAATACTGAAAATTCCAGGGGACAGTTTTCCTTCCTTCCTTCCTTCCTTCCTTCCTTCCTTCCTTCCTTCCTTCCTTCCTTCCTTCCTTCCTTCCTTCCTTCCTCCCTCTCTCTCTCTCTCTCTCTCTCTCTCTCTCTCTCTTTTTTTCGTCCTTCTTTTCCTCCTTTCTTCCTCTTACTTTTTTATTTCTTTTATTTTTAGACTTCAAAAATAGACTATCCAATCATAACTTTCTAATGGAGTTTCTTGAATGAATACTAGTCTCCTTTTCCAACATAAAATGTTATACGCCATGATTATTTTTCATTTGATGTACACATACCTTAGTTAGTCTCTATGAACTTTAAAACAAAGTTAAATAGACAAGCCAGTGTGAGTGTATTCTCCCTCACCTATATATAGGTCTGGCCTGAAGCAGAGACACAACGGGGGAGTCTCTGTTCTGGGGTGGGGAAGAGAGGACAGACATAAGAACATAAGAAAGTGGAGTAGAGAATCTGTTTGGTATTATATTAGCTGCTATTCACCCCTTCTAAGCCATTCCAGTACATACATTGCAGGACTGTTGGAACTCAGTTCAAATTTTTCTCTGCTTTACTAAAAGCAGCTGCTGGTCCGTACAAACAGCCCTGCTTCTGTCCTGCTGGAGGGAGACACCCAGCTGGCTCACTTAGTAGAACACATGCCTATGGTTTGCATTTTGGCTAGTGCCATATACAAGATGGACGTTATGTACAACTTATAGCTTGATAGAATGTTCCATTATTGCCATAGGTCTGCTCTACTGGTCACAAGTTTGAAGAAAATTACCTTTTTACAGCTGTGACAAAGCAAAAGACAAAAATTTGCAAGAAAACAGAACATCAAAAGCAAAGAGAAATTCCATGTGAACCCTGCCCTCTCAGAACCAATATGGCCAAGATAAACCTTATTAGAGAAAGCTGGGTAGCCAGTAAGAGGGAGGCACAGACTCCAGCAGTTGTAAACATGTGACTCTGCCAGGAGTGAAGCATTAGTTAAGTCTACAAAAAAGAAGATTCAAAGCAGGAAATGGTAGGAACATGGACTGAGATATCTTGTAAAGCAGACTAGAATTATTTTTTTAAAGGAACAGTAAATTGTTTTTGTTTGTTTGTGTATTTCACAGTACAGGCAATTAAGTGCAAATATAATACATGTCTAGCTTACGTTCTAGAACAAAGATCAGTCTTGCAAAAAATAAACATTTTTTTTCTACTTGTTACAGTTTCTTATTATCTTTTATCATTATTATTATTATTATTATTTTTGACAAATTTTTTCAATTGTAATTTTCAAGTAGTCAAGTTTATCCTCTTAACCTACAGACACATTTAATTGAAAAGATATCATGGGAATTTAAAAAACATATATTGCATATTATTCTTCACAATTTAGGGTATTTACAATGGACATCAATGATTATTTTTTCCAGGTTATAGTTATGACATTAGAAGCATTAATTTATTCAGCGTGATATGCTCCTTTTCAAAATAACTACATTCCATAGAATTTCTGAGTTTTTAGATCTAATTTTTGTTGCTTTGCTTTGTCTTTCTTTTTCTTCCAAGCTGCATCTTACACATTCAACACTCCTCCTACTGTGAAAAATACTATCATCAGAATACTGTGCAGAAACAGATTAGAAGGCACTGAGTACCCAGTAGTCTCAAGTAATAACATGGTTTTGATAGTTCAAATTACTAATTTAAAAAGGCCCTAGACAAGCACAACATTTAAAAACACAATTTTTCAGTCAGACAGCTCCAAGTCAAATCCCATTGCTATCATTGCTAACCATGTGGCTTTAGGCAGTTTATTAAACCTCCTAATAACTCATGAGATTGGTGGTAGGATGAAATCAAATAAGGCACAAAGAAGCCCTTAGCATAATGTCTGACAGAGTAAGACCCCTGAAATAATTTTAGTTGTGAGATAGTATGCCGTAAAGGCATCTGGTTTTTAAAATCCTCTTTGATATTAAGGTTTTAGCTAATGACAAGTTTGATTATCTAACTAATCATGGGTATTCATGCTGGTAGAAATGCTTTATAGTTCTTTTTTTCTTTTAGTGTTTAAATAATTCAATCTAGTAAACGTGGTCATGACAAAATTACCTAATATTTGCTTGCAATGTATCTTAATAGCTATATAGGAATCCCTATCATATTTTTTTACTTTGAAATTGTTATTACTTACTTCATATAAAAGCAAATATCTCTTTAAATATTTAATACAACATATTTAAATGAAAGCTAAATTGCTATATCTGTTAACTATGATATAACTATAAAAACTTACATATGTTGTAGTTATTTATTTAACAATATATAAATATTGAGCACCTACTTTTTATGATGGTTTGGGAATGCAAAGAAGAACAAAATAGTGAAAAATATCATAAGTAACCAGACAATCAATAACCAAATATTGTTTAAATTTTGTGAAGAAAATATTAAAGTCAAGATTGAACTTCTAGAGGAAACTTAAAGGTAAATAGTGTCAACAGAGAAAACTTTTAAGAAAAGGTGAAATGTAAGTGATATCTAAAGGATAGAATGACCATAAAGAAGTAAGAGTATTCCAGGCAGCAGGAGTAGTAATCTGTGCAAAGGCACTGTGATGAAAGGAAGTCCTGCCAGTAGAGGTAACTGAACATAGAACTTCCACAGCAGCAAGCAAGGTTTCAAAGGAAGGCAGCAAACAAAGGTCATAATGAAGTAAAAAATAAAAAAAGACCTTTGGATTTAACTCAAATACATTGAAAAGGCATGAAAGGACACTTGAGAGAAGATGGACATAGATAGTATTTTAATTGTGACAGTTTCATGGGTATACACATATGTCAAAACTTATGGAAGTATATATTTCAAATGTGTAGCTTATTGTATGTCAGTAGTACTTTAATAAAGCTGTTCTTTTTTTAAAAAAGGCATAAAAATATTTTTTTGAAGGAAACTGATTGGTCTAATATTCAAGTTTTATTTGATTATTCCCTCTGCTAAATGAATAATTGACTAAAAAGGTTGAGGTAAGAGTAAAACTGTTGTGACAAGTCAACAGTCTTCACTATTATCCAAGTAAAGATGAAAGTTGCTCAGATTAGATTTGAAACATTATATATATATATATATATATATATATATATATATATATATATATATGTATGTTCAGTGAGAGGAGGAGAGTCAGAAACAGACTCCTGCATGAGCCCAGACTGAGATCCACCTGACAAGCCCACTGGGGGGCCATGCTATGCCCATCTGGGGATTGCTCCATTGCACAGCAACTGAGCTCCTCTTAACACCTGAGACAGAGGCCATGGAGCCATCCTCAGTGCCTGGGGCTAACTCACTCCAAGTGAGCTATGGCTGCAGGAGGGGAAGAGAGGGAGAGAGAGAGAAGTGAGAGGGGGAGGAGTGGAGAAGCAAATGGGTGCATCTCCTGTATGCCCTGACCGGGAATCAATCCTGGAACATCCACACGCCAGGTCAATGCTCTACCACTGAGCCAACCAGTTAGAGTCTGAAATGTATTTTGAATATAGAATTTAGAACACATAGTCACTAATAGCTGTGAAACTAAAAAGACCAGCAGTATCAAATTGGCAAGGATGTGGGTTGATGGGAATTCATATACATTTCTAATGGGAATCTATATTGGCACTATCACTGTGAAAAATAATTTGATATTATCTTATAATAAAGTATGTAAAAAAAACTCATATAAATTGGTAAGATAAGAAAATAAGCTATTAAAAAAAGAGGTAATGGTTAATTGTGTAAGGCAATTCCTAGAAGAAATCCAATTATGTGTGTGTGTGTGTGTGTGTGTTTATTTGAAATTGTGTTATACCTCATCAATAATCAGAGACATGTAAATAAAACGAACAAAAGAAAAAAATCAATCGGTGAGATGAATGAGTGATGCAGTGTACAGGTGATATATTATGAAATAGTAAACCCAAAACCTGTGTAATTTTACTAAATAATGTTACCCCAATATGATTTTAAAAAAAACACTTGATACCTCCGTTAAATTGGCCATTAAATTCTTTCTAGCTACTCCTTTTCCTCTTCTTTCTCTTTCTCTCCTTCTGTCTTCTCTCTTCCCCCCCCCTCCTTTCACACACACACAAACACATGCAAACAGCAAGTGTTGCTGACAGCCATGAACAACATATCTTACACATGCCTGATTGAGAGAGGAAACAACATCTCTCTCACTCTCTACATATACTGAAATCAAAATACAGCGACCAAAATGTTTGTTGAAGCATTGTTATAAGAACAAAATATCCATTAAAAGATGAATAAATAATTAAATTGTGGAAGAATATGTTGAGCCCATCAATTGATTTGATCATGTTTTCCTTTTTGAATTGGTCACTGAATGTATAGGTAGGTGTTCATCGTTATGTTCTTTATTTATCATGCTTAAAATAATAAAATATATATAATCATTTTAAAAATAAAAACAAGCTGTTATGTAAGATAAAGGGAAACAGAAGTTTAAGTTTGAATATCTGTCTCTTATTTATAGTTTATATGAACTTGAAAAAAATCACCTAACTCTGTACACTTGTCTGTTTCCAGTGGTACATGTTCATAATACTTGTTCTACATATCCCCAGAAATTTTCAAGATCAACAAAATAATGTATATAAAAGTGCTTTGTAAGTTAAAAAATCAAATATTAGTTAGTTAAACATGAATATTATTACTACTGTAATTAAAATAAAAATATTTTATTAGTATAATTTGAGCAAGTAATTTACACTGTCTTGTTTCTCTGAAAATGAGAGTTTGAACCAAATGAGTTTTAAGGAGCTTTCACATTTAACATTATAAAAGTGATTTATAACTAGAATTAAATATTGGAAAATAATGATGTTTATTGGTTTGGATAATGAAATAATAAGCAACAATTATAACACTTATGAGTTATGATGAAAGTTTAAACAAGTAAAAGTAACACATTTACTACTACTCAGGGCTAACATTATTAATTTCTATAGGCATTTTTGTAAGTTTAAATCACTTTATGCTGAAGACTAAATCAGAAAAAGCTTGGAATGAATTAGTCAAATGCCTCTAAGTGAACACAAGAGAAGATATTTAAATATAATACTAAATCACATAAAAGATGATCAGCAAATTTTAACAGAACTGCCTATTTAGTGATACCAGAACTTCTGGGAATATTAACACATTTGATGAGACAATATTCTGAATTCAAGTGTTAACAACTGAAAAATCAACTAGATTTTTCCCATCACAGTCAGACATAGAAAATATTGGCATGAAGAACAACCCCTTTGGCCTACTCACGAGCCACAATGTTCATCTTTAGTGGGTTCTGGAGCTTAAATACAAAATGGCACTGCAAGGTGTCTAAGCAGTCCATTAAAACTGCACTGAAACAAAGCTTTCCTTTAAAAAACTTGTTCAAAGCTGACCAACTCTGATTCTATTTTCTAAAATAGAATAATCACAAGATACAAACACACCAAACCAGAAATCAGAGACAAAGTACTTAAAAGTAAGGGCTCTGGAGTAAGCCTATCTGGAATTAAATCCTGTCTCCACCATTTCTTGGCTGACTTCAATTTCTTCATCTGTAAAATGTCAATAATAATAGCGAAATTTCTCATATGGCTTTCTGCAGAATTGGATGAGTGAATACGTGTCTCATGCTTACAGCGGTGGTTGGCATTATGGATCTCTACAACCTCTCAATAATGGTAAGCTGCTACAACCATGTATGTGAGTGTCTGAGAATTTTGCTATAAATAACTTTAAAATGTCAGAATGCTCTATTATCTGTTTATATACCTTAAACCTGCCTTCCTAGTGCTCTGAATCACAGAAGTTATTGGTTGTAAAATTGGACAGGTTTATTAGGTAGCTGTTTCTGTGGTCTAAAATTATAGTAACTTTGTCTTAGAATATTTTACTACAAATCATAAATAATCTTTCTCTTTTTACTTTTATGATTCTATATTCACTAATATTTTACAGAACTTTTTCTCTAATGTGGTTCAAATTTTTAGATTTTATTTATCTTTGTCAAACAACTTACTTTGTCTCTTCTCTTAATTGCAAAGTCCTTTAGCTAATTTCTCAGTGCTTATGAGATTATTTTAAAGTTATTATTTATTAGTAATGTTTATGTTCCCAAATCAAGTGTGTTTTCTCTATTAAGATATAAAGGAAAATGAAACACTGATACATTGTAGAAAGATGCCAAATGTAACGTTATTCAACCACACCCAAACAAATTCCCCAAATTTTTGTGTAGCATCATCATACAATTACAGAATCAGAGGTTTTAATATTCAAAAGGACAAAGCAGTCACTTGATGCAAACTCCTCATTTTTACATGTGAATTTTAGAACCTGCATTAATTAGATAAATTAACCAAGAGAACTGGAATTTTAAACCAAATTTATTGACTAAATTTTGAGTCATTTTGATAAAATACACCAGTAATGTAATCACATGAGTAAAATTCCAAATTGCAGATTATTTTATTTTAAATCCAAAATGTCCTCAATAATTTCTTTATTCTATCAATTCAGAAAATTTTGACTACATATTATTTGAGTTTGATAGTTAATATTTTTACAAAGACATTCGAAAGTTTATCTCAAGTAACTTTAAACCAAATTGAAACCAACTTTTTCTATAGAATCAAACAAATTCTGATCTGAAATCCATATTCATCTCCTCTATGGAGTTGACCCATACATATATTATAAACAAGGTAATAAATAATCATCTCTATCAGAAATCTTTGTTCACTGACTCTAACTTCTTGAGATAATGTTTCTATCTGAGTTTTAGAAACTGTTGAGCACTATAGGTTCCTTTACACCGCTTGGAACATCCATCCCAGGCACACTCTAAGCAGTCAGTTCATTTTGATATAAATTAAAGATAGATAATTCATTGATGTTGTGGTTGGTGTAGGTGGCAATTAGGGTATTAGTGATGGTGATGATGCTGATGAAGGTGTGAAGGAAGAGAAAGTTCTATATTTTCCAATTACTATTAGAGGTGCCAGAAATGTTTTCTCGCAACTCTGAAAGTTACAGCATAGTATCAACACCTATGAATAAGGGCTTGCTCCTGACTCTGCCTTGACTTGCTTCTTTTATATTTTGAAAGTGGCTCATCCATTCTCATCTCTCAGGACCTTCCATAGAGAAGCCTAACCTAAAGAATAAACAAATGAAATTAAATATAAAATTCTCTTCTTATAATGCAGGAGGTCCAGAACTGGATAATGGATCTAATGTTGTTATAGGATCCCAACAAAATCACAAGGATCAGATAGAGAAGACATAACCTTTAGTACTTACCTACAAGGGCAGCACTGATGGCAGCAGGTTAGTGAAAGTTCTGCCCCTCTCAGGATGGGGTCATGGTTTAAACAGCTAAACCCTGGATGGTTACTCAAAGGACACTGTTTGTCTACTTGCAAGTAAGCAGGTTAGCAGGAGGTAAGGGGAAGGCTCCTTGCCTGTCTGTATTGTTCCTCCTTAACACATTTCTGGTGGCTCAGTTCCACTGTTCTTAGTAAAACTCTAGTCACAGTTTTACTACCCTCAGTCTATCTCATGGCCCGTGATCAGGATCTGTAACCACAGCAGCATGTGGCTGCAGAAAGGGAAGGGCCACGTCCAGCATCCACCCTGCATCCTCCAGTTGACTATCTTAATACTCCAATTTATTTCATATACAGCATTCAAAACAATAAAAAATCATCTTATTTATATGAGTATAAACTTACCTATTGTCAATTTCATTTTACCAGAATAAATGAAGTCAAGTCCAAATATTTTGTCTTATATTTAATTGTACTCAATCAATATTTTGGTTACAATTTAGCTTTTTATTCACATGCTACTGAGTTAAAAGAAAATTTTTGCCCTGTTAATATGTTCTAATAACAATACAAATAGACCTGTTAAAGAAAATGGCAAGCTGATATGTGCCTGGCTAAGTCATTCTCTCTGAGCTCAAGCTAAGGTCTATTTTAGAATCTGTGAAGTTAGAACATGGTTTCTGTATTTTTATTACCTTCCAGGAGCATACAGTTCTTATTTCTACCTATCATCCTTTTTTGTTCTCATTATGAGACATAATCTGAATAAGAAATTTATAGGAGATCTCCAGGTGGATCTCATCTGATTCTGTTCTTACTCATGGGTCCTCTAGCTGACTTATGAATGGTCTTCCCATATTTCTTTGGTTATTGTGGGTTCCATAATCTTGCTTCATCTGTTTGGCTTGATAAACTATTGTCTACTTTCACTTCTTTCATTATTATAATTTTCTAACTCTCCTGGTGCAATAACTTAAGGGTGATTTCCACTTCATCTTTGTATGCCTTACAATGATGAAAAGGACAATCAAGTTAGTTTATTTTTTTACTTTCAGTACAAAGTTCAAATTTTGTCAGACACTCAACCAAGAACTCTTCACTTAGAAGTAAAATAAATAAAACTGGACATATAGATTGTAAGCTAATGTGAAGAATATCTGCTCAAATTGTTACAAGTTAGTATTATGGTCATAACATGAACTTCAACCTCTGTTAGCAGGAATCTAGTTACCCAACAAACAAAACTTAACAAATCCAGCTTAAACTTGTGATAAGACACATGGTTATACTGAATCTAAAGGAAAGCAAAGTCACACTAGATCTTAGCCACATTCTGCAATATAGACATGTATAATAGGTCAATGGATTGCCTTTTTTTATAGAAACGTTTTAAGAACTTGATTAGGAAAAATAAAATGCCATTTGCTTTCAGTAAAAAATATATAAAATGTCATTTACTTAAGTAAGAAATTTTGAAAAACTTACAAAAGATGGCTTTTTCCAACTCTTATGGAATTTCTACAAATGCTAATTTTACATTATATATATATTCTGCTCCTCAACTTTCCTACCGGGCACAAGGAAACGCAACACTCCTACAGGATCAGTTCATGCATCTCATGGATAAGAAAGGATGGGTTGTCCTATGAGACTCACGGTGGTGAGGAGGAAAATGCCAAGTTTATGACTAGAAGTGAGACATTTCCAGGTTCACAACTGATGTCTGTCACTTGCTAATCATGGGGTCTTGAGCACATTACATTACCTTTCCAAGTTTTAACTTTAGTAGCTACAAAATAGGGAAAACAATAATGCCTATTGTCAGAGTTGGTTTGGCATTAAGAGCAGTATTAAAAGGTTTGAAACACAATAAACTTAATAAATGGTAATATTTTTATGATTATATCCTTTATAGTTGAAAAACACAATAGTGCTAAAGTATTGTGGTAGTTGGTTGATGAGGTAAAATGACATTAACAACATAACTTACATTTTTCAATTTTAACTTCTATTTCAGGTCAATAACTGATAAGTCTTAGCATGGCAGATGGACGTGTTAATATTCTATGTTGGTTTATGTCAATTGTATCATGGATTGAGGCATCTTTTGGGAGGACCTTGATTAGTAAACCAAACCAAAAACACATTTTACTTTGATTGTGGCCACAAGCTTGTGTTCTTAGTACTCTGAGGGAATTAGATATAAGAAGAACAGTACAAATAGATAACTTCTGGCCTTTATTTTACTTGACCTGCATTGCATTGTGATGTGGTTTATATCTTCTCATTTTTTTCCTAGCAAAGGAAAAGCACTGCTACTAATAGAGAAAAATACTAACAGACCAACCTCACACAATTTTGGTTTGCATGACTGTATTAGTCTTCAAATAGTAATAATGTGACATGTCCCATCAGTGGCAAGTAAATATGTTCCTGTGTCATTTGTTTTAGACACCAGAGCCACTAGATAAGAGTATGTGTATGTCTCCTAACCATAACATTCACTAAACTTGACTGGGATTGATTGTGCAAAAGTCTCTCCTCCTTTCTAGAAAGTGGCTTTCACAAATTTCTCAGCATATGCATAAAAAAATCTGTTAATAAATTAATGAACAGACACACAACCATGGAAGGATAAAGAGGATCAGCTGAAGCTTCATGTTTTGAGAGCATATTACTGAAAGAGATAATTCTAAACCCAAGAACAAGAAAACCTCTGCCTGAAATATAATTGAAGTAGTTAGACATAACACGTATTGAACACAAGCCTTGAAAGAGAATTATGCTGTAAATATGAAAGTGACATTTAAGGTAAGAGAAAATATTCTCATTAAAAAAAATTCTGTAAAGGACACCAAAGTGAAGTAAGCCATCAGGTTGGTGGAGAGACAGCAGACACAAGCAACAGGATTGCAAGGGACCCAAGAAAAGGGAAATGGGGAAATAATTCTCAAAAAGCAAATCAGCGAAAGAAAAGGTCCTATTGGAAATCCAAACAGTTGCATAAGAAAAATTGTAAAAATATGTTTTGATTCAGAAAAAATAGAATTTGTAAATAATGAGAAAATGTCTTAAATGCCCAAGAATTCAAATGATAGTCAGGTGAAACAGTTAGATTTTAATATTAATATTTTTCTTAAACATTTTTAAAACCTTTTTGTGCTTCTGGGAGATTTATTTCTTATAGTTTTATATAGAGAACTGAGCCTGTTTTTTTAAAAAATAATAATAATAAAGCCATGGTCAGGTAGCTCAGTTGGTTAGAGCATCCTCCTGAAATGGCAAGTTTGCGGGTTCAATCTCCAGTCAAGACATATACAAGAATCAACTAATGGATGTATAAATTAGTGGAACAACAAATCAATCTCTCTCTCTTTCTCCCTTCCTCTCTCTCCCTAAAAATAAAAAACAATATAAAGTTTAAAAGAAAGAATAAATATAAAACATAAAAATGTGTCAGTGGGAACAACAGTACAGAAGAACTAACAAGGGAGGCATAGTCAACTAAAAAATTAGTGGGATTTGAGCTTTTATACAAACAAAAGTAAACTGTTCTGCATCAGTGCCATATTTGGAGCTTACATATAAAAGTATTTCTAAACTATTGACAAAGCAAAGAAAAACATATGTTAACAATTATTTTTAGTTTTATTTTTGTCCATAAAGCAATTGCCAGTAAGCAGGAGACAACTGATAGAGAAAGGCCTTTTCGCTAGGTTACTGAGCACATTAGGTCACCACTCAGCTAAAAGTTTCCCAGTTTAAAAAGAAAAACTTCACAATAAATGCTGCCATTTGTTTCCACTATAAAAACTATGATTCCTTATTTTTTACCACTTACCATAAATCAGCTACTTTTCTCAGTAGTGATAGAATTCCCTTTGGAATGGATATTGTAAATTGTGATGTCCAACTGCTGACAGTAGAGATTTTTTTTTATAAAGCTCTGTTTTGTACACACACAAAACAATATCAGGTCATGAGAAAGATTTGTAGGCTCAAAGCCCTATTCATTTCTATGAGAAAGCTGTATCATATTTATGCTAATTAAAAATTCTTTCCATTTGGAGAGAAAAAACTTAAGGAATTTGCTTTCTGAACAAAGAATACAAATAATTACTGTCACAATTTATCAATTTATTTTATCTGTTGATAAAAGAATTACTGTCTGTTACTTTTTGAAGGCATTTAAAAGTTATCTGAGGCTGAAGTTATCTGAGAAGGAAAATTCCATGACCTTAGACAAAGCAGAGTAATAAAAATTAAGAGACAGAGACATTGCTTCCCAAATGGAGGACTGAAGCAAAAACAAGAAAGAAGCAAGATAGCAACAATTCTTTCTCTCTATCATTCATTACAAGAAGTATTTTGCTAACCAGTTAAAGTGAATCATTACTAAAGAAAAAAAATTTGTCAGACCCATGGTGTCACCGTTGAAAGAGCATCAAAATGGAAAGTCAAGGTCATCAGCTTAATTCTGAGGTCACTGGCTCAAGCCCAGGATTGTCAGCTCAAGCACAGGATTGTCAGCTCAACCCTGGGATCAATGACATGATTCTGGGGTCATTGGCTTGTGCTCAAAGCAGCCAGTTTGATTCCTGGCCAAGGCACCTATGAGAAGCAATGAATTCAATGCACAACTAAATGAAGCAATGAGTTAATGTTTCTCTCTATATATATCTCTCTTTCTCTCTCTCTTTCTCTTTCTTCATGTCTCTCCCTTATAGAAAATACATTTAAAAAAATTTTTTTAAAGAAAAATAATTTGTGGAATATGCCAAGACTCGTCACTGAATAATCAAAAAGGGATGAGTTGTAAGGAGAAAGCAGAATGCTATAGAATTATTCAGATGTCATTGGGTTTGTTTTCAAAGCATTGTTAAACCTTATTTTTGTTACAGCCTTTGTGAGGCACAAATAATTGTTTTCAAAAAACAACATTTGAAACTTCTTTCTATGTACATAAATACTGGTATAAAAATAATTTTACAAAATTAAACTTAATATGAAGAATCAAAGTCCAGTAGGTTTTTCCATTGGAGGTTTGAGATTTTAAAAGACAAAGTATACCAAGAAAGGAGAGAATACCTTTGGTATCTGAACATGTGACAAAAGTCATAAAATGAAAAGGAACTATAGTTTGTGTAGCCCAACTTCTACCAAATGCAGGAATATCCTCTTGGTCAATGTTTTAACGTACACAGCAGTCACCTGAGGACGCTGTTAAAATGTACACTGTTAAAATGAAAGCCTTGATTGGAGTCTGAGATTCTGCATTTTTAACAAGCTCTCAGGCCATACCAGTTATGCTGTTCTGTGGACCTCAGTAGATGTAAGAATTGTCTAATTGGTCTATTGTGAACAATTTCCATAGCATGCATTACTTCAGGAAGAGGCAATTTCCATTTGGGGCAGTCACACTGTTTTTCTTTAATTAAGTTAATATTTGCCCTTCAATAAATTTCATTCATTGATCCTAGTTCCAGCCTGCAAAGTCAGAACTACTGAATTTACTTTCTTTCACCTGGAATATTAGACTCAAGAAACGTATCCCGCTTGACTCTCTTCCTTGTGAGAAAATTACATCTCCAGTACAGTAATGGTTTTGAGTCTTTTCTGCAATCTTGTTAGTTCTGTACTGGATATATTTCAAGGTACAATGTTCACCTAAAATTGAGACCCTAATATATGAATACAAGGCCAGTTCAGATTGGACTGGAAGTTAATATTTTTCTATTTATGATCCTATGTTTCTATAAGACACACGGAATATATCTACGTTTGTGTAAAATCCATGGATTCAGCCCAAAACTGCACTACACGTACCAAAGAATTCTCCCAGCTGCAACCCTTACTTAAATGGAAATGAGTAAATAGCTAAACTAATAATTAAATAGTTAACTTTTCTTTTTTGGCATGGAGAAATTTCATGAAAATCTCCCTGGCTTCATCACCTGGTTAGTTCACAATCTCATTCTCTCCCTTTCCCTGTCATTATTCTCACCCCTTGGCCTCACAAATCTTAAAACTGCTGAACTCCAGTGACCTTCCTCTCCACGCCAACTCAACCATTTATTGGCATGTCCACACCCTAGTTGTGTCATGCCTTGAAACTGTTTCTCTTCAACATCTCAGATTCTTACCACTGATTCAACTTGAATACCACACGCTCCTTCATAATGCACAGATTTCATTCTTGTGACCTCATGCCCTCAATCTCTCCATTCTGTCTTAGTTCATCATCTCCACATGATTTCATTTTCTTTCAACCCAGTTTGCAACTTGTTAAAACAGTTTGAGGTGGTTCTTGCAGTGCATCTGTTTCCTGCAGGGTTCACACTTTTTTTCCCCCAATTCTAGACCTGGGATAACTTTATCTGTATCTCTCTTCCTCTCTCTCTCTCTCTCTCTCTCTCTGTTTTCACTCCTGTCTGTACAAAGGTGCATGGCTGGGTGAAATCAGTAATTGAAAGTCTTTCAATTACTGATTTCATTACAAATGCAAGTGATCCAAACTTCATTTTGAATCGATATTTTACTCCCTATAGCAACAAATCCAAACTTTCTTCAACAACTTTGAAGTTTACAATCCTCCTTGAAGTCATAAATTTCAGCGGATGAACAGATGATCTCACTGACAGTTCACTGAACTATCCAGACCATCTGACATATGATCTTGCAACTTCCCTGCTTCCTATCTCTGTATTTTTTGTATGCTTTTTCTTCCTTCAATTCAGCCTCTTTAGAGGAATATTCCCCCTTTGATAAATGCCAGCATTAAAATGAGTATATATTTCTATTTAAAACTTTCTTGCCTAGGACAATATGTAGTTCTATCACATACACATTCTGCCATTATTTTCAGTCTTCATATTAGCTTTATACTCTACCTGTAAACAAGTTTAAATTTTTATAGCTCTTTTTAAATTAATTTTCTTTGTAAACTCTTGCAATTTGATTCTTCTTCATCATTTTCCAATCAAGTTTAATAGAATTTTCTCTATTATACTCATCTTTTTTATAGCATTTTATACTACTGATTTCCTATTCTTTCTTAAAGATTTTTTTTTGAATTTCATTGTAATGCATTATTCTGGCTCTTCTATTCCTCTGCTCTTGTGTACAGTAAATTTAAAAACCTGCCACAAAGCACGTGATTTTTTCCTATCTCTTTATCTTCTTATTTAAGGCTACCTTCTCAACCATCTTCTCTCTATAGATGTCCATTAGTGACCTAACCTCAGGTGTTTTGATGATGACATCACATCTATATTTTAGCTCATATTTCTTCATTTATAATAACAGAGACATAAAAGAATCAGTCCACTGCAATAATTCCATGTCAGATTCCACAGGTCTTTAACATATCCAAATTTTTTCTAATATATATTTTTAACTCTAGCCTTTTTCTTATATTTTTTACCTTGATTATAAATATCTCCACCAATCTCGTATACTAAGTCATTTTAGATATGACACATAACCATTCAGTTAATCATATCATTCGATGTATTTCATATCTCTCAAATTCGTATTGTACTCACACTCCACATCTCTTTTCGTGGTTTTAGTCCAGATTTTGATAGTTTCTTGGGAGGTATATCACAATAGCCCCTAATCTCTGATTTGCCATCCTTTAAGCCATCCTTTACACTTTTGCCACTGTTAGTTTCCCGAAGTCCACATCATTCTCAGATTCTACACTATTGCCTGGGGTCCCCAGGATCTTTTGTGACCTTACACTTTGATATCAGCAGAGTCTTATTCACTATTGACTGACCTTCCACATACTACATGCTTACCTTCAATTCAAAATTTTCTTTCTGACTAAAATTGTTGCTTTATTTACACTTGCTGAAATACCAAAGGTTCTAGTTTTTAAATCCATCTCAAATTGTAGCACATAACAGATTAATCATACTCTGATTTCCACAACAGGAAATAATACCAATTTCTCTGTACATACCCATGATCCTTATTTTGGTGCCTTCGTTATTGTACATATTATTACATGTGCCCTTGCTTTTAGTTTCCAATTAGATTATAATTTCCCTGAGAATGAGGACAAACTTTTCCATCTGAAACAATGCATATTACATGGTATTTTACACTAGGTGAACTAAATCGCCCTTTATTGTCATTTCACGCCCTGTGTGTAAAAGCCTTAATGTTAAAAAATATCCAAAAATAAAAAGTATAGTCACTATACTAAAAGAAATACAGAAGGAAAAAAGGAAGGAAAAACAAAATAGGGGAAGAAAGAAGACCTAGTTTAAGAGTTTTGCCTGTGAAATTTTCTTTGAACTATTCCTTGTGAAGCTTCAAGTCCTGATATCAATTTTATACATCTAGAATTAGAAAGTTATAAAATACAGAATGGGTTTAGATACAATATAATATAAAGAGGGCAAAAGTTGATTTATTTAGCTTCTCCTACAAAGTTTAAACCAGGATGCTGTGAAGAACAGAAGAGCTAAGATCAAAAGTTATTTTCAAATTTCATTGCTCTTCTTCAATGTAACAACATGAGTGCTAAGTAGCTTTTCAGGTACCAGAGGGTGGTAATGGTCACAGTTAACACTTTTCATCTTGAAACATACTTTTTATGTCATTAAGGACCACTTTCTAGTTTGCTTTCCTAGTGTTATTAATGGGGGAAAAAAGCCATAAATTGTCACTTTCTTGCTTAAATCACTTTTCTATTGGTTTTCTTCCATTAAAATACAAATCACACATCTGATGTTTCCTGCATATAATGGACATAATAGCTGTCCACTTGCACCCACTTTCTCCTAGAATATACAGTGAGGGGCAGAAGATTGCTTGCATATTTTGAGAATTTCCTTTTTTTTTAAAAGTTCAAAAATTTTTTAAATTTATTTTATTTATTTGTTTTATTTCTTCATTTTAGGGAGGAGAGGCAGAAAATGGGGAGTGAGGAGCAGGAAGCATCAACTCCTATATGTGCCTTGACAGGGCAAACCCAGGGTTTCTAACTGGCGACCTCAGTGTTCCAGCTCGATGCTTTACCCACTGTGCCACCACAGGTCAGGCTGAGAATTTTCTACTTTTATCACCACAAGTAGTATGTGTTTGCATATGTGTGTGTGAGTGTGTATGTACACATGGTTGAATGCATGCTGGGAAGGGAGATAATAATAATTGTAATTTAGACATTTCTATGCTCACTGAGGTAAGAAAATATAGCTTTCTTTCTTAATGAACTGATTTGTCCAGATGCAAGCTAGAATAATAGCTGATAAACTCAGATATAAATGCATGATTGGCTTTAACCAAGTCTTACATGATACATTGTAATATCACTTTTGCTATATCTTACTCATTATAAACAAATTTCTGCATTCAGTTCTCACTTACGGGGCATGAGCAGCAAAAGGTAAGAGTCATTGAGAGCCAATTCTTGCCAATTTCACATACCATCTATTTACTCTCTGGGAATTAGATGAACTCTATTTACCCCTTGGAATCTGTGGACTTCTTGTGCATCTTTCCTTTGTAAGCTGACTTTTTTAAAGAAGCCCAATTGAGAACAATGCTAATTGACCCATAGGAGTGAATAAACCATTAGTCCCATTCTAGTCGGCCCTTTAAATATCTGTGTGGGCATTTAATGTCAACTATCAAAGATATGACTACAAATTTACTGGAAAGACCTATCCTCAGCTTGCCCAGACAGAATCCCAGGAATATAGATATGTACATTAGCCTACTCAATATTGCAATAAGAAGCTATAAGTGCTTTGGTAACCCCCTGAAAATTATTTTCATAGTATCATCAATAACTGATCATCTTTGAGATCTAATAAAACAATCACTGAATGTTTGTGCCTCCCTCAAATTCATAGGTTGCAGCCCTAAACCCACTCCCAGTATGATGATCGTATTGGAGATGATTTTCCTGGGAAATAGTGTTAGATGAGCCAAGAGGCTGGAAGAACCCTCATAATGAGTTAGTGCCCTTACAAGAAGAGAAACTAGAGAGCTTGCTCTCTCTCTCTCCTCACATGTACACAATGAAGAAGTCATGTGACATCAACAGTGACATGGCAACGACTTACAGGATAAAGGAATAGGCTTCAGAATGAAACATACTTTACTGGCACCTCAATCTTGGACCTCTTAGCCTCCAAAACTGTATGAAATATAATTCTATTGTTTAAACCACACAATTCATGATATCTTGTTAAGGGTTAACAGGAATATCTACACTATACTCACCATTTAATGCTGACCAGTAAGGTAATTGTCAAAGGATTAATGTTAATTTTTCATCAAAATTTTCAGTTTATATATTCAATTTCATTCACATAGTTATTAATATCAATAAACATTTCAAATGTTTGCATTTTTATTTAAAAATAGATTTTATTAGTTCAAATTATAAGCTATTGAAAAAATATATATTATGGCATATGTATTTGATAGTCTTTACATATGTATTTGATAGCCTTAATGTAATAAATTCCACAAAACTCAAAGAGAGACAAAAGAAAATAAATTTTAAAAAGTTAAGAGTGTTTTCACATAGGGTGTGTGTGCGTGTGTCTGTATGTGTGTTTTGTGCATGTATAAATTTAAACACAAAAGCATGTGATTAAATGATACGGCATGCAAAAATCTTATAGTCATTTGTTATTTCAAAATATTAGAAGTATTATTATTCTGTACACACCAACCCACAACTTACTGCACATGCTGCTTTCTGAATACATGCACAGAGAATAACAGTACATCATAGTTTGTGACAGCTGCCGGAAGTAGGATAAACACAGGGAAAGCCTAAAAGCCTACCACCCAAAATTAAAATAAGCTCCAGGGGGTACAGATTTCTGTCTGATTTGTTCACCGCTATATGCCATTTCCTAGAAGAGTAACTGGCATACAGTCTGTGCTCAGTAAACATTATTAAGATGAGTCAAAAGAATTCCTTGTCCCCAGTACTCGGTATTTAGGCTGGGGACTAAATATAAAAGGGAAACTTAAGAAGAAATTAATATTTAAGTACATATTATGTGTTAAACACTAATATGCAAAATCAAATTAGGATTCCAGTCTTAGATATATGTATTAATCATACTACTTTCAAATATCAACCTATATAATTATTTATATTTTAAAGCATATCTTGGTGAAGCCATTGTTTTTAATGTATTTCATACCAGAGTTTATATTCGAAAGCATACTACTAATAATAGAATATCTCAGTGAGTAAATGTGATTTTTAAAATTAGAATGACAGTACCTTTATGAAAAATCTTTAAGAATTCTTGTCTCTACAGATGACACACATACTAACCTGCTCATGACTTCTCTTTAAACTTACTTTAAATAAAAATGAGTTGTTTTGTCTCTTCCGGATTTTCCCATACCAACTTAGTCATTGCCTGTTATGGTCATTTCTTTTTTCAGAAAAAATAATAATAATTTTATGACAAAATGAGGTTTATATGTTTCCTATAACATGATCACAAATTTCCATGGAAATAGCTGTAGCTTTCTTAATAAACCAGAGTCAACAAACAACTCCAAAGGGCCCCTCAGAAGGTTTGTAAGACATTCATCTGACAGATGGGTTAGCACAGGTTCTACAGCATGTGGTTAGTTAAACCCAGAAAGACAATGACAGGCTTAGAGAGAAAAATGCTAAGTTTTCACCAAAGGTAATTGACAGATGAAATTGATTATCTAATGTGTATTCTATAGATACAATAAATGCAAGAAAGAAATTCTGGTCCAAGATCAGCAGTGTGTGGTCTTCACCATCAACTCCTTCCCCTTTAACTTTCAGCCCCATTAATCTTTTGACTTTAGATAATTGCTTTTCTGTGGTGTTGGCATTGGAAGCAGTGGGATGATTTAGTGAAAATAAAATTCAAGACATGGTGGTTTATGTTTAGAATTTTGTTTTATTTTTAGACCAGGATCAAACTACTGTTTTTTCCATACATTCAGAGTAAATTCTCAACTTAGTCTGTCACCCTGGCCCAGAGGCCCTGCTCCTGGTGACTTTCCCACCCCACCTACTGCTTTGCTTCCGTTCCTCCATGTTATCCTGTCACACTTCCTATCAAGTTATTGGTCCTTGCATTCATGATTGTTTGCTTATCTTTTTATATGTGTGATCAACCACATCTATTGCAATGGAAGCTCCCTGAAATGTTTTTGTTTTTGTCACCATTAGAATTCTTAGTCTCTAGGAGAGTGACTAGTACAGAGCAAGTGTTCAAAAAGTACACACGTGTAAAGTAGACAAATAAATTGATTCATTAATCTTGCAGTCAATCAATAATTGAAATAATCCTTTGGAAGCATTTCTATTATCTATCAATTATAGAGTTCAAAAGCAGTAGATGCTGCTTATGTGATAAACACAAATATTTGTACATTTCAATAAGCATTCTAAAAGCATGTTTTGAGGAAATGTTGTAGTAAGATAATGCTATAGTATTAAATATATAGAAATATAAAAAAGTATGGAAGATATATAAAAGTAATTAAGATATAATATTAAAATTAATTAAGGAAATTAAATAAAGTTATGCCATCTGGATAGGAATTAATATAGTGTGTGCAGATGTGATAGACTGACTTTCAAGCAGGGCCCAGTTAGTGTGTGTGTGAAGTTACACATAGATAAGAACTGGCTTGGTGTCATAACTCTGTAAGTTAACATAAAAAAGAAGCTTCCCCAGGAACATTTTAAAAAATGGTTTGATGTAATATTTCAGTAGATTAACATAAAAGAGGCTCCCTGTGAGGAACTCCCAAAAAGGTGGTTTGATGTGATAATCCTGTCGATTGACACCTATAGAGGGTGTTGGCCAGAAAAGGTACTAAAGTTGAGGAGCCCCCTGCTGCAGTAGTCGCCCAGACTCTACTATGAACATGGACTGTCTCGATGCCACTCTGAGCTCTGACCAAAGACAGTGGAGAGGAGCACACCTATGGGGACCCCTTAAACTGTACCCAGGCACACCAAAAGGATTTGTGAGTAATAAACTGCCTGTGCGATTCTTGCAACAAACTTGTGTGTTGGTCATGTCTTTCCTCCGGTGGCAGTTAGTGTTGGCACTGATTAGTAGCATCCTCATAGCCGCCTCAGAAGTAGTCTAGAAGAGGTTGCCAGCCCTGTTGACAAGCAGGAGTGTCCCACTGCACAGAAAAGTTGAATCAGGGATGCCTGATCGAAGTAGAGCTTGGGCTCTACTGGGACAGGACATACAACTAAAATTAATTTTATTCTTAAGTAGCCACTATTTTAAATATTATTTTACAGTTTTTACATCTTTTTTTTCCAGACAGAAACAGAACAGAGTAGATGGGACCCATACATAAACTTCTCTACACCTTTTCCTCTTAAGTCATTTAAATACCTTATATAAGGTTTAGTTGTTATTTTGTTCTGCTTTGTTTTATATATCACACATTAAAAACTGTTTACAAACATGAAAGCACTTTGGCTAGGAGTCAAAGAATTAAGCTACTAGTTTGACATTGTAGAACTTAAAATTTGGTACTTTAGAATTTAAAATTTTATTAACAGTGAAAGCAGTTTTTGCTTATTTTTTCATTCAATGTGAAAAAAATTATTGCTAAATAAAATACTTTCTAACGAGTTATGTCAATGTTACATACTTTTGATCAGGCACAAATAAATAATTCAATAAAAGGTCACTGTTAAAGCAATAAACTTTCTAAGTCACAAAAAGACCTATCCAAACTTGGAAACGTAATATGCATAATTTTGCTTTTAGGATAATAATGGAAGCAGTGGCATTGTATCTTAAAACTTAAAATTTGCCACTTAAAATCATCCTCTAAATTCTTTTCTTATTTTTAAATAAAGACATTAAATAGAGATTTTCTTCCTGGAAAAAATAATAATATTTGACATAAAAAGATTCCTTGAATCATTGTAGTAAAACGTACAAAATGGGTCAATCACAATAAAAAGCATAGCATTTATTTATGCCTGGAGAATAGCTGAGGATCAGAACCATTCTATTTTCTAATTAAGCAACTTTCCTTGAGCACTGCAGACTTTGGGACCCCACCCATTTCCAGTGACTTCTTTAATGCCCCAAGTATTCATCTTTAGCTTGTAGAATCGGTACATTTCCAAAACACATTGGAAAAAGTCTCACATTTTATTAAGTATTGCCATTGGAAAAGAATTTAAAACTCATGGATTTTAATTTGCCATTTTATGGATAAACTAAAAACTTTAGTTAAATTGAACAAATTAAAGAAGTTGGAATGATACCATTTTAGGTTATTAGTTTCCTACGGCTGCTTCACCAAATTACTACAAACTAAGTGGTTGAAAACGACAGAAATCTCTTCCATCACAGTTCTGGAGGCCAGAAGTAAAAAAATCAAGGTATCAACAGGGGCATGACCTACTGGGGCACCATAGAAAATCCCACTTCAGTTTCTGATGAAGGCTGACATTCTTGGGTTCGCATTCATATAACTCCAAGCTGTACTGTCTTCATGTCTCCTTCTCCTTTGTGTGTGTTAGTTGTCTCTGTATTCCTCTTAAAAAGATGCCTGTAACTAGAGATTAAGTTTCATCCAGATAATCCAGGATCATCACCTAATATAAAAATTCTTACCTTAATCACATCTGCAAAAACTCTTTTTCCAAATGAGGTCACATTTACAGATCTGAGGGGTCAGGACATTGATGTACCTTTTGCGGGGCCACTATTCAACCCACTGTCAGTCAAGATGGAAATTGTAAAGCAGTAGCAGTAATAATAACATGCCTGCATGTCTCTGTCATAGCTGTATCCTCCTCACAGTGTTTTCACTGTAATCCTCTGAGTTTATCCCCAATCTCGAGTCCTTCATTTTCCCATGAAACAGCTGAAACTGAAAGAATTACCTTACGGTGACACAAAGCTAATTAATGACAAAACAACACTACCACAAAGTAACTGCAAAATATGTCTTTATTTTTGTTTAAACAAACCAACTTATTTGTGCAGGATATTTTAAAATATATATCTGCACATTTATAGTGACCTAGAAGAATTTCCACTTAGCAGTTTGGAAATTGCTACTGCTTTTTAAAAAAAATCTTGAATTTTGGTTAGAAACAAGAAGTCATTTGTTGAGATTAGTAATAATAATTGGTGTGTAACAAACTCTGATTACACTGGGGAACAAAATTTTTGTTGCATCCACAAAAACAATTGTTCTTACCTAAGTCGAGTGTGCTGATCTCAAATCTGATATTAGTTTTTCTCTGTAAGCTACAGTTTTTGGAATTCAAGATTTTAGGTTTCCCTCTTATTGTAAAATTTTCAACATTTAGTTTAACATAATGAAGTAAAATGTTTTCTTGGGCATCATCTTTGTGAAAATAAAATAATTTGTATAATGCACTAAATACATTAATACATTAAAAGATATGATTGCATCAGAATTTGTCTACAATTTTGAAATAGAACTTATTAAGACACTTATTTTAATCATAAAATTTGCGTTAAACTTATTTAAATTCGATTCAGGCAAAAATTTGCATTTGTAGCTATTGCGTGTGTGTACTAGTTGAAGACAATCTTGTTTGATGCTCCAGCACTAGTCTGTCATCATATTTCTGTCCCATCGCCCCTGATAATGCTTTTCCATTGTCTTCAGATCTTGATGAAAGTATTCTCTCTGCTCATCACTAACAGGTCCAAAATTTTTGGGAAACTTATCAAGGTGACTGTTCAGGAAGTAAATCTTAATGCTCATGTTATATCCAAAGTCACAGAAAACCAACAGCATCCTTTGAATCAGAAGTTCATAGTTTTCTGCTTTTTTGTTGCCAAGGAAGTTCTTTGTAACTGCCACAAAAGACTGCCGTGCTGCTTTCTCTTCCTTATTCATCCTCCTGGCAAATTCTTCGTCACATATGAGGGTTCGAATTTGAGGTCTATCAAATACACCTGTTTTTATATTCTCGAAAGACAAAGAAGAAAAAGCAGAAGTAATATGTCGAAAGCATTCACTTTCTCTATTCAAAGCTTGAACAAACTGCTTTATTAAGCCAAGTTTGATGTGAAGTGGGGGGAAAATGATCCCGTCTTGATTAACTACAGGTTCATTCACAATATTTTGCATCTCTACTTCCAGAACTTCACATTTCGGCCACTCCTTCTGTGTCCAGTGTTTCTTCCGAGCTCAGCTGTCCCACAAACACAGAAAGCAAGGATACTTCGTGAAACTCTCTGTTGTCCTAGCAGGATATTTACCATTTTAAGATCCACACAAATAATCTAGTTATGCTCTCCATACTTCAGAAAGTCAAGGACAAGTTTTATGTCATTATAATCTTCTTGCAGATGAGTTGAATAGCCTATTGGAACCACTGCATAAACATTACCGTTGTGTAGGAGAACACATTTTAGACTCTGTTTAGAGCTGTCAAGAAATAACCACCATTCTGTTGGACTGTAAGTCATAACATCTAGCTGGCTGAGAAGACAACTGATATCATAACAGTAAACAAAGTGTTTGTCTTCAGAGAAAAAGTCCACAAAATTTTGTTCACGCTTCCTGAAATGGGATACTTTAACTGACCAGTAAAGTACATTCTTTTCTTGAAGCCTGGAGGCTAATAATTCAGCTGCTTTCTTTGTTGGGCACAAATTGCTTACTAAGTCATTCAATTCAGGTCGGCTAAACTGCTGAGGGGTTAATGACTGCTTGGCATCAGAAAACCTATCAGATTCTACAACCATTTCCTCATGCATCTTATCAAAATAAACTTGATCATCATGTTCACTTTCTTTGTCCTTAGAAGAAATAAAACCATTGAAAACTGGAACCAGGAGTGTCTCAGAGTGTGGGATAGGTTGTATTGCTGAAGGAATATTAGGATATGCAATCATATGGCATTTTTTCTTGCCAATGCCATTTTTTCTTGCTGATGACGTTTGTATGGATCAGGCAGAAATAACAGTCACTGCTGTAGTTCTTAGGTTCACGCTAAACCATAGGAATACCAAAAGGCATTCCTTTGAGTTTTCCTTTTGTCTTGTCACGAAGCATTTCCTCACAATTATGACGCACAATATGAGGAGCCCAATTAATGTCTTGATTGCCAAGGGGAACTTGAAAATAGGCAATATATGCATGTTTCACAAATGATGAAATATTGTGCCTTTGACGTTGAAGTGTGTAACAGCCACATATATAACAGAAGGTGTCAGGACTATTCTTATATTTACGCCTACTTGAAGAAGCCATGATTCAATCTTAAAACAAAATAAGAGGGTGTTTTTATCAGATAATAATTTTTTACATTTAAAAACAACAACAATTATGTAAAAGTGATGTTTGTAAAACATTAATTACCTTGTGGTTATGTTCACATAACCAGAGTCATTGCCCTTTAACTCCAATTTATAAACCAATGCATGCTATTAACTGTAACAAAAAGAAATTAAAATTGCATAAAAACTAGAGCATGCACTGAAAAACAAATTTCAGATTTGGAATCAATGATACAGAGATATATAGAAAAAGTTCTAAAACCTCATGCATCAGAAAATGAAAAGAAAAATTTTTCCCCAGTGTTATGGGCGGCAGAAAGACTATCTCTTTTGAGCACTAGTATATAAATTTGGCTCAGCTACCTGATGGCTCTGAGTTTAAATTAAGTTTTGGCATTTATTCATGGGTGTCCTTTGAAAAGTTAATCTTCATTTTGCTAATCTGGAAATTGGGAGTAACATTTGAACTGCCCTCATTGGTTGCCCTAAAACAAAAGAGGAAGTGATACCTGCAGCCTTTAAAAGAGTGTGTGGGTATTAATGCACTCTTCACCCAGGCTGACTTTCTTTTAGACAGCAAGCACATTTTTTAAACAATTGTCACACTCAGAGCTAGAGATTTTTCCCCACTTCTAACATTTCTTGGGGGTGGTGTGTGTGTGTGTGTGTGTGTGTGTGTGTGTGTGTGTGTGTGTGTGTGTGTATAAATAAATAATAGTTAAATACTTGCTCATTCTCTATATTTGTCCCCATCTACACTCCCATCCTCACTCTTCTCCATAAAACTGCTTTTCAACCAAGACCACACAAGGAAAGCTATTTTGGACAATGTTTTTAGTTTCAAAGAACAATGGTTAACAATACCATCCTGAGGACACAGCAAATTATCCTTCACACTAAATAAGGCCCCTTCCAAATCAGGAGTAGCCGGATGGGTGCAAAAACACTGCCCTACAGATTTCCTGCCTCAATCCTTAATACAATACCCCCAGCAGTGAGGAAAGTCAAGCAGTGCTCATATTTCCTTATTGGTAAAAAAAACTGCCAGGAGCCAGTCTCAAAGGGACTTTAGAAGGTGCAGATGGTGATGCAGTTATTGTCTGTTTGGAAGGACCCCTCAAGCTCTATAATGTCTTAAGAACCCATTTTAATAAGTTCTCTTTTGTTGAGTACTTCAGGAACACGGTTTGAAATTTTTCATTTGGCTTGCATATTTGGCTGTTAACATAATTTGAAAACTGTAAGAAAGGGAAAAAGTAACTCACGATAATGGCAGAGTGCATTAACTGTGAGGAAGTCTCCCCAAGGACCCAGCAAAGATCAGCGTGAGAGCTTTATTTCACATAACATCTTATGCATGGCTGTGTAAAGGGAACAAACAGCTCACTAATTACCCTTGTCAGGGGAGTGATGCAAATACCACTGGGGTAGAGAACAATAAAAAAAAATACAGAATATAAATGCCTAAAGCCCAGATGCTAAAAAAATAAAGTGAAATGGACCTAAAACATATGAGCTAATAAATTTGGAAAAAAAACAATTCAAGCTCAAGTATGTGTAAAAAAATCAGGGTCTAGAAAATGAAGAAAAAAACCCAACAAACTGAACATTGATTTTGTAAAAATTTAGAAGAAAAGATAGTGTTTTAAATCAGAACTAAATGTAATAGTATAAAAGCGTGCAAGGTAAGTTTGATCAGATTATCAGAAAAACATTTCCGAGCCGCAAAATCTATTAATGTAGGGGATAATTTCCCCAGAGAATCGAAATCCCTTTATTTGATTAGTTTAAGATTAGACTAGACAAACCACTGGGAAATGACTAGAACTCGATTTAATTCATTCTGAGTCGGCAGGGAAAGGCATGCAAGACAATCTATTAAGTTGATCCACTGCTTATTCCTAAACTTGCATTAAACATGACTAACCACTTGTTTTGCCCATATCCCGATTTGCCTTCCAGAAATTGAAACTGACAGATTTAAATTTGTGAAACTATTAATCACATGGAATACATTAAGTATGTGTTTAGGAGGAGCACTTTACCAGGCCTGCTCACCCTCTTATGGCAAAGAACTAACTAATAAAAAAACGTAATGAAGGAAAGCTAGAATTCCCTCTCACCACTGCTACTATAGCTCTTTGAGTGAAGTCCAAACAGCTATCACAGTTAACCAGGCACTGCACTGTCTAAAGCTCACACACTTCAAAAGCTTCCTCATCTACTTCTCAGCATTCACCACACCCGTTCTTATCTCTTAGCCCCCAGGTGTTCAGATCCCTTTGTTCTTTGTACTGTTGACTACTGGGAGTACATGTCACTCTTCTGGACACTTCTTACAAGATAATTTTTTACCTCCTTCTACTGTTGACATTCTCAGCACTTTTATGGGGAGTTTACACCACATCTGCAGGTGTTAAGTGAGGTAACAATTTCATATGCTCCCACAACATCATTTTCTGATCAAAATACTTATGTTATACACAGCCCTGGCTGGAGAGCTTAGTAGGTTAGAGGTTTCCAGTTCAATCCCCAGTCAGGGCACATACAGGAACAGATTGATGTTCCTCTCTCTCTCTCTCTCTCTCTCTCTCTCTGTTCCTCTCTCACTAAAATCAATAAACATTTTAAAAACATTTATACACATTGTATTGCAATTGCCCATTTACTTGTCTCTATCACACCTTAGACTATAGTTTATGAGATCATTATCACTATTCTCTTGCCTACTGTTTTAAAACCTTTTAGCTCAGTGTCTGCCGTGAAAAAAGTTCTAAAAGCATCTTCTTAATGTATGTAGTAGATAAGCTATATAATGTCACAATAATACCATGTAACAAACTTCTGAAAAGTAGTGGCTTGCAACCATCATTTACTATGTAAAGCCAGTGACCAAGGCCATCATCACAGCCACCTGGTCCATGCAGGTTCACATTAGATTCGGACAGTCGGTAATGAAACAACGGAGCCAAGAACTGGTGAACCATCAGCTTTAATTCTAGCTTGCACTCGGCAGGCAAGCAAAAACACACAATGGGCCCCAAAACCCACTCACTCAGTGCTCAAAGTACTGACTTATCCAAGATTCCTAGAATAAAAGGTTTCTAGCTCACAAACTCTGCACAAACTGGCTTCTTCCTCAGCACTCCGCCATCTTGGCTGCTTCTCCTCTCCTCCACGTGACCTTAATCTGCTCTCCTCTCTAATGCTAACATCTGGAACTGAGAGAGCAAGCTCCCAGTCTGCACCACTTTATAGTATAGAAATTCAAACCTTTAATCCAATCTACAAACAAGGAAGTCTCTGATACAAAGTCACTTATCTGAGGCATAATGGGAGGATTCCTCATGAGAGTGCACTACCCCACATCACCAATCAGTCAAGGGTGTGGGGAAAAGCTTACTTTTAAAACTTTCACATGGGCAGCACCATCTTTAACAAAGTGAGCATAATATATTTTATCTGCCCAACACCATACTTAAGTTCTTGTGCTGCTGTTCAACTAAAAGTTGGCTGATGAAGCAGCTGGACTTGCTTTAATTTGCATTGAAGCTACAGATTAGAACTCTGTTCTATGTGTTTCTAATCCTCCTTGGATCAGGGTATGTTCTAATTGCAATGGCAAAATGCCAGAGGAATACACATAAATGGGTAGTGCTGATGTAAGCCTAGATTTGTAACTGCCTCCGTGATTTCTGCTCATATTCCAGTAACCAAAGCAAGTCAAGAGTAGAATCTAGCAAAATGTGGCAGAGAAAAATACTCCACTACTAGTAAGAGAAAGTAGGAGGTCATGTGGTAAAAAAAAATGATAGTGGTAAGACTGAAGGATTGGAAATGACAATCCAATATTCTATATTATAAATAAATAATTGTGATACAATTAAAATGCTAGTTATTCCTTGATTAAATAGCAGGTTCTTCTTTTTCACTGTGTTTGCCCAATAAGAAACTAAACATTGTCTGTGGTATTTTTATGAATACTCAGTGTATTTATTATCTCTATGTACTGAACAGCTAAATAGAGAGAGTTATCAATAAATCAATGTAGTTTAGCCGCTTAACAAAATAATAAATCTATTAATATTTGCTGCTCTTTTAGTTGGTTTGTTAAGCAAAGCTCACCTGTCATTTGAATCACCTTCTGCAGAGCAAGATTCCCCCCTCTCTGGATTTATATGTATACCGTCCAGAGCAAGAGAAAAGAAAGAAATTTAGTTAATTGCTTTATTTATTTGTTTGTTTAGAAAGTTGAACCACGAATCACCAAGTTGAATATCTTTACTGCCAGTCAAGTGATTCTGTCTTTTAATAACATATTATTAAAAAATATTTGGAGTCTGCTTTCAAGATTGCTCCTTAGAGGAGACTAGAATGAGCATATGGTTCATTGGAAAGATCACTAGTCCTTACTCATTTCAGTAAACTAACTGCTTGAATTATAGCATAAAGTTTAATTGCACGGCCATTGGAGATACAAACTTGAGATCATCTTCCATATACTAATTATGTGGCTTAGATCAAGTTATGTGGCTTCTCCAAGTCACAGAAGATAAATGGCATCATCTACCTCTTATTGGGAGAGTTCAGTGATAATCAATGAAAGTAGAGAGAAAGACTAATGTCCTCTTCATCATTTCTCTCCTAGCCCTGAGCAGGATGCGGTATATTTTTAGGTGATATGCACTAAATATATGAATGAATGGCTATGGATTCAGCAATTTCTCAGACTGAGAGTTTAGATTTAGCTAGTTTTCTCAAATTTATGTTGAAAATTCATTGATGTTCCAATTATGTTGACCTTTCATTTATCTTCTAAATAAGTACATTTTTTAAAGCAAAAGGAGCGTTATTAATCATTTTAATGGGACAATATTTGTAAAATAGACCACTAGGCAAGAAAAGCATTTTGGAAATCCTATTTCTAGGAAATATAGGGTATTCCCTATAAGCTGTGATAATAATTTCATGCCACTGTATCAAATCAAATTCAATGGGTTTCACATTCTGTTAGCACTTCTCAATTAAGGTTTACTAATCATCTTATATTCTTATTACTTACAAATTAATTTAATTTTGGCCCTGGCTGGTTTGCTCAATGAATAGAGCGTTAGCCTAGCATTTGGACATTCCAGGTTTGTTTCCAGGTTCGATCCCCAATCAGGGCACACATGAGAAGTAACCATCTGCTTCTTTTCCCCTCTCTTACTTCTTTCTCTCTCTCTTCTCCTTCCACAGCCAGTAGCTTGGTTTGTCTGAGCATTGGCCTCAGGCACTGAAGATAGCTTGGCTGATTTAAGCATCAGTCTTAGATGGGGGTTGCCAGATGGATCCTGGACAGGTTGCATGCAGGAGTCTCTCTTACTATCTCTCCTCCTCTCACTTAGAAATATCCCCTAAAGCATAATATTTTCAAATTTTATATGTTGAATGCTATTCTAAATATAATCAGTATTTAGAGATGATATCTTTGCACAGGATTATTGTCCCTGTGTAGAGAGTACAAAGGGTGCATTTAAAATAGTTAAAACTATTTAAGCAGTTTAGAGCAGTTTTAAAGCAGTTCAGGGTTCACAGAAAAGTGGGCAGAAGATACTGCGATTTCTCATGTGCCTCTAGCCCTCACACATGCATAACTTCTACTGTTATGGACATCCTCGACCAGAATGGGACATTTGTTACAACTGACAAACCCTACATTAACAAATAATTACCCAAAGTCCACAGTTTACATTAAGGCTCACTCTTGGTGTTGTACGTTCTATGGATTTAGACAAATGTATAATGACATATATCTATCATGGTATCATACAGATTATTTTCACTGTCCTAAAATCTTCTCTCCTTCCCTTATTTATCCCTAAACCCTGGGGTGATGTTTTTAGTGTTTAAAGTGGTAAACATCCTGATTACCTTTTGTGCTGTCTATTTTTATATGTTAAATGAAAGCAGATTCAGTAGAAATATAAAAGTGGAACTAATGAGTTGTTTGCAACTTAACTGATGTTACAGTCTTAGAGAACTAAATGTGTTCAGTGGAAAATTCTGTAGGATAGCAAAATGCCCTTATATAGACAATAATATTTATAAGATATTTTTTCTTATTTCGAGATGTTCATTTTCAGTGCAACCTTTTGCAGGAAATTTTGATTTATGTCTTTAGAAACAAAAAAATATTGCCAACTGGTTTGGGAAAAAGTATGAAAAGTCATTTGCTGCAATAGAAAAGATGAGGAACAAATGGATACAATCTATGAAATAAAGTTCCAGCATTACTCTATCAATGTGCATTTTTCTATTTCCCTAAAAATCTTTCAGCTTCTGGCCCCACAATGATCTTTTATATCTTATAAAAGAGTATGAATCATTTTCCAACAAGCAGCTACCAGGCCTCTCCTGCCTCAGTGCACCTTGTGAAACTTCTGTTAGAAGGAGTGCGATGTCAACTCTTGTTCTAAAGAGAAAGAAATTCTAATCTACTTTGCTTTTCAAGGCATAGTATCAAAGGAGACAAATAATATAAAGAAAGTAGCATTACCTCTTTTCAAGTAAAAATAATAACAAGAAAATAACTCATTTTTGTTTTTAGTTTTTCAGATGAACCAACGACCCCACCTTTCCAATTTTAGACTTATAGTAAATGCACCTTGCCTAGCCGAGCCAACAGCAGTCTTGCAACATTACTGTGCATGCAGGTTCTTTGCTACAAACAATAAATAAACTAAATTTATAAAAAGAACTAATTCAGTAATAAGTAAGGAGAAATCCACTTAGGAGAACAAAAGAGTATATGCTATTCCAATAGGAAAAGATATGAACTTGCTTTCCGTTAGGAAAAGGAACAGTAGTAATCAGACTTGGAGATGCAGGAACCAGGTAGTGAGGAATTTGAGTGAGAGTCCCAACCACACTGGGGTGTATGTTTGACATGCATCCCTACCTCCAAAATGTCAGTGCTTCTCATGTCCGGTCTTTGTTTACTTGCTCTTCTTGTGAAATTAAAGTAATAATCAGATTTTTTAAGAATCAGCTTTATTAGACATTCACTGGTCCACATTCCTCAGTTCTAATAATCAAGCCACAAATTTACATCTTTTATCTTTCTGTTGGATTTTTTTTTATTTTGATATTCTATTGGTAAGTGAACCTCAACAAGTTTTCTCTGACTTCATTTCTCTCACCTGGCATTTCCTCTGATGATTTATTTAGACTTAGATGATCTAGAGCAGTGGTTCTTAACCTTTTTTGAGGTACCGAACCCATCAGTTTCATATGCGCATTCACTGAACCCTCTTTAGTGATAAAATATGATTTTTTTTCCAAATTCAAGACATAGGTATATGTTTTCTTACTGGTGCACAAAATGAGCCGTGCATGAACATCACCTTGCTCAAAGAACAAAACCAACAAAGTGCATGAACTCACAACAAATTACGATATTACTTTATTTTGGCCCCAAAAAATATTTTGGCCCCAGAAAATATTTTTTTACTATTTTACTAATTAAAAATAAATTCAGATTTTTAAAAGAATTTAACATTTTTTTAATAAGTTAATTTTTAAAATTTTAAATTTAATTTTTTTGTCGTTTTGAATCCACAAAATACTTTTTGGGGGCCAGAATAAAGCATTGCCCAAATTACATACCTGTAAATCAGTGTGACTTCTGTTGTTGTTTTTGGGAGACCAGTTCAGATATACATGGTTTCACTTGGCAAGTGCTACTCTCATGTCATCTTCACAGCAAACTCTGTTTCTTTTTTTTGTTTTTATCTCCAGTATCCTCGAAAAGGATTGCTTGCAAAGATATGTTGTAACAAATGGTATAAAAAATTCCAGGGCTTTCTTAGCAATAACTGGGTACTTTTCCATTTGTCAACACCAAAAAGTTGAGAGTGTTGTTGTTCTGAAGAACTGCAGTTGAACCTCGCTCTGCTGAATTTCAATGATTTCGTCGAGGTATTCATCATTGACATCTGTTGTCTCAACAGTAAACGTAAATGGCTGTCTCACCCATGCTGGATATGACTCTCTTGTAGGGAAATACCCGTCAAGAGATTTTGCAAGCTCATCTAAGTACGTGGCAATTGTTTGCTTCAGTTTAATGGGTACAGAACCGTCTCTGATTCCAGATACAACTTCTATCTTACACAGTCATCCAGAAGGGGAAAGTTTGCGAAGTTATTGTTCACTATTCGTCGTTTCCATAACGGTAGTCTTTTTTGAAAGGCCTTCAGGTTTTCTTCCGCTTTCATGATGTTGACTCCACCACCCTGCATCTGCTGATTGAGATGATTGAGAGCTTCAAATATATCAGCCATATACACTAAAATCACAATGAATTCAGGATTTTTGAAGCAATCTGCATGACAATGTTGCTGCTCTTGCAAAAACATGGCTAATTCCACACGCATGGCAAAAACACAATTCAGCACCTGTCCCCAGGATAACCACCGAACATTTGAATGGTACAGGAGTACCTCGAATTCAGAGCCCATTTCTTTACACAGCTCACTGAAGGTGCAGTGCCTCAGAGCATTATTTTGCACATAGTTCACACAATCCACCACAGTTTTTAATACATCTGCCATTTTTGGAGGCAAGGTTTTAGTTGCCAATGCATGCCTGTGCAGAATACAATGTGTAACAATAATGTGTGGTGCATCGGCTTTTACTAGCACAGCAAAACCAGACTTTCTTCCCAGCATGACTGGAGCTCTGTCCGTACAAACTGCAGAAACCATATCTCATGAAAGATTGTTGTCTGTGAAGAAGTCATCCACAAGCTTCTTCAAATCAGTTGCCTTAGTTGTTGTTGTAAGAGGTTTACAAAATAAAAAATCTTCTTTTATCATGTTTTCTTTCACATAGCGCACAAAAACAGCAAGCTGGTTTAGATTAGAAATGTCTGTGGTCTCATCAAGTTGAAGACTGAATTTTGCTGGACTTGAAATTAGATCTGCAACTATTTGAGCCAAGATGTCTTTACTCATGTTCTCTATTCTGTCACTGATGGTGTCATTTGAAAAAGGAATTTGGGATAATTTACCTTTGGCCGCTGTTCCGAGTATCAGATTCGCCATCTTTAATGCAGCTAGTTTTATGAGTGTTTCACCGATGGTGTGTGGCTTACCCTGCTTTGCGATCAAGTAAGCAACTTCGTACAATGCTGTGAGGATCGGTTGGTTAATGGGTACAAATCCAAGAGCAGGCTGAGTGACCCTTTCATCGAATCTGGCTCATTTCACCTTGAATTCAGTAGGTATTGTGTTCTTGTATTCACTATCTCCATGCAGCTTCAAGAAGTGTTCCTTTAGTTTTGCCGGTACGAGACTAGAATTGCTCAACTTGGCATTGCTTATCATGCAGATAGGACTCCTATCCCTTCCTTGATACATGTGAATCCATGTTGTACATATTCGTCCTACCACTTTCTTTTTTTTGCTCAACATATTTAGTATGGATTAAAATATTAAGAAAGAAACCACAATATGTGCAACTACTACAGCCGTTGACTGCTGCATGCACTAAATTTTCCGCAGCACTGGTTGGCCAAGCAATGTAACATGATCCTCTGCAGCAAGTGATGGCCAAGTGGGGCATGTGATCACGACTTTACACAAGTGTGTCTTTACCTCCACAGCAGAGGCTTCTCTGAACCCCTGAGACTGACTCATCGAACCCCTAGGGTTCGATAGAACCCAGGTTAAGAACCACTGATCTAGAGTGAGGCCAAGAAAATTGTTTATTTTTAAAATCTCTCCATTTAGGGCCTCTCTTTTATAAACTATGTGATCCATACCACCAAACACAGATCTTCATCTACCATCTTTGTCTAGTTGTATTTCTATTGTTCATAAATATTTAATAGTTTGTATTTCTACAGAAAAATATAGAATCAAGGTTTCACCCACAACAGTCTGGTCCTTACTTCTCTTTTCATCTTATATTTTATTACTCTGCAGAACATTCTTTTATTTTAGTTACACTGATCACAAACATACCTAATGCAGCCCATCACCCACACCTTTATTCAAATTTATCATCAGCTTGAAATGTCCGCTTTCATATTTTTCAATTACCTGAATTTTATCCATCTTTTGAATTCCAAATAAAATTAATTTTCTCTCGTGAATCATTTTCAGATAGTCATGAACTGTGGTGATGCTGTCCTCCCTTTTCTGAACTCTCACTGCCACTATATATTCTACTTCTAGGTTGTTACTCCCCATACATTAAAATGAATATGTATTTTCCCAAAAAGTATGTCTCTGATCTATTAAAATAACCTATAAGAAAATGCTTTTCTTAAATACCTTTTGTAGTACTTTGAACATAATACATTTCTAATAAGGAGATATTCATTTGTATATCTAGTTCTAGATATAAAGCAATTGGTGTCCCAGAATAATAGAAATAATAGAATCACTTAGCTGGGAGTCAGAAAATATCTTCTTTGCCTTTAAGTTTCTATTAAGTTGTTTTTACAAGTTTCACCAACTGACTTGTGGAAATTAGTTTCTGCCTTTAAATAATTGCAGTATCCCCTCAAAGTTTTTTATCTGATTCTCCCGTCCACCTCATATAGTCATGGACTCCTGGTTCTTGATTCTCTATTGAGTTTCTAGCTACAGAAGACTCTCATTATTTTGTCACTGGGCTCTTCTGATCCCCTTCTGCCAATGTGGTTATGACTAATAGGTTAGAACCACCATCCTAGGAAAACAAAAGATAGTGTTTGGGGTAGGCTTTTAACATTTTCTATGATAATTTTTTTTTTTTAATTTTGGCATAACCAACTTAAAGTGTCCTTTATCTTAATGTCTTTAACATACACATTGTGTTTCTTGTAGAAGAGAATAAAGATGGAAACACTTCTAAGAATTCTTCAGAGCATCTTGCAAAATCTTGTAGATTATTATAATGTTAAAAAAAAAAAAAGACGACTCCCAGTCCTGGCACTCTCTGCCTTCTAAGCAGGGTGACTGATACTAAAGTAAAAATCTGTGCTGTCTGGGCTAATCAACATCAAATGTGATTCTATAACTAATCTTCAGCTCTCCTACCTACATATAATTGACCCCTTCAATGACACAGAATTTCTTTTCCATCTAAACAGCTCGCTGAGTGTTATAATTGATTCAATGACTCACCATGGAAATTTAGGTCAACATTGCATTTTGAGGATCTACTATGTGAAACACACTATGAGATATGCCAAAAGTAGAAGAATAAATAGGACTTAATGCTTGTTCTTTAGGAGTTTAGATTGCATGAAATGACAGGTTGATATATGAAGCATCATACGTTGTGGTTAGTACTATGACCAAGATAGAAACAAAAACATATGATTGTGGAAAGACAACAGTCAGAATCTGACCTGCTGAGTACCTCAGTGATGGTCTGTGGGTGACAGAAATAATATATGGTAGATTTCTTTTGGGGTTCCTATTCAATCAATGCCACCCCTTTGAAAACTGTCCTCATACCTTAGGGCTTTATTCCTGCAGCTTCATGAACCATGAGATCAACCCTCCAAATGATTAATAAAACTAGGGTAGGCATGTAGCCTCGCTGAGCAAATCATCTTTGAACAGAGAGTCTCTAGTGCTTAACTGTGAACAGTAGATCTGGAAACTGGAAACACATACAGATTCAGAGTATAGTAACATCCTTTTAGTTCAGTCATGCTAAGTGATATGCAATGTATCTAAAATCTGGCTCAGAGAAGAGCATCATGAAATGATGCCGAGCCATAAAAGGAAGCAGCACCAAGAGACTGAGCAGTCTCACAAAATTTGTTGCATTCAACTAAGTGTATGTAACATGATACTAAAAAGCTAACTTTTATTGATCATTTCTTGAGGGGTAAACACTGTTCTAAGCACTAAACATTGATTAAATCATTTACCTTTGAAACAATTTCCTTAATCCCCCTATCCATACTTTATTCATGAGAAAACTGAAGGAAAGCAAAAATAAATTACTTTCATGGTAGTCAGATAGTTAAAAAATGGATGATTTGAAGTTTCAATCTTGCCTGATCTGTGTTGGCTCAATGGATAAAGCATTGACCTGGAATGCTGAGGGTACCAGTTCAAAACCTTGGGCTTGCCTGGTCAAGACACATACCAGAAGCAACTACGAGTTGATGCTTCCTCTCCTCCCCACCTTTCTGTTTCTCTTTTTCCTCCCTCTAAAAACATCAATAAATAAAATTAAATTTTTAAAGAAAAAAGGGCCCTGGCCAGTCACCTCAGTGGTAGAGCGTCGCCAGCATGTGGAAGTCCCCAGTTCAATGGCCAGTAAGGGCACACAGGAGAAGGACCCCTTCCCTCATCTTTCTCTTTACCCCTTCTCCAACCCTCCCCTACCCCTCTCTCTCTCTTTCTCTCTCTCTCTCTGTCTCTCTCTCTCTCTTTTCTTCTCCTGTGGCCACAACTTGAATGTTTTGAGTAAAGTTGGCCATGAGCACTGAGGATGGCTCCATGGGCTCGGCCTCAGGTGCTAAAATAGCACAATTGATGAGCAATGGAGCTATGGTCCAGCCAGGCAGAGTATTACCTGGTGGATACTCTGGCTTGCCAGGTGAATTCTGGTCGGGGCAAATACAGGACTCTGTCTGTGCCTCCCTGCTTCTCAATTAACAACAACAAAAAAAAGCAAAATTTTCAGTTTGATCCTCAGTAGGGGCACATACAAGAACAGATCAATGTTCCTGCATCTCTCTCTCTTCCATCTGCTTTAAATAAACATAAAAAAAATTAAAAAATTTCAATCTTGACTGTTGAACACTAGAGTTTATGTTTCTAGCCATTATACATACTACTCACTTTCATTGCTCTTCTTACCTATTTTGCTTTACTCCAAAGACATCACTTGCTGAATTGAATAAACCTAAAAGAACAGAAGAAAGTTATGGAAGATTATAGAAGTAGAAAATGAATGTCGAGTAGTGTTTCAATTGTGTGTGTGTGTGGTTTTATACTTATTATTAAAAACTAATAACAATTACCTGAAAATGTTTCTTATCTTTATCATATATTCATCATCTTGATGTTCACATATTTACAGGTCCATTTTAGTGTAACTTTTACCTATGTAGAAAACCTACCCTTTTAATTTTATTCTTAAAGTTCTAATTTCATGCTTTGACCCACAAAGCCTAAATTAAAGCAGACTGGTAATTTCCATCTCCAACCTTATAAGCAAAAAAAATAATAATATTGCAAGCAAAATATTCAGGCACCTAAGCTCTGCAAGCTGTGTGCATTATGAACTTGAGAATGGCCTTAACTCCTGATTGGTATAATTATACATTTCTCTATCTTTGCTAAAATAAAAATAATCTGTTAGAAATTTAAAATATCTCTAGTTCTCAAAGGTTATGTTCTTAATTTGTTTTGAACAGTGTCAAAAACATATGCACACAGCCTGACCTGTGGTGGCGCAGTGGGTAAAGTGTCGACCTGGGAACACTGAGGTCGCCAGTTCAAGACCCTGCACTGGTCTGGTCAAGGCACATATGGGAGTTGATGCTTCCAGCTCCTCCCCCCCCTTTCTCTCTTTCTATCTCTCTCTCTTACTCTGTGTCTCCTCTCTAAAATGAATAAAATAAAAAGAAATTAAAAATATATATATATTTTTTAAAAAAACATATGCACACACTAAATAAATATTATTGAATTATAATGTTGGTTGAAATGTTTATGTGAAATTACCAGAAATAAAATTTAGATGTAGAAGATAGTTTAGAAATGAACTGTGGGAAATAGAGAGTTGCTTTTCAATAAGTATAAATTTGCAGCCATGCAAGATGAAAAAGATAAAAGAATTCTAAATATCCTGTTTGCTTATAGATAACAACACTGTACACCGTCCCTGCAGTTAATAATGATGTACTGTATATTTAAAATTTTGTTAAGCAGATAGATCTCGTGTTATTTTTCAAACACAAGTTAAAAGATAATAGACTATTTTTTGTAAATTTGAGAACTAAGAATAAGAAAACTTAAGTTACTTTTCCCATGTTAAATAGCTAATGGTTCACAAAACAAGAAAACAAGACAAGATACATGACCAATTTTGCATCATGTAGAGCCTGAAGCATATGTCAAAGAAATGCAATATAAGTGTATTATTATTTTCTTGTCCAATGTTTCTTTTTGCATTTCTTTCTTAAACTAATAACTAATGCTAGATTTCAACATAGGCCCAGAATCTGGCTAACAGTAACGACAGTCACAGATGTGCAAAGAGTGATAAGAATGTAGACTTGATGTGCTCGACAGACATCTGTATTGCTCCAGACAGCTGGATGAAACTAAATCAAGAAAAAACAATTGAGTCAAATGTCCAGATGTTTGATACAGATGTCCAAATTATTAAGTGAAAGTACAATTTTCTTTCTAATGTCTGCATAGCCAAAAAGATTGAAAACATTTTGTCAAATTGCAATCAATTTAGACATTTAAAAAATACTAATACATATTTTGTTGATACTTTGTCAATTTTTTCAATAAAATACTTTATGTAGCCTCATGTGAAATATGACAATATTTGAGCCCATAAATTGTATGCTTTATTTACTAGAAAAAGAATGTGACTTAGAAGAACCAAATGTCCTAGAGTCCCAATTTTGTAATATGTTTTCTCCATGCGATGGGAGAAAAAGTCATCAAGAAAACCATTCCTCATAATTGTGATTACTAATCACCAGGAGGAAATTAGTCATTACTCAAGAGATGTGACCTTTGAAAACAAAATTATTTGAGGGTAGAATAATTTTAAGACTTAAATTTATACTTTATACCAAATATTTACACATAGACTTCTCCATAAAATATCTTGATGAAAGGACTTCTCTAATAACTTAACAGGCATTTTTTTAAACATTGTAGGAACCAGTATATGTAAAAATAAAAATATTATTGACAAAATTTTATTAACTTTCAGCAATTGAAAACATTCATTTTTTAACCAACCAGAGTTGATGATATTATTTCTTTACTTCAGTAGAATGGTCTGATCATTAAGAATCGCAGTGGTTTATATTCTTGATGGTAAATATGGAGGAATACTTTATGCAGCCAGTTATAGGCTGTGTTTGGGTGACTTTGGATGAAACAGTTTAAAATCCAGTAGTAAGCATTTGAGAACTCTACCAATTAAACTACTGTACTGTGTAAGCTAGAGACTACTACCCTTACTGCCATGTGTTATATGTAGCTTCCATTAAGAATCAGATGTTTACATTGGACAAATCACTTGGGATGCTCAAAAAAATTTTACTTAGCTGAGTCAAGAAACACTTATGCTAAAACAACTATTTAAACCAGGTTTTGTTTACTTGTCTTCTTTCGTTTTGTAAAATAAAAGAAATAATTACTTGAAGAATCTTTAAAATATAACTTATTCTCTTTGGTCTTTATTATGAAAAATAATGAGATAAAAAATAAATTGTTCATTTCTTTTTCAGGAAACAGTGCCAAGGTCTAAATATTGTTAAACTTTTACAAGTTAGTACAATTAAAAGAGAGCTAATGAAAATATCCAATGTAGCAACTATATCTTTCTTAAAGGTACATGTAAACATTTGTCATCATTGAAACAGTTTTGAAGCTAAATAATAGCAATAAATACAAAAATAGATTAGGGACAAGTAAATGCAGTCACTTGTATGATAGTTACTTTAATGAGCTTAATGTGAGAAGTAAACAGCCAGATAAAACAACACACTTTCAATTACATTTAATGACAAATCACATCTTGTCTTGAAAGTAAAAGTACTAGAGTACCCTGACAACAGCTGCAGATCAGGAGTTTACTTGGTTGTTTTTCTCCTGTCCAATCTTCTTTCAGGATTAGTATATCTTAGCATCAGCTGTTATTTTAGAATAATGTAATCAAATGTGCAAAATTTACTTATGATTCACTAAAGATACTGAAGTCAGTTTTTTAAACCAAATACTACTGCCCTGGCCAGTTGTCTCAGAGTGTCAACCTAGCATGTGGATGTCCCTGGTTCGATTCCAAGTCAGGGCACAAGGCAGAAACTCCCTTCTGCTTCTCCACCCCTCTCTCTTCTCTCTTTCTCTCTCTCTTCTCCTTTCCTCTTGCAGCCATGGCTCAATTGAATTGAGTTGGCCCTGAGCACTGAGGATGGCTCCATGGCTCCAACCTCAGGAGAGAATGGCTCTGGTTGCAAAGGAGCAATGCCCCAGATGGGCAGAGCATCACCCCCTAGTGGGCTTGCTGGGTGAATCCCAGTCAGGGCGCATGCAGGAATCTGCCTCTGCCTCCCCATCCTCTCACTAAAATTAAGATTAAAATTAAAATTAAAAAAACAAACACTTTACTAACCATAAAATATAAAAAACTGTGTTTTCATCAGATTTATTTTTTTCTTCATCAATCTCCCAAATGCTTAAAATCTCTTGGTTGCATCAGCAAATTCTTTAATTAATACTGATTGGAAAAAGCAGGGGTTCTGGCATCATACAAATTTTAAAAAGTAAGTGATAACATCCACTGGATGTGTTTTTATCCAACCTTTTATCCTTATGGAAAATAGTTCTTAAGTATAATGAAATGAATGGGCTTTCTTAATATTAACCAGATATTCTGGGAATACTATTGTTTGCTAACGCTTAAATGTACCTTGAGTTTTCTAAGAATGAAGATTTGTCCAGCTTTCTCATCTTGGTTTTAAGATTTTCCAACCATATTTGAATAACGGTATGCTGTATTATGACCCTGTTTCTAGAACTTTCAAATGTGTTGCAAGTTCACCTTATCTCTGTGAACATTTATGAATGTATGCTTTTAACATTCTTATCTTTAAAAACCACAGTGCTACAGGATAAGAAGAAAAACACATTAAATAAAAGCAAGAGTGATTTATTTCTAATTGGTCGAAGTGACTTCTTCCATGTGCTAAAAACAATGACTGAAAACAATATGTAATATGATCACATTTTTTTCTTTTTCTTTCCTTTTCTTTTTCCTTCTATTTATTCATGTGTTTTGAGTTTTCCAAGACCCTCTCTGTTAAAAGAAAAAAAAACTACTAGCAGATATATCACTTCAGATCACCATAAAGAATGCATTACTTTTATAATTTTATCAAGTTGTTTTACAAACAAGAGAAGTAGAACCAAGGAGAAAAACTTCAGGCCAGATATTTTTATCTGGAAGCAAGATTGGGAAATGTCTCCAGAATGGGTACAACCTGAAAAAATGAGGTGCCAGTGCACTGGTCGTACATTATGCCACACCCAAAATGTGAAGACTATGGCTTCAGGACAGATGCAGACATGGTGCTCCAAGAATTTATGCAGAGAACACTATCCAATCGATAAATAGTTACTTATATTTATTTATTTATTAAATATATATGCATATATCCAATAAATTTATAAACCTTAGATAAAATAAATGAAAACTATGCATATAGAATTTATTCTTCAAAAATTAAATATACTAGGTTGGGGAAAGCCACATGCACAATTTACAAAATAGTTTGTAAAGATTCAAATAATGAAAACACACAAAAACCAATGATTAATTTTTACTTGTAGAAAATAGAAACATTTCATAAACAGAGTAGCATTTGAATTAAATCTTGGAATAAGACTATAATATTGAGATTAAGAAACAAAGAGCAATATAAACAAAATGACAAATTATTGGTGAAACTGAGGAGCAAGAGGCTGAGTGAAAGCTATGTAATGAGAGACGCATGTCTATATAGGTTGGGCTAGCATTTTGTAAGTGACTGTCCACAGTGTTGAACTTATATTTTATTGAAGAGGTGAAAAAAAAGAAAGTCACCAGAGGCTTTATGATCTGATGGGGGTAGGATATAACATAATGAGCTTCTGATTCTATAACAATAATTCTGTGAGGAATGGATATATATTTAGGGGTAGGTGGTGAGGAAGTGAAAAGGATGGACGATACTAAGAACATGAAGACAAGTCAGAAAATTTCTACAGTAAAGACAACACCTGAACTAGGCAAGGAATCGAGAGGAAAATAGAAAAGGAAGAGTTCAAAAGATAATTTCTTAAAGGCATGGGAATCAGGTGAAAGGTTATTAATATGTAGTTGAACATTGTTTACTCTCAGGAACTTACTTAGGCAAACATTTTGTTAAAATATAATCAGTTTTCCATTAATCTTAATAATAAAATGTGAATTCTTTTGGATGTGATTCTGACAAATATTAGTAATAAACACAGAAAACTACCAATGGAAATAAATACCTTCTCAGTTTGCCATTTTTTCAAATATGTCTCAATTATTTTCCGCAAGCCTTATTTAGGAACAGCTGTGTTTTTTCAAGGAAAATATAAATGATGAGCTTGGAATATAGACAACATTTTCTCATGCATGGAATTATTTCTCAATTGGTAATCCAGTGTGGACTGTTCGAGGATAATGTACAACAAAAATATAATTTCATGCCAAATGGACAGATGACCTAGTAGTATAGCTAATAAAAAGCGTCCATTCTTAATATTATAAACACAAAAGTGTAATTTTAAAAGTAACATTCTTTAATCTTTCTTTTATATTGGTGTTCCCTTCTTCAAATTTAATTAAACTCGATATTAAACTTAAGCTAGATTCACTTGTTCTTTAGTCAGCAAGTATTTATTGAAGTCATTTTATACCAGATTCTCTGTTCTATCAGACACACCAGCAAGAATACCCATTCTGGTGAGACAGTCAGACAATGCAAACTAACAATTGGAATGCTCATTGGGCTGTATAGTATTGGTAGGTAAGAAAGAGAAGTGACCAGGGCTGGGTGGAAAATTATTATTTTCTAGAGAAAAAATAAAAAGCATTCAGCCTGAAGCTGAGCCTTAGATAAAGTTTTTGTGGTTATTCCAGAAGAAGAAAGCAGAAGAAAGACTACTGCCAGGGATAGAGTGATATAAGAAATTGTGTTGAGCTCAGAGGAAGAACAGTGTGTTTTCTACCAGTGGAGTTAAGAGAATCGGGGAAAGGGAAAGTGGAGAGAGAGGAGCCTGGAATTGAAAGCACAAATTTATTATGGAAGCTGTACCTTTGCAGCAGTACTTCAGGGAGAGCATGACCAAAATGAATTACTAGTTGACCCTCTAAAACCACGGGTTTGAACTGCATGGCTCCAGTGTATACACCCAGTTTTCTGAATAAATACGTACATTACTGTAAGTGTATTTGTTCTTTCTCTCATTTACTTTGGTGTGAAGATACAGCATAAAATCCATAATACTTGCACAATATGTGTTAATTGACTGTATATGTTATCAGTAAAAAGGTTTAGGCAGATATAGGAGACTCCACCCTCAAGAGCTCAGCTAATTCTAATTACTTCCCTACGTCCTGCTTCCTAGTAACATTACATTGAAGAGTACGGTTTTAAAATATGGCTTTTGGGGGTACACATGCAGTCAATAACATTTCTCAGTTGACCACAAGCTGTCATGAGAGACAGGATTTTTTATGGTTTTTCAGTGGATAATGTGAGAGATCAAGACACTGTCCCTAACCCAAGAAACGGCCAGTTAGCAGCAGACTCTCATTTGCTGTCCCTCCCTCATCTCCTTCCATTCCTTTCCCCTCACTTGCAGGTCTCTTGGATTTTACTCTCCAATAACCAGTAGCACATAAATTTATGCTTCGGGTTTTTATTTCTGAAAACCCAAAATAATATTGAACCAAAAAAAAAAAAAAACCTTAGAGAAAGAGGAAATAACATTCTTAGTATAATCCTATTTCAGTTAAATTACAGATTAATAACTGGTTTCCAAGTCACCATCATACTTGTTTTTTCTGGACTTATTATTTTTTGTCATAATAGAGCACCAAGAAATACAATTAAAATAAGCTGAGAAGATAATGAACTAAAACCATCAATATAAAACAGAAGAAGCAGCTAAATTACTAAAACATTTTTTTATGGTCTTGTTTGTCAGTTACATACTTTTATAAACTGTTATGTTTGGGGGGGATCAGCAATATTTCCAGATTTTTTTCTTTCTTTTTTGCAAAAACTAAAATATCATTTTTGCTATTTTTTAGGTAACATAAACAGCCAATATAATAGATGAGTTTATAAAAACATGGGAATTTAAGATACGTAAGTAATTTTAAGACATAATTGTTCTTTGTTTTTCCCCAAGTAAGGTAATAAATTATTTTTACAATTATATAAAAAGTATATTATTCTTAATTTAAGGTTTAAATAAAATAGCTGGAAAAATAAAGGACACATCTTGTATAAAGAGTTGTTTGAAGTATAAAAAAAGCATTTATCTGAAAAGTAATTGAATATGCGTATATTTCATTTTGAGGCTTGATTTAAAATTCACTGAAATTTTGATTTGTAAATTATGTTTTATAAGTGATAAATATCTGAGAAACATTTTTCCTTATTAGTAATGATATTTAGTAAATAAAAGAAAATTAAGAGATTAGGTATTTAAAAGAATTAAAGTAAAATTATAATCTTTAAATCTAAGAGATTGACTATTTGACCATAGGTAAGAATGGATCAGCAGAACTGAAGCACTTGAGAAACTATTGCCCAGGGCAAAGGGAGCAAAATCTAGAGAGCTGCTTGTGAGCTCTACAATTCTTTCATTATAATCTGTGGTATTTTTCTTCTGTAGGAGGAATTGTGACATAACTTTCTCCATCTGAAACAATGCTGAGTAGGAGGTGATTTGGTGTGATAACAACTGAAAGGGAGAGGAGGTTTATAGTGCCACTGAAGAACAAAGTAACAAGGGAATTTTTGAACAAGTTATTTAAACTCATAGAATATCATTTCCCTACAGTAATTACCCCAGGAGAATTACTGGAAAGAATTAAAAAATAATAAAACAAGCCTGACCTATGGGGGCGCAGTGGATAAAACGTCGACCTAGAACTCTGAGGTTGCCAGTTCAAAACCCTGGGCTTGCCTGGTCAAGGCACATACAGGAAGCAACTACCAGGAGTTGCTTCTTGCTTCACCTCCCCTTTCTCTCTCTCTCTCTCTTTATCTCTCTCTCCTTTCTCTCTAAAAATCAATCAATAAAATAATAATAATAAAACAATATTTATTAAGTTCTCATTACATAATCAAAGAGTCAATAAATGTGAATCTTCCATCTTCTTACAGAAGAACCTGTCAAATATTTAAATGGTGTACATGTTATATCTGGGTGACCATTCATTGTGGTTAGTAAGCACATTTTTATTAGCATAAATTGACTTAAAATGAGTTGTGGATTATAATATTTGTACCGCTTTGTCCCTATGGAGCAGGCTGTCTTAAACATCTCTTATGCCTGTCCCATATCCAAGTGGGTCACCCTTGTCTAAGGCGCCAGATATGCACAAGAGAAACTGAGCAGCACTCCATCCATTTCAGCTGTGCTGCGTGAATTTCTTCTTTTGCACTGGTAGAATTTGGGTTTGTGGGTGAGCTAATGCCCTGTGGAACAAACCTTAATCAATGAAAACAAGTGTCCAGAGGATAATGCTGCCTAAAAACAGTGGTAAATTGAGTCAGAAGCCCAAATAAACTACTTGCGCTAAAATCCTTACTTCAGGCTCTTCTTGGGGTACAGAGGATGGGGAAAATCCAAGTTATGAGAAGTAACTAAGAAATTAATTAAAACATGTTAATAGGATGGTGACTAGTGATAACCCAAAGAGAAAGAAATATGACTACTTTGTCAATATTATAGCAATAATAGTTTAAAAAAACAAAGATTTGTTAATTTATGTAATTTAAGTTAAAATTCAAAAGGAACATTTAAGCCCATTAAAGCTACTGCTCTCTACTATCCTAAGCAATGAAAGCAAGCTATGTCCATGTCTACTGCTATCCAGTATCCTAAACAATTAAAACAATCTATGTTCAAGTTATCATCCTCTAGGAGTGAAAGCTCTAGGAATGAAGCCAGAATATGGAGGAGTTATGGAATTTCCTTACTGCTTTTCTTGGCAGAAATTCCTGAAACAGTTTGAATTCACCTAACTGCAGTTTAGGCTTTATCTTTTATATAAATAAGAAAGACATGAGCTATTGAAAAACACCGTTATCTTTTCTCACAAAACTTCCAATATCACAGATGCTCTGAGTTATTTTTTTTCTTTTTCTTTAATTTTCCTAAGACAAGGGGGATTTTAACAACTAACAATATGGTTTATATTTATATAGTCCTTCTTTTGTATTCCACAACAATGAAAGCATTCATTTTTACCATTTTTATTAAGTCTCATTTAAAAATATTTTTCCCTTTTTGTTCCCAGGAGCAACGTCTGAATATGAAGCCTATAAACTATTGGAGGACTCAGAAATCATGGGTGTACAACTCCTAGTTAGCCATTCACATTGATCTGTGATCGTGAGGCCATCTGCAGGGCATACACCTCCATAGCTACTCCCCATCTTCTCGGTGCATCTTTTCCCACCTGCACCATTCTATATTTCTTAGCACAAAATAATAAGCACAAACCCTCAGATAGCGCATATTATGGCAGTCAATACTGTAAGGTCGTTAGAAAAATTAACCCAATGAATCTTCTTTAAAACCCTGGGAAGGTTATAAAACTAAGGTGGAGGGTAGTCAAATAACTTCTCACGATCATACACTTAATTTTGGGAGCTTTTTGGAATTCACACCCAAGCTGCTCAGCCACGTCAGCTTTCTTAACCATTACAATATGTTTTCTCTTGGTGTAACTCAAATCCTTGCCAAAGTAAGAGAAATGTAAACACAGTGGCCACATCAAAAGACCATATAGCAGATACGCAGAGAAAAGTACTCTAAAGAAAAGCAATAACCATGGAGTTACAATTTTAGAGTACAACTGAGTGCTCTTTGAATTTTCCATGATGTCCATACATGCAAAAAGAGTGAGAGACAGTGCAAAGGGTTTTCATATTGTATTATGAAAAGAGCATGGGAGGCTGAGATGCCAAGAAGATTATTGACATTTTGGTCACTAGCTCAACCTACATATTTATGCCAACATGATTTATATATCAGTACTTGGTTAATGAGATTCATATAAATTTTGGCAAAAATTTGAAGTAATTTTACAACATATTGTGGGAGTTTATAATATAGCTCCTCCCCATCTTAGAGTAAACTCTTATTTAATAAAAAGCTATGATAAACAACAGAAGTTGGATCCTATTGTTATATTATGATGTTTTATGTATTCCTAATGTGTTTATAATTTAGTTGTACCACCACTGTTAAACTTAAAAGGACCACTAAGGTAAGTTTCAGTTAAAAACAAAAGTGAAAGGCCTGACCAGGCAGTGGCACAATGGATAGAGTGTCGAACTGGGATACGGAGGACTCAGGTTCTAAACTCCGAGGTTACCAGCTTGAGCGCAGGCCCATACACCAGCTAGAGTCCAAGGTCGCTGGCTTGAGCAAGGGGTCACTCACTCTGCTGACCCCCCAGTAAAGGCACATATGAGAAAGCAATCAATGAACTAAGGTGATACAACAAAGAGTTGATGCTTCTCATTTCTCTCCCTTCCTGTCTCTCTGTTCCTATCTGTACCTCTCTCTGTCTCTGTAAAAACAAAACAAAACAAAACAACACAAAAGTGTACGATTTCCTTTCCTTTTACAATTGAGTAGTATTCCATTGTGTAAATGTACCGCAGATTTTTTATCCACTCATCTATTGATGAGCACTTGAACTGTTTCCAAATCTTTCATGGCAATTTTAAATAACGCTGCAATAAACATAGAGGTGCATATATTCTTTCAAATAAGTGTTTCTGGTTTCTTCAAATTCTCGGAAGTGGGATCACTGAGTCAAAAGGTAGTTCCATTTATAATTTTTTGAGGAAACTCCATACTGACTTTCATAGGAGCTGCAGGAGTGTGCATTCCCACCAACAATGCACATCCTTGCAAATACTTGTTTGTTAATCTATTGATGATAGCCATTCTGATGTTGTGTAAAGCAATATCTCAATGTGGTTTTAATTTGCATTTCTTTAATTGATTAGTGATGTTGAGAATTTTTCATAAACTTATTGGCCATCTATATATCTTCTTTGGGGAAGCATCTATTAGGTCCTTTGCTCATTTTTTTTATTATTATTAATTTTAATGGGGTGACACCAATAAATCAGGGTACATATGTACAATGAAAATATCTCAAGATTATCCCATCATTCAATTGTGTTGCATACCCATAACCCAAAATCAAATTGTCCTCTGTCACCTTCTATCTGGTTTTCCCTGTGCCCCTCCCCTCCTTCCTATCCCAACCTCCCCTCCCTCCTCCCACCCCGTAACCACCACTCTCTTGTCCATATCTCATAGTCTCACTTTTATGTCCGACCTATTTATGAAATCATGCAGTTCTCAGTTTTTTTTCTCTGATTTACTTATTTCACTCCGTATAATGTTATCAAGGTCCATTCATTTTGTTGTAAATGATCCGATGGCATCATTTCTTATGGCTGAGTAGTATTCCATATTATATATGTACCAAAGCTTTTTAATCCACTCGTCTTCTGATGGACACTTGGGCTGTTTCCAGATCTTCGCTATTGTGAACAATGCTGCCACAAACATAGGGGCGCATTTCTTCTTTTCAAACAGTACTATGGTGTTCTTAGGGTATATTCCTATAAGTGGGATAGCTGGGTCAAAAGGCAGTTCGACTTTTAATTTTTTGTGGAATCTCCAAACTGTTTTCCACACTGGCTGCAACAGTCTGCATTCCCACCAGCAGTGCAGGAGGGTTCCCTTTTCTCCACATCCTCGCCAGCATTTATTCTGTGTTATTTTGCAGATGAGCGCCATTCTGACTGGTGTGAGGTGATATCTCATTTCTTTTGCCCATTTTTTGATTGGATTGTTTGTCTCCCTGGTGTTGAGTTTTATAAGTTCTTTATAAATTTTGGTTATTAACCCCTTATCAGACGTGCTGTCGAATATGTTCTTCCATTGTGTGGTTTGTCTTTTTATTCTGTTCTTATTGTCTTTAGCTGTGCAAAAACTTTTTAGTTTGATATAGTCCCATTTGTTTATCTTGCCTTTTATTTCATTTGCCCTTGGAGATAAATCAGCAAATATATTGCTGCTACAGATGTTGGAGAGCTTACTGTGTCAACCTTTGATATTCACCATCATGTTTTTTCTGCAAAGCTTTATGCCCAATTTTTTATATGTTAATAATCAAATATAAAAGAAGCCTATCAATCTCCTCTAGACTTAATCATTTTTCTAGATAGGCCTTCCATTAGGAGAAATTTGAGGAGTTGGGCTCAGAGGCAGATTAAAGTTGGTTGAGACCCTGGGTGCAGAAGAAAATACTGGCCAATAGGCATATGAAAAAAAATGCTCAACATCACTAATCATTAGAGAAATGCAAATTAAAACCACAATGAGATATCACCTCACACCAGTCAGAATGGCACTCATAAGCAAAACAACACAGAATAAGTGCTGGCAAAGATGTGGAGAAAAGGAAAGCCTTTGCTCATTTTTTAATTAGGTTGTTTGTCTTTCTGATGTTGAGTTTTATAAGTTCTTTTATATTTTGGAAGTCAACCCCTTATCAGATGGATCATTGGTAAATATTTTCTGCTATTCAGTGCAGGGCATTGTCCTTTTTATTTTATTTTTTTTTCATTTTTTTGCTGTACAAAACCTTTTTAGTTTTAAAAGAAGAAATTTTATCTTTTGCAATAACATGGATGGACCTGGACATTATTATGCTAAGTGAAATAAGCCAGTCAGAGAAAGACAAATACCATATGATCTCACTTATATCTAGAAAATAACAAAAACAAAATAAACTGTCAGACAAAATAAAAACAGAAGCATGGATACATGGAACAGACTGACAGTTGTCAGAAGAAGGGAGGTTGGGGGAATTGAATGAAAGAAGGTGAAGGGGTTAAGCAAAAACATATATATATATATATATATATATATATATATATATATATATATGGAAATACCATATATTTTGTTCCATAAGATGCATCTGAAAAAAAAAAAGATGCACCTGACCATAAGACGCACCTAGAGTTTTAAAGAGAAAAATAAGAAAAAAAAATATTCTGAACCAAATGGTGTGTTAAAATATTTAATAAAATATCATATTTTTTTCTCCATAAGACACATGGGCATTTTCCCCTCTACTTTCTGGGGAAAAAGTGCATCCTGTGGAGCAAAAATATAATACATATATGTTATGTATATAAAATACATATACACAGACAATGGTGTGGTGATAACTAGAGGGAAGGCTGAATGCAGGGTAGGTGATGGTAGGCAAAGGGCATGAGGAAGTAGAAACAGAAAGAGGTTTTGCTTGGGGTGATGCGCACACAATGCAGTGTGCAGATGATGTTTTATTGAGCTATGCACTTTAAAAATGTATGGTATTGAGAACCATCATCATCCTAATTAATTCAATTTTTAAAAAGTATAAATAAATCATGCAGATTCCCACTCTGCCGGTCTCCTGATGGATAGTTAGTGATAGTCAGTTAAAATAATGCAATAAATCAACTTTTCCTTTTAAGTAAATCATGTCTCATTCAGAAAACAATAGAATGTAGAAATAAGTTTCAGAAAGACAATACAATTGTTGATGGAGGATAAAAAAATATTTGAAAGGAGATAGTTTGGTCTAGTAAGGTAATCGAATAAATATGAGTATAGTGAAACCAAAGAAAGACTGTGATAGTGTTTGTTTATTTTTTTAGCATTTATCTGCACAATCTTATTAATTAAGAATTTTGTTTAAAATAAGAATTAGTCACATAAGAATTCTGCAGTGACTACAAGAAAGTTTATCAAATATTTTGAAAAATGGGTATAACTTCTTTTGTTGTATTTATGAATACACTTAGACATCAAAAGATAAATTGAGAAACATAAAAATGCAGATATGCACATAAACATGTTTTATATGTAAATATATGTGTACTTGTGTGCATATATACATGTATATATAATTTCCATAAGAATAAATATTTTAAACACACACATAAAATAAATATTTATTGTAGTATTCATGATTTCAATTTTTTTCAGTTTTATACACTAATTTAAATTATATTTACATACTATTTCAAGGTTTATTTTGTATCTTATTTTTACTTGAAAATAATATATTTGAAGATAAATAAGCACATAAAAAGATGCTCAACAACACAGCATTAGAAAATTGCAAAATAAAACAATAGTGAGATACCACTACACATGTATTAGAATGACTAAAATTTTTAAAAAACTGACAGCACCAAATACTGTTAAGGATGCAGAGCAACAAGAACTTTCATCCATTGTTGATGAGATACAAAATGATATAGCCACCTTGGAAGACAGTTTTTACCAAGCCAAATAGAGTCTTGCTATACTATCTAGCATCTGCTTCTGTGTATTTCCCCAATTGAGTTGGAAACTTAAGTCAACACAAAAACCTACACACAAATGTTTATAGTAACTCTATTTATAATTGCCCCAAGAATGTGGGACAGGGAGAGGTGATAAGATGAGTGGCTGACATTAGTAAAGGGTGTTTGCCACTTCCACTTTAATTCAGACATGCTCAGTTGCTGGGAATATCAACACACATCAGGTAGGTATAGTGTCACCCAGGTGAGTCAAGGTGAGCCAAATCCATCAATACAGTATATTAAAACCTTTTTCCCATTATACAAAAGGATGGTATTCCAAATGTGCTGTGTATCTGTAGAAGTGAACCTGGTCACCTGAGTATCTTAGGGAACAACAATCTAGATCTTTCCAACTGACCCTCAACCACCTGTGACCTCTTCTGCCTAAGTGGCTTTCAACCAGTGTCTCTTATTCTCATTACAGTTTTTATTCTGGAAGAGCTGAGTCCTGAACTATCACTTATTTTTTCTTCTAGGTACCTTCCAAAGAAGGACCTGCTTTAGTTCTCTTCCCATCACAGTGGTTGTACCTCTCTGGATACCAACTAAAATACAGACTTTACTGTGTCTACCTTTGATATTCACCACCATGTTTTTTCTGCAAAGTTTTATGCCCAATTTTTTAGATGTTAATAATCAAATATAAAGGGAGCCTATCAATCTCCTCTAGACTTAATCATTTTTCTATATAGGTCTTCCATTAGGAGAAATTTGAAGAGTTGGGCTCAGAGGCAGATTAAAGTTGGTTGAGACCCCGGGTGCAGAAGAAAATACTTGGTCCCTTAAAAAAGAGAGACAGACAGGAAAAATAAAAATACATGTTAAACATATTTTTAAATAAATAAAAAATATTATGTACTATTAATGTTAAAACTGGCTGCTCATATGAAACCAAACTTGGTGTCATTAGAAAAAAGTGTAAAGTTGGGTTTTGCGGGGCCCTTCAGAAGTGAGGACCCAGGGTGCATGCCTGGTGCACCTGTCGTTAAATCTGCCTCTAGTTGGGCTCCTCTCTTTAGTATATTTCCCCTAAGTTTTATTCTTTCTCTTTTTCTATATCCTTTGGATAGCTGAGTGTGCAGTGTGACAAAAGTAATATCATTCATTATTTAAAAATATTATTGAACACCTACTGTGTGTTTGACGTTGGGCACTTGGGGATATAACTCTTATAAAAAAGAAAAAAAAAACAGCAAGTCTGTTCTCAATGAACTCATATTTTTGGTGAGGGGAAGCCCAGAATAAACAAGAAATATAATGACTCAAGACAATGAGTATTTTAAAGAAAAATACAAATGTGTGTTATAAATAGAGTCTTGCGGTGGGATACGATTATATCATGTAGTGTAGTCAAGGAATGTTAAGATGACATTTGAATAGAGATCCAAAGAACGCAAGAGGATGAGCTTTTAATTTAAACCCATAACAGAATTCATTATTTAAATAATTGAATGAATGGAGGATTTTTAAGAAATGACAAAATATAGTCTACAGTCATGATGACAGGAGAATGCAGATGATGGCAGGAATAAAACCATTTGATATAAAGAAAAATAATATATTTTAAAATTTCTCAGGATGAAAGCAGAATAAGACACTGAGAAGAAAACAGAAAAACAATGCTAATATCATCAATCAACTTGGAAAATCCTCTGTAGGTCAATGTGCAATTTTAGTTCTTGGTACAATAAAATTCTTTGTCTCTATCATCAACTTTTATTAATATAAATGCACATTTTGATTGGAGGCATAAACTCACAATCAGTACAACTTATGTGTATTAACTTAAAACAACTGGACCATCAACTAGTCCTTCTATTTTGAATAGCATAACTAGCTTTTAGAATAAACAATGAGACTCTGGTCAATAACACCATAAGCAGGTTCTTGTATAATCTGTATAAAAGTGTCATATCTAAGAGGTTGCTGTGAGGTCAGAGGCAGGGATTCTAAAGCTGCTGGCTAAGACCCCAACTGGTACACACCCAGCCATGCTCATAGCTGAGTGAGCCCACAGGTACATAGGGTGGGCTAGGCTGCTTGATAACCTTATTCATAAAACTCACTGGAATCCCTTTTTCTGCATTTCTACAGCCTTAGCCAGACTAGAAACCTATCATGGTCACCCCACATGGAGGGCAGGGTATGGAGGTGACTAGACATGTGCACAGTGTTGGCTGTGTATAGGCTCCGCCCAGGCCACAAGGGCTGGGGCTGGAGTGCATTAGGTGTCTGCACACCACAGCCAGGCGCACTCCCATCAGCAAGGCTATTCTGAGAAGAAGCAACATTCTAACGGCAGCTTCACATCCTTTTTAAAAGTAAATTTATACTTTAGTATTACATAGTTTGCATTTCCTAGTAAATTGTCATTTGAGTCTATCTGTGCACTAGCAAAATTACTTATTTTATTCTGCCTTTAAAATCACCCAGCAGTGCAGAATTCTTTTATTTGAAAGCATCTGTGCTATGATGAATCACTTCATCGTATTCTCGCATCAATCTCATGAGGTAGATACAATTATAGTTCTCATTTTACAAAAGAAAAAAAAATGAATCTGAAAGGTCAGTAGTATGTCCAAAGTCATGGAGTTTGTATTAGATGGAGTCAGGATTTGAACTCAGATATTGAATTGGCAGAGCCCATGTGCGCTAAGCTGACCTTTGCCAGGCATTATGCTTACACTATTCTATAATGGCAGAACCAGTGCACAATGCACTCACAAATTACACATCCATTGTAATTGTGCATGAAAATGCTTGTAAATCACCTAACCTATGTCAAAATGGTTGACTTCATTAGAAGGCATTAGATGAGGGAAATAATGATGCTTTCTTTTACTTCAACACAAACTAAGCTGCATGCAACTTACCACATTTGTTGAAAAACACAATATTTTAATTAGTACTACTAGATCCTAAAGGCAAAAGCTTCTTAACCTTGCAAGAACTGATTTATAGATATAGTCCCCTCCTCCTCATAAACCTAGAGTTGGCTTTCAAGATAGAATGACATACTTAAATAATCCGGCTGCCAAAGTCTTGAAAAGAATATTGTGATACTCATAGAGAGTATTCACTAGTTTTTATTTTAGTAGACATGTGGGAATCCACCAAATATTTGCTTGAAGAAAGAGGCTTTTGATATGAAACCCTTTTCCCTCAACATATTAGATTCTTGATTTAATGCCTGAAGTAGTAAACCATAAAAGAATATAAAAAACAGAGAGAAAGTAAGTTCATTGTTATGTAGAATTAAACATATATATGCAATACTATTTTTACAAGGCATAAAAAATGTTCATAAAATGCATTCTGTCACTCACACTACTCAAAGTCCTAGAAAAGTGCAATTCAGCCATATTTTTATATTTCTCAAATATAGATTCTTATGGAATTTTAGTATCAAACAGAAGAAACTACATCACCTAATTCTTCCTTTCAGATATTTATTTCTTTACCTAGTAAAATAGAAGACATTTCCAACTTTATAAAATGAATTATTTTCAAGCCCAGCTGTTAAAGATTATATGTAAACTCCTGTAAAACCAATTTATATTGGCTTTATGTTGGCAACTTGAGTTGACAGAAAAAAATATAACACATTTTGGGATTTACAGTGCAAAACACAAACTGGATTATAGTTGTACACACAGGTATAATAAATATTAATTAGTAACCTCTCATTTACTAAGGCTTTAGCCATTTAACAATGTTATTTACCTATTTACAATTGTTTTTGCAAATCACACATACACACAAAAATAAATACAAAAGCAGTTCATTAGCATTACTTAGGGATTAGTAGTGAATAAACAAACCATTCTATGTATTTTAAGCAGATATAAATAATAAAGTAAATTAGGTGGTTAGATATCATGGCAAAGCCTGAAGCTTAGCACCCTGGTCAGAACCAAGAGACTCCCAGAGCTCAGAACTGACCTACAATGAACTATCTCTTCTACACAGTCTGGCTATCATCAAAGAGCATGTAATATATTCAGTAGCACACTATCAAAGTGACAATCGAGGAATATGCAACAATATGGGAACCGGAATTAGAAAAGTGCCTCAAATCTAGGGACAATCTAAGAATATGCATCAACCTGGGACCTGGAATTGGCAAAGTGGCTCAAATCTATGGGGAGAATATAATTCACTTCTAAAACTCTAGCTGCATGGCTACCTGGGGCTTGTAAATGTTAACTTCCCAACCTCTGGGAATATCTGGTGAGTGGAAATCCAGCATGTTGAACACACATTTAAAGCTTATTTTTGAGCTGAATGATGAATCTAAATAGTATTATAGTGTTTTAATATAAACTAAACAAAATCAAAGTTATGTGTTACCACGAATAAACAAACAACAAAATTCCTGAAACCTATGCTTTGATATCATCTAGAACCAAATTTACGGTGTTATGGCTCTAGTAAGTGGGTAACTCAAAATATGTTTATCAGAAAGACCTCACTGATAGTTCAGCTATTTTTAGTATCCCAGAGTATAATAGGAGTCAGTTGCTAAGCAAATGTAAAATTTTCATGGCAACCTGTAAAGAACTCCCATGCTTTTTAGCCTGGGGATCCAAGAGAAAAGTAAGCACTTGCCTAAGGATATGAATAAAAAGTCAGTGTTCAACACAGACTTTTCTAGTGGGATTCACGAAAAAAATAGCAACCAAACCAATAACCAAAATAAAGTACTTAAAATAATAATATAACCTTGGAAAACTATATTCAGTCTATCAATGAGTAATTGTTAAAATTACACTAAGATAAAGGTTGCATTCTAGATGGATTGTCAGATAAGCAAAGTACAAAACACAGACAATATGCTAAAAATGTCTATTGTCTAATGGTATTGGAAAGTTACAGATTTCTGAGAAAAAATACAAAGTAATAATGGTCCATTATAATAATAATCTGATCTTGTCTCTGAATATTATATTTTAACTGAGTTATTTCCAGTAAAATTTAATAAAATTAAACCAATTACATGGACTATGATAGAATCATATTTGTGACTACTCAAAAACTTATATGAAAAGAAGAAGCAAAATGACCTATTTTCTTTATTTTTTTAATTTATCGTTTTTAGAGAGTTCATAAATTTTATTAAAAATATCTTTGATCTTCTGGCAGATTTTTAAATTTTATTTATTTATTTATTTATTTATTTTGCTATCTTCTGGTCTATTAAATAGCAAAACTCATCATTTTGGGGGAATAAAAAATCTTATCATATACCTTTAACCTGCATTAACAAAGAAGTCAATAATTTCAAATGCTGAGAAGCATTTTTCTAGTACAGTATTCAATTAACAAATATGCTCTAATAATCCAAAACTTTTTTGATGTCCACAATGGTCTACTCAGAAAATACATTTGATATCTTAAATGAAGACATATGCTTTTTCCAAAATTCTTCAATCTTAGGTATACAGAGTACACTGATGAACAGAGAAAATTAGAGCATAACATTGTTGAAGACTGGAGTTTGGTTAGAAATCTACAATTTGAACTGCCATTTATTTTTATTTCAGTGACCAAATTAACAGTAAAAAAAAATAATTAAGTTAGGCCCAACCTGAGAAACTGTGGCGAGCAGGCTCTGACTGCGGGTGCTGGGCGTAAGCCTGGAAACAGGCTGGGTCCGCAGCTGAGCAAAGGTACTCACCTCTGACCTTGGTGCTGAGGCTTGTGGCTTGAGTGACAGCCCCTCCGGCAGAGGAGAGGCGGAAATCACAGCAACAGACGCAGTAGGCTGGCGCTGGCAACGCCCATACCCAACCGCCCTAGGCAGCAGCAGAGGGGGTGGCAGGTCTGCAGACAGACCACACCTAGATAACACAAAGGCAACACCTACTGGACTCCAGTGGCCACAACTTGCTTATACACAGAAAAAATGGGCAGGCAGAAGAATGCAAACCAAATGAATCAAGAGAAATACCCAGAGAAGGACCTGAATGAACCAGATATAACCAAACTACCAGAAGCAGAATTTAGAATAATGATAGTTAGGATGTTCAAAGAAATTAAAGAAACAATGGATAGTCACTATGAACACCTAAATAAAGAGATTACAAGTATAAAAAATGAAATTGAAATAATAAAAAAGAATCAGACAAAAATGAAAAATACAGTATCAGAACTGAAGACCACAATGGAAGGAATTAAAAGCAGAATGAATCACGCTGAGGATCGAATAAGCGAGTTAGAGGACACAATAAACAAAGGCACAGAAGCAGAGAAGAAAAAGGAAAAGAGACTCAAAAACTGTGAGGAAATGCTAAGGGAACTCTGTGACAACATGAAGAGAAACAACATTTGCATCATAGGGGTGCCTGAAGAAGAGGAAAGAGGACAGAAAATTGGAAACTGTGATCAATCAAATCATAGCAGAAAAGTTCCCTAAATTAAGGCTGGGAAACATTCCAGACATTCAAGAAGCACACAGAACTCCATTAAAGAGAAACCCAAAAAAATCTACACCAAGACAAATCATAGTAAAAATACCAAAGCTAATGGATAAAGAAAAAAATTTAAAAGCTGCTAGAGACAAAAAGGCTATCACCTACAAAGGAGCCCCCATAAGGATGACATCGAACTTCTCAACAGAAACACTTGAGGCCAGAAGGGAATGGCAAGATATATTCAAAGTAATGCATAACAAGAACCTACAACCAAGACTACTCTATCCAGCAAGGTTAATGTTTAAAATTAAAGGAGAAATAAAGAGCTTCCCAGACAAAAAACAAAACAAAACAAAAAAACCTTCAAGCTGGTTCTTTGAAAAGGTAAATAAGATTGATGAACCTTTAACTAGACTCACCAAGATAAAAAGAGAGAGGACTCAAATAAATAAAATTAGAAAGGACAGTGGAGAAATAACAACTGACACAGCAGAAATACAAAGCATTGTAAGAAAATACTATGAAGAACTCTATGCCAAAAAATTAGACAATCAAGGTGAAATGGAGAAATTTTTTGAATCATATAAACTTCCAAAAATCAATCTGGAAGATTCAGAACACCTAAACAGACCAATTACAACAAATGAGATTGAAACAGTTATCAAAAAACTCTCAAAAAAGGAATGTCCGGGGCCTGATGGTTTCACAACTGAATTCTACCAAAAATTGAAAGAAGAACTAACTCCTATCCTCCTCAAGCTATTTCAAAAAATTAAAGAGGAAGGAAGACTTCCAAACTCCTTTTATGAGGCGAACATAATTTTGATTCCAAAACCGGGCAAAGACATCACAATGAAAGAAAATTATAGGCCTACATCCTTGATAAATTTAGACGCTAAAATTCTCAACAAAATATTAGCTAACCGGATCCAGCAATATATGAAATAAATCATACACCATGATCAAATGGGATTTATTCTGGAGAGGGAAGGCTGGTTCAATATTCGCAAATCAATCAATGTGATTCATCACAAAACAAAAGGAAAGACAAAAATTACATGATAATTTCAATAGATGCAGAAAAGGCATTTGATAAAATCCAGCACCCATTCAGCTCAAAACTCTCAGTAAAGTGGGAATACAGGGAACATTCCTTAACATAATAAAGGCCATCGACAAACCCACAGCAAACATCATACTAAATGGACAAAAATTAAAAGCAATCCCTTTATGATCAGAAACTAGCCAGGGGTGCCCCCTTTCACCACTTTTATTCAACATAGTTCTGGAAGTCCTAGCTACAGCAATCAGACAAGAAGAAAAAATAAAAGGGATCCAAATTGAAAAAGAAGTAACATTGTCACTATTTGCAGATGATATGATATTGTATATTGAAAACCCTAAAGTGTCAGTCAAAAAACTACTGGACCTTATAAATGAATTCAGCAAAGTGGCAGGATATAAAATTAATACTCAGAAATCAGAGGCATTTCTATATGCCAACAATAAACTGTCAGCAAAAGAAATTAAGGAAACAATCCCCTTCACTATTGCAGCCAAAAAAATAAAATACCTAGGAGTAAATTTAACCAAGGAGGTTAAGGACTTGTACTTGGAAAATTATAAAACATTGATAAAAGAAATCAAGGAAGATACAAACAAGTGGAAGCATATACCGTGCTCATGGCTAGGAAGAATAAACATCATTAAAATGTCTATATTACCCAAAGCAATTTATAATTCAATGCAATACCAATTAAAATACCAATGACATACTTCAAAGATATAGAAAACATATTCCAAAAATTTATATGGAACCAAAAAGAACACAAATAGCCTCAGCAGTCTTGAAAAGAAAAAATAAAGCAGGAGGTATCACTCTTCCGGATATCAAGGTTTACTACAAGGCCATTATACTCAAGACAGCCTGGTACTGGCATAAGAACAGGCCCACAGATCAATGGAACAGAACAGAGAACCCAGAAATAAACCCACAGCTTTATGGACAACTGATATTTGACAAAGTAGAAAAGAACATACAATGGAGTAAAGACAGCCTCTTTAACAAATGGTGCTGGAAAAATTGGACATCTACCTGCCAAAAAAATGAAACTAGACCATCAACTTACACCATTCACAAAAACAAATTCAAAATGGATAAAAGACTTAAACATAAGCCGTGAAACCATAACCATCCTAGAAGAAAACATAGGCAGCAGGCTCTCCGACATCTGTAGCAGCAGTATATTTGCCGATTTATCTCCACCGGCAAATGAAATAAAAGGCAAGATAAACAAATGGGACTATATCAAACTAAAAAGTTTTTGCACAGCTAAAGACAATAAGAACAGAATAAAAAGACAAACCACACAATGGGAGAACATAGTCGACAGCACATCTGATAAGGGGTTAATAACCAAAATTTATGAAGAACTTATAAAACTCAACACCAGGAAGACAAACAATCCAATCAAAAAATGGGCAAAAGAAATAAATAAAAATTTCTCCAAAGAGGACATACAGATGGCCAATAAGCATATGAAAAAATGCTCAACATCACTAATCATTAAAGAAATGCAAATTAAAACCACAATGAGATGTCACCTCATACCAGTCAGAATGGCACTCATCAGCAAAACAACACAGAATAAGTGCTGGTGAGGATGTGGAGAAAAGGGAACCCTTCTGCACTGCTGGTGGGAATGCAGACTGGTGCAGCCACTGTGAAAAACAGTTTGGAGATTCCTCAAAAAATTAAAAGTCGAACTGCCTTTTGACCCGGTTCTCCCACTTTTAGGAATATACCCTAAGAACACCATAACACTGTTCGAAAAGAAGAAATGCGCCCCCATGTTCATGGCAGCATTGTTCACAATAGTGAAGATCAGGAAACAGCCCAAGTGTCCGTCAGAAGACGAGTGGATTAAAAAGCTTTGGTACATATATACTATGGAATACTACTCAGCCATAAGAAAGGATGACATCGGATCATTTACAACAAAATGGATGGACCTTGATAACATTATACGGAGTGAATTAAGTAAACAGAAAAAAAAACTGAGAACAGCATGATTTCATACATAGGTGGGACATAAAAGTGAGACTATGAGATATGGACAAGAGAGTGGTGGTTACGGGGTGGGGGGGAGGGAGAGGAGGGTGGGATAGGTAGAAGGGGAGGGGCACAGGGAAAACCAGATAGAAGGTGACAGAGGACAATTTGACTTAGGGTGGTGGGTATTAACACAATTGAATGTTAAGATAATCTGGAGATGTTTTCATTGCACATATGTACCCTGATTTATTGGTGTCACCCCATTAAAATTAATAATAAAAAAATAAAAATAAAAATAAAAAAGAAATGGTGACATATTGCCATTTAAAACAAAACGGATATAGCTTGATAACATTATATTGAGCAAATAAGAAAATCAGAAAAAGCTAAGAACTGTATGATTTCACACATAGGTTGGATATAAAATTGAGACTCATGGACATAGGTAAAGTGAAGTGATTACCTGGAGGAGAGGGTGTGCGGGAGAAGGGTGGGATAAAAGGAGTAACGAGGAACAAATATATGGCAACAAAAAATAATTTGACTTTGGTAATGGGTAAATAACATAATCAGCTGTTCAAATCCTATAAAAATGTTTACTTGAAATCTATATACTCTTATTAATAACTTTCTATTAAATTTAATTTTCAAAATTAAAAATAGAAAAAAAACTTTAAAAAAAATTTTTATTTTTCTGGAATAAAAGGAATAATAAGGCTATAGTTAACAATTTCTCTGATAAATGGATAAAAATATTAAGTTATATAAAAAACTTGTTTATTGAAAAGCAAAAGAAAACAAACAAAAAGCATACATACTATTTTAAAAATAAAACCACAGTGAACATATTTGGTGTAGCTATGTGTAGTCTTTATCGTCCAGGAACTGTGGCGTGTTTGATCCAATAGTCGAGTGGGTTCATTAGCAGACCATCTGGTAAACTAGTATCAGAGAAAAACACTGTGAAAGTCTTATTTCCTTATCTCTATGGAAAATGAATTCAATGAACTTGGCTCTATGCATATTATTAAAATGACTACATTTATCAAGTGTGGAAAATGAATTCAATGAACTTGGCTCTATGCATATTATTAAAATGACTACATTTATATTGTGCTATAAATATATTTTAATAAGCCTTTACAACAATTTTGCAAGATTGACTTTATCACATTCACATTCAAATGAAGATCCCACAGTGGAGCCAAGCTAAGTAGCTAAATCTAGAGCACACTCTAATGATTTCAAGGCCAGGAGTTGCCCTACATGTGGCTCACAAGATTGTTCACCATATCCAGGTGTCTTTTGTTAGTTTGTACTTTAATGCCTTTCCATTTACCTTTCCAGGATGCCATTAATTCACTATCAAAACTAACACAAGTCAGTTACATCAGGACTTCCATTTAATATCAAGTCAGAAAGTGTCCTTTCAGGTTTTAAAATAAATTAAAATTTAAATTTGATTGCAATTAAAATCAGAAAGTTCATTAAAACAACAATTTTGAGAAATGAGCAGAAAACCCTAACATGGGAAAGACTCTAAAAGTCTGAAGCTGTGTAGACAAGAATCACTCCTCAACCCAAGATGACTAAATTTTTCACCACTGATTGGACACCAGTACCTATTAATCAGGATAATCTGTTTATTTAAGGCATGACTAGGAGTAGAATAACAGAACGTAGTAAAAAAGAGGGCACTTGGGGTTCTAACTGGTCTCCCCCCATTACTTGATGTGTGATCTTGAACATATTCACATCTAAAATAGAAAACAATATACAAACACAAAAACTATGCATCACTGTAAAATGTCTCAAATGTTTCATGAACTCATACAGGTCTAGTGCTTGTACAGATCTCTCACAGAATTTTAGCTTCTATTCTTACTATTTCAGGGGATTAAAAAAGCTCAGATTAGAAAATTAGGGATAAAACTATATGCTTAAAATATAATAATGATCACAGTACATCAATACAAGTAACTTTAACACTAACATTAATATACACACCCAAAATGAGTAACATTAAGCTTGCTAGCATAAGTTCACTATCTTTTTTCCACACTAAATATATCTCAGGATCTTCCATGCTATGTTTGAAAATTTGTTTTGTTTGGTTGTGGATAATAATAGACTGATGTAATGAGGCATTTCTCCCTTTCTTTCTTTTATTTAAATTTATGATTTAATGCCTTCCTTAATAATTGATTCAAATTAATCTTAACCTTTCAGTTCCATAATCCCAGGTCCACTTCTTTAAATCCTGTCATGAACCCAGAGGTTCAAAGAAACTTAAATGCTTAAGAAAGAAAGTAAATATTTGTGTTCGAGACTTACCATTTATATTGTACTAGAAATATGTTTTCGTAAGCCTCTATGACAATTGCAAGATTGGCCTTACCACGCACATGTAGCAGATGAAGAATTTAGCAGATGGACAGCTGTCTGGGATGTGGCAATGCTCTCCTGGAAGATGCAGCCTTAAGAGTGATGGTTGGGAGATGAATGGTCTTTGTAGACAAGACAACTGTAGTCACAAGAGTAGTCTTAGCTGCACCACATGCTACTTTAAGCAAGTTCTTCCATCTCTGTGTGTGGTTTTTATCTAAAATCCAAGCAGAGTGTTGGCCTGACTCAAGGAATATAGTGACTTCCTCTAAGAAGTCATAGTCACTAACTCTCTTCCATGCCTTACAACTAAAAAAATTAAAATTCTAATACGAGTTACAAGTAAACTTCCCAAAACTTCATTGATAACACCTCAATTTTTTCTGCACCATCTACTTTATCTCTTTTTTAGGCTACCATATAAATACATGACACTCAGGTAAACTTGAACTTCAGATAAACAATAACTTTTTTCAGTAAAATTATGTCCCAACTATCACATTATCACATAGTACTTTCTTATACTGTATATATATTTGAAATTCAAATTTAAATAAGCATTCTTTATTTTATTTGGCAATGTTAAATTTTATTACCTGATCTCTGCTTTAACTGTGAGAAATTGAGGGATTGTATTTACAATTTGGATAAAATAGTACAGTGGAAGGAACAGTATCACTATAAAAGTGTTGGTCTCCAGACCAAAAGTAATGAACTAGACTAGAGTAAATAGAGCCAGTGAGCTAGCCAAGAGGGCAGAGAGATTTGTGGTAGCCGGAAGCACTCCCTGGCATTTCTACAGACACACTGGGGAAGGAAGATCTCATGAAAGATTGAACTTACCAAAGGAAGGCAAATAATAATAATAATAATAAATAAAAATAAAAAGGTTAGATCATTGGTCTTTGAAGGTTAAAGAAATATAAAACTCTGTGACTGAATAAAGCTTACCTTGCAGATTGATCTAGAAATCTCTTTGCAAATACACTATAATGACTGCTCCATTGACCTCTAAAACATACAGAAACATTAAGATGGATGTTGTAGGGAATTAATTTTCACTGAAGTTTAATGTGTCTGTATTTCCAAGGGTTCATAAACTCCTTTACAAATTTTACACTAGAAAAACAAGTTATATTTTTCAAAGTCATTTTCCTGTCTCTGAAATCCAGCTCCTTCACGTTTAAAAGGGGAAGTCTATCTTACAGAAATATTAGAAGAGTAGAAAGTTAATACTCCTAATACTAGGTACTATTAGTGTTGGGCTCAACAAATGGAAGGCACTCTATTTTCCTCCTTTTTCTTCTTCTTCTCTGTTTATCACTCATCTGCTCTATAAACTTGATCATCACCTTTTCTTCATTGCTCTTAGTTTTAGCATAAGTATTAGAAATAACTTATCTCTTCATGTTAGAATATTTTATTATGAAGGCAAAGAGACCTTGAGAAGATATGTGCTCTACTATAAAATCAAGATCATAAGCAAAATTCCATTTAGGAATTAGAATTTCCCCCAGAATTAGAAAAAAATTGAAAAATAAAAAAAATTATCCTGATGTGTTTTAATGATTTTCACAGAAAATAAGAAGACATGAAACATTTGAATTTAGAGATAGAAAGTCAAGAAAATATGACAGGAGTGATTTAATTTGCTCACATATCCCTCTAATATAAACAAAATTTCTATAATTATCAAATTTTCCCTATGCTGGGAGACTTAAAGAAAGACATTTCAGTGAAAAGAATGTGTAAGGTGGAAAATTTTGGAATTGCTCACATCATAGCTATGAGCCCTATAAACTCAAAGCAGAACTTAGAAAAGCAAGTTGCTTCATTTAATACATTATTATCAAAACAACAACAAAAGCTAAACCAAATAGCAATAAAATGCATTAAAATATAATTATGCAGCCCAAAACTCAGGTAATTTTTTGAGTCTAAAATGTAAAAAAAAATAAGTAATTTTAATATTTTATTGTATATATTTTGTGTAAAAGTGATTATTAAGATCAAGTGAAAAAATTTTCAAGTAATGACTTACAACAAAAGAAATAGATACAGTATGTCAAAAATGAATAATTATCCAAGCTATAAATTTAATTAAGTTACTTTATAAAAGTGAGGCCAGTACTTTTATTTTTACATTAATTTAGTCATCCACAAACATGCATATTCTTTTCTGACTAATGTGATTCTACCATTTTTAGCTTAACAAATTTGCTCTTAAAAGCTGTTTAAAATGGAAAATCGCTATATAATTTCAAAAGGCATGCAATAGTGTCATAAAACTACTATATGCTCCTTTCATATGATTTTTAATGTATGTGTGTTTCAAAGTCCCTTTCAGGAGGCATTAAATTAAATAAGGCCTGAACACTTTATTCCCTAGGTAGTACCATTAAACTTTACTCAGAATTTCCAAATGAAACATTAAGCACTTTAAACACTGTAAAGATTTTAATCATTTAAAATTGCATGCATTTGATTACTTGTTTATGTTATTTTAGTCCTTTTTATGTTATACTACTTTTCATTATTTGAAAAAACATATAATTGAAAGAAAAATAAAATTATTTGTTAATATAATACTTTTCTTCAAGCATATATTACAATAAAACTCTAAGCTGAGTACAAAATTTTATGTGTTATTAGATTTTGGGAATTTGATAATAATAATTCAAGCTAAAAATTTTTGATAAACAATAATGATTTTGAGAAAATATATACAAGTATTAAATAATTTTATCATATGTCTTCTAATAATATCATATTTTAGGAATATATTGACCAAACATTTATTTTTTTAGCCTTGCAAAATATTTATGCCCATCAACAAAAGTCAAATGAATGTCCAATCTTTTCATTTGGCTTCTTCTATTTGAGAATAATTGCATTATCTAAAACTTTATATTAGGTCACTTTTAACAAGTATGTGATAATGAATTTGTATTTATAGTGTTAATTTTTAAAACAATGCTTAAATTTAAAGGCATTTATTATACTGACTTTACTGTTACCTTTATTCTTTTATTGGGCAATGTATATATTGTTCATAAATATCAAAAAAGACTATTTAAATCATCTGGACTATTCTATGGCTTTTCTCTTCAATAGTAATAATATTTTTTTAATATGTTGGAAAAAATCACACAAAAATTAAAATGTTTACAAAGCACATCATTGAGTACTTTGTCAGTACAGTCTGAGTATACTGATTTTACTCAAAATGCTTCACTTATACTGCCTCTAATCTTCACAGCAACTCTATGAGCTAAATAACATTATCATTTTATAGATGTTGTAAGTAAATTTTTTTTAACTTTTTTTATTTTTAGAGAGAGAGAGAGACAAACAAGAAAGGAAAGAGATGAGAATCATCAACTCACAATTGCATCACGTTAGTTGTTCATCAATTATTTCTCAAATGTGCCTTCACTAGGGGGCTCCAGCTGTGCCAGTCACCCACTGCTCAAGCCAGCAACCTTGGACTCAAGCCAGCGACCTTTGTGCTCAAGCCAGTGGCTTTTGGGTCATGTTTATGATCCTACACTCAAGCCAATGACCCCACACTCAAGCCGGTGATCCCACACTCAAGCTGGTGACCCCACATTCAAGGTGAATGAGCCTGTGCTCAAGCTGGTGACTCAGGGTTTTGAGCCTGGGTCCTCAGTGTCCTAGGTTGATGCTCTACCTACTGTGCCACTGTCTGGTCAGGCTATCACTGTAATTTAGAGCAGATTGATTTTACTCTCGGAACATAAATTCCTTCATTTCACCAGATTCCACTTATTATGATACATATTTATACATATTATAGTACATATTAAAGTTATTATAGAACCTATCAAAATTTTTGACACTCCAGAAATTCAAGCAATACTAATTCTTTTTTCTCCCCTCTTCTTCCTCTACTTCAAACATCACCTAAAGTTGTATCTGAATTTTTTTTAGAAACATCAAAACCTCATAACAAAGCCAGGAGAATAATTTTATATTTAAAACACACCTTAATAACATGTAAAGTACCTAATGTTTTTCTTCAGAAAGTATCACTATATTTAATATTTAAAATATCATTAATACTCCTTTTCACTGAAAGTAAAAAAAACCCTGTATTTTTTTAAAAAGGTGGCAATCTTAAATTGACATAAATTAATTATTTAGTCTGAATTATAAATGAAGAAACAATAAATGGTTTTAACAGATACCTTAAGTACAGTTACATAAATCCAAAAGAACACTCAGTGCTTTTAATGGCAAGGAAGGATGTTAGCCAAGTTATTCTTTAAGCATAATGGACAGTTTAACGCTTCACTACTTCTTTTCCAGCTGTTAACTGCATGTTATTTTAGAAAGAGTGTTTTCTTTATCTAAAACACTTAGCCCAAACCAATCATCTACACTCTGCTGCTTAAGAGAGAATGATGTTCTGAATGACCCATTTTTTTTTCAAAAACCTTAACTCAGTTTGCCATCCAAAAAAGGAAAACTTTTGTGGACTTATACACAAAACAATCTAACCTAGATTTTTCCCCCCTAAATTCTAAGCATAAAATGAATAGGCATAAATTAAGAAGGGCATTGCTTTGCAAATACATAAAAGCTAAATAATAATATAGATCACAGGATTTCAATAATTTTATCACAGAAAAAATCTATTCATTGCTTTCAATGATGAGCTTATTTAGGAGATTATATTCAAGTCAATATTACCAAATTCAGCAAAATGTTACATTTTAAAGGCTAATGCTAAGTCCATCATTATGTCATCTAGATTCTTTTTTTTTCTTTCAATGAATCGATATTGCATGTTTAACACTAACAGATATAAATAGAGGAATTTAACACTATTTAAATATGGATAATGCTTCACTGAAGGCAAGTGGTTAATTATTATGACAGGGACAAAGAGAGTTCTGGAATCAACAAGATGCATTATCATAAGATGTGGAGATACAACTTGGCTACAATGGAAATAAGAGAAGTTGCAGTCACTGCCTCCAGTGAAAACCTGTAGTGAGCTATGTCCTGGATAAAAGCTAAGGACAAGGCTATACTTAGATGATCAAGATATACCCTGCCTCCAGACTCCTAGAGCTGACAATTGAAGGAGGGGGAAAAGGCGCTTGTATAAATAACCGTGATACAAGTGAACTGACACACGGCCACTTTTAAACATAATAAAAATAAGCCTTATTTATTTTCATAGATTGGAGAGACTGGGAAAATCCAGAAAGGTTTCTTTGGATAAGATGAAGTTTGAGCTGGGATTTAAATGGGGCTCTAGTGTGTTTATGATTGCCCTGAGGATCTTGTCAATATCCAGATTAAGTTTACAAAGAACTTAAGGTTCTGTATTTCTAACAAGCTCCCAGGTGAGGCCATTGCTGTTGATTCTGAGGCCACACTTTGAGAAGCAAGGCTTTAAAATACAAATAAAGTTTTGTTAATTACTCTTCTTGTGTAAGATAAATGTAGTCCAGATGTAGAGAGCGGTTTAAGAAAATACACAGAGGAAATAAAGTGTGGTATTTATGTAGGAACAGCAAATAACCTTTATGATGTTGTACTAAGGGGATAGATGTGGAATTGTTGATTCTACTTTCATATTGTCTTTGGAATCCATTTCTACCGACACTGTGCTGTTTGTTCAATGTATACTTTTATCATCTACTTGTCTTACTGTAATAGCTACTTACAGTACTTCTCCCAACATTTATCTCTTAGAATTGAATCTTGATAGTATTTTTAGAATTGTTTAAAATATATATCTTTGGGTTTTGAACTCACAACATATATAGTGCAAATGCTGGGGCAGAACATACTCCATGATCTAATTCTTCACTAGCACACTCTGGACTTTAATTATCATAATCTACCGCCATCCCTCTGGACCACACACCAGAAGTGCCATATAATGGATTTCTACTAATATAAGGTGACCAGATTTTAAAATTGGTAAAGCGGGACACCATTGATGGGGGGGGGGCTTGATTAAAAATTTGGTTTATATGGAGCAAAAAAAATTTTCATAGAATGCAAAAATAGTATTGTATTATATTCTTTAAATTTCAACATAAGTACAATTTACAAATATAATACATTAAAAATTATGTATAGTATTATTTTATTCTTTGGAATATTTCTCATTTGAGTGAATTTTTTTTAGTAGATTGCTATCATTGTTTAAAAGGTCATGAGGCCTGACCTGTGCTGGCACAGTGGATAAAGTGTAGACCTGGGAACACTAAGGTCACCAGTTCAAAACCCTGCACTTGTCTGGTCAAGGCACATATAGGAGTTGATGCTTCCAGCTCCTCCCCCCTTTCTCTCTTTCCCTCTCTCTCTCTCACTCTGTGTCTCCTCTCTAAAATGAATAAATAAAAAGAAACTTAAAAGGTCATGAAATTTTTCACAAGAATTTGTTAAATTATATTTCACACATAAAATGGTTTTCAAAGTCTCAACACTTAATTGTGATTTTTCTGATGTCCACACTTTATTTGGCATAGAAAAAATGCATTCAGTCGCAGCATTAATTCCTGGTAAAGATAGTGCATATTCCACAGTTTTTAGTGCATTATTGTATGGAATATGGTTTGTTTCAAAATGATGAAATATTTCTAACCATTTGTTCTTTATTGTGATTTTTGCTGATGCCCAAGATTTAACCTTTTCCTTATCAATATATATTTTTAATAATGGTACCTCATTAGAAAGATAATTTTCGGAAATATTACTATATGGGAAATTTTGAGCGAGTCAGAGGGGTCTAATTCCACGGTCCCGAAACCAATGCCAGAGCTGCAGGAGCAGGCGGGAGCAGGCAGGGCAGTGCCATCAGCGCACTCATCATCCCCTCTCCCTACGTTCAGCCCCACCACCCGCTGGAGACCCAGAGGCTTGCGCCTCGGGGAGCCCAGAGCCGCTCACCAACATCCAGGACGCGGGCCTATGGGTAGTTGGGGACTTGATAGCCACCGCCCCAGCAGGTACATCCTGCCCAAAGTTCTTTGTTTTGGAGCCCGCACGGGACAGCCAGCTCTTGCAGCAGTGCGGGCACTTCCAGGTCGAGGCGGGGTCTCCCCATCGAAAACCGTATATTCCTTTCCCGTTCTCCCGCCGTTCCCAAGCTTTTCGTGCTTTCTTTCCAAAAATTAGGACTTTCTTAAAACGCTGTGGGATGCAAGACAAATTGTTAAAAATTGGGACTGCCCCGCCAAAAGTGGGACGTCTGGTCACCTTATCTTAATAACCCCCATGTCCCATGCTTTCATAAAATTGCATAATTTACGCTTTTACTTTTTTAGCCTGAGATATACTGCCTGAAAGTGTGCAAATGAGAGAGTCTTATTCATTTTTCCAGACTAAGCTGATATTCAATATTCTGATCTCTCTCCTCTCTGTGTTTCTTTCCATTGACCTCTGTAAAAAGAATTATTCACTTCCTCCTGTTTTTTCTTCCTTTTTGAGTCACATATTTACTTATTTATTTATTAAAAAACATGTTTTTTGAGCACTTGCTTTGTTCTAGGCAGTAAAAGAGATAGCTGAGTTTTTCTCAGCCTTCATTGGTGCTTAGAGTACATTGGGGAATTCAAGTGTTAAAGAATGAATATGTGCATGTTATTCTTAGAAAAGGATAAATAATTTCAGCTATTTTTAGTAAAACTAAGATGGTTAGAAAACACTGAACCTTTATTCTCAAAAAGAACAATGAGCCCGAGCTGAGTAATGGCTGCCCGTTTAGAGAGGGTGGCATGTGTTCTCCACTTCAGTGATTTTCAACACATTCTTGTGTCAGTCTAAGTCTTGCCACACTTGGGTTCATGACTTCTTTTTTAAAGCAAGAGAGTGATGCAAACAAATTCCATGTTTATAAGATCATTGGCCAATAATATAAAGAATAAGTTGAAAGGTGACAAGAATTGATATAAGGTAACCAGTTATGAAAATATTATTGTTATAGTCTCCAATATAAATGAAGTTGGCCTAGATTTAGGACAGCATGAGTGAGGATAGAAACAAATAGGGGAATTACAAAGATATTTATGCTGTGGAGTAACAGTATTTGTTAATTGCATATGGAGCATAAGATAAATAGAGAAGTGAAACATGATTCCCAAAATTCTGACCTAAACAATAGATACCTGCCAATCATATAATGAAAACTGAAACAGTAAATATAATTATGAAGCAAGGAATAGATCATTAGTCTAGTTTATACATATTAAGTATCAAGTGTATACGAGATCTTTTTGGAGGGATTATCAAGTAGGCATCTAGACATTCAGGCCAGAACTAAGAAAATAAGTCAAGATGATGGATGTTTATTTGGTTCTTGTTGGCATATATCTGATATTCATATTTATGTAAAATAATAAGACCACATACAAATATGTTGAAAATTAAAAAAGAGAATACCTTAAGAGGATATCCAACATTGAATAATTGTGTAACAGGGAGGCTAGTTGGCATAAAATATTCAGAAGGAAAAGATTTTCTCTCCTGAAAATGACAGGAGCAAAACTATATTTCAAAAATAAAAAAAAGCCAAGGGGAGATAAATAAAACATGAAATAAGCTCAATCTAGAAAGTTTCCATTGGGAGCAAGCAGATCCTATTAGTGAGCAGAATTTCAGAGGAGCTATTTTGGTATAAGCCAGGTAGAGAAGTATAAGTAATGGATGATAACAAAGAAGTAGAGGTTACAAACATAAACAAACATTTTAGAAAGGGACAAATGATGCCTGACCAGGTGGTAGTACAATGGATAAAGATAAAGCATTGGACTGGGACATAGAGGACCTAGGTTCAAAACCCCGAGGTCACTGGCTTGAGAATGGGTTCACCAGCTTGAGTGCTGTGTTGCTGGCTTGAGTGAGGGATCATAGATATAACCCCATGGTTACTGGCTTAAGCCCAAAAGATCCTGGCTTGAAGCCCAAGGTCGCTGGCTTGAACAAGGGATTCACTCACTCTACTGTAGCCCCAGTCAAGGCACATATGAGAAAACAATCAATGAACAACTAAGGAGACTAAGGAGCCACAACAAAGAATTGATGTTTCTCATCTCTCTTCCTTCCTGCTTGTCTGTCCCTATCTGTCCCTCTCTCTGTTTTTCTATCTGTCTCTGTCACACATGAAAGAGAAAGAAAGAAAGAAAGAAAGAAAGAAAGAAAGAAAGAAAGAAAGAAAGAAAGAAAGAAAGAAAGAGAGAAAAAGAGAAAGAGAGAAAGAGAGAAGGGGAAGAGATGTTAAAGGATGGATAGAGAATCAGGCAGGAATTGTTAAGGTGGAGGATGTGGATGTTTTCAAGACTGATGGAAAAAAGCAGTAGATGCCACAGAGAAATAGAGTAGACAGAAAGACATGTCATAATGACCCTGTGGAAACAAGAATGGATGGGAGAAAGGAAAGGAGATCAGCCTTGGATAAGTCAAAGGCTATGCTGCACTGGTTAAAGCCAAAAGTCAGGAAGAACAGATGGCTGAGATGCCAATACTTATATGGAAGGAAACTTGACTCTGATTGCTTCAGTTTCCTCTCCAAGGGAAAAAAAAAGGGTAGGGATAAGCAGTAATGTTTCTTAACGTGTGGTTCATCCACACTTAACAACAGTCAGTTGGGATGCTGCTACGAGATCTATGCAGGATTTGAAGTATCAGTGCCTGTATTTTAATAAGCTACTTCCAATGGTAAACACATGGATACTTGACAATCACCAATGTGCTGAGACCAACGTACCATTCTCAGGGCCCAGGGCCATGCTTGAACCAATGAGCCACTGACTGAGAGAAGGGGGAGGAAGAGTAGGGGGAAAGGGAGGGAGAGAGAAGCAGATGGTCACTTCTGTATAGGAGTCATTTTATTCAGAGATTGACTAATTTTCTTTAAAGAACCATCCAACGATATTATTTTGAACTTTCCATCTCAGATCATTCCTCTCTGTTTCCTTATAAGTAGGGACTTTTGTTTCATTTCCAGATTGTGACATATACTTTGCCCAAAGCGGTAAATCTTCAACCACTCCCTGGCAGCTGCGGGTCCTACTGTGAGTTGGTAACTGACCTTAATCATTTTCTCTGCCCAGGGAGGTACCCTTCCGTAGCTTCACCATGTGTGACCACCAGGAAAAGAGGGTCTGAATGCCTTTTCCTTTCCTTTTTTTAGTTTCTTTATGCATCATTTTGATTTCTAAAATGATAGCCAGAAGGAATATACTGTGTTTTGATGCCTCACTACCAAGGAAAGATAGCTTTGCTCAGCCACAGTACTAGCGATAAAACATCTTACTGATTTCCTTCAACACTGAAAAAAAATTTTTTAATATATATATATACTACTCTGAAACTTCAACAGAAAATTCCTGGGTATTATTACTGACATATAAATCATATCTACTGAACATTATTACTCTGTCTTCTGTGTGTGTGTGTGTGTGTGTGTGTGTGTGTACTTTTCTGAAGTGAGAAGCAGGGAGGCAGAGAGACAGACTCCCAAATGCGCCACACCAGGATCCACCAGGCATGCCAACTAGGGGGCGATGCTCGGCCCATCTGAGGCATTTCTCCATTGCAACCCAAGCCATTCTAGCTTCTGAAGCAAAGGCTATGGAGCCATCCTCAGTGCCCTGGCCAACTTTGCTCCAGTGGAACCTTGGTTGTGGGAGGGGAAGAGAGAGACAGAAAGAAAGAAGAGGGGAAAGGTGGAGAAGCAGATGGGCGCTTCTCCTGTGTGCCCTTGCTAGGGATCAAACCCAGGACTGCCACATGCTGGGCCAATGTTCTATCACTGAGCCAACCGGCCAGAGCCATCACTCTATCTTCTTTATCAGGCTGTTTTCAGAGTATGAGAAGCAGCAGAATGAGAAAGCCCTCCCAGTAAACAGTTCAATAGGCTTTTGGTTGAATAGATGACTAAAAGCTCCTATAGTTATCCAGTAAGGAATTCTAAATTTTAGTTCTCTTAACTAAATTTAATACATTATTGGGGATTGCAAGATACTTATTTGCAGTTCACTAAAATGCTCCAAAGATGACACAGTTTTAGTTTTTGTGTAGGAAAGAAATATTTGGAATTCTCCATTCTAAAAGGGCCACTTGCTGTCCTCAATGTTGCCTGGAGTTGATTGTGAATAACAATTGCAACAATTTTTGCTTTTGCATTATAAGTAATGAAGAATTAAATTTTCCTTTTATTAAATTTATTAGGGTGACATTAATTAATAAAATTATATAGGTTTCATGTGTAAAATTCTATAATATATCAATTATATACTATAGTGTGTGTTCACCTCACCAAGTCAAATCTTCTTCCATCACCATTTATCCTTCCTATACCCTCTTGGAACTTCTCTTTTTTTTTTTTTTTTTTTTTTACAGGGACAGAAAGAGAGACAGAGAGAGGGATAGATAGGGACAGACAGACAGGAACAGAGAGAGGTGAGAAGCATCAATCATTAGCTTTTCGTTGCTGTTGCAACACCTTAGTTGTTCATTGATTGCTTTCTCACATGTGCCTTGACCGTGAGCCTTCAGCAGACCGAGCAACCCCTTGCTGGAGCCAGCGACCTTGCGTCCAAGCTGGCGAGCTTTTGCTCAAGGCAGATGGGCTCGCGCTCAAGCTGGCGAGCTCGGGGTCTCGAACCTGGGTCTTCTGCATCCCAGTCCCGATGTTCTATCCACTGTGCCACCACCTGGTCAGGCTTCCCTAATACCCTCTTGTAACACTGCCAGCCCCCTTTTCTTTTGGTGGGGTTTGTTTTATTTCTTTTTTTTTTTTAAGGTGAGAAAAAGGGGAGATAGTGAGACAAACTCCAACATGTTTTCCAACCAGGATCAACCCAGCAACCCTTCCTTGGGCCAATTCTCAAGTACCCAGCTATTTTTAGTACCTGAGGCCAATGTGCTTAGACCAACCTACCATTCTCAGGGCCCAGGGCCATGCTTGAACCAATGAGCCACTGACTGAGAGAGGGGGAAGGAAGTGAAGGGGGAAAGGGAGGGAGAGAGAAGCAAATGGTCACTTCTGTATATGCCTTGATCAGGAATTGAACCCTGGATGTTCATACAACAGGCCAATGCTCATTCAGTGAGTCACCGACCACGGCCAAGTTTGTTTTCAGTAGAAACAATTTTGATTTTCATGGGTTGTTTGGTCAACCCTAAAACCTATAGTGTATAATTAATAATACTATACATTTAAGTCAACATATTTTTGACCTATATATTTCAAATACATTGACTTAAAAATATGTTTGAATTAAGGATCAAAATTGAACCATCTTCATCTATATTGTTAATAGAGATATACCATTAATATTTCTTAATTCTTATTTGATGTCACTTTGTCAGTGATGAGTTATGTATGAATATGGATTAAACAACTTGTAGTATATTACAAAAGCATGTATAAAAATTATTGATTATTTTAAAGTTTAAAAAGCATTATTTTAAAATGAAAAGTTTGCTGTTTAAGCATTTTCTTATTAAAAATAATAAATCGTATACCTATTAGAAAATATTTTATTGTCACACTTTTCAAAATCAATTTCTTGTATTTCTTAGTTATTATTTGTTCTTTTTCCAAAAAATGTAAAAATAAAATTACCATGGGATTTTTTTACCCCAATGAGGTTTGTAAGGACTGTATCAAGGTACAATATTTGTGAGTCAAACTCCATGGGGCTAGTCAAGGCTTGTTCTATTTCATTCATGTTTTCCACAGGGTTTGCAATAATTCCAAACAAACTCATTAGTACATAAGTAAATTATTCATTCAGTACATTCATTAAGTATTTATGGAGTGTCTGTGCTAGTTACGAAAGTTAATTGCTTACATTAATTACTTTCTCAAGAAAAGTTTTAGGAAAGGTACTCAAGCCTACCCTTGAATGACACCTATTTGGAGAATTTGACCATACTTTATTCCATGAAAAATTATAATGAGGTGTGCCAAGTAGCAATGGTGGATGAGGTAGGGGCCAGATCCCAATTAAGCTTCTATTGATCAGGCAGTAATTATCTGAAGTTTGTTTACTTATAGAGGGACACTTCAAAATATATTTCTTCATCTACCCCAAACATTCTTCTAGCATCCCATATTATTCTTCATTTTCTCATTTCTTCTCCACTTTCACTTAAGATCTCAAGACCAAGAAAAGGTACAGAGTTCTGAGAAGGCTGACTAAGAAGCCTCATCAAAGGAAGATCACTGCCTGAGATGAGTATGAGTGAAAAAAAAAAAAAAACAGGAGATTTTATGTGTGATGTTTTTAAAATCAGAAAGTGTGATGTTTTTAGTTTTCTCAGTATCATTTTGTTTTGTTTGATCCTTTCACAAGTTTGAAGATTATTTTTTTTATTTTTGTAAAAAATGTCTTTGGGATTTTGATAGGCATAGTATTATATCTGTAGATAGCTCTGGGTAGTATGGACATTTTAACAATATTAAGCCTTTTATTCCATGAACACAGAATGTCTTCCCATTTATTAATGTCTAACTGCTTTTGTCAATATTTTGTAGTTTTCAATGTACAAATCTTTTATCTTTCTACTTAATTTATTCTTTAAGCTTTTATTTTCCCCCAGAGAAAGAGAGAGAGTTAGGGAGAGAGATAGATAGGGACAGACAGACAGGAATGGAGAAAGGTGAGAAGCATCAATCATTAGCTTTTTGTTGCCGTTGCAACACCATAGTTGCTCATTGATTGTTTTCTCACATGTGTCTTGACCGTGGGCCTTCAGCAGACTGAGCAACCCCCACGCTGGAGCCAGCAACCCTGGGTCCAAGCTGGCGAGCTTTTGCTCAAGCCAGATGGGCCCACGCTCAAGCTGGTGACCTTGGGGTCTTGAACCTTGGTCTTCCACATCTCAGTCCCGACGCTCCATTCACTGCGCCAATGCCTGGTCAGACAGCTTATTTTATTTTTTGTTATCATGGATAAAAAAAATGTATTGTTTTATAAATTTTGGTTTTGGATTAGTTCTTGTTAGTATATAGAAACACAGCTAATCTTTTAATGTTGATTTTGCATAGAAGAGTTACTAGACTAATTTATTAGTTATAATGGTTTTTTAATTATAAGATTACTAACTACATATAGTGTCATGTCATTTGAAAATAGAGATAACTTAAATTCTTTTTCAATTTTGATTTCCTTTATTTATTTTTTGCATAATTTAAATATAATATTTTGTTTTTAAATGTATCATAATAATGGTAACAGATGGGTTTAAGTACTTTTTAAATAATATATTTGCATGCCAATTTAAAAATATGAACATATATGTCTGCATATACATACATTTACACATTCAGATTTGTATAAGTAGTCATTGTTTTTCTTATAAAAGCATCTGGTGGGTACAAAATTATTATAATAATAACACTTTAAAACTGTAATTTTAAAAATTTAGGCTTTATAAAGGCACAACTATGTCTTTCTTTAAATAGCAAAAAAAAAAAAAAAATCAACCAATAGAATGTTCTAATTATGGAGGAATAAATAGATCCAAAGACATGTGACAGGTGGGAGTTACTCTTAGATATGACAGAATTAGTCACAGCTGCTTTCCAGAGAATAATGCCCATATGCTCAGTAAAAAGGGAGATTAGTTTTATCATATGGTAATGTTGAGTAATAATATTTAAGGAGCCACGTTAATGCAAGCTAACTCCATTTGTATCTGGTGCACTAAAATTTTGATGCAGAAAAAATGTACCATATGTGAAGGGAATTATGTGCTTGACCTCCCAGAGCTAGCTATTTAAGGGGGTGCCATTTCATGGAACATGGACACTTTCTATAAATCCTAATATTTCTCATAATTGCTTAATACCCTATAAATAGTTGTATCTGGGGACCTGGTCTTTAACTAATAATTGACTTAAATATAGCACAGTTTCAATATTAAAAAAAAAACCTGGAGACTTGCCTTTTCTTCTTGGAACTAATAAATTCAGCACAAATCTATGGTATTCACACTGAAAAGTGAATGTATCTGTTTCTGGCACGTGGCTTCACTTTTTTCTCTGTTGTCTTCCAAATACTCATAATTATTTCAACTGGTAGTCACTAGGTGTTTAGTGCCAAGTTCATTGCAGGTGTGTTATTTTATAATAAAAATTAGCTATTACCTAAGAAAGAATTAGAAAAATATAGTGAGTAAAAAACAATAGTTGAGTATCCTTACACAATGTAACTATGGAATTAAAATACAACATAGGCTGAACATTATATGATTTGAATCACCAGAAAATGCTATTTTTTCCAAAGCTTAAGTGGTATTAAAAAATAACTCTTCTTTGATATAGTGCAGATACAAATGTTCCAGAAACATGGAAAGAGCAGAAGATAGAAAAATCCACCCAACCAATGAAACCATGTATGTGTCTCCTGTAAAATAATCTTAATTTATTAATCAAATAAATAATAGTGAAGGGTGAGTGTAAAATAAATATGTCCTGTTTTGATGGGGTAGGGGAGACTCTGTCTTCCTTTCTATTTAGGTGGAATCTAAGCAGGTGACGATATTGTGTACCTTCTTTGGAATCCATACCTCTGTTTAGTACTTCTAGGGGCTACCACGTAGTAAGCACCAGCAGCTTAAGTAACAATAAACTAAAAATGCAGCATCCTTCTAAAGGTTTCTTGGGGACCTGGAATCCTGGAGTTAGTGTTTCTCATTGTTAAATCATAAGTGTCAAAGTAACAATCAACAGATAGCTTGGATCCATGAAGAAGTGATATGGGATTTTTTTGACACATCAAGAGAAACTAAATATGACTTTATCTTTGGTGGATCTGATCAGTTCTAAACTTTCTCACACAAATATACTTATTATGCCAGAAATGCAGGAAATGTTATCCAAATTTTAATAGTAGTCTGCAAGTATAGATTTTAAGTTTGTTACTATTTATTCATTCAGGAACTAGAATAAAAATTATACTATTCTGATTAATAAAACATGAATCGAGGCCAAAGCATTTTAAACTCTGGTTTTTTAACTGTATAGATCTATTAAAATATAGACATAATATAGAAAAATAAAGAGATGAGAATATTTGTAAGCTTATTCTACATATTTTGTTCTACTTTGAAAATTATTTTACAGAAATTTTCTAAATCTTTTAGGCAAAATTCACATTGAAATATTTAAAGAATAAAGTATATACTTTAGTAAAATTTTTATGCTGAAAAAGATTTTTTTTACTATTCCCTAACTTTATTAGGTCATTAATGCTTCTTTAATTATAAGATAATTATACAATGAAACATCTATACATATGTACACACACACAGTTGTTGAGGATGGGATAAATTTTCTCTTATTTTTTAGTTCTTTTAAATGTTTGAATAATTTAAAGAACATAGAGCAGATTAACAGGAGAAAATTAAATTTTAACATGTCTACAAGGGAAGTTCACATAAGCATGAAAATTCCAAAAACAATAAAGCAAAATGTAGTATATGTGTCATGTTGGACTTAGAAGGGAAAACATGAATTTGATACTTCAAAAGGAAGTAAGGCAAATATACAAGGGGATTTAAACAATTAATGTTTAGTTAAGAAATGTTTGCTGGGCCATCTTGAAAGAGTGGGACACAGGGAGGAGGTTTGCTAGGTTCCTCCCTGTCTCTCATAGCTGGTTCAAATTAAATGATAGTTACCTGTATTGGTATCTCCCCTCCTAGAGCAGGTCTTCTATCTTAAATTATTTTAGGTAGTAAAGAAGAAGGCCAAAGTTTCTTTCTGATCTTTGTCAGCCTTGTTTTCATCTCCAAATAATCAGCATGCCAGGTTGGCACATCTTGGGGAGATTAATTCTGAACCCCCACACACTCATATTCTACATGAACTGCTAATAACCATGTCCATCTTGTTATAAAAAGAATTTCAAGGCAGAAGCGAGAATTTAACTTTTGGCTTCTAAGTTTTGTCCCAAAGAAAAAAATCAAAGTCAATGGCACAGATAGGAAACCTATGAGCTGTTTCTGTTCCAAGACTACATCAACATTCCCTACCATACTTCTGGAAATTATATTTTCTTCGTGTTTGACATATAGACATAAAGAAGCTCATTCACCTTTCAGAATTTAATGGAACTAATGAAGATCCAATTTGTAGGCAATGCTCTCTAATATTTACATTCTCATCTGGAATGGTTGTGCAAGGAGGTCTCTCTCTTCTTCAGGGAGAAAGAAGTGGAGAATTGTGGAGTTCAAGACACGTTATGATCTACTTATGTTGTAAATGATAAAATAGAGTGTGGACATATTAAAGAACTTTGTTCTGAAATCTCTTAGTTTGTTTTCAAACTGAATGTTTTAAAGAGTGAAGTCCAAGTTATGGAGTACATTAACAATCTTATTCCTGGCATGATAAAAAAAATAAAAATATTCTTAGTAAAATTTCACTAACTTTTGTCTTAAAATCTAGTAGCAAAAGAAGAAATGATAGAACAAAGCTGTTTTATATAATTCAGGAGGATAAACAAGGCTAGGATTCAGGAAATAGCTGAATATTAAGTGGGGATGGGAGGGAATTAATATCCATAACATCTGATCTGTTTAGCAAAGGAATTTGATTATCACAAAGTAACTCCTGTCATGGACCACCATGATATATCTGAATGAAATGAGTATATTATCTGAAGGTAGGCGTACAGGATAAGAGCCCATTTTCACTGCCATAGAAACAAAATTTATGATATGATTCAAGGACTGATATATTCACTGGATACAGGTTTTATATGAAAGACTCTAGGGTGAATACAGAGAATGAGGCAAGGTGCTAGGGGCCCTTGGCTCTCCATTGGGCACAGTTGGGTTTGCTTTCTGGTTCCACCACTTATCATCTTTGTTCCCTGGGCAATTTATTGGAACTTCCTTAGTCATACTTTTTGCAACTTTTAAAAAAAAATATTAAATATACCTATGTCACAAAGGTGCTGGAAAGATGTATAGAGCATGAGGTAGATAAAGCACTTATCCCCCTCACATGCATAGTAGCAACCACTCTCAAAACTTCTCCCATCTTGACACTTTCTTATTTTTTCTTCTTAACATTTCATCTTATATTTGAGTACCTTATTCATCAACACTTAAACTAATTTTATGACAGCAAGCAAAAATTTAATTATCCAAATACGAGAATATGTCAATAGTTTTATAAATACATTTTGTAACAAAAACATATTAAAGTAAAATATCAGCAGAGGTTTTGCAAGAATTTTCTAAATTTTTCCCCATGGGAGAAATTACAATTTTATTGAGTGATTGTCATAACCCATGCAACTTACTAAGCCAGTGGTTCTCAAAAGTGTGTGCCACGGTACACTAGTGCACCACAGAAGATTTCCAGGTGTGCCCTATGGTATTCCAGAGAAATATGTGCCTGCTGGGGAACAAAAAACCAACAGGGTTTTTGGAGTTTAGATTTGTGGGTGACAGAGGTGTGGGAAATGGCTGTAAGCTGACAGTCTGCCCAACCCTCCACCTCACTTGCCTGATTAGGTTGCAAAAGGCTGTTAAGCTGTGGTGCTGGATTGTTTACACTACCCCCATGTTCCCCAGAAAGACTGGATGCAAGTTTCTCCTATCCTTTGTTTGGTGTAAAGTTAAGATGATATGTATAGTGGGGGTTTTCTGCACTCAACGCAATTAAGAGTAAAAAGAGAGGAATTCTTCAATGTGTTAACAAGGAAATGAGAGTTTGTCATTCGTTGCCTAAACGTTGAAGAAATCACTAGGACACATCAGGCTCATGTATCTCATAAACAGAAGAATGAAAAAAACAACACATTTGCGCCGGAATCTGCTGAATTTACTAAATCTTACTAAGAATATATATAAAAAGATAACTTTTTTGTCTTTTTTTAGTCTTTAACCCCCCCTTTTTTTACGAATTCTAAAAAGCAGAACTCAAAATATGTAACATAAAAATATTTTTTAATGTCAGAATAAATTTAATTTTGTCATATTTATTTTGTTTAATTACCATAAAAGCATACTTAGACTTTATATTTTTTACTTAATATTTGACTATTATAACATATTTCTAAGAAATTTGTATATAGTGTGCCTACAATTATTTGTAGGATTTTAAATGCTCGCCAACTTCAGAAAGTTTGAGAACCACTGTACTAAGCCTGACATGTCATTTACTCTTCATAAAATATCCATTAGGTAGTAGCTCCTGTCATCCTCATTTTAGAGCTGAGTACCATAAAGCTTCACAGAGACAGTATAGTAATATACCTGAAGAATACACTGTTAGTTCTGCACAAGACAAGATTTGGAGTTGATGATATAACTGCTATTTTCACACCTATAATTTCCAGTGAAACTTCTGATAACAAAAAGGTTTGGGTCATAGGTAAGTAGCTACAAAAGAGCCATTTCTATTAACTGTAAATAATTGTGTCAAAAAAGGAGGCTCGAAAGAGATTGTCATTATTGACAACATGATTTACGGTAACTTTTCTTGGGACATTGGCATTAACTTTATTATTAAGAAAGGAACCTATGATGCAGAAACTTGATGCCATGACATATTTATTTTTAAAGAAAGACTGATTAGAGAACATTAGGACAGGATGTAATAGAAAAATGATCATTTATTCCAAGTGCATCATGTTAACATATGAAGCAATTTTATTTGACTTAAATGTTTTATTACTTATAAGGTAGATGTGGATTAACTTACTTATTTAATGGTACAATATCAGTGACATAGAAGTAACGTTGCAGTTAAAACTTAGTCGTTTGAAGCATATTTATGATTGTTTATGGGACTCTGGGTCAGGCGGCAGCTGGGGCTGCACATCTCCTCAGTGATTACTCAGTCATCTGTGGTGAGCTGCAGGTCATCTAGGTGGCTTTGCTGGTCCTGGCTGGACCCTCTCACATGCTCAGGGCTTCTCATCCTCCAAAATGGTGAGGACAAGGGTCTAAGGGAGAGGAGTAGAGGAAGCACACAGACCTAGACCAGAAATTGGCCTCTGTCATTTCTGCCACATTGTATTATGCAAAGCACGTCACCAGGTCAATGCGGATTTCAGAAGTAGAAAAAAATTCTCCTCCTCATGATCAGAAGAGCAGTAAAGACAAATTACAAATGCATAGGTATAGATGCAGGTAAAGAAGTAGGGCTCTTTTGCAACCAATCTGCCACAAATGACACTACTTAGATACTGCAAACTGACTTTGGTTGTGAGGCATTGTTTTAAAATAACCTTTTCTTTAAAACATTTAAAAATAGTTTAAGATTTACAGGAAAATTACAAGATAGCACAGAGCATTCCCAGACACTTCATATCCCCTTTCCATTTATTATTAGCACTTTACATTAGTATGGCATATTTGAAACAATCAACCAGCATTGATACATTATTATTCAGATTTCCTTAAATTTCACCTAATGTCCTTTTTCTGTTCTAGGATCCCATTCGGGAAACTATATTACATTTAGTTGTCACGTCTCTTTAGGCTTCTTGATTGTGACAGTTCGTTGATAGGCTTTAAAAAAATTGATCATGTAGTAGTAGAAAGATGGGATTTTATATATTTGAAGTGATTCTTCAGAACATCCTCAAGCCAAGTCTGTGTTAAATGGCGATTGTGAATGGCTCATATGAACAAAATACTTCATGCAGTTAAAAACTAAATACTGATTTATTAATGCATTTCACTTTTTAAAAATGCTGTTTCCAAAACACACTTGCATGTGGGAGAAATTTGTATCACAAATGCCATTTAGACAGAATAAGTGACGGCTGAACCAAGGACCTTGACATGATATTTAAAGCAATGATGATAATTCAGGGAGCTTTGGGACCATCCAGCAGGCTTTGCAAAGCCTCACCCAATCAGCTGCATTAATGGGACTACTGAATGTGTATTTGGGAATATCGTTGGGCTGCTCTAGAGCTCATTTTAGATCATCCACAGAATTTACAATTGAACTTGGCCAAAGAATGCATCTAAACAGAAGCAACTACCCTGCACATGGGTGGTGAATACATAATGCAGATTTAATCATATATGCATATATATATATATATATATATATATATATATATATATATATATATATTTAAGATTAATAGCACACTGGATAATTAGCAACTGACCAATAGTATTGTTTCCACTTTAATTGAAAAACAAGAAATACATTTTGTTTTATCTCCCACACTGCTCTCACATCAATGTAGCCATTTCCCATCTTGTGAAAATAAAGGGTCCTTTCATGCACCTGCAATCAGGTCTCTCAGCCCCTCCCCCTGGCTCCTCAGGATGGGCCACGCCTCCACCTCCACATGTGTCTGAGAAGGAAGTCTCTACTGTACTCCTGGCAGTGCTCCATAACTCTGGAGGTTTGGAGAATGCCAGAGATGTGATTCTAGACAAAAGAGAGTCTTAAGGGATAGGTTCTAATTGAATAACGGGGGCCAAAGTGAAAATGTACTTGGTCTAAAAAGAAAAAGTTTGAAAAGTATATATCAGGAGAATGTTGACCCAACTATGAAATAACACATCTCCCCTCTTTGCCCTAAACAGTGGCTTGATCACAAGATTTCGTGGGAAAGGCCATAACCTTTGAACAGAAGAAAACTCATGGTATAATAAAGATTCATCAGTAAATTTTTGTTACCAATGATATCCATTGAGAAAGAACTCTACCTTAATGTTGGAACTGTAACAATCGAGGTAATCCTCAGAGAGTGTGAAAAAATAGAATGGATGAAGGAGAAGGAGTGAGGCCACAGAATTGGCACCGAGGGTCAGAACAGTTGCCAGGGAGAGGATGTGGCTTGGCATAGGAAGGCTGAGCAGGAAAGACAGGTGGAGGTGGCTCAGGGCAGGCAGCTTTCCAGAAGCTGCAGGCGTCAGTCCAGAGCAGTGGTCAGGAGCACCTTGGGGACAACAGTCCTAATTTGGAATTACTGTATGTAGTGGCCTTAAGAATTATAGCCTTGTGACTAAAACTGATCACATTATTGCCAAATTTATGACACTATTTTTTCACACCAGAGAATTTTAGGTAATGTATGTTATTGCACAAAGAAATACTTGCACAAAGTGAAAGGGGAAGGACTCACCTTAATTGAACAATGCTAATAGATATTTCTTAAAAAATAGAGATTAATTAATATTGCTAATACCATGTGGGAAGACAAAGGGAAGGAAAGGCATGTGAAATGGGACTAAACTGTGGTTAACATTCCATTAAATCTTTTACATACATAAATGCATTTAACACAACATTCCAAAACTAAATACATATTGAATATTCATCTTTTATTTTTCAATACCTGCTGCTTGGCAACATCTTTAATAGATTTCATGTTAACTCTAAACTTTTGAAAGGAATACTAGATTGTAAAATGGAAACCATATTTATTTATTACATAGTGATTTTGACCACAGTTGCATAGTTTTTATTGTCTCTTTCTTTCTAATTTCAGAAACTTTAAAATGTTTGTCCCCAGTAAATTTAGTTCCTTCTGTAAGACATCACAAAGATTCCATGCTGCATCTGTGCCAAAATATTTGAGCTAATAATGAACAAACTAAAAAAAAATATCTGATATAATTAGTATTATGTTTAAATTACTTTTCAAACTCTTCTTTTCACATGTGAAAGCCTTGCTTTATACTCCCTTATTTTAGCACCTCCTTCATGTTTGGAATTTCCTAAAACAATTCTATTAACATAAAATCTGTGGGTAGGGGAAACACAGTTCTGCTAAATGTAAAAAGAATACACTTAATCTTAGGGGTTAACTGCTGAAACTGGATCCAAGCTATTTGGTGATCAAATTTACTTGCCCTGGTTCAAATTTAATTTTCATGGTTTAAGAAGGATGCTGTGGGTTGGCCAATCTGAAAATACACATAAACCCTTCTTTCAGGATTTATTCCTGAATTGAATACTGTTGATATTTAACCTGGAACCCCATGACATTTACTCCAACCTTTGTGCACTTTAACTGAAAACTAGCCTCTGGCAACATTCTTCAGAAGACTTCCACTGGTACCTCCTCTGTGCCCTGGATCTCTTACTGGCCAGAGGTGCCTGGAAGTTTAGCTTCCCCAATTTCCTCTTTGCAACTCCGTAGCCAATAACTGATTAGTCCTGGAAGAAGAGGAGGTGTTCATCCCCTAAAGATGAGCAAAACTGCTGTGTCATTTACACAGAGCTTCAGGTGGGACTGTACTGAGGCTGAGATTTTGATGAAAAACCTTACCTTTGTGCAGTTTCTACTTCCTGGCTCTTTCATGGGATTTCCTGGTAATTCCTGCATATCAGCTCTCCTGGTTGGCTGCTCTCATACCTTCATGACTTAACAGCTCCTCAAAGAACCAAGACCAATAATATTTTTAAAAGATCAAGTGGCAACCTGACCAGGTGGTGGTGCAGTGGATAGAGCGTGGGACTGGGATGCAGAAGACCCAGGTTCGAGACCCGGAAGTCGCCAGCTTGAGTGTAGGCCCATCTGGCTTGAGCAAAAGCTCGTCAACTTGGACCCAAGGTCGCTGGCTCCAGCAAGGGGTTGCTTGGTCTGCTGAAAGCCCGCAGTCAAGGCACATGTGAGAAAGCAATCAATGTACCACGAAGGTGTCGCAACGAAAAACTGATAATTGATGCTTCTCATCTCTTTCAGTTCCTGTCTGTCTGTCCCTACCTATCCCTCTCTCTGAATCTCTCTCTGTCCCTGTAAAGAAAAAAAAAATCAAGTGGCAGTAATTTCAGGAAAGGAAAATTGTTCTCTAATAAAAGGTTTACTAAATATAATTAGTGGTTTACTAAATATAAATAATGGTATTAACATTTCAAAAAATAAATCAGGATTAATATATAACAAATAAGGAAAATAAGTAAAATAGGAAAGACAGTTCTTTCTTCAAGTTATGAAAAGTAGTAACCTCATACTTATTTGAAAGTATCCATTAACACTCAATTTATAAAAGACTACGTGGATTAGAATTCTCAACTCTCTCCAATTTTCTAATTCCTTTTTGGCTTCTTCTCAGGGATGATTAGTAAAAATAAAGATAATACATAAAATAAGATTTGTATCACGACTGGACGTGAGATCATTATAATGAACTCAAATAAAAAATAAATTGAATGAGCATGCTAAAATTACAGTAAATGTCAAGCTCTACCATATTATATTACCATAATTATATTTTAAAAGTAATTCACAGCACTTGATTGTATTTTCTGTATTTATCAGGGAAAATTTTAAAATATATATTTTGTCAGTATTAGTAATTCTAGTGCAAGCAAGTTTGTTTTGTTTTGTGACAATAAGAAACCAGCTTCTTAGAGTGGATGACCTGACTAATTATTCCTATCAATGACTTAAAACTGCACCCCAGATATCAACAGAAGTTTGCTCAAATATAAAGAACATCTCTGAAAATGTCCCACATGTGTTTAAAATATTCTAAAATGATAGGACTGAAAAAAGTATTAGTGATCTGGAACCAACACTTCCAGCCCTGGAAGATAACACCTGTCTTAAAAGTAATTAAGAGTGATGCAATTTACTGAAAAATGCTACCCTTATTTAAAAGTAATAGGTGTTGGGCAAATAAGTTTGTAAAATTTTTGTTATTTGATTTTGCTCACTTTTATTGTTAAAAATGTCTGCTGCCAGGTGAAATGGCTAATTACCTTCTTGCTTGGGAAGTGACTTTGTTATGCCAATGTGTGCTGGAGGAGGGGTTTTCAGACCAGAAAAGTTTTAAGAGAGAAGAGAAAGGAGAGAAGGTAGCCAAGATGGCCAGGTGCTGAAGAAGAATCCAATTTGTGCAGTTTGTGCAAAGAGAAGGAAATGGGGAACTAGAGGTGACTGAGCTAGTGGAGGCCTTTGATTCTAGAAAAACTCAGATGTGTCAATAGCTTTGTAGGAGCTGAATGAGTGGGTTTTGGATCCCTCTGTGTGTTTGTGTTTACTCACTGGTGGGATGTGAGGCTAGAATAAAAGGTGTGTTCCACCAGTTTTCAGCTCCGCTGTTTCTCTACTGTCTGTCCAAATTTAATATGAATCTGCATCTGCCTGGCGGATATAATGGCTGCGACTACTGACCATACAATAGATTTTCCAGAAATTCACTTACTGAATAAGGACAGAGAGAAATCAGAAAGAAACGTTTTTCACAAACTTGTGAATTGTTAGGATGAAACTACTTTACAATACATCGCTGGGCAATATGAATATTTACCAACCTTCCCAAAGGAAATAACTAAAGTATAACTAAATACATTTCTCCTATAATCATTACATAAGTCTGAGAATTGTCACAAATGGGACTAAGAAATAATTCTAGCAAATACGATATATGGGGAAGTCCACCTGGAGCCTTTAAGGGAGATTTTTGTTCTCTGAGATGGGACCTAAAAAAGAGACGGTCCTTTTATTTTTCTAAATATTGTCCTATGTAATTATGTGATCTCATGCCAGAAGCCATCACAGCCAACCTGTTACCAACTGAATGTGAGGCCAGAATGCCCGCAAATCAGAAATACAATGTCATTCTTTAGCTGGCTCTCCCTGCTTCTCTCCACAGATCCCAGCAAGCCCATAGAGTAATAAATAGCTTTTCTGAATCTCTCTACCATTTCTGGTTTCCAAAGGTACTTAAGTCTTGTTTGTTATGGCTTTTTACATTTAGGTATACTTTGATATTATTATGATCTTGAAACATTTCAGTGTCCAAAGATATTTAAATCTTTTTAAAAAGTACTTTAAAAATATTTGCTTCTGTGATTTTATTAAGTATTTGCAGAAGAGCATCAGAGCATAACCTATATAGCCACTTAACCTCGCATGTGCAGATTTTCTATAGATCTGGTATTACATGCACTCTGACTGACTTGCTCTGTTGAGGTACGCTGGTCAGTCTATGAGTGGCTGCCTTGTTGCTGGTCTGGCAAATGGCATGGTACAATTAGGTGTGATCAAGGTAGACAATGCAAAGCAAGGGGCAGAGAAACCACCTGCTTTTGTCAGAAGGGCAGTAGATGTGAAACGTTCCACAGTAGATGTGAAAACATCCCTACATTTCAGGTCAAAGTCCTGAGAGATACAGCTTAGTGCAGGATGGATGCAGTTAAGTCTTTCCCCTTCACACCTAGGGAACCTCTTTGATGTGATACAAAGTTGCTGTATAATTGGAGCTTTGAAATATGAATATAAGCTTCAAGCATCAACAAAAGTAACCTACCCTGTAGCTGTAAACCTTTCTATGGCTTGAAAAAGATTCAAATATATGTAGTCCCTAGGAAGTAGCTAAAGTGTGGGAAATATATTTTTCAGATATACAGGATAATGAGACCTTACTTTAAACGTTGAGGTAAAGCTAATTTTAACCCCAGCCTATAGACTCTCTATATATTCCTTTTCACTTGTGCTCTGTGGTTATTTTCCTTTAAACTGTATTAAGCACACTTAAAATGAAGGCAAGTCCCCCACCCTTTCTCCTTCTGCCAGGTAAGTGTATAGCACTCCCTGCCAAAAGTCTCCCAAGTAAATAAATTGCACTGAACCCAAGCTCTTGGATCTGGTCGCACATTTCCAAAATGCAGCTATCAACCTGTCAGTGAAGTGGGAGTGAGGAGCCCTCCTTATCTGGCAAGTATTAAAGAATGTTGGATGAATATATTTTACTACTGCTATATCTCCTGGGATGGGGGTAGGCTAATAAAACAAAAGCATGAGCTGATTAATTCTTTGTGTTTATTGGCAGGACATTCCTGAGATATTCCACCACATACTCCCTAGGTTTATATTATATTGGAGATGTCTAATATGTTTTTAAAATTCATTATTCAGGGTAAGAGGGAGAAAAGTCTCCATCTTTTATGTGCCAGGCCATGAAAGAAAGTGATCATTGAAATAAATACAAGCAGCCTTTGTCCTAGGTAAGTTTCACATGAAATTCTGGATGCTGGAATTTGGAATTGCTTTGGGATCCTGCCAGGCAACAGTCCATGGGGTAACAGCACAAAAATAAAGGAGGAAATGGTCTATCTAAGTTTAATCTGTGCATTCCTTAAAATGAGTCCTATCTAAAGTAATTCTGAATGTTTACCCATTGGGTTGTCTCCAAACAATTTTTGAAGGCATTATTCATATTTGCAGAATAAAGAATACCAGGTTACAGGCATGATTTAGATTGAATTTTACAGAGTAGGGAATTGGTAGCTTGAAAACCAAAGTGAATTGAAATGTTTCTTGTATTATTTTATCCCAAAGGAATTTTGCTATTACATAATTAACAAATTGAGCAGTTGATTATCATTTTGAAATAATGTGTTTGTTATTGCATTATCCTTTCATTCATTCATTTGCTCTTTCATTCAATCTACAAAATTGAGCAGTTACTCTGTGTGAAGCTCTATGCTTAATCCTGAGAATGTAGAGATAAACAGTCCTCAAATACACGGATCTTACATTCTCGTATATCCTATATCTATTTACCCCAAAGTTAAGTTTTCTAATATTCAGAGTAATAGCATATAAAGAATGTCAGAAAATGTAGCATTCATTGAAAGAATAAAGCACAATAACTATAGAACAGTCTTAAAAGATTCACATTAAAATTGCAAACAAATTGTTCTCTGAATATATAATATCTTATCATGTTAATCATTTTGTCCTAAGTTAAAGTAATTCTTTAAATAAATTCCAAAATACACTGTGTCTGTAAAGTCATGGTGCACTTTTGTCCTGTGACCAGTCAAAAGTGCACCATGACTTTACAGACATACTGTACATACAATTCTTTTCTGAATGCGTTCTGAACAAATTTATTAAAGGTTGCTTTATATACATAAATTTTACTCGTTTCAGGTGTATGTTCCAATGACTTTTAGGGACATTACCAAGTGATGCAATTATCACCATAAGTCAGTTTTAGAACCTTTTTCACCCTCTCCCCAAATTCTCTCACACCCATTTAGTTCCTTCTTTGTTCCCAGGCAACCAGTCATCAAGATTCTACTATATTCATTTGCTTTTTCTGGACATTCAGTATAAATGGATTAATAATATATGTGATATTTTGGGTCTGTTTTTTTCACCTAGCATATCGGTTTCATGGGTCAACCACAACATATTATGTATTAGTTTATTCCTTTTTATTGTTGAATTGCGCTCCATTGTATGACTACAACAGACTTTGCCTGTCCATCTATCCGTTAAGGGACATTTAGGTTGCTTCCAGTTTAGGTTGCTTCCAATGTTTGAAATTAGGAATAATGCTGCCAGGAATATTTTTATGCAAATTTTTCTTAGGACAAATGTTGAGCTATGCATTGAAGTTTGTTTGCAAATAGATTTTGTTATGGGCTGAATGCTGTCACAATCAAAATTTGTACTTAAAGTCCTCACCTTTCCTTCATTATACAATTTCTTTTTATACCTAATAAAATGTGTTGTTCTGAAATCTAACTTGTCTAATATCTATATAACTATAACAGCTTTCTTTAAATTAGATTTCATATAATGTGCCACCTCACATGGTTTTACTTTTAACCTATTTGCTTCTTTAAAATTAAAGTAGGTTATATTTAGGCAGTATGTACTTGGGTCTTGCTGTTTTAGACAAACTAAAAATATGTTCTAATTGAATTATTTAGATAATTTAGATTTAATGTGATTATTGTGTTTGTGACTAAATATTTTATCTTGCTATATGGCTCTTTGTTAATTTTTCTGCTTTCTTTGGATTAATTATACATTTTCATAATTCCATTTTGTTGGCTGATTTTTACAATTTTTTTGTTATGTTAATGGTTGCTTTAAGGTTTATACTATATATCTTTAAGATAACTTTTCATTCTAAGTAATATTATCATATTCCATGTATATCATACAAACTGCACAACTGTATATTTCTGTTTTTCTCTTGCCAAACTTTGGGGTATTTTTGCCATACATTTTACTTTTATGTATATTATAAACTATGCACAATACAAATATTATTTTTTAATTTAATTCTTTTAAAGTTATTTAAATAATAATAAACAATTTTCTATATATATCTATATAGTACAAGTTCACTTGTTCTTCTTTTGTGTAGACGAAGATATGCATCTGATATTATTTTCTTTTGCCTTAAGCAGCTCTTTTACTATTCTTGTAGTTTTAACACTAGTGACTTAATATTTCAGCTTTTATAACTCTGAATAACTTCTTGCTTTGCTTTTGTTTTTGAAAGATGTTTCTGCTAGGTATAGAATTCTAAAGTATTTTTTAATACTTTAAAAATATTACTCCCTTATTTCTTGAAATTATTTGTTCCAATGAGAAATCTGTTATCATTTCTGTCTTTCCTCCTCTGCACCTATAGTCTCATTTGCTGGTCTTGATGGCTTATTGATCTTTTAAGATCTATGAATTTATAGTTTTCATCAAGTTTAGTAATATTTTGTCTATTACTTCTTTACATAATTTTCTTTCAATTATTTATTCAGGGACTCCAATTACATATATAAATATAAACAAATAAGTATATATTTTACATGTTTGATATTGTGCCATGCCTACTGGTAATCTGTAAATCATTATTATTCTTAGTTTTTTTTTTGTTTCATTTCACACATTTGTTATGTCTTTAAGTTCACTAATATTTTCTTCTGATTTGCTGTTTTCAGATCCAGTGTAATTTTTATTGTAGACATACTTTTAAATTCAAAAAGCCTGATATATCTCCATTTAAATTTCATATGCATAGAATAAAGTTAAAAAATTATTTAAATGTGTTTATTTTCTACTTTTAACATCTATGTAAATTTAGGTAATTTTTTTAATCTATTTTTTTTCCTCATGGGTTGTATTTTCTGGTGGGTTATTATTTTTTTAAATTTTATTTTAGAGAGAAGACAGAGTGAGAGAGAGAGAGAGAGAGAGAGAGAGAGAGAAAGGGGGGAGGAGCTGGAAGCATCAACTCCCATATGTGCCTTGACCGAACCAGTGCAGGGTTTTGAACTGGTGACCTCAGTGTTCCCAAGTCGACGCTTTATCCACTGCGCCACCACAGGTCAGGCTTGGTGGGTTATTTTTGAATGACTGATAATCTTTGAGTGAACCCTAAATGTTGTGCATTTTGTCTTGTGTTTGCTGAGCATTTTTGTATTCTGATAAATCAATTCAGTTTTATTCTGCAGTGAAACAAGTTATTTTGAAACATTTTGATCTTTTCAAGTTTTGTTTTTTAGCATTTTTTTTAATTAATTGTAATGGGGTGACATTAATAAATCAGGGTACATATGTTCAAAGAAAACATCTCCAGGTTATCCTGTTATTCAATTATGTTGTATACCCATCACCCAAAGTCAAATTGTCCACTGTCACTTTCTATCTGGTTTTCTGTGTGACCCTCCCCAACCCCACTCCCTCTCTCTCTTCCACCCTTCGCCCTTCCCATGGTAACCACCACACTCATGTCCATGTCTCTTAGTCTCTTTTTTTATGTCCCACCTATGTATAGAATCATGCAGTTCTTAGTTTTTTTCTCATTTACTTATTTCGCTCCGTATATGTTATCAAGATCCATCTATTTTGTTGAAAATGGTCCGATGTCATCGTTTCTTATGGCTGTATAGTATTCCACGGTATATATGTACCACATCTTCCTTATCCAGTCATCTACTGAAGGACTTTTTGGTTGTTTCCATGTCTTGGCCACTGTGAACAATGCTGCAATGAGCATGGGGCTGCATGTGTCTTTACGTACCAATGTTTTTTAGTTTGGGGGGTATATACCCAGTAGAGTGATTGCTGGGTCATATGGTAGCTCTATTCTTAATTTTTTTGAGGAACCACCATACTTTCTTCCATAATGGTTGTACTACTTTATATTCCCACCAACAGTGGATGAGGATTCTTTTCTCTCCACAGCCTCTCCAACACTTGTTATTACCTGTCTTGTTGATAATAGTTAATCTAACAGGCGTGAGATGGTATCTCAGTGTAGTTTTGATTTTCATTTCTCTAATAGCTAATGAAGATGAGCATCTTTTCATATATCTGTTGGCCATTTGTATTTCTTCCTGGGAGAAGTGTCTGTTTATGTCTTCCCATTTTCTTATTGGATTGTTTGCTTGCTTGTTGAATTTTATGAGTTCTTTGTATATTTTGGATATTAGCCTCTTATCTGAGTTGTTTGAAAATATCATCTCCCATTTAGTTCGCTGTCTGTTTGTTTTGTTGTCGTTTCTCTTGCTGTGCAAAAACCTCTTAGTCTGATGTAGTCCCATTCCTTTATTTTTGCCTTCACTTCCCTTGCCTTTGGTGTCAAATTCATAAAGTGCTCTTTGTAACCAATGTCCATAAGTTTAGTACCTATGTTTTCTTCTGTGTAATTTATTGTTTCAGGTCTTATATTTAGGTCTTTGATCCATTTTGAATTAATTTTAGTACAAGGGTGCAAACTGTAGTCAAGTTTCATTCTTTTGCATGTGGCTTTCCAGTTTTCCCAGTACCATTTGTTGAAGAGGCTTTCATTTCTCCATTGTGTGTTGTTGGCCCCTTTATCAAAAATTATTTGATCATATATATGTGGTTTTATTTCTGGGCTTTCTATTCTGTTCCATTGGTCTGGGTGTCTATTTTTCTGCCAGTACCATGCTATTTTGATTGTCATGGATCTATAATATAATTTGAAGTCAGGTATTGTAATGCCCCCAGTTTTGTTTTTTTTTCCTTAGGATTGCTTTGGTTATTCAGGGTTTTTTATAGTTACATATAAATCTGGTTTTTTGTTCCATTTTGTTAAAAATATCCTTGGAATTTTGATGGGAATTGCATTAAACTTGTATATTGCTTTGGAAGGCAGCTATGCTCACTACTATACCACCAACGCCCCACTGCTTAGGGTAATATGATCATTTTGATTATATTTGTTGTTTCTATCCAAGAACAAGAAATATTTTTCCATTTCATTGTATCTTTTTCAATTTCCCTTAAAAATGCTTATTAGTTTTCTTTATATAGGTCCTTTACATTCTTTGTTATGTTTATTTCTAGGTACTTTTGTATATTAATTTTGCATCCTGGAACCTTACTGTATTGGTTTATTGTTTCTAGTAATCTTTTTGTGTAGACTTTGCGGTTTTCGATGTATAGGATCATATCATTTGCAAAAAGTGAAACCTTTACTTCTTTTCCGATATGAATGCCTTTTAGTTCTTTGTCTTGTCTGATTGCTCTGGCTAGAACTTCTAGCACCATGTTAAATAAGAGTGGAGAGAGTGGACAACCCTGTCTTGTTCCTGATTGAAGGGGGAAAGTCCTCAGTTTTATGCCATTTAATATGATGTTATCTGATGGTTTATCATAAATGGCCTTTATCATGTTGAGATGTTTTCCTTCTATACCCATTTTGTTGAGTGTTTTAAACATAAAATTGTGTTGTATTTTATCAAATGTCTTTTCTGCATCTATTGATAAGATCATGTGGTTTTTGTTCTTTGTTTTGTTGATATGGTGTATTACATTAACCGTTTTACATATGTTGAACCATCCTTGAGATTCTGGGATGAATCCCACTTGATCATGATGTATTATTTTTTTAAATATGTTGTTGTATTTGATTTTCTAGTATTTTGTTTAGTATTTTAGCATCTGTATTCATTAGAGATATTGGTTTGTAGTTTTCTTCTTTTGTGCCATCTTTGCCAGGTTTCGGTATGAGGGTTATGTTGGTCTCATAAAATGAGTTTGGAAGTATTGCTTCTTCTTCAATATTTTGGAAGACTTTGAGCAGAATAGGAACCAAATCTTATTTTGAATGTGTGATCAAATTCACTAGTATAGCCGTATGCGCCGGGACTTTTATTTTTGGGGAGATTTTTAATAGTTTTTTCTATTTCTTCCCGGCTTATTGGTCTGTTTAAGATTTCTGCTTCTTCATGACTCAGTCTAGGAAGGTTGTATTGTTCTAAGAATTTATCCATTTCTTCTAGATTGTTGAATTTGGTGGCATATAGTTTTTCATAGTATTCTACAATAATTCTTTGTATATCTATAATATCTGTGTTGATTTCTCCCCTTTCATTTTGGATTCTGTTTATATGAGTCCTTTCTCTTTTTTCCTTAGTGAGTCTTGCCAAGGGTTTGTCAATTTTGTTGATCTTTTCAAAGAACCAGCTCTTCATTTTATTAATTTTTTCTATAGTTTTTATAGTCTCTATTTCATTTATTTCTGCTCTGATTTTTATTATTTCTTTTTATGGCTAGTTTTGGGTTGTCTTTGTTCTTTTTTTTTTTATTTCCTTAAGGTGTGAAGTTAAGTGGTTTACTTAGGCTCTCTCTTGTTTGTTCATATAGGCCTGAAGTGATATAAACTTCCCTCTTATTACTGCTTTTGATTCATCCCAGAGATTCTGATATGTCGTATTGTCGTTTTCATTTGTCTGTATGTATCTTTTGATCTCTGTGCTTATTTCTTCTTTGACCTGCTCATTTTTTAAAAGTATGTTGTTTAGTTTCCACATTTTTGTGTGTTTGTTTACCTCTTTTTTGCAGTTGAATTCTAGTTTCAAGGCTTTATTATCAGAAAATATGCTTGGTACCATTTCAATTTTTCTGAATTTGCTAATGTTATTTTTGTAGCCCAACATGTGGTCATTTCTTGAGAATGTTCCATGTACACTAGAGAAAAATGTGTACTCTGTCACTTTGGGATGAAATGTCCTGTAGATGTCTATCATATCTAATTGTTCTAGGGTTTTGTTTAAGGACTGTATTTCTTTATTAATTTTCTGTTTGGATGAATGATCTAGAACCGTCAGCAGTTTATTGAGGTCTCCAAGTATGATTATATTTTTGTCAGTTTTTGTTTTTAGGTCAGTCAGTAGCTGTCATATGTATTTTGGTGCTCCTTGGTTTGGTGCATATATATTAAGAAGTGTTATGTTTTCTTGATTCAGTGTCCCCTTAATCATTATGAAATAACCATTTTTGTCTCTGATTACCCTTGCTGTCTTGTAGTCAGCATTGTTAGATATGAGTATTGCTACACCTGCTTTTTTTTAATGTTATTTGCTTGGAGTATTGTTTTCCAACCTTTCACTTTGAATTTGTTTTTATCCTTGTTGCTTAGATGTGTTTCTTGTAGGCAGCATACAGTTGGATTTTCTTTTTTAATCCATTCTGCTACTCTGTGTCTTTTTATTGGTGAGTTCAATCCATATACATTTAGTGTAATTATTAACACTTGAGGGTTTCCTATTGCCATTTTATATATTGCTTTCTGTTAGTTTTGTATCTTGTTTGATTATTCTCTTTTGTTTTTCTATCATTTGTTTTTGTTTGGTTGTAATCCATACTTCTTTCCTCTGTTACTTCCTTTTTCAAGTCATGTGCTTTTGTGGTGTTTTTTTAAGTGGTGTTTGCCATTAAGTAATTAAAAGGGTACCTACCATGTTCATTGTAGTACACTATCTTATGAGTACTTCTGCACTCCATCTTCCTTTGCTACTGTTAGTCTTTGTCCTCTCCCCTTTATTGTTTTTGCTGTCACAGTTTCAATTTGATTTTATTGTGTTCTTGGTGGAGCTTTTACTTGTGGTTTTGTTTTGTTCCTTGTATCAGGTTGGCAAAACCCCTTTAGTATATTTTGAAGTGGGGGTTTTCTGATGATAAATTTTCTCATCTTTTCTGTATCTGTGAATGTTTTTATTTCTCCTTTGTATTTGAAGGATAGCTTTGATGGGTATAGTATTCTTGGTTGGAAGTTCCTCTCTTTCAGAACTTTAAATATTGGGGTCCACTCTCTTCTAGCTTGTAGAGTTTCTGCTGAGAAATCCGATGATAATCTAATAGGCCTTCCTTTATATGTTGTATTCTTTTTTTCCCTGGCTGCTTTGAGAATTTTTTCTTTGTCGTTGGTTTGTTGCAATTTCATTATGATGTGCATTAGAGTAGGTTTGTTGGGGTTAAAATAACTCGGTGTTCAGTTTGCTTCTTGAATTCGAGGCTTTAGTTCTTTCCACAGGCTTGGGAAGTTCTCATCTATTATTTGTTTGAATATGTTCTCCATTCCATTTTCTCTCACTTCTCCTTCTGATATACCTAGTATTCTTATGTTACTCTTTTTGATGGAGTCAGACAATTCCTGTAGGTCTTTCTCATCTTTTTTAATTCTTGAGTCTCTCTTCTTCTCTCTGTTGTGCCTCAAGTTGCCTGTCTTCAATGTCACTAATCCTCCCTTCTATCTGGCCTGTTCTATTAGCTAAGCTTGTTACCTCGTTTTTCAGTTCATGAATTGAGTTTTTCATCTTTGTTTAATTTGTTTTCATAGTTTCAATTTCCTTGGTAATATATTCTTTGTGTTCATTGAGTTGTTTTCTGAGCTCCTTAAATTGCCTTTCTGTGTTTTCTTGTATATCTCTGAGTATTTTTAGGATTTCTATTTTAAATTCTCTGTCATTTTACTCCAAGGTTTTCAAGCTATTAAATTTTTTTTATAGATTTTTTCTCATCTATTTGTGCTACCTCTCTTTCTTTTGTATCCATGATATTCAATTTCCATTTCCTTAATGGCATCTGAGGGTAATTTTGTTAATAATACTAACTAATATGAATTAATAAAAAAAGAAAAATAGACAATAAAAATACAATAAAAATTAAATATTATTATTTTTTTTATTTTTTCCCTTTCTTCCCTCTTTGAGAAAATACCGTGAAAAACTGAAAATTATATTGTGCTAAATGGAACAAAAACTACCTATAACAGAGAGCCTGAGTTGGGGAGAAGTGATAAAGAGGCAAAAAAGGAGGTAGGGACCCACAAAATGCTAAAAAGGAAAAAAATTGGATCAAGAATAAAATAACTTGCTTGTAAATGATGGTCAAATGAGAGATAAGAAGGAAACAAGAAAAAATAACTATTGTATTAAGTGGAACAAATTCTACATAGAATGAAGAGTCAGGGTTGTGGGGAATGCTAATGAGTTAAAAAGCAAAGTAAAAAGCACACAAAATGCCACACACAAAAAAATTGAATCCAAAATAAAATAGCTTGTTCATGAGTGAGGATTGAATGAGAGGAAGAATAAAGAAGAAACTAAGAGGGAGGGAGAGAAAAGAAAAAGGAGAAAAAGGGAAAAAAGGAGAGAAGAAAGAGAAAAAAATGAAAGAGAGAGAGAGTTAAGGGTTTTGGAGTGTAACCCTCATAGAGAGAAAGAAAAAGGAAAAGAAAAAAAATGGGAAATGTTACACTTATGGGTAATGTAGTTCAAGATGAAGAGAAAAGAACAAGACGAGCAGAGGATAAAAGGTCCAAGGTGGAATAAAAATAAATAAATAAAGATAAGAAGATGAAAGAAACAAAATAAAAGTGGACAAAGTTATAAAGTTTGTGGATTTTTCTTGAGTTTGAGAGGTTATCTTCTTCCTTTTTCCTTCCTCTCCCTCTTCCTGTCAGTGGCACTGTACACCAGGCTCTGCTCCTATGGCATGCTTAGGTAGAAATTTGCAGTTGATGTGTTGCTATGGTGATGTCATATACTAGGCCTCAGTCTTGTTGTTAGTTGTGTCTTGTTAGCATTTGCAAGCTCCAACAATGGAAGAGTTCATTTTCTCGGAACCTCTCTCCTTCCTGAATTAGCAGCCTGGTGATCCAGCTATGAGGTTGCCGTTGCCACTGCCTGGAGAGTAAGAGGCTCAAGGAGCTGGCAAATCCCTACTCTATTCCCACACAGCACAGGGTTCTAGGTAAGGCTCTGTCAGTCAGAGCCATCAACATAATCAGGAAGGGCTGGGAGCCAATTGCTCTCAATGTGTCTTTCTATGAGCCTCCAGGCATGTCCAGTATGCCTCAGCACCCTGTGGGACCACTCTCCTCAGGTTTTTTGCACTTTGTAACCTGTCTCAGCTGGAAAGAAGATGCCCTAGTTGCTGCCTGCACAACAGGTGGTCTTAAAAGCTACCAAGTCCCTCTTTTTAGTGCACAGCCCTGAGTATGGAAGCTCTGCTAATCAGAGCCATAAGCTTAAGCAGGATTTTCACCCTGTATTGGTTGACTGGAATTTGCCTCCGCCCCTACGTGCAGAGCAAGAGACACTAAAAATATCACATCTCTTGTCTTAGATCGCTAAGCTGAGAGAGGCTCTTGGGTAAGGCTCTTGTCAGCCAGAGCCGCGTATGCCAGTTGGGCAGTGAACAGACTCTTGGTTAAGTTAATTTCAGCAATTGGATCTTTAGATCTGCTCCAGAGACAGTCTGCAAGCTGCCTGCGTGTCCTTCCCACTATCGATTTTGTATTCCCCACCCCCATGCTAGTCTGAATGGCTGGTGGGGCGCCCCCCACCCCCACCCGGAGGAGTCTGGGTGTAGGGAAGTTCGCTTTCGCACACTCCCCAGGCGCTGTTGTTGGGGAAGCAGGAGTTACACCGTAACTTTGGTCACACCCTATGCAGAAGTCTCTGGCCCTGCCCCTCTGTCCCCGAACACAGGCGCCCACGCCCAGGGTCCTAGGAGGAACCTCTCGCCCACTGTCTGCGCTCGCCAACCAGGATATTGAAGTAATGGAGCCTGCTGCTTTCTCGCCTTTGCCGGACAGGCACTGGCATTAGTTCATGCGGGCTGAGTCACTGCGGTCACACTCTTTCCTCAGCTTGCACACCTGTGACCCAGCCCGGCTCCTTCCATGCCCCCAGCTCTCTCTCTCAGTTCCAAGAGAAAGCAGCCCTTGCTCAGGTTAGTGAGGAAGGCGGAGTGTTCTGTTCTCTGTCTTATTTCCTTCAGGGTTGCTTATAAATTTAGCCAATTTTTCACCCAATCATACCTTTTTGTTCAGTGTGTGGGACTTACAGACACTCCAGGGATCAATTTTTCTGTCTCTCACTGTAGAACTTGTTGAAATTTTGGGGAGAGGTATAGGGAGCACTCCTCACAGCACCATTTCTCTGACGTCACTCTAGCATTTTTTAAAAGCAGAACTGGAATAATGCTTAAGCAATGGTAGTCAACCTGGTCCCTACCACCCACTAGTGGGCATTCCAGCTTTCATGGTGGGCCATAGCAGAGCAAACAAAGTATAAATAAAAAGATAGATTTAACTATAGTAAGTTGTTTGATAAAGATTTATTCCGCCAAACAGCAAAAATCTGACATAAAGTACTTGGTAAGTAATTATTATTATATGTTTTAACTTGCTATAACTCTGCTTTATAAATTTTATAAAGTTACTTCTCTACTTTATAAATCACCATTATTGTGGAACTTGTGGGTTATTAGAAAATTTTACTACTAACAGAGATACAAAAGTGGGTGGTAGGTATAAAAAGGTTGACTACCCCTGGTAGAGCAAGGATAAACACACTTCACAACTGAAATAATTTTATTCTTAACCCTTCACCAAATAACCCATGATGCATAAGTTTTTCCAGTCTCTCTAGCTGGGACAGTCACTATTCCTACTCTTGTGAGTGACTAGGACTGTTAATTCTAATCTCTTCATGTTGTGCTTTCCTTGGCCTTAGAGAATTTTCTTACAACATGCACTAATCTATATTCAGATAAGTAATTTAGGCAGAATGTTTGCAAAACTTTTAAGTCCCTCTATATTCATTCATTTCCTCTCTAAAATAAGTCCTATGAACTATTCACTTTGTGACTCCTACCCTTATTTTTTTCTCCTGAACTCATGGGTTTTACAAACTTGCTTATGTTCCCTCTCTCTACCTTGTGCCATGAAATCCCTCAGAAGGCAAGAAATTGGCTCACTTCATATTTTCCTGGCTCTCAATGATTCTTACCTTTAATTACATCATTTCCAACATATTGAAAACCATTATTTTGTATTTTCTTTTGTATTTTGATGGTTTCATGCATGAGCATAAAACTTGGTGTTGTTACTCCATCTTATTTGAGAGGGAAAGTCCCATTTCTTTTTAATATGACACAATAGTATAATCACACAGAGAGTATTGTTTTAATGTCACAACACTGTGACAATATCAGTGTCTATAATATATAAAGCATTATTCTAGTTTTCAATAAGTTAAGGTGAACATCTATTCTTCTAAGTATCTTAATTCTTCAAAATAATTAAGATATGTGTCCTAGGCCATTGAAGAGCAAATTATAAAATGTCTTACTATTAAAATGAATTAATCTTTCTCATGTTATGTTGCTTGGTGACAATGATTGAGGGGGAAAATACAGATTACTTCACTGTTATTAATTTTTAACAAATTATATATATATAAAAGATTTCAAAAAGGGAAAAGAACCAAATATATGGTGATGGAAGGTGGTTTGACTTGGGGTGGTGGGCACACAGTGTAATATACAGATCATGTATCATAGAATTATACACTTGAAACCTATATGATCCTATTAACCAATGTCACCACAATAAATTTAGTTAAAAAATAAAAGTAGTTTAAGAGTATGATCAGCATTTTTAAAATGTTATTTTTCTAAATATTGGGGTGATTACATCATTGGCTGACTTTTTGGAAATCTGCAATCTGTTGTGATTTTTCTTCATTCTAAATAATACTGACTTTTGTCCAAGAAAAAAGAATAGGGAAAAGATATGTGTATTTGACAGTTTTCCTTTAATGCTATTTTTCTAGATGGGATTTTAGTGTATGTAAGTACATAAGGAATAGAACCCTTAGGAATTTTATATTCCTACTGTAAATAGAATATATGTCTTTTTTTTTAAACCTCTTAAAATAATTACCAAGATGAAAAACTTATACAAAGGCAAATAACTATATATTGAATCATAATTTAAAGAAAATATTATGTCATAGAAACTGTACTAATTTTTTAAAGTTCCCAATAATGAGTTCAAGATGCTTTAAGCATATGTTGCTGAATCCTTGCAAATTCAATATTGTCTTTAAGATAACAGACCTGCACTTTCACAGTATGTTTTCCTTTAAGAGACCTCAGGACACTGAGACTTTCTCCACCCTTTATGAGACTCACTATGGAATGATTCACTATGAGTGGGGAGTGCGCATATCACTCTTTATAAGCCCACCAATGTGGTCTTCGCAGTTATTTGAATGTGATGGCAAGATAGAACATAACACAAGCAATCCAACACTATTTATTTATTTTTTCTGCACAGAAGCTGGTCTTGCTAAAATTTTGCATTGCTAAAAAAAGTCTTCAAAGTATATAAAGTGCAGTTTGGGATGTTTTCTATATAGATGTTCGTTTCTATTTGGAATTTATCTAAAAATTTCAGTAATAAAACGTACTTACTGGAAATTAGAAGCATTCTCTAAGTCCACAAAACCAAACTTATCTAGATTTTAATACTTTTAATCATCTCTTAAGTTTTTCCAAGCCGATATATTATACATAAAGAAAAGACTCATTTTACTGACAATGTAAGGAAAATGAATCACAAAATCATTTAACTGACCAGACCTCACCCTTTGGCTTTAACTTGAAATAATGTCAGTGACCAGTCCTGCCTTATCTTGTGACAATCAATAACTCACTTTCCTGTGACAGCAACATTTTTATATTCATTGTTCTCACATTCAAAAAGTAAATGGAAACAGAACTGACTGCAGCCAAGTGTATTTCATGTTAATAAAAAAAAATTAGCTAATGTAAAAGTTCAGATTCTTTTATTGGATATTTTTAATGAGTTTTTGAAAAACTTGGTATACAATATTTATAGAATATGTTACCAGTGACTTTTAAAACTTTGAAGAGAAACAGAGAATTAACAATTGAGTATATGCTTTTGATTTTAAGTGGATAATCAATATGTTTCATGGTTTTCTTCTCAATTATAAAACAGCCAAAAGGACACAAGAATCAACTGGCACATGGGGGGGGGTGAGCATCACATGTAGTACTGATAAAACGTAAATCAGAAGAGTTTGTTCAATGAAAGATTACGTGGCTAGAGCTCAGAAATGTAGTGTGCAAATAAGGCTGGAGAGTTAATAAGAAACCTGATCCTGCATCTTTTTTAAACCTATTTAGAACATGAAAACGTTTTTGTGCAAGAGACTGACATCTGATTCAGCTTTTAAGATCTCCCTTAGTATCCTGTGCATGCATAAATAAAGGGAAGTAGCATGAATGTGGGTAAACCTTTTAGGAAACCAAGGAAGCATAATCAGATGAGACTAGTTTGGCCTAAAATGTTGCTGATGGCACTGCTAAAGGAAAGTCATGAACTAAGATAAATTTAGAAGGTAGAATAAGTAGGATTGGTAATTCCATTCTGGGGTAAGTGAGAAAACATGGTGTTGGGATAATGTCTGACTTTTTGCTCTACACCATACCATTCATGGAGAGGTCCAGGGTTAGGAATGATAATTATGTCTTCAATTTTGGACTTACTGGATTTGTGATGACTTTTAGATATCCAACTAGGCAAGTCTAGTAGAAAATCAAATTATGTGAGTGGACATCAAAATGTAGAAATCACATAAATGTTTAAATTGTAAATTTATGAGAGTATGGATAAGGTAATGAAGTGTGAGACAAAAGAACCCTAGTTCCAATTCTTGATTAACTTACACCTGGGTGGAATACGCAAGGAGGGAATGCAGAGGACCTGTTTGGGAATTCACAGAGGAAGAGAGATTCATTTTTCATAGTATACAGTCTTTCATATTTTAGGTATTTAACCATAAGTATGTGTTATTTGCTAGAGGAGAATGGTCTGGCAAAGGGAACTGATAAAGAAAAGCTGCACAACCTATGACTGGTTCACTGCCAAACCTCTGTACTTATTATATCTCATTCCTTTAACTATTTGCTCCATATAAATTGTGAGTGTAGTCTCCTTTAAATAGATCTATCAAAATGTTGTGTATCCTATCTGTTGCTATATATTTTCTCTTACTATAAGCATGTATGATGTAATAAAATATATTGTTTTGCTATAATAATCACTTATATGTAAAGAATAATCCAATATGAGAATAATTAAGTAAGTCCTCCATTAGTCTTGTGTAACCTTTTGGCTGCTATTCTAAATATTGTAGAAATATCTTTCTCGATAATGAAATAGTTAACAGAGATAAATACACATTATCTTGTCTTTCTTGTTAGGGTTTATTGTTAAATTTTATTCATAAAAATTTAATAAAAACTTAGATATAAAAGAAAACCGCATTCAAAGTATTTTTGTTTCTTTACAGCCACACGCATATTAAAACAGACAGACCGAACCTCTGGACAGACAAAAGATCAGACACTACAAAGCAGAGGGAATTTCTGTGGTTAAAGAAAATGGATGACACAAAAATTAAGCCCTAAGATCAGTGCAGAATGTTTGAAAGTGCCTATTGACTCAACAGTACAAGATGCTGTTTGTCTTTGAAACATTACCTATTGTAAATCTATTGTATTTCAAGCCCACATTACCTACTCGACTAATCTGTCTCTGTCTAGACTTAATCTATTTTATCTACATACATAGAAATGAACCGAAAAAAGAGCTACAGAATTTATCTTCTCCATAATAAGTCAAATAATTGAGAAAAGTAGTCCTTTGCTTTTCCTCAATGGTCTCACTGTTAAGAGAAACAAAAAACTTAGATCTTTTTTCTCTCAAGTACATTGTAGAGAATGTTAAAAAAAAGACATTGATTCAACAAACATTCATTGAGCAGACCTCAACCTCAGTACTCTCCCTGGTTATAAAGACATATTAATATCTTGATTATTTTCAGAAGGTTTTGATGCACAGCTTATAATGACAAATGCCCAAATTGATATCAATTAAAATACCTATTATAAAAATATTATTTTTAAATGAGCATAATTTATCAATATTAATACATATGTTCATGGCTTTTTTCTCTACTATTCCACTTTTAAGTAAATGTTCTAAGTGTGTGCACAGAAATAATAAAAAGGAAAAGTCACAGAAAAAAATGAAAATGACAAATTCAAATAATTTTTTTATTGTTGTTATTATTACCATGGTCATTATTATTTTAATTATATTCTGTTAAACACCAAAATAGTTAAAACACATTTCTCTATACTACATAGTATGAAAAGTAAAATCATTGCTATAATAAGAAAATTTAAATGGTCTATATTTTTCTAATTATAATCAATTTGAAGCAATTTTGAATATCAAAAAGATTATAAAGGGATAACTGACTTTTTTAACTTCAAGGTAATAAGAGTGACTACAGGAGTGACTGGTGGAGAAAAATGAAAAGACAATTCAAGAAAATGAATTTCATCTGGGAGATTAGTTTGCAAATAACTTGACTAAACTATTTGCTAAAAGCTTAGCACACAAATTCATGTTTAATTATGCTTAAAAAGCTTATGAAAGTGTTCTTTTCTCCTACCCAAATGCAGAATGATGATAAAAAGGAGAAGGAGAGATCTAACTTCACTTTCCAAAAGAGCTTATTATATTAAGGCCTATCATTTATTTCAGAGGTTGGTAGAGAGAAAAGCATTAAACATCCTGAGATAAGGAACTATTTTTCTGCATTTTTGATGCCATTCAGCTAAAAAAAGAGATGGCCTCCAATTTGGGGAAGAGTATAGACTGCTGGACTTTAAATTAACAGAGTACAAAATGTTCGCTGACATGGTTTTACATTGCAAGTAACATTTATGAAACTGCCATTAACCAGGCTTTTGTTATGTCAATAAAGAAGACTCACAATTAACAGAAAATGCAATTGAAATGTTAATTCACTTTTCAACTACATATCTTTGTGAGACTGAATTTTCTTCATAAATGTTAATAAAAGTAACACATTGACAGACTGAGACAAAAACAGATAGGAGAGACTAGTTTTCTTCTAATACTCATAAACACGTTACATTGGAAATACATAATATAATGCCTGTCTTCTCACTTTAAAAAATTAAGCTATTTTTTTTATGAAAATACGTAATTTAACACAATATATGAGGTACATTATAATTACTATTTTAAAATAAATAGATTTTTTAAGTTCTCATTTTTATTTTTTAATATGAAGAATATTGATAGATCTAATTTATATAAACAGAAGCATTATAGAGTCTTCAATAATTTTAAAGAGGGTAAAAGGTTTAAGATCAGTGTTTCAATGACAATAACTAATTTCAAAATGCTTATGCTCAAATCAAAGCCATAAAGTGGTAAATAAATGTAAGCTATCATAAGGAAGTGGCTGAGATCTGCTTTTTGTGGTTGAGAAAACTAAGAATACACACCTCCTGACTGATTAATTTTTTTTTTAAAAAAAAAAATTACTTATTGATTTAAGAAAGAGACAGAGAGACAGGATGTTCCTGTATGTGCCCTGACAAGTAATCGAACCTGCTACCTTTGCATATGGGGAGGGCTCCAACCAACCAAGCTATCCTGCCAGAGCCCTGACTGATGAATCTTGTTTATATATTATGTCTGGAGCTGAAGCTCTTTCTCCTTCACCACATTGGACATGTCTGGGCTAGGAAGGATAATTGAAGAAAAGGAATGGACAAATGAGGCATTAGTAATAAACGAGAATCTAGATCATTTTCATTGTTTTTCAGGTTCCTGAAATTTGTTTCAGTTCTTGTTTTCATCCAGACTGAATAGTGATTTATCAGAAAAGTTGGCGAGCCATCTCATCAAGTACAACTCCCATAACTTCATCAGCGCAGCTGAGAGGTTATCTTTTGCAGCTGCAAAGTGAGGCTTTGAAACTGAAATCTAACAAACTGCATCTGAACTTCGTACACTATTATGAAATATATCTGTAGCAAAATCACGTAAAAGAATATTCAAAATTGTTTCCATTTTGAGTCAAATGTGTCAAATCTAAAGGAGGTTGTGAACATGACCTTGACTTGAAGAGTTCTGGACTTTCTTAAATCCTTCAGATGACTTTTATATCACTCAGAAACTACATATATATCATCTTGAGACTATTCAGGTCTTTTATTAATGAAATTGTAATAGAAAGCAAGCAATAGAAACAAAATAGCAAGGAGAATGTGTAAAGAACAACTTAAAGTTAATTTCTAAAAACAAATATAAAATTATTTATTAATTTTAAATAGCCTTTTTCTAAGTGCTTGTTAGAATATTTTCACTTATTTGTATTGGAGATTTCCAAAATGAAAAAGTACAACAGCTTTTAAAATCTATGGCTTGTATATGAGTCATTTGCAAATCTAAAAATTATAAGTATATCATGATTCAAATTGGAATGTATACACTATTTGATCCACCAATTTCATCCTGGGTATTTACATTAACAGATCATTAAACTAGTGCACTAAAGATTGGTTAAATTAATTGTAGCATAGTTTATATGATCAAAATTATGAAAATTTAAAAAAAAATTATGAAAATTTAGTAAATGTATATCAACACAAGATTGTTGAAATAATGGAAGGAAGGTATTATGAAGACAATATTTCATATAACAATACCTTAAATTATATTTATAAATGTTGAATGAAGAAACATTTTAAAAGATACATGGAGTTATCCCATTTATGTAAATTATATATATTTACATATATGTTTAGTTCTCTTTATGAAGGCAGAACAAGACATCTGAAAGTGTTTGCCAAAATACCAAAGTGCTTAACAATGAGTATGGAGGTTTTAGGTAATTTTCTTTATTATTTTATATATTACACTGGGGAACAAAATTTTTGTGGCATGCACAAAAACACCTGTGCTTACCTAATTCAAGCGTGCTGATCTCAAATCTGACATAAGTTTTTCTCGTTAAGCTACAGTTTTTTTGTAATTCAAGATTTTAGGTTTTCATCTTATTGTAAAACTTTCAACATTTAGTTTATTATAATGAAGTATAATGTCTTCTTGGGCATCATCTTTGTGAAAATATAATAATTTATATAATACAGTAAACGCACTAATACACTAAAAGATATGATTGCATCAGAATTTGTCTACAATTTCAAAATAGAACATATTAAAACACTTATTTAAATCATAAAATTTGCACAAAACTTATTTAAATTCTATTCAAGCAAAAATTTGCATTTAGCTCTTGCATTTGTGTACTTGTTGAGGACAATCTCATTTGATGCTCCAGCACTTGTCTGCCATCATATTTCTGTTTCATCGCCCCCCATTACACTCTTCCATCGTCTTCAGATCTTGATGAAACCATTCTCTCTGCTCATCACTAAAAGCTCCAAAATTTTTGGGAAACTTATCAAGGTGACTGTTCAGGAACTGAATCTTAATGCTCATGTTACATCCAATGTCGTAGAAAGCCAACAGCATTCTTTGAACCAGAAGTTCATAGTTTTCTGCTTTTTTATTGCCAAGGAAGTTCTTTGTAACTGCCACAAAAGACTGCCGTGCTGCTTTCTCCCCCTTATTCATCTTCCTGGCAAATTCTTTATCATGTATGAGGGTTCAAATTTGAGGTCCATTGAATACACTTGCTTTTATCATCTTGAAAGACAGGCAGGAAAAGCAGAAATAATATGTGGGAAGCATTAACTTTCTTTACTCAAAGCCTGAACAAACTGCTTTATTAAGCCAAGTCTGATGTGAAGCGGGGAGAAAATGATCCTGTATCTATAAACTACAGGTTCATTCACAATATTTCACATCCCTACATCCAGAGCTTCACGTTTTGGCCACTCCTTCTGTGTCCAGTGTTTCTCCCGAGCTCAGCTGTCCCACAAACACAGAAAGCAAGGATACTTCATGAAACCCCTCTGTTGTTTTAGCAGGAAATTTACAATTTTAAGATCCATACAAATGATCCAGTAATGCTCCTCAGAATTCAGAAAGTTGAGGACAATTTTCATGTCATTATCATCTTCTTGCAGATGAGTTGAATAACCTATTGGAACTGCGGAATAAACATTACCATTGTGTAGGAGAACACATTTCAGACTCTGTTTAGACCTGTTAAGAAATAGCCACCATTCTGTTGGACTGTAAGTGGTAACACCTAGCTGGCTGAGAAGACTACTGATATCATGACAGTAAAAAAAAAGTGCTTGTCTTCAGAAAAGAAGTACACAAAAATTTGTTCACACTTCTTGAAATAGGATACTTTTGCTGACTGGTGAAGTTCATTCTTTTCTTGAAGTCTAGGGGCTAATAACCCAGCTGCTTTCTTTGTAAGGCCCAAATCTCTTACTAAGTCATTCAATTCAGGTTGACTAAACTGCTGAGGGTTCATGACTGCTTGGCATCAGAAGAAGACCCTTCAGATTCTACAACCATTTCCTCACGCATCTTATTAAAATATACTTGATCACCATGTTCACTTTCTTTATCCTTAGAAGAAATAAAACCATTGAACACTGGAACCAGGAGTGTCTCAGAGTGTGGTATAGGCTGTATTGCTGAAGGAATATTAGGATATGTGGTCATATGCTCTTTTTTCTTGCTGATGCCCTTTGTATGGATCAGACAGAAATAACAGTCACTGCTGTGGTTATCAGGTTCACGCCAAACCATGGGAATACCAAAAGGCAATCTTTTGCATTTTTCTTTTGTCCAGTCACGAATCATTTCCTCACAATTATGACACACAATATGAGGAGCCCAATCCTTGTCTTGATTGCAAAGGGGAACTTGAAAGTAGGCAGTATATTCTCATGTCACAAATGATGAAATATTGCGCCTTTGATGTTGAAGTGTGTAACAGCCACATTTATAACAGAAGGTGTCAGGACTATTCTTACATTTACATTTACTCAAATAAGCCATGATTCAATCTTAAAACAAAATAAAAGGGTGTTTTGATCAGAAGATAATTTTTTACTTTTAAAAACAACTACAATTATGTAAAAGTGATGGTTGTAAAACATTCATCGCCTTGTGTTATGTTCAATCCAAGAGTCATTGCCCTTTAACTCTAATTTAAAAACCAGTGCATGCCATTAACTGTAACAAAATGAAATTAAAATTGCATAAGAACTAGAGCATGCACCAAAAAAATGGATTTTAGTTTTGGAATCAGCGATGCAGACATATACAGAAAAAGTTCTAAAACTCCATGCAATAGAAAATGAAAAAAAAATTTTCCCCAGTGTTATTGAATGTTGTTTATGAGTGTATATTACTTTTGTAATACAATAAAAATATTTTTATTTTTAGATATTTATCATATTTGGTACATTGAAAGAATAACAATATTGGCATGTGGGCAAAAAAAATGCATTTGTTTTCTCATTCTGTGTTTATATAAATCATATGACTCCAATAAGCATATTAACATTAGAAATTTTAAATATTATTTTATATTATTTTTCTTATTTTTTAGCTGTCAACTTCATCAAACTTTACAGTGTGTCCATAAAGTCATGGTTCACTTTTGACCATGTGACCAGTCAAAATTGCACCATGACTTTACGGACACACTGCATTTTATATGTTATTTTACATTAAGTTTTGGAGGTGAACAAGACTGAATTTTGGAAGAAACATTATTATCTAATATTAAATATAACTTGTTATACTTTGAAAAACTTGAAATATATAGTCAACCAAAAGAATAGTAATAAATTTGTTGTTTTAAAAGGACTTTAACTATAGGAGGAAAAAAATCTTATGACCTTACTTTGCTAGCTATATACCACTCTATTGTCTTAATTTTTAATTTACAATTTGACAATTTAACCTACAAAATAAATTTTAGAATATTTTGGCACATATACCTCAATTACTGTTTGAAGTGACGCTTCTATTAACTCGTTGTTTTAAGTTTATTTTGTGTAGTATCCTACATGACAGATTTGCACACATTTTAAATTTACCTTTTAAATTGTTATTTTGAAAACAAACTGGCAACTAATAATTTTTTTCAATTGAGCAAATCACCTTTAATTTTAACAAATTTAAATAAAAATCAGTACATGTATACATATTTCAAGGACATACCATTATATGGTGTAAAGCTGACCATTTTTAGATCCATTGGTTGATGTATTTTTGTTGGCTTCCTCTGTAATTGAATGATGTAGTGATGTTCATCATGGTCCTTTAGTGACTAGGAAGACTAGGAGAGTGTTCACATTTTTATAATTTGGGAGGAATTGTGGCTCTTTTCCTTCACAATAAATCTCTCTGAATAAAGATTTAATAGAGTTTCTGAATAAAAACACTTTCACATTGAAACTCCTTGTTTTTTTTGTTTTTTTTTTTTTTTTGGAACTGCAGAATCTACAAACCTAGTATTCTCTGCCCTCATCTCAACACATCTCATTATATACCGAAGGTTCCTCCTTCATTGAACCACTCTGTCAAGATCACCTCTTTTTTCTCATTTTTAAATGCCCCTGGTTAATACTTACTTCTCCACATCATTGCTTTCAATGAAATAATTTCAAAAGGCATGTGTGTGTACATGTGTGTGTCACATGTGTGTGTGTTCCATTCTAAAATAAATCCATCTACCACCTTATTTAACTTCATTACTTAGATTACCTGTAAGAGCTAAAATATTGGAACTGTTTCCAAGTCATACTAATTCAACTTCCTTTATTCTCATCCATTCAAAGATGGTTTTATTTATTTTAATGGGGTGACATTAATAAATCAGCATACATATGTTCAAAGAAAACATCTCCAGGTTATCTTGTCATTCAATTATGTTGCATACCCATCACCCAAAGTCAAATTTTCCTCTGTCACCTTCTATCTGGTTTTCTTTGTGCCCCTCCCCTCCCCCCTCTTCCTCCCTTTCCTCCTTTCTCCCCCCCATCCCCTGTAACGACCACACTCATGTCCATGTCTTTTAGTCTCGTTTATATGTCCCACCTATGTATGGAATCATGATTATTTTTATTTATTTTTGCCAGCTCAACTAACTGTTTATTGAAAAACTTTATTTTGGGGAGAGAGTGTGTGATACTTTTTCAACAGATCTAAGTTTCTGTAAAGGAATGTTGTGCTTATTATCTGAGATTTCATCTTTATGAATCATATACAATTGGCTCTTACCATCCTGAAACTTATTCTTCATTTGGCTTCAAGAACACTCTTAAGTTGTTTGGTTAATTGGTTGTTATTTTTTCCCACTTCTAGAATTACTACGTTGTTTTGTCTCTTCTTTCTAGCTCTATACATTGGTGCCATTGGGGCCCTGTTATATTCCCCCTTAGTAAATGTTATTAGCACCTAAATAAATGTATTACTCTTCCCAACATCAAATTGAACTGCACTTTCAAGAAGCCAACTAACTATTCCACTTCTCCCCAACCCAGTCCATTTCCCACAAAGCATCTCTGCTTAAATCTTTACAAAGTCTTTCATCCTCCTTAAATTTTAAACCCTTTGTTCTAACTCACAAAACCCTACATGATGTAGACCATTTCTACTAAGTTGATTTTGGATCTTACCACTCATACCCTCACCAACTGTTTTTCTACTCATACCCTAAGCTTGTGTATTTCTCTTTCTGAAGAGCTATTACTTCTGCTCTTCACATAATTGATAGAACTTAATTCCTTTTGCAAAAGATCATTTCTCTTCTTTTCTCTCTATCTTTTATCCTGTTTTGCTTTTTTACAGCTTATTCCTACCTAAAATTACATTCCTGATTTACTGGTTTGTCTATTATTGCTTTCCTCTACTATTAAAGTAAGATCCATAAGCTCAGTATCTTCACTGTTCTTGTTCACCATTGTATCCCCAGCACTTAGAACAATGGCTGGCACATAGAGGTAATCCATGAATATCCGTCAAACAAACAAAAAATAATAATAATTGCATAATATTAGCTAAAGTCTCTATTGACTATTTTTAATTGACAGAGGCCAAGTCTCAGAAATCTAGAAGTCACTCTGTTTGCTCAGAGATGGCTTAAGCCTTCTTTTTCTAGCTTACAAAATTAGATTCAAAATTCTTGCTTTGAGTAATCTACTCCCTCCATGACAACCCATGTTTGTGTGTCCCTAGATAAGAGAGTCCTCCTAATGTACCAACTACACTTCTTCCCCACCCTCTTATTGCTACCAAGATTTCAGGCACAGGAAGGCAGTACACACATGGTAAAAAAGACAGACTCTAAAGATGTACTTAGTTTATTCTTCATTTTACCTTGTGTAATATCGGATAAGTTGATCAACTTTCCTGAAACTGTAAAATAAAAGAGATAAAAATTGCCTATCTCGCCTGACCTGTGGTGGTGCAGTGGATAAAGCGTCGACCTGGGAACACTGAGGTCGCCAGTTCAAAACCCTGCACTGATCTGGTCAAGGCACATATGGGAGTTGATGCTTCCAGCTCTTCTCCCTTTCTCTCTCTCTCTCTCTCTCTCTCTCTCTCTCTCTGTGTGTGTGTGTGTGTGTGTATCTCCTCTCTAAAATGAATAAAATAAAAAGAAATTAAAATTTTAAAAAAATGATCTACCTACAATTAAAAATGCAAAACATAAATTGATAAAAATTGCCTATCTCATAGGATTGTTATAAAAACTAAATAACATAGTGCATGTAAAGCACTAAGGAGAACTATTTTACTATGTCTCAATTTTCTTTTCTGTAATATGTACACATAAGAAGCCAAAAACTCTTTCAAGTTCTTTCCCTAACTAAAATTCTGTAAATGCCAATATTTACTAAGAATTTTAAACTGAAGATTTGTAAGTTCTCTGAAAATTCTGTGAAAAACTAAGCTATTATTTTAAAAAGAGTTGGTTAATAAGGTTACGGTACCTCACAATGTCTATTTCTTTACCTCACTATGATCCTGATGAAATGTTTGCCAGTGTAAAATCATGACAAAGCTATTTCATGGGTGTGAACTATGAGAAAACTACTTCAACATCAATTTTTTTTGGCTTGGTTGCTTTCACAGGTCATTTTTTATTGGTTTTAAAATTCAATGATGTTTCCACTGATTATTCTGGCCTCCTGGGCAATCATGTCTATTTGTAAGACCATCAAACTATTAATATTTTTACCAAAAAAGTGATCTTTATTATTAATTTAAAATTTCCTTTGGTTTTGAGGTTCTCTAGACACAGGATTTTTTTTATCTTTACTTTATGAGTTCCATATGATACTTAACCTAGTAGGCATCAACAAAAGATTTTAAAAGAAAATGTTTTCTATAGGCAAAAAATAGAATTTTTTCCATATAGTTTTAACTTGAAAATGATATTTTTGCTTTAATGTAGAAAAAAATGTTTTAAGCTATAATAAAATGTGAGGTTATTTTTGCTGTGAGTTCCATTTAATGATAACAGGGTACTGTTTAAAATTTATATAGTGTGAGCAAAATGAACAACTTTCCACTCCTGGTGGGGCAAGGACGCCAAAGTCGGATCTTACATTTATGTTATGGGAAACTGCATTTTTTGCAATAAAAATACTCATTTCATGCCAATGCTCTTAAATTTTCAAATTTCTCATATAAAGCAAAGTGTCAACTATATGCTAGTAATTCATTTGCATTTTTAAATAAGAGCCTTACAGAGTTGAGTGTTCTCAAGAAAATTGATAACACATGACTTTTTGTTTCCCCAAAGGCTAATTAAAGACAGAGTATTTCAACAGAAAAATCTAGCATTATAAAGAACTCTAATATACCCTTCCCTTCAAGAAATTTAAAAATCTTCTTAGTTTCTTAAAGTTTTAATTCTTTTACTTCTAGCCATATATTAAAATAAGACAAACTGCATTTTTATAATAAGAATTTATTTTAGAACTGATATTATTTAAAAACCACCTCAAGTCAGTGACACTTTTTTTTTTTTTTTTTGGTGCTGAGTATAAAACACACAGTAAACCTATTACTTCCTAACTCAGTGCTTTTCACACACAAAAAAATCAACATAACAAGAAATGCTTGGCCCTGCCCTGCCCCTGTCAGTTCAAATCAAATGTTTAACTTTGCTCGAACACAGTGTCTTTTTTTCTTTGAGGTTTAATTTCCATTTAGTTCCACTTTTTTGAACAGCAATCAATGGTGCAACTTAGTATTACAACACAAAAATAAATCTCAGCCACATGGTAAAAACTGATCCAAAAACAAATAAATAACTTCAAAACTAGGCCAAAAATCATATCCAAAGAATTCTTTTAAATTCTACAAATTTTAATGAAAACTTCTTCACTGGCTGTGTTCATAAACACAAAATTAAGCGTGGAGAAAGCCATTATTTTATTAATTGTGTTAAGTATTAAAATCTAGTGACCCAGATGAACTTTCTATTTTTCCGGAGGAAAAGGCAGAGAATTTATAAATTAAAGAAGTACATTATTAGTGGTCTCTAAAATTAAGTGTTATTGAAAGTACAAAGGTGCTAACAGACAAGGAACGTCCTGTTAACTTAAATCTTTCTTATCAGCTTTTGCCTTAATAGAACCTAGGAAATATCCTCTTTTAATTTTGTTATCATCTAGTCTCTGAAGTCCTATGAAGTTGGGATTAAAGTTAACCTTTGAGTAAAAAAAAGCACTGACAATGTATTTTTTTTCCATTAGTAATGAACTTAAACCAGTTCTTTAACAATCCACTACTTTTAGGCTCCATCTCTGAGTTAATTGCAGATGAGATTATTTTTTCTTAGTACAAAAGTATTCTGATCAAATAGATTTCCAATAAATACTGATTAACTTATATGGACTTTATGAAGTAAGGGATAAGTTCAATATGCATCCATGTTGCTATACCATATACTTTTGGAAAGTCAAGGTATTCTCTCTGTCAAAACATTCAACAACTTATTTCTGGCTCAGCTATCTGTATAGCTCTGGCTAAATATTTTAATCTCTAATTTTTTTTCTTATCTACACAAATATAAATATGGACTCAACACCATATGGATTCAGAGCACTTTATTAGGAATATCAATAAAATATGAATACTAAATGATATCACAGAAATTAAACCTATTGATACCAACGACAAAGATATATTGATATCTTTACAAACTATCAAACACCATGCAAATGTAAGAGACTTACCTTGATACAAAGGGGCATTAGGCTAAGATTGAGTCTTTCATAAATACCTCTGGGATTAGTAAGCACATATATATAAATGCTTACTGAGACTTTTTAGATTGTTTAAATAAAAGCTGCAATCACTTTTATACTTAGTTAAATCTTTTATTCTAAAGTAACTTATGTTTTTTAATTCTGCTTTCAAGTCATATACAAGCAAATTTTATAATTTCTTTTTTCTGATTATGACAGATATATTGGAAAATATATGTTAAAATAGAGTGTGTGCACTGAAAGAGAATAGTTGAGAAAGGGAAAAGACCAGATCATACTATGCCTTGTAGGCAATAAGAAGATTAGCTTTATTTTACACTAAATGTGAAGCCGTCTGAGAGTTTTAAATAGGAAGTCATGAACTAATATATACATTGAAAGATCACTCTAGATTCTTTGTGGGGAATAGAAAAAAATATGGAAGAATAGGGAAGCATATTGGAAATTTATTTTTATATTGGCTGTTGGAAGTCAGTATGACTTGTGGGTGTCTGCTTTGAACCAAAAAAATATGATGTTAATTCTATATGAATCCCAATATTTTAAAATGTATTATGTCTAGTAAGCATAAAATACTTACAATATATGAGTTGATTTTCCCTTTCAACTATCTGGGATAGCTTTATACCAGTATCTTAAAATACATTTAACTACTTTCTTTGAAGATAAATAATAAGACATTGAAAAATGGTTTCCAGTATTTAAAGATAGAAGGACTAGACAGTTAAAGAGTGGAAATGCAGATGACTCAGACAAATACATCTTATGTGCATCATTGGTCAAATATTTCAGCAACATGATGAGCATTTACTTGTCATACATTAAATCTAATTTAAATACAATGACAATTTATTCTGAATTCTGAAGGTGTGAACTATCTTTTCAACTTAGCATTCTCCAATGACAGAAGCCTCTCCAATTAAGAGGTATGGATTAGCTCTTTTTATTGCGTGATTACAAAATGGTAAGAACTAGTTAAGTGTTTTACGGACATTATCTCAGTAAATCCCCTTGAGTACTTGGCTTAGGCATTACTATTTCCATTCTACATATGAAGAAGTTCTGTCCCAGAAAGACTAAGTCATTTCTTATGGCCATTGGCTAATGTCAAACCTGAGATTCAAACTCAGGAACTCTGACTTGATAGTGATCTTAATCACCAGTTTATATTGCATCAAGTAAAGTAAAAATAGACCTACTTCTAATTCCAATCCAGAATTGAGGTACATTAAATAGCATTTGTGAAAACCCCTCACAGTGCCTGGAAGTTGACCCTTTCCATCTAAAAGTAAGCTAATTTTTGCCATACTGTTAAATGCATAGTTTTACTTTGCTCTGCTACTTTGTGTTTTGAATTTTTGAGATCCAGGTTACCTTTCATGCTATCAGGCATAACTCTAATGTCAGTTGTCTTCTTCTAGTCTTGTTACCACTATTTTTATACATTCACACTTCTAATTGTTGCTTCTAAACTGCAGTGGGCTGGACAAGCAGATGACTAAACTTACACAATTTTTTATTGAATTGAAAACATATACAACAAAGCAAGAATCCAAGACAGTCTTGTTATGGTCAAAGTCCTCTGTCACCTTCAATCTGGTTTTCCCTGCGTCCCTCCCCTCCTCCCTATCCCATTCTTCCCCCCCTCCCCCCATCCCATAACCACCACTCTCTTGTCCATGTCTCATACCCTCACTTTCATGTCCCACCTATGTATGTAATCGTGCTGTTCTCAGTTTTTCTTTTTTTCTGATTTACTTATTTCACTCCGTATAATGTTATCAAGGTACATCCATATTGTTATAAATGATCCGATGTCATCGTTTCTTATGGCTGAGTAGTATTCCATAGTATATATGTACCATAGCTTTTTAATCCACTCGTCTTCTGACGGACACTTGGGCTGGTTCCAGATCTTCGCTATTGTGAACAATGCTGCCAAGAACATGGGGGCGCATTTCTTCTTTTCGAACAGTGCTATGGTGTTCTTAGGGTATATTCCTAAAAGTGGGATAGCTGGGTCAAAAGGCAGTTCGATTTTTAATTTTCTGAGGAATCTCCAAACTGTTTTCCACAGTGGCTGCACCAGTCTGCATTCCCACCAGCAGTGCAGAAGGGTTCCCTTTTCTCCACATCCTCGCCAGCACTTATTCTGTGTTGTTTTGCTGATAAGTGCCATTCTGACTGGTGTGAGGTGATATCTCATTGTGGTTTTAATTTGCATTTCTCTAATGATTAGTGATGTTGAGCATTTTTTCATATGCCTATTGGCCATCTGTATGTCCTCTTTGGAGAAATTTCTATTCATTTCTTTTGCCCATTTTTTGATTGGGTTGTTTGTCTTCCTGGTGTTGAGTTTTATAAGTTCTTTATAAATTTTAGTTATTAACCCCTTATCAGATGTGCTGTCGAATATGTTCTCCCATTGTGTGGTTTGTCTTTTTATTCTGTTCCTATTGTCTTTAGCTGTGCAAAAACTTTTTAGTTTGATATAGTCCCATTTGTTTATCTTGCCTTTTATTTCAGTTGCCCGTGGAGATAAATTGGCAAATATACCGCTGCTACAGATGTCGGAGAGCTTGCTGCCTATGTTTTCTTCTAAGATGCTTATGGTTTCACGGCTTACATTTAAGTCTTTTATCCATTTTGAGTTTGTTTTTGTGAATGGTGTAAGTTGATGGTCTAGTTTCACTTTTTTGCAGGTAGATGTCCAATTTTCCCAACACCATTTGTTAAAGAGGCTGTCTTTACTCCATTGTATGTTCTTTCCTCCTTTGTCAAATATCAGTTGTCCATAAAGCTGTGGGTTTATTTCTGGGTTCTCTGTTCTGTTCCATTGATCTATGTGCCTGTTCTTATGCCAGTACCAGGCTGTCTTGAGTATAATGGCCTTGTAGTAAACCTTGATATCAGGAAGAGTGATACCTTCTGCTTTATTTTTTCTTTTTAAGATTGCTGAGGCTATTCGTGTTCTTTTTTGGTTCCATATAAATTTTTGGAATATGTGTTCTATATCTTTGAAGTATGTCATTGGTATTTTAATTGGTATTGCATTGAATTTATAAATTGCTTTGGGTAATATAGACATTTTAATGATGTTTATTCTTCCTAGCCATGAGCACGGTATGTGCTTCCACTTGTTTGTATCTTCCTTGATTTCTTTTATCAATGTTCTATAATTGTCTGAGTACAAGTCCTTAACCTCCTTGGTTAAATTTACTCCTAGGTACTTTATTTTTTTGGCTGCAATAGTGAAGGGGATTGTTTCCTTAATTTCTTTTGCTGATATTTCATTGTTGGTATATAGAAATGCCTCTGATTTCTGAGTATTAATTTTATATCCTGCCACCTTGCTGAATTCATTTATAAGGTCCAGTAGTTTTTTGACTGAGACTTTAGGGTTTTCAATATACAATATCATATCATCTGCAAATAATGACAGTTTTACTTCTTCTTTTCCAATTTGTATGCCTTTTATTTCTTCTTCTTGTCTGATTGCTGTAGCTAGGACTTCCAGAACTATGTTGAATAAGAGTGGTGAAAGTGGGCAACCCTGCCTGGTTCCTGATCTTAAGGGGATTGCTTTTAATCTTTGTCCATTTAGTGTGATGTTTGCTGTCGGTTTATCGTAGATGGCCTTTATCATGTTAAGGAATGATCCCTGTATTCCCACTTTACTGAGAGTTTTGAGCATGAATGGGTGCTGGATTTTATCAAATGCCTTTTCTGCATCTATTGAAATTATCATGTGATTTTTGTCCTTCCTTTTGTTTATGTGGTGAATCACATTGATTGATTTGCGAATATTGAACCAGCCTTGCCTCTCCAGAATAAATCCCACTTGATCGTGGTGTATGATTTTTTTCATATATTGCTGGATCCGGTTGGCTAATATTTTGTTGAGAATTTTAGCGTCTAAATTCATCAGGGATATAGGCCTATAATTTTCTTTCTTTGAGTTGTCTTTGCCCGGTTTTGGGATCAGAATTATGCTCGCCTCATAAAAGGAGTTTGGAAGTCTTCCTTCCTCTTGAATTTTTTGAAATAGCTTGAGGAGAATAGGAGTTAGTTCTTCTTTGAATTTTTGATAGAATTCACTTGTGAAGCCATCAGGCCCAGGACTTTTCTTTTTGGGGAGTTTTTTGATAACTGTTTCGATCTCATTTGCTGTAATTGGTTTGTTTAGGTGTTCTGATTCTTCCAGATTGATTTTTGGAAGGTTATATGATTCAAGAAATTTGTCCATTTCACCAAGATTGTCTAATTTTTTGGCATATAGTTCTTCATAGTATTTTCTTACAATGCTTTGTATTTCTGTTGTGTCAGTTGTTATTTCTCCACTGTCCTTTCTAATTTTATTTATTTGAGTCCTCTCTCTTTTTTTCTTGGTGAGTCTACTTAAAGGTTCATCAATCTTGTTTACCTTTTCAAAGAACCAGCTTCTTGTTTTATTGATCCTCTGTATTGTTTCCTTAGCCTCTATGTCATTTATTTCTGCTCTGACCTTTATTATTTCCTTTCTTCTACTTGTCTTGGGTTTTATTTGTTGTTTTTCTAGTTCTTTTAGATGCAGGGTCAGGTTGCTTATTTGAGCTTTTTCTAGCTTCTTATGATATGCCTGTAGTGCAATAAACTTCCCTCTCAGAACTGCTTTTGCTGTGTCCCATAAATTTTGAGTTGATGTATGCTCATTATCATTTGTTTCTAGAAACTTTTTTATTTCTTCTTTGATCTCATTGTTAATCCATTCATTATTTAATAACAAGCTATTTAGTTTCCAAGTGTTTGAGTATTTTTCAGTTTTTCTTTTGTGGTTAATTTCTAGTTTCATGGCATTGTGATCAGAGAAAATGCTTGATATGATTTCAATCTTCTTAAATTTATTGAGACCATTTTTGTGTCCTCACATGTGGTCTATCCTAGAAAACGTACCATGAGCGCTTGAGAAGAATGTATATTCTACTGCTTTAGGGTGAAAAGTTCTGAAGATATATATTAAATCGAGTTGGTCTAGTGTATCCTTTAAGTCTGCTGTTTCTTTATTAATTTTCTTTCTTGAGGATCTATCCAGTGTTGTTAGAGGGGTATTGAAATCCCCTACTATGATAGTATTGCTGTTAATCTCACCCTTTATATCCATCAAAGTCTGCTTTATGTATGTCGGGGCTCCTATATTTGGTGCATAGATATTTACAATAGTTATATCTTCCTGTTGAATTGTTCCCTTTATCATTATGTAGTGTCCTCTTTTATCTCTTACTACAGCCTTTGTTTTAAAGTCCATTTTGTCTGATATAAGTATTGCTACCCCTGCTTTTTTTTCATTTCCATTTGCATGAAATATTTTTTTTCATCCTTTTACCTTCAGTCTATGAGCATCTTTTGTTTTAAGGTGTGTCTTTTGTAGACAGCATATGTATGGGTCCTGTTTCTTTATCCATGCAGCTACCCTATGTCTTTTGATTGGATCATTTAATCCATTTACATTTAAGGTTATTATTGATATGTAGTTGTTTATTGCCATTTTATTCTTTAAAGCTGTATTCTTCTTTTGCTCTATTCATTCCTCCCTTTAAACTGTTCACAAGAGGCCCCTTAGTATCTCTTGCAGAATTGGTTTGGTTTTTATGAATTCCTTCAGGCTTTCTTTTTCTGGGAAGCTCTTTATTTCTCCTTCAATTTTAAACGTTAGCCTTGCTGGATAAAGTAGTCTTGGTTGTAGGTTCTTGTTTTGCATTACTTTGATTATTTCTTGCCATTCCCTTCTGGCCTCATGTGTTTCTTTTGAGAAGTCCGATGTCATCCTTATGGGGGCTCCTTTGTAGGTGATAGACTTTTTTTCTCTAGCAGCTTTTAAAATTTTTTCTTTATCCATTAGCTTTGGTATTTTAACTATGATTTGTCTTGGTGTAGATTTTTTTGGGTTTCTCCTTAATGGAGTTCTGTGTGCTTCTTGAATGTGTGGAGTGTTTCCCAGCCTTAATTTAGGAAAGTTTTCTGCTATAATTTGATTGAACAAAGTTTCCATTTCCTGTCCTCTCTCCTCTTCTTCAGGCACCCCTATGATGCGAATGTTATTTCTCTTCATGTTGTCACAAAGCTCCCTTAGAGTTTCCTCACATTTTTTAAGTCTCTTTTCCTTTTTCTTCTCTGCTTCTGTGCCTTTGTTTATTGTGTCCTCTAACTCGCTTATTCGATCCTCAGCGTCATCCATCCTGCTTTTAATTCCTTCCATTGTGGTCTTCAGTTCTGATACTGTATTTGTCATTTCTGTCTGATTCTTTTTTATTATTTCAATTTCACTTTTTATACTTGTTATCTCTTTATTTAGGTGTTCATAATGACTATCCATTGTTGCTCTAATTTCTTTGAACATCCTAACTATCATTATTCTAAATTCTGCTTCTGGTAATTTGGTTATATCTGGTTCATTCATGTCCTTCTCTGGGTATTTCTCTTGATTCATTTGGTTTGCATTCCTCTGCCTGCCCATTTTTTCTGTGTATAAGCAAGTTGTGGCCACTGGAGTCCAGTAGGTGTTGCCTTTGTGTTCTTTAGGTGTGGTTTATCTGCAGGCCCCCCACCCCCTCTGCCGGTGCCTAGGGTGGTTGGGTATGAGCGTTGCCAGCGCCGGCCCACTGTGGCTTTTGCTGTGATTTCTGCCTCTCCTCCGTGGGAGGGGCTGTGACTGAAGCCACAAGATTAGCACCAAGGGTAGAGGTGAGCACCTTTCCTCAGCTGCGGACCCAGCCTATTTCCGGAGTTCCGCCCAGAACCAGCAGTCGGAGCCTGCTCGCTACAGTTCTGCGGGTTAGGCGGGGCTTTTGACGTGCTCTCAGCTGTAAGCTTTTGCCCATCAGGAGCTTTAGCCCCGCCCTCGAGGCCACGGTGCTTTGCGCAGGGTCGGAAACCAAGGTTTATTGGGGCGGGCGTGTTTGCTGGCTTCCGCCGAGCTGCGTACTTCCGCTCGTCCGGGACTCTACCCCGCCCCTGCGTTCGGAGCCCGCTCGTGCACGTATGAACGCTATCCGGGGTTTCTCCGGCCGGATGGGGATAGCAGCGTGGGCTCAGCTGCGAGCCTCCGCCTGTCTCGGGGTCCACCCCCGTTCCCGCGCTCGGAGCCCGCTCGCGCACGTATACTGGCCAACCGCGGTTTCTCCGGCCGGGGATGGGGGGGGGACTGGTAGCGTCAGCTCAGCCACAGCCCCTGCCCGTCCCTGGTCCTAGCCCGGTCCCCGCGGTCAGGGCCGGCTTGCGCAGGGCCTGCCCGTTCCTGGCCTCCCGCTTTGTCCCCGTAAGTGGGACCAAAGGCTGGCCCGCAGCTTCCGGACCCCTTTCGCGGTCCCCTCTGACCCTCTGGGCTAGACCGATCTCCCACCGGCTTGGCCTCTGCCCACGCCGACAGAACCGCCTTTCAGCGTCCTGCCGCCCCAAAACCTTAAGCAGCCCTCAGCAGAGTAGGAAGGGACCTAATACTCCACACTGTAGGCCTGGGGGCTCCCTCACTTGTTTCACAGCTCAATACTGTCCAAACACCTCTTTTAGGCTCTAGGACTGGAGGCTGGGGCTTGGTTCCTGGGACCCAGGTCCCTCCCTCTCCGCCAAACTCTCCTCCCGCCCCGTGGGTCTCTCCGGGCTGCCGTTTGCTCCGGGGAGCTGGGCAGCCCTCTTCGCGTTTTCGCTATTCCTACCAGTCTCAATGTGGCTTCTTCTGTGTTCCTTGGTTGAAGAGTCCACTTAGTTTTGTTCAAAGTTGGTTTATCCAGGTGATGGTTCTTAAAATTGAGTTGTAATCCACTTTGGTTCTGGGAGTTGGAAGTTGGTACGTCCGCCTACTCCGTCGCCATCTTGCTCGCCCTCCAAAGTCTGCGAATTTTAATTCATGACTTTGTAATATTTTTTTTCTAGCACAGAATAGTTCTTTTAATTTAATGTCTGAATCTTAATTTTGCTTTGGATAGACAAGATAGCTAAGGGGGGAAATGGTTTCTGAATGAAGGATTTGCTGCTAAAACCTTTCCTCAATAACCCGTTTTAGCACACTGTATTAGGTATAAATCCTGACTCTGTCTTTAGAATATGACAGCTTGGTTACTCTACATACAGATAACAGAATTCTAATCTTGAAAGAAAATGGCTTCAGAAAAAAAGTTAATGTTATCCTTTCATTTTACAACTCTCGGTGATCCCACAATCTTGCTTCTGTTCTTGCAACAATTCACATTTTTTCATATTATTTCTTTTGTTTTCTCTAAACACTAAGATCCACTAAATACCATATGACCATGATTGTTTACTACAGAGCTTTACATATGAAAGCTGTTTGATAGGAGACAATGGTCCAGTAAAAGTAAATAAAGCAGCACACAAACAGCTCCCAGTCTAAATATTTTTCCATATTCCCATATTACAGACACACAATATATGTTTCTTGAATATTTAATACATAAAGCTAATTGGTATCATTATGTGAGTGCCTCCTATTAAAACTCTGTGGTTTTGAGTTAAATTTTAATAATTTTGGTATCACTTCTTTATAAAATTTATAAGATGGTATGTTAATCACATTCAGTATCATTTTATTTCTCTGAAACTTTCTCCTGACTAAATTCTTTAAAAGAAAAAAAAAAGCTATAAATTCACAATAAGATCATAATAAGTGCCATAAAATAGTCAGTTTCCAACTAATTTATGAGTATACGAAAAGCATACAGGGGAGTGGCATCACAAATCATTGAGAAAAAGATGTATTTTTAAAAATGATATTGGCAAGATCAGCTTATTATAAGAAAATATAAATTTTTCTTATACCACATTTAAAAATAAACTTGAGATGGAACATTTACATGTGAAAGAGACAATTATATAGCTAATAGGAGAAAATATAAGAGTATATTTTTGTGGTGTCAGAATAGAAAAAAAATCTTTTTGACTCAATATAGTCCAAAAACTGTTCTCATTTTACAATTTATATAGTGTTCATTTCTCCTAAAGCAGGAGAAAAGCCAGGATCATGGGTTGACTCCCAGTTCTGTTCTTTCCAAGGGATTGTTCTTGATTTATTTATCAATCTCAAGTGACACATTAAGTTATCTTGAAGTCTTAGGATCCTTGGAGATATGGTTAAATCTCATCTGAACACCATTTCACAGTCTGTGATTGCCTGGATCCCTCCTCATGATTTCTGGAAGCTGCTGAGACTTGGGTCCTCAGGCTCTTCTCTGACTGTCTTGTTTGCCAGTCTGAATGGGCTCTTGCCATTTGTCAGTACAGAAGGTACCCAGCCCAATCACTGGTTACATAATAACCACTAACAGGCAACACAGATAAACACTCACACCTACTCACAATGAACATTTCTCAGTTTGGCAACTTCACTCACTATCTTGGGGAGAATGGGTGGAGTTACTTTAAATTCCACACAACTTTGTGTCATCTGAGCACTCCACCCCCTTCTTTCTCCTAGATTGACATGTATATTATTTTATATCTCATTTAGAGCAATTCTATCAACTTCCAGGTCCCTGATGATCTCACCTTCTACTCTTAATCACTTGTCAAGAGGTTGTATTTTTCTTTTTTCTGAATAAATACATTTTATAGAAAAAATTCTGATGGCAAATGCTAATAAGATTTTCAGACTTTATCACAAATATGTGCTCAAAAGAACCAACATTATAACACCAGCAAAAAATATTTAGTGACTCTGGATTAAATTGTCCAGAAAAGAGAGCTGATAAATAGGAATTAAACTGGAATTAGTCTAGAAAGTAGAACTTAGTTAGAGGTACCAGACCTTACCCCATTGAGAGCTCTGTGCTAAGCTAAAATAATTAAGGTTTTGGAACTTAGTGATTAACCTGTAACTACTGATTTCAGTTCAATTTGAAAGTTCGTTTTTGCTCACCACCCTTAAGAAAGGACTCTAAGAAAAACCAAACCAAAGTAAAAAGAAGGGGGTGGGTGAGGAATAAAAAAGAAAAGGAAGAAAGAAGTTGTCTTGAATGACATAATAAAAAAATGACACCGTGCAAGTCTAATACATTCAGAATAAGTCTGTTGTCATTCTGGCTTCTTACTAAGGAAAGCGTAGATAGAGAGGTAGTGTTCAGAAGTTTGCAGTGACATGGAGATGTCTTTGTGGGCCTGCCTGGGAGTACAGGGTACAATGTTTTATGCCCTCTATAGTCATCTAAACCATATACCATGTTGGAAGAGACAACAAAAGATAGCAAAGAGAACAAAAAATGTACCCATTGTGAAAAACTAATTCCCAGGTATATTCAATATTCTATTTTAAAGACATTTAATGAACATATTATGGTGAAATGTTAAACTTAATCAGCTAGTGAATAAGTATCAACTCTTTCAAATTTATTCAATCTAGAAAATTATTTTTTTCTTTTGAATTTTTTTAAATCAGTGAGAATTATGAGTAAAAATAGACAAAGTAATCTCAAATAAGAGGGAGAAAGTATTTTCAGTGCAAGTTATAGAAGAGATTTATTTAAATTGTGAGATTTCAATGAGTTGATATTTAATATGACATCATGATTCCTTATGGTCTCAAGAGATTCCTTTGAAAGAGATTAAGAACATTTTCTAATACCTACTATGATATAGCTATTTGACATCAATTTGAATATCTTTGAACCAAAAGAATTGGCCCTGGCTTGTTGCCTCAGTAGTAGAGTATCAGCCCAGCATGTGGATGTCCCAGGTTTGATTCCCAGTCAGGGCATACAGGAGAAACAACCATCAGCTACTTGACCCCTACTCATTATCTCTCTCTCTTCCCCTCCTGCAGCCATGGCTCAATTGTACCATAACAGTGTATATCAATAAAGTAGAAGACTCAACTCTTCCACAAAAAGAAGTGAAAATATAATAATAATAATAAAAATAAAAATAAACAACTAAAAACCAATAAAAATAATTCTGGAAACCTCTGTGCTATATAACAAAGAGGTAAAATAACCCTGTGGAATGATATGACAATGGCTTAACTTATACAAATCAATAAATGTGATATACCACATTAACAGAATAAAGGATAAAATCATATGATCATCTCAATAGATACAGAAAAAGCATTTGACAAAATTGAACATTCTTTCATGATAAAAACTATCAAGGTAGGTATAGAAAGAATGTACCTAAATGTAAGAAAGTCCATATATAAGAAGTCAATTGGTAATGTACTAAATGGTGAAAAGCTAAAAGATTTTCCTCTAAAATCAAGAACAAGAAAAGCATGCTTCCTTCAGTTAGTCCTATTCAACATAGTACTGAAGTTCTAGACAAGGCTGTTAGACAAGAAAATATGAAAGGCATCCAAATCAGAAAGGAAGAAGTTAAATTGTCTCTGCAACCAGAATCTATGTGTAGAGAAGTCTAAAGACTTTACCAACAAATATTAGAATAAATAAACAAATTCAGTAAATTTGCAGGATGCAAAATTATTATATGAAATTCAGTTGCACTTTTTTTAATATATATATATATATATATTTAGTGAGAGGACAGGGAGGCAGAGACAGACTCCCACATGTGCCCTGACTGGGATCCATCTGGCAAGCCCACTAGAGGGTAATGCTCTGTCCATCTGTGGCCCTTGCTCCCTTGCAAATGAAGCCATTTTTTAGTGCCTGAGGCAGATGCCATGGAGCCATCCTCAGTGCCTAGGGTCAACTCGCTCCAGTCGAGCCATAGCTGTAGGAGGGGAGGAGAAGAGAGAGAAAGGAAGAGAGAGAGAACTGAGGGGGGTGGAGAAGCAAATGGGTCTTTCTTCTGTGTGCCCTGACCAGGAATCCAACCCAGGATATCCACAGGCCTGGGATGATGCTCTACCACTGAATCTACCAGCTAGGGCTCAGTTGCATTTTTATATACTAACAAGAACTATCTGAAAGAGAATTTTAAAAATGAATTTACAATAGTAATAAAAACAATAAAATATTTTGATAAATTTTTCCAAAGAGGTGAAAGACCTGTACACATATACAAGAAGTAGGTAATATCCAAAACATATAAGGAACTCATGTAATTCAATAACAAAAATGCAAATAATCTAGTTTAAAAAATGGACAAAGGGACAGAATAGACTTTTTTTCAAAGAAGACATATAAATAAACAATAGGTACATGAGAAGATAATCAACATCACTAAACATCTGCTAAAAGCATATCAATACCACAATAAAATATACCTTTACACCTACTCAGATGGCTATTATAAAAAGGTAGGAGATTTTAAAAATGTTTGTAAGGTTGTGGGAAAAGGGAACCATTTGTACACTCTTGGTAGGAATGTAAATCAGTATTTTTTTAAAAACAATGGGGAGGTTTACCAAAACTTAAAAAATGGTAGTATGAAATGATCAAACAATCACACTTCAGGGTATATATCCAAAGTAAATGATATCTGCACTTCCATGTTCATTGAAATATTATTCACAATGGCCAAGATATAGAAACAATCTTAAGTATCTGTAAAAAGATAATAAGGATGTAGATATAATGGAATATTATTAAGTTATAAAAAAGGACATTCAAGACAAAACAGATGAAAATGGAGGGTGTTATGTTAACTTAAATGAACCATATAGAGACAAATACTGTATAGTATTATTTTTATGTGGACTCTTAAAAACAAACACAACTTCTCATAGAGAATAGGATGGTGGTTGCAGGCACTAAGCATGGGAAGTGAGGAGATGTAGGTCAAAGAGGACAAATTTTTATTTATAATATTAATGTTTTGAGGATATAATGTATAGCATGGTGACTATAGTTAATCGTACAGTATTGTGCACTTGAAATTAATTTTACTACAAAAAAAGTTAGATGTGTTAATGAACTTGATTGTGCTAATCTTTTTACAACAATATGTACGTTAAAATTATTATGTTCTATACTTTACATAAAATATTATTATCAATTGTCTATGCTAATCCTGGAAAACAACAAATTTTAATGGTAAAACAAAAAAAATTGCTAAATTTCAGTTTCTTTATATTTATTGAAAACTATATATTATTTGTAAAATAATAAAGTTAACCCAAAAATAAATTTTAGCTTGACCTGTGGTGGCGCAGTGGATAAAGCATCAACCTGGAATGCTGAGGTTCCTGGTTCAAAACCCCAGGCTTACCTGGTCAAGACACATATGGGAGTTGATGCTTCCTGCTCCTTCCCTTCTCTCTTTCTCTTTCTGTCTCTCCTCTATCTCTAAATAAATAATAAATAAAATCTAAAACAAGAAAAAATAAACAAAAATAAATTTTATATATTTTTAAATTAATATAGAGTTCACCTTTACAATATCCAGAAACAGTTACTATGAACTTGGAAGACCAAAGTTCTATTGTAGCAACTTTATTTCTAATAATACTTCAATGACTATCTTTAGTTTGTGGTAGAGAAGTATAGGAACAAGTCAATTGAAATAGTTAAAATTTATCTAGTACTTCAAAAGTTTAAGAGGAATAAAAATTATCAAATATATACTAAATCTAAAAGGTGATGTTTTAATTTATCAGACTTTTGAACTAATTCATTTTTATATCTTTTTTAATGAGCTGATTAAAGTTGAGATTCCATTTTAATTAAAGATTTTTCTTTAGGATTTTAGTGGAATTTAATTTTTTATTAATTGAATTTGTTGGGATGACATTATTTCAGAAAACTACACAGATTAAAAGCGTACAACTCAACAAAACACCATCTGTGCACCACACCGTGTGGTCTTCACCCCAAGCAAAGTATCTTTCCATCCCCATTTTCCCCTCCTTACACACCTCCACCTTGTCCCCAATTTATTGTCCTCTGGCCATCACCATACTTTTGCTGTGCTATGTATATATGATTTTTTGGCTAATCTCATCACCTTCTTTCATCCAGTCCCCTCACCCACTTTTCTTCTGATAGCTGTCAGTCTATTCCATGTGTCCATGTCTCTGTTTCTATTTTGTTCATCAGTTTATTTTGTTCATTAGATTCCACATATAGCCTGATCAGGCGGTGGTACAATGGATAGAGCATCAGACTGGGATGTGCAGGACCCAGGTTTGAAACTCCAAAGTTGCCAGCTTAAGTACAGGCTAATCTGGCTTGAACACAGGCGCACCAGTTTGAGCACAGGGTTGCTGGCTTGATTGAGCATAGGATCATAGACATGACCCATGGTCGCTGGCTTGAAGTCCAAGGTCACTGGTTTGAGTCCAAGGTTGCTGGCTTGAGCAAGGGGTCACTTGTTCTGTTGTAGCAACCCCCAACCCCGTCAAGGCATATATGAGAAAGCAATCAATAAACAACTAAGGTGTCATAACAAAGAACTGATGCTTCTCATCTCTTTCCCTTCCTGTCTATCTGTCCCTCTCTCTGTCTCTCTGTCTCTGTCACACAAAAAAAGAGATTTCACATATAAGTGAGATCATATATTATTTGTCTTTTTCTGGCTGGGTCATTTCACTTAGCATAACACTGTCGAATTTCATCCATGCTGTCGCAAAAGGTAAGAGTTCTATTTCTTTTTTTTTTTTTTTTACAGCTGCGCAGTGTTCCATTATGCAAATGCTTACACCTTTTGTATCCACTCATCTACTGATGGACACTTGGACAGTTTCTAGATCTTGACTATTGTAAATAATGGTGCAATAAACATAGATGTATATGTTCTTTCAAATGAGTGTTTCAGGATACTTAGGATAATTCCCAGAAGTGGCATCATTGGGTCAAAAAGCAGTTACATTTTTAATTTTTTGAGGAAACTCCATACTGTGTTCAACAGTGACTGCAGGAGTCTGCATTCTCATCAACAGTGCACAAGGGTTCCTTTTTTCCACTGGCAGTTCATTCGTTAATGAGCGCCATTCTGGCAGGTTTAAGGTAATATCTCATTGCAGTTTTAATTTGCATTTTTCTGATGATTAGTGATGTTAAGCATTTTTTTATATGTCTATTGGCCATCTCTATTTTCTCTTTGGAGAAATGTCTATTCAGGTTCTTTACTCATTTTCTGACTGGATTGTTTGTCTTCCTGGTGTTGAGTTTGATAAATTCTTTATAAATTTAGGATATTAAGACTTTACCAGATGAATCAGCAAATATCATTTCCCATTAAGTGAGTTGTTTTTTATTTTATTTTCTTTTGCTGTGCAAAATCTCTCTGGTGTGATGTAGTCCCATTTGTTTATTTTTTCCTTTGTTGTGCTTGCCCAAGGTGATATATTGATAAAAATATTGCTGTGAGAAAAGTTCAAGATTTTATTGCCTATGTTTTCTGTTAAGATTTTTATGGTTTCATGACTTACATAAAGTATTCTATTCATTTTGAGCTTATTCCTGTGTATGATGTAGGTTGGTGTTCTAGTTTCCTTATTTTTGCCTGTACCCCTCCAATTTTTCTAACATCATTTATTAAAGAGACTGTCTTTAATTGACCTTAAAGGTATCAGTTTATTTCTGGGTTCTCTGTTCTGTTCCATTGATCTATATGCCTGTTGTTATGCCAGTACCAGGCTGTCTTGAGTATAATGGCCTTGCAGTATAGTTTGATATCAGGTATTGTGATACTTCCAACTTTGTTCTTCTTTCTTGAGTTTTAGTATTTGAATGATTAAAAAAAATCAGCCAAAGATTTCAAACTTATGACTTACTCAACAAAGAGAGAACCCATACTTAAGTTTTCTATATTTAAAAGTTTCACATTAAACTAGAAAACGTTTATTACAAAAAATAAAACATAATGAAAATAACTCAAGTTAGGTATAAACAGATTCTGAGAACAGAGAAAGACAAATGTATTTTAAGTAAGTTATAAGGACCTAAAAATGTAATGGATTTTTATTAAAAGATTAATTTCACATCAGAATGAGAGCTTTTACTTCAATATTTTGGGTTTATTTTTATTTTTTTGTTTGTTTTAAAAAGAAGCAAAGATATGTTAAATAACATAAACTGACTATAAAACTTTCAAGGAAGATAGAAGCTTACACTTAGGAGGTTTGTTTTAACAAGCACTTCAGTTTTAGCTTATTTACCAATATGTCTTCTTTTGTAGACTCACCTCAACAAATTGCTTGAAGGCCTGGTAATAAAAGCTAGGCTGGGGGTCTGAAGGGCAGGAACCAGGATTGAAGTGATCGAGAAAGAATGCTGACCTCATAAAATTTCGAACAAGTTTTAAAATGCAAATTAAAAGCAATCAGTTTGTGTTATATTTATACTTTAGTCTCTGACCATGTTCTCATAAATAAATAAAACCTGTTAGAACCAAGTATGTTTTCCAATTTCTGTCTCACTGGCTAAAGGATAACTCCATCGTCCCAGCTAGTAGCCTGTCATTGAGATTCAGGTGTGTAAATAAGTTGAGAAATAACGCAAGTCAGAGAAGCAGCAGGCTTTGCTTCCTTCTACTTGTGAATTTGTTTGCAAAAGATACATTTATAGGAACAAAAGAAATATACATCCAAATATGTATGTACCTGTGTCTGTATGTATAGCTACAGATGCAACATCAGAATTGAGTTGATACAGGTTTCTAACAAGACTGTTTAGCAAAGTTACTGCCCTGAACACCACTTAAGATGCTTTATTTCATGAATTGCAATTTTCTGTGAGGTTGTTGGGGAGAGACAGTTCCTATATTCATGAGCAGGGTGCTCTCTAAAGACAAGGGAGGTAGAAAACAAAGTAGGGTCAATGGTGAAACCAACTGAATAACCCTGGGGCCCCAAGTTAAGTTCCCCTCTGCGATGTGGGAGGAGATTGGCTCTGATCTAAAAACTTTTGGCATTACTCTGTCTACACAGACAGTCAAACCTGAAATCCAGCCAATCATAGCAGTCCCGGCCCTGCATTTCAGAGTTTAGTCTTACACTTTGGCTCTGAGTTTATAATGAAAATATGCTTTTTGGTGTTTGTAGAATGAGGAGAGCCAACTGGCCAGGTGGATTTTTCCAAGCTGTCAATTATCTCGAGAATCTAAGAGAATTTTTCTTTTTTTTTCTTTAAGAGTGACACTTTGCTTGCATGCTATTCAGTTTCTACCTACTCTTTTAATTGTCTGACATTTCTACAATAAGAATTGAAAGTTACAACTTTTAAGAAAATGTTGTTATTGCCAATCAAATCAATTTTCAAATTAAGTGCAATGTTCCCTTTTAAAAATCTCATTAGTGTTACTCTCTTAGAACTAGCTCATAATGCAAAACATCTACTTCCAGGCACACATGGTGCAAAGCAGAATCAGTGATGACTTATGATAATACCTTCCAGTGGTTCACAGCTTTTCTCCTGTGTCATTCCTGAATTTATTCAATGTAATACATATTTATTAAAATTGTAGAATTTACAAGGCTGTCAGCTATGACTGTGTCTTGGTCCTCGAAGAACTTACATACCTTTAGGAAAACAGACTCATAAAGTTGGAGGAAGAAAATAAATACAAACATACACACACAAATAGATAAATTTCTATAGATATGATAGAGGAGATTGGTGAGTTGTGTTTTTTCTTACTGACTGTGGCCATGTGAAGTCACCTTTATCCAGGCATGTGTTATACTTTACTTAATCTACAACCTTCAAATTCATTCCCTGTCAGGTTCATCCAATTTTTGTTGGTCTGTTATTAGCCAGATCTACAGCTGTGTGTTGAATAATTCCTTTCTTCTCCATGAAGAAACACTATTTTCCTGACTAGGCCATGCTGAGTCTGGACCTACATGAATCGTCTAGAAGCAATTAGTGGAAGTAGAAATAATTGATGAGGAAGACAATATCATCTGAGAGGCATGTACCTTGGGTGGATCCTTTGCATATTCTTAGATAATGGGAGTGGGGGTGGAGGGAGGATGTGGGGCTATCAAGATGAAGGGAAGGGGGTTGGCCCTGCTTGCTAATAGGGCTCAAGATTCTTGATTGTGTCCCTCTAAAAGTCTCTGTTCAGGCTCATAATGTCAGGCCTTCTCTATCAAGGTCCAGGATTCAGCATAGAATAATTGCCAGGAGGATGAATTTAGGCTTCTTTTAAATATAACTCTCATATTGTCAAATCTTGAACCTGGTTTTCAACACATTCTGCTCTTTAGTTGAAGGATATATGAGTCTCTTTAAATGCAAAAAAAAACAAAACAACACAAACAAAAGAAAAAAAACTATAGCATCTGGTTTTCACTGTTACCTTATTGAATAGCTGTCTATTATATTTTTTAAAGCCTTTTGGCCACTATGAGTAACTATACAGTTTAATAATCCTATAGTTATCATTAATCTCATTTATTTTCTGTGAATAGCTATTACAGAATCCATTATTATCTTTTCACTTGTACTTCACACTACCACAGGTGATAAAAAGTGATGTGCTGATAACCTCCATTGGCCTACTTGGATTTTGGAAACAATGAATACCAGACTTGGGGATACTGCTTTGCCCATGTATTAAGGGGCTCAGAAGGCTGTCAGTTTTGAATGTACCCAGAGAAAGCTGGTTCTGCAGCAGTTTCAGGCTGCGGTACAAGTACCACTTGATTCCCATAACTTAGCATACATATTCCATGGTGTAGGAAGTGATTTTAGTCAACACATTTATTATGTCCAATCTCTAGCAAACCACAGAGAAAACTACAGAGTATAACTAGTCATTAGAGTAAGGCCACACCATCTTTAGCAAAAACTAGGCACCATTTGAAAAACAACTTCATATAAGCTTTGGGGCTATACTAGAGACTTAGTGACAGAACATATAGGACTAGTGACAATGTGATAAGTGATGCCTATCAAGAGCTGATATTATCAGATCTACCAAATCATATATTAGGTCAAGCACAACATTGATCCTATGATGGAAATAGCACATTTGCTATTGAGCTCAATGAATTCTAGAGTGCATGATTAAATTAGGCAATTAGTAACCATGATCTACCATCACCTGTTTTCCTTTTCCTTTAGCTCACATCTATGACACTGGGGAGGGTTCCCTATAATCAGATTACATACAAGTGTGACAATCTGGTTGTGGTTCATAGATAGTTCAATTCAATATGCTGCTATGAATCAAAATGGACTGCTGTCACACCACAACTTCAATTTAAAATGACCCTGAGAGATGCTGAAGAGGGAAAGAACTGTCAACAGGCAGTTTTGAGAAAAGTTGTGGTGATGAACTTTGTGTTGAAAGAGAAGTGTTGTTAGAGGATAGACATTTTTAGAACAGGTGGTAGAAAGAGAAAAAGATGAGGTTGGTATCAACTGCTGTGTAGGGGAGGATACTTTATTTCATTTAATCTTTCTTTTGCTTTGTTTTAAACAAAATTGTTACTGCCAAAATATATGATATTTGTGCTAGTTCACTATTGATGCGTAACAAGTTACTGCTCAATTAGAGGCTTAAAAATATTTCACAATTTTGTATTTCAGAAGTAAGGGAAGACTGTCAATATGAAGTGTTGGCTATCTTAGACATTTACTGAGAAGCTCCAGGGAACAATGTCCTCTGAGCTTATTGAGGTTGTTGGGGCAGAACTGAGTTCCTTGTAGTTGTAAGACTAATATCCCCATTTTCTTGCTGACTACTGCTGGGGGTTGCTCTTCGCTCTCAGAGGTTAATTATGGGTAAGGTTGTGACCCACAACATTTCCTATGTTGAATTCAAACAGTACCTTAGAATGTTCTGTATATAGAGATGGGTCTTAAAAGAGGTTATTGAGGTAAAATGAGGTCATATGAGTAATTGTGTAAAGATACAGGGAGAAGATCACGACAAGCTAGAGAAAGGCTTCAGAAAACATAAATAAAGTTTGCTGACACCTTGAGCTCAGATTTCCAGCCAGCAGAACTGTGAGAAAATATGTTTCTGTTGTTTAAGCCCCCTAGTTTTGGGGCCTTTGTTACAGCAGCCCTAGTAAAATAAAACAAAGCTGCTGCCGCTCTCTAGTACTTGCACATGGCCTCTTCTATCTGTGATCCAGCAATAGTGTATCAAAATCTTCCCATACTTCGAATATTTCTAAATGTTTCTTCTGCTCCCAGCCAGAGCAAGCTCTCTGCTTTTCACATACTGCAAGAGATAATTACATTTATATTTCTGCCCTTATATAGCAAAGATCTCCCTTCTTCCTGTCTCCAATAGCATGCCCCCACTTTCAGGTACCAAAATCAGACTAATCAGAATTCAATTAGAGAGTTAGAACCTACAGAGTGTATGTGCATGTGTGTGTGTGGGGGGGGGGGGGGGTTAGATTGTGAATGGATGGATGGATGGATGGATAAGATAGATGATAGATGATAGATGATGATAGATGATAGATAGATTAGATAGATATAGATAAACATGGTTGTATAGTTGTAGGAACTAGCTAATAATGTCCGTATAGCAGGTAGTTAGGAGGAGACAGCCTTAAAGCCATGACACAGGTTGAAACTCTCACTCACAAGAAGGGAATACCACAGGCAATATGGAACTCTGGGGCAACAGGCCTAAGGTGTTGCTTATAAGAGAAATTTCTTTCATCTTGGAGAAACGTCAGCTTTCCTTTTAAGGTTTTACAGCTGACCAACTCAATACCACCCAGATAACTCATTTACTTAAAGACCTTCTATCAGAGCCAGATTTATTGGTAGGCACACTGGGTACGTGCCCTGAGCCCCAATTTCTGAAGAATCCCATAAAACCCAAACTTTACACTTTTTTCTAATGTAAGGAGCCCAATATTTTCCTCTGTGCCCAGGGCCTCAACCGACCTTAATCTGCCTCTGCCTTCTATTAGAACTTTTAATTACATCTGCAGATGACCTTCAATGCAATATCCAGATTAGTGCTTGAATAACTAAGAACAAAATAAGTCATTACAATGCCCTTAGTATGCACTTCTCCCACATGGGTAGAAAGTGTCCTACTGTAAGTAGTTGTGGCTTTAAGGCCAACAGTCTTTTCTTATTCTGTGAGCTAGACAATATGGAAAAGTTATAGAATTCTCATCCCCCAGGAAGTGTTCTCAGAACTGAGAGAGGGAACTTGGAGGATAAGTACTTCAGCTTTCTTACCCTCAGGAGCAACAACCCCAGCAGGACTGCAGTCAGGAACACTCACATGCAGTGTCTCCTCACCTCCTTCCCTTGTCTCACCTCCCACTTTCCCACTGGTGCTACCTGAAGTTACTTCCATATAAACACTGGTGCTCAAATTGCTGTATCAAGTTTTGCTTCTGGAGTAACTATTACTATGACAGTTCTTCTTAGTGTTCTTCTCCCACAAACTCCTAACTAAATTAGCATTTTTAGTTGCAAACAATGCACACCAACTCTCGGGCACTTAAAAGGTAAAGGCTATGTGTAGCAAGGCTGTCAGATGGCTCCAGGAATAAAAAAAGCCAAGATAGCTAGGCTCAAAAAATGAGAGAAACAAAGGGAGGTGGGTGGTTGAGAACATAGTCGTGATTCTCCTTTAAAAATTCTCTGCCTAGAAAACCCCAGTCACTGGACACTCAGGATAACGCCTTAGGTTCCCAGTTGCCACCTTCTCAATAGGTTTGTCTGTCTTTGCATCTCTGTGCCCTTTTTTTTTAGTAGGCTCATTTGATTGCAGACACAAGGTCAAATGGTCACACTTTGGCAGCTAGGGGTCAAGAACAGTTCATACTTCCTTCCCAGGAGAGAAAGTTTAACATAATGGGTAGCTAAGGAGGAAGCAATATCCTCTGTATTCACTCGCAGTAGCCATTTGCAGTAGAGAGCCTACCATCTGGCACAGCTCATTTTAGTGAGTGTGGTATAACACTGGATTCTTAGAAAAGGAATTCCAACTTCCATCTATCTGACCTCCATCTTCAGAACATTCTCCCATGAGCTTTGGGTAACGCAAGAGTATGCATGTGGATATGTACACACACATACATACCAACAGCAGAGACTGTTTAGATAAAGATTATTTTACAGAATTTCAATTCTTAATCTTTTTTCTATATGTAAAATAACTTGAAGAAAAGTAAATGTCAGGAAGAATAACTTTCAGCGGTTGTATGGGTTCTATACCAAAATGCAACTGGTTAAAGTTGATAGGATATTTTAGACCTCCCAACATGAACTAAGAGCACTTGAATGTTATGTGCCAAACTATGAAAAAAAAATGACATATGTGAGGGATGGGAGCAGAGCTGAGTGAGAGCTGTTCAGGTCATGGTTAGGTTAGATCAGGGGTGAGGCTGAAGGAAGGGCGAGAAAGAGTGTAAGAGGATCTTTTATAAACAGATTCATGTGCCTGAAACCACCCAAAACAAACCGTTGATGAGAACAGTGACTTATGGTACCTCTCAAGCATATTATTTAAAGAGAAAGAGAGAAAGAGAGAAGGGGGGGGAAGGGAAAGTAGAAGTAGAGAGAGAGAAAAAGGAAATAAGAGAAAACAACATGACGTGCATTTCAGCACAGAGAAGTTCTGAGCAAGCATATTTTATTTAAAGTATGTTCATATATTTTATTCACCAAAAATACACATGCTTTTCAAGTAATCAATATAGTTTTCTGCTTTATTATAAAATCTAATACTTCTCTGCAAATTTTCCACATACCCCATATAGAATGCTTTAAACCAAAGATGTCACAAATTATTAAATCTCCCAGATCATTTAAATTAATTTCTCTTCATAATTTGAAAATGTTTAAAAAAGCCTCTTGCTCTGAATTTACAAAACCAAAATAACAGACTTTATTGCATTGTGCTGATGACTCACTTATGTGGACATAGATTCAAATAAATGTTTTTAAGAAACTTACAGTTTAGAAAAACATGCATAGATGATTGCAACACAGTGCAATAGATGTCCCAGATCCATGACTGGCCAGGATTATGATGAGAGAATCACATAATTTAAGAAATATAAGTGAGTTCAAAGCAAACCACAAGTAAGCAACTGAACCCTAAGATGTGTAATGGGGAGTTGTACAATATATGGCTGAAGAAATAATATGAGACAAGATCAGACACAGCCTCACGTGCAAAATGAACGTGTGTCTGCAGTGGGGAACATTAAAAGACTTCACTGTAGAAACCATATTGTCAAATTTGCATTTTAGATGAAACTGTGGGGAATGTATTTGATGGAGCAGGTTGAGGACAGATAATAGAGGCTACTGCAACAGTTCAAGTGAGAATAAACAATTCTTGTACCAAGAAAGAGGTAGAAAGAATGAAGCAGAAGATACACATCTAGAGATATTTCAGTGTTAAAGAAATATAGTCAGGCATTGGCTTTGGTGCAAGTGAGGGCAAGAATGTTCAAGTTAAGATAATTCCTAGTTCTCTGTGCTTAGGTGATATACCAATGTTGTTCCAATGGAACCAATGGGATCAATTTTGCGGGAAAAAAGGAAACCATCTCTGAGCCTGTAAGCCCGGGTTGCTGGATATGCCTGCGTATTTGCAGGCAGTTGGAAAATTTAGGAAAATTATGGACTAGAGATAAAGGCTGGGAGTCATCACTGTGTTTAGCAGAATAAGGTCCCCTGCCCTTAAATCTCCAGAACTTCTAACTATATTACTTTATGGCAAAAAAGACCTTGCAGATATAATTAATTAATAGATTTTGAGATGAGGAGATTATCGAGGTATTAAAATATAATCACTAAGATCCTCAGGGAAAGCTAGAATCAGGACAGTCCAAGAAAGAGATGTGAAGAAGCAAGCAGAGGCCATCAGAAGAGAGGTTTGAAGGTGCCACACTGCTGACCTTGAACATAGAGAAGAAGCCATCAGCAGGAAGGCTCTAGAGGAGGCATGGGAACTTTCCTAGAGCCCCTGCTGGGACACAGACTCACCAGCATTTTGGTTTTAGGACAACTAACCACCAGAACTGTGAGGTAATAAATGTGCGTTGTTTTAAGCCACTGAGCTTGTGGCAATTTCTCACATCAGCCATAGGAAACAAACACAAACCCCATCCAAGCATGGTTTGAGGGAGAAAGTAAATACTGAGAAATGGTGATAAAATAGAGCATGAGAGAAAACCAGCTTTTAAGAAGAAAAGTAGAGGAAAAATGGCAATATGTAGTTACAGCCGACTCACAAACTAAAACACATACACACATTTCAAATTTAGATCTACTATGTAAGGGAAGACTAGAAAGAAATGAGAACAGAGTAGATTTAGTTCTTTTCCAAGCGATTCTCTTTTTCATTCATTTGGTGGAGAAAAATATAAATATATTTTCATAATTGAGGAAGTTAGTTGATCACACACTCTTTTTAAAAAAATAATAAAAACAAGACCAAATTAAAATACCCATGAAATAAATTTAGCCATTATTCCTGGGTACAGCGTGCTGGACACAGTTTCTAGGGATCACAAACTATGGTTATGAAGTTCCTCAATTGGAAAAGTACAAGAGTTGGTTATTCTGAAGAAAAATGAATGACTTCTCTCTAGGGTACTCTGTCCCTGCCCAAGAGTCTATATTTAGATAAATACTCACTGTTAAGTAAAAGTCAAAAAACTCTGGCTGTGGCTGCAATGTTAGGAACCACTGGCCCTAAGAAGTGAACGTGTGAAAGTCGAATGTCATGTAAAAGGAAACTGAAGGCACCAAGCATTTCTCAACCCTTTTTTCTCCCATCAAATCCAAATATGTTACCATCTTCTGCCAGCAGAGGAATCAAACAAGTAGTGTGGACATTGGGAGAGAACAATCTGAAGAAGCCAAGAAAAACATGAGCTAACCTTGTAGGTCTCCCTGTCATTTGCAGAATTACCTTTCAAAGGGAGAAACTGCCAGGGAGGTGAGAGACAGGGCTGGTGGTTTTAGCAACAGCCTCAAAGTGAGCACATTGGATCTTTTCCCTAAAGATTGACACTTACTCATTGATGAAATTTACTGGCACAAAGAAGAAATTTAATTAAACTTCTCTTTTTCTTAAGAGGATTGGAGCATTAATACTTTATAGCACAGGCTTGTAATAGGTTCAAGGAAATTACTGGATGGGAGCTATTTAGGTGGAGTGGTAGACAAGGTCCTTCAAAGTCTGGCCCCTGCTGGCTTTTCATCTGCCTCTCCTATTTCTTCATTCTAGTCATACCGTGTAACTTGAATCACAGTGCTTCCATATTTCAGGACTTCACACATTTCACTGGGGAACAATTTTATTTTCATTTTCTGTTGCATGAGGTTTTAGAACTTTTTCTATATATGCATGCATTACTGATCTAAATCTGAAATCCGTTTTTTGGTGCATGCTCTAGTTTTTATGCAATTTTAATTTCTTTTTGTTACAGTTAATGGCATGCATTGGTTTATAAATTGGAGTTAAACGGCAACGACTCTTGGATTGAATATAACCACAATGTAATGAATGTTTTTTAGAAACATCACTTTTATATAATTGTAGTTGTTTTAAAATGTAAAAAATTATTATCTTATAAAAACACCCTCTTATTTTGTTTTAAGATTGAATCATGCCTTCTTCGAGAAGGCATAAATGTAAGAATAGTCCTGATAGCTTCTGTTATATATGTGGCTGTTACACACTTCAACGTCAAAGGCGCGATATTTTATCACCTGTGACACGTGCATATATTGCCTATTTTCAAGTTCCCTTTGGCAATCAAGACAAGAATCGGGCTCCTCATATTGTGTGTCATAATTGTGAAGAAATGCTTTGTGATTAGACAAAAGAAAAACGAAAAAGAATGCCTTTCGGTATTCCCATGTTGGCATGAACCTAAGGACCACAGCAGTGACTGTTATTTCTGTCTGATCCATACAAAGGTCTTCGGCAAGAAAAAACAGCATATGATTACATATTCTAATATTCCTTCAGCAATATGGCCTATACCACACTCTGAGACACTCCCGGTTCCAGTGTTCAATGGTTTTATTTCTTCCAAGGACGAAGAAAGTGAATATGGTGATCTAGTGTACTTTAAAAAAGATGCATGAGGAAATGGTTGTAGAATCTGAAGGGTCTTCTTCTGATGCCAAGGAGTCATTATCCTCCGCAGCAGTTTAGCCAACCCAAATCGAATGACTTAGTAAGAGATTTGGGTCTATCAAAGAAAGCAGCTGAGTGATTCACCTCCAGGCTTCAAGAAAAGAATGGACTTCACTGGTCAGCTAAAATATCCCATTTCAGGAAGCGTAAACAAATTTAGTGGACTTTTTTTCCAAAGACAAACACTTTGTTTACTGTCACGATATCAGTAGTCTTCTCAGCCAGCTAGGGGTTACCACTTACAGTCCAACAGAATGGCGGCTATTTCTTGACAGCTCTAAACGGAGTCTGAAATGGGTTCTCCTACACAACAGTAATGTTTATGCAGTTGTTTCAATTGGTTATTCAACTCATCTGTGAGAAGATGATAATGACATAAAAATTGTCCTGGACTCTCTGAAGTATGAGGAGCATAACTGGATCATTTGTGTGGATCTTAAAATGGTTAATTTCCTACTAGGACAGGGGTTGGGAACCTTTCTGGCTGAGAGAGCCATGAACGCATATATTTTAAAATGTAATTCCGTGAGAACCATACAATATGTTTAACACTAAATACAAGTAAATGTGTGCATTTTATGTAAGACCAACACTTTTAAAGTACAGTAAGTCTCTGAATTCTTTTTAATAATGTTGTTATGCTATTGCCAACCAATAATGAATAAAGTACTTCTTACCATTAATGCGACTTCTGGTGCTGCATTGTTTTGCTGATGGTTTTGTAGTCTGGTTGATACATGGTGAGGTTAAGCTTCATGCAGGCGTTGAGACTTTCATCCATTAAATGTGATTGTAGGTTGATCTTAACGTTCTTTAGATGTGAGAAAGACTAATCACATGCATATATAGAGCCAAACATTGTCAGTACAGCAATACTCACACGCTGCAGTGTGTGGTATGTGACAAGAAGTGCGTTACAGGTTTTGACAATCAGCTGGTCGGTGGGTTGAAGTTTTTTTTATTTCTCCCCACTTGTGTTTGCTGACCAACTCTGCTTGCTGTCATGCAATTCTTTCCAAATCTTTATTCAGTGACTTGAACTTATTCACCCATGTGTCTGAGGCCTTCAGGTCAGCAGCTTGTAGCTCAAAATCTTTGACGAAGACACTGGGGATGTAACTCAGGTTGGCGCTGTCCACTGTACAACACTTGTGTGGATGGGTGGTGAACTTAAAAAGACGAGTGTGCTCACGAAATTCTCCAAAGCATGCTTTGAATGACTGCAGGAGATTATATGGAAAGCCGGCTAGCTGCTGGAGATCAAGATGTTCAGCAGGGTCACTTGCTGTGCATTCATCTTTAAACTCTCCTACTTTTTCAAAGTGTAGTAAATGACCTGTTTCAATGTCGGCAATGAAGAGTTCTAGCTTGTTTTCAAATGCAAACACTGCTTGTTGAAGGGATAAGACTGTATTTCCAATGCCTTGCATTTTCACATTGAGCTGGTTCAGATGTTCAGTCATGTCCACGAGATAGTAAAACTTCAGGAGCCACTCAGTGTTAGCTAACTCAGAATGCTCAATGTTTTTCACTTCAAAAAAAGTCTGGATTTAGCTCAGAAAAGCCACAAAATGGCTGAGCACCTTCCCTTTTGACAACCAACGTACATTGCTGTGCAGAAGCAGACTAGGATGCTTATTCACAACTTCATCCATCAGTGTTTTAAACTGGCGATCATTTAAAGCTCGGGCAACAATAAAGTTAACCACCCAAATGACCAGCAACATCACCTCACCAAGCTGCTCGCCACACATCTGAGCACAAAGCGCCTCCTGATAAAGGATGCAGTGAAAACTTAGGGTGGGTCTCTTTTCATGTTCACGAAGAAGCGCTACAAATCCTGTTTTTCCCCACCATGCACGGAGCACCATCAGTACACACCGAAATAAGTTTATCAATCAGTAGATTTTTTTCTTTAGAGAACTCAGTGAAAGACTTGAATAAATCCTCCCCTCTTGCTGTTTCTTTCATAGGCAAAACAGCAAGACTTTCTTCACATAGTGTGTCACCGACAGCATACCTTACAATCACACTGAACTGGGATAAATGGATTACGTCTGATGACTCATGCAAAGCAAGAGAAAATAATGGTGCTGTATTTATGTCCTTCACTTATGTTGCCTCAATTTGATTTGCCATCATGATGGTACGACCATGAACAGTTCTTGCCGACAGAGGCATGTTTTTTATTCATTTGATTATCTTGTCTTTATCTGAAAAGTCATCAAAAAGATCATTGGCAACATCAAGCATGAATGTTTTGGCATACTCCCCATCTGTGAATGGCTTTCCATTTCTCACCATTGCTAAAGCACCAGCAAAGCTAGCCAAATTCCTGTCTCCTTGTTGGATCCAAACATGGAGTTGCTGCTGACTAGCTTGCACTCTTCACAGTAGTTCTTGTCATGCTTTCTTTCTGCTGTCCCCAACTGGACATTTAATGTAAATGTAGTATGGCGTGTGTTGAAGTGCCGCTTTATATTTGACCATTTCATTGATGCAATTTTATCAATGCATATTAGAGACACTGTAGAACCTGCTCTCTCCACAAAGGTGAATTCCTCTGTCCATTCCTGCTGAAAAGTACAATACTTCTTACCTTACTTTCTTTTAGCCATCTTCTTTGTCAAAAGGGTTTCTGCAATTAGCTAGCTGACAACTTGATTAAAAGGAAGGAAGTTTACTTCCTGACCTCACAACGACCCATATACATTATGCATTATCCAATAAAAATTTGGTGTTGTCCTGGAGGACAGCTGTGATTGGCTTCAGCCACCTGCAACCATGAACATGAACGATAGGAAATGAATGGATTGTAATACATGAGAATGTTTTATATTTTTAATGTTATTATTTTTTTTATTAAAGATTTGTCTGCGAGCCAGATGCAGCCATCAAAAGAGCCACATCTGGCTTGCGAGCCATAGGTTCCCAACCCTGGTGATAGGACAACAGATAGGTTTAACGAAGTATCCTTGCTTGCTGTGTTTGTGGGACAGCTGAGCTCAGGAGAAACACTGGACAGAGAAGGAGTGGCTGAAACATGAAGCTCTGGAAGTAGGGATGCAAAATATTGTGAATGAACCTGTAGTTAATTAAGACAGGCTCCTTTTTTCCCCACTTCACATCAAACTTGGCTTAATGAAGCAGTTTGTTCAGGTTTTGAATAGAGAAAGTGAATGCTTTCAACATATTATTTCTGCTTTTCTTGCCTTGTCTTTCGAGAAGATAAAAGCATGTGTATTCAATGCATTTTCAAACCCTCAAATGTGATGAAGAATTTGTCAGGAAGATGAATAAGGAAGAGAAAGAAGCATGGCAGTCTTTTGTGGCAGTTACAAAGAACTTCCTTGGCAACAAAATAGCAGAAAACTATGAACTTCTGGTTCAAAGGGTGCTATTGGCTTTCCGCATCATTGGATGTTACATGAGCATTAAGATCCACTTCCTGAATAGTCACCTGATAAGTTTCCTGAAAATCTTGGAGCTGTTAGTGATGAGCAGACTACTGCTGGAGCATCAAATGAGACTGTCCTCAACAAGGACACAAACGCAAAAGCTACAAACACTAATATTTGCCTGAATAGAATTTAAATAAGTTTTGTACAAATTTTATGATTTAAGTAAGTGTTTTAATATGTTCTATTTTGAAATTGTAGACAAATTCTGATGCAATCATATCTTTTAGTGTATTAGTTTATTTACTGCATTATATAAATTATCATATTTTCACAAAGATGATGCCCAAGAATACATTATACTCCGTTATATTAAACTAAATGTTGAAAATTTTACAATAAGATGAGAACCTAAAATCTTTCTTTTTTCTTTTTTTTAAATTTCTTTTTATTGTATTCATTTTAGAGAGGACACAGAGCGAGAGAGAGAAAGAGAGAATGGGGGGAGGAGCTGGAAGCATCATCTCCCGTATGTGCCTTGACCAGACCAGTGCAGGGTTTTGAACTGGCAACCTCAGTGTTCCCAGGTCGATGCTTTCTCCACTGCGCCACCACAGGTCAGGCGAGAACCTAAAATTTTGAATTGCAAACGAACTGTAGCTTATAGAGAAAAACTAATGTCAGATTTGATATCAGCACACTTGAATTAGGTAAGAACAAGTGTTTTTGTGGATGCAACAAAAATTTGGTTCCCCAGTGTTTTCTGTCCTGGTTGAAGAGTCTCTGCCTCAGTGAGATATCACTGATTTTCTCCAGGACAACTAACCACTTTTTTCACTGATCTAGACTGTGTTGCTCAGAATAGTATCCACTAGGCATGTGCTAGTACAGAGCCCTTGAACTGTGGCTAGTCCAAATACGAGCCAGATTTCAAAGATATAATAGAGAAAAAGGGTGTGAACTACCTCATGCATCAATTTTTATACTGATTACATATAGAAATAAAATATTTTTGCATCTATTAGGTTAAATAAAATACAGAATTAAAATAAATATCACCTGTTCATTCTTACCTTTTTAATGTGATCAATAGAAAATTTTAAATTACATATGTGTCTTATGTTTGTGGCTCCTTTTACATTTTTATTAAATTAAAGTACTCTAGAACTTGGCCATCTTGATCACTGAATTCAATACATTCTATGGCAATATTTTTTAATTTTATTTTTAACTTTATTTTTAATGATAATAAACATATAGTATTATGTTTCAAATGTACAACATAGTTATCCAACATTTATATAGCTTACACAGACTCACCAAAGTAATCAGCACAATAAGTCTTGTAATCATCTGTCATATATCAATAAAGATATTTAAGCTTTTCAAAAAAATAAAAGAAACGGTGGTTATAAAATTTGAATCAACATCTTAGTTACCTTCATGGGCAGGCACCAATGTTATTTACAGTGTTTTTGAACAATTTGCCTAATACATATAAGTCTGTCTATGAGAAAATTATAAAATAGAAGCATTTTAAAACAATTTTATAATCTGTTACAATATTAAAACATTCATAAAATAATGATAATTTTAAAGAGCACAATATGCATCCACCCTCTTCTATAATAGGAGATCCTTTTGAAAGTCACTTTGGTTACAGACAACAAACTAGAAAATATCAAAAAGAGAGTAATCAGGATAATGTACAGGCTTAACTACTTATGTTAAATGGTACAGTAAAGATACCAAAAATTTTGCTTGAAAGAGTTAAGACTTAAGGAGAAGGTAACTTTTTACAAATATTTATTTGAACCACTGACAAATAGAAAAATAGTAAGATTTCTCCAGTGACTTTTCTAAGACTAGGAATAGAAAAAACGTCTGAAAACTATAGGGAGAGCACCATTAGATATCTACAGCTGGGCCTGTCACATAGTAGATCCTTGATAAATATTATTGGGATGAATCAATAAGTTAGGATAAAAGGAGTTTCTAATTAACCTTTTAGTACTTTCCAAATGAAAGTGTCAGGTACACAAATTATTCACCAGGATTTACTTAGGTACTTATATAAATAATAAACCTCTTTCAAGTCACTCAAATGTCATTGAGTAAATTATTATTCAGGACACTAAGTTGTATACTAATAACTAAAAATGCACATGTTTTATAATAACTATTGATTCAAATACTATCCATAGAAAAGAAACTATTTGGTTGCTTTTAATTTTTTAGTCATTAACATCAAGTGCTTCAAATATTAAAGCTATTTCTTTTTTAAGGAAATGAAACAGATGAGAATTTTGGTGATCCAGTCATTTCAGTGATCCTCACAGGCAGGATGAATCTGCTATTTAGTAACTGACTCTGCTTTAGTATAATGTGACTTCACTTTTGGTAACTTGCACATTAAGAAAATCTAGTTTAAAGGAAATAATGATTTGGGGAAAGATGTGGTTTTCATGGTTTGGTAATGAACCAGATCAGAATTTGTATCCCCATTTAAATACCATCATTTTAAAAATTTAGAAAAGGCTTCTTTCTACTTTGTTTTCCACTCCATTTCTGCTTTTTGTTGGACCATTCTCCTTCACCCTCTTGTTATTCTTCTTACTACTTGTTCCTTTCAAAAAGCCTAGCTGAAAAATAAAAAGTAAAATAAAAGGCCTCGTTAACACTCACTAACAAGTGTGGTCCAAAGCTCCAAAGTCAACAAGCAGCAGAAGAAAGGGGATGAAAGAACAAAGTTGAGTTTTCCTGCCAGGTTTCTATGAATTTCAACAGCAGCTGGGGCTCTTACCAGTTTTTGTAGAAATGCTACAAGGCCACCACACTTTCAGTCTCTATATAAGCATAACCAGAATGGCAAGAACTGTTCAAACATTTAAAAGCTGACTTTTCTGAGAACTAGTTCTCTGCAGGATTAAAAAAAATGTATTTACATTCTCTGTAAAGACCAACGCTCTCCTTTCACACTGAGTATTATGTCTCCCTCCAAAATGTGGCCACCCTCAAATCATGGTAGAGGAGGGGACATTTCAGTTCTCAGCTTTAATAAAAAGCTATAATATGGAAGTCATTAACAAAGACATTGGCATCTCTAGATGGTATCAAATTGACTAGGATAGGGTCTTTGTGTGTGGTATTGCAATTGATCTTGCTAATCTCACTAAAAGGGTTCGATTTTTAATCTCATTCATGAGGGTGATACCTAATCCCTTTACTATTTGCCTTACTTATAAGAAACAGCTTTGCCTTACCAGGTGGTGGCGCAGTATATAGAGCAGGGGTCCCCAAACTACAGCCCTCTGGCCGCATGCGGCCCCCTGAGGCTATTTATCCGGCCCCACCGCACTTCCAGAAAGGGCATCTCTTTCATTGGTGGTCAGTGAGAGGAGCACAGGATGCATCCGCACCCATACTTCCCATTGAAATACTGGTCAGTTTGTTGATTTAAATTTACTTGTTTTTTATTTTAAGTATTGTATTTGTTCCCGTTTTGTATTTTACTTTAAAATAAGATATGTGCAGTGTGCATAGGGATTTGTTCATAGTTGTTGTTTTTTTTATAGTCCGGCCCTCCAACGGTCTGAGGGACAGTGAACTGGCCCCCTGTGTAAAAAGTTTGGGGACCCCTGGTATAGAGCATAGTCCTGGGACATGGAGGACCCAGATTGGAAACGCGAGGTAGTCGACTTGAGCACAGGCCCATCTGGCTTGAGCGTGGGCTCACCAGTTTGAGTGCAGGATTACTGGCTTGAGCCCAAAGTCGCTGGCTTGACCAAGAGGACACTCACTCTGCTGTAGCCCCAGGTCAATGCACTTATGAGACCACAGTCAATGAACAACTAAGGTGCCACAACAAAAAATTGATGCTTCTCATTTCTCTCTCTCCCTGTCTCTCTGTCCCTCTCTCTCACTTGCAAAATTAAGAAAAAGAAAAAGCCTTAATATTGATGTATATATCACAGACCCATATTTAACAAAGTAGCTGTGAGCTAAATTATTTATTGTTATATTTTTATATATTTTCATTGATCAATATTTTTTAACAGGGACAGAGAGAGAGAGAGAGTCAGAGAGAGGGATAGATAGGGACAGACAGACAGGAACGGAGAGAGATAAGAAGCATCAATCATTAGTTTTTCGTTGCCATTGTGACCCCATAGTTGTTCATTGATTGCTTTCTCACACGTGCCTTGACTGCGGGCCTTCAGCAGACCGAGCCACCCCTTGCTGGAGCCAGCGACCTTGGGTCCAAGCTGGCAAGCTCTTTGCTCAAACCAGATTGGCCCGCGCTCAAGCTGGCGAGCTCGGTGTCTTGAACCTGGGTTTTTCGCATCCCAGTCCGATGGTCTATCCACTGCACCACCGCCTGGTCAGGTGATCAAATTTTTATATAAAAAGTTACCCTAAGTGTAAAAAAGCACTTAGGTATTTCAAAACATCTTTCATGAACTTAATTTTTAAAATCAGAAAACAAATTATTGGATGACCTAATAAATCAGACAAAAACAGTTCAATCTTGTATATTACAAAAAGACTGCTATATTTTTAGTTATTTCTTACTCAATAATATTTTATAATTTTAGATAGATACTTTTAACATTAATAATATTGCCGTGTTTTTAAATTTGGTTTAGCAGCTACTACTGGAGGAAAAGCAATTACTGTCATTTTCCTGAAAGATTGCAAATTGAGAAAATGAATCTTTGAAATTATGGTTCATTTATCTAATTTCTTAGTTGTCATTTCCCAAGCATATACATTTTAATGATTCTCAGTCCTTGTTACAGTAATATAATGTTACAGTAATTACAGAAAAATATGTAAGATATATAGAAATAATTTAGGATATAATATTAAAAGCCATTAAGGCAAGTGACTAAGAATATGCCCTCTGGGTGGGAACCACTCTAGTGTGTTCAGATGTGATAGGCAAGAATATGCCTTTTGCCCAGGGCCCAGCTAAGTGTGTGCATGAAATTATAAACAGCTAGTGCTCAACTTACAACCACGATTGGTTCCAATAGACCGACCGGTCGTAAGTTGAGTAGGCTATATGTACAGTACTGTGAAATGATGTTATAAAAATCTTTAAGTCATGTTTTATCGTAATTTTCTTTCATTATTGTTAGATATCATAATTTTCTTTGTTCATTTTATGCCATTTGTATCATCTCTACACCATTTTGTTCCTTATTTTTACATTTGTCAGGTTTAAGTAAAACACTGCATTACCAGTACAACTGGTTTAATATTTGCAAAACATACAAAATTACAAAATACAGGTGCATACAAAAACTGCTCAAGACGTGGAGCAATCGTGGCTAGTGATTGTGGTCCTAAAGTTGAATGGTCGTAAATTGCATAGGTCGTAAGTTGATCAATACCTGTATAGAGAAGAAAGAGCTCCCTGAAAGAAACTCCCTAAAAGTGGCTTGATGTGATAATTCTTTAAATTTGCATAAAAAGAGCTCCCTGCTAGAAACTCCCCAAAAAATGGTTTGATGTGATAGAAGGTGTATGCCAGAAAAGAGTACTAAAGTAGAAGGGGCCCCAGTTGCAGTTAGTCATCCAGACTCCACTGTTGAACATGGACTGTCTCCATGCTGCTCTGACCAAGGACAGCCAAGAGGAGGATTCCGATTGGGCCCCCCTAAACTGTACCCAGGCACGCCACAGGATTTGTGAGTAATAAATTCCCCGTGTGATTCTTGCAACTACTTTGTGTGTCGGTCGTGTCTTTCCTCCAGTGGCAATTGGTCTCAGTACCAATAAGTAGAATCCTCATAGCTGCCTCAAGAGTAGTCTCAAGAGACTGCCAGTCCTGATGTTAAGCATGAGTGTTCCACTGCATGGGAAAGTTAAATTGGGGATACCTGATTAACATAGAGCTTGGGCTCTACTGGAATAGTGCTAGTCACACATCTTCCCTGCTTTGTGTTTTAAGTCTGTTGTATCTCAGTGAACTGTGAAAAATGAAAATAGACAATGAAGTGCACTAACAGTGGCAAAGTCTAACATTTTAGAAGAGAAGGAATGAGAAGAGGAAAACTAGGAGTCCATATATTAGAAACATGCATTCAAAAACTTCATAGTTTTATTAAAATATAAAACTTATACCCTTATGCAGATTGTTTTTGTTTCACAAAATACTTTTAGCAATTGCTAATATTTTCTTGAGATTTCACTACAAATACAATAGTAATTTTTAGAATTATTTTTCCACTTGCTGAAGTCTCTGTCATCACCAGCAATTTCAAAGATTCACACTTACTTTTCGGATACTTAAACTCCCTGGATAGGACCTGACTGCAGTTGATAGGATAATAACTGCTGTATTTATCCTTTTTTTGACTTTGAGAGGGACTACAGATAGAATAATTTTGGCAGAGGAACAGAGCAAGAACAGCTACTTGAGTTAAAAATGGCCTGTTACACAACCTGGTCTCACGTCTGTTTCAGTGGTGCTTGAAGAGCCCTTGAAACAACTTCAGAATAGAAGCACATCTTTAGCCAACAACAAATGGAGAAAATGGGACAGCAGGTCAACCTTAACATTGTATAAAAGGGAAGGGAAAAAGTATATAAAGCAGAAACCAGTCACTGGGTGTCTCAGATAACAAGTAGAGATAATTCTATTTTGAAGTAAGATATAGTCTGTTTGGTGCTGATGTTTTTTATTTTTAATTTTTAAATTTAAATAAAGAAATTCTTAAAGGTTCTTGTTTATCTTTGTACTCAAGTAAAACATACCACAGAAAAAGTACACAGAAAGTATACATAACCTAAATGTAAGGCTCAATAGAATTTTACAAACTAACCATATTCACATACCAGCACAAGATCAAGAAATGGAATCTGTGTAGGCAGAGGCAGATTAAGGTCAGTTGAGACCCTGGGTGCAAAAGAAAATATTGGGCACCTATCATTAGAAAAAAGTGTCAAGTTGGGTTTGTGCAGGGCCCAGGCCGTGCGCCCGGTGTGCCCGCTATTAGATCTGACTCTGTGTGTATGTCCTGAGTAAGCCTATGGAATTTCAGTAGATTCATTGCTTCTCTGAGGTAATCCCCACCCCAACTTCTAACACAGCAGACAGAACTCTTTCTCATACCAGAGAGTTTTCCCACTTTCTTTGGGTTCTCTTCATTGTGAATGCCAATGCTGAAGCTGAGTCCATCAGCATAAATGGAGGATTCATTCCTCAGGTTTTTGTCATGTATGTTATTTATTTCAGAAAAAGATGTGAGGCAGCTTTTTTTGTTTCTTACAAATGAGGTTCAGCGAATTTGAGATTTCTTCAACTTTGCATAGACTATAGATGGCAGCACTGGAGTCTGAACTCAGAAAACTGCTAATCCAGTGTTTTCTTAAATGTTTGGGCAGGGCAATCTTTTCTTCCTAGAACACTGGTAAATATCTTGCAGGACCAATTTCCTGCAGACAACAGTTTGGAAAGCATTACTCTAATTGCAAATCTAATCAGCTATCCATTACACCACAGATGTCCTAATCGAGGTATGATTAACCTGTATTTAAAACAGTACAGAAATTCAGGCTACTAAAATTAAATTAGTCTAAACATTCCATTCTGTTACTCTAGGTGAAGAACACAGTTAAAAAGAATTATCTCACAGATGTCCAGTTTTAAACATCTTTAGCTAGTTTTATTCCAAACATACTAACTTTCATAATATGATTCAGAAGTCACTAGTTCTTATATGTCTAATTCATAAAGACTTAAAGACTTTTTTAAAAAAATGTCCTTTTCTTCAAAATTATATGTTATCTTAACCATTAGGATCAGATTCTTGGCAGGAAATCGCAATTAATATGCATCTCTGCAAATGTATACAAGATGAAAAGGATAGTTATATACTGTTGCCCCAGTAGAGCCCTAGTTCTACATTGATCAGGCGTCCCTGATTCGACTTCCCCGTGCAGTGGGACACTCCTGCTTATCAGCAGAGCTGGCAGCCTCCTTGAGACTACTCTAGAGGCAGCTATGAGGATTCTACTTATCAGTGCTGACACTAACTGCCACCAGAGGAAAGACATGACCGACACACAAGTAAATTACAAGAATCACACAGGCATTTTATTCCGCACAAATCCTTTTGGTGTGTTTGGTTGGGTACAGCTGAAGGGGGCCCCAGTGGCATACTCCTTTTGGCTGTCTTTGGTCAGAGGAGTATGAAGAAAGTCAATGTTCACTTTGAAGTCTGGGTGACTACCTCAGCAATGGGGCCCTTAGCTTTAGTACCTTTACAATGACCAACACCTTCTAATAGGTCTCAAAGGACCTTTTTGGGAGTTCCTCGCTAGGAATCCTTTTTATTTTAATCTACTGAACTGTTACATCAAGCCACTTTTAAGATGTTCCTAGGGAAGCTTCTTGTTTATGTTAATTTACAGAGTTATGACATCAAGCCACTTCTTTTCTATGTATAATAACTTCACGCATACACTAACTGGGCCCTGCTTGAAAGTCAGAGTTCGTTTATCATATTTGTACACACTACATTAATTTCTATCCAGACAGCATAATTTTATTTAATTTCCTTAATTGATCTTAATATTATATCTTAATAACTTTTATATATCTTCCACATTTTTTTATATTCCTGTATTTAATTACTATAACCTTATATTACTGCAACAACTGTAATCTTTGAATTATAGAGAACAAGATCACAGGGGGGACATACAAGAGAAATGTGAGCACAAATGCCTGCCTTATATGCATATTTTCATAACAATGACCTCTAACCCTTGTTTAGAGTTAACAAAATGCCATGTGGCCTTTTAAGTGCTTTCCATTGAGTAATTTATTTACTTTCTCCAAGAAGTGAGGTGGCTTCTATTGTCAGTGCTCTTTGAGAGATGAAGATGCTAAGTAACTTGATCTAGGCTGTACTACTAGCAAGTAGTAGAGTGTGCTTGAAAAGGGATCATCTGAAGCCAGACTCTTCCTACATCAATCCAGAACCATACAGGACCTTCAGAAAGTTTGTTAACATTAATCTCTCCCTTTTCAAAATTTAAATAGATTCTCTCTTTCTCTCCCCTCTTCCCTCTCTTTCTCCTTCTACTTCCCACTTATTCAATTGTAAATAATCCTTTTTTAATAAAAGATTAATGAATTTATTTGGGAGTATTTAGCCCTAGTATTACCTTTGTTTTAATCTGTCATGAATGGCCAGAACCAGGAAACACTCCCTCTTAATCCTCTCAGTGTTTAAAGGGGTGTTTTTGCACAGTGAATTCATAGATGCACCACAGCTGGCAAATACAAACAAAAGGGCCCATGTAAGGTTTTTTCATTTTCATAAACATTTGCTGTGCTGCATGCATGAGATCAATAATAATCAAAGTCAATTACAATGATAATTAGCCAGTAGCCCTCAAAAGTTAACTTAATATTTACTTTTCCCCATACTGTGCACCCTGAAGGTAAATATCTCATACATAGTCAAAAGATTAATTTTTGCATTGGGGATATCCATAACTATATATTCAAGATCTAGAAACAGAAAAAGGTAAAATTTGTATACATAAGCCTGATGTGTCAATATGCCTATTGTATATCTTTGTTCCATGAATACCCCAGTATAAGACCTGCAGACATATACTCCCTTCCTGTGAACAGTGAGGTGCCTTAATTTTGGAAAGCAGCCTTGGCATACTATTCCAAGTGAAGGCATGAGCCTACCCAGCACTTTACCACAGTTTCCTAAGGGGCACATAGCTTCAGATTATGATGTAAGAGCAACTGATACTCACGCTCCTTACTTTGGGGCTTGCCCATTTCAAGGGAGCATTGTATCAAATAGGCCAGGGCAGACATTGGCAAATATATTCGCTTATCCCTAGTTTCCTGGAAATAAAGGACACTTTATTTTAAACACTGAAAAGTAAAGCTGCTTATCTTCATTACAAAAGTATATCCAGACATGGAGCTCACTGGCTTTCTGACAAAGGACCCTCTGAATATGAAAATTTAATCATCTTTAGTGTGGACAAGAAATCCCTGCTGTTTTGTCTTTCATATTAAGATCAAAAATCAAAAGATTCAGTCTGAAACCTATAGCTTCAGTAGGAAAAAATAAAACCACACATTGTATTCATTTATTTAATTGGTTTTATTGGGGTGATACTGGTTAACATAATTATACAGGCTTTAGGTGCCCAATTCTACAACACATCATCTCTACACCATATTGTGTGTCCACCGCCAAATCAGATTTTCATCCATCCCCCTATACCCTTTTTACCCTTTTTCCCTCCCTGCCCTCTCCTCATAATCCACATTGTTGTCTGTGTTCATGAGTTGTTCCTTTTTTTTTGCTCAATCCATCCACCCTCCCTCACCCAGCTTCCCCCTGCCTCAGCTGTCAGCCTGCACTATGTATGTGAGTCTGTCTCTATTTTGTAGTTAATTTTGTTCATTAGAAATTCACACAATTTATATGTGATCATGAATTTATGGTCTGCATGGTATCAAGGTTTGAGAGAAATGCAAATGGATAGTCTAAGATCCATTCTTTGTTTCCTTGCATCAGACCTTGCATCATTTATGTTTATTTGTTTTGTTTTCCCTTGAGAGACAGTTGTCACTGAGTGCTTTTAGCAGGCTGGGCACTTTCCCTGGATGTCCCACTTAATTCTCCCAGCAATGCTTAAGGTAGGTATCGATGACAGAACAGACTCTGAGAGGTTAAATCATTTGTCCAAAGGCACGTAACTGGTCCTGAGCTTATTCAAGTTCGCAATCCATCATCTTACCACCACATTTCATTGCTCCCAAGACCCTCTTAAAATTACTCATCCTTTCTCTCCCCAGGATCTCCCAGTAAGCTCATGGTGATCCTTCATTCACGCTGCTGTCAACTCCCAACCACCCGGCCAATCTTGTCGTTTCCCCAACTTCTGTTATTACCACAGCTGTGCTGCCACCAGCAGCCGTAACTGCCAAAGCTCCACAGTGGAATGTTTTCCTTCTGAGTGATTTCAGGTCTATACTTAAGACTTCCCACACTTTCATGTCCCTCCAAGTAATATGGTTTATTCAGTTTCACAATCACAGTTCTCACACACACACAAAAAAACATGGCCATCTTCTCAAGGCCAAAAGTCATAATATTGTTATTAAGTGCTTGCCATGTGACATGATTTTGTTTATTCTCAGCATCTCTGTAAATTATTTTGCAAACTAGAAACAGAGGGTTAAAAAATAAGGGCAGAAGCAAAATATAATCTTATTTCATCCACAACAAAAACCCCTCTCCATTGACTAAAGTCTGGTATTTCCTGTTGGGAACACATTTTTCAGCTGCTGCCTCCCTCAGGGGTGGGGCCTGCCTTCCCAGGGCTTTTGTCCTCCTCAGAGGTTGACATAAACTGTTATTTTCAGGACTGTTAATGTTTTAAGAGCTTCTCAGGACTCTCCTATGTATAGTATACTTCTCACAAAAATTAGGGGATATTTCAAAATGCATATGAAACAATGAAGAAAGCATTTGATTGTTTTTTTATTAAATAAGAACATCAGAAAAGCAAATGAGTCAAAGAAAGTTGTTTTGATTATGCAAATGAAATGCAAACTCAATTATCATGATAGAGTAGCAAGAGACATATTGGTGGGGGTAAACAGAAGCATGTCAAACTGGACAAGAACTATCCCCTAATTTTTGTGAGCAGTGTCTTCAACATCATAGGTCATAACAAGGCAACAGTATTCCAAAGTGGATTCCTAATGTTTACACAACTGTGACTGTATAGTTATCATAACTAGAAAAACCACCTTCACTGTGAGTCTATGCTTACCAATTAATTTTCTGATCTCCAGTTTGACTTCACAAATACCTTAGCTAAGGGGGAGTACCCACATAGTGAGTGGGAGCACTTTAATTCTTGAAAAAGTCTAGAGTCTAATTGGAATTCTATTTCAGGATTTCCAAAGCATTGGTTAATTTCACATTACTTTTACACATTTAGCCAAATCTGTATATTATATGTTTTATTATATATTTAATATTTTAGTTTAGATTCACACTTTTAATGTATACAATTTTTGTGAAGCAAACAGTCAAAAAGAAAAACACAAAAAAAACTGAGTGACTATATAAATGTGCTAGGTTTTATTTGCTAGTTACATTTTCAAATTCAGATTTAATAGCTAAGTAAAATTTTTAAAATATTCATCAATATACTATCTGAATCATCCTAGGAACTACCAGTTGGTGGCAAAGTACATCTTGCCAAACTGAGTAAAGACCTATAAATTAAGCATTAGTCATTGTATTGAATGAGTGCTCATACATAATAACTGTTAGGTAAGTTACAATTACCAAAAACCTAGCAAAATTTGGATTTCTTAAGTTTAGTTCATGCTTCTGCTGAGTTTAGGTGTAGATTTTAGCTGGTCAAACCTAAAGTGAACAGTCATCCTTCCAGAACATTTTTATCTCTTTTCTCAATTTTATTGACTTGTTTCCTTATTTTAGTTTTGAAAAATGATTTTTAATATCTGACTTCAGGGAAGAACCATTTAATCTCGCTTTTCTTCTTATATCTCTTTTTAATATATCACCTTTTTCATTTTTTCAATAAATGGTCAATTCATTTACTATTAAATTAAATTCCATATTATCTTTAATTTCCCTATAATTCTTCACATGTCAGTCTTCACTTTCAAAAACAAATAGTTATAATTTTATGTATAATTAAATGAAATAAAATTATTTAATGTATGATAAACTAGACCTAAACTTAAAATGAAGCAAGTTTATATTTCCCAAGCCTTCAAAAATATTGTGCCTCTCTCAATTAAGGTTATGAGAAATTATATAAATCTATTATGTTCAATAACTTTTCTTCAAATATATATGTATATACACTCATTTAAACTTCAGAATTGAAAACTAGAGTTCATGACATTCTCTTATTATTTTCCATTATGGTACAAGTTAATCTAAAAATATTAAAAGCCTTTGATCATCATCCTAATTCAACAAATATTCTGGGAGCATTTATTCTGAGGGAGTCCCCTGTGTAAGATGGCATTGGCATGTTACCAGGCAACAATCTATCTAGGGAGATTTTGGAAAAGCAGAACATCATTCCGCTCTTAGCAAGATTATCATTTTGCACATTGAAGGGATTTTAGCCTTTCCTGCTGAGTCACCAAACAGCTTCATTGAAGGCAGAGTTGACAACAAAGCAAGAACACAAATCAAACTGTCAATTTCTGAACAAAACAAGGGTTACCATACTGGTGTTAGAAACTCTGAAATCAGGGTCTGGTATGAAATAGATGCTGTAGGCAAGGGATCAAGAGTTAAAACACAGGAGGTACAAATCAGATTGCTTTCACAATGTCTGACTCTGATCTGAGAATGACAAATATATGTATATGTGTGTGTGTGTGTGTATCAAGATATGACTTTTCAGTTACTGCTTCTTAGTTTAGTAAGTATATTTTAAAATTTATCAGAGAATTCTCTGCCCTTTTCTCTTCCATTCTAAAGTTGAGCGGGTTAGGTTGTGGAATCAGATGTGTTTGGTGGCCCAAAGGTAGCTCCAGTGAATATATCAGTCCTGCCTTGTTTTCTGTCTTCTGATCACTTTCAAAGCTTAGACCAGTCAAAACTGTAGGCCCAGCCTGTGAGAAGAATATCATTTTACTGTCCATAGAGGAAGGGTATTTCAAGGACCTAGAATACAGATGCAGTTTCCCTCAAACATCTGTATCTCAGGCTCAAGGTATGTTTGACTAGGGTCAGTTTCAAATTTACCTTCATACCTTAATTTCCAGTGGTTCAGGTCAATTGTCTTGATATTCCCTTGGGAATCCAAAGGTTTGTAACTCCACCCAGTTTCCTGTTGCCTCTGTAGGCTGAATTCCTGCACCAGGGCCTTATCCACGTGATGAGAAACCAACGCCTAAGTATATAATTTTCCTCTTCTTTGCCATATGCCACCCAGGGACCTGGATCCTGCCTGTTTAAACCTACTTACTGGCTTTCTTTTCCTGCTTGGACAGACCTCCCAGAATCCTGACCTCATGCATAATGACTGAATTCCTGGATATAACGACCCACCCACAAAACTGGTTGACCTACCCAGTCTGACTTTTCCTGGAATTAAATCTAAAAGGTTTGTATCCCCTCTTAAAATGGCCCCACACATCGATCCTCTCTCCTCCGAAACAATTTTCTCTAGCCAGATCAAGTTTTCCAACCCCCACCACTCACACCAATCAATTTAATTTAAAAAAGACTGTATCCCCATGCAAAAGACCTAGTTTATGTGTGGTGCCAAAGGAAAGAAAGAAAAAAAGAATATGCTCCTAGACACAGTCTCTTTAGACATATTTATAACATGCTGTCATAGTCTAAAAGTACCAATCATTATTTTAAGAAAAAATGCATTTTTGCATTAAAATAAAAATAGATATTTTCAAAATTCATAATTATATAATTTATGTTTATATATTATACAACTTATTCTACGTATGTAAAGATGTAATTTGTAACTATAAATTTAATTATTTTAAATTACTCAAATTATTCTAGTAAGTCAAGTTTTAACGTACTTGTAAAGAATGAAAACAAATAGTGTTAATGTCATGGAAAGGTTACCCTGAGACTATAACAAAGGTCATAGCTTAAGGATTCTGCATTACCAGATAGAACTCCTTTTGACCTTTGAAATTCTTCTGGATACTTTTCAGGAACTAGTAGAGCAAATATCAACTCAGTACCTGGAACTAGGGGAAGGTGACTATTATTAGAATCTTCTTCAGAGATTTTCCAGAGGCACCAATCAAATAAATAAATATATTTTCTTTCCTATATTTTACAGATGCTTTAAGTGAAAGCAGGTAATGTTTTTATATCTACTAGAAGAATAGAGAGGACTTCCAAACAATTACTATTTGCTAACTCAAAATACAAGGCAGTAATATATATAGTATAGGTAATGACATTTATTATATATTACTTTGTTTTATATATTAGACTGAGGGACAGCAAACTTTTTCAATAAAAGGACAGATAGTAAATATTTTAGGCTTTATGGGTCATAAGATATTGGTTGCAAATAATCAACTCTGCTGCTGTAGCATGAAAGTAGTCATGAACACTATGTCAGTACATAAGTGACAGTGTTCCAATGAAACTTATTTTCAAAAAAAAAAGTGGCCAGTCCATGGGACATAATTTTCTAGTTTCAAATATTGGAAAATACATAATTTAACACATGATGTTATATAAATACATATATATTACTATGAAACATCATTTGGGTTGATATATTGAATCAGGTATAATGAGTTATGAAGAAATATTCCAGGAAGATTTTGACAGATCATAGTGTGATGTGCTTCTCTAACTTTTTGTTGTTCTCTATCTCAATGGTAGAGTTAATTAAATTCAAAGCAGTCTCTTTAAAAACAGATAAACATAAACAAATAAAAGGCTATTTTTTATTTTATTTTATTTTTTTTATAGGGACAGAGAGAGAGTCAGAGAGAGGGGTAGATAGGGACCGACAGACAGGAACGGAGAGAGGTGAGAAGCATCAATCATTAGTTTTTCGTTGCCATTACACCTTAGTTATTCATTGATTGCTTTCTCACATGTGCCTTGACCATGGGCCTTCAGCAAAGTGAGCAACCCCTTGCTGGAGCCAGCGACCTTGGGTCCAAGCTGACGAGCTTTTGCTCAAGTGAGATGGGCCAGCGCTCAAGCTGGCAAGCTAGGGGTCTCGAACCATGGTCTTCCGCATCCCAGTCTAAGGCTCTATCCACTGCGCCACCACCTGGTCAGAATAAAGGCTATTTTATTGAATATTAATTAACTTCAGTTGTTTCTTTTTTAAAACATTCAAATTGACTATGTAATCTAGTTAGCAAATTTAAATAACAATTAAAGGCATTTTTCCATTTTTGGTTTTTAATGGTTTATTTATCATTTTATTTGCTTTTTCTTTCTTTTTAAAGCAGAGAGTAAATTAATTAACCAGAGCTCAATGGACTGAATAGTAACAAGAAACACATCTCTGATTGTCACACTGTACAATTTTATTACTAATACAACTTGCAGCTTCACATTAGTTAGTTGTTCGGCAGTCTTCAGTTTTCGTAGTTCACTCATTCGTTTGTCTTCATTTAGAAGCACTGGGGTGTCTCTGAGATAACCCAAATAAGACTGTATGCAAAACCCCTCAAAATATTAATAAAATTTACTCTCAGAATACTAAATAAAAGAAATTGACTCCTTTCATGAGAATGTATAGGCATATAGCTCATGGATCATGGAAACATCAGTTTTGCAGAGTATCAGACAGATATATGTGTATCATTTGCTGATGCAAGTCCAAAATCCTTCTGGAGTATTTCAACTCTCTCCAAATAGCTTCAAAATATATGTTAAGGGGCAAAGACAGTTATCAATGTTAGGGCTGGAGGAAAATATTTTATTTAAAAAATATAAACTGGTATTGCTACTCACAGGATCTTTCCTAGTGGAAAAGGAGAGCAAACTCATCCTGAGTCTTCCTTTGGTCCCCAAAAATAAAATTCTTATAGGGGGTTTGAATCATTTGTAATCTTCCTTGGATTGATTATTTCTTACAAAACCTAGTCTAGATTTCCTTGACTGGGAAAGCTGAAAATGAGTTGCAGACTATTGCAAAATTATCCTTTCTGCTTTGTAAAGGGGTTTTACAAATAAGAATGGAGCTCAATATCATGGATAATGGGTTTGGAGTTTAATTTATCATTACTATTTTATCCTAAGAATGGTTTCCAATAATGTCTCTTTGCTTTAAATCATTATACTTTCAAAAAAGTCCTCACTATATCATATATCTCTATAGAGCTTCAAATATCATATATATTATATACACACACACACATAATACACACACACACACACACACACACACACACACACACACATATATATATATATATATATATATATATATATATATATATATATATATATATATATATACTCTTATTTTTTCTAAGAATTGGAAAGAGAAAATTCAAATATTCCCAACTCTAGTTGTGTTATTTTCTCTTTGGAAACTAGCAACAAATAATCACTGATCATCACCAGCCCTCTATGTCAGTCAAACTCATGACTTGAGAGCTCTGAGCATATGCAGCTCCTGTTCGACAGTTCTGGTCACAAGGTCAATGGTATTCCATGGTCATGTGTTCTGTCTCTAGCAGGGCTCAGTAGCACTTCAGAAGCTGTTTTACTAATGATATCTACTTCCCCGTTACAGAGGTGTGACCTTACTCCAGGATACTAGCAATTTTCACTGTGACCTTTAGAGTTTGCCACAAATTGACTCCACATGATATTTTTCTGTTTTGTTTTAAACCACAGATACTGTTAGAAGCATAGGGTTTACTGCATTATCTGGCTGTTTGGGAAAGACTGCTTAGAGTGGCCACTGAGCCATATATTTCTCTGTGACTCACAACTAGAGATTTTTCACATAATACATGGATTATAGTATTGTTCCTAAATGCAGACTTGAAGAAATATACCATCTTTGAATTCCTGTTTTAGTGGAAGGAGATACAAAGTTCAATAACTTGTCTTTGACTTTGGGCAAGTTATTGAACTTTGCGTCAGATATCTAGAACCCTTAAAATAACACCAATAAAGTAAGTTCCTGACTATTTTCTTTTAAAGATTTTATTTATTTATTTTACAGAGAATAGAGATTGAGGAGAACAAGAAATATATATCCTGGTAGTTGCTTCACTCTGGCTCTTCATTTATTGCTTGTCATATGTGCCCTTACAAGGCAAGCCCAGGGGTCAATCTGACAACTTCAGTGTTTCAGGTTGGTACTCTGTGCACTGTGCCTCCACAAGCCCGGCAGTTCCTGACTATTTTAAAGTGGACTTTCCCACATCTGGACTGCATATTTCTTATCGAGGCATCCAAAATCAGCATTACTTGCTTATTAGTTACAATCAATATGATGTCAAGAGTGTGGACTAAGGAAAGTTCTGCAGAATATTCAGATAGGCCAAGGTCTTTTGGAGTATATATTATGATTAAGAGCAAGAGATTTAACAAAGCCCCGGGGCAAGACAATGGAAAAATATTATTATTACTTCTGACCTACTTCTAATTCTACTTTCTAATGACTTTAAGATTATCTTGTAAATCACCTGTTACATTTGAGGGCTTCTGGATGGTCTTCAGGCAAAGGGGATAGTGGGATGTTATGTCTTTCAAAACAAAGAAATAGGATAATTGTGCAGGGTCAGTGGGTTCAAGGGAATCTGAAAGTTTGAGGTTCTTAGGAGCATTGCCACCCTAGAATTCACGACCCCACTTTTTTCTTATCAGAGCCCTAATTTGTCATCAATTTGATGGGTTAATTATTTACCTCTAAAGTTCTACAACTGTTACCTGAGTATCTTCTACTTTGATATTCTTCTACTCTTATAAGCCTGATCTTTAAATTGACCATTTCTCTTGCTACAGGAAATCAGGGCTTTTAAAACAGTGCTAGGGAAACCATCTGACATCCACATGTCCTTCTGAATTTGTGTTTAATCTCCTTGGGCCTGTTGTTTTTACTTTTCAAACTATGAGTAATAGCCACACAATATCATAGTCATTCTTATTACTATTTACCTATGGCTATCAAACATCATATTGCACAAGCCAGTGAGTGCATCACTCCCACCTGCATCATATTTCACTTCACCAGGAATACAAACCTGCAGTTTTATTGCTATAGCATTCCAGGGGATAACAATGCTCAGATTCCCCACCTATCTTCAGTGATGTGGCCCCTATTGTCACACAGCCAGTTTGTACAAAATCTGACTCTAAAATCCCATAATTAGAGACTGCTTCTTAGGGCCACTCCTTGAACCCAAATGTCTGATTAAATTCTAGAAGCAGAGCTTCAAACAGAAATTTGAATGCATATGCTATATTGATGGATAACTGGGGGGAAAATTGCAAGGGAGTGAAAGAAGTAATGTAAGGAAGGGAAAAGACTGAGTAAGGATGTGTCTCACAAAAGTCTATCCTTGACCTGATTTATGGGGTGCTCTTAAGCAAATTTACATCACTGAGCTGTCCCAACTTGATGGGAGGGGGATCATGCTTTGTACCTTCATATCAGGAAGTCATTTGCTATGGGCTGTACCTGGTGATGATGTTGGAGCAGAACTGTGTCAGGCAGCTCCCATGGGGGAATGGGTAGTTGTGGCGGTGGTGCCACCGACACTTCTAGCAACTGGGCGCTGTGTGCACTGCTGGTAAAGGGGGTCCAGGTGGAACACCAACTGTACACATCCCACTGTGCTTTAACAACAACGAGATGGTACAAAGTACCATGTTGTCATTTCTGCTGATTCTAATAAAATTTTTTAATCAATGCATGTGAAATCTATATATTTCCTGACAGAAGAGATAAAATATAGCCATATGGATTCTTTTATTTAATAAATATTTATAAAGCACCTACCTGGGTCAGTGTTACATGTTGATTCTGTCATATTACGGAGGGCTTCATTGCATGTAGTCATATGGCAGGAATACTAAGTACCTTTGGGTCCAAAGTTCTAATATATCACCAAAATATCTTCCAAAACAAAGTAAGTTTGCAGCTACGGGGACCTACAATACAAATATTCTATGAGGTAATATTTATTATATCACCATAGCACAAAAAGGGAAACATTCAGTCAACACAATGTTCTTTGCAGGTTATATACATGACAGAATACACATGCGCTCACTTAAACAAAATCAGCATCCTAACACGGCTCATGAATTGGCTCCAGGACAAAGCAATTCAAATCAGGACTTGCTGAAAATGATCAACAGTCACGCTTGCAAGGCAGTCAACACTTAGGGATATTATACTACAACGTGGAAAACCATATGTCAGAAGAAATGTAAATATCCTGGAAGTTGCAAAAGGGAATGAATTCCATCAGTGAAGAATATAAAGTTAACTACACTAGCCAATTTTAGACTATAGATCTAAGCTAAGGAAGAGAATTGACAAAGCATTTATTTTTGTGTAAAATAAAAGTGTTTTATTGGTCAGGATTACATTATGGTATAGATTATTCTAAAAAGCTCAGAGGCTTAAGCAACAAATGATTAAATCTCATGACAGCAAGATGATGGCTGTGGATCAACAGGGTGGCTGTGCTCATTCAAGTTGGTGAAAAATTTACCATCAGATGAAGATGTAGAATAAACAGGGTTTCAATTATCAGTGATGTGACAGAGATAGGAAAATCACACACTGGCTAGTAAGTAACAAGTATCAGTCACCTTCAGTAATTACCCCTTTTACCCCATCTCCTGGCTCCTTTTCCCTGAAAAGCATATTCTAAGAACATGAGAAAAACCGGAAATATATATTAGTGTTCATTAGTATGTTCACGAGAACTATCCCTAAGTTTTAAAATTATACATTATATGACCAACCAAACTGTGGTTTCTAATAACCATTTCCCATTAAATTATATCAGGATTTTTTTTTTTTTTTTGGTGTGGGAGGGAATAACTGATTAAGGTCTTAGACAGAAAACACATATGGAAAGACTGGAATGTCTTGGTGTACCTAAAAGCAAGGAGACTTTCAGAGGCTACTAGGGTTTTGTCCAAAAAACAAGGGAAATGATTGAAGTTGGCAATTACTAAACTTAAACTGAGTGTCAATATACTAAGAGCTACAGTGGATTCTAATACTTCAAGCGTGTTAAAATTCATGCCTTCTTAATAATATTTAAAGAAAATAAAAGTGGTTTATCACATTTGGAGGATGCTCAGGAACCAACTCGCTCTTCTGCTGATTAATAAAGGGAAAATAAGTATTTATCATGCTCTTTTCTTGTATAAGTTGTATCTCAGAATAAACAGTTTTGGGGAAACTTCTTTGTAAAAAGAATACAACTAAAACAAACTGTAAGAATGATTGAATTGGGAAAAATTATCGTTTGTTAAACTAATAAAATAATGTAACTAGAAAATGCTGATTATCGACTCCTAATATCACAAAAAGAGAGATAATCAAACATCTGTCTCCTGATATCAGCACATGACCTCTTATGGGAGATTCTTGCCCCAGCATTGAAACCTGAATCTGATATGACATCTGTGCCTAATTGCTAACTTAGAGAAAACACAGGGAAACATATCAATGGCTTTGCAAGATGTAATCATCACAATCCAGATCACAGGAACCAACTCCACAGATCAAACAACCCTGTTTATTCCAACAAATCATTTGCAAGAATAAAATTATTAAAGAGAAAGCCTATAAATTAAAAAGACTTTAGAGACTATCCACCAGATGCCAAGTATGGGTTATTTTTTGAAACCTGTCTCAAGTAACCAACTGGGAAAAAAAGGAAGTAAAATTGTAATAATAAGTTAAAAATATTTTTAAAGCTGATTAAATAGTTGATTTATTGAAGCAATGTCATCTTTTAAATATATAAATATTTTTGGTCATTTGATTTGATTCATTGACTAAATTGGATCACAAAACTAATCAGAATGTCTCTGTTTTCTAAATGAGCTCAGTCTACATATTCAACCTCACTCCATATTCTATCATTTATCCTTGTCAGTCAACTTTGATTATGAAAGATCCCTTGGTCTACATATATCATACTTTCAAATTTTAATTGCTAATAATTTCAAAAATATTAAATGTTTCATTAATTTTTTAAATGGTGTCATATAATTTTATCTATGTAGGGGATTTGCTTTTAGACTGTGAACTTTAGCTTAGGAGCCATGCATTATTTACATTTTAATCACAAAAAGGTGCTGACAGTAGGTGGTCCATGTGTATCACTAGTGCAGGATAGGGTAGTATGACTGATATATTATCAAAAAAATGAACTAGTAAATGGTGTTGATAAATCAGGTGATTGTTTGTCATGTAACATGACTTTTTAATACCTGGATTAAATTGATTTTTTTCTTTCCTCCACACCTTCACTCTATTCGATCTTCAACCTCTACTTAAGGAAGCCAGAAATTTAATTTAAAAATCACTGTGAGAAATAGAATTTATTCATAGTAAATTGATTAAGAAAGTTTGAAGACCCATGAAAGTATTAAGTTTTACCAGGCTCATTTAAGAAATACAAAATCATTTAGTCAGTCAAATTTAGAAATAATTTTTTTTAGAAGAATGAACATTGATTGCATTGCTGAATTAAAAATTGTGACAGATATTGTGAGAAGTTGAAGGGTTCCCAAACTTTAAAAGACCTTTTAAAAACATATTTAATTGCCAAACACATGTAATACAAAAAGTATTTATGTTTTATTTAGTTTTAGAGATAAATTTTAGACATTTATCATAATATTCTAAAATTGCTGATAAGACTAATTTTGCAAAACCACCAATGTTCTACCATGACCAAGCCATTTGAAATTTTTTAACCAAAATAACTATATCATTAAATTAGAATAAAACAAAAAACAATATCACATTTTCTCAATCTATTATTCAGAACTAGTCAGAACCATATAATAACATAAGCATCAAGAATGAAAACTATAACTATAAAGAGTTCTATTCACTGGGGAACAATATTTTTTTAATTTTCTGTTGCATGAGGTTTTAAAACTGTTTCTATATATGTCTGCACCGCTGATTCAAAATATAAAATCCGTTTTCTGATTTATGCGCCAGTTTTTATGCAATTTTAATTTCTTTTTGTTACAGTTAATGGTATGTGTTGGTTTTTAAATTGAAATTAAAGGGCAACGACTCTTGGATTGAACATAACAACAAGGCAATGAATGTTTTACAAAAATCACTTATACATAATTGTAGTTGTTTTTAAATGTAAAAAATTATCTGATAAAAACATCCTCTTGTTTTAAGATTGAATCATAGCTTTTTTGAGTAGACGTAAATGTAAGAATAGTCCTGACACCTTCTGTTATATATGTGGTTGTTACACACCTCAACATCAAAGGTGCAATATTTCATCATTTGTGACACATGCATATATTGCCTATTTTCAAGTTTCTCTAGGCAATCAAGACAAGAATTGTGTCATAATTGTGAGAAAATGCTTTGTGACTGAACAAAAGGAAAACACAAAGAAATGCCTTTTGGTATTCCCATGGTTTGGCGTGAACCTTATGACCACAGCAGTGGCTGTTATTTCTGTCAGATCCATACAAAGGGCATCGGCAAGAAAAAAGGCATCTGATCGCATATCCTTAATATGCCTTCAGCAATATGACCTATCCCACACTCTGAGACACTCCCAGTTCCAGTTTTCAATGGTTTTAATTCTTCTAAGGACAAGAAAGTGAACATGGTGATCAAGTGTATTTTGAGAAGATGCATGAGAAAATGGTTGTAGAATCTGAAGGGTCTTCTTCTGATGCCAAGCAGTCATGAACCCCTCAGCAGTTTAGCCATCCCAAACTGAATGACTTAACAAGAGATTTGGGCCTATCAAAGAAAGCAGCTGAGTTACTAGCCTCCAGGCTTCAAGAAAAAAATGTACTTCACCAGTCAACTAAAATATCCCATTTCAGAAAGCATGAACAAATATTGTGGACTTTATTTCCAAAGACAAACACTTTGTTTACTGTCATGATATCAGTAGGCTTCTCAGCCAGGTAGGTGTTATCTCTTACAGTCCAACAGAATAGCAGCTATTTCTTGACAGCTCTAAATGGAGTCTGAAATGTGTTCTCCTACACAACGGTAATATTTATGCAGCAGTTCCAATTGATTATTCAACTTATCTGTGAGAAGATTATAATGAAGCAGTTTGTTCAGGCTTTGAATAGAGAAAGTGAATGCTTTCAACATATTATTTCTACTTTTCCTGCCTTGTCCTTTGAGAAGATAAAAGCAGGTGTATTCAATGGACCTCAAATTTGAACCCTCATACCTGATGAAGAATTTGCCAGGAAGATGAATATGGAGGAGAAAGCAGTATGGCAGTCTTTTATGGCAGTTACAAAGAACTTCCTTGGCAACAAAATAGCAGAAAACTATGAACTTCTGGTTCAAAGGATACTGTTGGCTTTCCGTGACATTGCATGAAACATGAGCGTTAAGATTCACTACCTCAACAGTCATGTTTGATAAGTTTCCCCAAAATCTCGGAGCTCTTAGTGATGAGCGGACTATTGCTGGAGCATTGGATGAGATTGTCCTCAACAAGCACACAAACGCAAGAGCTACAAATGCAAATATTTGCCTGAACAGAATTTAAATAAGTTTTGTGCAAATTTTATGATTAAAATAAGTGTTTTAATATGTTCTATTTTGAAATTGTAGACAAATTCTGATGCAATCATATCTTTTAGTGTATTAGTGTATTTACTGCATTATATAAATTATTATATTTTCACAAATATGATGCCCAAGAAGACATTCTACCTCATTATGTTAAACTAAATGTTGAAAATTTTACAATAAGATGAAAACCTAAAATCTTAAAGTGCAAAAAAATTGTAGCTTACAGAGAAAAACTAATGTCAGGTTTGAGATCAGCATACTTGAATTATGTAAGAATTAGTGTTTTCACGGACGCAACAAAAATTTTGTTCCTTATTGTATCTAATGCAGTGGTTCTCAAACTTTTTGAATCAGGGTGCATTTAAAAATCTACTAATAATTGTAGGCGCACTATATACAAATTTCTGAGATATATGTTATAATTATTAAGTCAAATATTAAAGAAAAATATATAAAGTCCAAGCGTGCTTTTATGGTAATTAAAAATAAATACAACAAAATTAAATTTATTCTGACATTAAAAAACATTTTTACGTTACATTTTTTGAGTTATGCTTTTTATAATTCATAAAAAGAAGGGTTAAATAGCAAAAATATGACAGAGAAGTTATTATATATATACATTCTTAGTAAGATTTAGTAAATTCAGCAGGTCCTAGTGTGGATGTGTTAAGTTTTTTCATTCTTGTGTTTATGAGAAACGTGAGCCTGATGTGTCCTAGTGATTTCTTCTATGTTTGGGCATATATTTGAAAGACAAACTTTCATTTCTTCGCCAATACACTGAAGAATTCAATTCCTCTCTTTTTACTCTTAATTTGGGTTGAGAGTAAAAATCGTAATTCACGTAATAGGATGTTGAAAATTGTAGTAAAATGTTCAAAGCTTTTGTAGTTATTGCCACATATTCTTCTTTTATAGAAATCCAAATGGCTTCAAGAGACAATTCCTTATGTTTAATCATCAATCCAAAACCCCCACCATACATATCATCTTAAATTTACACCAGACAAAGGATAGAAGAAACTTGCCTCCAGTCTTTCTGGGGAACATGGGGTAGTGTAAACAATCCAGCATCACAGTTTAACAGCCTTTTGCAACCTAATCAGGCAAGTGAGGTGGGGGGTTGGGCAGACTGTCAGTTTACAGCCAATTCCCCACACCTCTCCCCAAAAATCTAAACTCCTAAAACCCTATTGGTTTTTTGGTCCCCAACAGGCATATATTTCTCTGGAATACTATAGGACACACTTGGAAATCTAGGGCACACCAGTGCGCCCTGGCACACACTTTGAAAACCACTGATCTAATGTAACAAATTATATCAGATATGAAAAAATTATAAACACAAATGTCTTAGTAAAGTCTCAATAGCAGATGCTACATTTTCTTGTGTGTCTGACAGAGACAGAGAGAGACAGAGAGAAGGACAGATAGGGACAGACAGACAGAAAGAGAGATGAGAAGCATCAATTCTTAGTTGAGGCACCTTAGTTGTTTGATGATTGCTTTTTCATATGTGCCTTGACCGGGGGGGGGGGGGGTCTACAGCAAACCGAGACCGAGTAACTCCTTGCTCAAGCCAGTGACCTTGGGCTCAAGCTGGTGAGCCTTGCTCAAACCAGGTGAGCCCACACTCAAGCTAGCAACCTCTGGGTTTTGAATCTGGTTCCTCCACATCCCAGTCCGATGCTCTATCAACTGTGCCACAGCCTGGTCAGTCAATGCAACGTTGTTTTAAAAATCCACTTCATTATGTAAATACCAGACAGACATTTTCCTTTAGAATTATGGACCATCCACCCAGCCTCTTAATATTCAACCATATGGAATGTCTATTTCACAATTCAGTTGTCTTTTTTTTTTTTTTTTGGTCAATTAGAAAAATCTAATTCAATAACTCAAAAAATTATACCTTGATTACACAGATTACAATGACACATGGTTCTATACATAAAAACCTAAGTGGTTAATTTGTCATCACTTTTATTCTTCTTACAGAAATAGAAAAAGTATTTTTTCTCTTAGACCAATTATTTAATTGACTACAGTTTAATCAGAAAAGATACATTTAAGAGAAGACAATGGCTGTATTTGACACCATTAACATCAGGACTTAAACAGGATTAATGCATTGACATGTATGTTTTTTAAAGAAGGTAATGGAGTTGGAATGTAGAATAAATGGGAAAGTTGGTAGAAGTATTTCACTTCCCCCCAAATTACAGGAATTAGACATGTATGGAAATGGCTTTTAATGTCAATTTTTTCACCTCAAAATAAAGGTTGAAATACTGACATTATTTTAAACACATAACTATTCTCAGTATAGTTATTGAAGTTTTATGTCTGAAATCACAATGATACTCAAGAATAAAGTTAGTCAAACAATTTCTGTAAAAAAAATAAAGTAGAAGAAACATTAGGGAACTATAAATGGTTAATATGTTTAGAAACAAAGTTAATTCTAGTATCATAAAGGAAGATTATATAAAATATAGAATAAAAGTTTACTAAAGTGATTAAAACAAATACAGAAACTTATACATGATATATGTAGTATTTTAATTAAAAGGAAAGAAATTATTGATTTCTGTCACAACTTGTTTTTTCATATAAGGAAGCATGAAGTTCTAGCAATATATAATAAGGCTAAATTTAAAATGTGATTTTTTAAATTTAATTATTACCATCTCCAAGAATAAATATATTTAAGAAAATAATAAGATTATAGGTAGTTACAAATTATAAAAATGTAGCTCAACTCCATTCCATTTAAAACTGCAATAAATTTTATTATTATGTTTTCTAACCTACATACAACCTTGTATATTTCATCTATAAGGTATATATCAGTTGAGTTTGACAAATTTTATATACTCTTTTACTTTTTGGTGCACATCTATGTATAGTATTATGGTAACTCACTTTTAAATATGCTTAAATTAGCTCCAAAATTTTTATCAAGAAGTTGAATTTAAATGTGCTCTTTACCAAAGCACAGCAGTTGCTGGTTCAACCCTTGGTCAAGGCCCACACAGGAATAAATCAATGTTCCTGCCTCTTTATCTTTCTCCCCTCCTCTGTCGCTAAAATTAATAAATGAAAATTTAATAAATAAATAAATAAAGGTGTTCTTTAACTAGATAGAAAAAGTCAACCTTAAGGAAGATCATTTTTTTTTTGCCAATGGGCACAAAATCTAAGGAATGTTACAAGCATTATTGTGGCACCAACGGTTAAGACTAAGCCATGAGAATGTGGTTGAAGGCCAGGTTGGAAGGAACATTTGCACATGAATAACACTGAGAAAACCAACTTTATTTCAAAGTTTCTGTTAAGAAAAAGTTCTACACAAGAACAAAGTGTAAATGGCTGGCTTCTGCTCAGAAGAGCTGTTTGAAGAGGCCATGAAGAGCTAATGAAGGCATTTAAATGGGGAAGTCTTACAAAGGATAAAGAATTATTCTGGATCAATAAATTCAGAATGTCTACCTTTGGAAAGATTAGAGGCAGAGATGATGGCTGACCCTGCTCCTGTGATATAGCTGAGAGAATGGCTAAGCAAGAGAATTAACAATAAGAAGGAAAATAATCACAGGAGATAGTAAGGTAGTATTACACAGGAAGCAGAAATACCTACCTCAATCTTAAACTTTTTATAAATCCAGTACATATGACTGTTTCTACAGAATCACTTGTCTTTTTCTGGTGTTTCACAGAGTGCTTTTATTAGTTGAATTTCTTTTGCTTCCTTTGTTCACAGGCAACAGAAGTCTGAATCTCCGCAATAACCTCAATGACTGATACGCAAAGAATCACGAAAGTGGTCAATCATATTTTCTGATATTACCTTATTGAAATTGCTTATTACAGGTCATTTTTACCCAGAAGTAGACTTCACTGTAGGAGGAAAATAAGAGGATGAGTCCATGATTCATGAATGGAGGATGTCATAAACCCCTGCAAAGGTTTTTCAAAAAGGAAAAAGGCTAAACAGGGAGAATGATGGCCTGTAGTTCAAACTAATATATTTCAAGAGTTGGAAAGCTCAAAATTGTCAGATGCCCCAGAGTGATCTTGCAATTTGGCACTCGTTTATTTGACCACTTTAAAGAGCTGGACTCTTCGACTTCAGAACAACAACACATTCATTTCACTCCTGACATTTTTTAATTGCACTTTTGTCTATGTTTCCTACATGCTACTTGATTAGGGTTACTTTACAGAACATAGCACTGATGCTTATACGAGTATACCATGACTTTAAGATGCAAAAGCTGGACTAATCATTCTGAATATATTAATTTTCCTACTATAATAAGCTGCCTTTTTCATATATTGTTTAATAAATGTCTTTAATTATCATAAACACACACATACTCTAGTTTCTCTTCAAACTGTATATAAATATTTCACCTTTTACTAAAAAAAGTCTCAAACATGTATTTCATGCAGTAAGTTTTAACTGAGGCATCCAAGACATTTAGCAAAATTACTTCATTTTATGTTTTCTGAAAGCATCAAGAAAGCAGCATATACTCTTAAAAGGTATTGATTTTTAGAGAAAATATACTCTTCGTATAAAAAAAATTGGTCTAAGATAGACAAAACTAGGCATAGACAGAAAGCTGTTAGAGAAAAGATTTTGCAAAGCCTGTGAGAATGGGAACATAAGGGTTCGCCATTGGTAGGGAACAGGTAGCATTGGAGGGTTTCTCAGCAGCCTGGCTGAGACTGCAAATGTCCCTGAAGGAAGGAAGGAAGGTGAGTTCTGCTTTAGCTGTAGTAGAACTTCTCATAAAACGTCATGGATGACTTTCCCTATATTCAAAACTCTGAAAAAGAAAATAAAAATAAGCTACTTGCTCTCAGAGAACTTACTGCTCTGCACAGAGAGAAGGAAGCTAAGGTATGCTCCCTCTGAAATTATGAGATGAAAATATGCAAGTAAAGGCAAAATAAAAAGTTTGTGTTGTATTCAACAGATATTGATCTGTTGAATACAGCTTGAGTTAGTTATAAAGGGTGAAAAGGGAATATGGGAGCTAGTTGCTTAAACTGGATGTTGATAACAACATAGTTTTGTCATAGACATTTGATAAGAAGAAAAAAGGGACTGAACATTTTAAAATGCACTTTACAATCCTTGACCATGGAGAAGTAATTTAACTGCTCTGAGTCTCTTACCACTTCTGTAGACATGGAATTTAAAACATGGCACAGTGCAGATTCTAAAACAAACAAACAAACAAAACCCAGAGCCTAATGTGAAGCTGCCACATTAATGCTTTTGGTGTAGGGGGCTGAGGGCTGGGAGGTGCACTGGAAACTCGACAAGAATGAGAAATGCTGGCGGGCAAGGCAGAAAAGAAAGGAAACAAATCAGAGGTTGTGAATTGTTGAATTGGCCATAGCTTTAAGGGAAAAGCACAGGCTGTGACTTAGACATGAAGAAGAAATCACATCTCTAGAGTTCCTATCAGTTCATCTAGAGGAGGAAGGGAGGAGGATGTGTCTTCTGGCTCCTTCTACTTTCTTGCCTCTCACTAGTGAAACTTTGCCCTAAGAGATAGTAATGTCTTCCACACTCCCAGATTCTCAAACCCAGCTCCTTTTGAGTTGCCCTAGAGCCAGATCTCATACTCCATGGATCCTTCTGAGCCCAGAATTGGACAGAAGCAGCACAGCCCATGTGAGTGCAGGGAAGTCACACTGGAGTCCCCATGCCAATGTGGCTCCCACATCAGCAGGGACAGTGCAGACCATAGTGAAGACCAGTGTTACCCCCAGGGAGATAATGCTGGTCTTCACAGGCACAAACCCAGGAGTCAGATGGTAATAACCTGATACTAGTCATGGCTGAGGCAATGGGCATTACCAAGAGAAGCTGGAAGCAGGCTTAAACTGGGTCAACTACAGATGGGATCATGTCTGAGGCATTTATCAATTTTAAGATTATGCAACCATATGGGCCTCCTAGTATGAAATCCCAGAGCGCTCAACAATTCATCAATTGAGACAATTCAATCATTACAGAAAAGTCCATTAATTTTCCATTGGCACCATTCCAGTGAATAGCAAGAGTTTATTATGCTTTTTTCTTTCTGTAGCAATTTCTGAGTTCCATGAAATCAAGTTGAGAAGTGAAATATGGAATCGTGTGCTTAAAAAAAGATGTGCTACAGAGGCAAATCTGGCCTCCATCCTGAATTCCATAGACAACCCCTTATTGCTAACAGCTGTGCTGCTTTGGGCTTATAAAGCAATCCCACATTCTCCCATATGCGAAGGACCATAAGTGGCCAAAACATAGAGATGACTTTCTTGTATCTGCTAGATATATATGCACGTAAAGGTGAGTGATTGCATTCCTTCCTTTAAAATAATAAAAGAGAGGAGGTTGTGTTTCAATGAATGAGATTTTTGATCCTAGTTTCAGTTTTATAATCCTGCCCCAACCAGTTTTTATTGCTGCATATAAATCCTCAATCTTAGGGAATCCCAAAGAGGCAGTCCACTTAACGATTAAGTGGTAATAACAGAAAGTAAAAGTAAATCCATTATACATGGTTAATGTCCTCCTTGTTATCTTGGTTGCTTTTGGTCATGTGTACAGATAACTTATTATTTGACAAATGAGTTTAGAAAATTTGTGTTTTTTGAGTTTGCTCACTTTTAGTATTAAAAATGGCACTGGGCACCTGACCAGGTGGTGGCACAGTGGATGGAGTGTCAGACTGGGATGCTGAAGACCCAGGTTTGAGACCCTGAGGTCACTGGCTTGAGTGTGGACTCATCTGGTTTGAGCAAGACTTGCCAGCTTGAGCCCAAGGTCTCTGGCTTGAGCAAGGGGTCACTTGGTCTGCTGTAGCCCCCTGGCTAGGGTACATGTGGGAAAGTAATCAATGAGCAGCTAAGGTGCCACGAGGAAGAATTGATGCTTCACATCTCTCTCCCTTCCTGCTGCCTGTCTGTCTCTGTCTCTCTCTGTCTTACTCTGTCTCTGTCTCTGTCTCTGTCACAAAACAAAACAAAAAAATGGCACTGGGCAATGCCAGGAATGTGATCTGTGAAATTGCAAATTACCTTACTGCTTGGGAAGGGCAATTGTCATGCTAATGTTTGCTAGAGGAGAGGTTTTCTCACCATAAAAGTTTTGAAAGGAGAAGGAGGGGTAAGAGTAAAGAAGCCAAGATGGCAGGGAAAGAGAGAGAAGGTGTGCAGTTCGGAAACCAGAGATGAGGGGCTTTGGGAGCCCTACTGAAGTTTTGGGGGCCTTTTATTCTAGGAATAAACAGGGATTCTCCTGGTTGTGGAACTAGATAATGTGTCAGTGGCTTTGTGAGCTTTGAATGAAGAGGGAAGTGTTTTCCCTGTTTGTTTGCTCCTTGGCTGGTATGAGACTTGAATAAAGGAATGGCCCACCATTGTTTGGCTCCACTGTTTTTTTACCGTCTCCTCAAATCCAATGAGAACCTGCATGTGCATGGCCATGACGACAGCAACTACTGGCCTTACAGCTTATGAAATAGGCCAGGATTCTGCACATCAGGGAAGGGGCAGCTCAACTAACTACCAAGGAAACTCACATTGTCATGGATGGAAAGGTGGAAAGATGTAGAGGAAATTGTCTTGTTTCAAAGTTTTGTGACTTGCACCCTTGAGTTGTTCAGTGCACAACCTGAGAAGTTTTTTGGGCAACCTTGGGAAGAAATATCATAAGTTGCTGTGACCAGCATCATTTCTAGCAGATTACTTTGTTTGCAGATGGTGAGATTGGTATCCAGGAAAAGCTGAATGATTTGCTCAATAAAAAAAGTAGAAAATAGTTCAAGTCTTCTGTTTTTGTTCATTTTTTTTGGTATTTTTTTTCTGAAGTGAGAAGCCAGGAAGCAGAAAAACAAACTCCCACATGTGCCCAGCATGCCCACCAAGGGGCAATGCTCTACCCATCCACAGTGTTGCTCTGCTGCTACTGGAGCCATTTGAGCACCAGAGGTGGAGGCCATGGAGCCATCCTCAGTGTCTGGGCCAACTTTGCTCCAATGGAGCATTGGCTGTGGGAGGGGAACAGAGAGATAAAGAGAAATTAGAGGGGGAAAGGTGGAGAAGCAGAGGGGCACTTCTCCTGTGTGCCCTGGGCAGGAATCGAACCAGGGACTTTCACAGGTCGGACCGACACACTACCACTGAGCTAGCCAGCCAGGGCAAGTCTTCTGTTTCTTTTTGCAGCATTGTCTTATGAGTAAATACTCTTAAAAGAAAATTTAATAAAGTATCACATATTGATATAAAATATGAATGAGCACAAATCATTATGTGATTAAAATAAAAATATGACAATAGACGAAAGAAATCATCCTATATTAGGCTACAGTTTATGTTCTCCCCAATCACACCCAGGATCATGCATTCTCCCTCACCTCAGCAAGAAAATTTTCTTTTAACAAAATATTCCAGCCTGACCTGTGGTGGCACAGTGGATAAAGCATCGACCTGGGAACGCTGAGGTCGCCAGTTCAAAACCCTGCACTGGTCTGGTCAAGGCACATATGGGAGTTGATGCTTCCATCTTCTCCCCCCTTTCTCTCTTTCTCTCTCTCTCACTCTGTGCCTCCTCTCTAAAATGAATAAAATAAAAAGAAATTTAAAAAAATTAAAAATAAAAAGAAAATATTCCATATTTATTTTCACTGTTTTGCTCTATCCCCAAACCTAAAACTGTACTCCAAATTAGAGAGTATTATTGATGTCCGATTTAAAACTAACCTGAATTACAAAAATATGAAAGAATTAGCAAAACATTAGGCACAAGAAGAAAAGATAGAAGGTAATAAGAGCCAATTTGCTGAGTGAAATGACCCTTTCATTAAAGCATCAGATGGCTTGAAACCATTAATACAAATAAAACTCAAGAAAGCAGAAAAATAGCTATCAATAATTCAAAGACAACATAGGTGGAATGTTCACTTATGCAACTAATGCTTCATTATTTTATTCAGTCATTTTGAGAAAACTGAGAGGTTAAGTCCATTTCCCCTCTTTAATAAATGACAAAATTAAGCAGCAAGTTGTTAGTGTATGAGTTTGTATGTGTGGGGAGTCATTTCAGTTTAATCTACCTTTATTGGCTATCTACTCTAATACAAAGCAACTTTACTTTCACTGTAGTGTAGGATGAAGATAAACGAGACATAGTTACCAGCTCAAGTGATTTGCAGTCTAGTGGATCAGATAGGCATGCACACAATTATGGGACTATGGGTTTAATTTACTCACATTCTTATAATCTTCCATTATTATGAAAAATGATCTGAAAATAAAACTTAGTGAACTGTAGTTGTGCCCAATTATGGCCAAAACAATAAGTAAAATTAAAGAACCCATTAAAGACAAGTTTTAGAGAAAATTCTACTGGTGTTTCAAATGAAAGCATATTAATAATTCCCTCTAACTATTCTCCGCACATAAAAAAAGAAAATAAGGGAAAAAATTAAAATGCTAATTTATTTTAAAGTCCATCTCCCATTCCATTACCCAAGCAAAGTTATGAAACAAATGTAAAGCAGGCATAGAGACAGATTTAGGACACATTAGCTTTCGAAAGAAACAGTTTTGTCAGCTCACTCCTGTATCACATATGCACTAAAAGGTGTGGATTTGAAGAGCTGGTGGCTGGTTATGATTGCAGACCCACCCTGTTAGAGTGAGTTGACATGCTAAGTCTCAGAAAGGACACTGACAAGGAAAACGACTCCAGGGTGAACTCTGCATTGCCTTGGAACATTTAGAGCCACTCAGCTTCCAGCTGGGAGTTGCATGTATCTGAAGGACACTGCTGAGTTTCAAACCATGGAGGAAAACCTTGGCATCCTGGGCTCAAGGCTCTCAACTGCCTGACAGTCAGATAAGAGCCTGTCTAATGTGAATCGATCATCAGCCATCCCAACCGTCTTCTTCCATTACCTCATTGCTTTTGATATCTACAGAAGGTGACAACATTTTAAAGCTGTTTTACTATTTTGGGAAAAAGCAAAGCATATTAGTGAAAGAATGGAGTACACTGAAGTAGAATTGTGATATGACTAGTGAATACAGGATAGTTTTCCTTTTTTAGGAAAGAAAAACTGGAAGGCTCACTAATTGCTTCAGTTGATATATGTTGGTACAGCTAAGTTTTCTGTTCAATTAGCTTGACTAATTAAAGTACATATGCTTTATTTACAAAATCTTTTATAACTGAGTAGGTGATGTTTATTGTAGTGAATAGTAAGTAGCAGGAATAGCAGTTCCCGTTTCAATCCAGTGGTTCTCAAACTGTGTCTCCTGGACTAGAGAGACTGGTATCACTTTGGAAGCTGTTAGAAATCACTAGATGTTGGGGATCGAAAAATCAACAGGACTTTTAGAGTTTGGATATCTGGGGGACAGAGGTGCTGAGAACTGTCTGTAAGCTGAAAGTCTGCCGAACCCTCCACCTCACCTGCCTGATTAAGTTGCAAAAGGCTGTGCTTCAGTGCTCATCCTGCCTCCCATGTTCCCCGAAAGGACTGGAAGGAAGTTACTTCTTTGTGTAAAGTTGTGTATGTAAAGTATTGGTGGGGGTTTTCTAACCCTGGTGGAATTCTTGAGTTACCTTGGAAACTGTATGCTAATTTCCACTTTTTCCTGTAAATAAAGAAGGGTATAGTTTCTGGGGGTGGTCATTGTTTCTGCAGCTCTGTTAGGGAGGTAATTTTACTGCTAGCAGGAGCTGTGGCTCTCTCCTGAAACCCATCTTTTATATATCTTTAAATTCTTTGCCTATTTTCATTTAATCCATACCATTCCTGCTTGAGAGCTGAATAAACTTGTCCCGGCTGGCTCACAACTAGACAGACCTAATATATCAGAATCTCTGAGGGTGGGATTAACAATCCATTTTAATGAGCTCTATAGCAATGTTGAAGTTTGGAAACCATTGGTAAGGCTCACAAAGACCAGAAAGGATAAACAAATTTGTGTAACTGACTTGTGAAAGACAATTAAATGGTTAGGCCATTGGCTTCCTGGAACTTTATACCCCAATTAAAAGCACTAACATTCATATTCTGAAAATCTCTATGCTGGTAAAGCAAATGATGTTTACTGGTCAAACATAATTGTAGGCTGAACTTGACTTACTGACCCTTAGTTTCAAACTTTGTTTTTAAAGGTTTAAGACTTAGCAATGCAATTTAAAGAAAAATGAATGATTTTAAGATATTTCATATAATTTACAAGAAAAAAATATTTTATGTGCAGCTTACCCTCCTGCCACCTACCTTGGAAGCTTATTACATACCTTGAAATTATTGATGCCCAGTTGATGTATTTAAACTGATTGCTCTGATGATCACAAAGAAATAGAGGAAATTAAAGCTCCCAGAGATCAATGACCATAGGTACGCATGTATGCAATTGACCCAATGAGGTAAGCTATATAATTTTTAGAAATCAGTGGAAAATAAAAATTAAAAAAAATTAAGGAAAAAAAATATGTATGCTTTATTGTCCAAATTTCTCCTATGAAATACAAGGTTGAGAAAAATTTATTAAAAATTTCAAGATGATAACATCAGAGTGGTGTCTTTCTGAGCATGAGGCCCCATGTGACATCTCAAGTTCTACACCTATAAAGCCAACACTGGGTCCAATGTCTCTTCTTTTATCTTTTAGTTTCCTGTGGATACTATCTGCCTATACCAGTGGTTCTTAACCTGGGTTCTATCGAACCCTAGGGGTTCGATGAGTTGGTCTCAGGGATTTGGAGAAGCCTCTGCCGTGGAGGTTAGAATAAAGTAATACCGTAATTTGTTGTGAGTTCATGCACTTTGTTGGTTTTGTTCTTTGAGCAAGGTGATGTTCATGCACAGCTCATTTTGTGCACCAGTAAAAAAAAACATATACCTATGTCTTGAATTTGGAAAAAAAATCCTATTTTATTTATCACTAAAGAAGGGTTCGGTGAATGCGCATATGAAACTGGTGGGTTTGGTACCTCAAAAAAGGTTAAGAACCACTGACTTATGGAGTCAATGCATCGTCCAGATTTCCTAAATTACTCCCAAAATGTAGTTTCTGGGGAAAAAAAATGTCAGTGGATCCCCTTACACTCAGGCAGAATAGGTATTCACCTACTCAGTGATAATTAGAGAAACACTTCCAGAAGTCTTCCTTTCACTTCAGTGTGAGACATGGCTTTGCATGTTGCCTGATTTTTTTTTTCACTGCAGAACCAATAACTTGGTCAAGGCATTGCATTGTCAACAAACACATGTTCCTGACTTCATACTCTGTCAGGGCAAAATAATATTTCAGAATTGAGAAAACCACTGATTTCATAACACCATCTCGTTGCTCTTAGAATGAAATCCAAACATGTTATGATGACTTCAGGATATTTTTTTAAATAGGCTTCTTCCTACCTTTCCGTCCAATTTCATATTATTCTACCATTTGTGGACTATTTTCTGTCCTGGGCCAGGTTGAGCTGTGTTCTCTACTGGCTGACTTTTTACCCAACTGGCTTTTATTCAACCTCCAAATATAATAGGAGAAAAATATTTCAGGGAGGCATTCCCTGGCTTTCCTAACTCCTTACCATCTTATATGTCTCCATATTATTAATATCTACAATGGTGTCCAACCCAGAGTAGACAGTGAATATCTATGGACCAGTGCTGAGTACATGCTTAGTGAAATATAGGAATAGTATATTTGAGTGGCTCTTGGAACTCAAGTTAGTGAAAGGAGATAGAGGAAAATTATGGAAAGAAAAGTTGGAGGGAAAGAGATTATGTCCATTTGAGATCGTGTTGCTGACAACCTAGATGAGGAGGACCCTCCATAAGAAGGGCCTGGTGTGGCAATGCAGGAGCAACCAGATGCTGGCACCTTCAGAAAGAAGGATCATCAGAAAAGTAAACTGAGAGAAAACTAAAATGCCTAATCTTCCTCATAATGTTTTCATTGGTATAGTAAACATGAGAATATTTAAAGAAAGCATTCTCAAACTACTTTCTTATTCTAAGGGGATTTGCTTGTTGAAGAATGTGTGCAAATCAAGCAACACCTTATTTCAAAGACTAGAAAATTAAAAACTCTACGTGTTGACCAAGGCCAGCAAATGAACAACAGAACCGGCTGGTATTTAAAATTCACAGATGTAGAAAGCTTTGGCAGTTACTTTCCAGAAGAATATAATTTGTCAGGGCTACAGTTCAATATCAATAGCCTTTCTTCATCTACCTCCTTGACACTTAATTATGACTTTTTTTAAAAGTGCTTTTGAGAAGTTTTCCTTGTTTAGACACAACTTGGAGGAATTTTATTTTTAGTTTTGACCTAATTCAAATAATGCTGAACCATAAGCGATGTTCCTAAATGGGAGGGAGAAGGGAGCAAAAGCTTTTCCTATTTTAAGAAACCTGAACTCTAGCTGCACTCAGAATGACAGCACCCTCAATAACCTGAACATGCAAACTTCAGAACTTGGCACTGTGAGAGTCTGATGAAGGAAAGAGGCAACCAAAGCCAAATTTGATGAAAAAGTGTTTCATGCTTTAAAAGTCATCCAGATTTAAATAGCCTGCCTTGAGATGAGAGAGGACACAATTTCTTTCATTTAAAAAAGTGGTTATCTCCATTTATAATGGTTTGGTGAATTATAATGCATCCAGGAGGATTGGATTAGGGAGTCATAATTATGACTATACATATTAGAACACTAGAGTTAAGATTCCTAAAAGCATGACACTTACCAAGAAACAGTCTCTAATGACTTTTTCCAACATTCTTTCCCATAGGCAACAGGTGACAATCCAGATATCATTTTTATGTTGATTTTGAATCCTAAAGTCTGGCTGAAACTATCAAAATCCTTAATATTATCAGTACATTGATTGATTTTTGGGGAAATCTACCCAAAATAATTTGTCCTTTATTATCTCAGGGTTGGTACTTATTCTAGAAATCAGTAACCAACTTTTTAACTCCTCTGTTTTTTACAGTAATTTATAAATCAATACCCCATATCCTCTACTGGAAGTAGAAAAAGTGTGAAATTATTTTATAGTCACATAGTATGAGAGTTCCCTCTTCCATAGCTGATGATAAGGTACTACATTTTGTTAAACTGAATTGAATACTTTGAAAAGTTTATCTTATAATCAATATGAGAGAATACTCTTGTTTGGTTGATGACGGACTGACTGGTGAGTCTCTATGAGCTTATCCCAAGCTACTATGATAGTAAAATTATTAAAAACTAAGACTTTAATATTAAATAAAATTCTTTTATTTTAAAATATTTTATTAAAAATTTTTGTAATTCAATGATATCAGATTACTAAAATATCGTAATCTTACTCTCTTTTAATGATTGGCAATTCGCCACCCCTCAATCCTATCTCAGTTTATAGATGAGGAAGTGTAAACCTGGGCCAGGAATGGTGGTACTTGTCATGGTGATAATTTTGGTGTCAAATGACGTAGTCCTTCTCTTGCAATTTCCATTAATGACAGTGTAAGATCTAGTTAACTTTCTCAGTTAACTGTTTTTTCTTTTACTATTTGTAAATGCCAGGAGGTTTTTGTGTTATTTTTTCTTTTTATTCAGTGAGAGGATGGGAGGCAGAGAGACAGACTCCCACATGCACCCTGACTGGGATCCACCCAGAAAGCCCACTAGGGGGGTGATGTTCTGACCATCTAGGGTGCTGCTCTGTTGCTCAGCAGCTGAGCTCTTCTTAGTGCCTGAGACAGAGGCCATGAAGCTATCCTCAGTGCCCGGGGTCAACTTGTTTCAATTGAGTTATGGCTGCATGAGAGGGAGGGGAAAATAAAGGGATGAGAGGAGATAGATAGAAAGGCAGATGCGTACTTCTCTTGTGTGCCCTGACTGGGAATTGAACCCTGGACACCTTCACACACTGGTTGGATGTCTACCACTGAGTCAAGCAGCCAAGGTTTTAATGCCAGGGTTTACTCTACATTTTTTTGGTAACCCTTGAGGAATTGGTAGTTAGTAATGCACCAACTGACTGCTTAATTAGTATTATTCAGTTGCTTTTTCAGCATTAAAACCTTGTTACATATTTTATAAGAAAATCAGAAAGCTATAAATCAAAGGAAGGGAATTCAACATGACAGAACTTAGTTACAAATAAAACACTTGTTATTTAAAAATTAATCAATTTAAATCTTGTTTTATAACATATAAAATTATATCTGACAGAACAAATGCAATTCTAAAAATTTAGTAAAACATTAGTATTAGCATCAAGTTACTTTATTTTCCTTATACATTTTTATCATATTGTTCTAAATAGTTTTTAATAATAGCAGTAGATCATTAAAATCTACTTTGAAGATATTATTTCACACTAAAAGTTATTTAAAATTCTTTTACAAATCATATTTGCTGAAAGAACAAACTTATAAAGTGGTATTGTGTGTGGTGATTTATACTTATTTGGTAAAACAAAACACGTAAGTGTATTGTCTTATACTCAAACACTAGTTTAACTTTACTAGATACTTTAACTGTGTTCTTAACTTAAAATTAACTTTTCTAGGACAAACAGGAATGGATGACAGACATTTCAATTTAACAAGGTGAAGAGTGCTTTGGGAGAATTCCAACAACAGAGGTGAGGGTGGGGTTAATGAATGGAATGAAAGGAGAGATAGCCTTTCACAGTCTGTCTCCACCAGTCTCCAGAGTTGCCAGAGCAGTTGGTTACTACAGCAACCTGTCAGATGTATTGATATTTCTTTCTTTGTAGAGATTAGAACATAGTAACAAAGACACTACAACAAACAAGTGCCAAATTTTTATTTCTCAAGGCTATCTTAATCAGAGTCTTTAATGATTGGTGCTCTTTATTGTCAATCTTTTTAAAATCATATTGATTGAGCATGACTCAGACTCCAGGTCCATTGTAGAACTGAGGGAAATTTGAGAAATTCAAATTCCCTTTCTATGCTGCCTGGTAAGGCATCCAGCCAACAGTCACAAAATACACATAATGACTGCAACCATCTATACTGTAGTCTCCAATTCTTCCGTAAATGATCTGTTCATTTTCAAAAAGTAAGATCATGGTGATATTGCCTATCATTGTAAATTGAATGTCATCCACCACTGTACAGAGGAGTAATCAGGTTAAAGATGTTCATGAAATTCACTACCCATACTGATGTTGTTCATTGCCTTGGTAAACCCATGGCAATATTGGCTACATCATCAACCAATCAGATTCATTTTTAAGGTAAACTGGCTCTCATATGAGCTCTGGTGCCAATCAAGAGAAATTTGGAGGTTGTGTAACATTATTTTCTCTTTGCTTTTTGTGGTGTCATTGTTAGATTGGAAACATAGTCCCTATTTTATGGGTAGTATTATATTATTTATCATTATTTTATAGGTTTTAGTTTCAAACATTAATGGGCATTGGATTATTTATGCTCTTTTAAATTTCATGCCTATACTAGAAGAAAAATAAGGTATAGGCTTTAATTTGAGGGTTATCCTAGGCTTGAGTGACAAAATCTAATGTTAGCAAAATCATCATTCAGTATTACATGCGATATATATTATTTAAAGAAAAGCAAGTTTTAAAACATATCAATGTATATATTTACCCTGAGAGCAAAACAATTTTTTATTCATTTTAGGTGATTTTAATATGCTATTCTCTCTACCAGGAATGTTCTTCCTTCAGAGTATCCTAGGTCACTCTCTCACTTTCTTTTGGTCTTTTTATTCAAGTGTCACTTCATCAGTGAGGCCTTGCCAGTCACCAATATGAGACAACATCTACATTGGTTTTTCAGCTCTCCATCTCCATTTCCTGTTTAACTTTATTCTCTCTAATTCTTACGTAGGACAATGCTTTTATTCATGTTTTTATTTGTTTACTGTCCATCTTTTAACCCCACACCAGAAAGCAATCATCATGATTTTATGGACTTTAGTTTGTTCACTGTCTTATTTCAAACCCTAGAGCATTGTCAGCCACAAAGATTTTCAAAAAGACATTACTGAATAAATTAGGAATGAATATACCATTTAAGTTTAAAGAAACAGAATTTTAGGACACCTGTTTGGGAGGGATATCTGCTCAGCATGTTCTTTTTTCCAAAAATTGCTTCTATTCTTCATATTCCACCTAACTCTGCACACACACATAAGGCTTATGTGAGTTCTGAGCTGTTTGATTAGTTCACTATCCCCTGACCATAATGGATATGCCTGATGAACCTTATCTGATGCAAAATGGGCAGTCACTTTCTCCAAGATTTCATACTGGAAACAGTTGACTGATCAGGAATAGACATCAGTCCTAAGCTAACATACTTGGGAACTATAGCAAACAGAGTGTATCTCTTCTTGTGCAGTTAAATTTTAGTTAAGCCTCCAGCACTGTACACCAGCCTGTTCTGTGCAGAAAGCTGGGCATTTGTGAGAAAACACTATGTCAAAGACCTAGACAACATCACACAAAACAATGAAATCTTGAGCTAAAGTCCAAAACCTTGATTTTTTACGGAGAACCTCAAGTAACAAAAATTGTTTTCAATCAATTTGGGAAAGAAATAAATAAGCACCTAATTTATGAGCCAAAAAATATTAAAGCATGACTTTATTTTTAATAAATTTTCAGTATTTGTCTCTTTAGAGGTAAGAGTTATGTATCTATGTTAACATAGGTATAATTTTTCTAAGAAGTTACCATTAGTTATATAGTTCCAGGTCAAAATAATTAGATCTTATCTCAATGGGATATCAAGATTGAGTATTTTATTGCCGTTAACAAAAAACTTTAAAACAGCATCTGATGCAACCAATAGAACTCCAACCACAGAAAGTCAGATTTCATTTCATAGTGATCAAGCTGTTCCTGGAATTTTATTTAATTATACACTGTCTTAACAACTAAAACACATGGATAAGAATGACCATTATTCTTATTTGGTAACATGACAACAGTATCAGTGGTTCTATAGCCTAGTAACCAAGCCCTGGAGGAACGAGACTATAACCCACTTTTACCAGAGAAATCATAAACCCAAATGAGCAGTACAGTTCTAAAAAAATATCCTTTCCTACCACATCAGAAAAAAATGTCTCAATGCAATTTTTTTTTTTGCATCATAACTTTGTTCAGGCTAATCCATTATGTTAAAGCCACAGTCAGCATTCTCTTATTGCAATTTTTATGTGTCTTATTTTTCTTCATAAGTATTGATTCCACATGAACATGAGTTAATTATCTCCAATCAATATGTGTATTTGCACAGCTTAAGTCAGCCTTCTTTCCAAACTTTTATACGCACAATCCTATGGATAAAATTGTGCTCCTCAAGTATCTATATATTAAAATTTAGCCTCTTGTACACCAGAATCTGACCTTTTTAGATGTTAAAGATGTTATTCATAGTTGAAAATATGCAAATATTATTTTTAAGTTTATTCAGTTGAAGGTAATATAACTTTATCATATCTGGACACTTTTAAGATTACTCTCATTATTTTTAATTTGATAATAAAATTTGATGGTTCTTTCTTCTTTCCTTACTTCCTCACTCCATGAGAGGCTGAAATTGAGGATAGAAATAGTAATGGTCTGAGAAGAGTGTCTGAAATTTCTCAGAAAAGTAAGACAGCTGGTCCAGATCTATATACAAGTTGACAAGCATGGGTGGTGAGAGTCACTTGGATCTGACCTATGGTCTGTCCCTTCTGGAAAGGAAAGCTCTAACAGGACACAGGAAAATAGGATCTACAATGTGAAAGACGGCCAACTTAAAATTCTATATCCAGTTGTCCATAGTCATAGAAGTAAGGCCATCTAACACTCACCAGAAAGTAAAAGGCAAAGGATTGTGGTAAATAAAGATGCCATAGGTACAAAGCAAGGTAAAATAGAGAACAAATTTGAGAGCAAATAGGCCACTAACTTCCAAACAGTGATTTTATACATTTCCCAAATCTTTGTTTTCATCATGATAATTTACATTCAATACATTTAAATCCTTTTGCTAGTCTCTACATCATCAACATATAGCCCAAAGCATGAACTTTGGAACTGTGTTTGAAAATTACAATTGATCACTGTTTTGTATGCCACCAATTTTTGTTAGAAAGATGCCAAAAAGTTATAAAACAACTAGCTGGAAAATTAAACAACAAAAAATTCAATAAAAGCACCAAGCAAATGTTTGGCCATTCAAGAAAAATCATCTTACCATGTATACTGTAATATATTAGCAAGAAATAGAGCAGAAAAATTGATAATTTAGTATGCATTTTATTTCTTTCAAAATTATTTTCAAGTAAAGCCCACATATTATTTATATTAGCTGTCTGTAGCACTATACCACTGCAAAAGTAAATTAAATACACTTTAAAATGTATATTTTTAATTAAAAAGGAAAAAATAAATATATAAAAAAATAAATAAAAATGTATTTTGTTTAGTACAGAACAGTATTAAAATAAGGGTACTGTAGCTGGGCTGCTTGGGTTCTATTTCTGCTCCACATTGTATAGTTCCATGATCTCGGCCAAGTTACTTCTTTCAGCCTCACTTTTCTTATATGTAAAATATGAATAATAACAATATCTCCTTTGTATGATTTTCTTAAATTAAAATTAAGTGAGGCATTTTGTGTACTGTAGTTAACTTATAGTAAGTCCATAATTAATGCTAACTACTATTACTGTTGCTGCTGCTAATACTACTGCTATTACCACTATCAATATTACTACTGTTGTGTCTGACAGTATGGTGGCGCAGTGGATAGGGCATTGGACTGGGACACGGAGGACCCAGGTTCGAGACCCCGAGGTTGCCAGCTTGAGCGTGGGCTCATCTGGCTTAAGCAAGGCTCATCAGCTTGAGCCCAGGGTCACTGGCTCCAGCAAGGGGTTACTCAGTCTGCTGTAGTGCCCCAGTCAAGGCACATATGAGAAAGCAATCAATGAACAACTAAGGTGCCGCAATGAAGAATTGATGCTTCTCATCTCTCTTCCTTCCTGTCTGTCTGTCCTTATCTGTCCCTCTCTCAGACTCTCTGTCTATCACACAAAAAAATAAATAAAATATTACTACTGTTGTTACTACTGCTACATGTAGAATTCACCTTCTTCCCTTTTGGAACATTGAAAAACATTCGTTTTTCTCAAGCTTTCCAGAAACTTTGCAACTGCCACATAACCATAAAAATCTTGATCAAATCTTAAATTTATTCTAAGCACAAGACTTTCAGTTGTTTAAAGCTTTCTGAATATCTGCTCACCCAGTGTTCATTTATCATGGGTTTTACGTAATGTTCATTCTTATCCCTTCCTTTCATTGATCATTCTTATCAGATATTCCACAAGAAAAATGAGAGTTTATTTGCTTTCTTTTTTATCTATCAGTGATCAGTGTTGCATTGCTAAGTTTTTCTTGTTTATTATATTGTTTAAATGGGGAAAATATTGTTTGTATCATTTTAATCAGGGAAAATATTGTTTGTATCATTTTAATCTATTGAAAATTTATTTATTCCCCTATATTAGACTATATATAGTAACTTTAAACCATTCTTTTCTATCTGTAGTCTATAACTTTTTCTTTAAATAATATCTCAAATTTCATTTCTTACTATATACCAAACTTTAGTAAATTTGATAAGTTTTTAACATGTACTGCTCATTTAATTCTCACAAAACCCTACATTTTAAGTAAAATCATGTCCTCTTCTTCTTAGATGGGCAACAAACAATGAGAGGTTGAGTAACTTGAAATATCACTCAGTGGGTAAATGCAGTAGTTGGAATTCAGACTCAGGTTGTCTGGTTCCAAAGCCTGAACCCTTAACTACCATGTTATTGTAGTTTTATAACTTTATTGTAGAGATCCCATTTTAAAAATATTAATATTCCTATATTTTAAGGTTGATGACATCTATGATGGGTTTCAATTATGTCATTTATATACTTATTAAATATATAACATATTTGATAATGTCACAAAAGTCATATTATATTTATATATATGTTTATACAAGTTTATCTCTTCTCTTGAAACATCTTATATGCCAGAATTTCAAGCTGTGAATTAACTTTATTCTAAACATTTAAAAACCTGCTAGCCTCTTATTTGACCACCTTTTCCTTCTAAGCCTTTTACTATTACAAACAATAAAATGACATAGTCTCTTCTTCCCAAGTTTCTACCATCCTTTTCTGTCCTATAACCAATCAGTTACTCACTATTGATGAGAATTATACCAATTGATGTAATTTCTTTAATCTTTTCTGCTGCTTTCTTTCAAATAAGATTTTAAAATGTCAAGATGTTTTCAACTCCTTTGTATTTATTTGAAAGAGATTTGGTACATATAGGCGGTTAGTTGAGGATCTTCCCTTAGAATTTGAATTCATTTTTGCACCAGTTTATTACCTGTGCCAGGAATGCATCATTCATTTATTTTAGCTGGCTAAATACCCAAATGCAGTCATATATAATTTTTATTTCTCTCTCCTTGTCTGTACATATTACACTCTTTTTTTCTTAACTTCTACATATGTAATTCTCTATAGGAGTGAGTGATAAAGCCAATGCCTCTTGAATAAATAGGCCATAGGTAAAATCCCTTTAGACCCTAGATTCTTGTATCCAGCTTGTGACCTTTAGTATATATGGCCAGAGGCCTCCACCATCAGCGCCATTCACATGCAGGTTCTCATTGGATTCGGGCAGATGTTAAGGAAACAGTGGAGCCAAAAAATGGTGGGCCATTCCTTTTATTAAAGTCTCGCATTGGCGGACGAGCAAACAGGCAGGGAAAATACTTCCTTTTTCATTCAGAGCTCCCAAAGCCCTAACACATTTTCCAGTTCCACAACCAGGAGAATCTTCTCCAGTTTCTCCTGGAATCAAAGGCCCCACCAGTCTTAACAGAGCCCGCAAAGCCCCTCAGGTCTAGTTCCTCATCTGCACACCTTCTCTTTCCCTGCCAACATGGCTTCTCCTCCTTCTCTCTCTGCAAAACTCTTTTCTTCTTCAGCACTCTGCATTCCCTCTCTTTTCCTCTTCCCACATGGTTTCTTTCTGCCTCTTCTCCTTCTCTGCTCTTTTCAAATCTTTCTGGTGCAAAAACCTCTCCTCCAGAAAACATTAGCAAAACAATGGCCCTTCCCAAGCAGGGAAATAATTTTTAATTTCACAGACCAAATATACCTGGCACTGCCCAGTGCCATCTTATAACAATAAAAGTAAGCAAACTCAGAAAATGCAAATTTTACAAACTTATTTGCCTAACACACAGGTATTATAATACACATGCTGTTTCAATGTGACTGTTCTAAAAATCACAATTAGTCTTCCCAGCTAGTCTTCCCAGCTTGGTTAGCAGTAGAGGAAAAGACATGTTATAATTCTAAAAATTTAATACAATGAAGGGATCCTGGTGGCTAACTGGGTTCAAAATTTAAAAACAGAGCCTAGCAGTCATTTCTACAGTGTCCTTTCATGTAAACCGCACTTCAGTTAGAAGCCTACATTGAACTAACTGCCTGCCTACCCTGTTTTTCTGCCATCTGAGCCAGTTCTTATAAAGGTTTCTCAACCTTATAAAAGTCCTATCTCAACCAAAAGTACTGAGGCTTTCCCCATCCAATCAGAGCTGGACAGCTCTGACTAACTAGAACAGCTCTATTCTGACTAGAATAGTGTCTTTGTGAACAATCAAACTTCAAGAATTTAGGGCAGTGTTTCTTAACTTGGGTTCTATCGAACCCTAGGGGTTCGATGAGTCAGTCTCAGGGGTTCAGAGAAGCCTCTGCCACGGAGGCCAGAATAAAGTAATACCATAATTTGTTGTGAGTTCATGCACTTTGTTGGTTTTGTTCTTTGAGCAAGGTGATGTTCATGCACGGCTCATTTTGTGCACCAGTAAAAAAACATATACCTACGTCTAGAATTTGGAAAAAAAAATCATATTTTATTTATCACTAAAGAAGGATTCGGTGAATGCTCATATGAAACGGGTGGGTTCGGTACCTCAAAAAAGGTTAAAAACCACTGATTTAGAGTCTTCATTTGCATGAAGATAGACCAATCAGGGACCAAGGGCAGAGGCTTATGTCCCTATAAACCAGCTACCCTCTGGCTCTGGAAGTGTACTTTCTTGTTCCACTGAAGTTTGCATTTTTGTGGCTTAGCTGAAACCGCTGGAGCAGAGCAGATCAGCACAGGTCAGAGCATTATTAGCACAGAACAGAGCAGACCCCAGACCAAAGCACAGTGGAGTAAACCACTGCAGAACAAAACTGAGAGCAAGAAGAGCAGAGCAGACTATGGAGGAGCAGAGCAGAGCTGTCCAGCCAAAAGGGCACTGTACCCAAGGTTGCCTCACAGCTGTGCTGTATCACCATTGAGCTATTTTGCACAGAAAAAAAAGTTTCCTTTTTCATTGCACCCTAAATTGAAGCTTCCTGTTGGCACTGAATCAGCACCAACAACCATAAGTTGTCAAAGCATTATTATTTTAAAATCTAATATGAGAACTAGAAAATGAATTCAATTCTTCAGTAGATAAAATTACTTATTCAGGGTAACAGAGTACTAATAAATATAAATGCAGTGTCAATTTATTTACTTATTAAATCATCATCATTATCATCACTCAAGAAAGAAATTGGAAAACAGAGTTCATAATTTTTCTCTCATTCATGAAAGAAAGAACAAAGGTGGAAGCTTACAGTATTCTGAGATAAGCAGTTACCCAATGTTTGTGAACTTCTCAAGTGTCCTTTTTGAAATTCATTCCTCATGATTAATAAATAGGTTTGCTAATAGCCATATACAAGCAAAATTTCAAAAAAGAATTATTCTAAAGGTGTACTGAAGGAGAAAATAAAAACATTTATATATTTTAGTCACTGATTTCAAACCTAGTTGAATACTGAAATCTCATGAGGTAGAAATGTTAAGAATGCATAGGCCTAGATCCCAGTTCTAGAGAAGTTACTTATGTGGGTGTTGAGTGAAGACTTTTCTGGGTGATTTTATTAAAATAACAGTGCTTGGAAACTTAAAAATGAAAATATTCAAGGACAATCTCAAAGGATCAAATCATAATCTGTTGTAGTGGGATCCAGAAATTTATATTTTAACAAACCCTCCAGGTGATTCTTACACATGCTAAAGTTTGAGGATTCTATTCCATAGAGTAACATGAACTCAAAAAGATGAATTCAAAGGAAATATCAATTTAAACCGTTCCTTATCATTTTGACTCTAACCACATACCTAAGCCCCCTCTTTTTTACAATTTTTTATTATAATTTGCATTCAGTATTTTTAGTCATTTCAGGTGTATAACATAGTGGTTAGACAGACGTATACTTTACCAAGTGTTCTCCCTGATAGTTCTGTTACTCACCCAGAACCATTCCCAGTTATTACAATATTATTGACTATATGCTCTCTTCTGTACTTAAATCCCCATGACTGTTCTGTAACTGCCAATCTGTACTTCTCAATTCCTTTACTCCTTACCCCCAGTCCCCCACTCCCCTCTTCTCTGGCAACCATCATTCCATTTTCTGTATAAGGCCCCTGTTAGCCCAGGAAGTTTACACAAGTACCTGTGTTTTAGCAATGATGAGAAAATTATAATACTTGGTTAAAAGAAAATTTCAATTATAATAATATTATTTTTCAAGAATTGGTATTTGTTTGGTAGATTGCAGTGATGATCAAAAAAAATAACGATTTGTTTTTTTACATTGCTTCTAAAATGCCTCTTGTAAAATGCATCCATGGTCTCAGGCAGCCATCAAACTATAGCAATGCACTGCAGGAGTGCCAGTTGTTTACTATTGTCTCTGGCTGCTTTTGAGTGACGGATCACATTGAATAGTGTGACAGGGACCATTTGACTCACAAAGTCAAATAAAATATATTTACTATCAGGGCTTTGAGAGAAAAATTTGTTGACCTCATCACACCTAAACTACCCAAGAACAAACTGTCTAATTACATTTTCATGTTTTTTCCTCTTATGAGAAAAACAAAAGTTTATTCCTAGCCTAGAGTGAATTGGTACAAGATTTGGATTCCAGTAGCATGAGATTAAATCCCCTGTGTAGTATCCTGACTATTTATAACAGTCCTGGCTGCTTTGCCTTATTCTATTTTAATGATAGGAATCCTGTAGGCACTGATGCTTGGTTGTCAGAATCTGCTCATTCTTAAAAGGACTACTGTTATTTTGATAAAAGGTAGACATTTATTTCTGAAAGAACTATTCTACCTGTTCAAAACCTAGTTTCTGGCATCAGCAAATTGTATTTATGCAACTATTAAAGAACACACTGAACTTACAAATAAGCATGATAGATTTGATAAATATCTGCTTCCACCTTTTCCTGAGATCTCACAAATATGTCAATAAAGTTTGGTTACACCCATAAAGATAAAAAGAATGGAAGAGGTTAATACAGCAAGATAATGCGAAAGTCTGAAAATGTATGGACAAATGCTACCCAGATTAGCAGGCTGCAGAGAATGGACCACTAAACCTGAAAGGTAAAACCCCACAGCAGGCCAGGCACCAGAAAGTCTCAGAAACTGAAGGCACCTGACAGGTGGAAGATCTCAGGAGGTAGTTACCAGCTAGAATAGTATGTCAATTTTTTTTTTTTTTTTACTATTTTGGGAATGTAGTAGTTACTATTTATTTTGAAAAGTATGATTTATATAAGTCTGAGCCTCACTTATTACATCAACAAATATTTACATGGATTATGGAAGCTATTGATGCATATTTCTGATACTTATTTCTATATCTATTCCTAGGTAACTTTTGCACATGTTGAAATATTTCTAACACCAAATCATAAAACCACACCCACTTGAAATTCTGGAACTATACTGTGTGGTCATTCAAATATGTCATACATTTTTTTTAAAACCCATAACTTTAAGTTGCATTGCAGAATTTTATGTGTATAGCATTGTTTGATTTTGCGAAGGAAAGTGACAGTCAACTGCAGAAGAATACCAGAAAACTATTTCTAACTTTGAGGAGATGCCAAGAAAAACAGACCTTTATTTTATTGCAGACCTTATTTTCCTCCATGCACTGAATTAACCTTGAGACATTTCTAATCCTTTGATCCATTTTGTTTAGTGATACAACAAATTTATTGAGTTAATTCAGGAACATCTCAGTTTCCTTAACTTTGTCATTCTACATTCCTCTGTGACTGGTCTGCACTCCCAGGAGTCAGTGATTTCTGCTCATTTTAACGTAGAAGATTGGAGAGGTCAGGGTGACTGGACTGGTGCATGCCGGGAAGTGGAGTTTAGGTCTCTGAATTTCCTGGAGGCGCTTCCTCTCTCACAGACTCACAACACTCTGACTCTTGGATTCTCCGGAGGCCAGACCAGATATGGAGACCCTCGCATTAGTGATTTCTTTCTAATCCTAGTCTGGTCCTTCCACTAAAAGTAACGCTGGGAAGACGCAAAAAACGAACAGTCTTTAACGTTTGCCATTTCTGGTTGGCCTGTTGCCTTGGTAACTAGGACACACAAGCACTGTGGCGGTTATGGCCATGGCGGGGCTGGGCAGGACGCAGATCCCTGACAGAGAGTTCACTGCAGTCGTGTACCGGCTCATCCGCGATTCCCGCTATGCAGAGGCGGTGCAGCTGCTGAGCGGAGAAACCCAGCGGATCCCGAGGAGCCGCGCTGGCCTGTCGCTGCTGGGCTACTGCTACTACCGCCTGGAGGAGTTCATGATGGCGGCCGAGTGCTATGAGCAGCTGAGCCAGCTGCACCCAGAACTGGAGCAGTACCGCCTGTACCAGGCCCAGGCCCTGTACAAGGCCTGCCTTTATCCGGAGGCCACCCGGGTCACCTTCCTCCTCGTGGACAACCCCACCTACCACAGCCAGGTCCTCCGTCTGCAGGCTGCTATCAAGTACAGCGAGGGCGATCTTCCCGGGACCAGGAGTCTGCTGGAGCAGCTACTGAGCAGGGAAGGGGGAGAAGAAAGTGGGGCTGAGAACGAATCAGATGCCCAGGTCAACCTGGGTTGTGTGCTGTACAAAGAGGGACAGTATGAAGCTGCGTGTTCCAAGTTCTTTGCAGCCCTGCAGATCTCAGGCTACCGGCCCGACCTTTCCTACAACCTGGCTGTGGCCTATTACAGCAGCCGGCAGTATGCCCCAGCACTGAAGCTTGTCGCTGATATTGTTGAGCATGGCATCCGCCAGCACCCAGAGCTAGGTGTGGGCATGACAACTGAGGGCATTGATTTTCGCAGTGTTGGCAACACTTTAGTCCTTCATCAGACTGCATTGGTGGAAGCCTTCAACCTCAAGGCAGCCATAGAATACCAGCTGAGAAACTATGAGGCAGCTCAGGAAGCCCTCACTGACATGCCACCTAGGGCAGAGGAAGAGTTAGATCCTGTGACCCTGCACAACCAGGCGATAATGAACATGGATGCCAGGCCTATGGACGGGTTTGAAAAGCTACAGTTTCTGCTCCAACAGAACCCTTTTCCCCCAGAGACCTTTGGCAACCTGTTGCTGCTCTACTGTAAGTATGAGTATTTTTACCTGGCAGCAGATGTCCTGGCAGAAAATGCTAACTTGACTTACAAGTTCCTCACACCCTATCTCTATGACTTCTTGGATGCCGTGATCACTTGCCAGACAGCTCCTGAAGAGGCTTTCATTAAGCTTGATGGGCTTGCAGGGATGCTGACAGAGCAGCTTCGGAAACTCACGGTAAAAGTACAAGAAGCAAGACACAGTCGAGATGATGAAGCTGCCAAAAAGGCCGTGGATGAATATGATGACATCCTGGAGAAGTACATTCCAGTGTTGATGGCCCAGGGAAAAATCTACTGGAATCTTGAAAATTATTCAATGGTGGAAAAGATCTTTCACAAATCTGCAGACCTCTGCAATAACCATGATGTGTGGAAGCTGAATGTGGCTCATGTTCTGTTTGTGCAAGAAAACAAATACAAAGAAGCCATCGGTTTTTATGAGCCCATAGTCAGGAAGCATTATGACAACATCCTCAGTGTCAGTGCTATTGTACTGGCAAACCTCTGTGTTTCATATATTATGACAAGTCAAAATGAGGAAGCCGAGGAGTTGATGAGAAAGATTGAAAAGGAGGAAGAGCGGCTCTCCTATGATGACCCAGATAAGAAAACCTATCATCTCTGCATTGTGAATTTGGTGATAGGCACACTTTACTGTGCCAAAGGAAATTATGACTTTGGGATTTCTCGAGTTATCAAAAGCTTGGAACCTTATGATAAGAAACTGGGAACCGATACCTGGTATTATGCCAAGCGATGCTTCTTGTCTTTATTAGAAAACATGTCAAAACAAATAGTCATGCTTCCTGACAGTGTTATTCAAGAATGCATCCAGTTTCTAGAACACTGTGAAGTTTATGGCTGGAAGATACCTGCAATTATTGAACAACCACTGGAAGAAGAAAGAATGCATATTGGAAAGAATACAGTCACATATGAATCGAGGCAGTTAAAAGCATTGATTTATGAGATTTCAGGATGGAATATGTAGTCATGCCTGATAATGGGCATTTATCGTATGGCTCTGTTACCTATATTTAGTATTGTCTTTTATCTGTATTTATCCTTTAACTGTTACAATTGTTGAAAATTTTACCCTTTAAAAGTTAATTTAGTTGTAGCTTTCTTTTGAGAAATCTCACAAAATACAATAAAAGAAACTTGAACTCTAGAGGGAAATAAAGAAAATTAGAGATGTCAGAAGTCACAGATGGTTCAGTAAGGGTCCCCTCCCCACCCCAAAATTAATAACCATACAAATGTATAAATTAGAGAGTTAAAAGAAAATAACCTTGCTGTTTAGATAACATTGTAGTTTCTATTCATATCATGGGTGATGTTATAAAGTGACCAGTTTCTCATTTATCAGCAGTTTCACATAAAAGATGTCATTTGTAAACTAAGTGACAGTCCCTGAAGATGCTTTCTCAAGAAGGCTGTACTGAGGAAAGTCCTTCTGTTCAGTTCAAATTCAGGTTGATAAAAGGTTCATGAGATTCAGTAAGACATTGTTTTGTACTTTGACACCCAGAAGGCAGAAGGGGGGAAAAGAAAGATACATGCTTTTTCTATCTGTAACCAGGAAGAGGTACCCTAAAATACTCAGCAGGGCTGGTTTCTGCTAAGGGAAAGATCTATTCTAAGCCTCTCTCTTTGGCTTGCAGATGGACATCTCTGTCTTCACATGATCCTCCTGTGCGTGTGTGTTTTAATGTACTCTTCCTGAGAACATCAGTCACTCTAGATTGCAGGCCACCCTACAGACTTCATTGTAACTCGGTTATTTATTTAAAGACCCTGTCTCTAAATATAATCACTTTCTAAGTTACCAGGGGTTAGAAATTCAACATATAATTTTGGGAGGAACACATGTCTTAGAAATATATTTCTCAGTGAAATGATTTATATTTATTATTTCTGCAGTTTAACATCTTGTGGTGGTTAACTTTATGTATCAACTTGACTGGGTTAAGAGATGCCTAGATAGCTGTTGAAATATTATTTCTGGGTGTGTCTGGGAGTGTTTCCTTGGAAGAGATTAGCATTTGAGTCAGTAGGCAAAGGACAGAAGAGTACCCTCTCCAGTTCAGGCTGAAGGCCTGACCAGAACAAAAAAGCTGAGAAAGGGTGAATTCATTCTCTGCATAAGTGGAGATAGCCATTTTCTCTTGTCCTGGGACATAATTTCATGCTGGATTCTCATGTCTTCAGTCTCCAACTGGAACTTACGCTATCATCTCTTCCGTTTTCCACTCAAAATCTTGAGTCTTTGCATTCAAACTTACACCACTGGTTCTCAGTCCTCTGACTCAAACTGAATTGCCCCACTGAGTTTCCTAGTTTTTCACCTGCAGATGGCAGATCCTGGAATTTCCCAGCCACCATAATTATGTGAACCAATTCCTGTACTAAATCCCCGCTTATTATAAGTTTTATACATAGATATAGATCTATTGGTTCTGTTTCTGCAGAGAATCCTGATTTATGCCCTTCTGAAGTTTTTTTTTTTTTTTAGTCGTTGAGAAAATTTATTTAGGAACAAGAGGAATAATTTCACTAGACGAGAATAATTAAATGATAATTAAATGAGAAAAGCATAATCAATTATAATATAAAATATTGTCTCTGCACCCTAAGGGTGAAAAATGCCATTTAAACTGTAAAAACATAAATATTCTCAGGAAACAATGTTTGACTTATCCACTAGAAAAAGTACAATTAAGTGATACACTAAAATTTCATTTAATAGGACTGATTTTGTTCCTTTCAGTTTTCACTAAGTGTAAGGAATAGAGCTATGATTTTCTTAGGGAGGATAATGCTTCTGATGTGTATAATCTCCATGTTACATATTTCAGATTTTGAAGGGCCTAAGAAGACAGACGATTTTGTCAAGTTCTCTATGGTCTTAAGGATGTGTAACAAAACGGTCAATTATAATAATATAATGAAAATCACTATTTAAAATTCAAATGGGATCACAAAGACCATACAACCAATATGTAAACAATTTGAAAGCAGATAAACCAGACCTAAAATCTATGACAACATTAAAATTTCCTTTGGATATAATGTAATTTAACTGTAATAAATCCTTAAGGTCCAAAAGAATAATAAAGACCTCTCCTGCCAAGTGGAAAAAACATCTGGGGGAGAAATGCAAAGAAAAACTCCACAGTCTAAAATTAAGATGTGAAAACAACCCTGCTGGCTCTCTCTCCAAGATGCACTGATTGTCCCATAGTAATTAGAGCATGCATTTTACTTTTCTTTTCATCCATGCTAATATTAGCCTCTATTCACTTCCCATCATGTTTCCCTTTTACATCCCTGGCTATATATAAGCACAGTTCTGACCTGACCCTTAGATGTAGATGTAAAATCTGTGGCCATAAAACAAATTCCCTGTGGCTAAAGCAAGCCTGCCTACATAAGAAGGAAACCCACAACATTGGTTTCTAAAATAATCTGTAGTGGGCAAGGCTATTTGGTTCAGTTTCTGTGAGCCCCAAGAACAAATGCACAAAACAGCAGAGCAAGTAGTTGACAAGCTCCTTTTCACAGGCAACAGAGTGTAAAAATATCTGTAAGGAGATCTTTAAGGAAATCCTACCTCGTGCAGGACATTGTTTTAACTAATAAACTTAAGGGAGTGAGATGTTTTCTCTGAGCTAATAGGAAACTGACCCAGAAGTGAACTACAGCAAGAAGCTTGATTTGGCACTTAGAAAAGAAACTTTTCTGACCACTCAGCCAGAATTCAGATTTTCACTGCCAAATTTTTAAAATAAGAATCCTAAGAGTTACACAGGTGCTACTGGTGGGCTAATTACAGGTGCCAAGTCAAATGTGTCTTCTCGGGCAGTGAGACAGCTCAACATTAAGGTGTCTTGAGTAAGTTATAAAAACACATCCGTCCATTGGCAGGAATGTTATGCAAAATGGTCAACTCAGTAGTGTATGAAGATTAATTCATCTGAAGTTTACCAGTTAACTTTGCACTTTCCCAAATTAGGTAACAATAATTTTGTCCAGAGGTGCACAGATAAATCTGCCTTTAATAAAACTGCCATCAAACTAAGTGTAATGCTGGTGGCTGAGGCCAGGAAGGTTCTCACTGAATTCCAGCAGGGGAACTGCGGAGCCAGAAAGCACCGGGGCCATTCCCACGTATTAGAGGCTCACAAAGACAGGTGAGCAAATAAACGAAGAAAAATCTGCTTTACACAGTAAGGGCAAGGGAGCAGGAAAACCGCACGCACCTTACGTAGCAGAAGAGTGATCCGGAGAATCGTCCCTGAGGGTAAGTATCCACAGCCTTACATAGACCACACACACGTGGCACTGCCACGCACCCACACACCAATCAGTCAAAGTGCTTGCAGCTGGTAAACCTGCAAGCAAGCTGAACATGGCTGTTTTCCCCACACTAAACAGGGATTTTTCAACCTCAACACCACTGACAATTATGGACCAGATAATTCTTTAACATGAGGGTCTCTACTGTGGATTTTAGAATGCTTAGCAGCATCTCTGGGCTCTCACCTCCATATGCCAGTTGCATCCACCTGTTATGACAATCAAAAATGACTCCACATGTTGCTATGAGGAGAAAAAACTGAGGTTGAAATTACTTGTCTAAACAGGACATGCTACAAAGGAATACCCACAAGATTTCTGGGGCCCAATACAAAATAAACAATGGGTCTTCCTAAGCACAATGTCCTGTGCAACTGGGCAGGTCATTAGCTCACAGTGTTGGCCTGATGCCAGAATAGTCTGCCCCATTCTTCAGCATTACAGTGCTAATATCACACATTCATATTTTTGATAGCTTACAGTGGCTGAGCTCCCAGCTGCTGACTGCATATGCTTCCGCATGTGTGTGTTTGGTAGTTGCTTTCACCACCCCCTTGGTTAGTTCCAAACCACTGATCCGCATCGTGTCCTGTTTATCATCTTCCTAGCACTCACCACTTTGCTTGCCCTCTGTAATAAGGCTGGTGGTTGAGGCCAGGCTGGTTTCCACTGAATTCGGGCAGACGGTAGAGAAACTGTGCAGCCGGAAAATGTCGGGCCTTACCTGTTTATTGGAGGCTCGCAAAGACAGGTGAGCTAATAAAGGAAAACCTGCTATTGGCAGTAAGGGCAAGGGAAACTGCACCTCATGGTGGCGGGAGAGCAATCTAGAGGAATCACCATCCAGGGGAAGCACCCATAACCTGTGTCTCTGCCACGTGCTCATCCACTAATCAAGCAAAGTGCTGCAGCCAGTAAATCCATGAGCAAACCTAACACAGCTGTCCCACACCCTCTCATTTCTTCACTCATGTGGTCATAGGAACAACAAACTAGCTTTTTACTTAATGGCTAATTTTCCTTCAATTGAGTCTCTGCTGCCAACTTTTCATCCACTACCAAACAGCCGGACTGCCTTCGACTACTTCTCATCCTCCACGTTCCTTTCACCTCCCACAAGAGGTGATATGCATACCTAAATCCCTACCACTGCCCTGCCTGGGGGACTCCAAAGTAGGAGGAGATCAACTTGGTGAACACAATTTCACTACAGTAATGGGAGTATTTTCTTATAACCAGCAACTGCCTCTTACTGAGTTCTTTCTTGGTTGTAGACTTTAGTGCTTGTGCTAGCACTCCAGTGGTATTTTGCAAATGCAGAAACCAAGGTTTTTTGCAAATGCAGAAACCAAAGTTTAAAAGAAAACTAAAGCCTGCTTAGGATCACACAGTAAAATTTAGAGTCTGAAGTTATGTCTATTTAATTTCAAACCCTTGACCTTAACCACTATCTTACCTTCCCATAACCTTTTTGCCGATCATGGAGTGAGCTTATTACAATCCCTTCCTATTATACCTATCAGCTGTGCAGATGCATTTTAAAACCAAAGGAACACCATTAGAATCTGATATTGATTATCTGATATTTTATCATTTTTCAGAACAGAAAACAAAACAAAACTGAGGAATCTCAAGACCAGACTGGTCTTTTTTTTAAGATATTGGCTTATTTTAACACAAAACTTTATATGTACTTAATTTATCAGCATTATATTTGGTTTCCAAATATGTTATAATGAGCTCACCCATGAATATAGCAATAATTTTAAAAGTGAAAAACATTTGATTGCTAATCACAAAGTCTGACATAATTTCCTACTTACTTGATTTTAAATATTATTTTGTTCTTTATTTTTACACCGAAATCGGGAATTTTTCTTATTGACTTTTACCATAAAAAATCTTTACACTGTCAAATGAAACCATTTCCTCTTTGAGGTATGGATGTACCAACTTTCTGCTAAAATATATGATACCCATCTTTATGTTTTTGAAAGTTCGTTCTGTTAAAATAAATGTCTATCCTGAACACCTATGCCACTAGCCATTTGTAGTAAATGTGGACCACTAAGTCTAGCCATTGTAAAACAATCCCACAAGAGAAGAAGGAAAATATAAAATTACATTATAATGAACATCTTTGTATTTTTTTCAATTTATTGACTCTATGACCACCATCTGTAGGTCACAGGCCCTGCATGGGAAAAGCTCTACATGGTCCAAGAATGTGTGAGAAAGTAAAGCTATTCAGCATCCAATGTCAGAAAAGTCATTTGTCTCATGCATATAACCATTCCAAAGTCTTGAGCAGTTAGAAAAAGTCTGAGAGGAAAAGGAATTCTTTTGTCAATTGAAACTGCTAAAATGTGGGAAAAGTCTATAGGCATCTGAGGGGAGGATGTCAGCTCACAGATCTTTCCACTGTGACAAAATGCACAGTTGTATTTACAGAAATGAAATTTGAGAGGCAACTGATAAACAATGTGAGGTTTTCTGGGAAAAATCATTTACATGACAAAATGCACTCTAGAGAGATAGATAGATAGATAGAGAGATATAGATATAGATATATGACCATTCACAAGGTTAAGAATCATGAGCAAGAACAAAAAAAACAACAAAGTGACCAAAAGCCACTTACCATCTTTTTAAATATTCAACTCAAGTTTGAATACAGAGGAAAAAGTATCAGTCTTCATATTGGTGTGTTAAGCTATTTGCTTTCTCTATGAAGTTTATCCACTTTCATTTTGCAAAAATTGTTAATGTCTCCCTCTGACTCAACTTCCCTTTTTTTAGCATTTTAATTTTACTTTATTTTGCATAGCTTTCCTAATCTAAAAAAGTAAAGAAAAATCAAAGGTTTCTCTTTCTCTTTCTTCCTCCCCCACTCCCTTTCACAGTCAAATTTCTAGAGTCTTTGGATTGTCACTTTTGTAAAACTTTTATCTTCTCCTCAACTAATTATAAGCTAGTTCTTGTTTTCATCATTTCCAATATATCAAATTCCTTTTTAGTTCTTAACTTTTTTGTATTGCCTTTCAAGTTTCTCATTAGTGGCCAGTCAGAAACACTTTAGTGGTAGCCCCCTAAAGTTAAAACCTAGTTCTGATACCTACTCTCTGTGTTATCTTCAAGAAATTATTTAATTTCTTAGAGCTTCCAGTTAGAGGTGATAATAGCAAACTACAAGGAAGATTTATGAAGATTCAATGAGACAGTGTGACTAAAACAACCATTAGAGTTCATGGCACAAAATTGTAATAATTGATGGTTTTGTTAATATTATTATAATGAACAAATTACTAATAATCATTACCATTGAAATGACTTGCTCCTCTTTCTCTGGGGTAATCAACCTTGTTTTGTTTCTTGCTTCTCTGGTTATTGTCTCCTTTGTTGCCTCCTCCCTTTGCTCACTCTTAAAATATTGGGGTCCACCAGGGTTCTGACTTTGAGCATCTTCTTTCTACTCTGTCCACATATGCCCTGGCCCAAGTACTTCCTAAATGCCTCAGCCACCTCCCAAATGCTGATGCCTCTCACATTAATATCCCAGCCAAGGTCTTTCTTCTGAGGTCTGGATCTAAACATTCAACAGACTAATGGAATCTCCAACAGTGTCCACTGGCTCCTTAAATATAACACACCCAGATCTAATCAAATCTTCTTATCCCTCTGCCCAGTAAAGACTATGCATTATCCCTAATCACTAATACAGAGAATCATCATCATGCTTCTAGTCATACCATACTGAAAAATGGTAAGAGAAGTAACAGTCATCCAGAATTCTTCTCTCTCTTACAAGCCCCCAAACTAATAAATTATCCAAACCATTCATCTTCCCTTTTGACATATCTCATTCCTCCTCCCAGGTCTGCTGCCTTAGTTCAGCTCTTCCTCAACTTTAGCTAGAAAACTGGGAGTTCCATCACCAGACTCTGTATTTCTAGTCAAATTTCCATCTAATCCTTTTTCCCTATTACTGCTAGAGTTACTTTTCTAAAACCTAAATCAAATCATGTCATTGGCCTTTGTGAAAGGTTTGGTGTAAAGCCAGTAGTCACGGCCACCATCACAGCCACCTGACCCATGCAGGTTCGCATTGGATTCGGACAGATGGCAATGAAACACCGGAGCCAAGAACTGGTGAGCCATCAGCTTTAATTCTAGCTTGCACCCAGCGGGCAAGCAAAAACACACACTGGGCTCCAAAACCCATACATTCAGTGCTCACAAAGCTACTGACTTATCCGAGTTTCCTAGAATCAAAGGTTTCTAGCTCACCAGACTTATTCACCTCTGTTCCCCATCTCCTCCAGCACAAACTCTTAACAAACTGGCTTCTTCCTCAGCATTCTGCCATCTTGGCTACTTCTCCTCCACATGGCCTTAATCTGCTCTACTCTCTAATACCTCAGGAACCAAGAGAGAGATCAAACAACTGGTCTCTCCTACTTTATAGCATAGACTCAAACCTTTAGTCCAATTATACAGACAAGGAAGTCTCTGTATAGTGGGATTCCTCAGGAGAGTGCACCACCCTACATCATCCAATCAGTCAAGGGTGTGGAGAAGAGCTTACTCTTAAAACTAAGCCTTAGGCTATAACGACCCGGCCTGCCCACAACCTGTTCCAGAACACACATTAATATCAACGAAGTTCCACATGGGCAGTGCCATCTTTAACAAAGTGAGCATAATATATTTTATCTGCCCAACATTTGGATATCTTCTCATCTCACAAGATGGTAGAGTAAATAGAGGTATTTCCAGTCTGGGCCCTATTAGCCTGTCCTCCTTATTTCCTTCCATCCTCCCAGTTCAAATATATCATCTGTGACATTTGATTGATCTTTATAGGCTTAGAACTGCTCATATGTTTCATATCCTCAAGTTAAGATCGAAGTGGCTAAAACGCTTGAGATTCTTGGCTGTAATACTTACCAGCTTTTTTACCTTAACCAGGCTACCAAAATTCTGCATCTTATTTCTCATTAGTAAAATTGATATATCAGCCTCTATTTCATAAAGTCATTCTGAAGTGAAAATAACACAGTTCATATGAAAGCATTAGTACAGTACATAGTACTTAGTAAGAAGTCTTCTCATGAATGTTAATTAAAATGATTATGGTGATGGTTTGTATATGCATCTTTTCATTTGAAGATTATTTATGTATTCTCTGCAAATAGCACACTGCATATAATAGTGATTCACCAAATGTTTGATGAATATATACATGATTCAATAGATAAATGAATTGATACATGAATCAGTATATTCTGGGTCAATATGTAGAAATTAAATATTTTGTTGGCATTCAATAAATATTTTATATACTTCATTATTGAGGACTAAAACTTGAGTATCAGTTTTTATACAGTTTTCTTGCCTCTCTGACATTAACTAAAAACATGAAAATGAGCAATGGGGAAAAGGTGACCATCATTCTCTCACATAGCAGTACAGTGACAGATGAACAGAATGAAGGTTTAATGAAGATCTGTCAAACGTTGGAGTATTAATTCTAAAATATGTATTAGTTGAGGTTATCCAGAGATGATCAAGGTTCTTTGGAGTAGAGAGAGAAAGAGAGAGAGAGAGAGAGAGACTGACTTTAAAAAATTGGCTCATGTGAATGTGGAAGCCGGCAAGTCTGAAATCTACATGATAGGCAGTCAGGCTTGAGATCAGGGAAGAACCATGTTGCAGTTCAAGCCTGAAGGATATCCAGTAGCCACTCAGAAGGGGGGCTCCAATGTCCCCTTTTTACAGAGGAGGGTATTCAAACTGAGAGCAGTCACAGAGCCAGACAACAGTTGAGCTGTAATTCAATATTTTAACTCAATGATTACCATACTCAGTCACTGTTCATTAAACCACAAACCATTCCCCAGCTAGTTCTAAACTGGCCTGAAGAGGAAAATAAAAACAAATAGCTTTATTAAAGAGACCATGAGTTTTATTCCTATTATATTTTTTGTTGTTGTTCCTAAATGAAGGGCTATAAAGTGTGAACTCCTCATGGTATGGTAATTCCTTTGAGTAACTTCAAAATAACAAGGAGAAGTAGAGGGAGTTTACTTGTCTCTAAAAACAAAGAGAAGACATGTGACAAATATCTCTGTGGTTTTGATGGATCTGCAGGATGTAAAAAATTAGAATAGAATTTTAACTAAGAATCTTCTCATCTTTGCTCATATTTCCCCTGAGGCATCTTTAGCTTTAGATCCTAAAAAAAAAAGATCTGTTCTTCATCTCCCACCAAAAAAATGCCTGAGAGGAATAACACATTAAGCCTTTGAGGCCACCTATATTTCAGCTTGTCAATTATAGATCACGGTTCCTCGAGGATAGATGACAGGGATGAGGCAGGACCATTAGAGGCAGGTTAGGAGGAGAAATATAAAATTTAAGATCTGTGCTTGAGTGTTTTGCCCAAGGCTAGCTGCTTGTTCTTTCCAATCTCTCACAAAGTATGAGGTTTATTTGTACCAACTTTCAATAAGGGCTTTAAATCATATTGTACAAAGGACATTTTAATCATATTCCTTAAGTCAGCTGCTTTTCAGCCAAGCCAAATATTTTTGTCTGTACCAGAACTTCTATGTGATTCAAAAATGAGTGATAGAGCAGAAGGTTTTGACTTACCTGTTACATAGGATGATCCACCTCTACCTATGACATTCTTGTCTCTTTCCTTATACCTTTAAATCCCTGATATTTGAGAGTTCCAGCGTTCATCACTCCAGCCAGGAGAGGTTCTTTTCAAAGTCCTTCACATTTCTGTTGATTTGGAGGAGTGACTGTATGAGATTTAATCAATAAGGTGTAAACTAGAATTTAGATTACTGAAGCTAGTAGAGAATCAGGCACATCTATCTTAATTAAGTGATTTATCTTTCTATCAAAGCTTTCTCTCTCACTAATCATGAGGTTGATATTTAGGGTTGCTTCTCAACCACTTAGCATTTGACTGAGACTAGAAATTGCAAAGTAACTGAAACAATATGTAGACTTGGGGGAGAATGATAAAAACACACAGCAAGCACTTAGCTGTACTCACCAGCATTCAGCCACAATTTGGAAATTTATGCTGAGAGATAAAACCAGAGGGATATAATCCTAAACTCCTTTCTTACTTTCAGAATTTAACCTATTTAAATTGCAGCTGATGGGGAAAAAATAGTATAGATAGGAAGGGCTACCTAGGAGATGAGTAGAAAAGTTTTGTATCACTATTGAAATAACAAGTTAAATGTTAGCCTTTCATCAGAATTAAATTCATTGGGTTAACCTTTATCAGATGCTGATTACAGTGTGCAAAGTGATTGTGCCATCTCCTGATTATGGTGTCACAACAATAGACCTGAATGCCTGTCACCAAACTTTATATATCAGAGCAAAATCAGAAGGCAAGCAATTTCCAAGAAGTAAGTCTAAGTAAGTCTAAGTCGAATAAGGTACCTCACTTCTTTCCTGAATTGTTGTGCTTATAACTTTATTTTGCTATCATTCAATGAACCAAGTAAAATAATTATTATAATCAAATAATACTGATATTAAGATTTAACTGATGTAGTTTTGCTGTTTAATGTAATAATCTCATGAAACAAGTTTTATAATACTAATTAATAAGCATAAAACAGCCAGACCAGGTGGTGGCACAGTGGATAGAGCATTAGACTGGGATGTGGAGGACCCAGGTTCGAGACCCTGAGGTCACCAGCTTAAGCATGGGTTCATCTGGTTTGAACAAGGCTCACCAGCTTAAGCTCAAGGTTGCTGGCTCAAGCAAGGGGTCACTCACTCTGCTGTAGCCCCTCGGTCAAGGCACATATCAGAAAGCAATCAATGAACAACTAAGGAGCTGCTACGAATAATTGATGCTTCTCATCTCTCTCCCTTCCTGTCTGTCTGCCCTATCTGTTCCTCTCTCTGACTCTCTCTATCTCTGTCACACACAAAAAAATCATAAAACAATAAATATAATCTGTAGAAACTCTACAAGTCAATAGACTAAACTCTGTAAACAAAGATGACTGAGAAATTAAGAAAAAAGGATTCTACTTTAGAATGTGGCAATATAACAGTTATTTCTTTGTAAGGAGAACTTGGAAATGGAAGCAAGGAGGCCCAAATTTTGGAAAATGCCCTCTGGGATACAACTTCACTCCTTTTTAGGTATGTTTACTACTGAAGGGGTGGCAACAATCCATCTCCAAGTATTTCAGGATATTTTTAGTTTAAAAACATAGAATAAATTTTTTATGCCTGTCATAGTGAATTGGTTCACAATGGCAAGTAAATTTATTGGTCAATGGCATGGTACTCCATTAATGCTAGATGATAAGGAATACAACACAAAGAAAGAAGACCATGTCCTCCTCTCTGGGATACTGAGCAGAAGAGATGTGTCCAACAGAAACAGACCTTAGGTCAAGATTTTGACAAGTGTGGTTGTGTATATATTTCTAAATATATGCTCCTTAAATTCATGTTAAGAATTTAAAGAAATATGGATGAATGGATGATGGATGAATAGATGGATGGGTGGATGGAGAGAAAGAGATGCATTCAAATGTATACTGTTATGCAAAACATTGCCATGTGAGGTTGTATACATTTTTATAATAGTATCTGCTCAGCATACATTTGGAACTCTTCTTTGGAAACTGTATCCAAACAAATTTATTATTCTTAAAACATTATTATTCACAATGTAGTTTTTGACAAAAAATATTAATATTACCCATATTAATTTAAAATTTAGTTTAGTAAGTTTGGTTCCAGTTGACTTTTATATATTAAATCAAATCCATTTTATAAAAGCAAAATATCTCCTTATTAAGAATATTCAAGAATGATGTGAAAGGCAACTCTGAAGTGGTAACTTATATACAATTTTCTTATTATTTTAGCAAAGACAGCAGTATCAGTTAAATAAATATAACCCATTTCAGAATGATCACTCTGATAAAAATCACCACTTATTTAGAAGAGTCATTGTAAAAATGTATGTGAAAAACAAAATTAAATAGGATGTTTTGAACCCCATCAGCTAACATTTGAGAGTTGAACCATGGCTTTTCTAAAATCTGAGGATGGGGCTTCCTACCATCATGTTAGGACTCTTTAACCTGGCATTCAGTAACCTGTACTATGGACTGGACTTTGTATATTTGTTTTGATGTTACTGCCACTATGCAATGACAGCACAAGGTTTCTGTGCATGCATGCTTTGTTAATCATAGTTATTCTTGCACATTAAGTTATTTAAAAAAACTCTTAATAGTTCTACAAATTGGGTTTTGAGAAAGAGTAGGTGCTTAGTGTGTTTCAGAAGCATGCATAATAAACCCTTGCAATGGATAATTTCACATTTATATCTGTGATGATTAATTTTATGTGTCAACTTGACTAAGTCACAGGGTATTCAGATGTTTGCTTAAACATTCTTGTAAGGCTCATTCTAGATGAGATTATTATTTAAATAGATACACGGAATAAAAGAGTTATCCCTCAGTAACAAGGGTAGGCATCATCCATCCAGTACATTAACAGCCTGAATAGAAAAAAAAAAAGGTAAAGAAAGAGAAAATTTATTCTCTGACTGTTGAGCTGAATGTCAATCTTCTCCGGCCCCTAAAGTGGGAATTACATCATCACACTCTTCCTTCTCAGACCGACAAATTTGGATTGGAGCTGCAGCACCAGCTTGCCTGGGTTTCTGTCTTAAAGATGGCAGACTGGGATTTCTTAACTTCCACAATGATGTGAGCTAATTCCTGTTAATAAAACTCTTTCTAGATATATTTTTTAATGGTTCTATTTCTCTGGGGAACCCTGTGTCTCTAGATAGTATATGTAAATGCTAAACCTTTGACTATTTCTCTTTTTTTAAATGTCTTATTTATTTATTTTTTACAGGGACAGAGAGAGAGTCAGAGAGAGGGATAGATAGGGACAGACAGACAGGAATGGAGAGAGATGAGAAGCATCAATCTTTAGTTTTTCGTTGCCATTCGACACCATAGTTGTTCATGGATTGCTTTCTCACACGTGCCTTGACCGCGGGCCTTCAGCAGACAGAGCCACCACTTGCTGGAGCTAGCGACCTTGGGTCCAAGCTGGCGAGCTTTTGCTCAAGCCAGATGGGCCCGTGCTCAAGCTGGCGAGCTCGTAGTCTTGAACCTGGGTCTTCCACATCCCAGTCCGGCGCTCTATCCACTGTGCCATTGCCTGGTCAGGCACCTTTGACTATTTCAATTGACTTTTTTCCTGTAAAAAATCAAGATTAAGTTTGTTCATTTGCCCCATGAGCCCACCAGACACATGCAAACTTTACTTTGCCCCATCAATTCATGATGTTTATATTGTAATTTTGTCCAGCTCAATATTCAGTCTTATCTATCATAAGCTGAGCCATGCATACAATAATTATTTTTTTCTTCCTGCAAAATGTTTTTCTTTTCCCAAAGTTTATATTTGTCTTGCTTTGCTTTTGTTTAGTTTACTATCCTTTTATCTCTGATTTATTTCCAGATACTGTTCCAAACATATAAATCTTCTCTTGGTATGGTTCACTGGAACACAGTAAGTATACTAAAAATTTAATCTTAAAAAAAAATCTTTCTTGGCTGATACTGATGTACTCCAAATAGAACGTAGTTGATCTAGGCTTGCGGCAAAACTGCAGTCTTGGGACCTCTTTCCTTCTTCCTGGGAGTTCCCGTTCCCTTTTCCTTGTTCTGGATCCTGTGGCTTCCGGTTTTTTAGTTTTCTCTCTTACTTTAGCAGAACACACCGTCTTAAAAAACTTTCATGGGTATGAAAGGCAGTATTTTTGAATTATTACATATTTTAAATTATCTTATCCTTAAACAAACTAAATATTTGGTTTAACTGGTATAAACCTTTTGTTGAAGATCATTTTTGAAAAGAATTATGAAAGTATTTCTTAGAGTCTTCTGTTTGATCTGGAGAGCATTATGTTAAGTGAAATGTGCCAATCAGAGAAAGACAAGTACCATAGGATTTCACTTATATGTGGAAACTAATGAGTAAAATAAGCAAAATAGAAACAGATTCATAGATACAAAGAACAGAAAGACAACTGTCGGGGGGGGGAGGATTGAGGGGCTGGGTGAAAAAAATAAAAGGATGAAAAAAATACATCATAGATAGACAACAATATGGTGATTATAAGAGGGAAGGAGGGGTGAGGGAGGTGGAAGAAGGTAAAAGGAAAATAAATGATGATATGATGATAGGAGGAGATTTGACATGGGGAGGTGAACACATGGTACAATATACAGATGATGTATTATAGAATTCTGCAACTTAAACCTATATAATTTTATAAATCAATATTACTCAAATAAATTTAATTTAAAAATTAGAAAAAAATGTGAGGACTTTCTAATATATTCTCTCTTACATAAAACTTTCTCTGTGGAAACTTCTAAAGGGATATGTTTTTCTTCAACTGTTTTAAAATTTTACAATTATGTTTCTTGGTCTGGGTTGATTTTCATTCATTGTATAGGGCACTTCATGAGCCCTTATAATTAGGAATCTCATGTTTTTTAGCACTAAAATTATTTTTAAAATATATTTTGATAATTTTTTCTCTAATTTTTCCATTTTCTCATTCTGAAACTTCTATTATTATTGGGATGTTGAAAGTCCTAAATTAACTGTATAATATTCTTACCTTTTCTTGATCCTATTTTATATTTTTATCTTTTTGTTTTGGTTTTTATATTTCTTCAACCCTTCCAGCTCTTACTGAACTTTTATTTATGCCAACATACTTTTAATTTAGAAGTGTTATTTATATTTTCTGAACTGCTTCATAGTATACACTCCTTGGTCTATGCTTAGTTGTCTTTCTTAAAATATTAATCATATTTTTTATATTTTCTGCTACTAATATATTGTTCATTTATTACTTGTCTCTCTCATTTCATATTTTTCAAAATTGTATTACTATCATATGTTATCCCTTTCAAATTGCCTTTGTTGATTTATTGTTTTTCAAAAAAATTATTTAGAGGGTTTTTAAGGACTCCATTTTTAAGGGGTTTTTAAGGAAGGGACTTCAAGCCAATTTATGCATTCATTTCTCTAAGTTTAACCAACTCATATACTTTTGTATCAAAAATCCTACTCTTGTAATTCAGAATTTAAATTCAAACTCCTCTCCAGCACAATCAACTTAATACAACTTATATGGAGCTTCCATCCTTCTTTCTTGGGTTACTCAGTGCCCACTGCATAGCTGATCTAATTTTCTTCTTCCTTTCTCCTTTCATATGTACCCCAATCTTATTTAAATATCTAAACTTTTTTCCACTGTGTTCTTTTAAAGGCATGTTTCTACTTGCAAATACTTCTTGGTTATCAGTTTTGTTCTATGATGGTGCTGTCTAATAGAAACTTTCTGGGGAGCACAAATGTAAACCACATCTACAGTTTTAATTTTCTGGAAGCCACATTAAAAAGAAAGTAAAAAGAACAGGTGAAATTAATGTTAGCAATACAATTTACTTAATCTAATATGCCCCAAATGTTATTTTACATGTCACCAAAATAAAAATGATTAATGAGAAATATTACATTCTTTATTTTTCATAGCAAGTCTTCAAAATCTCATGTGTATTTTGCCTTTATAGTGCCTTTTAATTTGGGCCAACCACATTTTAAGTTCTCAATAAGCATAAGACTAGTGGCTACCATATCAGACATCCCCATTCTAGGCACTTAAAATACAAACCCAAGAAGTCATGGGATCTCCACATGGTGCCCTCACATAGCTCATGGACAAATAAGTCAGACACTTACGTTAAAAAAAAAAAAAAAGGAAATCACTGCATGATGACTGCAGTGGTAGAAGTTTATGCAAAATGCAAAAAATAAAAAATCCTGTAAATAAGATTACAGTTGCAGAAAAGGCATTCTTTAAGAAGGAATGATCACTTGGAGTATTAACTGTGAGTTTATCTTATTAAAGTAAAGTGTATATACAAGACATAATGCTGGAGAGTTAATCAATGGTAGATTTCATCAGCATTGTATGCTAGCCTGAAAGTGTGAAACCATAGGGAACGAGTAAATATTTTTAAACATGAAAAAGTTATGATCAGATTGATGTTGGGGACTATTCAAACTGTGCAGTAAAGAAGCAGTGGGGAAAGAGCCATATAAGTGAGGAGATCAGATAAGAATCTTGAGTTAGCCAGTCAGGAGGTGGCAAAAGACAAACACCACAGTGGTTGTGGGGGTTTCAGGTGATTGGATACCTTTGAACAAGGAAAACTCACAACATAGTGACTCTTTGGATGGTTACAGAAGGGAAGCAAGAGGCAGTACTTGGGGGACATCATTATAACCCTTATTTTTTGCTTTGAGAGACAGAAAGGTTTCATTCACCAAGATTTAAATAATAAGAGCAAATAAGACAGTTTGAGGTTAACAATGAGGTATCATTATTGCATTTTGAATATGGTCCCCTCTTAGAAAACCAAGTAGAAATGCTCATTCAATAACTAAACGTGGGTCTGGAGTTGAGCATAAACACAGAAAGGTTGTTATGAGAGTAGAATTTTCAGTGACCTAAAACCAGCTAGACTCTCAGACACAATGTGGACATTTTTAAAAGGACAAAACATGGAATAAAATGAAAGGACACTATACTAGGTTTTGTTTAAGGCAAACATTAAGCATATATGTGCAACAAAATAGAAATGAAACATGTTACCAATGACTTGCATGTATATTTTACTTGACAAGACATTGAATTTTCCATGTTGACCATATAGTAAATAAGTTTATTAAATAAACTCAGGACACAGATGAAGTATTATTATTAAATTTTTTCAAAAGATGATTTAAAAACTATTGGTATAGTTCACTGACATGTGTTCAAAACAGGATTGTACAGATGAGCCAATGTAAGGTTTATTCACAAACTCACCTAGTGTTACTTTTGTGTCCCTGTGCTATATTTACTCTTACCAATTTGACAGCACATAAGAAGGTTTTTTTCCTCCTGATACCAAATATGTGGTCTTTCCAAACACCACTTCTCCAACTCCTTGATATGAATTACCTACAAGTAGCATCAGATTTACATATTTAAAGGTTCAAGACAGGCCCCCATTTCAAATGCCAGTTGCAAGGCCCAGGCCTCCTATTCTTCTACTTGGCCAGCGATAAAGCTGGGGTTCCCCTAATGACCTTCTCAGGTTCAACAGTTTGCTAGCATGGCTCACAGAACTCTGGAAAGCACTTTATTACTAGTACTAGTGTATTACAAAGGACACTAAATGGAGGGATGTATAGCCCAATGTATGGTGGAAAGGATATTAAGCCTTCGTGCCCTCCCCAAAAACCCTCCCAACACATCACTATATTCACCAACTCAGAAGCTCTCTGGACTCCATTGCTCAGGAATATGTATGCAGGTTCAGTAGGTATGATTGATTAAATCATTGCCCATTGGTGACTGAACTCAATATCCATTTCCTCTCCCCTGCCTAGGGGTTGGGCAGTAGAACTAAAAATTCTAACCCTCTAGTCATATGGTTGGTTTCTCTGGCAACCAGCTGTTATCCTAGAGCTATCTAGTGGTCCACCAAAAGTCACTTCATTAGCATAAATTCTAGTATAGTTGGAAGGGGTTATTGTGAATAACAAAAATCTCTCTCCTCACCCTTATCACTCAGGAAATTCCAAGGATTTTAGAAACTCTGTGTCAGGAACTGGAGACAAAGACTAAATACATATATTTCTTACCATAGTGCCCTCATTGAGTTCTCCCTGGTGTATACTTCAACAACATTTTGTTAGCTTAAAGAGTTTAATACATTGATAATCTCTTTCTAGAGGAAATGATAATAAATTTGAAAACATTTAAAATAGTTTCTGATTGTTAAAAAAACAAATATTTAATCAAGTATATCAGAAGATCTAATTGGCTTTATTGAGCAATTTGTGAATTTGATTTAAGAAGTTGAGAGGAGCTCAAGGAAGCAAAAACTGGTCAGGACACGAAAGTTATTCACAAAAAAAAAAAAGAGGATTATTTGGGGCACATGTACCTTCCCTTACAGGAAGGCAAGGGTCTTATTAAGCAGATTGCCTTAACTTCCTTTGGGGGATGGAGAAGGCCATGTGACTGCATTCCTAAAGAAGGTTGAAACTTCCATTCGGTTGAGTTACGGGACTTAGACATTGATTTGGGACCTATGGTTCCCTCTTTAACACAGTCCTAGATTATGTGAGATGATGTAAGCATCATTTTTATTACTTTAATTATGTGATTAATATTAAAACAGTAATAACATTGAAAACATCAATTGAACACATACTGTGTGCCAGGCATGCCAGGCCATGTAAGTGCCTTACACGAATTCGTTTAATCCTTACAAGCAAGCCATTAATATAGGGATTATTTTCAGGACTATGTGCAGATCTTTTGCTGTGTACTCTTATGTCCATTTCTCCCCCTCTCCCTGCTCTGCTGTGTCGGGAGACAGTACTTAGCTGGATAATTGCTGGGTTCACCCAGTGGGAGGTACTGGTGTGAGACTGGAGGGTAAGGGAAAAGTTGAAACAAGGACAATTCTTTCTCTCTTTTTTTTTAGGCCACAAGAATCTTCCTTCAAATGGCAGCTCTTGCTGGCAACTTTATCTATGCTGCCCCCCAGCACCTCCATGGAGCAGCCCTCATGAGCCCAGGAGCTGGAGTATAGAATGCCTCCTTATCCTGTTGCCCCCTCTATCCCTGGGGGGACTTGGTGCCTTCCTGCTCTTCCTAATCTTTAGGGTGCCTCAGCAGCTCATGTTTGGCTTCTAGATTCTTCCACAACCTGGATAAAGTCCAGTATTATATTGATATTGAAAGTTCTTGCTTTTATATATATCATATATACACACACACATATATAAATATGATATATATATGTATATATATATATGAGATACATATGTATGACTTATATACTTTATATTCAAGAGAATATATTCATATCTATGGAATTTGATAATTTAAAACCAATAAAGAGATTAAACCAGGATTTGATCAAAAGTAAACAGATTCACACACATTTTTAACAACATACTGAGGTGAACTGACCTACCTTAATGCATACTAAATTAAACTAAACTGTATAATAAAACATACTAAGCTACACAGTACTAAACTCTAAAGCAGTGGTTCTTAACCTGGGTTCTATCGAACCCTAGGGGTTCGATGAGTCGGTTTCAGGGGTTCAATGAGTCGGTTTCAGGGGTTGGGAGAAGCCTCTGCCACGGAAGCCAGAATAAAGTAATACCGCAATTTGTTGTGAGTTCATGCACTTTGTTGGTTTTGTTCTTTGAGCAAGGTGATGTTCATGCACGGCTCATTTTGTGCACCAGTAAAAAAACATATACCTATGTCTTGAATTTGGAAAAAAAAACTCATATTTTATTTATCATTAAAGAAGGGTTCGGTGAATGCGCATATGAAACTGGTGGGTTCGGTACCTCAAAAAAGGTTAAGAACCACTGCTCTAAAGTGATAATTACACATAACATTTGTGAGTCACTACCTGCTGTCAGACATTATTCCAAGTGCTTTAGATGTAAAAACTCATTTAATCCTCATTACAAGCTTATGAGGTATGATTATTATCTTATTTTATTATTTTACTTGTTTTACAATAGTTAAGAGTAAACAGTGTATTTCAAGAGTTTGCAAGTTCAAAAACATACTTTTATGCACATTGTCTCTCCTTGTTTTGATTTTAATCTGTCATTGGGCATTACCCATGTGGTGGTATATTAGATTTCATTGCTATTGTAAAATAAAAAAAAAACCAAACCTATAAATTTAATGACTTGAAACAATATATAGTTATCTTCATCCAATATCTGTACTGTAAGTCAGAGGTCTCCCTGGGCTAAACTCAAGCTATTGGCAGGACTACATTCCTCTTGGAGGTTCCTGCAAAGAATGTGTCTTTGTCTTCTCTATCTTTTATTTTTAAAGACCCTTGTAGTTAAACTGGGCCCACCAGGAAAATCCTGGGTAATTTCTTTATTTTAAGGTCAGTTGATTATAAACATTAATTTCGTCTACTACTTTGATCTCTTTTTGCCAGGTAATGTAACATATTAGCAGGTCCCAGTGTTTACAGCATGAATAATTTCTAAGAAGTGGGACATTATTCTGCCTTGTATCTTTTTATAATGAGCTGATTCTTTTTCGACTAGAGTATAAGCTTTTCACAGGCACATTTTACGAATCTCTGCACAAAATAGGCAATCAATAAAAAACAATCAGAAAAACCTGACACCTTTATTGAAACTGGTCCACCAAGTTCTTGTTCAATCTTGAGCAGCAGAAACTCCAACCAACAACATAGAAAATTTGAGGTAAATTGTGTTCCTTTAATTTGTGCTATAGAGATCAATCATAAATTCATGTAAAATATAAACTCTTCGGTTAGGTACCTTGAGTTGTTGCTGAAGTGTGTCAACAGGAACTTTAGTATCAGCTCGTGAAATGAGAAATTAAATGAGAGAGAGAGAGAGAGAGAGAGAGCCAAGTGATGTCAAGTTGCCAGAGGTGGATTTAACGGAGAGCGCACTGGGAACGCACCCTGGAACTGGACTTCTGAAGGGCCCCGTAAAACACCAACTTTACACTTTTTTCTGATATTTTCTTTTGCGCCTGGGGCCTCAACGGACCTTAATCTGCCTCTGCAAGCTGCAGATGATAAGGTGATATGGCAGCAGCTCCCATTGGACCTGAGTTCCCCCTTCCCTAACCTCATCCCTCACTGCACCGGTCCGGAGAATTTTAACAACGTATCTTTTGAGAATTCTCTCGATGCATGAGATCAAATATTAGAACCTCCTATTTCTCGGCCCCAGAGCTGCGATGTTGAGAACAATCTGGTTTAGTTCTTCCAGGTACTGCCCAGTTTTTAATGCTTTTAGGCAAGGGTTCATTTGGGGCATGATAGAAATAGCGTAGCGTTGACATGCAGTTCATGTATGCAGTGGGTTTGTCACACTGAAAAAAAATTAGAAAATAGAATGTGACAGCATAAGATTATCTAAACCATTAAGGAGAAAAAAAAAGAGAAAAGAAGGGAATGAACTAAAAGTACCTACATTTTGGACTCACAAACCCAATAGGCAAGCCAAAAGCATGCTGGGAAATTCTTAGAAGTTTCATGCAAAATTTATAAAAGTATGAAATTAGCCTAGAAATGATAACATGTAAAGTTAGAAGGAAAAAAAACAGGGTAAAAACCAGCTATCTCCTTTTTTCTCCGAAAGTGATGATTTTGCCAGGTTAAAGAGGAGGGCTTGGTGTGCTGTGCTTCTGTTACCTTGTGGAACATGAACGCACGCAGGGGAAGCTGAGAGCATTCACGCTTTTGACAGAAAATGCCATAGAAACTGGAAATACTCTAGAGGCATCTGATCCAAAGCCATCACATTATGGCTGAGATGGTCTAGGGAGCTTACGCTCTTGCCTAAATTTACATCGTCAGTTTATGACAGAGGCAGGCAAAAGAGCCAGTGTCCTTACTGTGTGCACCGTTGTTGTCTATTTGCTATCCTGAAATAGGCTTCAAGTAGGTAAAAGAGAGAGAGAGAGAGAGAAAAGAAATAAAAACTTCCAGCATCTGAAATAACTTTATTCATAAACTAATCTCTGGAATTAGCACTCCAAGTGTGTCCCTGGTGAGAAGGCAATAGTCACAGCTCAGCGTTCCCTGGGAGAGGATGGATATACAGTGTGTCCGTAAAGTCATGGTGCACCTTTGGCCGGACACACGGTCAAAAGTGCACCATGACTTTATGGACACACTCTACACACAATAACAGAGCAAAGCACCACCTTAAATGCAAATGAAACACTTGTTACACCTCGTGTTTCTCCCTCTTTGCTTCAGTGTTTATTAATCTGGTTTTATCTCATGGAATGACCTATCCTCTGTTCATTCTAAAATTAAAGGTCAAAGAACCATTACCTTCATCTGTGTTTTAAACAAATAAGAGAAAATAGGTTAAAATAATTTATTACAAAAGACAGTTTATTTTCTTCTTGGCAAATGCATTCTGTAACCTTTGCCGCCATATCTCTGGCACTTTTTTCCATTCCAAGCTCCATGGACCTTGATTGCTGCTAAGTTACCCCAAGAATAAAATTTCCTTCATGTCAATCCAACTGTACTTGGCTCCTGTTTCTGGCATGGATTCCTGGAACACAATGAAATTGTACGTTCTGGAAGGCATCTGACATTGAGAATAGAATCTGACACCTTGGGTTTAGCCTTTATCCAAACTGTCAGGTCTCAAAGGAGTAAATGACATTGCTTTATTTCTCCTGAAGAAGATCTGACCACTGGTCACTGATACGAGAGGTTGGAGGTGAGTAAGATTTTTGTATTCTACATCCATCTCAGACCTGGCACGTGTGGAGCACTGCATTTAATTGTGCTCCAGTTGGTCTTGAACAACACATGGTCCAAGAAAGTGAGCCTATTTGTTGGTTTAAGGTGAAAATCTTAGACATAAGTTTATAATTTTGACTCTTGGAAAATGCATTAGCCATTTCCTTTAATTGCTGCCACCTATAGAAGTAATAATATTTTTAATAGGTGATTCAAATTCTTTTGAGGTTGGGAAATGAAAGGCTATAAGAAACTGTGCTTTTTGGTAATAAAGTTGGACTTCTAAAGCAATCTTATGCTGGTCCTTTTACTTTTGTTTATTGCCATTATTGTTTGTTTTTACATGTATCTGAAAATATTCTTAATTAACACAGGTTGTAATAAATAAATGTAATATAATAAACATAAGAAATAGATATAATTCTTAAATTTTATATTTAGAAATATTTTATATTTAAAATTTGGCATATATCTTTCTTATTTTATAATATGTATGTGTCTATACATATATAGTTAAGAAATAATTTTTATGATAGTAAATAATTTTTTTAAATACTTTAAATTAGGCTCCATACCCATGATATGAAAGCTAGAGTTAAAGTGTTTTGATGAGAAAGACATTAAGATGATTGAGTAATAAAATTTTCTTAAAAAGCTGTAAGTCTAGTGTCTACTGAGTCAATTATTTTTTCATGGCACTTTCTAACAATTAGACAGATCTTTTCCCTCTTTCACCACTTAACTAAGTTCATAGGAATATCTATTTTATTTCATTTTTATAATCTCTTATGTAAGATTTTTAAAGCTTAATTTTTTCTTTAAGTAAACTACTAGGAGTTCCACAATGAGAAAAAAAAATGGAGAGAAAAGTATTAAACAAATAACACTGGGGACAAGGGGCAAGATGGCAATGGAGTAAGTGGACATACCAACTTCCAACTCCCAGAAACAAAGTGGAATATAACTTGATTTTAAGAACGATCATCTGGATAAACCAACAGTGAACTGGACTGAGAGGACTCTTCAACCAGGGAACACCGAAGAAGCAACATTGAGACTGGTAGAAAAAGCGAAAATGCGGAAAGGGCTGCCCAGCTCCCTGGAGCGAAAGGCAGCCTGGAGAAACTCGTGTGGCGGGAAGAGAGGCAAGGGGAAGGGTAGGTACCGGAGTCCCAGGAACAAAGCCCCAGCCTACAGCCCCAGAGCCTAGAAGAGGTGTATGGACAGTATTTAGCTATGAAACAAATTAGGATACTGTTTGTGAGAGAGAGACAGTTGTCTCAGACCCAGGATTCTTCTTAAAGGGATGACACAGAAAACTTCTCTCACAACCACTGACCGGGTACTCCGGGAGACAGGGAGAGAGGAGAGGACAGGAGCAACAGGAAGAGAGTGTGGTCTGGAAGGCACAGGGAGAAAAGCTTTAAGGGACAGCCACCCTAAACCTTGGGCTGAGTCAATCCACAAATCTGAAACAATATTTCCCCTGGAACAGCAAGGGGAAGAAGGACACCAACCAAACAGGCTCTCCTGTGGCAAGTAGAGCACAGTCACTTAGAAGGAAGGAGCTTTCAGGACTACAGTATGGAGTGTTAGGGTCTGAGCTGCAGCACTCCCATCCACACTGTTAAGGGCTTGCTGGAGGGCGGGTGGCGACAGGACGCAGAAGCGTGGTTCTGTCGGTGGGGGCAGAGGCCCAACCAGCTGGCATGAGCTCAGTCTAGCCCAGCAGGGGCGAAGGGGATGCACAAAAGTGGTCCAGCGTCAGCGGGCCCGCCTGTGACCCCACCTGTGGGGGAAAAGCAGAAGCCCAGAACAAACAGAGATCCGCTGCTGGGCAGGGGCGAGCTGGCATGCAGCCTCACCCGGCCTCTGAGGCTTGAAACCATGCATGAACCAGCTTTGCCCACAGAGATGGGGTGGAACCCCGGGCTCGCAGTTGAGCATGCACCAGCAGCCCAGCCGAGGAGCCGAGGTTGGCGGAGGTGGGGCGGAAGCCTGGATTGCAGCTGAGCGCACACCAGAATCCCCTCCTGGCTGGAGGACCAGGCTGACAGGGATCTGCAGCTGAGAAAAATTTGTGTCTTACACTTGATTCCAGGCTTGTGGCCGAAGTGTGGTGTGCAGTCCCAACCGTGGGAGAGGGTCGAAGGCGAAGACTGGCTGAGATTTATAGAGCCTGGCACAAGAATATTGCCCATTTCATGAAGGCAAGACAGAGACATCAGCAGCAGCCACAGCGGCTAGCGCCAGCAACACCCACACCCAACTGCCCTAGGCAGCAGCAGAGGGGGTGGCAGGCCTACAGACAGACCACACCTAGGGAACACAGAGGCAACACCGTTTGGACTCCAGTAGCCAAACCCTTCTTACACACAGACAAAATGGGCAGGCAGAGGAATGCAACCCAAATGAATCAAGAGAAATACCCAGAGAAGGACCTGAATGAATCAGATATAACCAAACTACCTGATGCAGAGTTTAACATAATAATAGTTAGGATGTTCAAAGAGCTTAGAGCAACAATGGATAGTCATTACAAAAACCTAAATAAAGAGATAGCTAGTATAAAAAAGGAAATTGAAATAATAATAGAAAAGAATTAGACAGAAAAGACAAATACAGCATCAGAACTGAAGACAACAATGGAAAAAATTAAAAGCAGGATGGATGAAGCTGAGGATCAAATCACTGAGTTAGAAGACCAGATAAACAAAGGCACAAAAGCAGAGCAGAAAAAAAGAAAGAGACTCAAAATATCTGAGGAAACTCTAAGGGTTTTCTGTGACAACACGAAGAGAAATAACATCTATATCATAGGGGTTCCTGAAGAGAAGAAAGATCAAGAGATAGAAATTTTGTTCAATCAAATTATAGCTGAAAACTTCCCTAAATTAAGGCTTGAAAACATTTCACATGTTCAAGAAGCACAGAGAACTCCATTAAAGAGAAACCCAAAGAAATCTACACCAAGACACATCATAGTTAAAATACCAAAGCTAAGGAATAAAGAGAAAAATTTAAAAGCTGCTAGAGAAAAAAAGGCTATCACCTACAAAGAAGCCCCATAAGGATGACATCTGACTTCTCAACAGAAACACTTGATGCCAGAAAGAAATGGAAAGATATATTCAAAGTATTGCGGAACAAGTACCTACAACCAAGACTACTCTATCCAGCAAGGCTAATGTTTAAAATTAAAGGAGAAATAAAGAGCTTCCCAGACAAAAAAAAAAAACCTCAAGGAATTCATTAAAACCAAATCAATTCAGCAAAAGATGCTAAAGGGCTTGTTGTAAACAGTTCAAAGGGGGAAAAGAATATAGCCAAAGAAGAATACAGCTTCAAAGAATAAAATAGCAATAAACAACTACATATCAATAATAACCTTAAATGTAAATGGATTAAATGACCCAATCAAAAGACATAGAATAGCTGTGTGAATAAAGAAACAGGACCCATACATATGCTGTCTACAGGAGACACATCTTAAAACAAAGGATGCACATAGACTGAAGGTAAAAGGATGAAAAAAAAATTATTTCATGCAAATGGAAATGAGAAAAAGCCAGGGTAGCAATACTTATATCTGACAAAATAGACTTTAAAACAAAAGCTGTAGTAAGAGAAAAGAAGGACACTACCTAATGATAAAGAGAACAATTCAACAGGAAGATATAACCATTATAAATATCTATGCACCAAACATAGGAGCCCCAACACACATAAAGCAGACATTGATGGATATAAAGAGTGAGATTAACAGCAATACTATAGTAGTAGGGATTTCAATACCCCACTAACATCACTGGATAGATCCTCAAAAACAAAATTAATAAAGAAACAGCAGACTTAAAGGATACACTAGATCAACTCAATTTAATAGATATTTTCAGAACTTTTCACCCTAAAGCAGTAGGATATAAATTCTTTTAAGCACTCATGGTACATTCTCTAGGACAGAACATATGTTAGGACACAGAAGGGGTCTTAACAACTTTAAGATTGAAATCATATCAAGCATTTTCTCTGATCACAATGGCATGAAACTAGAAATTAACCACAAAAGATAAACTGAAAAATATTCAAACACTTGGAAAATGAATAGCATGTTATTAAATGATGAATGGATTAACAATGAGATCAAAGAAGAAATAGAAAAGTTTCTAGAAATAAATGATAATGAGCATACATCAACTCAAAAATTATGAAACACAGCTAAAGCAGTACTGAGAGGGAAGTTCATAGCACTACAGGCATACAAGAAGAAGCTAGAAAAAGCTCAAATAAGCAACTTGACCTTGCATCTAAAAGAATTAGAAAAACAACAGCAAATAAAGCCCAGGTCTAATAGAAGGAAGGAAATAATAAAGATCAGAGCAGAAATAAACGACATAGCGGCTAAGGAAACAATACAGAGGAAACCAGGAGCTGGTTCTTTGAAAAAGTAAACAAGATAAATGAACCTTTAACTAGACTCACCAAGGAAAAAAGAGAGAGGACTCAAATAAAATTATTTTGACAGTGGAGAAATAACAACTGACACAACAGAAATACAAAGTATTGTAACAAAATACTATGAAGAACCCTATGCCAAAAAATTAAACAACCTAGGTAAAATGAACAAATTTCTTCAATCATATAATCTTCCAAATATCAATCTGGAAGAATCATAACACCTAGACAGACTAATTACAACAAATAATATCGAAACAGTTATCAAAACTCCCAAAAAAGAAAAGTCCTGGGAATGATGGCATCACAAGTGAATTCTACCAAAAATTCAAAGAAAAACTAATACCTATCCTCCTCAAGCTATTTAAAAAATTCAAGAGGAAGAAAAACTTCCACTCTCCTTTTTATGAGGCAAGCATAATTCTGATTCCAAAACCAGATAAAGACAACACAAAGAAAGAAAATTATAGGACAATATTCCTGATGAATTTAGACGCTAAAATTCTCAACAAAATATTAGCCAACCGGATCCAGCCATATATGAAAAATATCATACACCATGATCAAGTGGGATTTATTCTGGAGAGGCTAGGCTGGTTCAATATTTGCAAATCAATCAATATGATTCTTCACATAACAAAAGGAAGGACAGAAATCACATGATAATTACCATAGATGCAGAAAAAGCATTTGATAAAGTCCAGCACCCATTCATGATCAAAACTCTCAGTAAAGTGGGAATACAGGGAACACTCCTTAACATGATAAAGGCCATTTATGACAAACCTACAGCCAACATTATACTAAGTGGGAAAAAATTAAAACCAATCCCCTTAAGATCTGGAACCAGGCAGGGGTGCCCCCTTTCACCACTCTTATTCAACATAGTTCTGGAAGTCTTAGCCACAGCAATTAGACAAGAAGAAGAAATAAAAGGCATCCAAATTGGAAAAGAAGCAGTAAAACTGTCACTATTTGCAGATGATATGATATTGTATATAGAAAACCCTAAAGTCTCAGTCAAAAAACTACTGGACCTGATAAATGAATTCAGCGAGGTGGAAGGATATAAAATTAATACTCAGAAATGAAAGGCATTTTTATATGCCAACAATGAACTGTCAGCAAAAGAAATTAAGAAAACAATTCCCTTCACTATTGCAACAAAATAAATAAAGTACCTAGGAGTAAATTTAACCAAGGAGGTTAAGGACTTGTACTCAGAAAATTATAAAACATTGATAAAAGAAATCAAGGAAGATACAAACAAGTGGAAGCATATACTGTGCTCATGGTTAGGAAGAATAAACATCATTAAAATGTCTATATTACACAAAGCAATTTATAAATTCAATGCAATACCAATTAAAATACCAATGACATACTTCAAAGATATAGAACACATATTCCAAAAATTTATATGGAACCAAAAAAGAACACGAATAGCCTCAGCATTATTAAAAGAAAAAATAAAGCTGGAGGTATTACTCTTCTGGATATCAAGGTTTACTACAAGTCCATTGTACTCAAAACAGCCTGGTAATGGCATAAGAACAGGCACATAGATCAATGGAACAGAACAGAGAACCCAGAAATAAACCCACCCCTTTATGGACAACTGATATTTGACAAAGGAAGAAAGAATATACAATGGAGTAAAGACAGCCTCTTTAACAAATGGTGTTGGGAAAATTGGACATCTACCTGCAAAAAAATGAAACTAGACCATCAACTTACACCATTCCCCAAAACAAACTCAAAATGAATAAAAGACTTAAATGGAAGCCATGAAACCATAATCATCTTAGAAGAAAACATAGGCAGTAAGCTCTCCGACCTCTGTCACAGCAATATATTTGCCAATTTATCTCCACGGGCAAATGAAAAAAAAACAGGATAAACAAATGGGACTATATCAAACTAAAAGTTTTTGCACAGCTAAAGACAATAAGAACAGAATAAAGAGACAAACCACACAATGGGAGAACATATTCGACAATACATCTGATAAGGGGTTAATAACCAAAATTTATAAAGAACTTATAAAACTCAACACCAGGAAGACAAACAATCCAATCAAAAAATGGGCAAAAGAAATGAATAGACATTTCTCCAAAGAGGACATACGAATGGCCAATAGGCATATGTAAAAATGCTCAACATCACTATTCATTAGAGAAAAAAAAAATAAAACCACAATCAGATATCACCTCACACCAGTCAGAATGGCTCTCATCAGCAAAACAATACAGAACAAGTGCTGGTGAGGATGTGGAGAAAAGGGAACCCTCCTGCACTGCTGGTGGGAATGCAGACTGGTGCAGCCACTGTGGATAACAGTATGGAGATTCCTCAAAAAATTAAAAACCGAACTGCCTTTTGAACCGGCTATCCCACTTTTAGGAATATACCCTAAGAACACCATAGCACTGTTTGAAAAGAAGAAATGCGCCCCCGTGTTTGTGGCAGCATTGTTCACAATAGCGAAGATCTGGAACCAGCCCAAGTGTCCGTCAGAGGACGAGTGGATTAAAAAGCTATGCTACATATATACTATGCGATACTACTCAGCCATAAGAAATGATGACATCGGATCATTTACAACAAAATGGATGTACCTTGATAACATTATACGGAGAGAAATAATTAAAACAGAAAAAAACTGAGAACTGCATGATTTTATATATAAGTGGGACATAAAAACAAGTCTATGAGACATGGGCAAGAGTGTGGTGGTTACTGGGTGAAGGAAGGGGAGGGGAGAGTGGAGGGGAACAAAGAAACCAGATAGAAGGTGACAGAAGACAATTTGACTTTGGGTGATGGGTATGCAACATAATTGAATGACAAGACAATCTGTAGATCTTTTCTTTGAACATATGTACCCTGATATATTAATGTCACCCCATTAAAATTATTAAGAAAAAGAAAAAAATAACACTGGGGAACTATTTTTTTTTATTTTTTGTTGCATAATATTTTAGACTTTTTGTATATTTGTCTGCATCGCTGATTCCAAATCTGAAATCTGTTTTTGGTGCATGCTCTAGTTTTTATGCAATTTTAATTTCTTTTTGTTACAGTTAATAGCATGCATTGGGTTTCGAATTGGAGTTAAAGGGCAACAACTCTTGGATTGAACATAAACACAAGGCAATGAATGTTTTAAAAACATCACTTTTACATAATTGTAGTTGTCTTTAAATGTAAAAAATTATTATCTGATAAAAACACCCTCTTATTTTGTTTTAAGATTGATTCATTGCTTCTTTGAGTAGGAGTAAATGTAAAAATAGTCCTGACACCTTCTGTTATATATGTGACTGTTACACACTTCAACGTTAAAGGCCCAATATTTCATCACTTGTGACACGTGTATATATTGCCTATTTTTAAGTTCCCCTTGGCGATCAAGACAAGAATTGGGCTCCTCATATTGTGTGTCATAATTGTGAGGAAATGCTTCATGACTGGACAAGAGGAAAATGCAAATGAATGCCTTTTGATATTCCCATGATTTGGCGTGAACCTAACAACCACAGCAGTGACTGTTATTTCTGTCTGATCCATACAAAGGACATCGGCAAGAAAAAAATGGCATCTGATCACATATCCTAATATTTCTTTAGCAATACAACCTATCTCGCATTCTGAGACCCTCCCTGTTCCAGTTTTTAATGGTTTTATTTCTTCTAAGGACAAAGAAAGTGAACATGATAATCAAGTGCATTTTGATAAGATGCATGAGGAAATGATTGTAGAATCTGAAGGGTCTTCTTCTGATTTCAAGGAGTCATTATCCCCTCAGCAGTTTAGTCAACCCAAATGAAATGATATAATAAGAGATTTGGGCCTGTCAAAGAAGCAGCTGAGTTATTAGCCTCCAGGCTTCAAGGAAAGAATGTACTTCACCGGTCAGTTAAACTAACCCATTTCAGAAAGCGTGAACAAATTTTTGTAGACATTTTTTCTGAAGACAAACACTTTGTTTACTGTCATGTTATCAGTAGTCTTCTCAGCCAGCTAGGGGTTAACACTTACAGTCCAACAGAATGGCGGCTATTTCTTGACAGCTCTAAATGGAGTCTGAAATGTGTTCTCCTACACAACGGTAATGTTTGTGCAGTGGTTCCAAATGGTTATTCAACTCATCTGTGAGAAGATGATAATGACATAAAAATTGTTCTTGACTGTCTGAAGTATGAGGAGCATAACTGGATCATTTGTGTGGATCTTAAAATGGTAAATTTTCTGCTAGGACAACAGAGAGGTTTCATGAAGTATCCTTGCTTTCTGTGTTTGTGGGACAGCCGAGCTTGGGAGAAACACTGGACAGAGAAGGAGTGGCCTAAACGTAAAGCTCTGGAAGTAGGGATGCAAACTATTGTGAATGAACCTGTAGTTAATTGAGACAGAATCATTTTTCTCCCACTTCACATCAAACTTGGCTTAATGAAGCAGTTTGTTCAGGCTTTGAATAAAGAAAGTTAATGTTTTCAATATACTATTTCTGCTTTTCCTGCCTTATCTTTTGAGAAGATAAAAGCAGGTATAGCCTGACCTGTGGTGGCGCAGTGGATAAAGCATCGACCTGGGAGCACTGAGGTCGCCGGTTCAAGACCCTGCACTGGTCTGGTCAAGGCACATATGGGAGTTGATGCTCCCAGCTCCTCCCCCCTTTCTCTCTTTCTCTCTCTCTCTGTGTCTCCTCTCTAAAATAAAAAAAATAAAATAAAAAGCAGTTATATTTGATGGACTTCAAATTAGACCATTATACATGACGAAAAATTTGCTAGGAATATGAATTAGGAGGAGAGAGCTGCATGGCAGTCTTTTGTGGCAGTTACAAAGAACTTTCTTGGCAACAAAAAAAGCAGAAAACTATAAACTTTTGGTTCACAGAATGCTGTTGGCTTTCCATGACATTGGATGTAACATAAGCATTAAGATTCATTTTCTGAACAGTCACCTTGATAAGTTTCCCGAAAATCTTGAAGCTGTTATAGATGAGCAGGGAGAACGCTTTCAACAAGATCTGAAGATAATGGAAGAGCGTTATCAGGGGTAATGGGAGAGGAATATGAGGGCAGACTACTGCTGGAGCATCAAACGAGATTGTCCTCTACAAGTACACAAATTCAAGAGCTACAAATGAAAATTTTTGCCTGAATAGAATTTAAATAAGTTTTGCACAAATTTTATGATTAAAATAAGTGTTTTAATTTGTTCTATTTTGTAATTGTAGACAAATTCTGATGCAATCATGTCTTTTATTGTATTAGAGTATTTACTGCATTATATAAATTATTATATTTTCACAAAGATGATGCCCAAGAAGAAATTCTACTTCATTATGTTAAATAAATGTTGAATGTTTACAATAAGATAAAAACCTAGAATCTTGAATTGCAAAAAAACTGTAGCTTAACGAGAAAAACTAATGTCAGATTTGAGATCAGCACACTCGAATTAGATAAGAACAATTGCGTTTGTGAATACAACAAAAATTTTGTTTCTCAGTGTAATTTAATAATTAAATTAGAATGAAAGTATTCAAGCTTTCAGTCTTGAAAGTCATATTTATGCCCCATATAATAAAATTCTCGTATTTTAACCCATCAAGTATAAAGGTCACATGCAAAGGAAGAACAGTCCAAAGTTCACTGGATACTAGAAGACAATGGAATAATGTCTTGAAAACCAAAGAGAAACATACTGTTAAGCAATATATAGCACTATGAGAATTCACAAATAATCTCCTTTTCTCCTAAGCAAGTGGTAAGAATTCATCTCTTATCATTGTTACAGTTAAACGTGGTGTTGGCACTTTCTTTGCCAATTAAATGAGTAAAGTCATACATATTACTTTTAGGTGGAAGGTGCATAATGTGCCGTGCTCCTTTTACCTGTCTTTGTAATTATAGCCATGCAACGTTCTTGGCCAATAAAATAAAATATCAGTGGAATTAGTAATCGGTGCCAATTCCAGGTGTTTTTTGTCAAAGCCAGTGTACAACAGTCTACTTTCTTGCCTTCATAATTGCAGAAGCATGTGTTAGATGGAACTTCCACTAGGCTGGGATTTCGATTCTAATGAGCTGAGCCCCTTTCTAATTAGAACTAAACATGTAACTTCAGTAAAAGAACATTTTCATATGTTAATTCACAGAGGTTTGTGGGATGGTTGTTAAAACAGCATAATCTAATTTACTCAGACTGATCCAACCAAGTAATCTACCCAAACTATCAAGGAAGAGTAAAGAGGACTAAGGTATATTGAGACATGCAAATAATCTGAGAGCTTTATCTCATTTATATCTTTCTAAGAAGTTACTTGATGATATATCCAACAAATAAGTCAGTCAACCAAGAAAGGGAAAGGTGTGGAATGCAACAATTACTAAATCTGAACCAGAAGAACAATAAAAGGAAATCATTTTTAAAGCTATACAGCAGATTGGAGCAGAGTAGAAAAATGAATTCCAGCATAAAGTTATGTGGAAAACAAAGAAGGATTCCTTGAAATAAAATGCATGAGAAAAAGAAAATACTCTGTAGTCAAAAAGTGCAATAAAAGTAATTTATAATTTCTGAAAAAAAATGTATTTAAAACGTTGCACACAAATTAAATAAACTGTACAAAAAGAGAATATACTTGTCTTTTACCGAAAAACATTTTCTAAAGTGACTTAAGGGTAGTTATAGTAAACCTGTAAAGAATTATATGTAATGTTAACAAATAGACAGTAAAAGTCACAACATCCTTCCAATTCTTTAAGTCACAAAGTATAATCATAATCCAGACTTTAGAATGCTCTTAATGCCAATACTCAGCATTGTAATTTTCTTTCCAATGAAAACATCTTTTCCAACAGTGCCATTCAATAGTTAGCACTACCTTTACATGTGAACCTGCATCCAAGAAGCTAGGAACATAAGATTTTGTTTTCTTTCTCACTCAGTTCTTTCTTCACTCCCATCTCATTCACTAAACTCTCTGGGGTTGGAGCATCAGAAGGTCTAACTGTAAAGGGGGTCAGAAAATTCTTTCCTTGGTTGATACGATTGTAAGTTATCTTCATACTCTCTAGGCCTGGCAGATGCTTAAAGCTTGCTCTTTATTTCATGGACACTTTTGTGAATTCTTCAGAGGCTCTCTTGCTGGGCTCCCTCAATTATAAACTCTTTGACATAAACTGTGCTGACTGCATCTCAGCTCTAGCTTATAGGATTCCACTCTGCACAGAACTCCCCATCGGAGGACATCATCTTTGACAGGATAATTGGAAACTTTGCACTGCCTTGGTCTGACCACCTTTAATCAGTAGAAAGCACTCACTCATCCTTAGCCCAGAGGAGGCTGAAAGTTTCTTACAAGTCCATTACAGCCTATTTCATTTTCTCAGGACAACTCAGTCATGAATGCTTCGTGTCCTCCAGCTTTACACCCATCAGACCCTTTAGCAACAAACACTACTGAAGCTTTCCTCACTACACTGCACTCAGGTGGGTGAGACCTCAGCTTGAACTCTTGTGAATCAGTGGCACTCAGCTCTCTTACAACTTTTTCAACAAAACCTCTTAATTAAATTTACCCGTTGATGGAAAAAGAGATATGAAGGCTTATAGTAGTTACAAAGCTAACCACTGGAGGAATAAAACATAACAGTATAGCCATCAACATTCAGAGGAAGAGATGCAAGATGAGTATGGTTTTTGAACCAAATCATCAACATTCACACTGAGAAGCCAATAGAGTATGTCTAATGTGGAGAAACAGAAACTAAGCAATGGACATATAGAGTTCAAGATTACATTGGCCCTAGCCAGATGTCAGTGGACAAAACATCATCCAGGTGCCTGGAGGTCATGGGTTCAATCCCCAGTCAGGACACATAGAAGCAATCAATGAATGCCCAACTAGGTGGAACAACTAAGTTGAACAATGAGTTGAGGCTCTCTCTTTTTCTCTCCTAGCCTCTCTCTCACCCTTCCTCTCTCTCTCTCTCTCAATAGAAAAAAAATTTTTTTAATCATATTGAAACATAAGAGCACAAACTATTAAAGAGGTCTCCTTTGTCTTGTGAGGCTGCTAATTGGTGGGGAGAGGAAGGAGGCTGCTTCCCTTATTTATGCTCCGCTATTACTGGATGACTTAACATGCATATGTGGGAATTCTATAAAGCATAAACATTTTAAAAATAGCACAAGGACTTGCTGAATAAATGAATGAGATTTATGTTTCAAATCATTATGAATCAAAAAGTAAAAAATGACAATATCTAAAGAGAATCATATTGATTATTTCATTTATATGTAAAAATCTATTCAAACAAATTAAGAAGACTAACAGTCTTATAGTAGACTTAGTATATATATATATATATATATATATATATATATATATATATATATATATATATATAATACATTTACATGAAAGTATATGTGAGAATTCCACAGGTTCATTAAATGCAGTACTTTAACAATATCATATATTTGGATTTAATTTAAAGTTGAGTACACAGCCTCTTTTGAAGTCATCTAATAAAATTTTAGAGATAACTGGGATACATACAATATGGAATGTGCTGATCAAAAGTCCTTTCTGATGGCACAACTCTGCATTCCTCATCTTCTAGAAATCCTGACAAAAGGGGCCCAATGTAGGTGCAAGAATTGGAACTGGCAAGAAGAACATGGCAGAGAAGGAGCACAGGCTACTATCCATCTTAAAGGACCAGCAAATACAGCTCCAAGGTTTACTGTAGATCCTGGTCCACTAATTGGAACTCTCTTTTTTGAAAAAGTATGAAGCTATGCTTTCTGGGGGGGGGGGGGAATACTATTGTTTCTGTATTCCCTGCCCCTTCTAACCAATAGTCCACCCAATTTACTTTTATATTAAACTGCTTTTTTGATAAAGAAGGTATAAATGATGATTGTGAGAGACAAACTGGGAATATATTCATCTGGAAAAATCACAAGTCTTACCTTAAATATGAAAAGGAAGATCAGAGTGTGTGAATGGTCCCACAAAATTGGCAATGATATTTGTGAGATTGTCACCCTCTTAGCAGGAAGTGGGGATGGAATGCCCACCGGATCACTTTTATACAAATGACAAACCTGCCTATCATGTGATCACTTCTGATTCTTTTAACAGCTGAACAAAAGTAGAATCCAGGAGGCAGTTGGCCATCAGTCCTCAGAGAATTGTCTCAGTATACGTTTTCTTTATCTTAGAATTGATACAAAATATAGATCATTCTTTGTGTTTCATAAAATTGATTTTTATTAATATTTAGATTTTTCTTTTCCTCAAACCAAAACAAGTTACAAATCTCCTAACAGTCTCTATTTTCATGAGGAATATGGTTAATGTGTCAGTGAAACAAGGAAAATCTGGAAGACTGGAAATATGGTCCAAAAAGTTTGCCAGAAGATGAAAAGCTTACTCCTTTGTATCCCAAATACTGAGCATTCAAGTTGAGAAAGGCAGTAACAAAAACCTTTCTGAAAGCTCTCCCCACCTAAGCTGTTTTAGCCATCATTTGTGTATTCAGCAGTACCAATCAGAGTGCTGAATTCATAAATTTTTCAAAAAACACTTCATTGAATGAGATCCATATAAAATTACATGTTTAACATAATTATACAGTAGCATTATATTAATATATCATATGTATTTTATAAATATAGTTATATGTTAATACGTAATGCACATTTTAATATGCATTTAAGTATATATAAAAATTTCCTCTTGGCAAAAATCTGCTATCAACCCTATGCCATTGTAGAGTAATGTTTTCAGCATTCTTACTTAATTTCAAGTACTCAGTGATGTAACCATTTGGATGTATAATTTAGTCATAAACATATGCTTATTCTCTGGATTGCTTCTAATTCAATGTATCAAAACATATGTGTTCTTCCCATACAGCTGAGATTCTATACAACATGGTGAGTGTGAGAAGTTGAGAGTGTTAGTGGAATACAGTAGTCAAAAGACTAATCCTGATGTGATTTCACCTGAAAGGTAGCCCTGAGACATGCACTCCAGGACAGCATTGGAGAAAGTTTCTGACATGAGTTTCTCTTTTACGCTAACATAAATCTAAAGTGACTGAGCGTTGTATTGCAATTTCCCCCAACTAAATTTACCTTGGAATGAAGACAAAACAAGGAAGACTTACAAACTGAAGGACACTTTCCATTATGTTCCACATGTATGTAAACAATTCTTTTCAGAATGAGACTGAAAATTGATATGCCTTCTTACCTAACCTTAGGGAGCTGCTACCTCATTGAAACTGCTACTACATGGAAAATAACCAAAAAAGATTAGCCTCATGGAACAAAAGAAGCTACATTGTAAAACTCAAGTGACAAGCAACAAGATCCCAGGGAGAACAAATTTCTTAAAAGGAACTTTTCAGATTCCTTTGTTCTAGGTTTATCCACTAGGGGAGCTTGATTTCATGAAGCTTTGCAAAGGAGGAAAGTGTAGCACACACTCTGCTAAGTTCAGATCTCTTTATCCCTCTAAATTGCTCCATCTGGTTTAGAAAGATCTGCTTACAACCGTCATTGTACAAGTGTAAACACAAGGACTCTCAAGCCCTTCACTGTGTCTCAGATCTGCCAGACATCATTCATGTCTCATTTTACAGGCAAACCCTTAGTCTCCACCACCATCAAGCAGCTTTAAAATGCCGAAACACAAGGCACATGTACAAGCCTTTGCATGTATGGGTTACCCTATAAGGGCATTGAGTTTTATTCCCATCACAATTCTTGTTTATAGCTCACCGAATTTATAGCTATCCTCTTAAACATCTGCAGTCATCATTTTTTCTCTCTTTCTTAGGTAAAGCACAACTCTCTCTGTAGAACATAAAACAGGTATTTTCTCCTAGTAAACCTCAACAGGGAGATGTCTTTTCTGTGTTTTTACCACTGATATAAGTAAAACCTACGACTCCAATGTTGTCAAGAGAAGTAAGATGTGGAACTTGGCATATTAACTTTTAATATTTCTGGAAATTTCCATTAGCTGCAAGTCAGGAAGACAGGGTTCTAAACACATAACTTTCATTAATTCATTGTGTGGCTGACAATAAATCTCTTCATTTCTTTGTGCTTCATAGAAACATATACTTTTAAAGCCAGGATGGACTTCAGGGTTTCATCCAAAACAACACTCACATTTTCAGCAGAAGGTCCCATGTCCCAAACCACTTATTCAGCCTCCCTCAGGGGAAGAGCTGGCACTTCCCTTCTGATCTTCTAATTTCACAGTACACTTCCTATTCTCTTCACTATGCTGACCCAGTTTCCTATGCCAATCCTTAATGAGAGGTTTCTTATTACAAGTGCATTGTAAGGATCAGAGAAAATATCTGACCTAGAAGTATATTAAAAAATCTTAAGTGTAACCCAAATGTAAACTGCTGCATATTTTAAACTCAACAATACAGTCACTTTTAGATTTTCATAATAATGCAATGTTACCAAGAAAGAGATCATCTTTCCATCATTGACAGAAATTTGTAATATATACAAAAACATATAAACATATACATGTGATATACATCACATATATATTAAATATATAAAAATATACATGGAATTGCTATGAACTTAGTTGCTATGAACTTAATTATGCCTCCCCCCTTAAATTTATATGTTAAGACCCTAACCACCCTGTAATGTGAGATTTGGAGACTGAATCTTTAGGAGATAATAAGGTTAAATAAAGTCATAAGGGTAGGGCCCTGATCAAATAGAACTGATGAGCTAATAAAAGGAAGAATCTCTTTGTCTTTCCTTATTCACATACAATAAGGACGTCTTCTGAGCACCGTGAGAGGGCAGCTGTTTCTGAGCCAGGAGGAGAGCTCTCACCAGAAACACTGTCAACTGAACCTTAATCTTTGCCATTCAGCCTTCAGAACTGTAAAACAAAATAATAATTTCTATTGTTTAAACCTCCCAGTCTGTGATATTTTGTTATAGGAGTCAGAACAAACTAATACACTACTTCAGAGTAAACAATAGATGAATATAATTTAAGAAAAATTAGACTGGAAAATCCAAACTTTATGCTGAAAAGCTTTGGAAATCTCTAAAAAGTCAGCCATGCACATTTGTTTTTAATAGTTCCTTTCCATACCACTTCCTGACACTGGTGGCTTTAAAAATTTGCCAATATGACACTCAGTGACAGTATCAAAAACAACAATCAGATTCTTATTACCATGATTACATTCAACAAAAAAATATGGCATGCCTTATTCCGGAGCAATAAAAATGTTGTGCTGTTATTTTTATTTCTAGAAATATAGCGGTATGAGGGAGGAGGGAGAAGCACATTCTTTCATCAGTAACAAATAAGAATATTTCTTTTAAAGAAAAAAAAAAGATCTTTTAAGAGTTGCTTCCTCCCACTGGTGAATTCAGTACTGGTTCCTAATGGTAGCTGGTGACAGGATGCCACAATACCCACGTTCTTCCACCCAGTGCTAAGCATTTAAACAGATGAAATGGCCCGAGTCGTAATTATTTTCAAGGAGCTTTTCCCCTTCCTCTCAAGCTTTTGGTTTCAAAGTTCAATTATTATTTTCCAATACTGTTTTTCTTCTCTTTGTTGCCAGAAAATCCAAGCTCTTTTTCAAAGATTAGATTACCAGCCAGTGACTTTCTTTTGTTAAAAGGACAAGCTTTCTAACAAAGGAGGGGCCTTTCAGGATAAAACATGATGCCTTAAAGCATTGGGTTGTAAGATATTTGCAAACTTCATAAAGCCCAGCAAACTTGTAAACTGTTTTACTATTTCAATGCTAATTTTAATCTTTCTTCCTGAAAAATTAAAGAAAAAAAAAGACTCTTTTTTTTCTTCTTCTTCTTAAAAAATATTAATACTATCAATAACAGAGTTCACTAGTTTAAAATGAAGAGTCATTTACTGTTATTTTATTTTTAAAAATTTAAAAGTATTTTGATTTTGTATTAAGTAAATTGAATAATCTTTATATTCATACTCCTATGTTAAGCTCTTGATTATATTCATTAGTTTAAATTATGAAACAAAATCAAAAACAAAAGCGAAAAAATGTGGCAATGTAGAATTTCTTTTGTACTTTTCCACATGTATTTATTGCAACCACAAAAACGTTAAAGAATATTTTCTTTAGTATCAGGGTACACATGTTATTAAATTAATGTGTATCAAATGACATTCCTTCTATAATGTTTATTGCCTTGCTTGGAGTTGATCTGAAACAGAACTGTAGGGCACTAAAAATAAATAAATAAATAAAAGAAGAAATGTGGTATTCATGCCAATTTCCTTTGCTCAATTTTAACAGAAGATGTTCATTCAGTTCCATCACAGAAAAGCAGAGATGCCCACTACAGTGCAGTCTCAAAACTTGTGATTGCATGACTCTCTCTCCTGTCTGCAGCATCACCCTGGGTCCCGCAGCTCCTGCTGCTCCCCTCTAATCAAAAAGCCATTTCCTTGACTTCACCTCAACTTTTGCCCCCTCTCAAAAAAACAAGCTAAGACCTGTACAATATTCACCCTGCATTCCTCCTTAATTGCCTTATCCAAAATCGTTTCCCACGGTTTTAAACTTCCAACTTCATGCCTGCTTAGTCAGCCCTTTCTTTAATCCCACCTTTACTGTCCTCAGCATCTGTTCTTCCAACTCCAGTTCTCCTTCCCCAAACTCACCCTTTCTCTCTCTTTTTCTTTCTCTCTTTCTCTCAGACCAATAATTGCTTCAGGCCCTCAAGTCCAAACTTAATTCAATCCATTTACATCCTCATCCCTGGCAGGACTGTCCATCATTCTTTCAAGCTCTCTCTCCTTTCTTGCAGAATTGCAGAAATCCCATGTGTTCATCTGTTCTTCACCTGTTCACTCTCTGGTCCTACCTACTGATTTTCTCAGTGCCTTGGAGCCAGGGACACACACCTCTGTCCTGCTTTGGTATTCCTAGAATCTGATTTTTAATTTTGTAGATAGTTTTTGTTTATTTGTTTGTTTGTCTAGGACAATGATCCTTTCCAAATTTTCAGTATTTTCTTATGTGCTAATTTGTTCAAAATAAATAATCTCAGCTAAAATTAATGTTATTTAAAGAAATATATAAATATCTAACAAGTTCTTTAAAGATAGGATACAAATTGTAATTGTGTGAAGTCTGAGATACACTAGCATGATGAAAATATTGAACTTGGAGTCATAGAACATCGGTCTCATAAAGGATTAGTTTTTACAGGTACTTGCTGTTTGAACATAGATAATTTATTTACCTTTTCTGAGTGTGCTCAGAATGTCTATGGGCAAAATAAGCTCTTAGGTACCCCCAAAAAGAAGCCTGGGGCTATTTCCCAGAATCTTCTTCTCACTGTGGTTCCTGGCTTCTATATTACAATGACAGGTACTCATGATGCATTTACTGTTTGGAGAGTATTGGGTTGAATTATGAGGCCAGTATACACAAGAAGTATTTGTTTCATAGGTGGTAATGTGTTCTAAGCTGCAGTTAGAACTCACAAACTCACCATCCCACTAGGTATGATAACTGATTATTCACTAATGGCAGGCTTACTTCTATTCCTAGATGTAAAGAAGAAGAGCATTAGTTGCCTGCCACCTTGAAGTATGAGGAGTCACATACTTAGTCTTGTCCAATGGGTATGGAGGGACATGACTTCTCAGAGTAGGTCCAGTGAGCTCTTGTTTTTTTTCTACCACAACCAGCAATATTCCAGATAGTGTAGTCAGGGACCTTGAGTGGGAACAGCAACTTCATTGATGACTTAGTATGAGTGAAGAATAAACCTTTTTGTTTTCATTTTTTTCAACTTCACTGAGGTAAAATTGACAAATATATATATATATATGGCCTGACCAGGTGGTGAGGCAGTGGATAGAGCATCAGACTGGGATGCAGAAAACCAAGGTTAGAGACCCCGAGGCCGCCAGCTTAAGCGAGGGCCAATCTGGCTTGAGCAAAAGCTCGCCAGCTTGGACCCAAGGTCACTGGTTCCAGCAATGGGTTGCTCTGTCTGCTGAAGGCCCGTGGTCAAGGCACATGTGAGAAAGCAATCAATGAACAACTTAGGTGTCACAATGGCAATGAAGAACTAATGATTGATGCTTCTTACCTCTCTCCGTTCCTGTCTGTCTGTCCCTATCTATCCCTTTCTCTGACTCTCTCACTGTTCCTTTAAAAATTGTGTGTGTGTGTGTGTGTGTGTTAGGGACTGAATAAATAAACAGGGTATTTTTGCAATCTGGTCAGAGGTGCTAGGCCCAAACCCCACCTCATTTTCCTAGTTAACAAAGAGCTACACCTGATTCTCATTTGTCTCATCCATGTTCTCCGGAGGAGGCTGAAAGCTAGTCTCTTATTAGTGTAAAGTAGATTTGAATGGTATGGTGGGGGTTGTCTTTGAGTTGCCTTGGAAACTTAATTGAATTGCTGATAGATCACATTTTTTCTATCAATAAAAGTGGATGTGCTTGGGAAGCATATATATATATCTTTAAGTTTCTGTCTATCATTTATTTTAATTCTATATCTTTTCCCATTCGATAACTCATTAATAGACTCATTGTGGCTGGGATTGTACATTTGGCGCCCAACATGGGGCCATCAAAAAAGGGATAGAGGAGAGGTAATGAAACTCCCCAAAAGTATGCATATGAAGTAATTATAAAGCTTCTAGAGAGTGAAGCTTTTAAGTAGAGTTTGGGGGAAGAGTTTAATAATAAAATCATACAAAGTAAGTATACAATTTCTAGAGAGTAGAGCTTTTAAGTAGAGTTTGTTGAGAAAGTATAATAAGAAATAATTTGGGAGTAAAATAAATATGGAAGTTGTAGAATCAAAGGTGAGGGACTTTTTTCTTTTTGTACAAATGTTTTTTGAGAAGATGTCTTTTGAACAGAATAAGGTAGAAACAGAGGAATGTAAATATAAAAAAAAACTTAGAATCTGAGAATAACTTAGAAGATGAGAATATTACAGCTTTGGCCACTTTAAACTTTGCAGATCCACAGCCCTCTGCTCCCAAAGTCTTTGTCTCAGGCCCTTGGAAATCCCCACTCCACAGAGTGGAAGGCTGACCTCCCCAGGCAGGGGTGACAAGCCAAGAGCCAGTAAAACCGGCAGGGACAAGACCACCCGCACACTAAGGTTTGTGCTAGCCTCGTGGCTCACCCTGCTTGTACCTCTGAGGTGAAGCGTGCAGGCGACAGTGAAGGCAGAAGGGGTGGCTTCCCGGGTCAGTGGGACAAAAAAGACACAAATACAGCTGGAGAGAGATCTGGCTGGTGCTTGGAACTCACATCAAAAGGCGCAGCAGCAAACAAAGCGCCCCCAAGGTTCTTGGACCCCAGATCCTGGTGGTGGAAGCCATGATGCGGTGCTACAGCAGGCTGACCCTCATATGGGCAGGGCATGGCTCTGCCACAAGGCCCAGCCCTGGGAGAGGAGCAGAGAAGCAATCTCCTCCCAGGTAAGCTGAATCTACTATTCGACTGGGGTTAAGATGGAAAGATTTAGGCTGCCAGTTGCAGCAGCTATTAGAAATTGAGACTAATTAGAAGACTCAAATACTTTTTAAATTTACAGTTTTTTCTTATTATTATTTAATTTTCTTTAATGTTCTAGATTATTTTATTTCTTTCTTGTTCCATGCCTGGAAAGAGGGCAAAAGGGGAAGCCTGTTTGGGTATGCCTAAACAAAAATCTCATACGGCCGACCTGAGATTTTTCAAGAGAGATTTCTGTTTAGTACTTATCCTTATCATATTAAAATAGCCCTACTTAGATCAAGCAGGCCACATACTAATCTCTAAAATCCCAGGTTTCACTCTTGATTTGTGTAATTGTATGTGGAGTCTTTGTTTAATGTCTAAATGTGTCTGTTTTCAAGACCTAAATTAAATTTATGCATGCAAAAATTGGAAATGCCGACTCTAATATTGTAAAAATGAATTATCATTCCCTACAAATTTAATTGGAACAAGTAAAGCATCCTCATTAAAATCAAATGAAATGGCCTGACCAGGCAGTGGTGCAGTGGATAGAGCATCAAACTGGGATGCGGAAGACTCAGGTTCGAGTCCCCAAGCTCACCAGCTTGAGTGTGGGCCCATCTGGCTTGAGCAAAAGCTCGTCAGCTTGGACCCAAGGTTGCTGGCTCCAGCAAGGGGTTACTCAGTCTGCTGAAGGCTCGTGGTCAAGGCACATGTGAGAAAGCAATCAATGAACAACTGAGGTGTTGAGACGGCAACAAAAAACTAATGATTGATGCTTCTCACCTCTCTCCGTTTCTGTCTTGTCTGTCCCTATCTATCCCTCTCTCTGACTCTCTCTCTCTGTTCCTGTAAAAAATTTTAAATAATCGAATGAAATGTAGATCCTAAAGACTTCTTAATTTAGCCAAACTGCTCCAAGCTAAAGTGACTGCAGCTTCAAAACTTGAAGCAGGGTGAATTTGCTTAACGAAGGTGTAAATGTTTTTATTCTTTGAATTGCCTGTTCATTGACTGAATAGATGTTTTGATGGGTGAGGGAAAGTTGCTTAAAAGTACATTTGCTGCATTTTGTTGGAGATTGGAATTGATATGGGTGTTTCTTGCAGTTTTTGAGATCAAGGTGTTGTGGAGTGTACTCAACAAATGCTTAAGGGTCAATTGTAAATAATATATATTAAAAAAAAAAGAAAAACAAAGGAGGGGAGTCATGTCCTAGAACTCCGCAAATCTATTTAGTTTGAAGAATTTCTTTTGAATGCTGATGTACAAGAGACACCAAACATTTTTCTTTTGCAAATTTCTAATCTCTTTTATTTGATCTAGCTAGTAACGCTGTATTGTCTTTTTCTGAATAGTTCCAGATATACAGAAAAAGTTTATATAGGCAGATGTAGACCTTCAAAACCCTCAGTGAGATCTTCTGAGCATGGCTTTTAAGGTCTAATGACCAAGAGGAAATGAAAAGGCAGACAAAGCCCAAAGGAGATCAGGAAAAATACCAGCTCTTGGCATACACCCTTGGAGGCTCCAATGCCCCAAAGGGGCCTCATAGGACTCATCAGAGCCCTGCTTCAAGAGTGGAAAGGAAGGTCATTGAGCTATCGCCTGCCAGGCTTCTCTGCCCCTACCAGGGATATAACTTTGCTGTAGAAAAAGGGATACAAGAAGGTAAGCTGCCCCTTTGCTCCATGGAGGGAGGGTTCAGTCTCTTCTAGCCCTTTCCAGCTATCTGTGACCTGACTTTACCCAGCATGCTGAGACTTGCCACTGAAGGCTAAAGGTGCCCGAGACAGTCGGCCCCATCTCTGAGCCTAGGTATTTCTTCCAAGTAGCAAGTAAACTGATCTTGTTTCTTGTGGACACGAGGGCCACTTATATATGATAACTTGTACAAATATACATTGCAAAATTATTACCACAAATTAATTAATGCATCCATCATCTAATAGAGTAACCCTATGTGTGTGTTAAGAACAGTTAAGACTTATTCTCTTAGAAAATTTCAAGCATACAATAGAGTATTATTAACTATAGCCTCCATGCTATACATTAAATTTCCAGAGTTTATCTTATACCTGGGAATTTTAAGAGAAATTTATTCCTAATCTAGAATCATCTAGCAAATTTAGCTCTCAATCAAGAATGAAGGTACACCAAAGATAATTTTAGAAAAACAACTGCCTTTTGACCCAGCCATTCCATTCTTAGGAATATATCACAAGAACACCACATCACTGATTCAAAAAAAGAAATGCACTCCCATGTTTATGGCAGCATTGTTCACAATAGTGAAGATCTGGAAACAGCCCAAATGTCCATCAGTGGACAAGTGGATTAAAAAGCAGTGGTACATATATACTATGGAATACTATGGGGCCATGAAAAAGAAGGAAATATTACCTTTTGTGACAACATGGATAGACCTGGAAACTATTATGCTAAGTGAAATAAGCCAGGCAGAAAAAGATAATTATCTTATGACCTCACTCATTTGAGGAATCCAAGGAACAATATAAACTGAGGAACAGAATTGAGACAGAGGAGGGATCAAAGGGACCAGAGGGAAAGAGGACAGAGGGAAAGGGGATGATAGGATGGGATAAACCTGAAGGGAAGGGGAAAGGGTGCTATAGAGAAGGGGGCAAGGGAGATGTTGAGGGGAATACAGGGGAGGGGGGAATGCATTCGGGGCAACACTAGAATCTATGTAAACACAATAAATTAAATAAAGCAAACAAACAAATTAAAAAGAAACCCAAGAACAAGATTTCAAAGTACTAATTAACTCCCTTTCCTGTGCACACTTCTTGTAAGTCTAGAAGTGTGTGTTTCATGAGTGAAGACAGGAAATCTGAAAGAGAAAGACATAGAATTCAAGAATCAGAGAATCCAATAAAAACATCAAGGAAAGAAACTCTGAGACTAGGAAGGCAAACTTAATAATGGCAACTCAGCAGGCCCAAGTGCAGCCCACCCAGACAAGAGCAGGAAAACAACAGGCTCTTGGAGCCCAAACTATAAATAAAGAAGATTTTTATCTTTAAAAAAAAATCTTAGATGTTTTTTAACTCAATATTTGGAGATTTGGACTTCTAATACAAGAATTTGGAAATAAATTACTGGCAGTCACTTGTAAAACTAGACCAATAAAAAAAATCAAGAAAAATAATGAAGAAGGAAAATATGACCATATTTCACCTGAAAGTAATATTTGTATAAACATACATTATAATCATTAAATTTGTATTTTTAAAATGATGTTTGTGGTAGGATGACAGGTAGGCCTCAGTGTGTGTGTTTGGAACACAAAATGAGTTTATAAAAGGTACTTTTCAATTGAGGTAGTCAGTAGTATTACCTTAATGAAAACTCAAAGAATAGCAGTATAAGCATGGTAGTTGGAAATATGGAACCATATAAAAGATGTAAAAGTGATTACTGCTGGAGAATGGGCATCAAGTGTGCAGCAGGGAAGTTATTTTCATAATTTTCATCATTTAGTTTCATAATAAATAGTTGTAAGGCCATATGCCACGGCCATGAAGATCACGCAGATTCACATTGAAGTCAGCAGACAGTAAAGGAACTGTAGAGCTGGAAAATAAAATATTAGCCATGCTAATTTATTGGAAGCTCACAAAGATGGGCAAGACATAAAGAGAAAGAGAAAATAAAATAAAATAAAAACAAAGGAAAACGTGCTTTTTGCAGTGGAGGGCAAGGGATCGGGAAACAAACCTCATCTCGCCATGCAGAGAGCAGGGACTGCTCTTTCTCTCTCAGGACACACTAGCAAACAGACTGCGGGACCCCTTATCCCACAAACAATAGTCCCTCCCAATGGCAGCAGGCAATTCGCAATCTACAATCTGCTGCCCTGAGGGCAAGCCCCTGCAGCTTTACAAAGACTATACATACATGGTGTTGGCCTGTGCTCATGCACTAATCAGGCAAAGTACAGGTGAGCAAGCCTAACACACTTATAATGCACTCCTTTACCCAACAATAGTAAAATACAATTTGACTTTTGATACTATGCACATTTTTAATTTTTCAAAATGACATTAAAAGTATAGATATTTTTAAAAGGCCCGGAGATAGAGTGGTACTCAGAGTGTTCCCAGCATGAAGAGAAGCTCATGAAGGGATGCAGCCACTGAGGAGAAGAGTGATGGGAAAGAGAGGAGATGCAGAATGCAACCATGGCATAAAGTGTATGAAAAATCACGCATAGTAAAAGTTTAGAAATAGTCCTTAGCATCATAAGCTAAGCATGAAAGTTTGCAAAAAAACTATACCTTTATAATTGTTTTACTCAATAAAGAATTTATCAGTGATCTTACAATAAAATGAAAAAATATTCCTTGTTCCTGGATAGAAAGAATAAATATAGTCAAAATGACTATATTATCAAAAGCGATATACAAATTTAATACAATTCCCATTAAAATTCCAATGGTATTTTTTTAAAGAAATGGAACAAAAAATCATCAGATTTATATGGAACTATAAAAAACCCCGAATAGCCAAAGCAATCCTAAGGAAAAAGAATGAAACTGGGGGCATTACAATACCTGACTTCAAATTATGTTACAGAGCCACGACAATCAAAACAGCATGGTACTGGCAGAAAAATAGACACTCAGACCAATGGAACAGAATAGAAAGTCCAGAAATAAAACCACATATAATTGGTCAAATAATTTTCAATAAAGGGGCTGGCAACACACAATGGAGAAAAGAAAGCCTCTTCAACAAATGGTGCTGGGAAAACTGGAAAGCCACATGCAAAAGAATGAAACTCAACTACAGTTTGTCCCCTTGTACTAAAATTAATTCAAAATGGATCAAAGACCTAAATATAAGACCTGAAACAATAAGTAACATAGAAGAAAACATAGGTACTAAACTCATGGACCTTGGTTATAAAGAGCACTTTGTGAATTTGACTCCAAAGGCAAGGGAAGTGAAGGCAAAGATAAATGAATGGGACAACATCAGACTAAGAAGCTTTTGCACAGCAAGAGAAACTGACAGCAAAACAAACAGACAGCCAACTAAATGGGAGATATTTTCAAACAACAGTTCAGATAAGGGCCTAATATTCAAAATATACAAAGAACTCATAAAACTCAATGACAAACAAATAATCCCATAAAAAAATGGAGAAAAAAAAGCCTGACCTGTGGTGGCGCAGTGGATAAAGCGTCGACCTGGGAACACTGAGGTTGCCAGTTCAAAACCCTGCACTGGTTCAGTCAAGGCACATATGGGAGTTGATGCTTCCAGCTCCTTCTCTCTTTCTCTCTCTCTCTCTCTCTCTCTCACTCTGTGTCTTCTCTCTAAAATGAATAAAATAAAAATAAAATAAATTTTAAAAAATGGAGAAAAAGACATGAACAGACACTTCTCCCAGGAAGAAATACAAACGGCCAACAGATATATGAAACGATGCTCATCTTCATTAGCTATTAGAGAAATGCAAATCAAAACTACAATGAGATACCATCTCACACCTGTTAGATTAGCTATTATCAACAAGACAGGTAATAACAAGTGTTGGAGAGGCTATGGAGAAAAAGGAACCCTCATCCACTGTTGGTGGGAATGTAAAGTAGTACAGCATTATGGAAGAAAGTATGGTGGTTCCTCAAAAAATTAAAAATAGAGCTACCATATGACCCAGCAATCCCTCTACTGGGTATATACCTCCAAAACTCAAAAACATTGGTAAAGACGTAAAGACACATGCAGCCCCAGGTTCATTGCAGCATTGTTCACAGTGGCCAAGACATGGAAACAATCAAAAAGCCCTTCAATAGATGACTGGATAAAGAAGATGTGGTACATATATACTGTATACTCAGCCATAAGAAATGATGAGATCGGATCATTTACAACAACATGGATGGACCTTGATAACACTGTACTGAGTGAAATAAGTAAATCAGAAAAAACTAAGAACTATATGATTCCATGCATAGGTGGAACATAAAAATGAGACTCAGATTCACAGACAAGAGTGTGGTGGTTGCAGGGAGTGGGGGGAGGGAGGAAGGAGAAGGAGCGGTGGGGGCAGGGGAGAAGCACAAAGAAAAGGAGATAGAAGGTGACGGGAAAACAATTTGACTTTAGATGATGGATATGCAACATAATCAAATGTCAAAATAGCTTGGAGACATTTTCTCTGAACATATGTACCCTGATTTATCAATGTCACCCCATTTAAATTAATTTTTTAAAATTCAACAATAAAAACTGGAGGTTTTTAGGAGAGTTTCTGAGATTTTTATTGGCACCTTAAACTCACAAGCCCAAAAAGACGAGTTGTTAAAACTGCAAGATCATAACTTCTATTCAGATTCAATATTCTATCGAGTATAAGTTGACCAAGTAAGCATGTTCATGAAAAACAAGAATTGAATAAAGTACGTTTCTTACTACACCTGCCCCCAATGAAGATTATTTTTGAGAGAAGTGAGCAATACCTTTTTTTCAGAAACCAAATATTATCTGCAAATTTTTATGACTACTCTGACTCTACTCCAATCCAAACAATATTAATTGCTTGAGTGATTTTTCACATAAAGGTGACTGATCTAATCCCATCATTTTTCAAACAAAGTCCAGATAGGAAAAGTGCCTTGCCAAAGGCTATATATCTAATTAGTCGCAAAACATGAGCCCAATTCTTTTTCTCAGTTCAGATCTTTTTCCAAAAAATCAACTCAAGACTATTTCATTTACTAAGCACTATAGCCCATTGTCTGAGGTCCCCTAGTTTTCCATAAACATATAACAATGTTTGACACCTGAAGAGGAAAATATTTATTAAGTTAAAAATATTTAATGGGATGTAAAATACAGCATAGAGATTATAGTCAAAATATTATAATAACTGTATATGGTGTCAAATGGGTACTAGACTTATAGAGATAATCACTTATAAGTTCCATTAATGTCTAATCAGTATGTTATACACCTAAAATTAATATAATGTTGTTTGTCAACTGTAATTAAAAATATTTTAAAACTTTTAAAGATTTAAGAAAAATACAAAACTTTGAAATATATATAGTTACACCATTAGATAGATATACAATATTAATTCATGGCAATTACTAGCTAGAACATAACATTTAGTTTCAAAGTTATATGTTAAAGTTATTAAATATATCATATGGTAATATGTTTATTATTATACAGAGATAGGCTTACAAAAAACAAGCAAACCTGATTCTGTAATAGTAATAGATAAAAATATTTTTTTCAAAAGATACTAGCAAAAATATTTATGTCTACATACACACACCGCATAAAATTTTCCAAGTTTTGACTATAGTGGTTAGTAAAAAATAATCTAATTCAGGTTTTGAACTGTGTCTATATAAAAAATACAGGTAATTAAAAGTCACAAAGTTTGTTTTTTCATATCATTTTCTGGATTCTTATCTCTAAACTAGGGTATTAGGCATATAAACCCTATGACCTCTATGATCCCTTATGGCTCTGAATTTCCATGATTATGATCCTTCTCTTTGAAAGATTAATTTTTATGAAAAGAAATTTTTTTTTGCTAAATTCCTTTGGAGAACACGAGTAGGTTGGTTCAAAAACTCCTCATTGTCTTTGGTGTTGTGAGTTCCTTCCCCTTTAGTGCCTCATGCATTTGCTGACGTCAGGGTTTTGACCATGGATCATAAGCTGCAACCACCACAGTTTTTCCAGATGTTGACATACTAGGCAAACGTATTCTTTGTGGGAGCAGTTACTGCTGTGGGAAAAAAAGTCTTGGGAGTACATTCTAGTTGCAGCCTGATTTAATTGAGGTAGTAAACATCAGGGAAACGATGGTTGACATTGGCCAGACTCCACCATAAGGAGGTGCACAGACTCACAAGAGAAGAAGAAAGTTCAGAAAACAAGGTAAAACATATGAAGCAGTAGGGGCAGGGGAGAGAATTCCAGGAAATCCAGACACATAAACAAATGAGTAATGCCTTACATTGGTTCTTCAAGTCTGTGTGTCTGTGTGCACATGTGCATGTTAAAATATTGGAGAGTAATTTATGGAATAAAAGATTCTATAAGTTATTTTCTTTGAGTTTTTAAGATCCTAGAAAGATACCTTCACATTATTCTAAGATGCTTATTTTTCAATCCATTTTTAAAAAAGATTAATTTACACAATTTACAAATTACAAAAGCATTTACACAAATTACAATATTTTCACCAAGTTAACCTTATTGCCTTTCCTTAGTGTATGTTTTTGTACCCCGCTAAAGAACATTCTTTGCTCCCAAGGCAGCAATAACTGTTCAAGATGATAAAAAGGTTATATTTCTTTTCACTCTCAAGTTTAATGTCTATATTTTTCCTCCAACCATAATGTCTTTGACAAGTTAACAATTTTTGAATATTATGAGTGTTTTTCTAATTTTGTACTTCCAAAAATCCGAGTATATATTAATTTTTTACACATTCTTAAAACTAATGGTCTCCAAATCCTCACTTTTTTTTCAGTATTTTCACATCAAGCTATTCAAGTTTTGAAACCTAATGTTAGTGCAACTTCCAGCATACTCTGAATCAGTTACTGTTCACATAAAGAGTTTGGTAGTTGCTCTGTCCTATCTATTCAAATTTCTCATGTTTTAGCTTTCCTGTGTTTCTAAATTTATAAGTACTTCAACTAACAGATGGCAAATGGAAGCATCAATGGGTCCAGAAATCAATGTGAAGCTTTTAAGCATGAAATGTCCCTGAGGCAGCAGCAGAAAGAAAAAGGGAAGCTTGAATATATTCAAAGGGAAAGAGGGCTGAATGCCTTTCCTTGTGGTTCGAGGAACCATTCAATAAATAGGGCAAATAAAATTGACCAACTGAGAATGAATCCATTTTATACTTTGAATCATGTTAATAAATCACACTGAAAGTGAGACTGAACTTTTGGCTTACCCAATATGGTGAAAACCAAGTAATATACTCACATCTTGAATGCTATTATGTTTCATTGAAAATGGGACCAGTGCCTCACTCTACTTTTAAGGATTTCTGTGAGTTTCTATATTAAAGTCTTCAAGCTCTTGGTTTTTAATGTTAGTGGCATATTTACTCAGTCTGTGGAGTCTTCACAGACTGTTAAAGAAAATGTAATAATGTAAACCTAGAATATGACCACTCTGATTTTTTTCTCACTAGTCATTCATCCCAGCTGACTCTTTAATATATGACTATGAAGATACTGAAATAAAATAGTTTATGCCAATGTAATTTAAATAATTACAAGTGTTCTTCAGTCTGGACACATTGGCTGGTGAAGAATAAAAATATGTTATGTTCCTTTATCAGCTAAGAAACCAATTCAATCTTTTGAGGACTATTTAAATTTTTATTGTAATGTACGTTTCATGTTAGAAAAAATTAAATATTTAAATTTAAATAAAAATAAAATATTACCAGGAATAACTTATGAGCAGAACTAAGGTTCTATGAAAATTAAAGCGGTAGCAACTGACATCAATTTTGATTTGGTCTTTGCTATAATTCTTTATTATTCTTCAGTCCAAATACAATTTAAATTCTTCTTCCATTCAGATTGCATCCCCTAAAACTACAAAGAAATCTTGATACAAATACGTTAACTTATTGAATGTTCTCAAGTGGCACATTTTTAATATTGTTGCCACTATGGTGTGCTGGGGATCCTTGGGCTCCAGATTAGAATCCTATCTTATCTAGGACAAACAGAGAGGCAGTTCAAAAAAGTCAGTTCAAGAATTGAAATTATATGAAATTATAAAAGTGTTCTGAACCTACTAATAAGGGTTAAAGTAAGAGGTTAAGGAAGAGCTTTATTAGACAGAGATTCAAGGAAGACAAAAGGATGACAAGAGACCAGCCATGAAAAGGGAGGGTGTGAAAACATACCAACAGAAAGATTAACATGAACAAAAGCTTTAAGTGGGCAAGAGCTGCACTTGCTCCAAGAGATAAAAGAAGCTCAGTCAGTCTGTCCGAGCTCTGTAAACAGCAGAGAAGCACAAGGAAATAGAGCAGTAGCCAGTGGGGCTGGTGATTGCATTGTTAGTCAGAGAGATTTTTGTGGTGAAAGTGATTGAAGGGTTTTAAGCAAAAAAATATGCATTAATTATCTCTTTCTGTCTCACAAATACCCAAGACTTAGAGACTGAGACAATATTTATCATCTCACAATTTCTATAGATCAAGACACAGTTGACTTGGGACCTCTGATTCAGGGTATCTCCTAGGACTGTAATCAGAGTGTTAGTTATGGATATAGGCATCTCAAATCTTGACCAAGAGAGAGCCATTTCTGAGCTCACTTATGTGGTTGTAAGCAGGATTCACTTTTGTGTTGACTATTGAACCGAGGGCCATCGTTCCTTACTGGCTGTTGGCGATCCTCACTTCCATGCCCCATTGGCCTCTCTAAAAGGCAGTTCACAGCCTGGCAGCTTATTTCATGAGAGGGCATAATTGAGAAGAGCCAGAGACAGAGAGAGCAAAAAGATAAAAATCACAGTGTTTTATAATCTAAGCTCAGAAGTGCCATCCTATTACTTGTGACATATTCTGTTCCTTAGATGTCAACAAGTTTATTCAACTCTCAGAGGGAGGGAATTGTACAATGGCATGAATATCAGGACATAAAGATCATCGTGGGCAGGTTACCTACTATAAATACAGTAATTTTTTTCATTTAGAAAAGTTACTGGTTGTGTGAAGAATAAACCATAGAGATAAAAGGCGAAGTTAGGCAAGCTGTTTAGGTGCAACCTATACAATTTGCTGATGGCTAAGATGTGAAAGGTTAGAGGAAGAAAGGATTCAAGAATTTCTGGCTTCAGTTACTTAGTTGATGATGATGTCATATTTTTGGAGGAAGAACACAAATGTAAAGAGTAGAAATCAATTAGCAATTTGCTGAAGAAAAATCAAAATACATGTTTAAGAAATTTTTATTGAACACTATCTATTGCTTGGTTCAAAATATACTAAATCATTTTTCAATCTGATTTTATCCAGACAACTAAAAAATTTTGGAAACAATCTAAAAATACATGTGACTTGGCCTGGAATTAAACTTTTATTCTGTGACATTACAGTGGAGAATTAAAAACAATAAATATAAATTACAGAAAAACATTTTGTATTAGCACAAGTCCTCTAATAATAGACATCTATTAACTGATGTATAAAATAATGTCTTTCCCATAGCTACAAGTGTTAGAAGAGAATTTAGAAAACCACAGGTTAGAGAAAGTCTGTGTCAAGTAGAAGCTGGATTGACTTTCCTCTAAAAATTCACAAATCTTCTGTCAATAATTCCATAAAATATTGTGCAGAATTATAATAAAATTATTAACTTCTTACAGATAGCATACTTTTCATCTTAAGTAATTTTGTATTTATCAGTTCTTTACATGGGGACATGCTGTAAGCTGTGCTCAGTCACAGATTTTGGTTGTAAACGAAACACTAGATAACAGGACATTTTCAGTCTAACTTTCCTTTTGAATGCATCTCAAGTGGTAGAGAAGTGCTTACAATGGGCCTCATGCGATTTCTACACATTCATATCATTGTGCTCCATTGTCACTAAGTAGACTGCTAACAGTTCTACCATCAAACAAATCCATGGCAGGCCAGTGATTCTTTCCACATCAAGTTCACTTGTAAAATATTACTGAGGAATGGTAAGGCTATTTTCCAGAATGTCATAGGTATAAAAATCCAAAACGTCTGCACTTATGCAATTTGAGAAGGTGAGAAATTTGACACGAGAAATGGAATGCTTTAACACCATATCTAGATAGTCACACATCCTCATCTTAATATGAAAGAACCAGCTACAACACAGTTCTTTTTTGTAGGTAATTACAATTCACTTTGTCTTACTTTCTTTTATTTGCTAATTTTTACACTGAAGCATAATACACACAAGCTGATAATGAAATATAGCAAAATATCCCGTTTGTGAATACTTTGCATTTATTATTTTGAAGATATAGTTAATGTATTTACAATAATTAGTCTTCTAGCTTTAAAAAAATCACCTTTTATTTACTTATTTTTTCTATTTCTCCCCATAATTTTCATATTGTATCTGTATAGAGGTTTTTTCACATCTTTCATTATATCTATTCATAGGCATCTAATTATTTTTGTTATTATTATAAATGGTATTGTAAACATAACCATTACTTTAGAAGAAACCTTGTATAAATTCTCAGGAATTAACCATACAAGGTAACTACTATTATGATTTACAGTATCTTGAATAGCTTTCTTTGGGGAAGGGGAGAATCTGTATAAATGCTATTATAGAGTATAACATATATTCTGTCATGACTGCCTTTTCACAATCAAATTATAAAGCAACTAATTCATGTTGTAGCTATAAAAGTAGCCCCTATGGAGGGAAGCTTTATTATTTTACCTTTTAAATTTAGCTTTTCAATCATTCTGGAATTAGTTTTCATATATGGTGTGAGATATGAGAAAAAGTTTAACTTTTTCTTCCATTTACATACCTAATTGACCTGGCATCATCCACTGAAAATGTAAAGAAAGGTTTACTCTTTTTCTTATATAAGGACCCAGTTTATCCAGCTCATGTACTAAAAACATGAATCTTTCTTCACAACATTTTAACGGCACTTTTGTTAAAAATGTGACTCTTTATACTCCCGTATCATTGTAGATTTAATTGGTTATTTTTGTTGTTATTTGCCTTCGTGCTTTCAGTTTAATTCCATTTTTGTCAGCTCGTACTCTCTGTGATTTCACTTTCAAATCCTTTAAAATTTGTGGGGACTTGCTTTATAGCCCAGCATATGGTGACCTATTTTGGTAAAAGTTCCTTGTACACTTAACAAGAATGCATTTTGCAGTTATCAAGTACAGTGTTTTGTGTGCAGAGAAAGAGAATTATATACACCCTTTTTTTGTATATTACATATCATATATATTACATCAAGTTGTCTAATTATGTAAATATTTTAATATTCAAAAGATTTTTGTCTGCTTTATCTATTGGTTTTTGAAGTTCAAGTTGGAAGTCATGAGAACCCAAAGAGCCAATGTTGTAAGTTCTAGTCTTAGTACAAGTCAAGTTGATGAAGACAATATGGGCTCAAAAAGCCAGACAGAGAAAGAGAATTTTTTCTCACTGAGTCTCTTGTTCTACTCAGGTTTTCAGCAGATTAACACCCTCACAAACATACCCAGAAATAATATTTAATCAAATGTTTATCACCTGTGACTTAATCAAAATGACACATAAAATTAATCATCAAAGCAAGCTTTTCCTTTTTTGGTATAATTACCATGGTTTTGTTTATTTGGGAAAAACTGGATTTGGAGAGCACAACCCTTTTATATTCCTTTACTTTGTCAAGTTTTGGTTGGTTTTTATCAGAGGTTGTGAAATCGTTTGGTTTTTATTTTCTTTGTTTCCCCTGAATAGAATGTGATGAGCACATGGATCCATAACTCATTGTGAAGGAAAAGCAATGTTTCAGTTTTGCTTCTACCTGCCATTTATAAGATTACCACTGATCATAGAGCAAGGCATTTCTCTGCTAATTGATCATTACTATTTCTGTTTTACTACTGAGTTTTCATGTCATCATGAGGACATATTTGGGTTTCCCTGCAAAATAAACTCTAAAGACCTGTTTTCAAAGATCTAATTAATCAAAATATTTTGTTATTTTTTATTGTTATTAAATTTATTGGGGTGACATTGGTTAATAGGATTATATAGGTTTCAAGTATATATTTCTGATACATAATCTGTATATTGTACTGTGGACCCAACACCCAAAGTCGAACTATTCTTTGCCTCCACCTCCTCCCCAACCCTTCCCTCTAGTAACCACCATCTTGTTGTCTGTGTCCTTGAGTTTCAGTTTTATATTCCATATTCAAGTGAGCTCATATAGTTCTTAGCATTTTCTGAGTGATTATTTTACTTAGCATAATATTCTGAAAATTCATCCATGTTGTTGCAAGTGGCAGTATTTCATCTTTTCTTCTGGCTGAGTAGTATTCCATAACAGATAGTATATTTTTCATAACAAAACAAAAACAATGTTATAGTAATAATGCATCATGCTAAGATTATCTTGCCTTAGTGAGTTAAATAAATTAAGTGAATTTAATTTAAACTAGATGAAATAGTTAAATAAATTACTTTAGTATAAATTTCCAGTCTCAATATTCAAACTATTTTCACATACATATGAAATACTTTAGGTATATATATTTATATTTAAACTCTATTTAAACTCTATTTAAATTATATTATATTTGTAATTTACAATATTATTCTTCTATTGAAATTAAGCATATTTCTACACTTGATATTGAAGGTTGTTTATCTTATAGAAAAAGATTATCTCTCAACTTTGTTTCTTAAAAATATATTTGAAAGGATAAAATATTCCATGATGAAATCACATAAAAATTTGCACATTAAAAATGACAGAGCCTATTTAAAACATTCCAAAGTCACTACTAAAATATCTGGCATTTCTATATAACTCAAGTAGATATTTTTGGTATAGCATAACATTATCTCAAGGAATTCCACAAGCTGTCCTTCCCACGTCTGTTAGCAAAGTTCTTGTCAGGCATGGACCATGAAATGTGGCTCTGAGTGCTCCAACTCTTTAAGTCAAAACTGGTGATGTAAATATGTTATAAAATATTGTGATTGTGTCCACACCATGGAGACAGAAAAATATTATATCAATTTTTTTAAATTCCAGATAAAGAAATTGATTTGGAGAAGTGAGATGTGTTAAGTTCATACAATTAGTTAAAGGCAAAGCTCGTCTTAAAACAATGCTATTCATTAGCTCTAAAACTTTCCCACAGAAGCATTCACAAGAAGCAGAAAATTTCTTGAAAGTATTTAAAGTTGTGTAAATTTTCAGCCTATGTAAAATATACTCATATCTTTTTTTTTTTTCATTTTTTAATTTATTATTTTTTTTTAATGAAAACATCTCCAGGTTATCTTAACATTCAATTGTGTTGCATACCCGTCACCAAAAGTCAAATTGTCCTCTGTTACCTTCTATCTGGTTTTCCCTGTGTCCCTCCCCTCCTCCCTATCCCACCCTTCCCTCCCTCCCCCCACCCCATAACCACCACTCTATGTCCATGTCTCATAGTCTCACTTTTATGTCCCACTTATGTATGAAATCATGCTGTTCTCAGTTTTTCTTTTTTTCTGCTTTACTTATTTCACTCCGTATAATGTTATCAAGGACCATCCATTTTGTTATATCTTTTTTAATGAAAAAATAGATATTGTATTACTTACTAATAAAAATAGAAAGGAAATTCAGGCAGAATTGAAGAGAGCTAATTCAGGATAGTAGGCACAGAGTCCAGATTTTTTTTACCCTTTTCACTAACATGTCCTCCAGAGAATACATATATCTGAGTTTTAGAATAAAAAAATAACAATGGTTCCTATATTGTTAATTATATCAATTGAGAGTATGTTTGTGTGGTGAAGATAAGTTTATGTGTGAAATCTAATGAACAAAATAAACTAACAAAATAAGAACAGGCTCATAGATACAGAAAACAGACTGACAGTTGTCAGAGGGTAGGAGGATTCAGGACTGAGTGAAAAAGATAAAGAGATTAAGCAAAAAGGAAAAAAAAACACCAGTCATAAACAGGGACAACAGTATGTTCCCCAAGGGAAAGGGGCCAGGAGAAGATAGAAAAGAGTAAAGGGGAGATAAATAATGTGAGAAGGAGACTTGACTCGAGGCAGGCGGGGAACACACAACACAATAAACAGATGACGTATTATAGAACCGTATGCCTAAAACCTATGTAATTTTATCAACCAATCTCAACCACAATAAATTCAATAAATAAAAAAATTAAAACTAAAAATGTTTTTTTTAAAGATGCTATATTTCAAAATAGGTATTGGCAAATTTCGAGGCAGATCTAAAATGCCATGAATTTGAAGTCAATTTTACTGTTTAATTAGAAACTGAGTTACCTGGCACATTTTTCTCACAAGCACCACGCCATAAATTAGGAAAGAATAGTAGTGTCTGACAGTGACTAGTCCACTAAGCAAAACCCTCAATGCTCATTCCCCCATCCTGCACTCTGCACCCATCCCTCCAGGGTCCAAAACCCAGCATTCCACTCTTTTCCTTTCAGATTCACAAGTTTCCATGCCATAAGGAGGCACCAAAGTTGTCCTTCTCCAACTTTGCATCGTAAGAAATTACCTATTCTGTTTCCTTCATTAGCACTTTCTTCTGTGAATTTCCTGTAGATATTAGGAAGAAAGAAAAGTGGTTAAATAAATTCAAATATAGTATGTTTACCTAAATATAAAATATACATATATATTTTAAATTTAAATATATAAAAATTTAAAAATAACTATAAATATAGCTAAATAAGCATATAAAACTATATATAGTCTAATTAAATCTTTCCAGAGTAAGATGTAATTGGAAAGGAGGCCTGATTGCTAGGGCCAATGAATTTGCAATGAGCAGAGAATCTGGGACCTTATACGTAGTAAGAAAAGTTGACTGGAAATATATGTGCTGCCATCTTGCTCTTGCTATTCACACTCAGCTGCGTTGTCACCACCCGAAGTATTGACATGATCTTGCTTCATGCTGGTCTTCACAGGAGGGTAAAGGAAATTGTAATAGCAGCACTATAATTCAGTTTTCATTTTTTACTTTTTTTTCTTTTAAAAGCCTCAGTGTCTCCTTGTGTGATGTGCTTCTGCCCCGTCTCACTGTTTATGAATCATGGCCGCCCGTTTGGTGACCCTGTCGATGTTGCTTGTGAGATTGTTTCTCAATCCTTTTCAAAGCAGAGCTGGCTGCTCATGGCCAGGGAATGAGGGCATCCACTTGGGGAAGAAACGTCTGAGCAGGCTGTCTCTGTGCAGCAGTCTGGCTTTGTCTCCACCTTGACTGAGAAGAATTATCATGGCATTGTGCATGCTTTCACTGTTGTACCCTTTCAACTGTTTACAAGGAATAATAAAGATTGATTCTGTTTATAAGATGGGGCAGATGGGAGGGTTTATTAGAGTAGCTAGCTAGTTAGATATTAACAAAAGAGAAGGGAGCCAGACATCTAATTAAGTCGGATTAACTAGAAAGCTAGGGCTTCCAGACACTCCAGGAGATGGCTGCACTGCCCCACCAGGGGGATTAATGTCCTTCTGTCACCACAACAGCCCCTTCCATTGATTAATTTTTTTTTAATTTATTGACTTTAGAGAAAGAGAAATGGGGAGAGGGAGAGAGAAACATTTGATTTGCTGTTCCACTTATTTATGCATTCATTGGTTTATTCTTATATGTGCCCTGACCTGGGGTTGAACCTGTAGCCTTGGCTATCAAGAGGACACTCTAACCAATTGAGCTACCTGGCCAGGCCTCCTTCCCCTCGTGTACTGAGGGAGGCATAATACAGTAAGGAGGAAATTCCTCTGCTGAGGCATGGGCAGTGGAAGCTAGATGAGGAGGCAAAATTATGGGGCGTGCACAATAGGAGTCAAAATGGCAACCATAAAGGGAGAATTCTAGCCTGGTAAAACCGGGGAAAAGGATGGGGTAGGATGAGGGCATGAAACTCTAAAGGATCCAGAAAGGGGAATGGATGGGGAGTCTGGGGGCAGCACAATCCCAGAAAGAAGTAAGAAGAAGATTGGTTAATTTGAAAGAAAGCTTTCCCCTTCTCCCAAAACAAAGGAAATATAATCGAAGCTTAACAAAGGCCTGAGGCTTTTCCACACAGCTGAAGAATGGACCAGACTGTGGCAACCTGGCAGGTGGAAGCCAGTGCTGAAAGCAGGGCGGGAGGGAACAGAGTCCAGGCCAGACTACTAGAACTTCCAATGTCTGGCTAATTGCACAGCAGCTCTGGATCCTGACCCTCCTCCTGGGCATGGTGCACCCCAGAGGCCGGACTTCTTCCACAGCATGGTGGAGCTGAGCCACCTGGGTGTGGATGACACATGGGACACCTGGAGGCAGTCTTTGGTTTTTGCTCCAATACAGCTTGCCACTACACCTCATCCTCCTATGCGTGCATCCTGAAATGTGCTTCCTGGGCTACCGCGGAAGAATCCTATTTCCCCAGCAACAGGTTCCACTGGTATGATGTTTCCTCTAAGGAAAAGTTATTAATAAAAATTGCGATTTAAGACTACATGAGTTCCTTGAGGAGTTAAGTAATTTTACCTGCTAACAGGCTACTATAGATATAGATAATTAAAAGCAGGCAGTTCACAAAATATTAACAGTCAGCAACGAAGCCCGTAAGAGGGTTGTTGACCTCTCCTCTCCGTGTTTCCACCCTTTGGGTACCCTGGAGAAATTAAGAAGTATTGGCTGTTACTGAGGCTTGCTGCATAGAGCAACTTTTGTAGGTTATTCTGCCAAGAACCTGTTGTTTTAAGCAGTTCACAAAGTAGGCCAGACTTTTATGCATTCTTTCTACTTAAATATTTTTGGTTCAAATTATTCTTTGTAACAATCAGTTCTGGTGAAAGGGTGGAGTCATAATGTACTAGTATTTAGACGGTGGGAGTAAGAGGTTGTTTCTAATTCCAAGCTATACTAAGGAGTAAGTAGGTGTAGTGGAATAGATCTCTTCAGAAACAAGGTCAATGACTTCGTCTTTTAAACATTTTCCATCAGCAACACTGTTTTCTTTTAAATGTGGTCCATCAACAATCTCGTGTGTGTGTGTGTGTGTGTGTGTGTGTGTGCGTGTGTGTTTTATTTTCAAACCCTAACAAAGGACATTTTGAAGGCTACATTTAAAATAAATATTTCATTATATGTGTAAAATACATAGTTTAATTTGTAAGTCAACACAACAATGTAAAGAAAAAACTTATTGTATCGCTTTAATAGAAATCTTATTTTGACTCTATATTTATATAATAAAGAATATTCTCTGTAATAGTAAAAATTATACAGGAAAGCAAAATGTGTTTTCATAGATGTAGAAGCATATGCTTTGCAGTAATCAAATTTATTTTTTTCTGTATTATATTTTAAAGAATCTAAAGTACTTATTTTTTAACATAACAAAGAATAATAAAAAATGTTTAACTTTGGGCAACACTGTTATCTATTTAAATAGTTTAGTAAATGTAATACTATTAAAAATCATTTTAATTAGAATATATTTTAAAAACTATTCACTAACATAAACCACTGCATAATAAATTTTTCAAATTAAAAACTCTACTAGCACTTAATAGTTTAAGTTACTTCTTTTAGCATATTGAAAGCTATTTAGACTAAAACCCTAACTCAACAAGAACACAAATATTTGGATGGCTAGTAACAGCAGAGAAAAAATTCAGTTTGGATTCCTCTGTTTTTTCATTTATTTAGACAAAATGACAAAAATAAAGTTTTGTCTATGGCAATGTATGGTTAATAACTCATTTTTAGATACTTATTGGAATATCTAATGTTTTTTCTTTATGTCTTTTATCTCTTGAGGGAAAAAAACAAGAAAGAATTCCAAGTTATGTAAATGAACAAAGCAAAATTTACATAATTTTGTAAAAGGAAATAAATGAACTTGTGTATTTGGATAGGTAGTCTCATCTCCTGTTATTGGCTGGAACCAGTGGCTTGGAATCTTCCCACCATTCTCCCTTTGACATTGTTGTCTACTCTTGATTCTACGTGTACCATATTTTTCTACTTCTGTTATTTTCATAGTTCTTGCTAATAGCATAGAATTGTTTTGTCAGCACATAGTTTCCAAATTGGCATAGTAATTGAATATCTTTTTCAATAAAAAAAATAATAAAACGAATATAAAAAGAGAGTGCCCGCCGATGCTTGCTTGGTCTTCTGCATTCCAAAGTACAAACTCCCTGACTTAACTAGTTAAGTGGAGGTTATTTTCAAGTATTCAGAAATGAGTAAGCTCTTTTGAAAATATGTGTTTTCTTACACTTTGAAGGGTAGAAGGATCTTCTTAGATGCTGTCCTAGTGTGGATGCCAACAGGAATGGATGTGGCTGAGGCATTCCTTCCCACACAAGCCCCAAATGCTAGGGCAGCTGTCTCCATAACAGGTTAACATGTCCCTAAAATGTTCCCTGGCTCTGCAGGGCCAAAGTGAAGTTTAAATAGAGTCAGAATAGGATGTGGGAAAGCCACTGTACCAAAAAAATTTTTAAAGTCATATAAACAGCTTCTAGTCTCCACCTCATTTCAAATGTCCAGTTTGGGTTCACTGCTTTTTTTCCAGTCTTTGATGAAGAGAAGAAAATGTATCAATGAGGTCCTTTCAAAGAAATAAGAAAACAATTTTCTCCTTGACCCTAGGAATATGCTTTATTGTTTTATGTATATTTTATAGATAAAGCATCCAAGACTCAACTATACCAGAGAAGACAAATTTTGTTCTAGAAATTTTCTATGGAAGACATTGTAAAAATATGGTTTTAATGCTGGACTAAGTCTCCTGAAAGATGCTCTGCCGTAAGTTGTCTGTCCTATCCTATGATCACCCCACCCCCCGCCTCAGTAGAAAAGCACAAAGATAACAGAATAAGTCTTACCAGGAGTCAGCCAAGCCTTTTTCTTTCAAGGAAGATTCAGCAGCTAAATTGCTCCCCATTTGTTAAGATACTCAGACCCCTAGTCTTAATGAAGGTATGGATGTCCCTGGAAACCCATTGGATTTACTACTATTCTCAATCTAAAATTAGGAAAGTGGACTAGATACTAGGAAAATGTGTCTTCTTACCCATAACTGAATCATGTGAAACTTTTGACTAGGACCTGTTAAGCTTGGGCAACTGGTATGTTCAAAATAGAATCATTTCCTTAACTCAACCAGCTTTTCAAAATTTTTCTCTATATGCACACCTCTATTTCAGTAATAAATATAACAGCCACTACTCAGATTTTTCAAATTTTATATGTCAAAAGAAAGTCTCTTTCCTGAATGAGTTAGATCTGAGCAAGAGTTGGAACTGTTGTCTGGGCTACTGACTTTAGCCCAACCTCTACCAACTTTTACTGTTGGTAAAAGTTGATCACCATTGGTAAAAATAAGGTCACCATTACTGACGGTACTGGTTTGCTAAGGACACCATGACAAGTACCACAAACTAGGTGGCTTAAACAATAGATAGTTATTGCTTCACAGTTCCAAAGGCTGAAGCAAAGGTTGGTTCCATTGAAAGCTGTGAAGAAAAATACATTCCATGTTTTGCCCTTCATTTCTGGTGGTTTGCCAGAATTCTCTGGCCTTCCTTGATGTATGACAGCATAGTTTCAATCTTTACACAGTGTTCTCCCTGTGTGCCTGACTGTGTCCAATTTTTTTCTTTTCATAAGGCCATCAGTCACATTAGATTAGGGGCTTACCATGTTTCAATAGAATTGCATCTTTACTTATTTTATCTGCCATGACCCTATCTCCAAATGAGGTCAGATTCTAAAGAGTAGGGGCTAGGACTTCAACATAAAAATGGGGGGGGGGGCAAAATTTAACCCGTAAAACTATTACCTTTGAGTTAACAACTACTTGACAACTACTTGATTCATGATTTGATATTATTTCCAGTATCCCAAATTCAATTTTTTTCATTTCTATTACTTCTTCATATATTGAATATTCAGAACTCCAATGCATTTTCATCTTCTTTTAGAGACAATATCAGTCATTTATTTATTTATTTATTCATTCAATTAACATATATTTATTAAGCATAGATTATCTTTTCCAGCTCTAACAGACTTACAATCAAATTAGAAACTGTCAAAAGGAATAGAGAAATTTAGTCAAGAAATTTTAGACATTAAAGAAAACAAATTATTCTTCTAGGTACAGAAAAACAAAGAAGTCAAGAACTTGTTTACTTTTATTTGTATGACTTTTATAAAGCTAAATTTTTCATGTTTAATAATCAGTTTAGGGGACAAGCTGATATTCTATTGGAATTTATTTCTAGCAAAAGGAAACAGACTTTACAAGAGGGGTTTGAGCATCTCTGGGTTGGCAAACACAGACAGATTGGTTTTGTTTGTTTGGATTGTATACTTAAGAGTTGGAGCAATTATTGCTCAGAAGTAGAAATAAAAATGTTACTCTAGAAATGATCTTTTCTTTATGCTTTGTTCTTTACTACAAGCAACTTAAGCAAACAATTTTTCAAGAGGCATATTGAGATGAGATTTACATGGACCACAAAGTTGATGGGAATCATGCAAATGAGAAGAAAGGGGAGGGGCCAGCTAAATATGAAAAATAACAACAAAGATAATAGAGAAGTTAGGCAAGATTCTCTGGCTTCATAGTGACTGTGGCCCCATGTGAGCAAGAAGATTCAATTCTTAAATCAAAAGAAGGTAGCTTGATGTTACTAGCTGTCATCTATTATGCAGAAACATCTGTATAAAAGATATGCTTCATTTTGATTTTTGTTTTAGTAAAAAGTATGACATCTTTTAAAAAGTTAACTGAAAAAGAAACAATTTTTATTATTTAAGTAAAATCTAAAATTGTCCAACTATCTGGCTTCAGTGGTATTCATAGTTCCAATGCAAATATATCTTTCTAATTTTTAAAAGGACCTAATGCAATAAAGGGTGTTCTGGTAAGCAAAATTAAAAGCCTACAGCAACCTAGGCTAAGAGCAATTGAAAGGTGTTTGTTCACAGACTGAAAGAGAGAAATGTTACAAAGTCACTAACATTGGGAAGGGGTAAAGTCATAACTTAACCTGACTCTGTATGGCCATGTTGCTCCGCAGAACGAGTATAGCAGTCTTCCAGCAGAAATGCTTGAAGGTTCCTATAACTCTGTGTGGCTAGGGACATAGGGATACTTTTGGGCAATGAATTATTGTATTAAGGACCCATGCCCCATCTCAACTTTATGCCCTCCCCCACTCTCTGCCCAAGCTCTCTTTTTCCCTCTAGCATGGTGATAAACAGTGTTTAGTTGACTATGCTGTATAGCCTTGGGTTTCTGAGTGAATTTACAGATGACTACTATTGACACTATAACATGCACCTAGCATAATAAAATTTGGTATTCTTAGCCACTAAGATTTTGGTGTCATTCATCTTTATTGCTTAGATTAGACCATCAAGACAGATAGTCATAATCATACCAACCTCAGACATTAGCTAGATTTGTAATTTTTTACAGTCTTAAATATATAAATTTATATTCCATTATTGTTTTAATGTGCAATTTTTCTAATGCCTAATATTCTGTGTATCCTATCATATGATTATTCTATTTTTGTGTTCATTCTTCAATTTTCCTGTTCATGATGCTACTTATCTTATACAAGGACGGGTAAAGTAGGTTTATAGTTTTATTACAAATAAATAATACAATAATTAATAAATAATAATACAAGAGTAATTGTATATTTTACACTCACAACTATAAACCTACTTTTTCACACTATCTCTATGCTGTTGATTTTCATGAGTTTTATTCATGCTTTTTGTTAAACCCTTTTAGTATTAGATATTACCACTATTTATTCCATTCTGGCAATTTGTCTTTCACTTCATCTGTGGTGTCCTTCTTTGGAAAAAAATCCTTCTTTTATATTATCAAAGTGTCAATAATTTTGCCTTTGATGTTTTGTTTAAGAAATTCTTTACATTTTCTAAGTCAAAACAACAAATGCCTACTTTTTCTTCTAATAACTTTGTGGAACTTTTTAAAATATATTTAGTCCTTTAATCAATCCAAAATTTAATTCTCTTCCATAGAGGAAGTAGTTTTCTCAACACCATGTATTAAAGAATCTGCCCTTTCATCATTAATTTGTAGAGCAAGATTTCTTGAATTCTAAAATCTTATAGTTGCAATGTAGTCATTGACTCGAATATGTTCAATATTTCTTCTTGGAAATCTCATTTGGCAAGGGCATGTCCTTTCTACGTGTTTTTACGATTTGTGGCTAGCAATTGCCCACCAATAAGAATTGAGAAGTATCACTGTGTAACCAGGAGCATTTGTTGATACCTTTCCATACTGGGTTAAATAAATCAGCTGAACATGGTGGGGAATAATTAAGTTAAAATATGTATAAATAGGGTATTTGGTTTTGGTGCCTTAGTAACAGATCCTGAGGCAGGAATTTGTATATAAAACATTTATTTATGGATATAAAAGAGTCCTGATAAGAAAGTTGGGAAAGAGATGGAGAAGCCTGCTAACAAAAGGTAGCTACCGTTATTGGGACTAGAGCTTAACTCCATTAAGAGAGCTCTGGGATTAATGCAGAATACAAATTTTACAGTTATCATCCATGAGATGTGCAGAAGCTGAAGTATTTACAAACAAACTCATTGTTTGAGAGATGCATTCCCGGTCTTCAGTGGGAGTAAAGGGGCTCTGGTATCAGGAGAACGGTCTCAGGTGCAGATGTCAGCAGTTGGTGAGATGCAGGTAAACAGTGTGCACTGAGCAGGCAAGACTGATGGGAGGCTGTGGACCACCAACACCAATAGCTCCCATGGTGAATTTAGATTATTATTGCATGGCCCTATTTAATAGACAGGAAAATACAAGATCTTAGAACAAGATTTCTCAAGACTTTAATAAATGGATCCCTTTGGAATCCTGACAAAAAACCCTACAAAGTGAATGCTATTCATATTTCTTTTTTACATATAAAATAATAAGGTATAAAGGGATTGAGAAGATTTACCAAGATTTTAAAGCTAGGTTTGGTTTTAGTTCTTTTTTTTACTAATTTTTTTTAGGAATTTAAGTCATTAGATATTGAATGTTTTGATAGAAATATTTTATTCCTTGTCTTGATCACTCATTGCATTTGCAAAAACGGTCATTAGAAATGATATAGATGTCAATAATGAAAGCATTTTGTTTTTTACAAAGTGAAAGAAATAAGAAGTGAATTCAAATATTGAATTATTTTATGGTTGAAATGTAATAACAGAAACAAGAAACACTATTCAAGTAATAAGTGGACTTCAGTCTTTATAATTAGTTCTTCACATTACCGACCGTGAAAACAGTATCATAAAGCTCTAAGATGTTATTTGCCACATTCCATTGTTAAATTCTTCCATATCAAACCTTGGTTTTTAACTTTTTCAATTTAAACATGATGGCAGATGACACAATGTTTTTGGAGTTTTATCTTCCACACACTAATGTTTAGCCACAAGCATTCACTGATTTGCTCACAGAGAATAAAATCATGTGGCAGACTGTTCCACTGTTTATGTAGCTTGATATGCTATGTTAAACCCACTGTTAACCTCTTTGCAAATTACAATATCTTATGTTAGACAATTTTGGCTTTCCTCTACCTATACTTTTTTCTCTGGGTTAATGGTAGGTTCTGAAATTCTTCTTTATGACTTATTATTTAAAAAGTAATAAAAAAAACATGCATTATTCTTAGCCATTAAAAACATTTAAAATGAAACACTCCAAAAATTTTCCCTAGAAAAACTATGTTAAGTTGTCAACATATCACATATTGTTGTCTACATTCATTTGGCATGATTTCCAAGCTGGAGTACCATACAATGACATTATTGAGGAGGTAATATAATTTTACTTATTTGTCAATCTTCATGTGCATGTGTGTAACAAATAAAATTTTATTAATAATTATAAGATATTTTATAATTTATTTTAAATGAATGAGGTCTTTGTTGTTTTATTTTTAAATAGAGCATCTTAGTTGATCACTCACCCAAATTGTATTCCATGTTGTAGGTTTTTAAAAAGGAAATTGCGGTAACTATCTCAGAATCAAAGAGAACTAGCAATTGCCTGATGTATAATTTGAATTGATGGCCACTGACTTTATTATTCATGTAACATTAGCATTGTTTCCAATAAGCCATATGTCAGGACTTGGTTTCCAAGTGAAGCATGGGAAATTATCAATTTAAAATACAACTTTTATATGCAATCTCACAGATGGTCCTTATGATGTCTGAAGGATCATTAGTTTCTGGGTATTTGCTTCTCAAATATTCTTGTCAAGTAAGCCATGAGATAACATTCAATAAAATGGGATGTTTATAAAGTAATTACCACAAAGGATCTCTCCTAGTGATTTTTACCAATAAGAAGCAGGAAAAAAAAGTGCCAAAATGTTTACCAAATAGAAGAATATATTGTAAAATTGTTTGCTTTCAGAAAGTAAGTGGGATTGGGGGTGAATTACAAGACTACTTTTACTTGTGTATTGCTCTTACTTATATAGTGCTTTAAACCATATTCTGTTATGGTATAACAAATATGTGAGGGGTTAAAATACCTTATCTTTGGTGTCAAGAAACGCACACATGCATGCATGTGCATACACACAGAGACACAACCACTGATTATTAGTGTATAAGTGGTGAAGATATGTTTTAGAAATTCAGAAGAGATATTTCTGTGAAATAGTCTAGAGTGGTGATAATACACCAAAGTCTAAAAATGAGATTCCTGAAAACATAGCAGAAACGTAACATGTTCTTGACGTTTTTATCCAAGAGATTTATTTGTAAATGATTCAGAAAGCCACAGAATTCTTAGCTAAGGAAGTATGAGATAAACAAAACAATATCTGCCAGAAACATTGTTTACATTGTTTAATAACAGCATGAAATAACAATAATGTTTATTTCATGCTGACTACTACTGAAATCCAAGGACAGAATGCTGAAAGGGCTATTAAAGAAAAGACTTAGCATCATCTGATTAATCTGCAAAAGCCTGTAGTTATTCCAAAAACTTGTATTAAAGCAGTGGTTCTTAACCTGGGTTCTATCGAACCCTAGGGGTTTGATGAGTCTGTCTCAGGGGTTTGGAGAAGCCTCTGCCATGGAGGCCAGAATGAAGTAATACCGTAATTTGTTGTGAGTTAATGCACTTTGTTGGTTTTGTTCTTTGAGCAAGATGAGATTCATGCATGGCTCATTTTGTGCACCAGTAAAAAAAACATATGCCTATGTCTTGAATTTGGGGGGAAAATCATATTTTATTTATCACTAAAGAAGGGTTCAGTGAATGCGCATATGAAACTGGTGGGTTCGGTACCTCAAAAAAGGTTAAGAACCACTGTGTTAAAGGGACAAGGTTGCCTGACCAGGCGGTGGCGCACTGGATAGATCATTGGACTGGGATGCAGAAGATCCAGGTTAGAGACCCGGAGGTGGCCAGCTTGAGCGCGGGGGCCCATCTGGCTTGAGCAAAAGCTCGCCAACTTGGACCCAAGGTCGCTGGCTCCAGCAAGGGGTGGCTTGGTCAACTGAAGACCCGCGGTCAAGGCACGTGTGAGAAAGCAATCAATGAACAATTAAGGTGTCGCAATGGCAACAAAAAACTAATGATTGATGCTTATCACCTCTCTCCGTTCCTATCTGTCTGTCCCTATCTATCCCTCGCTCTGACTCTCTCTCTCTGTCCCTGTAAAAACAAAATAAATAAATAAATAAAGGGACAAGGTCATCATTTTATGATGGGTTACAAATCATTCTAACCCATCAAACGTTTATGTGTAATTTTCAATGGCATTCTTTTATTAACAATGAAAAGTCCTCTGGGTTTCACTAGGTTTTTCTTTTTTTTTCTGTTTCATCTAAAAAAGGTCTACTAGTGAAAATAAAATGCATTACTCAAATGAAATAAGATCATTTACATTCTTTGTGAGAGATATCCAATGAGATCACAGCCCCAACCAACACCTGCATTACAGCCTGGTGAGTACCTGAAAGAGAACTCAAGAAACCTGTGTGGAACTCCTGACCCACAAAATCTGTGAGATAATAAACACATTTATTTTTAAGGGTGTGGTAATTTGTTACACAGTAGAAAACTAATACACTTAACTTTTTACTCTACATATGCATTGTTTGTGTTTTTATACAGAAATGCCAATAACTGTAACAATGAAACTAACAGTCAAAATTACAGTGATCTTACAGAATTCCCATATTGGGAGAAGTCTTGTGATTCCCATATGTGAAGCAATTGCAGATGCATCAGAGTCTTAGAGAATCCTGCTAAGAACAGGGTGTGACCTTCATAATAGCAACCTACCACATGGTTTAGGCCAGTGGTTCTTAACCTTTTTGAGGTACCGAACCCACCAGTTTCATATGCACATTCACCGAACCCTTCTTTAGTGATAAATAAAATATGATTTTTTTTTCCAAATTCAAGACATAGGTATATGTTTTTTTACTGGTGCACAAAATGAGCCATGCATGAACATCACCTTGCTCAAAGAACAAAACCAACAAAGTGCATGAAGTCACAACAAATTACAGTATTACTTTATTCTGGTTTCCGCTGCAGAGGCTTCTCCGAACCCCTGAGACAGACTCATCAAACCCCTAGGGTTTGATAGAACCCAGGTTAAGAACCACTGGTTTAGGCAAAACATTTGCTGTCTTCCACTCAAAGGGAAAACTTAGAATGGGGAACAAGAGTCCACATTTTCTCACAGTAGAGTGACAACTAATAAATTTAGAAGAAATGAGAAAGTTTGAAAATTAGCATTTGGCAAACATAGGAATGACAAAGTATTTATTCAAGGATCATCAATAAATGCTAAAACTGTGGCTAAAAGCTTAGTGAGGAATGGAATATTTACACAGTTTCAAAGAGCATCCCACCAAAAACAAACAAACAGAAATACTTTACTTTTGAATTACAAAGAGAAAAGGAGTAACTTTGTGATGAAGAAGCTTGACAGTTATCACCTTAAGTGACGGTGATTAACATCACCATTAATGGAATAAATTGAGATCATGTACCTTCTGATAAAAGGCAATGAAAAAAACAAATAATAATTTGCATAAAACTCTTGTTAAACATGGAAAATCTAAGTCTAATCAGGAAAATAAATCAGACAAACCCAAGAAGTAAAGTGGGGGTAGGCATTCTCAAATATATATATATATATATATATATATATATATATATATATATATATATATATATATATATATATATATATATATTCAGTGATCTTTAAATGTGCCAACATCATGATAGTCATTAAAAGACTGAGATTCTCTTTCAGATTGAGAGAAATAACCATAATTAAATGTAATGCATGATCCTGAAATGGCTTTTTTCACCATGAAGGACGTTATTGGGACAACTGGGGAAACTTTATGAGATCTGAGAATTAGATGGTAGTCATGTCAGTGTTAATATCCTGATTTTGATAATTATATTGTGGTTATATAAGACAATTTCTTTGTTGAAATTACATATGAAAATATTCTAAGGTGATGAAGCATCAAACAGCAATTTATTGGAAAATGGTTAACGGTAAAACAAATAACCAAACAAAAACCCCTCTTTTTTCTATCCTTGCAACCCTTCTCTACATTTAACAATATTTCACAATAAAAAAAATGATTGGTATCATTTATAAGCAAATCAAGATGTTTCCAAAATGGTTTTATCTATGAATGTTTGCATTAAGACTGTCAATTGAGATTTTTTAAAATCTAAACCGAAAGATCACTATTATTAAAGGAATTTACTTTTAAAGGCTGATTGTTTTTCAACATATTTTCCTATTGGTAAAACTTTACGTCACCATTTGACATGGGGGCTGAAAATTCACTCATAAAACAATTCATTGAGTACATGAATGGCAAATGTCTACATATGAAAGAATTTGGGATTAAGGTTATTGCCTCTTTACTTTGAAATAACTGTATGTTTAAAGTATCACTTTGCCTTGAATCATCCAAATAACTAGTTTATGTTTCCACTCCTATTTTACCAGTGTATCCAGAAAGTTGGTAAATAAAACCAGTTTGTCAGATTCCAAACACACACTGACATCCACACACCAACCCAACCATTCATCTATATCCATAACCCCAACATCTGTAACAAGACTCTTCCTTTTAAAATAATTGCAGCTTTTACTGTAGCCCAGAATACCAGTAAAGTGTTTGTGCCTGAGTCTAAGATAGAGAAGATTTCCAAATTTGTGTGGATTTTCCAAGCCAGTGCCATCTGTTCACCATTGAAGGTTTCCTAAACCTGCCTCTCACCACTTTTAAGACACTCCATCAAAGGGAATATCCTACTGCTCTTCTGAAATGCACATGTTACAGATCATTCCCTTAGCAAAATATTTTGTTCTTCAAATTCCATGTTTTAAAAGCTGCCCAGAGAGGGCAGAAACAACACCTCAGAAAGCCTAATTTCTAAGTAGCAAAGGTAACAAGTTTTCATTATTGCTCTCATTTGCCCATTCAGCATAATTCTTTCCTCCACTTCACACATGCTTTGACATTTTAACCTTGAGAGCCATTGAATTTTAGTGTGGGATTCTACCTGGATTAAAAAGCCTTAAAACTCACAGAAATAAATATCCTTTGGAGAAATTTCAAACATCGTAATCATTGGTGAAAGGATATTTGGAGCAGGAACCTTCCCAGAAACCACATTCTGAAAACATTCCCCTGCTTGACTCCATCACCCTGAGCTGGAAGAAGAGCCTTGTTTTAGCAGAGGAGAAATTAGGTTCCAACAACAATTCTGATATTCACTACAATATGACCATGGACAGACAAAGCAGTTTAGTTAAATCCATAATGAGGATAAGAATATTTATTTCTTAGAGATATCGTTACACTTGAATGTTACAATGCATATAGTGTCAGACAGATAGTAGGTACATAATAAATGACAATAATCAGACATAGAGTTAACCCATTTTATTTTCATAGAAGAATGTCAAAATGTGATTTGTAGTGTCTTAATTGTGGTTCTTTCAATAACTTTGACTGCAGTGTAATATTCCACTCCTTAAAAAAAATGAAGTATTCATAAATTTGAAGTGAACTTAACTAGAAACTTGTTGCTTTGCTCATATGGAAACTTGTCTCTGTAGTAAAAACATGCTCACTGCTAAGTGCTTTCAATTTCTATCTACCCAGTAGGGGCATTTTTGATAGAAATGGAACAACGCCATTTGCTACTTATATTTGAGTATAAGTGACATGGTAATTCTACATGGCTCTAAAGTCCACATTTTTTTAGTACAATCTGAGAAGAAAATGAGAGAGAAAATGCACATATATAGCATTTTATGTTGTCAAAAATTCAACATCATAAAATTATGCCTTTGTCCCATAAAGTGCACATGTTCAGTATTTGAACACTTCATTTGTATCACAAAAAAGCCAAAATCAAGGCGAGGATAGATTGAGTAAATTATTTTTGTTTGTTTTTTAAATTCTTCTTGGAGGTAAAAATTAAAAAGAAATACATGATTTACTATTTTATGAAGAGGTATGTTCACAGGAATTGTTTTATTTATCCATAAACTAACGATATTTGACTATATAAGAATATGAGCCAAATATAGATAATGATTAAGTTATACTGTACTTCAAAGGTATAACAAAACTAATATATTGTAAAGATCCCAAAATTGTGGAAGGTAGGTTGATTCAATCTCTATGAATTTATTTATTTATTTATTTGCATTTTCAGCAAGGATAAAAATAGCTAGCCCTTTTTTCTGTGTGTCAAATACTGTTCTGAGCACCTCATCTAATCCTTAGAACACCCTGTGGGATAAATATGAAGATACTTCCTTTTAAAAAGAGAAAATTGATTCTTCTTTTTTTATATATTGATTTTAATTTATTGTGTTTACATAGATTCTAGTGTCACCCCGAATGCATCTCCCCTCCCCGGTATTCCTCTCAACATCTCTCTTGCCCTCCTGCTCACAGCGCCCTCCCCCTTTCCCTTCAGGATTATCCCATCCTACCATCCTCTTTTCCTCTGTCCTCTTTTCCTCTGGTCCCTTTGATCCGTCCTCTGTCTCAATTCTGTTCCTCAGATTACATTGTTCATTGGATTCCTCAAATAAAATTGATTCTTTTTAGAAGTGAAAGAACTCCATTTTTCCAACATCGCAGAAGTTGACCCAGGACCCAAACCCAGTTAATGTGCTTCAAAAGCCTCTACTCTCTGCTCCTCAGACAGCCGTGAGCACATGCCTGGTGCCCCACCCCCCTCATCTTTCAGGTAAGACAGCTTGTAGTAGCCCTCTCACCTTCTCTGGGGAGCTGATGGTAGAAGTGCCAGCCTCAGAGTCTTGGTAAGAGTGACAAACTGTGCTCAATCTCCAGTCTCACAAAGCCTGCCATGGCTCTGTGTGTGAAAATTATCAGAATGTCAGGAAGCAAGGTAAGGACATAATCTAAAAAGAAAGAAAGAAAAGAAAAAGGTCATAAATATTTCTAGTGCACATTCCTTTATCAAGTTAATTAGTTGGTGTTAAGGTGAGGAAATTTTCTGTTGGGAAGACATTTACAGCTAAAGAAAAGGTAGCAATAATAAGACTTTTCATCCTGAAAAACAACACAATGGCCTAAACACCATGAAGGATGGACCTGAGACAGTAAAGTTGGGGGTCACGTGCAATAACAACTAAAAGAAGAGGTAGTACAAATACAACTTGACCCCTTTATGTTTTTATTAAGATCATCTCTACTTACAAGTAACATCTTCATGAGCTGACAGATTCTGTGACTGGTTATCTATGTTAAGTTTTTAAAAGAGATCTTGGTGTGGGTGTCAATACTTGGGAAATTAGGAAAATATAATGAAGAAATATTGATTTTCAATAATCAGAGCTTACTTTGACAGAGCATTAGACTCTCTCAGTCATCCTATAATGTAAACAGAGCCAGAATGACCCCCTACATGGCAGCATACCTATCAGGCATGAATTATTCAATTCCCTTATTTAAGCGTACATTGATTGCTATTTGATAATGTTGATAAAAAATACAGTGTGTCCGTAAAGTCATGGTGCACTTTTGACCAGTCACCGGTCAAAAGTGAACCATGACTTTACAGACACACTGTAGAGGTTCTCAAACTCTTGGAGTGAATAAAATTTAAAAAAGGATCTGTTGAAATTCAGATTTCTTTCTTTTTAATAGAATATTTTTTAATTTCTTTTCATTTATTCATTTTAGAGAAGGGGGGGGGAGAAGCAGGAAGCATCAGCTCCCACATAAGCCTTGACCAGACGAGTACAGGGTTTTGAACCGGCAACCTCAGTGTTCCCAAGTTGACGTTTTATCCACTGCGCCACCACAGGTCAGGCAAAATTCAGATCTCTATGTACAACCCTAGAGTTTCAGATGTCTAGGGTAAGGATCCAAGATCTATATTTTTAATAATACTCAACTATTTTTGAAGCCAATGACCCAGGGTCTCTGAGAAACACTAACTGACAACACTAGGTTCACAAATGTTAAGCTGATTAAGGATGGATAGGCTTGAGAAATATTACTTAAAGGACTTACCAAACTTTACAATGGCTTAAGTCTGGGAAATAATTATCCAGTGCAAGACAGTGAGCGAAGGAGAGGCCTCAGATCCTGGTTCCCAGACGTCACAGGAAAGTTCTGTCCACAGACAGAAAAGTACTAACTGATCATATAATCAACTAGTTTAGACAGACAAGCCCACCTCCTTGGGCTTTATCAGGTTGTGGGTGTATTCTGGGGCCAGTCCTGGGTTTGTGGTCTTCTCCATTTTTCTGTCTTAGGGATCATGGCCTCTTTAATGAGAATTATGCTAAGGAAATTATGTGGGTGCTTATAAGAAACAGAGAAGAATTAGACCCAAAATTTCTTTTAACAAACATTTGGTATTTTCTCTCATAAAGGCTTTTTTGATCTTGCCAACTAAAGCAATCATTCCTCCTTTCATTTCCCTTTGCACTGGGTGCTCTCCTCCAGTTGATGCTATGACTGTTCTGTGGGGCATGTTTTTCATGTGCTTTTCCTATCTCTGCATGTTACTGTGAGCTCATTATGGACAAGGCCCATTGTAGGTTCACTGTTTTATTCCCACAGTGTGCATGGCACATAACTGGCACCTCTGTGCTGGTGTTTCCTGGGGATTTGGTTAGTGATGTTTTCATGTGTTGGAGAGTGACTTCTTTCAGAACTGCTAAGAATAGCCCTGAACAGATAATTTGGGAAGCCTGCCAAACAGGTACTGTTCCAGATCCCATCCCTGCCAAAGGAAAAACAGAGTGAAAATCATACGTATATATTTTTTCTCTGATTTGAGACTTGTGATTCAACAATTTGTAGGAATTGTTCTAAAATTCAGTACTTTGAAAGGAAGCCTTTAGCATTAGGGAGATTAAAATTCCAGGATCTTAATTCTTTTAAGGGGAAGAGTAAGCAGAGTTTCCATGGACTTGGACTTGGACTTGGCAAAAACTTGGTCAAAGGTCTTTGGTTTCTGCCAAACCTTAACCTGAGCCTGGTTTGGGGGGAAGGCAGTACACAGATCACTGTGGGACTAAGAGCATCCATTTATTCTATAGACCTGTTGCTGAGAGAAGCTGAAAGAGCTCTCTTTTGGGTATTTCCAATGGTGAAGGCTTGTGGGCTGGGCCTAGTGACATGAATTTACTTATTACTTTGTGCACTTATTGAAGATTTATGGAGTCTAGTGTTGTTGTTGAGCAACTAGTCAGGCATCTGACTTCTGTTTGCAGCCTTTTTGACATAGAAATGGCATGGTGGATGTAGTTTGGTTTCAGAGGCACCTTGATCCAATAGTATATCTTGGTCCAATGTGATATGTTTTTGAATAATTTGGTTAATCCCTTTAATGTGTTGTTCCAGAGTCAGGAGTTTGTGGTGTTTTAGCAGTGACTGGAACCGAATAACATTTTTTTTTTCATAATTTAGTCTTGATGAAGGTTTAGCTGGTTAGTGGCCATGGTGGGAGCTTATAATGATCTAACTGAAAACTAGTTCCAATAGTCCTCACACGGTAGCCTTTGTGCCAACAAGTAGGATCCAGAAATAACTTTATAAAATGATTTGAGGGGTAACATTAGCATTCTGGTCAGTGTTTACTGCTTGTAGCCTCAGTTCTATGTCCCATAAGGACTCGGCTTGGTAATCAAATAATAGCAGAATGGTGAATTTAGATATTGATAAATCCTGTGTGGTCATAAAATGCCATCAATTTCTAGAGGATTCTTAGTGTTTACTACTGTATGCACATGTGAACTTACATTTAGAATGTGGAGATACTAAAGACCCTTACCATTTTTAGGGTTTCTGTTTTTTCACAGACTGTAACATCTGTAGTTTCCCATGGTGGCTCCATTATTCTCTTATTCTTACTGGTGGCTGATGGTAAAGTAACGTGGGTGCTGTACTTGGGGACCTCGTAATGCTATCCCAGTGTTACACACCCATGTTACCATGTAGGGTTAACTAATGGTAGAGGGTGTACCCCTGGACACATGAATCATCTTGGTGCTATACTTGTACAATTTTATGATAAAAAGAAAGTATTGGTTCTAATTTATATAGATGATAAAGTTTTTAAGAGGAAACTGATCATGGGAAGCTGCTGTCTTCCTGTGATAAGATTTATCTGTGAACCCAAATTCCAAGTGCTTTATTATATGATGTGTATCATTTGGCCTCTACCAATTACCTATCTTTTTCAAAAAACATATTCCTGTTATAAAATGAAATTTATTCACTCCCCAAAATATTTTCAGCATAATTCTTGGTGCCTTATTCAGATTCTTTTTATTGACTTACTGTATTCACTCCTCAAAAGCTGTAGGAGTTAACTGCTACCACTTCATACCAGTACCCTTCCCCAAGAGATGACCATTGGAGAATATAGACTGACTCACTCAAACATGAATGGAAGGTAAACCTCTCTATCCGTGGGATTGCTTCATAGACAATGACTAATATATCAGAGTCTAACAGTCCATCCCCTTGCCTCTGGCAGCAAAGCTTCTGTGATGTGATTTATGCTTCAGACTTTCCTGTGGATCAGTCTAGACTTTTCCCAACCAACATTCTTACTTAGCATCTCCCCTGGTCCATTCTATTTTTTTCATTTCTCTTAAAGGTTTTTTCTGAGACCACTCTGTCAATAAAGCACTTACACAAGAATCCCAGTCTCAGTTCTCTTTCTAAGGAAATATTATTAGATGACTTAGGAAGGTAATGTAGATTGGATATCTTGAAAGTATAGTAAGAGAAAAAGAAAAGAACACTAAAGTAGCACTGGCAACAACAAAAATCGAAAAGGCTATTAGAAGAGAAAGATGTTAACCACTAAGTATAATAATTCAATACAAGAATCTCTAAAATTCTTTTTGCCATTTTATATCCCATGCCTAGAAAAGTACATAACTCATTATAATTATTGAATGAGTAAATTAATAAATTAGGGAACCAGACATCCACCCTCTCTACTGGGAAACTCAATTGTCTGAAGAAATAAATGGAGAACCTGCATCACAAATAAGGAAACAAATGAAATAAAATAGATTAGAAGCTAGACAGATCTGAGACAGAAATGGGAATAAAAAAAATTTATTTTGAAAAAGAATGCAATTACTGTCACCAAGGCTCAAGCAGCCAACTCATTTTAGCTTATTAACTATGTTCTATGTAGATACATATCTATAAAATCTGTAGTTAGAAAAAGTTTCATAGCTGTATTTTTTAGCAAGGGAAATGTTTACTAAATTAAATCTCATCTATACAGTCACTAGAAATAATAGTAAGATAAAAGTACCATTTATTGATATAGGTTTGTTTGGCAAGTTAGCATTTTTGGCAGTCAATCAATAAAATGAGACTGTGTTGAGTAACAAAAAGATTTAAGTGTGGGTTATATTTGTTTGTTTCTATTTTATATGTACCTTGGTAAGTATTTTATTTCTTTATAGCTTTTTTATTTTGAGAAAATATGGGACATACATTAAGCATTTGAAATGTCACCAGTTTTTAATGCCTTACTTTGTAATCTCAAGACACTCTAAACCAATTCAAATTCTTGAAAGAGATCATAGTAATAATTTTTCTTTCAAAGTTGAATCACTTAAATTCTCTTATTGGTATGCTTTACCTATAACAAATGCTTGCAATCACTATCAAATTGTCATATCGAGATGTTATGAAATTACTCATTTCACAAGGGAAATTAAGCTGTGATCCACTCATCTTCTGAGTAAATGTCCCTAATATTTCTTTCTGATTACAAGTGTTGGAGTATTTTTCCAATATTATTTTGCTTTAGCACATATGCATCAGAATGATTTATTAAAAAATAGTGCAAAACTAAAACATTCTAAGAAATAATACATTCATTAGACATATTTGTATGTATAAAGGTGAATTCTGAAGCAACATTCACAGATAGCTGAATTTAAGGATAATGGTACTTTTCATTGGGGGCCTTGAACCATTTAAAATATATATATGTATAAATGAAATTATCTGATCTTTAGTATATGTGCTGCCGAAGCAAGCACTAAAATTATCTGATCTTTAAATCTGCCCAGTGTTCTTCTCCCTTATGTCTTCAGCAGTGCATAACTCTAACAAAAACTCAGGAAGGTGATTGAGGACATGTAATATGTATTTAGAAACAAAGAAACAAAGACTAAGGCAGAGAACAGTGTGTGTTACATAGCCCTTGAAGTTATCATTTCAGCTTGGTAGTACTGCTTCTCAACTGCCCCACCACACATCAAAATCACTTGTGAAACTTTGTAAAAACATAGCACCAGAAACCATCCTATACCTACTAAGTCATCTTTTTGGTAACAAGAACCCAGGTATCTATATTGTTTATAAAACTGCACTGGTGGTTATGATGAGCCCAGACTGGGAAGCAATGGGAAATTAGCTTTGTGCTTTACAAAGCATTCTATCATATTTTAGTTTCAAAATTTAAAAATAAAAGAGTACATAGATTTTGAATACTTTAAAAGATAAAAGTAAAAATGAAGGGCTGGATGACAAGGTTACATGTAAAGCATTTAGTAAAGCTTAAGAAAGCTTAAATGGCTTTTCTAAGAACCAAACCCAAATTTGCACTTGAATGTTGAACTCCTTATCCTATCCCCTTTCATCAGAAGAGGTTCTTTTAATGCTTAATATGTATAAACAGGAAACAAGGGATGCTTGCAATAACTGGATCTGAGGATTGTGTTCCAAAAAACACTTGGATGGAAACTGAATATATTCTTTGAAGGCTGTGTTCTCTAGTGGATAGTCCTTCTCAAATGTGTACTCATACTGGGCATTATGTTCCCCATTCTCAATTGGGGGCATGAGATTACCCTGATTGCCACAACCAGTGCAGGGAAGTATAGACCTGAGTGGGGGTGACAGAGGATGAAGGAAAACACAGAGATAAAGTTTGGGCCAGGTGGGACATTGTGCTCTGATGGAGACACAATGACCTCAAGGCTGTTTTCAAGCTGGCAATCTCTTGGTGCTTTGAACCTGAGTCCTTTGTTATCCTATTGTGTCACCCTGGCTCTGATTTTGGTGTCAATGCCATGAAAAACTTTCAAGTTGTTTTAGTGACCTTGCCCTGCCAGGTCACTCAGGACCTAGGAGGGCTCTTCCTCTGCTCTCAGCTGCATGTAGGCTGGCTGCATTCAGTTGCAATGGCTCTCTACACCTGATGTTATAATATGTTCATTGTCCACATGCAATAGGAGATATCAACCACAAAGACCCAAGAAACATATTAGAAGTAAATGAATTACATAGGCATTGAAGTCACCTAGAACCACCCAGCCTGTTAAGTTCAGTCAACACTCTATCCCCTCTGTATTTTTCCTAAACAGGAGTCTTTGATGGCTCTTTTAATATATCACAGAACATTTCTGTTTTCTATTCAAATGTATTTCTCATTCATTTCCATGGTACTGTCTCTCTTAACAGGCTAACTTGTATGAACTCTACTAGTGGGCATCATTGCCCTCTAGTTTCTGTTGGCTTTGATCAAAAAGAAGAAGGAAGTAAATTTAAGATTTTTACCTCTGGAGCTAACTTCTTGTGGGATTGCCTCAGGCTGGCAACATTCCTCAGCCAAAGGTCATTTCTCAACCAAATCTACATTGCTCCTCTTTGCCATGTGACTCTTTCTATACACTCTCTCTTTCCCAGATCATAGAAATTAATCTTGCCTCTTTTCCTGCCATGCATGCCCAATTCCAACCACTGTAATTAATCCTAGTTACCATGCCCTATTCCTTGATTCCCTACACCTTGCTCACTCATTTGCAAATAGTCCCTTTATTAAAGCTTCCTGGAATCATCATTATCAAACATGTTATTTGTTTCTTGCTGGCTGGCTAATTTGCGCACAATACCATTCTCACTTTCTAGAGACTTTTAAAAGGTAGCTAAAGTTGATCCCTTAGCTCAGCTTCTAGGATTCTATTTGTATATTGTCACAGTTAAATGGATTTAATTTTGTTCATTGAAAATTTGAACATATATGCAAGCTAAAATTGAGGGCTGGTCATTGAATACCAATTATGTTTAACCTTGTGAAGATTTAACTCTTTATCTGTCTTTGGGATTAAGATAAATTAACTAAGGTTCATAAAGCACCCAACACAATTTTTCAGTCTAACAATTTTTCAGTCTTGCAGGTAACAGTGTGGAGGCTAATTGGGGACAGAGGCAGAGAAATGGACACAAAGAGTCCTGTTCAAAGAGACATTGGGTGATGGTGAGGAGTGTAACCACAGAGTGATAATGGTGGAAGACGCACACTCAGGAAAAACATACTTGGGCCAAATGTTAAATTGAATGGTTATAGGATAAATTAAAATGAAAGAGAGAAAAATGTCAAAACTTAGTATAAGCGCTAGTAACGTCAGACATCAGGATTTAACTTCATGTCAGCATTTTTACTTTACATGGAAAAAAAATGGAAATAATAACAATGAATTCTATGTGAGGACTAGCATTGTGTTTGTTTCTGAAAAAAAGTCTCTCTCGAGGAGTGGAAAAGGAGGCAAATTCCAAAATAAATGGGCCTGGTAATTAAGAACACAATATAGAGAACTTGTTCCTGATTGATTTCTAACACACTATTTACATGTATTTCTTGTTATTTGTTTGAATGAACCTTTTTATTGAATTAGGCAAAAGGGCATCATTCATTTCTATTAGGGGTAATAAGAGAAATGAAATATACATTTTGCCAACCTTTCAATTTTCTGGCCCATATGAGTTTCAAATTTGGTTCAAAATTTTTCATCTAAGTAAAAATACAAAAGGGGAAACATTTCTGGATTGACCAATGCACAAATTGACCTCTAGCATCCAGCTATTGTGAATATAAAATAATTATTAGAAACTATTTTTATGAGTTACGTGTAAGTAAATAAGAAACATATGGACTGCATTCCCCTAAAAATACACTCAGGTTTTAAAATTAAAAAGAAAAAATAACCACTTTGGCATAAAGCTGACCAGAGTTTGCCAAGCCCCAACAGTTGGAAAAATAGCTTTAAACATTTGAGGAACCCAAACATGAATGCCTTTCCCTAGTTAGAAGGTCTTTTACGGTCAGATGAACGTGGATAACAGTGGAGGAGGTAGGATGGAAAAACAAATCATGAACAACAGATGGTCTGGCATTTTTCCAGTCAATTTAAAGGAAACTCAGATTAAAATATTCCACAGAATGTACCTGATTCAAATTTTCACACCAAACAAGATCAAGAATTCCCTTGAGAAGTTGACCCAACTTGAAATTTTAAGTTTGAACAACTTAGTATATCCATATTGCCTGGCATCCTATACTTTCAAAGATAAGTTCTAGATGTCATGAACAGTGTTTCAAAAAGTTCAGAAAAGACTAGAAGAATGACCACATGAATAGGAATTCTGGAAGAAAAGAAATAGTAAGAGAGGGGGTGACATATCAGAAGTGGAATTTTAAGTAATTAACAATTATGTCCATGGAGGGGAAAAGCGTGGATGTGCTTAAGACAATTTCTGAATCTGAGCTAAACACTTTTAGGTGCATGAATATTTGCCAAAGAAGAAACATAAAAGAGATAAGTAGTGGTTAGTAGGGACAAATTACAATTGAAAAGTTACTGAAGAAAGTGAGCAAAAAAAAAATGAGGCTTTTGAGAAATGCTAAGAACAATAAAAACATTCATTCAACATTTACATTCTAAGTAAGATCCAAACAGATGACATACATAATCAAGTCGTATAAGTTTTTAGAAGCTGGGATTCAAACAGTAGAATAAACTATTCATCTTATATATTGCTTTCAGTTTCTCTATCAAAGAGGATAATTTTTAAACTTAAATAATTTATTTAGTTAAAACTGAAGCCTTGAATTAGTAAAATACACACACACACACACACACACACACACACATCAAAGGACATTAACTTTTTAACGTGTTTCAGTTGCCCAGTACTGGGGAGTTTTATTGTAAGAACCAGAACCAAATTTCAGAGGACAAGCCAAGTCCCCATAAGAATTCTTTGGTAACTCAGTACTAAAAGAAATAATATATATTATTTTCATATTATTTTCATTTTTAAAGTGGTTGAGAGTGCAGATCTCAACTTTGAGCGGTAAAGGTATGTGGAGTATTTGCAATATATTAAAATTCTAACTTTAATTCCTATACTGAGGAATTTGAGGATTTAACGTAAATTTGACTTACTTAAAGTTTTTCAGGAGAACCTGAAAAACTGTGTGTAGAAAGGGCTATCACTAGATAACTTCTCCAATTCATGATTCTGCAAAGGAGTTAAGGAAGAAAGAAACAAGTGTGGGAAAAATGTAAAATAGTAATTAATAGGAGAATAAACTAAGATGAGAGAATTAAAGTTAAATAAATGTTTAATGAGCAAAGAATAAAAAAATGTTTCAAAAGTTCATGTCTTTATACCTATTAAATACTTGAAACTTATTATCCCTTTTCCTCTCTTAATCATGATTCTATATTATGCTCAAAGCATTGTGATTGTAAGTCAAGATTAAGAAAGGGAAAAGTGTACAGTGGAGCTGACTTAAGATTGGACAATGGCGTGGTCCTAGGGGCTGGAATATGTTGGTAATGACATTATTTAAGAAACTAACCATAGAACTCAAGCTCCACAGAAAGTGCAGCAAAGCAGAAGTATGGCTCATAGACTAAGACACCATCATCTGTTTACCAGCATAACTGAAATGAGAGCCTGCCATGTGTTAGCACTGTCCTGACTACTAGAGCACTGTGATGGTCAGTTTTGAGTGTCAACCTGACAAGGCTATCTTCTCAGTCGTTCAATCAAACAATGATATAGGTGTTGCTGTGCAGGCCTTTCAGAGATGTGATTAATATCTATAATCAGACGAACTAAGTAAAGGAGATTATCCTTGACAACCTGGGTGGACCTGATTCAGTCAGTTGAAAGGCCTGAAGAGTAGAACTGAGAGACATCCTAAAGAATAAATTCTGCCTGTGAACCACAGCTTCAGACTGAGCTTGAGCCTTCCAGCCTGACCGCCCCGAGCGTCAGCCTTATGGATTTTAAATTGACAAAGCCAATCCCCACAATTGCAAAAACTAGCTCCTTGAAATAAATAAATAAACAAACACATAGATAGATGATAGATGATGATGATAGATGATAGATAGATAGATAGATAGATAGACATTTTTAATATATATTCTATTTCTTCTGTTCCTCTGATGGAAACTTTACTGTTATAGATTTTGTTACCAGGAAGTGGGGAACTGCTGTAACAAGTAACGATGTGGAAGCAGCTTTGAAATTAGGCAATGAGTAGAAGGTGGAAGAATTTTGAGACACAGGAAAGAAAAAGTCTAAATTGCCTTAACTGCTGGTAGAAATAGAGATGTAAAAAGCACTTATGGTCAAGTTTAGAAGGAAATGAGAAACATGTTATTGGAAACTAAAGGAAAAGCAATTCCTGTTATATAATGGCAGTTAATTTAGCTGAATCGTGCCCTACAGTTGTGAACAAAACAGTACTTATAACTAATTAGCTTGTGTTTTTAGCTGAGGAGATTTTAAGCAAAGTGTTGAGATGCAACTTGTTGTTTTCCTTTTGCTTATAATGTGAGTTAATTAAGGAAAGACTATTAAACAAAAAGGAACTGGGGGCACGGCAAGATGACGACGGAGTAGGCGGACGTACCAACTTCCAACTCTTGGAACCAAAGTGAATTATAACTTAATTTTAAGAACCATGATCTGGATAAACCAACTTTAAACTAAAATAAGTGGACTTTTCAACCAAGGAACACTGAAGAAGCCACAGTGAGGCTGGTAGGAAAAGCACAAACGTGGAAAGAGCTGCCCAGCCCCCTGGAGCGAATGGCAGACTCACGTGGTGGGAATAGAGTTTAGCAGAGAGGGAGAGAACTGGGTCCCAGGAACAAAGCCCCAGCCTGCAGCCCCAGAACCAAGAAGAGGTGTTATGACAGTATTGAGCTGTGAAACAAGTGAGGATACTGTTTGTGAGAAAGAAACAGTTTTCTCAGACCCAGGATTCTTCTTAAAAGGACAGCGCAGAAAACCTCTCTCACAACCACTCACCCGGGACTCCAGGAGACGGGGACAGAGGAGAGGACCAGAGCAGCGGGAAGAGAATGTGGAATCGAAGGCACAGGGAGAAACTCTGAGGGACAGCCACCCTAACCCCTGGGCTTAGTCACTTCCCTAATCAAAAACGAATATTTCCCCTGGAACAAGCAATACCAGCAAAGGGAGACAGGACACCAGCCAAACAAGCTCTCCTGTGGCACTTAGAGCAGAGCTGCTTAGATGGAGGGAGCTTCCAGAACTACAGTATGGAGTGTTAGGGTCTCAGTTGCAGTGCCCCTACCTACACTGCTGAGGGCTTGCTGGAGGGACGGGGACAGTGACAGAAACACGGTTCTGTCAGCTGGGTGGAGGCCCAGAGGCGTGAGCTCGATCTAGCCCAGCAGGGGTGGAGGTGATGCGTAAAAGCAGTCTGGCAGCTGCAGGCCTGCCTGCACCCCCGCCTGCAGGGGAAAAGTGGAAGGCCAGGAATGAACAAAGATCTGCTGCTGAGCAGGGCCCCCATGGCCGCACAGCATCACCTGGCCTCAGAGGTTTGTGATTCTGTGTGAGCTGGCCCAGACCGTGGAGGCAGGGCTAAAGCCTGGGACAGGAGGAGGTTTGCAGATGAGTGCATGCCATTAGCCCCACCCAGCCCGAGAAACCACTGTTTGCAATCCTGCGTGAGCTGGCTCTGACCACAGGGGCTGGGTGGAAGCCCGGAAACAGGTGGGGTCCACAGCTGAGCCAAAGTGCTCACCCCACCTTTGGTGCCAAGGATTGTGGCTTGAGTGCGGTGCTCAACCCCACCTGTGGGGATGAGGCTAAGGCCCAGACAGGCTGAGGCTTATAGAGCCGGGCACCAGAACACAGCCCCCCTCGCTGAGGAGAGGCGGAAATCACAGCAACAGCCGCAGTGGGCGGGTGCCGGCAACGCCCATACCAACAGCCATAGGCAGCGGCAGAGGGGGTGGTGGGCCTGCAGACAGATCACACCTAGGGAAAACAGAGGCAATACCCATTGGACTCCAGTGACCACACCATTCTTATACACAGAAAAAATGGGCAGGCAGAGAAATGCAACCCAAATGAATAAAGAGAAATCCCCAGAGAAGAACCTGAATAAACCAGATATAAACAAATTACCAGATTCAGAGTTTAAAAAAATTATAGGATGTTCAAAGAGCTTAGATCAACCATGGATAGTCATTACGAACACCTAAATAAAGAGATAACAAGTATAAAAAACGAAATTGAAATAATAAAAAAGAATCAGACAGAAACGACAAATACAGTATCAGAACTGAAGACCACAATGGAAGGAATTAAAAGAAGGATGGATGAAGCTGAGGATCAAATCAGTGAGTTAGTGGACAAAGTAAACAAAGGCATAGTAGCAGAGAAGAACAAAGAAAAAAGACTCAAAAAATCTGAGGAAACTCTAAGGGAGCTCTGTGAAAACATGAAGAGAAATAATATCTGCATCATAGGGGTTCTGAAGATGAAGAGAAAGAACAAGGGATAGAAACTTTGTTCAATCAAATCATAGCTGAAAAATCCCTAAATAATGCTGAAAAATGTTTCACACATTTAAGAAGCACAGAGAACTCCATTAAAGAGAAACCCAAAAAATCTACACCAAGACACATCATAGTTAAAATACCAAAGCTAAGGGATAAAGAGAAAATTTTAAAAGCTGCTAGAGAAAAAAAGGCTATCACCTACAAAGGATCCCCATAAGGATGACATCCGACTTCTCAACAGAAACACTTGAGGCCAGAAGGGAATGGCAAGATATATTCAAAGTAATGCAGAACAAGAACCTACAACCAAGACTACTCTATCCAGCAAGGTTAATGTTTAAAATTAAAGGAGAAATAAAGAGCTTCCCAGACAAAAAACAAAACAAAACAAAAAAACCTTCAAGGAATTCACTAAAACCAAACCAATTCTGCTAGAGATGCTAAAGGGCCTGTTGTGAACAATTCAAAGGGAGAAAAGAATATAGCAAAAGAAGAATACAGCTTTAAAGAATAAAATAGCAATAAACAACTACATATCAATGATAACCTTAAATGTAAGTGGAATAAATAATCCAATCACAAGACATAAGGTAGCTGCGTGGTTAAAGAAACAGGACCCATACATATGCTGTCTACAAGAGACACACCTTAAAACAAAAGATGCACATAGACTGAAGGTAAAAGGATGGAAAAAATTATTTCATGCAAATGGAAATGAAAAAAAAGCCAGGGTAGCAATACTTATATCAGACAAAATGGACTTTAAAACAAAGGCTGTAGTAAGAGATAAAGAAGGACACTACATAATAATAAAAGGAATAATTCAAAAGGAAGATATAACCATTATAAATATCTACGCACCAAACATAGGAGCCCCGACATATATAAAGCAGACTTTGATGGATATAAATGGCAAGATTAATAGCAATACTATCATAGTAGGGGATTTCAATAACCCACTAACATCACTGGATAGACCCTCAAGAAAGAAAATTAATAAAGAAACAGCAGACTTATAGGATACACTAGATCAACTCAATTTAATAGATATCTTCAGAACTTTTCACCCTAAAGCAGTAGAATATACATTGTTTTCAAGCACCCATGGTACATTCTCTAGGATAGACCACACATTAGGACACAGAATTGGTCTCAACGAATTTAAGAAGATTGAAATCATATCAAGCATATTCTCTGATCACAATGCCATGAAACTAGAAATTAACCAAAAAGAAAACTGAAAGATACTCAAACACTTGGAAACTAAATAGCATGTTATTAAATGATGAATGGATAAACAATTAGATCAAAGAAGAAATAAAAATGTTTCTAGAAATGAACGATAATGAGCATACATCAACTCAAAATTTATGGGACACAGCAAAAGCAGTACTAAAAGGGAAGTTCATAGCTCTACAGGCATACATGAAGAAGCTAAAAAAAACTCAAATAAGCAACTTGACCCTACAACTTAAAGAATTAGAGAAACAACAGCAAATAAAGCCCAGGACCAGTAGAAGGAAGGAAATAATAAAAACCAGAACAGAAATAAATGACAGAGAGGCTAAGGAAACAATACAGAGGATCAATGAAACCAGGAGCTGGTTCTTTGAAAAGGTAAACAAGATTGATGAACCTTTAACTAGACTCACCAAAAAAAGAGAAAGAGGACTCAAATAAATAAAATTAGAAATGAGAGTGAAGAAATAACAAATGACACAACAGAAATACAAAGTATTGTAACAAAATACTATGAAGAACTCTATGCCAAAAAATTAGACAACCTAGGTAAAATGAACAAATTTCTTCAATCATATAATCTTCCAAATATCAATGTGGAAGAATCAGAACAGCTAAACAGACCAATTACAACAAATGAGATCGAAACAGTTATCAAAAAACTCCCAAAAATGAAAAGTCCTGGGCCTGATGGCTTCATAAGTGAATTCTACCAAAAATTCAAAGAACTAACTTCTATCCTCCCCAAGCTATTTCAAAAAATTCAAGAGGAAGGAAGACTTCCAAACTCCTTTTATGAGGCGAGCATAATTCTGATCCTGAAACCAGGCAAAGACAACACAGAGAAAGAAAATTATAGGCCAATATCCCTGATGAATTTAAATGCTAAAATCCTCAACAAAATATTAGCCAACCGGATCCAGCAATATATAAAAAACATCATACACCATGACCAAGTAGGATTTATTCTGGAGAGGCAAGGCTGGTTCAATATTCATAAATCAATCATTGTGATTCATCACATAAACAAAAGGAAGGACGAGCATCACATGATAATTTCAATAGATGCAGGAAAAGCATTTGATAAATCCAGCACCCATTCATGATCAAAACTTTCAGTAAAGTGGGAATACAGGGAACATTCCTTAACATGATAAAGGCCATCTATGACAAACCCACAGCCAACATCATCCTAAATGGGCGAAAATTAAAAGCAATCCCCTTTAGATCAAGAATCAGGCAGGGGTGCCCCCTTTCACCACTCTTACTCAATATAGTGCTGGCAGTCCTAGCTACAGCAATCAGACAAGAAGAAGAAATAAAAGGCATCCAAACTGGAAAAGAAGAAGTAAAACTGTCATTATTTGCAGATGATATGATATTGTATATAAAAAACCCTAAAGTCTCAGTCAAAAAACTACTAGACCTGATAAATGAATTCAGCAAGGTGGCAGGATATAAAATTAATATTCAGAAATCAGAGGTATTTTTATATACCAACAATGAACTGTCAGCAAAAGAAATTAAGGAAATGATCCCCTTCACTATTGCAGCCAAAAAAATAAAGTACCTAGGAGTAAATTTAACCAAGGAGGTTAAGGACTTGTACTCGGAGAATTATAAAACATTGATAAAAGAAATCAAGAAAGATACAAAAAAGTGGAAGCATATACCATACTCATTGTTAGGAAGAATAAACATCATTAAAATGTCTATATTACCCAAAGCAACTAATAAAATCAGTGCAATACCAATTATAATACCAATGACATACTTCAAAGATATAGAACACATATTCCAAAAATTTATATGGAACCAAAAAAGAACACAAATAGCCTCAGCAATCCTAAAAAGAAAAAATAAAGCAGGAGGTATCACTCTTCCAGATATCAAGGTTTACTACAAGGCCATTGTACTCAAGACAGACTGGTACTGGCATAAGAACAGGTACATAGATCAATGGAACAGAACAGAGAACCCAGAAATAAACCCACAGTTTTATGGACAACTGATATTTGACAAAGAGGAAAGAACATACAAGGGAGTAAAGACAGCCTCTTTAACAAATGGTGTTGCAAAAATTGGACATCTACCTGCAAAAAAATGAAATTAGACCATCAACTTACACCATTCACAAAAACAAACTCAAAATGGATAAAAGACTTAAATGGAAGCCATGAAACCATAAGCATCTTAGAAGAAAACATAGGCAGTAAGCTCTGCGACATCTGTCGCAGCAATACATTTGTCAATGTATCTCCATGGGCAAATGAAATAATAGGCAGGATAAACAAATAAGACTATATCAAACTAAAGAGTTTTTGCACAGCTAAGACAATAAGAACAAAATAAAAAGACAAACCACACAATGGGAGAACATATTTGACAATATGTCTGATAAGGGGCTAATAACCAAAATTTATAAAGAATTATAAAATTCAGCACCAGGAAGACAAACAATCCAATCAAAAATTGGGCAAAATAAATTAATAGAAATTTCTACAAAGAGAACATAGAGTTGGCCAATAGGCATATGAAAAATGCTCAATATCACTAATCATTAGAGAAATGCAAATTAAAACCACAATGAAATATCACCTCACACCAGTCAGAATGGCACTCATCAGCAAAACAACACAGAATAAGTGCTGGCGAGGATGTGGAGAAAAGGGAACCCTCCTGCACTGCTAGTGGGAATGCAGACTGGTGCAGCCACTGTGAAAAACGGTATGGAGATTCCTCAAAAAATTAAAATGGAACTTCCTTTTGACCCAGCCCTGCCACCTTTAGGAATATATCTTAAGAATACCAAATCACTGATTCAAAAGAAGAAATGCACCCCCATGTTCGTGGCACAATAGCCATTGTTCACAATAGCGAAGATCTGGAAACAGCCCAAGTGTCCGTCAGAGGACGAGTGGATTAAAAAGCTTTGGTACATATATGCTATGGAATACTACTCAGCCATATGATGACATCGGATCATTTACAACAAACTGGATGGACCTTCATTATACGGAGTGAAATAAGTAAAACTGAAAAAAAAAAATTGAGAACTGCATGATTTCATACAAAGGTGGGACGTAAAAGTGAGACTATGAGACATGAACAAGAGTGTGGTGGTTATGGGGTGAGGAGAGGGAGGAGAGGAAGGGAGAGGTGGGAGGTGAGGGACACAAAGAAAACCATATAGAAGGTGACTTCTTTGAACATATGTACCCTGATTTATTAATGTCACCCATTAAAATTAAAAACAAAAGGAACCAGTACCTGATAATGGGATTTATCAGCCTTTGTAAGTTGCAAAAAAAAAAAAAAAAAAAAAGCTAAATGTTGGAGATTCACTGTATAAAAGTTCTGTTCTGGAGAAGTCAAATGGACAATGTTTTGCCAGGGCTATAGAGAACAGGCATGTGACTCGTGGATCTTGTTAGCCATTCCTGAAGAAGGTAGGACTAGAGATGGAACAACACAGGAAAGATCTCTGGGGGACACCTTTGTCTAAAGGAATGAATCCTCATGACATACACTGGAGAGCCACAACATTTTTTTCAAGAACGTTATAGCAGCAAAAAATCTGTCAGCTTGCATTGAAATTGAAAGAGAGAGAAAATGAAATAAGGTTGTCAGACTCCCAAAAGTCAAGAAGCAGAAAACATGTTGATAAGACTAATCAAGTGAAAACAGGTGCTATCATTAAAAAAAAAAAAGAAGTGCAATTCCAAAAGCAGGGACTTGGTCCCAGAGGCCAACACCATGGGTGTAGAGGCTGGAACGGTGGGCAGAGAGGTGAAGGTCATAGGACCTGACAGTGGAGCCACAAAGGCCAGGGCCTCTAACCGACAGGAGATTATTCCTAAGCTCTGACACCTAATGAAATTTCTCCCACAAGATTTTAAATCTGCACGGGACTACTGACCTCTCTCTCCTCTTCTGTCTTCTCCTTTTCGGATGGGAATTTCTGTAACTGTTATATTATGTCTATCACACCATTATATTTTATGAAAAGGTAACTTGTTTCCTAGTTTCACAGGTTCAGAGATAGAAAAGAATTTTGCTTCCAGACAGATCGTACCCAGAGTTTCATCTCTTTCTTTTTTAGATGATTTAGATGATGAAATTTGGAACTTGGAATCAAATGGATATTTAAATGAGATTTAGGACTTGAGTTGATGCTGTAAGGCGTTGAGACTTGTAAATGATAAGATGGTATGAGTGTATTTTGCGTGTAATATGGATGTGAAACTTTGGGAGCTAGAGTGAATTGTAGTGAATTAGATAGTGGTCTCTAAAGATATCAGGTCCTAATCCCTATAACCTGTAAATGCTACTTTAGTTATAAATATATATTTGCAGATGTGATTAAATGAAGGATCTTGAAATGAAGAAATTATTCTGTATTATCGAAATTTCATCACATATATACTTACAAATGACAGAGACTTGACACAAACAGAAGGTGATGAAGAAGGCAAGAGATGCCACTACAGAGCAGGAAATACTGACCACTCCCAGAAGCTGGAAGAGGCAATGAATAGATTTATCTCCTAAAATGCCCGAGAAAGCACAACCACACCAACACCGTGATTTTGCCCTAGTGATACTAATGTGGTACTTTCGGCCTTCAGAACTGTGAGAAAAACGTTTAGTTGTTCTAAGCTCTCAAGTTTGTGATCATTTCTTATAGAAGCCACAGGAAACTAATATAAGTACAGAGAAGAGTGGAATGAGGATTCTTCCACATAGTGTGTCACAGTTTCTTGGGGGCCACAGGCATTACGAGAGTAATTACAACCCCTTGCAATAATAGTGTGTCGATGTAAGAAATGCCCAACCTTGTAGTTTATTTGAGCCAAGCTGAAGCCATATGCCAGGAAGCAAGATCTGAAGTGCTCCTGAGAATAATAATATGCAGTTTCTTTTATGCATTTAAAATTAAGGAAGGAATGTAAGAAAGATTATGGGCACGTGGGAGAAAGCAGGGCAGAGAGCAGATTACAGGATGGTTAAGATTCTGGGCTCTCTTGAAATGAGTCTTCTTTAAATGGAGGGGTCTGAAAAGGGATGTTTCAGAGGTATGTTAAGATAGATGCACAAGAACAATGGACAAGGCTGACTTAAAAAAACTGTCACTAAATAAAAACCCAAAAGAGCCTGTCACTGAGGCCTGGGGTGTAACTTCCCACCATGACCTAAACAGTTAGCAGTTTCTGATATATTACATCACCCCTTTAGCGTCTGCAGCAGATACCCCAAAGAAGATGTTTTTCCTTGAAACGAGGTATGCATCACAAATATTTTTAGCAGTAATTACAGGTTAAACGCATATTATTCAGATAATTAAGAAAAAGGAGGTTATTAAACTACCAGGGACAAGAAATAGTGTAGGAGAAATGAAAGAGTTAAGGGGTGTTAAAAAATAGAAAGACATTCTATTTGACTGAAATATGGAATAAATGAAAGAAAAGCTAGTAAGAAATAGTAAGAGGTGATCTGGGACCTTCTTGTTGATAGCCTTTATATGGAACTAAGAATTATAGATTTATTGGTGCAAGAATTGGGGAGCACTAGATATTTAATAGAGTAAATGAATAGCGTTTCATGAAATATGTCTTTGATTTATATGAATATATGTACATGGTATTTGGCATCTTTCTTGCACTGTGACTATATATACAATTTTCAAATATGTTTTCATCTTAGAAGTTACGTGGAAACCTAGGGTGCGGTGACACAGAAAAGAGATCAGTTATAAAACAATGGCAATACCACAAAGAGATAATGTGATAAAAGTGACAGAAAAGAGGAAGTGAAGTTAGAGGGTTTTTTTTTTAGGTCAAATTGTTAGTACTTGCTGAACAAATAAGTGTCAGGAATGAAGAAGAATTTGCAGGATTTTTTTTTCTGCAACAGATTATGAATGCCAATGCCATTAACTGAAAAATAAATGATTGGGGGTACTTGTGGGCTGTTTATGCAATTTATTTATTTGCCTAATAGATATTTACTCTCCACCTACTTTGTTCAGGCTCTGGGTTAGTAATGTTCAGCTTGGGGTGATTCCAGGACCTTAAGAAGGTCAAGCAATACAAGAAGGATACCTGACCAGGTGGTGGCGCAGTGGATAGAGCATCGGACTGGGATGCTGAGGACCCAGGTTCGAGACTCCAAGGTCGCCAGCATGAGTGAGAGCTCATCTGGTTTGAGCAAAGCTCACCAGCATGGACCCAAGGTCGCTGGCTTGAGCAAGGGGTTACTTGGTCTGCTGTAGCCCCACGGTCAAGGCACATATGAGAAAGCAATCAATGAACAACTAATGTGTCACAACAAAAAAACAATGATGGATGCTTCTCATCTCTCTTCATTACTGTTTTCTGTCCCTATCTATCTCTCTCTCTGATTCTGTAAAAATAAAAAAATACAAGAAGGGTAAGGAGGGAAGCAAGTCACTCAGGGACTGTTTAGTATTGGGTGTTTGTTTTGTTTTAGTAGCTTGGCATTGGAAGTGTGGAAAAGGGAGACAATAGGTGAAGAGGTGTAGTTTATGAGGGTGGTGCACATGGAAGTGAGGAATGTGAAGAGTTGTCAAAACAAGGAGTACATCAGCTGTCAATAAGAATATTCTGTCTCCTTGCATACAAATGAAACATGGAAACTTTTCAATGATTGACTGACTCTGACATGTTTTGGCTTTAAGTATAAATGACAAACCATCTGCATCTCCTCCTTCTCCTCCATGTATTTTTTAGACTGTATCACTGGGTAAAAAATTCACAGTGGTTTAGTAACATGTACATTCCAATATGTTTACAGCTGCAAGGTAATGAGACACTCAGTATTGCACTACATTAAAAGTTCAGGGTCGCCTGACCTGTGGTGGCGCAGTGGATAAAGAGTCGACCTGGGAACACTGAGGTGGCCAGTTCAAAACCCTGCACTGGCCTGGTCAAGGCACATATGGGGGTTGATGCTTCCAGCTCCTCCCCCCTTTCTCTCTCTCTCTGTCTCTCTCTCTCTCTCTTTCTCTCTCTCTCTCACTCTGTGTCTCCTCTCTAAAAAAAAATGAATAAATAAAAAAAGAAAAAAAAAGTTCAGGGTCGACTTTACCTAGAAGTTAATAAAACAAAACAAAACTTCATTTGAAACTTAATAATTCTTATAAAAAATGAACATTGATATATTTGTATACTGTGAGATACTTATTACATATATATGTCATCCAAACACAACTTAAAAAAATAACAGCCTCCTAGGAAATCAACAAGAATGTTTCTTTTTTTATTTCCATCCATGTGCAATTGTAGGAAAAGGCAAGATACAATAAATCATAATTATTTTTCTTTTGTGCTAGAAAGCCAACATCATTCTTAGTCCATGGGCATGATGACTCTTTTATATCAATTATCAATGAATGGCTGGTGCTTCACAGGCCAATAAATAATGGAATGGCTACATGCAAACACCTCACAAATTTGATGTTTTTATTCAAAAGAAGATAATGGAAATAATAGAGAATTTTTCTGTAGCAAGAATTATGTACATGGTATTTGGCATTCTTCTTGCACTATGAATGGTTCAATTCACGGGTGTAAGATGGTCCTATTCTTATCCTGAGCAGAGTTTAAACTTCACCATAACCTCATGAAGAATAGTTCACAGCCTTGCTAATCTGTAATTCTGCAGCAAAGCTATTTCCAATAATTAAAGGCCTCCAAAGTACCTGGTACTACATAAAAGTCATTTCAACTGCAACCAGCATTGCTGAAATGGAAATGTTATTGTAATAGATGTGGAAACTGGTAATTTTCTCACTTTAATAGATGAAGAAAATATTATTTAAGATATTTTAATAGATGAGGAAATTTACCTGGCAGAGCTAACATTCAAATTAAACACGTGATTCTTCAATCCAAAAGCCATGCTATTCCTAGCACTGTAAGCTACCTCATAAAAAGCACAACTTACAATCCCTGAATAATAAAAATACTTATTTTGGAAAGTCATTTTGACATAGATTTATTTCTCTGAAAAAAGCATATTTTTTCTATTATAATCTATTTTTTGCATATTTATAGTCATTGCCTTAAGTTGGCTTAAAAAGGTAAGTAAAGGAGAACATACTTTAACTAGAGGTGACACAGCTTTGGAATTCAATATATATATAATTTCAACCAAGATATATAATTTTCCATCATATTTAAGCTAAATAAATACTCAGAGCATAGTGAGTCATATTAATTTTTCTAAATAATAAATTCTTTTCTTATAAAAATGATGACTGTTGTTCACACAAGCATGCAAAATATACCACAAGTATTTATACTCTTTCTCTTACCTTCTCAAGAACACACTGAAATAAAATCATTAACCAATTTATTCTCCTACTCTCCTAGCCTACCTGTCTCAGATTCTTTTCTCTCATCAAACCTCCAACATCTTACTTTTATCTACTTGCTTCCTAAATATTGGAAAGTAGGGATTTCACAAGCTACTGATTTTTATCAAAATTATAAAAACAAAGACTGAAATAGGATACATAAATATTATAATGACTTGACTATTAAGGTATTCTTTTGGATGATAATTTTATCATATTTTTCTCAACATTTTTAAATGTTATATAATTCAAATAATTTACCATTACATCTTTATGAATAACAATTTCTTTATATTTTATTCTATTTTAGAAAACATTTTTTAAGTGTTCTCTGAAAAAAAGAATTATATAGTGGGGAGAAAGGAGAATACATAAATTCCCACTGTAATCAAGACGCGATGACTCTCTGCTGTCCCCACATATGATGAGAAAGAACAAAATGTTTTCCAGACTAAAGGAGGTGCTGGTTTTATCAGCAAATTTAATATGCCAAAGAAATTACGTATCAAAGAGGGTTGTCAGCACTGCAAAGTGGGTGAGCCTGGGAGATGAAAGGCCCACTTTCTCATCTACAAGCTAACAATCAGATCTCAGACCATGAAAACTCACCAAGGTAATACGAATCTCTGAGGTCTTGTGATAGACAAGAAGCTGATCTCAGAAGACAGTCCCTTGAATAATAACCTATCAAAAGCATCAAACATTGTTCTTGACAAGGACACTCTCAAACTCCAGGGAATTGGAACAACTAAGGGCCTCCTGAAGAAGGACAATATTGTACAAGAAAAAACAAGATGTGAAATCAGAACACCTAAATTAGTGCCGGCTTTTCCACATACTAACTCTTTGGTTTTTCCTAATTTCTAATTTACACATAATTTTTAAAACTTTACTATATGTACCTATAAGCCAATTATAATTTATATATAATTTCTGATGTTTTTGTCTTAATATAGTTAGAAGATTAAGCACACTCATTTATCCAAAATGACTACTTTATGACTGTCACATAGTAAATGTTCAATAAATATTTGGTTATTGGCCCCAATTGATATAAAATGAAAGGACATGTGCAAAACAGTGAATAGCAAAGCTTTAAATATATTTTATATTATTATTATTATTATTATTTCTTATTGACAAGGAATGTTTGAGACTGAGAGCCAAAGAGTACCTAGGCACAGAGGGTTGGATAGGCTGCCAGGAGACCACCTGAAGTCAAGGACCCAAGCCCTAGGGTCCCAAGTGTTAGTGCATGTGTGAAAGCAGACAAAACCAACAGTGTGGCCTCCTGCCAGGGATCTGAGTAATTGGCAGAGCACTGAGCAAGTGAATCATTGTAAGTCAAATGGCAGTAAGTGAGGAACCACCTGTAGTTAAAACAAGTGCCTCATTGAATTTTTCAGAGCATGAGAAAATCAGGGAAAGAGTGATCTCTTTGATGCAAAATATGTAGCCTCAACCCCAACTTGCAGCACTTTCTAGGAATTCTGTCCTGCACCTGTTGTATATCTGATCAAAGCATTTCTTCTGAGCTTCCTTTTTGGAGGAAACAGGGATCTGGGGTCCCCCATGGCAAATATAAATAAATTTCCCAAATATATATATCTTACATATATAATATATATGAAAATACATTGTAGATTGCTCTAAAAATTAAGAGGAGTTACTTCTTTTTAGCTTCATGCAAGAATTTTCTTAGGAAACCCCATCTTACCTATTCAGTCCAAATTCTGGTCCACATAAACACACTTAAACTTTAATTCAGTTTTCTAAACCAAAACATGATCACCATTCATAAAATCTGTTTACTTTCTCTTTCCCTTCAGCTTTGCCAGGGCAATTTTTCTTTCTAGCATTATAGTTAAATCTTACCTGGCTATTGCCACACACTACCAGATAATTTTCTGTCTCTTCACTCTTCGCTATTAAAGCTTCACCAGCTCACTAGTTCTCTTCGTCCTTCTCACTGGGCTTGAACCAACCTTTACTCTCCTTCATTTTCTTTTCCTATACTTTACTTACCTTTCCATTTCACTATGAAGCCTTCTGGGCTCCTTTGACCTCCCCCTTCTTTCCTCTCCTCTCTGTGATCTCAGCAACATTAGTTCCCCATGTTCCCAATGTGTTTTTCTCATGGTTGCAATGAGGTTATTGGTTTTCTGAAGGAAGACTAGGAAGATAAAAGAGGAAATATCATCCTCATCGCATCGTATCAAGGGCACATGTTATCAACATTACTTACCACTAGCATTGTTAACCTCAATTGTCTGGCCAGGCAGTGTTTGTAGGACTTCTCCACAATAAGGATATTTTCCCTTTTCCAAACTTTATTCATTGGATGCAAGTCACTGAGTGCAACCCATACTCAAGGAATGAAGAGTTCAGCTTCATCTCCTTAAAAGAGAAAGTATTGATATATTACATGAAATTCTTATGGAAATTTACCCCATTTATTTATTTATTTAATAATATATTCTAATATCCTTCATATTAGAAAGCTTCAGCATAATTAGCCTAAATAGAAATTATTTCTATTAATTCACTTGGTACTCAGAGCTAACATTTGTTCTCATGAATTCTGAAAGCATATCCAATATTTTGTCTTCATACACTTCTTCTCTATCATTCTCTCTATTATTCTCTATTCTGTTGGACTTTCCTTATTATTGCCCATGTCTCTTACCTGCTCTTTTATTTTTGTCTCTCTGTGGTGCTGCTATGGTCTGTATAAATATCTTCTCTTCAAATTCATATGTTAAAGTCCTAATGTCCAATGTGATGGTATTAGGAAATGGGGTCTTTGTGAGGTGATTAGGTCATGAGGATGGAGCCCTGATAAATGAGATGTGCCCTTATATAAGAGACCTCACAGAGCTCCCTAGCCCCTTCCACCATATGAGGACATAACAAAGGTCAATGACCCAGAAAAGGGCCCTTCTTCAACTATGCTGGCACCCTGATCTTGGGTACCAGCCTCCAGAACTATGAGAAATAAATGTTTGATGGTTGTAAGCCACCCAGCTTATATTATTTTGTCATAGTAAGCCAAATGGATTAAGACAGATGAACTCTAGATGAATTCTCACTACTTTCTTCCAAATCACTATTTCAACTGTATGCAGAGTTTACTAGATGTATTGCCTGTATTTTTTATTTCTTGTTCATTATAATGTTTGACATCTTAAAACACCTTTCTGCTTTGGGAGAGAATTCTCTTCCCAGGGCTCACTCATTCTTAGAGATAAAAAGGAATTCATCTGGGTGGCATGCCTTTGATTTGCAAACTAGCCTATCCAAAACCATACCTCCTCTCTGGCCTGTGCACCACAGATATGACAATATTCCTCTGCCTTATTCATTCCAAGTCCAAGTCCCAGGGAAGTAGGGATCACATATATATCCCTAAATCTACATGCATATGCATACACCCAAATTACCATAACTAGTTTAGACAAATAAAATAATTCAGATTAACTAATCCTAAACTATTTACTCTGCACCACCTTACCTCTTTGCTGTGAATACCCCAAGAGAAACCATTGCTGCCCTGGCCAGTTGGCTCAGTGTTAGAGTGCCGGACCATTGTGTGGATATCCCAGGTTTGATTCCCAGTCAGGGCAAACAGGAGAAGTGCTTATCTAGTTTTCCACTCCTTCCCCTCTTGCTTCTTTCTCTCTCTCTTTCTCTTCTCCTCCTGTAGCCATGGCTTGATTGGAGTGAGTTGTTCTGGGGCACTGAGGATCACTCCATAGCCTCTGCCTCAGGTGCTAAAAAATGGCTCCGGTTGCAATGGATGGCAAAGGGCCCCAGATGGCAATGTATCACCTTCTAGTGGGCCTGAAGGGTGGATCTTGGCAGGGCACATATGGGAGTCTGTCTCTCTGCCCCCCCTGTCTCCTCTCACTGAATAAATAAAAATAAAAATAAAAAAGGCATGGCCTAGGCAATCTCCACTTCTGCTTCTGCTTGTGCTTCCCAACTAAAGCCCAGTGTTGCTCCTGTAGTCCTGTAATGCTAGCTGTGGTTGAGTGAATCAAACTTTTTCCAATGATTTTAACCTTCCTGTAACATTACTCAGTCACCTTTTTAAATTAAGACCTTGGCATAGAACAATGGAATTAATTCAAATAGTTTTATATTTTAAAAATATATTTTTTAATTTTATAATTTCTGGAAAATATATTGCCTACATTAGCATATAAAAAGTAATTATTATTACAAAGTGAATAAACAAATATTTATTTTTTGAGTTCTATTTCTTATTATGGCAACTATCAACAGATATGGTCACATACTGAGGATTCTGTGTAAGCCAAAGTTTTTGGCATCTTCAATAATTTTTAAATGGATAAAAGGACACCAAAATATTTGAGATTCATTTCTGTCTAGAGAATGAAACTTCATGTTTACTGTTTCAGCAGAAACATGATGAAGAAGTATAAAGTATTCTGCTTTATATAGATGTCATGAAAACATTGACAGCCCACACATTTTAAAACACCTCCTTACCACCAAGTATTTTTGAAAGAGAAAAAAATTTAGCTATGTCTCATATTCTTTTTAATGGAATGTCAATAAACATCCATGGAGTTTTTATTCAAGTCCCTTAAGGTTGGGAAATGATGGAACAGAAAAACAAGTGAGTCTTAATCCCAAAATATGTGACATTGCCACAAAAGTAGATGAGTCAGTTTATCCTTGGCCTTAAGTTCTCATGTTTGCTTATCCATCTCATGGATGAAAGAATATTTTGGAAGGTAGTTTCTTTATTGAACATGTTATTTCTTCTTTATAAGTTTCTTCTCTTCAGGAGAACACTTTTGGAAAAATGAGTCCAATAATGCATTTGTTGACCTCCCCTGTGTCAAAAATAAAATGCTTCTAGAAGTCTCAAACCAACATTTACCACAACATATGCTTAATCCAACTGCTTCCTTTTACCTTCACCACCTGTAGCTTTGCAGAGAGAGATGTCTGCACTCTGGCCTTTCTCTTCAACCTAATTTTAATGGAAATTCACAGTTGGTGCTTTTTGTGCATAACAACACATTTCATCATCTTGCAACTTGTTTAAATGTTGATCTCTTTGGTGAGTACACACTGCATTGCATGAACCACTCAGTCCATCGCATTTACTCCCCTTTCTTATACCTCTGGGCAGCATACATAAAATTGTTCACATGGTAGACCTGCACCATTACTAAATTCCTTCCTGTAAGTATATCCAATTTATTTTCTGCCTTAAAAATGTAACTGTTATGCCATTATTTACCTTCTCTACACTTCTATCACCAACAAAATAGTTACCTCCATTGAAGGAACATCCCTTTTAAAGAAACAACTAGAAAAAGCTTTAGTGTTATAAGTTTTTGTTTTTTGGCTCAATACAACAATTATTCTCTCCTATCTTGGAGGCCAGAACCCAAAAGCAAAGTGTGAGTAAGGTCACATTCCCTCTGTGGGCCTCAGGGAAGATTCCTTTCTGGTCTCTTTTAGCTTCTGGTGGTTTCCAGCAACCCTTGACCTTCCTTGGTTTATAGATGCTACGTTACTCTGATCTCCATCTTCATGAGGCCATCTTCCCTTCATGTGTGTCTGTCTGGATCTGTGTCTTGTAAGGACACTGGTTGCTGAATTTAGGGCCCAACTTAATCCTATATGACCTCATCTTAACTGATTACATTGGCAACAACCCTCTCCAAATAAGGTCACAATCTGTGGTTTCAGATGGTCTCTTTCAAAAACACAAAGAGTCCTGGTTTTAGTTTATGTTGAATCTCTTTACCTTAGCTGCTTCTTATGTGATAATGACTATTCAAAACAAAGCAAACAATACCTAGGACCAGAAATGCCTGACAATTGCAAAGGCTGACCACATTTCAAATTATGAATTGCTGTGGTTTATATATTTAAGTTTGTCAAGAACCACCCAGTGATTAGAAGTGGCAATACCATATCCACTAATCCTAAGGGTACAATATATTATTACATCATGTGGTAAGAAAGATCAGAGTTATTGAGTCTTCCCTCAAGTAACAACAACCAATATTTTGTTGTCACGACCTTAATTCTCTTCTGGGCATAGGCCTCTAGAATGCAAAAGTTTCTATCAAACTGAGCAATAGATAGTCATGATTACTTTCATAAACTATAATTATTTCCCTTTTTCTCCAGCTTGCACCAAGGTCATAAAAAAAGAAAAGAAAATTGAATAATTTTTGCTTTGTCTTTCCTTACCCAAACCTCTGAGATTAGATTTAATTGAAATTAACTAACCAGAGTCATGTTAGAGACCATAAGTTCTGATACTGTGCTGGATGCGGGAGGCATGTGCAGATGGAAGTAGTGGCCCTCATAGTCTGTGATGGCAGCCTCGCCCATGTAGGAGGGAGAAAAAAGACAAGCATACCAATGACTTTAAAATTCCTCTTTGCAGTTCACATAGACATCAGAGGGAGTGACCATGAGATGCATCTCTCTAAACCTCATTGGAGTTTCTCTTTCACATCAGGCTTTTCTCCAATGTTAGCACCTAGAATGTCTTAAATATTTTTATTCTTCACAGCCATAGTGCTTCTTTTCCATAACCTTCTATCAGAACAAAGTCAGTTACACTCTTTGAGCCAAAATATAAATGGACATGAAACAGTTAAGACTAACTCTTCAACTGTTAAAGTGGAATCATAGTTATCATCATCATTCATTTAATACATTTATTACTTATTGACTGTGCTCCAAGCACTTCACATATATTTCATCTTAATGAAAATCTTACTAGGTATTGGAAGCCAACCCACTAACCTGATGATAAGGTATGAGTTCCCACTGTCATGTTCTTGCAAATGAAACCAGCGCACATAGGGTCTCCATAACTTCCCCAGGATCCCAGATAGAACCTGGGCTGGTACTCAAACTTAAGCATGCTGACTTGTTGCTGTTGTTGTTCTTGGAGGGGTGTGCCCAGTCAGATAAAAAGTTAGCATAAATATACATTTCCTGCTACTTCCAGGCCCTGCATTAAATGGAGGATTTTTGTTACAATGTTCAGCTATAGCCTTTGCTCTCACCCGGAAGAGCTGTGTGATCAGCACCTCTCTGCACTGCAGGGTGAGACACAGAAGAGACCGGGAGCCACACATCTCTTCGACTACACTCTGGAAGGGTTTTAGGTGTCCTTATGTTTCAGAATTTCACACATTTCAGTATTTAATAAAATTAAACAAATTTAGAATAACAGAAATACAATGAAAGTCTCAGTGTTAACTAATTATACTTGTGAAGATTCTGCAATTAGTATAATCACCTAGATAAAATATATTGACAATTTTCATGCAGGTGAGCATGAGACATGCACAGGTAAGCGACATAGAACAGAATAACAGAAAATGCAGTAACAGATTAAGTGCCATGTATTTATTAGTTACTTACGACAACAATTTTCAAGAACAATGTATGAAATCAGCTTGCTAGTTAATATTAGAACAACATATTAACAATGAGTACTTATTCTGAGAATCTTTGATTCAAAAACATTATTTAGACTGTCTACCATATGCAAAGCATTGAGCTGGAGGCAGACATACCATGGCAAGCAAAACGGGGGTGTGTTCATCCAAATTCTTTTTTAGGTGACAAAAGTACTAATTGAACTAGCATAAACAAAATAAATCAGAATTTTATTGACATTGTTGGACTCAAGAATTTTAGTGGATTTACTTTTATTTGTTTATTTTTCCCATTTTTCTTACATTCCCTTTCTTGCTCTCTTTCTCATCACTGCTTGGCTTTGCTCGTAGTCTTTTTCTACTTGGTGACATCACTGAGATATATGGCATTTGGCAGAGACCGACTAGGTGTTCTTTTTCTTCCCCTGTCTTCTTGAGTTCACAGCTGCTCTATATTCCCCAGCTGCTGACCTCCATCTTCTATGTGGGTGGGGCCAAACGGTTAGTTTTGCCAACAGACTGCAAGTAGATATGATGTATGCTACTTGTAGGATGAGGCAAGTAAGAGGGGGTGACTTGTCCACTCTTTTTCTAAGTCCACTATTGAGGTAACAGGCAAAAGATGGAGTAGAATCACAGAATGGAGCAAGTTTGAATTCCTGAATGATTGCATAGACTGTTATCAACCCACAAAGACCTGTGATATGAGCAAAGAATAAAATTTGATTTGATCAAACCACTGAGAACGTCAGGGTGTTTATTACAAAATCAGAATAAACTTTGACTGTGTGAGATCATTGAGGATTTATGGCTGTTGATTATAGCAGTTAGATTTCTATTTTAATACGTGGTCCTTAGAGCTGTTGATCATGGAGAAGAAGTACATTTGGCTAATGACTTGGGGAAATGTCCCAAGTAAAACTCCAATGGGCAGAGAGCTCTTTCTGGAAACAATGGTTATAGCCACGTACATAGGGCAGTCAGAGTTGCCAAGTTTGGTATCAAGTGCCCACTCCTGTGAGAAGAGACAAGAACGGGATCAGCTTTATTCAAATGCACGCACTCCAGTGGGGGAGACAGACATGAAAGACAGAGGGAGGAGGGAAGGGAATGAGTGTGGAAAGACTGAAGAGGGGGAGGCCAAGAATAATTCTGAAACATTATGTTGAGCATGCAAAAAACTGACTTGTGTAGGAGGGATCCAACCATGAGACTTGTCAACAGTCAAAACAAAAACAAGGTTTATGATGGAGATAGGAGAGAGAACAAAAAAAAAAACATGTCATAGTCTCAAGACCAACATACTTTTGCATTTTGGGGATGGTATATTGCTTGGCAGGAAGCTAGTAAACAGTCCACTTGGGGTCATTTGCCTTTCAATACTCTGTTACCAACATTTTTTAAAAAATGTTATTTTTGGATTCTCAAAATTCTGTACAATTTAGCAGTGTAATATACATAAGAGGTTTTCTTTGTGTCATACCTGACAGTTTCTCTCTGTTAATATCTTGGTCTGCCTTAGTTCCAATTTGCACAATTTCCCTCATTTGATTTTTCTATAAGAAAGATATCTTATAAGCAAACAAATGAATAAAATAATGACTTATTTGGTTAATGCTTTAGCATAAATAAATCAGAATCTGAGTTGGGTACAAACAGGCTAATAATCAGATAGTTGATCGTGTTATGTAATTCACAGCCAAATATTGGTGATTAATTCTAAAGTCATGAGTTAAAAGAATTCTTCCAGATTTCATTCAACAGTCGCCCAAACTGACATGGGCCATCAAGGGTCTGATTACCTTTGTGGGCAGATGCAGTGAAGGAGGACTCCTGTTGTGAAGGATGATTTTGAACATCGGATTTGTGTCTCATGACAGAACCACAACCTCGCGACCTCGTGCACTCCTACTCCTATCCACCTCTGTTCTCAAAAGAATTTGAAGCCCCCTGTCTCATGCCCGAAGGACAAAGGGAATCTTGTTTCATCACTAACAAAGACTGCAAAGGGTGTCAATGAGTTGGAAAAGTTTCCTGAAATAACAAAAAAGAGAGGTACAAAATGGAAAGTCTGGTTTCTGGGCAGGATAGAGGAAAATGTGGGCCAACATTAGCGCCTTGAACTGAAAATCAATCAAGTCCCACTTCCTATTCGTTTTCTGTGCCTCAAGCTTATCTGTCCATAGTACCAAAGGTCAGAGATGGCAACCTTGTTGAGACAGTGGGGCACTTCAGCTAGTGGTGAAAGGGGAGATTTCAGGTCTGACTAGGTGACTAGAGCAAAGAAGCAGAGGGTGTTAAAGGAGATTGTCATGCAAGGGCTTCCTTCCTGGGATTTAGCATTAAATCTCCATTTAGTCAGTCAGTAATGGTGGCCTTGTCACTTCTTCTTTCCAACATGATCATGATTCAGGGGTTGGGCAGAAGGGTATAGGAAGAGTGCACCTCATAAATAAAAAAAGAAAAGTTGTAATGTCTTTGTCCAAACCCCCACTCTCATATAGGATCATAATCTGGATGACTGCTTTTCCCCCAGGTAGTACCTGACTAAGAAGGTCTGTATCATAGAGGTATAATAACAGTCCATGGGCAGTCAGGGAATAAGGACACTATGTTCTTTTTATTAAACTATGTAAGCAACTTTCAGAGACTCCAGCATCATTGTTGGGAGGTAGCCTTCCTGATTAGGCTATTACTGTTTCCATTTTCCTACTGGCTGGGGTGGGTGAGGCAGTAACCAATGGTGTGACCTTGCTCATCAGAATAATGGAAATACAGCCCAGAGGGGAAGCTTGGATAGTTTTGTAGAAGATTGTGATACTGCAGATAAAAAATTAATTGCAAAAAAAAAATTAATTGCAATGCTGTGGAACAACTCTTACCTACTGCAATTACAACTACAACCACTACTGCTTCAGTAATCTGAAACCTTTGCTTGAATTTGCCATCATGTAGGAAAAATAAAAACCTGCAATGTTTCAAATTACCGTAGGCTGGAAACTCCTGATTTTTCCATGTGTTTCCAGTAACGTTTGATTTTGAGATGATTTCCGGAAAATAAAGAGAAAAAGCAGAACTTGGGTAACTCATAAAAGCAAGTAATATGCACATAATTGTGTGAGAAATGCTAAAACAACATTTCACAGCTGGTCAGCATAAAACTGCCTTGTCGGTTTCACTTTACCGATAGCACCTGTATGTCTTAAAAAATATACATGTACATTACTCATTCGAAGACTTTAAGATGGTATAAAATTCCTGTCTATAAGAAAAATGAAAATGTAGCTTTTCTGAAAATTTATTTTCTTTACTATTAAGTAAACCTGATTCTGAAGCATATGTTATCCATCGCCACAGATACTGTTCTGTAATATGTCCCAAGCAGAAAATGTTCTGAGTTTTGTCAGGAATGCAGATAATGTCCCTGAAGAAATAAAATCTTCACAGTGCAGGTTCCAAAAATGTTTTCTTTGCAAGGAGCAAGGGGAATTGGTAAAATCTTGTTCTGTTATCTCAGCTTTGATTGGGACTTTCAAGCCACCAGTCAGTGCATTGTAGAGGGGAAATTGAGGTGTGATGAATGTGTGTGTGAGCATACATGTACTGATATGTTTCTGATATGTGTAAGATTGCACATGTGTGCTGGCATATCAAGATGTATGTTTGATCATTGTATAATATAGGAGGAGGCAGAGAGGGAGGTTACGGACTGAAAAAAGAGGAAAAGACTATTCAGGTATAGTTTCACCCTTTAAAAATTTGGGATTCACTTCAAAGCTAGCATAGTTAATCCAATCCTTTCCCTATTCCCAAAGTATTATATTCGGTTTTGCTTAGTTTTGTGGTAACAATATTTAACACAAAATCTACCCTCAATATTGTTTGAAGCGTTGTTATCTCATAGTTCAAAAGATAATATTGTTAACTGCAGGCACAACGTTGTACAGAAGATCTCTATAAATTATTCTTCTGGCAAAAGTGAAAATTTATACTCATTGAACAACTCCCTATTTTCCCTGCTCCTAGTCCATGGCAGCCATTATTCTCCTTTCTGCTTCTGTGGGTCTGAATATTTTATGTGTGTTGATGTGGTGAACCTGCAAGATAGTATGCTACATGAAATATAAGCCAGTCACAGAAGAACCATTACTGCATGGTTGCATTTATATGAGGTACATAAAGTAAGCTTTGGTTTTGAAGATCATCTTCTGACAGCTAAAATTTGCAAAGCTAAGTGACACCTGAGGAAAAAATTGACCTTAATTCTATCAGGCAGTATACATGGCCTCCAGTAGTTGTGGAGTGTTCAACTCCCAGCCTCCACCACCCTGCCACTGAGGAAGATGATGTTAAGGGAGCTCAAAATACTGCTAAGCCCAGAGAGGGATTTTGTGTAAGAGAGAAACACTATCACAGCGTCAAAGGACTGTAATTCTCCCACATGGGAGGTAAGGAGCAGGTGCATGCTTGGAGGGGAATATTTTATTGGCAGTTACTTCCTCACTTGTGCCATAAAAATCATAGATGGGGGAGAGGGGGGAAATGACACTTTGGCGAATGAAAATTTGAGAAAATGCAATTTACAAGGATGCACAAACCCTGTGGAGTTAAGCTGTACTGAAAATATGCATCTTGGAGAACCTGCAGGAGTTGAACTCTTGCTTTTTTCCCTCTATACTTGCATTTTTCAGCATGTATTCCAAGTATCTCTTGGTACAGTTGGCTCCATCTCTGAACTGTGATCTTCTTTGAACATTAATCATGTCTTATTTGTCTTTATATGCCTTCAGAGGATCTCACAGAGCACTTTGCAGCAGTCCCTCAACAGTATTTGTTAAACGGGATAGATTTTAAGAGGTATCATAGACTGAGCACCAATCCAGGGAATTGGGTTATGAGAGGGCTGGCCGCTCGTGGACATTTTAACCACAGGCAAGTCACTTTGGACTCTACTCCCAGTTTCTCATGGATAAATGAAGGTAGTTGCCTTAAATGACCTCCAAGATAGCTTTCAACTCTAACAGTCTGCAGTAAAAAGCCTTTTTCCTTTTGGAAAATGTGAAAGTATATGTCAAATTTCATAATGCACTCTAAATTCAGTGGTAATGTCTTATTAAATATGCATTTATCAAACTAGTACCTGGATAATGAAATAATAAAGTAGCAATTAGTCTACCTAAACATGACTGCTAATATATTTTATCTTTCTTTGGAAAAACTAAATAAATAAAAGCTACTTTCATTGAGTGCAAAGTACATCCTTGGACTGACAGGCATGACATTTTTCTGAACAAAGCAGTTCATCCCAATCCATTAGGGTTGATATATTAAAAGTATCACCAAATGTACTTCATAAAATATTCAAATATCTTTCACAAAAACAAAAGTTACATTCAAGCTTTGGTCAGGTGGTCAGTGAGTAAAGCATCATCTTGTCAATAGAGGTTGTGGTTCAATCCCTGCTCAAGGCACTTACAGAAGCAAACAATGAGTGAACAACTAAATCGGACAATTAAGTGAAGTTGGAGGTCAATATTTCTTTCCCTTCCCCTCCCTCTCTCTCCTCTCTTTCTCAAATTAATGGGGGGGGGATTAAAGTTATATCCAAATAGATATTTTCTGAATATGCAAGAATTTACTCATATGCCCAGCCAGATAGCTCAGTTGGTTAGAGTGTGGTCATGAAGTGCAGAGGTTGCTGGCTCTATCTCCGGTCAGGGCACCCATAGGAACATATGAATTTTCCCCTCTCTTTTCCTTCCTCTCTTGCTAAAATCAATAATAAAAAATTTAAAAATATTCATATTTATAAGCTATATTAATTTCTTTCCTTTATGATTCTAATAAATATTTAGTACTTGATATTCACATTTGGAGTTTCATTTGCTTCTATCCCATTCTTCAATGTATTTCTAAAATTTAAATTATCTGAGTACAAATGTCATTATTTACTTAAACTTAGAGTTAAGCATCAAATTCAAAGACATGATTCATGTGAGGAATGTAGTGTTTTAGAAAGAAGAGGGCCCTGGCTGGTTGACTCAGCAGTAGAGAGTCAGCCTAGCATGTGGAAGTCCTAGGTTTGATTCTTGGTCAGGGCACACAGGAGAAGCAACTATCTGCTTCTCCACCTCTTTCCTTTCTCTCTCTCTCTCTCTCTTCTTCTCCTGACACCTTGCCTCAGGCCCTGAAATAGCTTGGTTGCCTGAGAAACAGAGCAGTGGCCCCAGCTAGGCAAGACATCACTGGGTAGGGGACTTGCCAGATGGATCTTGGTCAGGGCGCATGCAACTGTCTCTCTGCCTCCCTGCTTCTCGAATGAAGGAAGGAAGGGGAGAGAGAGAGAAAGAAAGAGAAAATTTTCACTAAAAAAAAAAAATCAGTTGTAATTTCTTTACATGCTAAAAAATCTGTCTGTGAATGCAAATAATTATAATTAATACATTTAAATCTCTGTCATCTAAAATGCCTATCAAAATAATCCTTTGAGATTAACAATGATGAAATGGTTAAAATTCAAATCAAAGTTGTTTCAGAGATGGTGTTTAGTGCCAAATATTAGACTACTTTTCATTTAAATTAATAGGGAAAAAATGTACTCTCGATAGGCACTAGGACCACAACACTTGAAAGCTATTGGAGGAACAGAGAAAACTCCTGGAACCTAGGTTCTCCTTTCTATCCTGATCCTAAACTTCTCTGGTTTTTCAAAATATGCAACTGATATTATTGGTGATAGGCAACTAACTGACCACGGAGAGACTAAGGGGTTGGGGAATTAAAAGGCAATGGCCTTCAGCAATAGTAACTTCCTCCTCAGTCCGGAGGTATTTTAGAACCAACTAGGGGTTGTTGGATGGACGGGATCCCAATGATTACTTCAGTTATAAATGTGAACTAAATCTCAAGGCATGTTTCACCTCTATGCCTCCCAGACGACCCCAGATAGTGCACCAGGCACAGGCAGTTGGAGTCATTGCTGGGCAGTTCTGGGATTCCATCCTGGGGTTCATTTCCACTTTGAGATAGATCTCAAATCAATCCAGGACCCTCTTGAGTCCCTCCCTGAAAAAGTAATCAGGTCTTTTAGCAAGGATCTGGGAAAACCACCCTCAGCTTGGGGTTCACTAAGGCCTCCACATCCCAGTAAATTAAACAAACATGGAAAGACACATGCTAATTATACTGAATTCATTTTTCACTGATGTGTTTGCCTGAAGAATAATGAAGGAGGAGGATGTTCCTGCCCCTACAATAAACCTTCTAACCATTAGAAACCAAGGCACAGTGACAATGTCACTCATGTATTAATAAGCACTAACCTGCATCACACCACCTCCTACCATCTTCTTCTTCTTCTAAAAAAGAATTTCTAAAAATTGGTAGCAAGTCATGGCCTAGGGTGATAAGTGGTTGTTTTAGAAGGAATAAATACAAATATCAGTATTTATCATTTAATTATCATTTAAGCAGAAGGAAGAAAAGTGTGGGTACAAATTTTTAAAACTATTTTATAAACGAGCGCAATTCCCTTCAAGAGTTAACTCCTTCCGGTCCAGCCTTCTCAAAGCAAAGCAAAGGAAGTTCCAGTCATCCGGGATTAAGTGACAGATTTTGGGCACTGATGCAAAGCACGCTTGAGAAAGGGGGCGAGCCCGCGGCTCCCACACAAAGGCGCGGAGTTCCCAGGCCGCGGGCGGCCCGGCTGTGGGCACAGTAGCTCTCCCCGCGCAGCGACGCTCCAGGAAGTGCCTGTGGCATTCGGGCTGCCCGGCCCCTCTGCTGGTGGCTGGGAGAAGTTAGTCACCCGGAGCCCTAACCTGGCGAGTGCCGGAGCGCTCAGACCCGGGGATGGGGAGGGAAGGAACTCGGAACCAGGACGACTGGGAGGAGGCGAGAGGTGCGCAGGGCTGAGGTGTGCACGGGAAGTCAAAGGTTTTTGCTGGTGGATGGAGTTGGAAGGTCTATAAGGCCGGAGCGCACCAGTGTACGAAGGGGAAAAATTTGCGACAGGAACTTCCAACCGATGAAAGAAAAGCAGGAAAGAAGGAGGCAGGGAGAAACTTGAAATGTCTCAGTAACTTTTAAAAGCACACCAAACACCCCTTCAGGAGATGAGGTAAGCCGAGGTTAGACAACCCCGATTCGTTGTGAAATATCAGACAAATCCAGAGCTGCTGTGACTTTAAATGAGGCCAAGGAAATCTTCTGTTTTTCTTATCCAAATACTGCTCCCCCACCCCACCCCGCTCTTGCTCCCTCCCTCGTCCCTCCTTCTACCTCGCCGGGTCCCTTCCTTCTTCCCGGTCTCCCTTTCCTGGAACACCCCCCTCACTCGCCCTCCCCCATCTGATTAGGCGCGGACCGGGAAGGGTGGGAGTGGTGGGGGAAGCTCTCCCTTTAAGAGGCAGCTCGCAGTGACGAATTGTTGAAATTGCCATTGCAGGATGGCATGCCGCTATAAATTCATTGTTCCACCTCCTCGCATCTTCACAGCGCTCGCGCTGCTCTCCGCGCTCGCAGCGGCCGACTGGGGATGAGGGCCGGCAGGAAGATACTGCTTCCGAAGGGACACGGACGCGCCGCTTCTCTGACTCGCTGCAGGCCGCCCCTGGAATTTTTGTTTTAATTTTGAATGGCTTTTCCCCTCTCTTTCTTCCTTTTCTTTTGTCTTCATTAGAGTCAAGGAAACTCATAAAATAAGTAAGGAAGTGGGCTCAGGAGTCTGGAACTCCCGCTACCGACGGGTCCCAGTCAGCAAGGGGGAGGGAGGCAAGCGCGCACCAGTTGCCCGTCTGGTGCACTGCACCTTCCCTTTTTTGGTGCAGCGATCCTGATTGCATTTGAGGAGGATTTTGGGTTCTCCCCCTTTTCTCGTAATTGCTGAATCTCTACAATCCGGCTCTTCTTTTTTTAAAATTTTTTTCCTCTTTCCGGAGCACGAATCCAAACATTTTCCAAACCAACAAAGAAAAGTTCGCACGCTGGCACCGCGGCACGGACGGGCTGGCGCTGCTGCTGGGTCTCCCTTCTACGACACTTGACTCAACTTGCAAGCAAGTGTGTGTGTGCCCCCACCTCCCTACTGGGTAACTTCCATAGCGAATAACAAATACCCATAAAGTCCCCGCCGCGCAGCCCCTCCCAGCGGGCAGCGCAGTATGCTGCTCGGGTGGGCGTCCCTGCTGCTGTGCGCGCTCCGCCTGCCCCTACTCGAGGCCGGCCCCGCCGCGGCACCTGCCCAGGATAAAGCTGGGCAGCCTCGGCCTGCTGCAACAACCGCCCAACCCCGCCAGCCGCAGGGAAAGGAGGTGCAGGAGCGGGCTGGGACTCCCGGTCACCCGCACCCCCTGGCGCCGCAGCGCAGGAGCGAAGGGCTGGTGCAGAACATCGATCAGATCTACTCCGGCGGCGGCAAGGTGGGCTATCTCATCTACGCGGGCGGCCGAAGATTCCTCCTGGACTTGGAGCGGGATGGTTCGGTGGGTGCCGCTGGCTTTGTGCCCGCAGGAGGAGGACCGAACGCGACCCAGGGCCACCAGGGCCACTGCTTCTACCGGGGCACAGTGGACGGCAGCCCCCGATCCCTTGCTGTCTTTGACCTCTGCGGTGGTCTGGACGGTTTCTTCGCCGTCAAGCACGCGCGCTACACCCTAAAACCATTGCTGCGCGGGCCCTGGGCCGAGGCTGAGGTCGGGCGCGTGTACGGAGACGGGTCCGGGCGGATCTTGCACGCCTACACCCGGGAGGGCTTCAGTTTTGAAGCCCTGCCGCCGCGCACTAGCTGCGAGACTCCCGAGTCCCCGCCAGGGCCCCGCGAGCGCCCCCCGCGGCACAGCAGCCTCAACCGACGTTGGACGCTGGCTCCGCAGTTCCTGGACCAGTCGACTCCCTCGTCCGTTGGGGGCCAGGAACCACAGACCTGGTGGCGGCGGCGGCGGCGCTCCATCTCCAGGGCCCGCCAGGTGGAGCTGCTCCTGGTGGCTGACGCGTCCATGGCGCAGATGTATGGCCGGGGTCTCCAGCATTACTTGCTGACCCTGGCCTCCATTGCCAATCGGCTGTACAGCCACGCCAGTATTGAGAACCATATCCGTCTGGCCGTGGTGAAGGTGGTGGTGCTGGGCGACAAGGACAAGAGCCTGGAGGTGAGCAAGAATGCAGCCACCACGCTCAAGAACTTTTGCAAGTGGCAGCACCAGCATAACCAGCTGGGGGATGACCATGAGGAGCATTATGATGCGGCCATTCTGTTTACTAGAGAGGTAGGTCCAGTCTGAGCGGGTGGTTCAAACATTGGTACACAGAGAGGTAGGTCAGTGGGACAACCTTACTGACCGCCTTGCTTCTCCCACAAACCACCTGCCATTCTGGATATGCTTAATTGCTTATTTCAGTAAACCCAGCCAACCAATAGTTCTGCTCCTGTATTCAGGGTATCCTCAGCAACAACAGCTCCCCCCACCCCACCCCGCTGTCCGCCCTCCACACACACACACACCACCTTAAAGAACCGCACCTGCTTAAAAATTCAGTTAGGCAGAATGTCTCTAGTCCCAGATATGGCATCATAGATGGATAAATATGATAAGAAGAAGCTAGAATGCTTGGGGAAAATGTAGATAGCTAAGTGGAAAAATGGGAAAGCAAGTTTGTCTTTGTAATCAGAGATCTTCTATTTTCCAGTGAACCCAGATATAGAACTTTGTTTTACCTAATAGTTGATTTGATGGTCATCTTCTGTAGTCACTTTTATTCATGACCTTCCTTTGTAATATCCATGCAGTCTTACTTTAACCTCTTTCACATTAAGTTGAGAGAAGAGTTCCCAAAGGAAGGATTCTTTTTATAATCTGCCTTCCTAAGGGAGTTCTTACAAGTGCACCCTGGTGGAACCTCCTTCCCAGGAAGGTAGGAATGTGGGAGTATGAGGAGGATATAGAAACCCAATCCTGTGAGGTTTCTTAATAACTCCTTTGATAGTTGCCCAGTCCATGGCAGGCACCACCTGCTCTAGTGAAAGGTCACATCCAGCTTACATTTGGGGGTTTTGCATGAATGTTTCTGTAGCCCCAGTGTGGAAAGATCAGGGCAAAGAGTCAGGAAGACATGGGAAGAATGTTTTCCCAGGATTTCCTCTTTTAAGGAAGGTGGTTACAGAAAAAGAAACTAATCTTTATAAGCCCTGAGGTTCTGGGAAGAACACAATCGCTATTTGCACAATCATTAGACCACCATCATGCAAGTGTGACATTCAGATCCAAAGTCTGGGCTGGTTTTGAGCATGGCTTGCTCAGAGCTCGGAGCCTCAGTTTTCACAACTCTACTTTGATTGGCAGCTTTAAAGTATGCCTCTGAAATGCCTGGTAAAATTGACTTTTATAGCTCATTCTTTAAGAGTTTGAGATCCACCCAGGATAGATGAAGGATTAGAAGCTTTGAATATTTTTAGTCATGGGACGGATTGGAGAAACCAGAGCTAGGAGAGGAAATTCAGTGATGCCTGCAGGAGGTTTTAAAATCACAAAGTTCCACTACCAAATTCTCCTTTGTTATAACTAAGGCACCCCTGGTATGAAGGCAAAGTGCTGATAAACTTGGAGTGGAGAAACACTTGCGGTTTATGGGATAGACATAAATGTAAACCACATGTAAACAAAGACACCAGAGGGCAGCAGTTTAGGGAGAGCCCAGCAGACACAGTGCTGTGCACAATGGAAAATCTTTCTCTTCATGAAACGATCCCCTGGAAACCATCCTTTAATGTCTCTGTACACATTAATCTTTGAAACGGAAGAAAGAACATTAGTTTTGTAGCCTTCAGTATGAAGCTGTCCCGTAAAACTATTTCTTTCTTATTTGACTTCCAAGCTATTTTTTTGTGTGTGTGAGCAACTTTCCATGTCTGGATTTCTTGCTTTGCTCCATCACAAGAGGCTGCCAAGAAGGAGGCTTCAGAGAGTTTATAGAAGGAAGTTTGCTAAAGACAGAGGAAAAAATACTTTTGTAGGCAAAACGCTCCAAAGAGTAGGTCATTTTAATGGTTCACTTTCATTTTTGAATATAAATGCACATTCCATATTTTTTAATAAATAAAAATGAATAAAAGACTTCATTACTTTTTACCTCCTGTTCCATGGCTTTCCTAACTGTTTCCTTGAAAAAGGGAGAACTAGTCAGTGATACTAAATGAGCTGTCTGTTGCTTGGTCTGGATTTGTTTCTATTTTGGGTAGCTAATATTTCCTATTTTCCAAGCTCTGAGCAACCTATTAATGTATTTTAAATAGATAAAGGCAAGGGAGAAATAAATTAACAGTCTATCTTAATTTTAATAAGTAATATAATAACATTTATTTCTCAGATTATTCTACACATGGGAAGTATTTTACATAGGCTCTCCCTGTTCTCCTCACCAAGCAGAAGTACTCTACGCTTTTAGTAAAGCAGTTGTCATTTACTTTGTGGCTGGAATCTGGTATATGCATCAAACTTGGTGAGAACCAAATATTTGAAAAGCATGTGTGTTATGAATACATGTACCTAATTTCAAAGAGTGCTGTTAATAGAGGGCTAAGAAAAATGCTGTAAGACCCTTATGTAGCATTCACTTGAGAGTACTTTAAAAATGTAAAGTTAATCTCTACTTAATTCTTCAGAATGGGGAAAACACATTCTGGCTAGAGGAGAAATAATCTGAGCTCTTCTATCCCATGGAAATCAGATATCTTAAGACTTAAAGAAAAATGTACACAGCTATTTTTTTTTTCAATGAGAAATACCCAGAGTTGGCATCAGGATCCTATTTTTACAACTCTGTTTTGATGTCAGAAATCCGTTGCTTAGCAGCCAGACGCCAAGCCATGAAATCCATGTTTTGATAGGCTCTGAGCTCTGTTCGAATTTTGTGTCCAGATGTCTTCTCCTAAATTACTTGTTTTTCAGGCATGAAGAACTTTGTGAGGATATGTTTTCCATCCCTGTTTACTCACTGAGGCCACCTTGAGCATGGTGTCTGGGAGTCAGCAGAATAGTGTTAGTAATTCATTTATCAAACTAGCACGCCTCATTGTCAGGACTGTATCCCATTATTCCGGACTGTTCTAATTGGAGAAACTTCAGCACAAGTCAGTTTTCTTGCATAAGAGCTATTTTTTTTCATTCTAGAATGGCATTTATGCTGGAATTCACACCACCTTTGCCATCAAACAACAGAAATCCAATCTTCCCAGGATTCAATTGTGCTTTCCAGAATCCTTTTATTTTAAAGTACTATCTTTTTTTAAATTTTTTAAAAAATATTTTATTTATTTGTTTTAGAGAGGAGAGAGAGAGAAGGGTAATAGGGGCAGGAAGCATCAACTCCCATATGTGCCTTGTTGGGACAAACCCAGGGTTTCAAACCGGCATTCCAGGTTGACACTTTATACACTGCGCCACCAGGTCAGGCAAAAGTCCTATCTTTAAAGACAAACTCTTAAATCCATTTTGGAAACCACGCACTCTTCTTTAGAAACAAAAGCCCTAACTGTTTGATGACAACATTGGAAGTGTTTAGCACCCCTTCCTGGTACAACACCAGTGAAAGTTTTTTTGCATTCATGGATGGAAAGCATTGGGTTGAAAGTGAACCAGCTATGAGACTATGCAGTAAAAATGATTTGTTCACTTTCATTAAATATCAGTGTGCCACTATATAGACAATTGCCTCTCAGCCTGCACCTCTCTTTATGTTCCGCCTTATAACATTGGTGGGGACTCCACAGATAGTGTGTCTCTTTTACCATCTGGCTCCTTGGTAGGTTCAGACAATTGAGGGTCCTAGAGGGAGACCAGAAGCTTGGAGGAGGCAGAAGGTATGTGCCTTTTCTTATTAACTTACTGACTGAAGTGACAAAAGCAGTCTCATAGCTGAGTTTAAATCTCATTTAAAGCCAAAAGTGAAACTTTAGCAAGGATTTATAGCCTATAGGTCAGCTCTAATCAATAAAAGGTGAAGTAACTCAGAAATGGGAAGAGTAGAGCAAATTCAAAAGCTCTAGTTGACATTTGAAAAATGATTGATGAATTGAAAGTTGCTAAGAGAGTAGATCTTAAAAGTTCTCATCACAAGAAAAGAAATCTTAACAATGTGTGGTGATGAATGTTAGTGGGACTTACTGGGGTGATCATTTCATGATATGTAAATATATGGAAGCATTATGTTGTACACGATGAAACTAATATGTGTTAAGTCAATTATATATCATTTAAAAACAATTGTGAAGAATATTCTGAAAAATCTAAACTCTGTTGGAGAAAATATAGCACAATGCACAGAACCTATTTCATGGTGGTCTTTCTCGCCTAGAGCATGCCAATAATGCTTTCTGTGGATGAGGTGATCATTTCAGCCTTGAGATGAAAAATTCTGATCCCTTCTCCCTAGGGCTTCTCACCAGGGGAGAGGAAACAGATACATGTATAAGTTACTCTAATGTGAGGAAAACTCTGATAAATACTACAACTGAGCTATAAACTAAGTCTGCAAAAGGAGAGGGGGAGGAGCAGTCAGTTCTGTTCATGCATCTTATACAGGTTTCATTGAAAATGTGGAATTGAATTGACCCTTGAAAGATGACTTGACTTCATTTGGAATCAGCCAACTTTTATTGAGCATTTTTTGCATATTATTAATAAGCATAAGTAGTTTTACAATTAATCCTTTCAACAATCGGCAACCCTGGTATCATTGATGCAATTTGACAGGTAAGGACATTTATACAAACAGAACTAGAGATGATAATTTTCAGAGTTACAGCTGACAGATGACAGAGAGAGAGAGTAGTCTGGTCTACATCTAGTGCTCTCTAAACTAAAAATATTATAATTACTTTATTCAGACATTCAAAAAGTTCTTACTAGGCAGAGAGGGACTCAGAGGTTTAGGAAGTGGCCTCTTTCTTAGTAATCCATTCAAGGAAACAAAACAAGGGAATGGGTCATTCCAGTACAGCATGATGACTTTTGTGATAGATGTGGTCATTAGATATCACGCAAGTACAGAAGGTTGCCTAACCAAATCATCTAGTTCAATTTGGAAGAAAGAGTAGACATTAGCCAGACTCCTAAGGAGGAGACAGGCATTGCAGACACCCCAGACTATCATGTGCAATGGCCCAGAGGCAGCATGGTGATTCTGTTAAATGGAGAATTAAATGTGATAGGACAATGTCAGAATGCAAGGGTGATAGATTAATCTAGAGAAGACAGAACAAAAAACAAATTATGGAAGAAATTGTATGCCTCATGTAATAGTCTGCTTGGGTAGCCATAAAAACAAAAAAACAAAAAAACCCACCATATTGAGTGGCATAAAACACAGAAACATATTTTCTCACAGTTCTGGAGGTTGGGAAGTCCAAGATCAGGTTCGCAGGTTACTTAGTTTCTAGTGAGAGTTCTCTTCCTGGCTTGTAGACTCCGAGGCCTTTCCTCCAAAGGTTCAGTGATGAAGGTGGGTGATGGCTAAACACAGAGAGAGAGGGAGAGAGAATGAGAAAGAGTATCTCTTCTTTAAGACACTAATCTTTTTGAATCAGGGCTCCAACCCGATGATCTTATTTATCCTCAATTCTTAATTACCTTCTTATGGGTCTTATCTCTTAATTGGGTCACATTGAGGATTTAAAACTTCACCATAATAATTTGGAGGGGAACTCAAGTCAGTCCATACAACTGTGCTAAAGAGTTTAAATTGTAAATTAAATTCAAAGAATTTCTATGGAAAGAGACAGCACTGACCAGAGATGGGTTCTGTAATAAAAGCCTTCTGGCCTACATAGTTGTGTGGATTCAGTAATCTTCAGGAGATACGAGGAAGTCTAAATGAAAACAGTGGCATTAGAAACGAAGAAGCAGGGATCAAGTCAGACGTTAAAATGAAGTAGATGTAAGTTAATTCATCCTTTCTGGCAGAAGGAATATTGAGGCTATGGTTTGGGGCCAAATGTTTATGAGATACACAGGAACTAGTGAACAAGATAGATCATGAAGGTGTTGTAGAGGCTGTCAGAAAGCTTGGTTGCATTGTGCAAGGTTGAATGGCAGACTAAGGTCGTTGTGTCTCTTCAATGTTGAAGGAGTGGAGGAATCTCGCAAGATCTGGGACCTGTTGTATACATGTACCACAACATTTTATCCACTCATCTGTTGATGGGCAGTGAAGTTGCTTCCATTATCTTGGCTATCACAAATAGTGCTACAATGAACATAAGGGTGCATATATTCTTTCAAATTAGTGTTTTGAAAAAATTGGATTGAACATTTTGTAAAGTATATTATTGTCTAACCACTATGATATGTGTACACTTGAAACTAATACAAAATAATATTAAATGTGAACTGTAATTGAAAAATTAAATAAATTTTAAAAAAGACCTGCGGTCTAAGAAGGTAATCTATTGTGGCATATAGGCAGGGATGTTACAGGAGACAATGGGACCAGCTTTGGATGATAGACTAGTCAGGAAGGAATAATGGAATGAATAAAAAAGAAAGGATAACTACAGGAGACGTTTAGTAGATGCAGTCAGTGACTTACAGTCACCTATCAAGTGGGGCAGTTGTGGGAGAGAAGCAAGTTTATGATGTCACCAGCTTTCTTATCCAGAACTTCCATATTGTTTTCTAGAATATCTTTCTCAATGTGTTTTATATATTTAGTATGCCTCTAAATTATTGAGTTTTACCAAACATACCGTAGAGTTAAATACTATACTGAATTATTTTTTGCAAGAAAGAAATTTGACCATTTATGAATGTAAAAGATAAAAGTAATGTCGAGAATAACATATGTGATGACATAATAGTACCATGGTGAAGTAGGTTCAGGAATTGGAGTATTTAGATATAGGTTTGAATATCAGCTTCATTAGTCTTGTGCTTCCCACTTTGAACACTTATTGCCCCTGAGATTTAATTTCTCTATCAATAAATTGCAGTGTTTTCATTTAATTACTAACACATGTATGGCTGGAAAGCAATAGAGATCACCTGGCCTAATTCCTTGTTAATGATGAAGGAACTTCATCTCAAAGCATACGTTAGATTCTTACTAATAGAATTAGCATTAAAAACAATTGCCCTTCCCTTTGTTATTTCTAATTAGCTTCCATTTCTATTCTCCGAAATGACTCTTCCAAGCATCTACTCCTTTCAATCTTCAACTTGTTCCATCCCATCTTCCCCTTCTTCTACCTGCACATCTCTCAGAGAAAATCTCCTGTCTTGGAATTCCAGACCCAGACTACCCTTGCAGCTTTCCCTGATTGCCCTGCAGCTAACAAATCTGGGATATTTCAACCACAACAACCTCCTTCTCATTTCCAAAACAGACCCTGCCAGTTACTGTGCCCTGATAGATTCACCGATCTTTTCTTGTTTCCTCTGAGACTGTCAGTCTTCTATTCATCCCACAAGATCCAATTACCTCTTTCCAGACACCTTTATTGATTCCCCCAAAGAGAGCTTATCAATTCCTCTTTGGTCCTCCCTCCACAATCTGTTCGTAACAGCATGTCACTCTCTGCTTCCTTATAGCATGTCTGTTCTGCTCACTAGATCCTTATGTTTTTTCAGTGTGAGAAGCAGTTCTTGTTTTATTTGTGTAGCACAGTGCATGCACTTAGTATGGTGTCTAGCAGATTGTGGGCACACCACAATTGTCTAAGAAAGAAATGCTCTTGGATCTTTTGGTCCCTGATCCAACTGGGCTGTGTGTGTGCAGTATTGCTTAGTTGTACCCAGAAGCATGGATAGAGATTGTATAATATAGATTACTGTAATGGCTGGAATAATAGACCCAATTAGTGGAGTCTCTACTGAGATCCAAATCAAGGCCTTTATTATTAAGGTAACTGGAAAGCCAAATGACACCTTAAATATTGGATACACTGAGATTGTGAATTGTGGTGAGTAAATGTATGTTTGTGTAGTACTGTGACTAAAATATGTTCCACACCAGACTAATTCTTATATCACTAATCCTTCTTCCTAGAAATTGAGTAGATAGATAGATAGACATCTGAGACTAATCAAATCCTCTCCTATGCCCTTCCCCCGAGCTTCACACTTGCCTTTACTAGGTGGTGCTGTCTATAGAAATGGAAGTTGCTGCTATTTAACGCCAGATTCTCCTGTACCAGGCAGTCTTCCTTAATCATGGCTGCTGTTGCACTTGAAATGATATCTACCCTTATCAGCATGTTTCCTTTTAGCTCCTTTTCTGAGCACATTTATGCTGTAGGAGAGACCTATCTTCTGGACAAGGCTAGAAATCTTACAACTCTGTTTGTTCTATTCTGCACAGTCACATCTGCTTGGCTCATTTCCCCGCCCAGCACTGACCACTAGGATCCTCCATGTTGTACTGTCTTCTCAGCATCTGCTTCTCTAGGTAGTATACTTTGCTGGCTCCCTGCCCCCAACTTCAACTGCAAGAGTAGGTCTGGGGTACTATTAGTTCTTCTAAATTCCATGATGAATCACAGATATGGACATATTCATAATGGCCAAACCATTTTAAATGGCCAAACTTGGTGAACGGTCACCATGCCAATGAACTCTCTGTCAAGTCTGCATCAGTCTTGCTAATCATCTCAACTTTATTTTTGAGTTAGGTACAATGTCCCAGTCTTGTCTTTTGGCCAACAGTATACCACAAACCCTCTGGTTAAATCTCTGCCTACTCTTGTAACCCCCACTTTTTATTAAATCTCCCATTGCATTATTGTTTGTCTACCAGTGGTAGTAAACCTGGTCCCTACCGCCTACTAGTGGGCATTTTAGCTTTCATGGTCGGCGGTAGCAGAGCAAACAAAGTATAAATAAAAAGATAGATTTAACTATATAAGTTGTTTGATAAAGATTTATTCTGCCAAACTTAGTGAAAATCTGACATAAAGTACTTGGTAAGTAATTATTATTATATGTTTCAACTTACTGTAACTCTGTTTTATAAATTTTATAAAGTAAAGTTACTTCCCTACTTTATAAATCACCATTACTGTGGAACTGGGGGCGGTTAGAAAATTTTACTACTAACAGAGACACAAAAGTCGGCGGTAGGTATAAAAAGGTTGACTACCTCTGGAATCTACACCACAGTGTAAGATATTGATCCCTCTTGAAAAGAATCATCTTTAACACAAAGATGTAATTTACTTTCAGAGCTACATTAACCAAGCAGAAAAACTCTTGGCAGCACTTTTAATCCATTTACTTCTTATGTGATGACTGCATGTGGCTCACATTTATCCAGTATCCCCTTCCCCCAGATCTAGATAGAAAGATAGATAGATAGATAGATAGATAGATAGATAGATAGATAGATAGATAGATACTATTGCCCCAAAAGTATTTTTACTCCCATTGTGAAAAATAATAAAAATTTCTATACATTTCAAATAAGGTTCTCACTTATAAACATTATAAATTTTCACCAAAAAACAGACAGGAGTGTGATGTGCTATATTCTTCTTCTTCTGTTATTTTTTTTTTCAGGGACAAAGAGAGAGAGAGAGAGAGAGAGAGAGAGAGAGTCAGAGAGAGGGATAGATAGGGACAGACAGACAGGAACGGAGAGAGATGAGAAGCATCAATCATCAGTTTTTCATTGTGACCCCTTAGCTGTTCATTGATTGCTTTCTCACACATGCCTTCAGCAGACTGCAGGCCTTCAGCAGACCGAGCAAACTCTTGCTGGAGCCAGCGACCTTGGGTCCAAGCTGACGAGCTTTAGCTCAAGCCAGATGGGCCCATGCTGAAGCTGGCGACCTCGGGGTCTTGAACCTGGGTCTTCCGCATCCCAGTCCGACACTCTATCCACTGTGCCGCCGCCTGGTCAGGCTGATGTGCTATACTCTTAATAATGTGATACACAAATTGAGTTTTAATACATTGGAATGGAAATTGGATCACAAAGAAATATAGTTATTTATTGCTAATCTTGAGGATGAAACCATAACTGGGCTGCCAAGGTTGAAACTATGTGAATTAAATGGAAAAACTGCCAATTTACAAAATTGTAGTTACAGAAATTTAGAGAATGTGGCTATGTAGTCAAGGGGTTTAATCAGTGTGTGTGTGTGTGTGTGTGTGTGTGCGTGTGCGTGTGTGTGTGTTTCAAATAATAGCTTCTTCTGTTCATAATTTTGTCACATGAATACATTTCCTTGGCAAAGGTTCAAATGCATTTAGTGCAATTCAAGGATGACAAGGAGGATTGATGGCCTCTAATGAGCCACTGATTACAAGAAAACACAGAGCTGTTAAAATCCAGTTTAAATTTTGTTAAGAACAGAACCATTTCTACTTGCTATGTTTGTTCAAACTGATTAATGAAGAATAAGAAAGGGAAACAATTCTTTGATTATATTATTCTATTGAATATAGTGAATCCCAATTTGTGAAGATAAACAAAAATTTGTTTTAAAGAAATAAGTGTGTGCAGAAATAACTTCAAGTGTCTAGCAATTCACTTAAACAACGACTTGGGACTTGGTCTTAAAAGCTACTAAAATGATTGGGGGGAAAAGCTACTTGGCTGAGATTTCCACTCTGTGAAATTATATTAAGACAGCAGCAACTGTGTAACCCATCACAGCCAGGATCTCATTGTACTTGGAAAACAATAACAACTTGAAAATGTACTAGGAAACTCATAGGATATACTCTCACATATTTTTCACCTTGGTTGAATTTTTGTGCATCAAAGCAGGTAAGAGTTAGAAGAGTATGTTGACAATAAGTAGGTAGCATTAGTTATGTAGTAGTAACCCCTTGTGACAGCTCCCTGAAATCTGTTGAGGTCTTACTAGCAAACATCATGTGAAAGGTGTGTGAGGTCTACATTGCGTCTGACTGTACATCACAATCCACCTCAGTTAAGCAAATGTCTGTTCCTGTCATAAGCCAAACTTTGGGGGTAGGGGGATACAAAGCTGATAGTTGTAATAGAAACAGCACATGTTATTTCAACTAGTAAATCATCATTTTTCATAGTAATTAATAATGTTTAAAGATTTTCATGCTGCAGTTATTTACCTATGGCCTAGTAAGATACTATCTTACTTTTTTGGATATAAATATATACACTGTCAGTTAATTTTTATTAAAAAGAGCACAAGAACTTATAATGTCCATGAGTACTCAAATAGAATTTAAGAGACAGTTTATCATGATATATCTATCATGTCAGAATTTTTGGCTTATATTTTCTCTTTATGCTTCTCATTTTTAAATCCTTTTTTATGTGTCTTTCATCAAATCTATAACTTTTAATCATTAGTGGGGCATGATCGTGTTCCCCTTTAAGAATCTCTTAAAATACATCTTCCCTCCAGAAAAATAGATACACTCACCTATATAAACAAAATATACAACACGTATTTTCTGAGGATTGACCAGGTTGAGAAATACTACATTGAATGCTATGAATAAGAGTGCATACATTGCTAAAGACACAGCCTGTAGATTTATAACTCAGTTTGGAAACTCCTTAATCTTTCAAGGAATTATGTTTTGAATTAAAATTTAGTTTCCTATCTAAATGACTGATAAATTTATATTCTGCCACAAATATGTGGTTGCAGTATGCCCTTGTGATGGGAAATATATTATTAGGCCAGCTCTCTAATAAAGTGAACATGAATTTAGGTCGGAATAGTAAGGCTTTCCCAGGCATGACCATATGGGAAAGTGATTCATGACATATGTGTCTGCATACATAGGGCACAGCTTTGTTGGGGCTTTGACTGCCATTATAATGGACAAGCCACAAATCTCTGACATCTTTTAAAATGTAATTGAGTCCCCTCATCCTTCTGCACTTCTGGGGCCCAGAGAAGCTTAGAAGAGTTGATGCCATTGGTTTGCCTTTGGAACATTGCCAGAGCTGAACAGGTGATACCATAAACATACCCCAGTGTTGCCTTTTGCAGTGAGCAAGTGGTTCTCCAAGGTGGCTTCTTCTGGTAGTAAATTGATTTTAATGATTTTTTTTCTTTCTCCTGGAAAGGATTTATGTGGGCATCATTCATGTGACACCCTGGGAATGGCAGACGTTGGGACCATATGTTCTCCGGAGCGCAGCTGTGCTGTGATTGAAGACGATGGCCTCCATGCAGCTTTCACTGTGGCTCACGAAATCGGTATGCAGTGCCTTTTCTCTTCCTTCGCCAAATCAAACACTATAACAGCTGCAACAGGAATCAAAATACTTGGCAATTAATTCCAGATTTCTCCTGGTTTAGATGGACCCTTGGGGATTACATTTGTTTACATTTGCCCTTCTAGGGTTAACTAAGGGAGAGGGAAGGCAAAGGCAGGCACACAGTAGACGTTTCCTGTCTGACAGTGTCATTTGAAAGCATGAGAGAAATTTGCTACTGCTACTGTCTTTTAAGCATCCTTAAATGACTCCTAGAGGACATTTGTCACAGTTGACTGGGGAATGCAGAGGTATTCCTTTTAGAAACTACTCAGGACTCTATTGACTCATCTAGGGCTAAGCAGTCTGCTCACAAATTTATCATGTTTTTTTCCATTGAGAGTGACAGTACTCAGGTCCCATCAAAGGTAATCAATAGTTTATGGTAAACATGCCTGTTTCATTTTTAATAGTAAAACAAATGAAACCAAGCCTAATAGTCAATAGGATTTGTTTTAAAATGCCACTTACCTGATTTGTTGTCATAATAAACATATCTAAATTCTAAAACTAGAAGTTTAAGACTGAGTTAATTATTGAAAAATATCTCAACAATTAGGACTATGTGTTTCCTAATCATTGACCTAGGCTACTGGGTATATGAGAAGTTATATAGCTTAGTACTTAGGATTATATGTTAAAATTAAACACGTCTGGGCTCAATTCTTACTTAAGTATTTTCTACCTGTGTCATGTTGGTCTTATTATTTAAATTTTCTAAGCTTTAGTTTTTATATCTGAAATGTAGGAATAATAGTGCCCATTTCATGAACTAAATTGGGTAAATTATAGATATCATGATTATTGATATCTACATAGACATCTGCTTTTCTTTTTAGTTAAAGAATTCATTTTTAATGTATATATCAACTTATAGCATCATGCTGTCAAAGGGAAAAGTATGCTTTGATAATTATTGTAATTTTTTGATGTTTATTAAACAGATTTAGTTTTTTAAATTTGCTTCACATTCCTGGTAAGCAAAGACTATTCCACAAAATATCTATTTCTAGCTGCTTTGTACTCTTTAAGGAGTTAAAATAACTTCAAATCAAGGTGTCTTTGTATAAGTCAGTGTATTGTCCCAGCAAAATAGAGATCAGTAGTTAAATTTCATTTCTTTTGTATTAATCATGACTTTCATTTTCTTAACTGACACTCTTCTTATCATATAAGCAAAAAAAGAAAGGAAGTATTTGTTACATACATAACCATTCAGAAACACCACTGATAATAATTCAATGCTACACCTCATTTACTGAGTGTCTTTAGCTTAAGGAGCCAAAGATCTGAGAAGAAGCCCCAGCTCTGTCTCCGTGCTCTGTGTTTTGTGTCAGACCGGTGAATTGGACACACTGAGAATCCTTTCTTCCCTATGTGGTTGGCTGATAAAGGGGTATGCCTCTCTGATGTGTAGGGCTACAGGAGCTGAAAGAATTTTTCAGACCCACATGGCATTAGGGTTTCAGGGATGGGATTATGTCTTCACCTGTCTCTCACTCATGCCTATTAAAGTAACTGATTAAAACTACAGCCTCATACATACAGATCCTTACTCAATATTTATTACACATCAGTGTATGTTCATGACTGAGTAAGCAGGAGAAAAATGAGAGCTGCCCAAGAATTGGCAACCTTCCCATTCCACATCAGAACCTAAGAGAGATTAGTCCAAATACTCAAGAAGATTATAATTAAACAAAGGAGATTTTAAAAGTACAACAGTAATTAATCACAACTATTCAGAGGGGAGAGAAGTCTCATAAGAAAGATTCTAAATCCCCAGGAAGGAAGAGGAGGCTGGTTCTTTCCAGGATGGGTAGAGGGAAAGTGAGGAACAAGAACCAGGGTTGAACTGTGGCATCACCCATCCATACAATTATGAGCCAAATCCTGACCTTCCAAAGAAGAGACTAAAAATTCCTTGAAGGAAGGGCTGTTTCTTCCTATTATCCTGTGATGATCCCTTTGCACACATTGATAGCGTCAGGGAGACTTGCCTGTAAGAGAACCTGGTGGCAGTAAGTTGGCTCTTAAGCAAACTGGGCTGCATTGGCTCTTAAGCAAACTGAGCTGGAATGAAAAGCCTTCCTGCATCACCTTTCCTGGCCCGTCTGAATTTCTGAACTGAGGATCTTGGGTCACGTGGGCAGGTGTAGCAAATTTAGAGATGATAACCATACAAAATTTAGAGATGATAACCTTGCCTCTGAGAGGCAAGAAGCTGGACACTGATGAAAACAAGTGTTTTTTATGGGTCTGTTTTTGTTTTTGTTTTTTTTAAATATTTTAGCAAGAGAGAGACAGGAATAGACATACAAGAAAGGAAAGAGATGAGAAACATCAGCTTACAGTTGTGGCACCTTAGCTGTTTACTGATTGCTTTTTCATATGTGTCTTGATCAGGGGGCTCCAGCCGAGCCAGTGACCCTTGTTCAAGCCAGGGACCTCTGGGCTCAAGCCAACAACTATGGGAGCATGTCGATGATCCCATGCTTAAGCCCGACGCTCAAGCTGGTGAGCCTTCACTCAAGCTGGTGACCTCAGGGTCTTGAACCTGGGTCCTCAGTGTCCCGGGCCGACTTTATATCCACGACAACACCACTGGTCAAGCACTGATGAGAACAAGTATTTTATTAAAATTAAGTATGTGCAAGACAAACTTTTTTTTTAATAGAATAAGAATATTGGATATAGTTTTACAAAACGACAATGTAGGAGAAGTGTTGGCTTCTATTTGAAAAATCAAACCTGATCTTTGACATATAACCTTGAGTCTCCTTTCATTTCTCAGTTGAATCACCTCTGTTTACTTCTTTAGAATTCTCTATAACTCATTCTCCCATCAAATTCTGCCTACTTAATTTCCCTCTTGGCATTACAGATGGCCCAATATGAGATGTTTAAGGTCTGCACATAGAGAAATATAAATTTAATTCCCCTTTCATAAAGGGATCTGGTGTTCATTCATTTTCTAATTGCTTTATTATTCTTTAATTTCACTTTTTGCCTAAAAATTGTGAACACGTGCTATAAACTATGAGCCTTACAAAATTTAGAGATGATAACCTTACAAAGTATTTCCTAATCATCTGTATGTGATTACAGTATTGCTTCTGCAGCCAATGTGTTTTTGGGTAATGCTACCCAATGTTTTTGGGTCTGTTTCCAGCACTATATTTTTAGGCTGTTTCATGAAGTCATGCAACGGCCTACTCATGCTTTGGATTCTAATTCTACTCCCTCTTTCTTATGTAATTTCCTCCCTTCCCTTTCATTAGACATATACTGCTTTCCAGATTTGGAGGTTGAAGATACAGACTACATATGGTGATGAAATTGACCTTGTAAAACCTCGGTTTTGCTAAAGTGTTTTGAACTTGCTGGAGCCCAGCCCACAGATTATAAATACATGACTATGCTCAAAACACAAGTGATGAAGAAAATTTCCAGACTGTTCTTCTTTTTCCATCATTTTTCTTTTTCATTAACTTAAAATTTTTCTTAGAATGCCCCACTGCATCTTCTTTTTATACGTAATGGTTTAAAATACGAAGTCATTGTGCGTGCATCAGAACTTCCTTTGGTCTTTTACCTCCTCCATCTAAGACATTTTTGCGTTGAGAATTAACATGTAAGATAAAGAGAGTCAAATCTGAAGTTCACTCTGATACATTTCTACCCATGGTATTAAAGTCAGCATGAAGGCAGTTAAAGGAATAATTCAGAAAGTGATTCTTCTCGTGCCCCTCATATTAGCTGCCACACTTCTCTTTTCCTGCTAATTGTTTCTAAGGAAGAGCTAGATATTTTTTGAAATTTTTTAAATTTATTTTATTTTTATTTTATTCATTTTAGAGAGAAGACACAGAGTGAGAGAGAGAGAGAGAGAGAAAGGGGGAGGAGCTGGAAGCATCAACTCCCATATGTGCCTTGACCAGACCAGTGCAGGGTTTTGAACTGGCGACCTCAGTGTTCCCAGGTCGACACTTTATCCACTGCGCCACCACAGGTCAGGCGAAAGAGCTAGATTTTTGAGGAGCATACTTAACCGATGCCAATATAGACTTCTAGAAAATAAATTTTGATGACCTTCAACTCTTCATAAGCAGCAATTCTTTGCCTTCTTCCATTCTATTTTATGTGTATGTAAACATTGACTAAATCATTAGGACATTTATGAAAGTTGCTTTAAATTATCAAGAACATTGTCCCTATCTCTGTTCCTTGAGTGAAGGTGAGAATGTGGTTACATTCATTTTATAATCCAAATGTGAACTATAGAAAGTTTCAAGTGAATATAAGTTTATATTTTAAGTTATATCTTTAACCTGTCAAACTTTTATTATTGGCTTGTAATAATAAAGATTTCACCTGCTGCCCACATGGTTCTTCAAAATAGTAATTTTATTGATGTTGGGCCAACCTCTAATACAGGGGGAGAACAATCTGATTTTATTTAGACTAATGAAATCTATGATTTGCAAAATGTGCTAAGTAAATTTCTTCACCATGAAAGTTTCCAAAATGCTTCCTAAGTTAGAAGCAGGCAACTGAAAGGGCTGAAGCCAGATACTCAGCAGAAGACTTGGGAAGTGGGTGAAACACAACAGCATGGCTGCCTGTGTTTTGCTGTGGTTGGAGGGAGTTCTCGGTTGTGCTGATCTGCGTGTGACTGGGCTCCCGTAGATGATTAGATTAAACAACGCTGTGTTTTGAAAAGCTGCAGAAGCTCTGGAAACACCATAGACCAAAGCCAAGTGCACAGAATCAGATGTCAGGACTGGCTGTGAGATGTGAAATGAAAATGAAAGGGAATGAAGATTAACTTGGGATTTACCCCAAACCCAAGCTTTAATCAACATGGGCTGAGCACTTTTTCTCTTTAGTTTGGAGCAGTGCCACACTGCGTCTTTCTTGGCTCTGAGATAAAAGGTGGGAATAGGTCTTTGCTGTATGTCTAGCAGCGTTGAGAGATTTAGTATTTAGTGTCAGTTGTTTTTGTTATTTTTAATCAAATCCCAATTTGTATTTCTTTAGGAGAGGCCTATAGGTGATCTGCTACATGTGGAAACGCAACCAGTTGAAGGTGGCTTGAAAAATAAATTATCACATACTTAATGCACAGTTTTTTCCTTCTTATCATTAGAAATGCCTCCTCTCATAAACCAAGAATGTCTAGTAATGTGAAAATTTGTCAAAACTACTGAAGACTAGAATACACATAAGTAAAAGCATAAGAAAATCCAGGATATCAGTGAGAACAACAAAGTAGCTAACAATCACTGGGCATTGGGTATTTGTCAAGCCTATATTCTAAGCACATTGCATCTTTTATATAGTTGAATCCTCACAAAATGCCATGAGATAAGTACTTTTAACGGGTCACCCAAGAGAAGAGGAAACTGACACACAGAGAAAGTTCTAACCATGGTTAAGGTCAACAATTAGTATACTGCTAAAATATGAACCCACTTCATTTGGCCTCAACCCAAGATTTTGATACTATCCCCTAATGCAGTGGTTCTTAACCTTTTTTGAGGTACCAAACCCACCAGTTTCATATGTGCATTCACCGAACCCTTCTTTAGTGATAAATAAAATATGCGGGTTTTTTTTCCAAATTCAAGACATAGGTATATGTTTTTTTACTGGTGCACAAAATGAGCCGTGCATGAACATCACCTTGCTCAAAGAACAAAACCAACAAAGTGCATGAACTCACAACAAATTACAGTATTACTTTATTCTGGCCTCCGTGGTAGAGGCTTCTCCGAACCCCTGAGACTGACTCATCGAACCCTTAGGGTTCAATAGAACCCAGGTTAAGAACCACTGCCCTAATGGTTTGTTAGTGTTCATTTTGAAGATCATCTTGAATTGGATTTAAAAGGATATTGACATGGCTAATTATAAGGTGAAAAAAATTAAGTTTTCTTCTTTCCAATTGATGCAACATTTACCAGTGATGTTTATTATTTTAAAATGGAAGTTTAAGAGTTTCATTATTTTTTCATAAGAATTTGCATTTAAATAGATGCGCACAATCCTGTTATTAGAGCTCCTGCCTCTCTTCCTCAAGGATTCTAGATTCTGATCCCATGTGAGCTATTGACTCACTTTTCAGCCCTGGATAAGACCTTCTTGAACCTCAATAATCCCAACTGGAAAATTGGGTAAAATAAAAACATGATTTCATTAAGAAACAGATGCTTCGGCTAAGCAGTGCTTTCTTAAGTAAACACATTACAGAGCTTCTTGTGACATATTTTCAGGATGTGGTGTTTGCTGTATTCCCTTGTTCATTGGTTAGTCTGGGGTCAGGAGACAAGAGCTTGAAATTCTGTTTAATTGGCAGATCAAAGTTTAGAAAAACAACAAATTTCCTTTCCAAGGTTAATGTTACAAGCCAGCCCTGGTTGTACAGTAATACCTGAGTTAAATAAGCTGGACTAACATTTTCCTTTAAAGTAGTATGTTTTCTTTCACCCAGGTGAACATTATCTTCAATTTTCTAACACCAGACTCACTTGTAAATTTAGGAAGGCAAGATGTTTTTTTAAAATTTTTGTATTTTGAATATTAAAGATGAAATTTATTTAATAAAATGACACCCATTTGGAAATTTTAAACCACAATTATCATACTAGAGAAATTATCAGATAACTAATTATTTGCTAACTGAACTAACACTGTAACTGGGGACTCTTGCCTTATAGTCTTTGCTATGACATATTTTATCATGGAATTCATTCCCTTAGCCTAATTGAATAAAACTTCTTTTTGATATTACTTATTAGCATGACTTTTGTATTTATAATGTGCTTTAGTATCAGTTAAGACTAGATCAGTGTTTTTTACAAAAGCATTTAAAATTTACACCTTGATTTTAAAAAGAAAGGTACAGTTCTCATGCTTGCATTACTTGCAAAAATACTAGATTAGACAGTTACATTATTCTCTACAGTTTACTCTGACTTCTATAATACCATTTTTTCTCATTTGTATATAAATACAAATGCCATTAACAAGTGTACACCACACGAGTGTATTTGGTCCTTAATTGCCTCAGGATTTTAGGTGAGAAATTTCTAGTTACATCAATTGAGAAGTAAAGATTCACTAAAGAAAATGGTAATGAAAACAAGATTGCTTAACTTAGTTAAAGCAAACTGTTCTTCAGTCTTTTGCGTATCTACTAATTAGAAGTGGTTGCAAATACAAATACTAGTTTTTCCTTAAACCAGGACTTTGGGACCTCTAGTTGAAACCCTGATGATGAACTGTCATCCTAAATCTCTATCTCTATCTAACCTTGTGTCTCTCACTGGGAGTTTTCTATTCCTGTTTTACTGAGGGAGCTTAGTTAAGCTTTCTCTAATCTCTTCCTTTGCCCTCCAAAATTGCTTGGAGACCTCTTTACCTTTCTTTTCCTATTCTTTGACTTGAGAATGATATATCTCTCTGTTTTTTGAAGGGCAGCAATGGTTTTTCTGTGTGTCTGGAATGTATCCTCCTTCCACTTCCAAGATGTCACCCTTAAATAATGTTTTTTTTGTGTTCTAGAAAGTCACCATAAAATACATTTTTTTATAGAAAACAGCAAGTCATTTTAGGGTTTGTAAACATTTTCTCCAGCATTTCTCTACATTCTTCACTTGCTGTTTTGTTCTCTGGGGCACATGTGTCAATCCCAGCCACACTAAGCCTGTTAGAGGCAGTTTATTGAGGAAATGCTTAATCTCCCACCCACATTTTCAGTATCTCTGTGAGTGATTTATGAGTGACTTCTACTGGAAAAAGCGATGTCCCAGGTGGTCTATGACATCATGATAAATTCTGATTTCCCTTCACAACATATACTCGGAATGTAATGTTAGCTGTGATGTTACATTTTAGATTTTCTAGGCTCTGGATTTTTCTCTGTTAATCAGCTTTTAGTTTTCTAGTTTGTTGTCTTTACTCACAGTGTCCTTTAAAACAGTTTATGCTTTTATGTGTATCTTACCATTTTAGATCTCAAAGCTATTGGCAAATTTCATACTTGACTGTTAGATGTCTTAGCATAATGATTGGGGGGATCACATTGGCAAATATCCACTCCCTTCTCTGCTCACAGCCTTTAGTATGTGTGTCACGTCTTTCTTGAAGAGCATCCAAACATCTCCCATCGATCTTCTATTTTAATTCCTGTCTTGCTCCAGCAGGGAAGTCACATGGGTCTCTCACTGTGGAACTGGCTGTCTGTTTCTTTGGGTGCTTAAATGCTCTTCGGCTTGCCCATGTCTCCCATTGCCCTAGGGAGAGCATGCCTGTCCCGCCCAGCTGACACATTTTTTTCATGAAGGACAGAACATTGATCTGCCCTCCAGAAGAGTGGGTCTTTGTCATTGGGTACTCAAGCAGTCTGCTTCTGACTCTTGGACATCTCACCAAATTCAGCTCTTGCTGAAGTGGAACTAAAATTTGTTCATGCACAGAATGCCAATCTTCTTTGCTGGGCACCTAAGAACTTCTTATATATATCTTTAGCAGAAATGAAGTTGCATTAGTAAATTAGTAAATTTAGGGAGCATAAATTCACAAAATTATGCCATAGAACATGCCAAAATATAAAATTACATCAAAATATTTTTAAGTAAACTCCCTGACTGTATCATCCAAATCGTGAAAATTATGTCTTACCACTTTATGAAAGAAAAAAAATTTAGGTACTTTTTCGGGCCTTCCAAATGAATTTGGTGTCTGCCACATGGCCTGCATTTCAAGTCAGAAATCTAAAACCTATGCTACAAATGAAGTGACAGTCACTTAATGCAATAATAAAAATGCATACGGAAAGTACTATATATTTATATAAATTTGAAGAATAAAGGTCTATTAGTGTTGAATAAATATGAAATAAGATGCAAAAACTACCTGTTCATTTTTTTAAATATAAAACCTGAATTCAAATAAATATCATGTTGCAGAGGTTTCCTTAGGCCACTTTCCCTCTCTTCTGTGCCAGGGGACAAAATTCCCACACAAATCCCAGAGTCAGTTGATAAAAATTCTAGCTTGGAAAAGTTCAAGAAGCGCAAAGTGTATTCTTAAACCCTGTTTGATATACTAACTTTAAGCCATTTTTAATAGGACATCAATGAAAGGTTCTATTTTTCTGTGAATCTTGGGTTCTCTGAAAAACTCAACATACCACCCCAAAACTGGGGGAGCCCTCTAATCTTGAGCATGTCATCTGGGATGTACTTTGCAGGCTATGATGCACTTTCATGCTACTTACCAAATAAGACGTGACAGCTGGTGTGAGGTTTTCCCCAAAAAAACTTGCTAACCTAGTAAATACTATTGAAGTAACTAACTGCCTAAATAGCATAAAAATGTTAAACCTCAAAGGTCACTAAGCCCTTGCCCCTTAATTTCAGCCACAACAGCAACCAGCTGCTTGGTGGACAACTTCGTTATGAGCGATTGGTGATTTAACAAGTTGGCCAAAAATAGTTGGAATGCAATGTGAAAGATTTTATCTCTGTTGGGTCTTACTGGTGCACACTGGACTTTTTTAGTGGAATGACCTAAGTTCTTGCTTATATGATTTGCTTATTCTCATGTAGTGGTTTGTGTACAGTTCTATAAACTTATGTAAACTCGCCACCAGGAATATCTGTTTTCTACTTTTCAGAATTGTTACATTGTTGTCTCAGATTTATTTTTAACAGAATTTTAGACTAATTGTACAATGTCCTTTTATTCTTAGACTATGTAAAAATTAATCTTATGTAATAAAAATCAGTTTAGTTGAATTACAAGAAAATGATTATGAACTCTGTGATATATCTTGAAAATGGAGATGAAAGTGGCTGAGATCCTGGAAAATGCCATTGAGAGGCATAAATAAGCATAGACACCATCCAGCTGAGTGGTTTTAAATAATCACTTACCTACCCAATATTTTTTTGTCTTTAAGCTCTAACACTCCATGATAGGCATCTTGGTATTTTGGGCATTTCTTAAATGGAAATGAAAGTATGCCATTTATTTGTGGAACAGTAAGCATTCACAACTCATTAAATAACATAAAAATAAGAAAGGGTGAAACAAGCTTACATTTGCAGGCAATCGAAAAGTTTTTCACTTCTCTCCCCCTATTCCCCACCAGCATCTCTTTTATAGCTTCCTATTTACTTGGCTAAAAAATAGACGTCATCTACTAAGTTTTACAAGTTGCAGAACATTGAGTTAAATATAGAAGATTCGACAGTCAATGGGGGGAAATGTTCTCTGATCTTATAGGGATGACGGTTGCCCAGAGGAGGAGGAAAATGAAACAAATAATCACAATAGTATGTAGTGAGGAATATGACATAATCCCACAGTTGCTTTGCAAATTCTTGCTTCTCAATAAGGCCTGATTTCTCCATATCATTGAGCATGTGGGATCCAGATGGATTATAGGAACATGTGCTCTTTAGTGCGATTTTTCAGTTTTTCTCTAAATTTCCACTAAAAATGACTGTTTCTAACTACACGCAGCCTTAATTTCCCTGGAGATTCAGTTTCTACATAAGAAGTCAGGTAAAATGAACTCAAGTACAGTTGGGGGGAAAATTTCAAGTGTTAATATTAATTGTCACAGAAAAGTAGAAATGCAAAATCACTCTGATTTGCACTTCCTGTATTCTCTCCCTTAGGACATCTGCTTGGCCTCTCCCATGACGATTCCAAATTTTGTGAGGAAAACTTTGGTTCAACAGAGGATAAACGCTTAATGTCTTCCATCCTAACCAGCATTGATGCATCCAAGCCCTGGTCCAAATGCGCCTCAGCCACCATCACAGAATTTCTGGATGATGGCCATGGTATGTATTGTCAGGGACACAACAGAGGCTCAAAAACTAAACTTGGGATCATTACAACTTTTACTTTATTATATCCTCATGCCATTCACCTTGCCCTGTGAGACAATGGTTGTTGAGAGTGTCTAAAAAAAAAAAAAGAAGCAAGAGGATTGTCTGTTAGTGTATACTGCCAACATCCTTGGTGGCACTATAGCAATGATATTTTTGCTTTTGAATTGAAAAGTTCAAAAGCAAAGCTGTGTGGGAGACCACACAGAAGGCCTGACTAGTGCTCTGAGAGCCTGGCTTTTATTCCTTCTTCCACCACCAGCTTCCTGTGAGAATGTTGGCAGACATCTTGTATCCCTGCTATTAATATGACTCTTAGAATTATTTGTTACATGCGGATTATAAAGGTGTGGTTCAGATGTAGGTGACAATTCTGTCAGATTTTCTTTTTGTCAGCAGAAAGTCAGGAAAGGAAGCTCTTTAGATTTTTGCATTCACTGGAAGAATTGGGTTTCATCCTGATAGCAGAGTGAGAACTAAAGAACAGAAATAGAAAATCAATCTGAATGGTGGGAAAACACTTTAAGAACTTCAAAAGGAAATCTCTTTGGCTTTCTTGTTTAGATCCAGTTCAAGAACACAGCATACTTTATTAAATTTGGTAAATATAGGATTATGAACTATATTAAAATACTACGGAAGTCACAGTTTTAAGGTATAGTAAACTCTGACCCGTAAGCATCTTTGAAACAAACAGCTACAGATTCCCTACCATTCGTTATTACTTTAAAATACTAGAAACACAAGAAAATAGACTCATTAGAATTGAAAGAGAACTTGAGATTACTTAGTTCAAGTTTCTTATATTACAGAAATGGACATATTCTCATTTCTTGTTTTTTTCCCCCTCTTAATAGTTATCTCTTTGTAGAGTGGTGGTTGAATTGAATATGACAGATATTCTTGAGCATAAATAATTGTCCATAAATTTAACTCGTGATGTATGACTCAAAGTTGGGTAAAGAGAATTTGTGAAAACTATTCTTTTCTTAGTACCACAAAGCATATGGCATATTTTTGTAATTTCTTAGTGAATTCACCATCTTCAGCTTTGGTTCCATAAGGTCAAAACAAAAATTAAATTTATTTCAGACACAGTGAAATTCTGTACATCATTCTTTGGTATCTTGTAGACAAAATCTGTTCATTAACTCATTTTTTTCTGTGAGTAGTAATGTGTTATCCACTTGGGATTTTTAAAATTTTTTATTCCTAAATATAATCCATGCCCAGGTTGGTTTAAAATTTTCCTCAAGACAAAATGCATGTCCTTTGTTTATTGAAAGGGCATCTCAATATCTCAAATATTTAGAAACAATGCTAAGAATCAACGAACTAGGCTTTTACTTGAGACTGATAATAAAGTGGTAATTTTCTGTTTAGCTTAGTTTACAATGTTGATTAAATGTTGATAAAGTCCCAAAATTAATGTTTTCTTAATTTTATCTGCCTGTCAACATTAAGTCAATATCCAATAAAGTCCCTCTTGGGTGGAATCTTACTCTCCACTCTTAATGTTCTTTTTATTGTTTTTTTGCAGGACTTCTGAAAATGAAATCACATTAATATTTTATTGCAGCATCACACGTTACACATTCCAAAAGGTTGAGCTAAACTTTGAATCATTAAATGAGTGGATTTAGTTGCTAAGGCAGCAAATACTTATGGCTAAAATGGGACCAAATTTTTTTCCTGTGCAAGTATTAGGTCAGTTAATTACAATGCTGTGCAGAATTTTGTTTCTTATTGCCATAATTTTGGAATGATTCATTTATTTCATGTTTGTGGAATCCATGATCTTACTTTCTGTGCAGTAAATATGCTTTTAGTATTGTCTTTATTTTTTAACATTCTTTATCTGAGTTCATGCTCAGATTTACTAAATTTTTACAGCAAATTTACATATTTTATATATCTCTCTACGGTCTATTCCAAAGGATCTCATGATATAAAATGACCAAGAAAATACTTTTAGTAGAAATAGATCTAATTCACTTGTAATGATAAAACCTTATCTAATTTCATACATACATACATACAAATATATATCATATTATATATATAATAAATTCAGTTACTTAAATTCTTTGAACAACAAATTGTTAGTTAAGTTATTAATTCATTCATTTAATCAAACCTAGACTCTCACTTTTGAGTATATTGTTTAGACACTCTTATGTCTTATTTAAAAAAAGGTTTATCAGTAGTCTATAATGAATGAAGTAATTTTGGAATAAGAAAAACCAAAGACCCTATGATACAATGGCAAAGCTCAGCTATGCTTGTTTCAAAATAGCATGTACAGCAGTGCTCTCTGTAGTACTATCATTCAAATGTGAATTCAAATAATACAATAAGTTTCAAATTGCAAGCAGAAAAACTGACTTAAGTGAAAGGTAGCAGTAGGAACTAGTACATGCAATTTCCAGATGGTTGGGGTTCTGCAATTTCCACTGCAAAGCTCAGGAGAAAAGCAAGAAGAAAGTCAAAGCCTGTGTCAATGGAACAACAAACAAACAAACACATCAGTGTTAGAAGGCTGAACTGATATCCCTGAACCATGTCATCCAGCCCTTTCACATTACTTGTAGGGAGCTACTCAGGCTTCTATCCAGAGTCCATTCATTCATATTTAGTAGAAACAATCTATTGTTCCTTCATTCTAATTTTCTATACCACCAAAAATTTTAAGCAATAATATAATCATGGCGAGGTTGGAGGGCACTGCAGACAGGTAAACTGGGAGCAAGAAATGATATCATTTGACAACAAAGGAGAAACCAGAAAATTTGTAAGACATAGCCCTGAAAAAGCTCAGAGGTCTGGCACCATTTTCCAGAAGGTCAGAAAACATATCCCACCAGCATGATCCATGAAGGCAGTTCTTTATCTCAGTGTGATAGAAAAATTGAATTGATGATACTCAGAAAAAAAGTGATTTTTCTTTATTTCAGAAGATTAAATAGTGACAATATAGAGGTAGAAAAGCAATTTCTCTTTTTAAATAGATGCCCTTACAAAATGTATACAATTTTTACATGGTACTTAAAGAATTTATTATCTGGAAAAATCTCTTGGTGGGTAAAAAATTGCTCATTTGTCTACCTCCCTCCTCCTGCAATGTTGGAGAAATGAGATCTTAGAGGACAATAAATTTCAAATCATTTGATTTCTTTTAAAATTATTAGCTATAAGAAGCCGGACATTTATAGCACTCAACCAGTGCCAAATTTAAATTCATTACTACTGAGTGTTCCCTGATTTAGTTCCAATAAGAAATATGTAGCAATTCGGCTAAGGTTGAAAAGTCAGTATGCGCAATCTAAAATAACCATGCCTGCAGATTTGGGATTCAGAAAATGGGAAGCCACACCTAATGGGGACCGCCAAGCCACTGCTAGCCTGGCCAACATCTACATAATTGTAAATGTTCCGCAGTGTTTATACAGTTAACTCAAGGCAAGCTTGCTAGAAGTGTGATCCTCAAAAATAAAGAGAAACACTGACAAATAAATTTTGCAGTGAAAGCAGATTATTGAATTTCTTTTCTTTTTTTTTTTTAAATTTCTTTTTATTTTATTCATTTTAGAGAGGAGACACAGAGTGAGAGAGAGAAGGAGAGAGAGAGAGAGAAAGGGGGGAGGAGCTGGAAGCATCCACTCCCATATGTGCCTTGACCGAACCAGTGCAGGGTTTTGAACTGGCTACCTCAGTGTTCCCAGGTCGACGCTTTATCCACTGCGCCACCACAGGTCAGGCCGAATTTCTTTTCTTAAACGCACAATAACCTTGAAACCAAAAACGATAGCTGTGCTTGCTGTATCCCTAAGTGGCAGTGCCCGGCAATGAGAAGGGCCACCATCTAAGTAGACATAGCGCAAGTACAGCCATACCATAGGCTGTCGAGGAAAATCTATAGACAGCTTTGAAAAATTAACATGGAGCATATTCACAGGTCTTAAGTTTACAGCCATTTACTGAACACAGAACTTTGGAGGAAAAATGGCCTTAAAAAATCAATTCTAGAAATCCCTTGTAAGTATAGACTATGCAACTAGTAATACGATCTTAACATTCAATTTCTTTTCATCTCAATCAAAATTTGCTGGCAAAAACTTGTTTAAAACTTCCTCATTATATTTTAAATATCTAGTGCATCTGTACTCATATCTTGTTTTTATTTATTTCTTTTAAATTGTTTCATTTTAAAAAATTTAAGCATAGATGGCATACAATATTATATTAGTTTCAGGTATGCAATATAATGATTCAACATTTATATACCTTACAATGTAATCACCCCATTAAGTCTACTAGACTTAACCTTCACTTTTAAAGGTAGTCTTCATTGATTCAAAGCCCATTACAGTAGTATCTTAATGTTCACCATAAATGTGCTCATGACTAGCATCTGCAAGTAAAACATATATTTTCAGTCCATGATGACTTAGTGCAGTGGTTACCAGGGGGAGAGGAAGGGAGGAGAGAGAGGGTATGGGGGGAGGGGAGGGGCATAAAGAAAACCAAATAAAAGGTAACAGAGGACAATTAAAAAAAAAAAGCTAAGCTTCATTCTTTAACATGGAGAATTTTTAATCTAATTTCTTTGGCATTACATCTGCTAACCAGTGTACCTAATGGCTTCTAACGGTTTCACGAACATACCCCTTGAATTACTTTTGGTCAGCAATAACTGCCTGTGCTTCTGAATGCCCTCGTTATCTTATCTGTCACTGGGCCCATAATGTATCAGTTTCTCTTTTATGTCAAACATTCAAATAAAGACTAAAAAAAGAGCTGCAAGGCCAGGGAGATGCCTGACCAGGTGGTGGCGCAGTGGATAGAGCGTCGGACTGAGATGCGGAAGACCCAGGTTTGAGACCCCGAGCTCGCCAGCTTGAGCGCAGGCCCATCTGGCTTGAGCAAAAGCTCGCCAGCTTGAACCCAAGGTCGCTGGCTCCAGCAAGAGGTGGCTCGGTCTGCTGAAGGCCCACAGTCAAGGCACATGTGAGAAAGCAATCAATGAACAACTATGGTGTTGCAACAGCAACGAAAAACTAATGATTGATTCTTCTCACCTCTCTCTGTTCCTGTCTGTCTCTATCTATCCCTCTCTCTGACTCTCTGTCCCTGTAAAATAAATAAATAAATAAATAAATAAATAAATAAATAAAACATTTATAAAAAAGAAAGTAAAGGGGAGAGTTTGCAGTGTTGTTAGGCTCCCTTGAATGAGTTTCATTAAGAATATTAATTGATTTCTCCTAGGCCATGGATATTTGGGCCAATGCTTAATTTTATACCTGCATACTGAAAGGGAAAACAGGATAACTACTGTGTTAGAAATAGGAAAGAAAAGTTGAAAAGAATAGAGCAACTAACCTTAATTCAGTAATTTCCACTAATTATTAATATGAAGGACAAGCCATACTGGAAATCAGATATAAAATTAAATTAAAAAACCAAAGATTTTTCTGTTGCATTTTTTGGAGGTAGGGCATGCCTCCCCATCATGCCATCACCTCCCCATTACTGTGCGTTAAGGCCATGGGGGACCACTCTTTCCTTAATTTGTCCATGGCAAATCTCTGCATTTTACTTTTTAATGTTTCCCTTGCTTGCAGCATTTAACTTACTATGGGTACTAAAAACAAGCATACAACACGCACACATTTCTATTGTCTCTCTTTTAGAAATCATTCATTTATATGCACCAAATGTTAGAACTAAAGAAAGGAGGGAGAGAAAGGAAAAAACAGCTTGGCAGTTTGTGGGACACAGAGAACAGGCAAATGTTCAGACGACGGTCAATAGTAAAACACACAAAGCAGATGTGGAGAACTGGCTGAGAATAAAAGTAAAACAGAGCAAGAAAAGTCAACAGTAGGCTGGATGCTTGTGAGGTCAATATGAATGATAATAAAGATTGGTCAATTTCCTCTTTCAGTCTTCCCCCAAAATGCACACAAATTTTAAAATGAAAACTCGGTATCCAATCCACTATTACTTACATTTTAAATATTTTCACTGCAAGATACAGAATAAGGTGGGTTGTTTTTTTTTTATTGATTTCTTATTGGTTGTTTTTTTTTTTTTTTTTTTGGCCCAAGTCTACCATTTGGTAGAGGTGCCTGTACCTCTTATACAGCCAAAGGACATAATTCAACATGTAGGTAAAATTGATAGAGTGTATGTTTCAGAGTAAAAAGAAACTAATCCAGCAGCAAATCCTAAAGTTGAGAACACTGGAGTAACTTATTAATGGGAATTGTGAAGTAAATAATTTTAAGCAAGAAAAGGTCATCTCCTGCTGATGTCTAAGTGAAAACCACACAGCTGAAATACTAACAACAAAGCAAATGTGTTATTCATTTTTTAAAGCTTATACTTTGATCTTAAGCTTCATGACGAGACGCCACATCTTGAACTCTCCTCGTAAACTGATTTCAGAACGTTCGCCTTATACATTTCCTTTCACTCATCATCCACTAGTGAGGTGGAGAGGATGCTGGAGACTGCCTGTCCATGGAGGCGTGCTGAGTTATTTTGGCTGGAGACGTACCAGGTAGACCCATGCCACATTCACCCACACATACAAACACTCACCAACTGGTCTTTGTTACGCAGTCTTAAGGTCTGTGCTTTTTAGTAAAATCAAAACATTTCTGTTAAAACAGCACTTTTGAAGAATTGGAAAGCATTCTCGCTGTCCCGGGGGGGGGGGGGTCTGTTGACAGTCTTCTACCATCAGCAATCTGCTGAGAGTTCCCTGGTTTACACAGGCTCTTTTTTATGTAACAATAATGATAACACTTTCCATGGACTTCTGAAGTGCCTGATCTTATTCTGTCTTCTAAACAAAGCTTAGTGAGGTTTTACTGTCATTCTTTCCTATTAACTAGATGTTGATTTTTTTTTTTTAACCTGATGTTTTTCTCCCAAAGTTCTCTTTGGCTGGATACTTATTTTTAATGCTTTTTCTGGCTTGCCTTAAGAAGCTTTACCTCTTCAAACGTCCTGGCTCAGAAGTTAAATAAGAACTTTGCTCTTTATTCATTTTCATATAATGCCTCCATCACAGATTGACAAATTCTGAGGTATTTACTTTGAAGAGATTTGAATGTACTAGTTGTAAAAACATTTGCAGTCGATTTAAAATGTGCTGAATGTTTCATTTTTAGGTGGAAAGTAGGATTGAAATATGAATTTCTTTTGTTGAATACAAAGAATAGCTCCAATACATCTAAATCATTGTTATATACGCTGGGCATAGTAGGAACTATCATTGTTTTGTATTTTTCTGGTGGCTTCTCATATTTTTCTTAGCTAATTTTACCCTTACAGTGTCACAGTGAAAAAGAAAACATTTCACAGAGCTTGAAAATCAATTAAGGAGAGGTTAACTAACTTGGCCAAGAACACTCAGCCCTTTCGTGCTTTGCCAGAATTAGACTTTAGACTGGGTGTTTCTACCATTAGGCATGATATCCACCATTTAAAGGATCCCTACACACACTTCCCTTTCAACAATAGAACAAGAAATCTATCCACGTGCTAAGCAGAGATAAGATGATAAATGATGAAGAGGACAGCCTCTGAGTAAAAAATAATGGTTCTTAACCTGGGTTCTATCGAACCCTAGGGGTTCGATGAGTCAGTCTCAGGGGTTCAGAGAAACCTCTGCCACGAAGGCCAGAATAAAGTAATACCGTAATTTGTTGTGAGTTCATGCACTTTGTTGGTTTTGTTCTTTGAGCAAGGCTCATGCACGGCTCATCTTGTGCACCAGTAAAAAAACATATATGTCTTGAATTTGGAAAAAGAAATCATATTTTGTTTATCACTAAAGGGGTTCGGTGAATGTGCATATGAAACTGACGGATTCGATACTTCAAAAAGGGTTAAGAACCACTGGTATAAATCCTTAATAGCAGTGTGACCTTGAGTAAGTGATCTATCTTTATATTCAGTTATGTGTTATTCATTTTTTAAAGCTCATCTGCAAAATAAAATGATAGAAGCTGCTTAGTAGAATTCTCTTGAGGATTAAATACACATGTGCATTTAAATAACAGAATAGAGTAAATGTGTAAGAAATATTTGCTATTTTTAGTACGATTAGCAATCGGCATGTAAAATAAAATAAAAAAATACAGGAGATGGTGGGCAATGTGCATGCTCCCATATGGTGGGAGAAAGTTTGTGATATTAACGCACTGAACAGGGATTCCCTGGGAAGCTTTTTTGGGGGAGTTTGGGCACGTTTTGGCTTCTGAAATGGCATCACTCGTGGGGAGCTCTGGTTTCTGTTCATCGCCAGCTCATTGTACACTCCCCGTGTTACTCTGCAATGAGGGCACCAACATATTGGGGACAGACACACTCCTAACACCCAACAAACACTAATTACATGAAAAAGTTGACACAAAGGGAAGGAAAAGGAGAAGTAAAATGACTGGGCTTGGCCCATCAATTGAAGATTGTTTCTCTTCTCCCACTCTTCTTTATTCTGTGACACTTGACATCTCTTTGTTAAAATTCATAGCAGTCTGGGCAAAAGTTTATTTAGTCTACTTCTTTCACTTTATTGGGAGACCCTGAGGGATGGATCTGGGTCATTGCTCTGTTTTCCCAATATCTTGTGTATTTGTTAAGAAATTGTAGGTGCTAACCAAAGATGGTGGGCATCATACCCACAATCATTGTTTTCAGAGAGTGCAAGAATGAGTGAGGTATCATTTTTATTATTTACCGAATTAATAGGAAGGGGACATGGACAGGCACAAAAAGGAATAGGTAAGTCGGAAGTGGAGAATGGGGTATAAACAGAGCGCCAAGGACTCTGTGTTGCAGTGTTGTCAATGCTAATATATTGTTGTTAGTATGCCCATTATCTTACTTCCTTTAGGTCTGTCCAAATTTCTTTTAATCTCTTAGCACAATGGCTACTTTCACAATTAATTATTACAAAATGTTTTTATTTAATCATTATAGATACCCCAGAGCTGATATATTACCCACTGAAAATCCTGGAGGGTTCAGGGAGCACCCAGAGGCACCCAACCTCCCCCCTCCCCCCAGAGCCCCTGTTCCAGGGCATCATGCTATAGACTTGTGGGTGCATCAGGCTTCAACACCAGCTGCCATGTTTCATCTTTAGCTCCATGACATTAGTGATTTGAAACCCAGACACTGAATGGTGGTCCATCTTGGTTATTCTTTCAGGTAACTGTTTGCTAGACCTACCTCGCAAGCAGATCTTGGGCCCTGAAGAACTCCCGGGACAGACCTATGATGCTACCCAGCAGTGCAACCTGACCTTTGGGCCTGAGTATTCCGTGTGCCCTGGCATGGACGTCTGCGCCCGCCTGTGGTGCGCCGTGGTGCGCCAGGGCCAGATGGTATGTCTGACCAAGAAGTTGCCGGCCGTGGAAGGGACGCCATGTGGAAAAGGGAGGATTTGCCTGCAGGGCAAGTGTGTGGACAAAACCAAGAAAAAATATTATTCAGTAAGTTATTTCCCTGTCATGCAATGTACCTTATGCCTGAAGTACATTCCTATGACATGTATGGGGACTGGCATCAGAAGGCTTTATTTCCTAGCTAAAATATTTTTCCTTGATAGATATATTTGTTGCTTCCTCCTTTAATCCCCAGGAGCCATATCCAGGCACCAAGAACTGGAGGGAGTACAGACCAGGGAGCTCTTCCTGGATTACATCTTGTGACAAATAAGTATACAACCCAGATTCTATCTGAGACCCCAGTAGGGCCCACATTTTGTAAATTTATTTTCAAGCATCTCTTACTGAAGTTATTTGAATGTACTTATTTGAATTCATGAAGGAAACAGCAGTAGAGCTGACACATGGCCCTCATACATACTTTATGAGTTCTAAAATGGTCCTATCTCCCCCCTCATAGCAAGTTAGTCTAAGTTCAAGAGCGAAAATAATCTGCACCTGCTCCAGGGAAACACCTCCACCCTCCCCATGTAGTCCGCTTCCATGTCAGCAACTGCCACCTTCATTCTTACAGCCCAAACGAAGCTTGTTTGCTCTCACTCATAAGATTTTCAAAGTCCCTAGAATAGTGTTGCCACATGCAGGTTGCCTTTGTCTTCCAAAGCTGCCACCTTCTCTGATACCTGCACAGGCAGCCCACAAGCATTGCTCCCACATCCCCAGGGCAAAGGAATGCACGATACTCTTTATTTTGGAATCATCGCTTCCTGCTGCAGTGTTGCCAGAGTAGCAGACCTGGGGTGTCATACAGGGCTCTTCATTTCCCGTGGTGTGTGTGCAGCTGGTGCGGGGACATCTCAGTATTTGTTACAATTCTTCTGTTGGAGCTGAGGGTCTCGTCAAATTAGGAATAAAGTCAAGTCCGGTCAAATACATGTATGCTTGTGGCAGAGGGACTGTCACAGACAGGATGCACGGTGTCAACAGAAGCACCCCAGGACCTGCGTACTAACGATTGAGAAGAGGTGTGAGCACAATGAGCTGGTGCCTGGCAACATGCAAAACCTTCAGCATCATCTATTTTGTTAAAGGTGAAAGAGCAGAGTGGACAAAAAGTTAACCAGGGTTCAGTGGAGATTAACAGAAATGCACAGTGTCAATGCAGAAGTGACAATGGCCCAGAGATGCCAGGAGGTAATGCTGGCAGTGCACTGTATACTTAGGGTAAGGCATTCAGGTAAGGGGTACAGAGGAGAGGGGAAGCAGAAAGGATGAATTGCTTAGAATTGGAAACACATTGTAATTCCAGAACATTCAACATCTGACTATGATGCTAAATTCACTGAAAATTTAACTCTGTGATGAAGTTTCCATTGTCATTGAATGAAAGTGATTTCTATATGTGCATTTTAAATGTTTTTCTCCTTTCTGTGTTAAAATTCTTTTATTTTCTTTCAGACATCAAGCCATGGCAACTGGGGGTCCTGGGGGTCGTGGGGCCAATGTTCTCGCTCATGTGGGGGAGGAGTACAATTTGCCTATCGCCACTGCAATAACCCGGCACCCAGAAACAGCGGCCGCTACTGCACAGGAAAAAGGGCCATCTACCGTTCCTGCAGTATCATGCCCTGCCCTGCTAATGGTATGCTGCTCCCAAGTGTCAGCTACCTGCATGTGTCACTTGCAGTTTCTCTTCAAGCAGTAATAAATAGGGCAGGCTGGAGAAATAGAATGTTAATCTTGTACTGCATAGTTCTACGAGTGTGAAAATCAATAACAAATACATGAGTGACTTTATTTATTTATTTACTATTTTAGAGAGAGAGGAAGGGAGGGAGAGTTCAATTTGTTGTTCCACTTATTTATACATTCACTGATTAATTCTTATATGTGCCCTAACTAGGGATAGAATGGTGGCATATTGGGATGATGCTCTTAACTACCCAGCCAGAGCTTTAAAATTATTATTATAAACAATTGAATATTCACAGACTAGGAAGAAAATCATTGATTGCTGTTTTCAACTCTGTGAATAGATAAAACTCCTCCAACATTGGTGCGTAAAGAGGCTCTGGAACAATAAGTTAGCATCTTCTGAAAATTATTTAAATGCACAAGAATATATGTAAGTTTTAGAACAGTTGAGTAATAGCGCAACATTTGTGTTTTAGGTAAATCTTTTCGTCATGAGCAGTGTGAGGCCAAAAATGGATATCAGTCTGATGCAAAAGGAGTCAAAACATTTGTGGAATGGGTTCCCAAATACGCCGGCGTCCTGCAGGGGGATGTGTGCAAACTGACCTGCCGAGCTAAGGGCACTGGCTACTACGTGGTGTTTTCTCCAAAGGTAACTGACTGCACACTGTCTGCCCAGACACAGCAGGTGTCCTTGGTGGAAGTCATTTGGTAGAAGATATCAAGTGTAAACAATCATTATTTTACAGGTGGCTAGATTTTAAAGAGTTTTATTTTTATCTCTATAATTTCTACATTTTCAAACTTTATATGATGAATAATTTTTTTTATAAACAGAACAAGTAAATGTTTTAAAAAGCTACTTTTGAAAAGTGTAACTTTGTCAAATCAGGTTAGATGTGACCTTAACTTCAAAATAGCCCTGAAAACAACTGGTATTCTCAAGGCACGTTTGTAATAGTGACTAGAATGCAAGAAAGCTTTTCTTTCTTTCTTTTTTATCATTTACTTAAGAATTTTATTAGTGATTCATGAAGATAGATTTCAAGATCACTGTTTCTGGCCTAAACTTTTAAATGTCTTGCACCCTTTATCTGAATCGATGTGCCTCTAGTTGTGTACACTGCATGTGAAATTACTCATTATTTTTCACAGAATAACATTTTCTAAATTACTGCACCTTTACTTCTTCATTTTACAATGTATTATCTATTCCAATCAAACTCAAAACTCACTAGTTAGAACATGCTCTTTTACCAAAGGAGCCAAGCACCTGGGCACAGGTACTTCCCACTGCTAATGTGCTTCTTACATCCAGGTGACAGATGGAACTGAATGTAGGCCATACAGTAATTCTGTTTGTGTCCGGGGCAAGTGTGTGCGAACTGGCTGCGATGGCATCATTGGCTCAAAGCTACAGTATGACAAGTGTGGAGTGTGTGGAGGAGACAACTCCAGTTGTACAAAGATTGTTGGAACCTTCAATAAAAAAAGGTAATGTGATAGAACTATTGCCTGTATACAAATTGAAGAAAGCTTTTGGCTTGTTGCCATATTGATAAAGAAGGACTGATGTTACATCATAAGCTTTCTGTGGGAGGAGGCTAGCAGGGTTCTTTTAACACATGATAAATATGAGAATGGAAAGAGAGGAGAGGAAGAGACCCTGCCTGCCAAGTGCAAACTCGTGGTGCCTTTGGAAGCAGGTGAACTGAGGTGGTCATAGGTTAAAGTCTCGCAGTGTGAAAACTGAAAAAATCTAGTGACATTGCACTTGAGCTGAATCTTGCAGGTCCATCATTCCTGAAATGTAATTTAGAAGAGGGTGGTTGCTTTCCATCTTACCTAGTTTTTTTTCTTTTTACAAACAAATTCTCCTCAGGCTGTATTTTTCTTGAGAAAACATTTCTTATTTAAAAAAAAAATGCAAGTTAACCTGACCAGGCGGTTGCACAGTGGGTAGAGCATTGGCCTGAGACACTGAGGACCTAGGTTTGAAACCCTGAGGTCACCAGCTTGAATGCAGGCTCATCCAGCTTGAGTCTGGGGTCACCAGCTTGAGTGTGGGATCACAAACATGACTCCATGGTTGTTGGCTTGAGCCCAAAGGTCACTGACTTGAGTCCAAGGTAACCAGTTTGAGCAAGGGATCACTTGCTCAGTTGGAGACCCCTGGTCAAGGCATATATTAGAAGCAATAAATGAACAACTAAGGTGTCCCAACTATGAGATGATACTTCTCATCTCTTTCCCTTCATGTGTCTGTCTCTATCTGACTGCCCCCTCTCTATGTAAAAGAAAAAAAAGAAAAGAAAAATGTAAGTTAATTTCTGTTGTCCCATTTTAACTATCCTGATTTAATTCTACTCTACAAAGGGTAATATCTGCTTCCTGCCTTCTCAGGATCCTTATTTATACTCTAACTTTAAACATGTAAGTTTTAATGTACCGATTTCTGGCATAACATATTATGCTATTAGCCCTGACTGGTTAGCTCAGTGGACAGAGCATTGACCTGGCATGCGGAGCTCCCAAATTCAATCCCCGATCAGGGCACACATGAGAAGCGACCATCTGCTTCTCTTCCCCTCCCTCTCCTCCCTCTCTCTCCCTTCCTTCCCGTCTCATAGCCAATGGGTGAGTTGGTTCAAGCATTGGCCTGGGCACTAGAATAGTACCCTGACCGAAATCCACCCAGCAACCCCTGTCTGGGACCGATGCTTTGCCCATCTGGGGCCATACTCGCAACTAAGCTATTTTTATCACCTGAAGGGGAAGCTCCACATAATCGTGCTCAGTGCCCAGGTGATGCTCAAACCAATCAATACACAGGCTTTGGGAGGAGAAGAGGGAGAGAAGAGGGTGAGGGAAAGGAAGAGAAGCACATAGTGGCTTCTCCTGTGTGCCTTGACTGAGAATTGAACCTGGGACATCCTTAGGCGCCAGGCCAACACTGTATCCACTGAGCACCAATCAGGGCCAGATGATAGAATTTAGTAAGATTGTATAATGTTCTGTAAATCTTTAAATGAAATTAGTATACATTTTTAGAACAAAGGCAGGTTGCTAACATCCTAATTTTGAACATCATAATAAAATCATGATAATTTAACTGCAATTTTACTTTTTTAAGTAAATTTATTTTTTGAACCTAATTTTAAACTGATCTCTTAAATAAATACAATGGAACTTGGTGTTATGATAAGATAAAAGTTTTAGAAGATTTTTATTGGTTTATCCATTTATTATTAAGTATTTACTTATTTGTATCTTCCTCCTTTCCTCTCTCTTTCCCTCTCCTCTGTGGACATTCCTGCTCTAGTAAGGGTTACACTGACGTTGTGAGGATCCCCGAAGGGGCAACCCACATAAAAGTTCGACAGTTCAAAGCTAAAGACCAGGCTAGATTCACTGCCTACTTAGCCTTGAAGAAGAAAAATGGTGAGTACATTATCAACGGAAAGTACATGATCTCCACTTCAGAAACCATCGTTGACATCAATGGGACAGTCATGAACTACAGTGGTTGGAGCCACAGGGATGACTTCTTGCATGGGATGGGCTATTCAGCCACGAAGGAAATTCTAATTGTGCAGATTCTTGCCACTGACCCAACAAAAGCCTTAGATGTTCGTTACAGTTTTTTTGTTCCCAAAAAGTTCACTCATAAAGGAAACTCTGTAATTAGCCATGGCAGCAATAAAGTCGGATTGCACACCCCCCAGCTGCAGTGGGTGACGGGCCCATGGCTTGCCTGTTCTAGGTCCTGCGACACAGGCTGGCACACCCGGACGGTGCAGTGTCAGGATGGAAATCGGAAGTTAGCGAAAGGATGTCTTCTCTCTCAGAGGCCTTCTGCATTTAAGCAATGCTTGCTAAAGAATTGTTAGCCTGTGGTTGTGCTCAGATGCAGAGATAACTGGATGATTCATCACTGACCAATCATGGTGAACAGGAGATCCACCTAAAGCACAGAAAGTCACACTTCAATGGCATTGTCAACAGGAGTGCAATTATGGGCAGAATCTGCTCTCCGTGACCAAATGGAAGATGTGCACTATTTCATGTGACAGTGATGACCCTGGAATATAGAAAAACTTGGGAGTTAGCAAACATCTCCTGCGCCTACAAGCATGAACCATCGCTGATTAATGTAGAATCAGGCAGCATTTGAAGATGGCAGAACAACAGTCTCCCCTTGTCACCTACCTCTTATAGAATGCCTTCAAAGGCATTATAATCATTTTCACCCACAATACACAGTAGTTTCTTTTTACTGTTTGTAAATACATTCTCCCTTGTTATGTGTCACTTTATATCACTTGGTTCTATTATATATATATGTGTGTGTATATATATATATATATATATATATATATATATATATATATATATATATATTTTTTTTTTTTTTTTTTTTCTTCTATAAAAAAAGTGCTTGACCAAAATAGGTCTGCAGCTATTTCAACTCCTTCCAGTTTCTGGAAAGAGCTGTGGATGTTTTACTGGAAATTAAGATCTTGCTGCTGTTTTAATAAGATTTAGTACACTTTCAGAAAACAGGAGATAAAAGAAATTGTCCAAAACCATTTTGACCGCAAGTATCTACTGAGAAATTCTGAAAAGGAAAATGATCTCAGTGTTTCTAGTCATTTAAAAGAATACAAGGGTCCATCTACTTAAAACATTTGACAGCCTGTATTTTTCAGGCAGCCTGCCAAATTAATGCATAATTAGGTTGTAGGAGCAGTGCTGCGTGTGTGTGTGTGTGTGTGTGTGTGTGTGTGTGTGTGTGTGTGTGTGTGTTATCAGTATTCAAGAGTCTAAAATTAGTTTCCTTATGTCGGAATTTAAAAGGAAAAAAATAACATTCTTCAACATATTTTCAATTTGTATTTTCACAATTGCTTTCCTTTTCTATGACTGTCATCTGATATCTCACAATATGTAATATATACGAAATACACACAGCAAAGAGTTTTCTAATCACATTCAACACGCTGGATACTAGTATACCTCTTACCAGCAAGCCTATAATATGTGTTTGTTTTCACTTGTTTGTTTTGTTCAAGGGTTTTCTACTTCTTGTTTACTTAGTAAAAATATTAAAGATCACTTGGTAGTTAGCCACATCTAGAAGTTATTATTAATGTGGCTACTACAATAAAAGGTGGTTATTAATAAGACTGTTTCCACACCATGTAGGCAATAATTTCTTGCATTTTTAAAAAATCCAAGTATATTAATACTGCACTAAAGATTTCTCCAACTGGAAAACATTTGGTTGTACCAGTAAGTGTTTGAGGGATGAAATATGGTAATTTTTGAGAAGTTTGTTGCTTTTATTTCCATAGCCTGTCTAGGTAGGTTGTAAGTCTGAATAGTCAGACATGGAAAATTTTTATAATCTTATGCCTGAAAATCCATTTTTTAGAGAGTAAACTGTTTCCCTCAACCCCATAACTTAGAAAATCTAAAATGCTTCATTTCATTGGGATTTCTTTGTCTTTGTAAAATATCACAAAGTCAATTGTTTTTATAAAATTGTATAATAATCATACCAAATGTGCCTATTGTGAAGATTTAATATAAGGATGCTAGAGAACCATTGTTTGAGTTTCCTTAAGCTCATGAGAGTTTATTTTTATTATAAGATATTTTTAATATAAAAGAATTATTAAATTCATCTTGCTATATATACCACATTCATTTCAGTGGACAAAGAGATATGTCTCACTGTTTTAAATATTTTCTTAAATTATTTGGTAAAACAAATAATTTTTTTAACAATCATCATTTGAATTTTTATAGATTGACTTTGTTTTCTTTAGATGTGGTCATTTTTTCCTAATAAATTATTAGTTAGAGAAATGAGGCCTATATAAGACTAATAACCTACACTTGATAGAGGTCAACCAGATGTCAGGTATAGGGGGCAAAGCTATTCAAATTAGTCAGGAAAAGAATTAAAATCACATTGACCATTTGACTACACAGTGAATTAATAGAGATACCAACATTATTTTTTCTAATTTTCAACATAATTTTAATCAAGTAATTCAGTTATGACAAGGTTTTATTTTTCTTTTCTGTGGGTATATTGACAGCAACATTAAAAGATGATTGTAGAGCAAACATGATTGTCTCCTACTCTACTTATCTATACTGGATTTGTAAATTTTTAATATGATTGATCAAGGATTCATTTTCCCCCAAATATTAAAGTTTTACACTTTTCATTGGAATAATCCTAAAAGCTTAGAATGAATAAACCACTATTCCATGCTTCTAAGAAATTTTCTTTAGTTTTTCTTGGGGTTTTTTTGTCCTTTTTTTTTTTTTTTTTTTTTGGTATAAGTAACAATAGACTGACTAAGGAATGTAATGTCTAAACTCCTGAGAAAAATGATATAAACTGGCAACTGAAATTCAGAGAAATTGAGTGGTCAGTAGATATAAAGAATGTTATCAAAGGAAAAATTCTCTATAGCTCAATCTAATTCAGTTCACTTTGATTTTGAACTATTCCTTTTGCCTTTTCAGAGTTGCATCTTAAAAAATCTGAGGTTAATGATGCTAGGGCCTGTGTTCTCAAAAAAAAAGAGTTTGTCTGAGGTAAGAATCTAACCTTAATCACAAAATTAACACTCCAGATTTAGTTTTACCAAATACAAAAGGAGCCCAGAAAAAAAATAACATTTATTTCTTCTAGAACAGAAAAGGTCAAATTAAGTCCTGTCTTGTTGTTTAGGGATTTAAAGACATTGTTTTAATTCAACAAATTTAATTTATTTGCCTTCCTGTGGAAACAGTTTTATCTCATTAAACTAAAAATTAAGGGATTAATCACAAACAAAAAAAGTTGCAGCACTGAGAAAAGTAATTTATTGTTTTTGCAACTAGTATGTGAATTTGTGTGATAAAATTATTTATTCTTATTTAACAAAAATATGTGCAAATTCTATATTTAAAATGTTTTGCTATTGTCCTACTTTTTAATTTATGCTTCATGTTTGTGTATAAAGTACACTTTGTGAGTTTACATAATATACAGCACTGTTTGCTTTTGTATTTCTTTTTACAGAAAGCTTTCTGTGTGAAAGAGGTGTATATGTATATATTCTTCATGTCTCCTTATTCTGATGCTATAGTTTTCCTTTCTAAGGGAGTTTTTTATTTAATCCTTCATGACTAGTAGTGTTCATTAGTTGTAGTTATGTTAAAAGTATTTTGGTTTCCACTAATACTGAATTTTCCAAGTCACAAATAAGAAAAACACTTATCCAAGGAACTGTGGTTCAAGTTTTAAATTTGGGAACATAAATAACCTGGAAGCTTCCCATTAAAGCTAAGACATAGTTAAGAATCATGTCTATTCATTTCATTGATAAACTTGAACAAAGAGCTGTTGATGGATTATATGAAAGTTGTAGACACATAACTTCCAAGTGATATCAGTGATAATAAAACCAAATATTGTCTTTTGCTGCTTTAGAAACACTCTTTAAAAATTACTATCACTTAGTCTCTGGTATTTGTAGTTTTCTGTAGGTGAGAGTAAACAATTTGGATTTAAATGATTCTTATGTTCTCTACTAACTGTTTCTACAAATATGGGGTCTCCATTGATAAAGGCTGACTTTTTACTACTACCAGTGTCTCTCATGGAATGATAATAGGACTTGGGACAGGCAAGGCCATCCTTTATCACATCAAATTGCTTCTGACTATGATTTCACAATCTGGTCACAGCAATAAAACAAAGCACCCTTCACCAGATTAACCTCTGACTTTAATGTTTCTCTCATTGATTTCTTCCTTATTATCAATGTCATTTTCTTGGTTTTAGATGAAGACAGCCGCCAGATTCAAAGAAACCCAGTACTTGTGCTATGACAAAGTTCACTGTTATTGAAATAAGATTGAATGAATGTGATAATGACCAAATTTTGCTAATAGTTTATGGCTGAGTGTAAAATCTCACTGGCATGATTAGTGAATACTACCACTCTACTAATAATTACACTTGCTACCTTTTAACATTTCAAAGCTACAAAATGAATGAATAACCACTTCGGATGAAATGGACATCCAAAGCTATGATAGAACCAAGGACAATGTCAAGGTGATCTATCATTTAGATACAAAATAATAACCCTCTATGATTTTTATCATTTGCCAACAACCTATACTTTTAGATTGTCAAACAGGTAGATCAACTTAACTCACTAGTCCTCTGAAAAAATAAACAGCCTTCCTGATAGCTTCTTGTTAGCAGAAAATACAGAAACGACTACTCTAGTTATATGATCATGAAACACACCAATCTCTGATGCATAATTGTGCTCTGGTCAAGTAATGTGTGGGAACATACTGAAATAAAACCCATGTGATAGTTACACAAAAAATAAATAGATATGGTGTTCACACCAGGGAAGTATTTAAGCTGGCAAATGTCTTTCTGGTGCCATGATACCATAATTCTTTATGCAGATTTTGTGGGATAAAATAAGAAAATATGTTGTCAGAAGATGTAGGTTTTAAGTAGGACTAAAATGTACATGTTAGCTAACACAGTTAATTGCACCTTCCTATTATACTAGCACTTTAGCAATAAGTCTGCTGACTGTGGTCCTTGTCCCGTAGCTCTGACTGGTCCATGTGGACCATAGGTCAAATGAAAAAGCAAATAATGGCCCAATATCCTGTAAGGCACTGTCACAGCAGAGTGACCCAAGTCTAACACTGTGAGAAAAACTGTGATTTTTAAATAAATCAGGGCATTCTTTTTTTCCCATTTTCCTTCAGCATATCCAATAAACAATTATAATTTTTCTTATTGAGGTGCTAACATCTTCAGTGGTCAGCTGTCAAGTGTGGTATTTCTGAGTTATTATTTTATTCTATGCTGTTTTTCAATTTTCAAGAAAGAATAAGGGTTTTCTTTTTGTTTTGTTGTGTTTTTTGTCAAGGCTAGGCACAACTTGATCCTCAAAGTTAGGAAAATTACATCTAATGGCCCTTCTGCTCAGCAGTATTCAGTGACAAGTTATATGCACATCGAGGACATTTAGGGTGACACAAAACTTGAAGTGTCTAGCCTGAGTAGCAGACTTTTAGATGAATCCTGTTTCATCATCTACTAAGATACCAGCATTCTTTTCAAACTTTCCTTTTAAACAGACTTGCTTGATTCTTCTGCGCAAATTTCCATGTATATTTGGCTTAACTTGATGCTTTGCAGTATTTTATGTCCATAGCAAACATTTGACTATTATATCTCACTCTTTGCTTTAACAATTCATAACATAGTACATACACTTCACTTCATACTGAAAGCCTATTGAGACTAGCTCATACTGTGTGATTATGCCTTCCACTTATGACTTTTGATTAAGAAATATATATTGTCCCTGCATGGTGTTTTTGCATTATACACTCTGGCATGCTGGAAATGTAGGGGTTGACAAATACTACTGACATTTTAGTGTCACATTTGTCAGAGAAAATCATGCGCATGCTTTGTGGATAGACTGCAGGTAACTAAACAGATTGCACAAATATGTTCAATTTGATGTGAACAGTGGCACAACTATTTGATTTCTGTATTAGAATCTGCAACTAAATTCAGGTAATAAATCTAAGTAGAACTGAGGTTTTTAAATCTTGAAATGTGCTTTCAAGATAGAGTAAAATGTTGAAGATTTCCATGTTGTACATAAGCAGTAAAATGTAGGCTGCCTTTAACCCCAGATTTTTAGAAGTGATGGCATTTTTTTTCCTTAAATATAATATAGTTGCACAATCAAAAATCTTGGAAAACTAAGATGAGTCTCATTTAAAATGTCTCTTTGGCTTTGGCAAATTTCAAACCTGAATTGACTATTGAAAACATTACTGTGTCATATAGTCTGCATTCCATAACAGCTCTGTTATTCAGGTTAATCACTTTAACTGAGTCATTTGGGACCTGTACTGTAATATTTTTCATTGAGGAACAATATCGTATTTTGTAAAGCATTTCCTTATGTGTGACTTTAAACTGTAAAATTAAACATTGGCTTTGTGATTTCAGTGAGCATAATAAATGTAAAATGTAAACTAGGTTAAAGAATGTACTACATATAGTATGTGTTAGAGTTGAAAACTATTTTCCATTCATTTTAAACATTTCTCATAACAGCAGTAGAACACAAAAAGGTCTTAAGGAAACACTAAGCTCTCTATAATTTCTGGCATCCCTGATATACTTTGGCATAGATAAGTATTACTTTCTTTATCTTGAAGTACTATGAAGCTATTGCTTCAGGTCTTAACAGACTGCCACTCCTTAAGTCTGTCTAGTATCAAAATTTTAGTATACAGTCAGAAAGAGTGAGCAACATAATCTACCTGGTTTATCTTCTTTTAAAATGATAAACTTTTACTAGCTATAAACTTTTAAGAGTCAGAATGATAATGCATACGTAGAAATTTAAAAAGAGGTGACATTCACTAGCAAAACCCTATCTATTGGCTAACAAATTTATGCTATTAAGGTTCTTAAGGACATCAATTCCTTCTAAACCTGAAATCATTACTGTTTAGTATGCATTACGTACTTTTTGCTCCATAAGACGCACCTGACCATAAGACACACATAGGGTTTTAAGGAGGAAAATAAGAAAAAAAATATTCTGAACCAAATGGTGTGTTAAAATATTTAATAAAATACCATATTTTCGCTTCATAAGATGAACAGACATTTTCCCCTCCACTTTTGGGGGAAAAAATGCATCTTATGGAGCGAAAAATACGGTAATCTTTCAGCATTGTGCACTTCATTTTTTCTTCTTAGTAGGGTGTTTACTTTTTAGAAGTAATTTAAAACACCTACCCTTTTAAAAACATTGTACATAAACAGTCATAAATAGCTGAGATTTGTTGTGCATCTCTTTGGGTGAGGCCCTGTGGTAAAATACCTCACCAGCTTTCTCCTACATGTTTCTCTCCATTACCCTTTTGACCTTGGTCTTATGATTCCGATATATGAATGACCATCACATCATAATAACTGTTAACAGTCATCTAGCTCTTGCTAAGTGCCAGACACCGTTATAAGAACTTTAGATATTTATTTTCAATTAGTGGCTTTTTTAAGAACCGAGGGTCTTAAATCCTTATTGACTGTGAGTCTGATGGGGAGAGTGTAGGATGGATGGAGGACTGTGTGAGTTTGGAGAAATGAGGGGAAGTGTTTACACACCCTAATGTGAAGGGCCCCTGTGTAAAAGCAAGAGTGGTCCTAAAGTGCCAATAAAAATGGGAAGGAAACTGGAGAACCAGGCAAGCAGTAAGACTAGAGGCAGGAGCTTAGAATGTACAAAGAACTGTTGTTCAAGGAAAAAGAATTTGATTTAGAAAACTAGTAAATAGCTCGGAAGGATTAAAAAAAAAAAAACTATGGTATTTAACCTTACAAACTCTTTCACAGCTAATAATGAGCTGGTTCAGACAAGGTCAAAGGCATAAAAATGGTCCTGGGGGTAGATTGTAGATTAGGAGTACAATGGACAAAGAAGATGGTTAGAAATAGAGCCATAGATGTTTGAAAAGTCAAAATCATCTTTAATTCCTAGATTCTGTGGTGTGTTATTTGATATATTATTGTTTTATCTGTTTAATTTAACTTTTCCCACAGAATTAAAGATTATAGATCTTAATGTAGACATAAATGAAGGGGTATAGGTTTGTTATTCTCAGTTCCTTCTAGAGCCATCTCATAGGTTAATAGAATCAAATTTCAGAATGATTAGTCCTCTGCGGCAGTTCCCAGGGATGGAGGAAGATAAGAAGCAATCCATGGACCTCACTATAACATGAAGTCACAATAGTGGCTATATAATGTAGATTTCTCTTTCCACTTCTAAATGCCTACAGCATTTTGCCTCCCTATTTCAGCTTTTATTCTAGTTTGCCTTAATTTTAGTTACTCATCTTCTGCTGTTGTTATTTATTACTAAAAGCATCTAAAGATTGGACAGCAGGAAAATATCTCTCTTAATTGCTTGTAAGTAGACTCATCACAAAAACAGTGGCTGAACTACTTATAGGTTAAAAAAATCTTTCTTTACAAAAACAGTGGGAATCACTAACTCATTCATCATTAAAATAAGTCAGGTACCTTTTGTAAAGGATGTATCCAGGTTGTTTCTGTACTCTCCATTTCCTTTGCAATCTCTTTGCCAAAATATCAAAGATGTTTTCTCTTGCTCCCTGGATCTTAGTTGTATTGGTGTAGGTAGTTTTGAGATGGGAGCTCAGATTGAAAAGCTGGATAGGATCAGGCAGAAAATAACAAAAGGCACAGGAACCTGTGTAGATGAAGAAGTGGTTGGAGCCGTGATCCGCTGTAGGTATGTCAGATATGTAAACTATTAGTGGACAGAAATAAGCAATAGATATCCCTTCCTTCAAGATTATACTAAGAACAGACTACTGCTACCATGCTAGTCCAAGCCACCTCCTTTTCCACACTGAACAACAGCAAATACCTTCTAATAGGGACTCCTGTTTTCTTTGGCAACAAGACTGATTAAATGTCATATCATTTAACTCCTTTGCAAAAATTTCTCCAATGCCTTCCTGTCTTATTACTATTATTTTTTACTCAGTGAAAGGAGGGGAGGCAGAGACAGAGTCCTGCATGCTCCCCAACCGGGATCCACCCAGCAAGTCCACTAGGGGGTGATGCTTTGTCCATGTGGGGTGTTGCTCCATTGCTAAGCAAAGAAGCTCTTCTTATCATCTGAGGCAGAGGTCATGGAGTCATCCTCAATGCCCGGGGTCAACTGGCTCCAACAAAGGGGGAGGGGTAGAGAAGCAGACAGGTGTTTCTCCTGTGTGCCCTGACCAGGAATCAAACCAGGGACATCCACATGCCAAACTGAAACTCTACCACTGAGCCAACTGGCCAGGGCCTCCTTCTTATCTTATTAAAAGAAATAGTGTGCCGCCTGTGACCTTCAAAGACTCCTCTCTCTTGACTTCCTTTCCTCTTTCCTTTCCTTGGTCCAAGGTTCCAGCTGTTTTATCTGCTTGCTTTTACTTCTGCACTAAGCACAAATCTTGTCCAGAACTCTTTGCCTAGAACATTCTTTCCCAGATAGAGGCTTGCTTCTTCTTTCTTTTCAAGTCTTCACTAAAATCCATGACTAGAACATTCCTCCCTCATTATTTCTCATGGCATTTATCAACACTTGAAATTTCATTATATACTCATTTGCCTATATCTAATAGCATATATATAACATATATGGTGTGTGTGTGTGTGTGTGTATATGCATATATGGATTTAAATGTACAAATTTTGAGAGCACAGTCTTTTTTCTTTTCAGCGTCATAGTAACAGCTCTTTAAAAGGTATCTGGAATATAGTAATGACACAATAAAAACTTTTACAATGAATGAATGAGTGAATGGCCCTCCAGGAAGATAATCACCATTAAGGGGTTTCAGAAAATAATCAACTGTGTCTTTGTAAGTGGACAAAATGGGATAATGGCAATATTTTTAACATGTAGCACTGACACGTTAGACAAAAAGCAAGCCAGGGTTAGGTCAGGAAAGTAGTAGATAGTTGGTAGCAAGAACTCAGCTCCTTGATTTCAAGATTGATCCTCAGTTCCTGAGCTGACATGTTGTGAAAAGTAGAATTCCAAAGGCATTCCTCCGTATTTCTCATCCCTTCATTATCCAATCATGCTAATCCAGATACTACGGTGAAAGTATTTTGTAGATGGAATTAATGTCCCTAACCAACAAACCTCAAAATGGGGGGATTATTCTGGATTTACTGGGGAGGGCTGGAGAGACAATATAATCATATGCACTCTTAAAAACAGAAGAGAAAGGCAGAAGAGAAGTCAGAGAAATTTGAAGCATGAAAAGGATTTTCTACTCCATGGCTGGCTTTGAAGATGGAGAAATGGAGCCATAACCCAAGAAACGCAGGTGGTGTCTAGAAGCTGAAAACAAACTCCAGCCAACAGCCAGCAGGGAAACAGGGATCTCAGTTCTATAACTGTAAGGAACTAGATCGAAGCAACAACATCAATGTGCTTGGAATCAAATTCATCCTCAGAGCCTCCATAAAGGGATGCAGCTCTACTGATATCTGACTCCAACATAGTAATACCCACAGCAGAAACCCAGTAGAGCCATGCTGAGCCTGGACATCTACAGGACTGTGAGATGATAAATTGGTATCGTTTTAAGCTGCTAAATGCATGGCAATTTGTGATGGCACTCACAGAGAATAAAAACAAGGAAGGATCTCAATTTACAGTGGAGTCTTAGAAAGGCTAACAGGTTAGACCCTTAAGTGAAATGAACTGGTAAGACCAAGTTATAGAGACTGCATACAATTCTGGGGGGACATAAAATAAATACAGAATCAGTTCCTAAAACTGGCTCAATGTTTGGAATAAGATCATCTAAGCTAACTTTGATAGGAAGTCCCATGGGCTGCCAGACAGAGGTTCATATAAACACCCTGACTCAAGGACAGAATTAGCTTAAAATGTAGTCTAAAATGAGAATCTGTAGCCACAGTGATAGAAACAAGCAAAAACAAGGTTGAAAATGGGGTCAAAAGGGATAGAATTTTATGGATGGGAGAATTTGTTGCCTGGAACAATGTTTTCCAAAATGCAGCTGAGAAATCCTTAATTAGCAATAAAGAAATGAATAAATGTTTTGATCAAATAAATTGAAATCTGAACAAAGATGTTGTTTATATATTACTCTTAATAAATCATCCTAAAATTTAGTGGTTTAAGATGACAGTTTATTGACTTCATAAGTCAAGGCTCATTTGGACCATATGTGTGCCCTTCATGCCTCCTGGGGTCATTTGGTGAGATTTATTTAGTGGCTGACCTGGACTACAGGACCCCAGACAGGTTCATCCTCATACCTGTTGTCCTGTCAGACAGCTAGGTAAATCTCAAGTGTGCTCCTCCCTTTTAGTGTGGTCTCAAGCCTTTTCCTGTGGTCTCTTCTTACAAAGTGGCTCAGGGCTCCAGGAGTGTTTCCAGAGGGCTGAGTGGAATCTGTATTCCTTCAAGGACATGGAAGTCCTTGAGGATCCCGTTTTAATACAACTAATTAAAAATTTCATATTGTGTAAATCAACACTCAGGGATGCTTTTTTGATTCTTCCAGAAGTTAAAAGATGATCTAATATGCCCTTCTTTGTAGTTTGGTTATCATCAATTTAAAGTTACCTTTTCTTTGCAAACATGTTATTTTTACATGCAAATCAATGGAGGTTTTCATTTTAAAAGCAACAGTGTTTAGAAGTATAAAGGCATAATACTTAACAAACAAGTGGAAATCATTACCTTCGATATTCATTTGAGCACTAAACATGCAAGCTGCAGGCAATAAGGCTGACAGTCTTAAACCACTTGCTGTACCAGCCCTGACTATAGAGGATCTTCATTGGTGGGTGGGGAAAATGAATTGATTTTTATTAGTTTAAAATTTTTTTACTGATTGATTGACTTTTAGAGAGAGTGGGAGAGAGAGAGAAACATCAGTTTGTTGTTCCATTTATTTATGCATTCATTGGTTGATCCTTATATGTGCCCTGACTGAGGACTGACCTCGCAACCTTGGCTTATGGGAAAGACACTCTAACCAACTGAGCTACCTGGCCAGGGCCTGACTTTTATTATTAGAAATAATTTGTTTGTTTTCCAAGTCTGTGCACCTTTACCTGAAAAAAAAAAACCATTTCAAACATGTAGATCAGGAGTGTCTGACTTAAGGCAGCCTCCAATTTAAGATTTCAAAGAAAGATTTTGGCATCAGTTGTGCATGTAGATGGGAACATCTTTATTTTCCAAAATATAGTAAGCCAAATGTATACAATAGCATAACAAATTGTTTGGTCATCTGCAGGTCATTTTATAAGCAACTAAAACTCCTCTAATTAAGAGGATGAAGACTTAGGAAATGTGCTATTTAATAAATGTATCTAGCTCCTTAATTTGGTTCTCTTTCATGTAGCAATGATTGAGTTTAAAGTGACAGACCTCACTCCTAAACTCTATCTGTTCCTCTACCATTTGTTCTACAGTGGCCCATCAGATAGTGGATGAATTGGTATAAATCCATTAACACAAAATTTAAAAGTCACTTGCTGGAAATGGGTCTAGAGTCTGTAGAAAATAGTTTTATGTTGCATCATTATTCTATTGCACAAATAATACTCTTTTAATATTGGTAGTGTTTCTGGAGCCTATTATTTTTATACTCATAATCCAATTGAAATTAGACTCCTAAACCTTTCTTGGATTTTAGCATTGACTAGTCTCCATTATGCCAGTTCAATAACAGAATTTGATATAAAAAAACCAGGACTCACTGGAGATACTTTAAAAAAAAACAAACTAGAAATTGTAGAAAGCAGCAGAAATCTCTTCAAAATAGGCTTTCTCTAGCTGTCCAAATGTCTTGAAAACATTTCTTTTCTCAGAGTACTTTTTTGCTGACCTTCCATTTATCCATTTTGTAAAAATCTATATCACATAAGAACTTAACATTTCTTGAGCCAAACACAGCCTTAACAACCTGATTGAAGATGTGGTTCACTTCATAAATGCATGTGCACACCAAATACTATATAAAATTTCCATAAAATTCAAGGACCGCCAGAAGTTAAACAAGGAATTCCAATGTAGCCGAAAGAAATATAAATGTGTTGTAAATAGTTTTCTAAAAAACCACTTTCTGCAGGTGAAAATTTTGCTCTTAAGCTTAGAACATCTTGAAATCCATTGATAATTTCAAAAATAGTTTTGATTATTTATGTATATAAGCTGTAATAATGTTAGGGTGCAGTAGCAAATACAGGTTTGCAGAAGTCAAGAATCTGAAGCCAGGAAAAAGCAAATTATATTGCAGTGGAATAGTTTCTGTAATACAGTTAAATACAGTCAGTCATGTAACATAGTTGCCAAAGAAGGAATTAGTCTCTTCAAGTATACTGATGCAGTTATATACACATACATACACACAGTGCTTCTCTTTTTATTTTGCATTGTTAATATATGTTGCAGATACTGTTAGTGCTAACATGCATTCCACCACCAATTTTTGATCTGTATTAATCATGGTAGGACCTATGACCAGCAATGGACTAGGTCCTAGAGCAGTTGAACTAATAATGCTAATGATCTTAGCTGAAATAATGCTTTGAAATCCTTACATTGTAATAATATTTTCTAAATGTTTAAATTCCTACTGGATTTTCTCTTTCTTGCAGACAAAAGCATTTCTAATTGATTCAAGTTCTACTTTCAATCCTGGGAATCTTAATTTAAAAGTAATATAAACAAACTGATGCTTCATTAGGGGAAAATTTTTAAAAAGATAAAGGAATTTAAAATCATATCCTATTTTGGATGATAAAAAGGTTGGATAAATGGTGATGGATGGAGACTTGACTTGGGGGGAGTGAACGCACAATAAATGTATAAGCGATGTGTTGTAGAATTGTATACCTAAAACTGTATAATTTTGTTGACCAGTGTTACCCCAATAAATTCAATTAAAAAGTTGAAAAGGCACTTTAGAATAACTATTTTCAAATAGTTGATGGGCTATCATGGGGAAGAAAAATTCCAATGTTTTTTTATAACCATTGGTTTTTTTTAAAACCAATGAGTTGGTCAAAATAGGAACCAATGCAGAAGAAAGTTCCTACCATTTCAACTTTCTGGGTGCTTTAGCAATACGATTACTGTGGCATCTTTGCCACTCCCTTCCACAATGAAATTTTTCTAAAAGTATTGATCTATACTTTCTCTGTCTATACATTACTTTAAATGTTTAGTAAATATTTGTCATCTTATCCCCTTTCATGCTATAGACTGCTTTAGACTTCATGCATTCAGTATGCAATCCTACCCAATTATAACAGCTTAGCTTTACTTTCCCCTAGCACAGTTGTTCTCATTCAGGGGAAATGTAGTCTCCTAGGAAATATCTGGCAATGTTTGAAGATATTTTTGATTATCACAATGCAGGGAAGGCATTTTGAAGATAGAATCAGAAGATATTACATTGCACAGGACAACCTCTACCACAAAGAATTTTCCCATTCAAAATGTCCACAATGTTGAGGTCAAAGAACCCTTCTTTAGTAGACCACTTCCGTCCTGCTCTGCCTGTGTGATGCATATTTTCTGTGGACTGCTTCTTACCTTTCAATTAGATTCAAGTCCACATGCCTGCAACTCTTTTCTTCTTGTTGCTATGGAAGTTGGAGCAGTGCTGGGGGCCAGAGATTCATTCTTGGAACATTGGCACTTGGTGTTTCCTCACACAAGAACCAAATAACCTCAGAGAAGTTATGAGCTCTAGGCATTGTTGGGACAATTGATGGATTATTCAGGTGACCATGGCATGGACCGATGACAGGCAATTACTATGAATCACTGTTAGTCTTCCAGCCACATGCAGCTGATTGCAAGAAATGTATGGAAACCAGCAAGGGTCCATTCAATTTAGAAAATTAGTATTGCGCCCAAAGCCAGGTTTGCACATTTTCTGAATGAGCTAAGTAGAATGTTTTCCATGTAGTCAAATGAAGTAATTGAGAAGAATAAAAGTTTTGTTCCTTAAAGAACATTTTAAACATTTTATTTTGCATGCAAATAGCACTTATTTTTTAAATAGTAAGTGCCATAAGTGAGCATGTTTTAATATCTAGAAAATTCTCGAAATACAGGAAATCTAGGAAACGCAAAAATAGTCATACAATAAGCAATCTCAGTTTAGCTTTTACATGACTCATTTGCTATAGATACTGAAATTTTTAAAAATTAGAGTAAGAATAAGAGTTATATAAAGGCTTTATATAGCCAAATTATGCATTTTTAAACTTGGTCATTTAATATAACACTAATTCTATTCTAATTGACCAAAGAGGGAAAATAAGGGGTTTTCTTTTCTTTTTTTCCAACCACAATATCCTAATGTAGAAAAAACTATCCTGGCCGGATGAATCGGTTGGCGCAGAGGTTGCTGGTTCAATCTCCAGTCAGGGGACATACGGGAATGAATTGATGTTTTTGTCTCTCCCTTACTCTCTCTAAAGTCAATAAAATAAGTATTTTTTAAGGAAAAAAGATAAAAATCACTGAAAATACAATAGATGGAAATTCATTCAAAACTCAAAAGGAAGCACAATACACAGCATTTTAGAGATTAAGTAGAACGCGTGCATGTGTGTGTGTGTATGTGTGTGTGTGTGTTTGTGTGTGTGTATGTGTGAAAGAGAGAGAGAGAGAAGGTCAAAAGCATTATGGTGAAGGTCAGGTAAGATCAGGGGAGGACACACTATGAAATGCTGCTTACATTTTTATGAAGTTATTATTCATTTTAGATATATACAGCATACTTGCCCCTGGGTTCTGTCATGCCAAGCCAGAAGAATTCCTGAGGTTCTCGTTTATTTCTTCTGTCTAAAGCCATTACCTTCCACCTCCTAAAAGACTCAACACCACAGCTTTCAAGTCAAGGCCAAAAAATGCCACATCTCCAGAAGTGACTGTACAATTTGAAAAATGATTGCTCTTTGATGTGCTTCCTTTCACAGCAATTCTTTTCAATCATTAGAGTCAATCTTGGCTTCATTCAACCCTGAAACACAGTGAATGGTATCACTCAGGAACCATCAAAACCAAAGGCAATCTCTAAAAATGTGTTACCTTTGTTCTGACTCACTGTGCTTACTATCTAGATGGAGGAGTGCATAATTAATTTTGTCAGTTCAAAGCTAAATTCTGGGGGCAGCATATTTTCTTCCATGTTTAACTACACCTTCCTGGCTAAGTTTACCAGGTCAGAGTTACCAACCTCCCAAACACTGTTGCATTTAGAAACACAGTGGGTTCTCCTTTGTGGGAACTCTGAACTTTCAAGAATGTTTGCAGTTCTGTTCTTGACCCTAGAAGACCAGACTCTGGACTCCAGCGGATGATGAGTACTCATAACATTCAAATTCCAACCAACTTTCCCAGCCACAAGTACAACTAGCGTATCCGATCATACACACTTAGGATTCTGCCACAAAAGCTGTTTCCTTTCCGGAATTGGCTCTGTAGCCCCAAGTCTCTGTGCCTTTGCCACTTCATCCCTGAAGTTTGTCTTTTCATCATCTCTCCTAACAAACCTCTACACAGTTAAAAAGTCACATTTCTCATGAAGACCGCCCAAATCTATTACATAGGCGCGCGCACACACACACACACACACACTCCCAGTCAGAAACCTTGTCTTCTAAGTACCCATATTACAAGTACCTATATCATTATACTGTCTTATTTTTGCCTTGTATTAAGATTCATTGCGTACATCTGCTTCTTTCCCTACCCCACAGACTTCACCACCCCACATGGATTATGTCCTTCCAAGACAAAGGTTATGTTCTTAACATCCTTGTATTTGTAATCACTCCAGATTTATTATATGAATGATTGCTATAAACATTAATTTTTACTAAGCATATCTAAATTTTAAAAGGTAGCTTGTTTTTACTTAGATTATTGGTATATTGTTCATTATAGATATATTTTGCACTGATTTTGACTTTTTGAAATGTGACAAAAAATAAGCTAGAATTCTGGTGTTTGCTTATGTTCTTTAACATCATAGTTCAGGAGGAATACCTGGATGCAGTCTAGAGGTGTCCCTGTCCCCAATTTCTTTTTTTTTTAGCCATCTCTCTAGTTCTAAAGTAGCTCTTATATCTTGTCACTACTGAAGCATAGGTTTTTACTCAAGAAACCTGAACTTGAATGCTAAGTTTATAGATCGTAGCAGTTTTCAACATCTCTGAGTCCAAGTTTCCCTACCTGCACAGAGGAGGATTTGACATGTCTGTATAATATATAGCACAAGGAATAGTTCCACAAACATTTAGCTTTTCTTCATCGATTTCTCTTTTTTAGCTTACCCACTTTCTTTTCATGGAGCTCTACTTAAAACTGTCCATATCTGCCAATGGCCAATTATTTAAGTAATACTCCTAGTCCTGGCATTCTGGGGTATACACACGACTAATTTCCTACTTTGCTTATTCCTTTGCTTTTCTCTTACACTATAAAGTCACCCTCACTCATCAAAAATGAATTGGACCTTACCCATATTCAATGATCTCATCTCAACATATGTGCTGATACATCTGATAGGGCTTAATATAAAAAAATACAGGAAACTTATAAAAGTCAACACCAGAAAAAACAAACAACCCAATTAAGAAATGGGCAAAGGACCTAAATATAAATAGTCATGTCTCCAAAGAAGATATACAGATGGCCAATAAATAAATAAAAAGATGATCTCTGTCACTAATCATCAGAGAAATGCAAATTATAACCACAATGAGATAACACCTCACACCTGTCAAAATGGCTATCTGCAATAAATCAACAAACAACAAGTGCTGGCGAGAATGTGGAGAAAAGGGAGCCCTCATGCACTGCTGGTGAAAATGCAGATTGGAGCAGCCACTGTGGAAAGCAGTATGGAGATTCCTCAAAAAATTAAAAGTAAAACTGCTTTACGACCAAGCAATTCCACTTGTGGGAATATATCCAAATATACCCAAAACACTAATTTTAAGAATATATACACTTTTATGTTCATTGCAGTGTTATTTACAATAGCCAAGATTTGGAAGCAGCCCAAGTGCCTGTCAGCAGATGAGTGGATAAAAAAGCTGTGGTACATTTACACAATGGAATACTACTCAGCAATAAAAAAAGAAAATCTTACCTTTTTGCAACAGCATGGGTAACCCTGGAGATTATTATGTCAGTCAGAGAAAGACAAGTATTCTATTGTTTCACTTATATGTGAAATCTAATGAGAAAAATTAACAAAAATGAAAACAGACTCATAGGTACAAAAAAAAAAGACTGATTACTGTCAGAGGAGATGGAAGTTGGGGAGCTGCATGAAAAAAGTTGAAGGGAGTAAGCAAAAAAAACTTTTAAGTTCAGACAACAGTGTGGGGATTAGAGGAGGTGGAGTAGGATAGAGGGGGGCTAGATGGTGATCGAGGGGGACTTGATGGGATGGTGAAAATACACTGCAATATATAGATGATGTGTTATGGAGTTGTACACCTGTATAATTTTATAGACTAATGTCACCCCAATAAATTCAATACAAAATTTTATTCAAAATGACCCCATACCCTCTCTGAATAGGAGAACTCTGTGCCATCCTTTTGTTATTGAAATCATGCCCTTTCTCTAAGGGCCAATTTGATTGCCACTCCCTTCTGGAAGTTAGAAGGACCTCACTGCAAAAACACATTTCCAAATTTAAGGACTAAAATTCATCCATTGCTTTTTAAAATCAAAAGTCAAATAAACCAAGAACTTATTTGAATTCACATTAGAGTCAACAAATAGAAGACAAAAATTAATGTGCCAGAAAAAAAGAGAACATGCTAAATATGTTTTTAATCAAAAATCGAATTCTTTATTCAGACACTTTATAGTTTTAATTTTTTTAAAAGTCAGATAAGCTAAATGCCATTTGTTTCCTTTTAGCTTAACCTGTTTTTACTCAAAAAAAGGACATGTGTTTACTTACACTGATTCTTTATATAGATGAAATTCTTAGGTCATTTTAAGGGTCTGGTACACATCCTGTTTGCAAACTAAGATTTCTTTATGAATGAAGAATAAAATGTGCATATTCAGGACTGAAACAGAAATCTTGCTTTGGGGCAGTGCTATTAGTTCCAATCTTTATAATAGGAATCTCTGAAACGTTCTACTTTCAAAGTACAGAGACTGTTTTCACAGTTCTCTCTCATAAACGTGTTTTCCTAATGCACTCTAGTTTGATGCCAATAAGTTTCTGTTGTGTTTATTATATTTTGTCTTCTCTTCTTCCAGGCCCCCTTGCCTCAAGTCCCACATTGTGAACAGGTCTTTGAGCAACCAAAAGCTTCTTAGCAAATTTTCCAGCACATGGAATTTTTTTTCCACCTTTGGTTGATGAGCTTCCACTGAAATAAACCAGTCATGTTTGTACTGAACTTCTAAGGGAACTTCACTTCCAGTCATTTTAATGAATGAATGACAGGCTAAATACCAGCAAACTCAAGTCATGAGTAAAAACAGAGACTGAAAGACAGTGAGTGAAACAAAAGGAATGTGAGAAGGGACGGTTGGGAAAGTGAGTGAATGTTTCCTCTCCTGATTTCTGTAACAAAAAACATAAAAACGATAGTGCTCCCTAAATTTAATATAAATATGAGAATGTCTGAGAGGATTACTTTAAGAAGCTCTACCTTTGTTTTATTTTCATGTAGATGAAAACTATTTGGGTCCCTCAAATGGCATCATAACATTGATAATATTGTTAATGTGAGTGCTAAAATCACAAAATGAACACGAGATCACAATTAACTGAATTCAAACATTAAGTAGACATATCCAGGTGAGTTGAGAAGTGCACATAAATAAGCTTTACAAAAAACACCAATTGGAATGGGATCTAGGCTTTCTCACTTTTGAAAAGTTAAGAGGCCTCAAGTATATTCACTCTTGACTTTCTTATCCCATACTATGTCTTTTAATTTGTTAATTTAATTTCTCTGTATCTTTCCTATATACCCAATGATTATAGACTCTATAGCATTCACACAACAGGGTAGGCAGTTAACCCTTCTGCAGACTGGCATGAGATTTCTGGTGGATCAGCACCAGTGCATGGACTGGCAATCAAAAACCACTCTCTTATACATAAAACAGTACTGTGTGTTTGTTGTAAATGCTTTCAAATATGCCAGCATTTTATCTTACTGCTGCAACTATGCAGAAGCTTCATTGCTTTAATATGGCCTTATTTCTTTCTTTTTGATTCTCACTGACCTCATCCAGCACCCTGACTCACCCACCACCTTCTCTCTTATACATACATCTTCTTAATCGTTAAGCTGTTGGGAGAGTGAGGTTCTGGTTGATATCAAATAATTTTAGGGACAAAGCCTTGAGTCTACTGACCACAGAGACAGAGTTTCAGTCAAACCAGAGATAACATCTAGGTTTTTGTTGTGTCAGCTCCAGACACAAAAAAGCAGAACTCCACCAACCTTTGCAAAACCAGAGAGAGTGAAACCATGGCTGACGTCAGGACCAGATACAACAATCAACTACCCCTTACCCTAGTGCTTACTAATCAATAGAGACCAGGATCCTAACCATGACCCTAACTCCCTTAGTCACTGACATAACCCACCTCCTAGAAGCCATTGGGAAGTCAGATCTTTAAGCAGAAGCTCACCTGTGACTCTGGGCATGGTGTCACTTTTTAAAAAATAAACCTTTACATTTTTTGCTGCAAACTCCTATTTGCATTCGCTTGGGTTTTGATGAGCACAGGCAAATAGACCTCTTTAGCTCAGTAACACTGACCCAAGATAGTGAGATTGAGTGCTGACTCAGTGCTTACTTAACTTGATAAAAAAATATATTGAAATCATTCATGAAACATTCATGAGTATTGTGGACCTAACAAAAGAGAAGTCAAACTAAACCCAATATTAGGTTGGAGGGAGTGTTTGGTCTACATGGAGCCAAATTAGAGATAAGGTCTAAGCTTGTTGGAAGAGCTGGCACACCAGAACAGTTAGTTAGTTTATTTACCTGGGAAAGAAAACACATACACAGAGAGATGACCAAATTAGTGATGATAATAATGACGACACCAAAAGTAATTAGAAACCACGTAGTCACCTGTCTTGTTGCATTTTTATGGTAGAAAATAATTCACAACTAAAAGTGGAATTATCTGCCAGTCTTATTAACAGCAGTCTTTCATCTATTGATTCAAAGAGTCTAAGTTCACATTCATGTCCACACAACACTTTATACTTCAGTCTCCTCATGGCAAGCAAAGTATCATGCCCAGTCTCTCTCATTGCTTCCCCTCCCACCACAAACACCGACCATCACCAACACCTCTTTGGGATTCAGGGACTTGGCAAGTACACAGGACTTGTCTTCACTAGGAAATCTGGAACGGTTCCACCCATAAAGCCCTGTGCTGCCTTTGTGATGTGCCAGTATGACTTAGGACAAGAGCATAAGGGACACAAGGAGCAAGCACCAATAAAGAGATCCAAGTGAGACTCTAACCAGAGTCAGATGCATTGATTATATATTTCTGTGAATGGGAGGGGGACTCATTGAAGTACTGAGAGGGCACATACCCCATTTAAAGAGTCCAAAAAAAACTATGTAACTCACCTTTGTCTATTATCTGCCAAGGGGCACTGATGATTAGTTGTCCCTTTTATGCTAATATTCTAATTTCCTCTTGTCTTTTTATTTCTTTGGAATTCTATGTGACAATATGATTCCAGTATAGGTAAAGAAATGAAAAACTTCCAGCAGTTCTAGTTCAATCTAAAGAATATAAATTATACTTTGAAAACTATAAATGAAAAACAACAAAAATTCAAAATATATTTGGTTGCTTTAAGGATGCTTTTAGGAATTTGTGTGCTAAAAGATTTTAATCTTCAATGCCATTATCAAAATTGAAGTAATATTATTATTCCAACAGTCACATATATGTAAAAATTCTCACAATAAAAGCTTTTATTACTAATTCTACTTATGACAACATATATGAAATATGTGAATTTTGAAAGTATATTTTCATATCATGAACTATTATCCTGACACATTAAATTTCAAAACAGATATTAAAAAGTTAACAAAATACTGTCACTTCTTCCAGTGACATAGTCAAAGAAACTGAACTTACCTTTCCATTGTAAATGAGAAAAGTGACAATTATTGGAAATCACTATTTTCAGGCATTGGACAAAGGACAGAACAGGACTGTGCTACTGGAGAGAAGGGAAATAAATGAGGTGACTATATGATTAGTGTAAGTTTCTTGCTGGAAGCACATGCTAAATTTCAGACCAGGGAAGAGAAGCTCAAGCAAAGCACGGCAGTCCCACTAGGTTAGGGGACAGGGATTGGGTTTGGGGAATGTGAGGCAGCTGGATTCACAAGGCAGAGTACTGACAATGAGGAAATTTCAAAAGAAATAGCTCCACACATCTTCATGGGGTCCCATAAGACCTTAGTCCACTGCTAAACAATGCATGGATAGGATAAACTAAGTAATGCATAGAGTAAAATGCAAGAAGCCTGAGCAAAAATAAAAAGCTACTGGGGATCTATAAGCTGAATACATCCAAAACTACACAAGGGTGAGAGACTAATTGTATAGACACCCAAATTGGAGAAAGGGTGAATGAAAGTCCTCTGGTATTCAATAGAGACCCCAGATCTACTTTGTAGACTACTTTATACCACCTTTAAAATGCTGAAAGGTAAATTCAAAATAATTCACAAGGAAATAAATTTCTTGTCAAAATATATTTCAGGACTCTTTGAGAAAAGGCAACAAAATCCTTATCACCATAACATTAATAATATTTCTAATTACATAAAAATTACTGTATTTGGAAAGAAGCAAGAAAGTGTAGCTAGCTCATAATCAGGAAAATACTTAACAAAAGTAAACTGAGAAATAACAGAGATGATGAATTAGGAGACAAATAATTTTAACAGTATTATAAATATTCTCAAAGATTAAATAAAAACAAGATTATAATAAGAGAAATTAATGATTTAAGAAAACAAATGTAATTATTAGAGTTGACAAACATAATAAATGAGAGAGAAAAATCAACTGGACAGACTTAACAGCAGATTAGAAACCGGACAATAAAAGATTAATAAATTTAAAGACATAAGAAAGAAAATGAGAACTAAAATGCTGAGGAGAAAAAGCTGAAAAATAAATAAACAGAACCTCCGTTTCCTGTGGGAAAAATGGAATGTCAGAAAAGAGGAAGAAAAGGCAGATAAAAATTTAAAAAAAGATGGTCAACATTTCTCCAAATTATGTTTGAAAACCACTTTATAGAGGAACGACTGACCAATCTGATGAGTTTGGAAACCATCCATGAAACCATCACCAAAGTCAATACCGTAAACATATCTACCACCTTCAAAAATTTCTCCCACCTTCATTTGTTATGATTATTGAGTAATGAAACATTTAATATAAGATTTAATCTCTGAGTAAATTTTTTCAGCATATATTATAATAACTGTATGCTCTATGCCTTACAATAGATCTCAAGGAGTTATTCATCTTGCATAATTGAAACTTTGTACTTTTTGACTAATAACCTTTATAAATCCACAGATCTGAGAAACTGACAAACAAGATAAAGACAGAGAAAACCACAGAAAGCATATCTTAATGATGTTGTTGAAAACCACTAGGGAGAAAAAAAGGTGTCCAGGAGAAAATGTCCTTAGCTCAAATGCCTTCACTGGTGAAATCTATTGAACATGGAAGGGAAAAAAAATTTTTTACATAAACTCAGAAATTAAAGGACAATTCCCAACTCATTTTATAAGACCAGTTTAGCTCAGATGCCAAAACATATAGAGATATTATAAGAAAACTACAAATGTTCTTCATAAACATGAACACAAAAATCTATGCTAAAAAAAGTTAACACAGTCCGACCAATTGGGGTTTATCACAGGAATGCACATTTAATTAACAGTCCAACAGTAATCAAAATAACCAATTATATTAACAGGAGTAAAAGAAATAGGGAGGAAAGCATTTGATTATATTCAACATTAATTCAGACAGAATAAAAAGAAACTGTTTTTACTTGAAGACAACATTAAAAAGGACAAGTAATCTACAAAAAAAAATGTATCTAGAACATCCTGATAAATCTACAATGATGTACAGTCACAGGATATAATATCAAAGAACAATACTGAAAAATCAATACTAAAAATAAAATTTAATTCTATACACAGCAGAAGACAAACAAAACAATGAAATAATTCAGTTTTTGAATACTATTTTCAATAATATAAAAACAAAATATTTAGGTATGAATATAAATACAAAAATACAAGACTTGTATAGTGAAAATTATAAAATATTATGGAGAGAAAATAAGGAAAATAGAGATATACCATGCTTACAAGTTAAAAGACAATATTAAAATGTCAATTCTCTTCATTTGATAATTTCAATATATTGATAATTTCAATAAATTTTAACAAGAATTTTTTAAATAATTATTTTAAATAAAAATTAACAAATTAAACGAGTTATGTTGCAATTTCAAATAATCAGAATAACTAATTTTTTTGAAAAAGAAAAGTTGGAGAAATTATACTAAATGAGAGAATAGTTACCATAAAGCTGCAATAATCAAGATAGTGTAGTATTTTTAAAATAGATAATTATGGTGTTCAGTGGAATAAGAGAAAATTTTAGTAATAGATTCACACATAATGTTCATCTGATTTTTAATAAATGTGCTAAGAGAATACAATGAAGGCATTTTTTTAACAAATGGTGGGAGAATAATTGTGTATTTAAGTTGAAGAAATAAACTTCAATACTTAATTCTTATACAACACAAAAAAGTTATCAAAATGGGTCATAAACCTAAATACATATGCAGAAGTGATAAAGCTTCCAAAAGAAAACACAGAAAAACACCATTGAGAATTTGAGGAAGGCAAGGATGTTTTAAGATATAAATAAATTTTTGTTTACATATAAAATGGGATACTACTCAACAGTAGAAAGGAATGAACTGGCATCATGCACAAAGCATGGTTGACTGGCAAAAACATTCTCCTAAGTTTTGGAAGGTACATACCATATGGGCAGCTGGTATATGACCCACAGCCAAACAGTCTGAGATTGTCCAATCAGAAAAACTCACTAATTTTCAATTTTGGAATTCTTGGGTGCTTGCTTCAACAGCTCATATACTAAAATTGGAATCTCTGAAATATAGAAACAAAGATGATGGGGAACCCATTCTAATGCTGACTGCAGCCATACTCATTTCCTAGGGTACCAAGAATCAGACTGGAGGTAGTAGAAGCTGAGCCACCAAGTTGTGTAGTGGTGGCAATAGTAGATGCCCATTCTGGATAGGAACTGTGACATTAGCATTATCTACACAGCTCTGCCTGTCTCCAGTTCCTTGTTCGTGACAATTTTCTGAGTCTCTTCCTCAGCCTTTATGGACTCAACATCCATCCAATATTCTGTTCTTCTTGAAATAATCCCTGCTAGTTTTTGTTATTTGCTATTAAAAACTTTAATTAATAAAAATTGTGTCAAATTCTATGTGTGCAATGATAATTTGATGATGTGTATATCTTAGCTTTGATCCCATCTGCAGACACACAACCTCACCCCACCCTTGAAATCTCCCTTGGGTACAAACTAAGCATCTATAAAATGGTGATCCCCTCTTCCTTTATTAAGTGGGAACTGGCTAACTAAAATATAGTATTTTTTTCTACAGTACATCAATCAGCAGCAACTAAAAATTCCAACTTTATTATAATTACCATAGCTACTATTTTTAGATGTTGTATAATACAGTAAAATCTCCTTTCATTTGTATCCATTTCAATTTGCAACAGGTGGAAGTATCAACAATTGTAATACTACCAGAGACCAGTGGTTGTCGCCATTTCACTTACTACAAGCAACAGAATCTCTGCTGACATCTGGCCATTGAGTGATCCTATTCCAGAATGTCATCCATGAGATCCAGCTTCCTAGAACCAATTCTAGTACCTAAAATGACAGACAGAGAGTTGGATCCCCAGAAACTAACACTGATATAAGAATTCGGAGAAAGTGATATATCTGAAGTTATTTCCAGGATGTAATTAAAGAGTGAGGAGATGGGACCAGTAAAGGAAGGAGGTCAAACAGGAGTATGATAGCAACAAAAACCCACAGAGTATAACTTGAGCTCAGTAATTCAGAGGCACTCTGTATTCCAGGTGGGTCTCACCTTCAAGCTGCCTTACGTTAATATTTCCATTCCCCATGCATCAGGTATTGGTTAAGAGCTGTTTTCAGGAAGAACTAAATTCTCAAGCATGCCTCCTGTCTGTGCATACAGGCAAAGCAGATTTCAGCAGCCTAGTAACAACAAAACAAAACAAAACAAAAACAAAAACCAAACTTGACTATGCTGTGCCTGTCCCACTAGACTGTGGGTCCCGTGGGGTCAGAGCCAAGTCATCCCAAAGGATGCTGTACTCAGTCCCTGGAATAAAGTCAAATGGCTACAGTGCTTTAGCTCCCACCCTGGTACTGTCCTGGGTCCCAAGAATGAGGGTGTGGAATTGGGAAGACATTACTTAGCAAGGAGCATTCTGAGGAAAGCCACAGGAATATAGATCAGTATTAACAAACACTTCTGGGACAAGAAGAGAGAACAGTGGTTTAAGGCAAAATTCAAAAATCTGGAGGAGCCAGTGTACTTGCTAAACTGAAGCAAACAGAATTAAGAGATCCTGGAAACACTATTAAATAAAAAATATAAGCAAAATAATACATTTTAGTGTCCTGTTCATGGCTGTTGGCGTGGGTTAGCCTGGCTAATTAAAGGGGTGGGGCAAGAAAGAAAGACACTGTGAAACAAACATTAGGTCAGTTTGACTCTTTGATAATAGAAATTTGTTCTCAAAAAAAGACAAGACACTGAGGAACTGGGAGATTACATGGAAGAATCAGTCACTTCTGTTTAAACCAACTATTAAATCAATTAATAAAAACAAATATATAGCCTGACCTGTGGTGCCGCAGTGGATAAAGCGTCGACCTGGGAACACTGAGGTCGCCAGTTCAAAACCCTGCACTGGTCTGGTCAAGGCACATATGGGAGTTGATGCTTCCAGCTCCTCCCCCCTTTCTCTCTTTCTCTCTCTCTCTCACTCTGTGTCTCCTCTCTAAAATAAATAAAATTTTAAAAAAACACAAATATATAACCATCATTTTAGTAAAAAAAAATGAGTAGAGATTATGCATCCAAGTAATTTAACCATCTTTGAACCATTAACAATGCAGGACTGGTTATCCAACTGAAATACAATGCAAGCTACATATGTAATTTTAAATATTTTGGTAGTCATATTCACAAAAATGTATAAAGCAACAGGTGAAATTATTATTAACAATATACTTTCTCCCAAAATATCCAAAAAATTAGTCATTTTAACATATGATCAATATAAAAATATAGAGATATTTTTGAGAGTCAATTCTTTTTAATTTAAAGGAATTAACATTAAATTAAGTTTAAAATTCTGTTCCTCTGTCTCATGAGCTACATTTCAGGTGCTCAATGGTCACCCTGACTAACAGCTACTATATTGGACAGTGTAATGTTAGAACCAAAAATAATGACCATGTGAGACCTTCTGAAAAACACTCAGACTTCATGAATATCTATGTCTAATGCTTACATTCAATGAAATTCTTACTCCTCTTTCCAAAGGGCAAAACTTCAAACAGGACTCCAATCTTGTTTCCCACATTTACGTAAACGTCCTTCATGGTGATTTGACTCTGTAGCAGCTGGGCCGTCTACACACCAAACGAAACCATGGTTGGCACAAGTATCTCCCTAGCTCTGGAGTGAGATTAGAGATGGAAGGAGTATCAACATCCACTAAGACCCGTGGAAATAAATTTAAACTCTCCCTACCACCAAACAAACAACCACAGCCACATCTTAAAAACCACCGTCGGGATGACTGATTCGGGCCCCATATCCCTGAAGTGGCTTCTTACATATCTTAGTCCTGTAATTAGTGACGGGTGTTCCCTCTGGACATTCAAGAGTTAGAGATTTGGTTTAAATGTTGTTCTAAAGTTTATCCAAATAAGGCTGGATTTTTCTTCTGTGTGTATTCCTCCTTTTTCTCACATGTTCTTTTTTCCCACCCTACCCCCAGAATAGTCAAATTTCTCCTGTAAAATCTTCCAAGCCTACAATTTCTTATTGTGTCTCATTAGTTTAGCACTTGTGTCCTACTTTTTTAAATGCCTATTTTAGTTTCCAGATGCTAAATAATAGGTTAAATTTTTGTCAGAGAATAGCCAAAGTGAAGACCAAGTTCCTTTTGCCCAGAAAGTTAATTTCGCACGCTGACACTCTATAGAGCTTCATTTATTGTTTCTAAGCCATTTTTTTTCTAAAAAGTCAACAACAGAAGTAATAATCAGCTTGAAGTGGACATTTGTAATACTAGGCTGACTAGCATCCTTTTTTTTTCTTCCTAAAGAACACCACAATTTCCGAATGTTTGAGGAATTACCCCTCTTCCCTACGTGTGGGACTATAATTTGGGGCCCAACCCTGCACTAGATAGACAGTGGAGATGTTACTCAAGATGAGCAATAATTTAGAGCTCCGTAGAATCTGAATCTTGAACACAGGAGAAGAACTGATAGTTGTTGTGGTTTACCCATTTCTGCGGTGGCTTCCTGACTGACTGCTTTGTGCCTGTGGTTCTTGCCTGTTCTCTGCATCTGCTTGTCTTCCTGCCTATTTTCAAGCCTGTTTCTCCAGACTTCATATCATGCCTTAGAACATTTATTAACACGCCACGATTCTTTTTGGTTCATTTTACTCAGAGTCAGTTTCTGTTGCATGCCATCAAAGAATTCCAACTGATGTTCAGTTAAAACATGTCAGTTATCCTTAGATAACTGTATGCTGGATTCACCGACTTGTTTACAATTGACTTCAATTCAATGAAGATAGCAAATCATGTTCTGTGTGATTACTACTGTTCTTAGAGCTGGAAAAAAAGTATAAGAAATAAGAAAGACACTGACTTACTCTCAGAGGGTTTACTATAGAGTTAAGATTAATCCACAAGTAATAATTACTGTTCCCAGGCATACAAAGAATTAAGGAGGAATGCATTCACCATCCAAGCAACGATTTTTCTTGTCACCCACCTAGTTTCGCAAGCCCGAACCTGTAATTCATCCTTGACTTCTTGCTCTTTCTCACCCCACACATCTAATTAGTCACAATTCATTCATTGAGAAAATATTTATTAGCAAATTATGTTGGTTGTGCTTATTTTAGACCTCTTATTACTCATTGCCAAAGCCTCTCCTTTAATTCAGTTCCTCCTGATGTATTTATCAATCAATGAACTATAGAAGCTTAGTAACTGGGCCCTTTGACTTTGCCTTTGCCTTTGTTCCTTAACCCTTTGAGTAGTACAGACGTTCATGTACATCCTCGTGCCTCCTGAACATCCACAGTATGATCGATTTATTTTAAAAATGTGTAAGACAACATTAAAAAAAGGCAAATGTATGTTCTTCTGGTTTCCATAAATTGGTTATCAAGAAAGCATGATTTTAAGTTAATAATAATGTAACAGAAACTAATTTCATTTTTTTAAAAGAAAAAAAAAACCTCACTCCCGGGAGGTCAGCAAGCATGAAACCAACTCACTACTCAAAGGGTTTTAAGATGCATTGTCCTCTAAGAAGACAGAATTTTCTTCCTTACGTGCTTTCCCCAGGAGGCTTGCCACATCATAGAAGGGCTTCAAATGTCTCAGGATGGTATTCACAGCCCTTCACAACACTTGAAGACTCTTCTGGAACAAAGTGAGTTGTAACTAAACAAATAAAAAGGCAAGGTCTGGGACGGTTTGGCTCCCGTTTGTCTCTCAAGCTCCATCTCTCACCACTTTAAGCCACCAGCATATTGAACTACTTGCAGGTCCTTCCAGCACCATTATCTCATCTGCTGCCCAGGCACCAGCTGCTCCTTTGCCTAGAACGTCTTTCCTGCCCCCCTGATCACGTTACCTGACAGACTTTTACTTCTCCAACATCTAGGCCCCGAAGAGCAGCCCCATCTTCAAACAGCCACAGCAGTCACTCTGTGCACACCTCCTACACACAACATCTCTACTGCAATGCACACACCACCACTCTGTATTATGACTTTCTATTCCCATGTATGCCTTCCTTTTCAGAAGGCAGACTGCATTCTTTGAGTTTGGAAAGTCTGTCTGATTCTTCTTTTATTCCCCATGCTTTGGAGAGCACCTAGAACATAAAAACAGCCAATAGATGTTTATTGAACTGAATTAGTACATTTAAAATAGTCTCATAAATAATGCATACAGTATCTTTTTTACTGAAGTGATTACACAGAGGACCTGGATAGAATACATTTTAAGCCTTTTATTTGTAAACATGGGAAACATCTTAAGACCTAGACATTGTAACCTCAAGACCCCTTAGAGGTACCAACGCTATATTTAACAAATTTATTACAACAGACAAGTAAACTTTCTATATTTATGTAGTTTCTATTGACTCAATCTATGAAGTCTCACAGAAACATTGGCAAAACTATAGATGTCCATGAAGCTCTGGATTGTATGGGACAACATTACATATATTTATGCATCAAGCACATTTGAAGTAGCAGCTGGCCCAATGAAATTGGTTTTATAGAAAAATGGACAAATTAAGCCAGTTTGTTAGAGCCAAAGAAGAAATATGCAACAGTTTGGGACAATATTTTCTGAGTAAACGAATTCAGACAAAGACAATGGAAAGCTACACAAGAAACCAGAGGATGATTGGGCTATTATGGAAGATACTCTCCTAGGGTGGAGTCAATTGGAATAAAAGTTTACATGGTTTCACAAGCATTTCTAAAAAAAACAGCCAACATGCATATGGTAAAGAGGGTACTATGCTGGTCATAAAACACATGTGATGTTGTCCCTAAGAATTTGTTTCTTCTGCAATGAACAGGTCTTAGTCATCAGCCTTTTGTCCATCTCTCTATACACACTGTCCCTCAGCAAAATGATTCTCTTGCTATAATTACAATTTTAAAATACTAATTACCACTTAGCATTAATCCCAAATCCATAACTCACATCTGATTAAGTTTTTTATAAACAACTATCCACTTAGCTTGCCCTTAGCTCAAACAAAATGTCTTTAAGAGTGAATCAATCATTTCAATCTAATATTAGTTCCTCTTATCATCATCTATTTCTATAGATATACTAGTCTTCCAGTATCATGTCATTCTCAATTCTTTTATTTTATTCTTTGCATGTAGTACCTGTATCTTTATCTTTCTTTTTATCTCTCTCCTCATTCAATGCTCCAAAAAATCAGTTATAAACTATCCATTACATTCCAAATTTTTCTGATACTAGCTACCTAAATAGGATATCACTATCTAGATGGTGTGAACTCATGGCCTACATCATCTTTTGGATTTATTGCCTACTTCTCCATCTTTCCACTTCCATGCCCATCTGCCCCAATGACATCATGCAGATTATCTGACAGTTTTCTCACTCTAGATTCATCACACTTATAAAAATTCATCTTGTAAAATTCTATAACTTAAACTTCCTGTCCTATCCAAGCCAGTCTTACTATAGAACAAACAGTTCCCTTCCCACACCATTGCTCAGAATCCTGTTTAAAAAGCCTTCATAGCTTTCTCAACTTATCCCAAATTTTATCTGTCTTCTAAAAAAATGCTGAATCTCACATCTGTGCAGATCTGCACAATTCCATCATGAAATCCTCTTTGGTAATATAATAGTCCTTCATGTAAAACATGCAAACTAACTTGGATTATTTTATATACAAAATCTCTGGATATTTGTATTAGTCAAGATAAGCTATTTATGCTGTACTGACAAAACAATCCCTAATTTCAGTGACTTAACAAAAGTTTACTTCACATTCATACTGTATGTCTCATGTGGGTCCCCAGGGAGCTCTGCTGAACAATGACGCCAGTCTTCCAGCAAACAGGGGTTTTAGTACTTGGTACTATATTGGCCTCAGTGTCCATGGCTGAAAAAGAATGAAGCTAGAAAACTGTGCATGGGATTTTCATTTCCTCTGATCAGAAGTGACATCATTTATTTCAGCTCATCGTCTCCCCTAACTAGAAATTGGCCTAAAATGTAACCAACAAAATACTTAGTGAGCTGTCCTGTTTCCATCACAATAAACTTGTCTGTTCACCTCACTTAGCTGTGTAAAAAGAGAAAGTCGCAACTTAAGCACTGCAACGTTTCATGTTGGAACATTACTACCTCTAGGAAAAAGTTGCTCTGACTATTTCAACAGAGTTATTTCTGTCTCCTGCTGTCCAGGACCAGAAGAAGAGCAGCGTGGACAGAGCACGATCTTAGATTCTTAAGACCATGATTCCAGGCGTATTCAGAGCTCTCTACTCAGCATAGATGAAAGGCTGCCATTTACTGATGCTGAGCTAAGCTGGCCAATGAAAATAAAGATATCTGATGTGATACAGAAAAAATACTGAAATATGTGGGTTAGCAGTTGTCTTTTCTTTGCTGTTTTACTGACTTAAGGGTCTATGTGTTCTGCATAATCAGAAAGAATTCTATGACAATAGGTATTGCCTAAGATAAACTTTCCCTGTTCTACAGCACTCTATTTTCAGGAAATACACGGGCTCTTTCAGTGGAGGAACGTCCTCATTAGACAAGCCATCGAAGATGGTTAGAATACACACCTTTACTCCTGGACTTTCTTTCTACATGAAGAATATTCCACTGTACCACTACCAGCTTGATGCCTCACCTTCTCACTCCTTCCCACACAGCTTATCTAATGAGGGAGTTTGGAAAAAAGGCCTGGGCCAGGGAAACCAGCATCCTTCTTATCTTTTTCTCTTGAAAAACAGCTGTACTTGTCTGTGGCTCTGTGTTTGTTGTGTGAGCCTGTCCAAACTGGCACTCTGATGACAAGGAGAGTAAGGCATTCTGAATCTGGGATTCTGCAATGTGCTCCTGTTCCCAGATGCAAAATATGATTTGCATTTTAACTGTAATGAGGGTAATTTTTTTTGTTGTTCTCCATAGGCTGACTTAATAATAAATAATTTTTTTTCTACCCTTATTATACTACAGCTACTACTTTGGTCTTTAGTGATGCTAATATATTTCTGGTCAGTTATTAGAATGTGCAGCTACCACTAATATTTTCATAAAAAGTTTTATCAATTTGAAATAAATGTGTTTGCATACATGCATAGTCTTAATCTACTTTACAATGACTTAGTATTTACACAGAAGCCAAAAAAAGCAAAAAGTAAATATTAGTATTAATACATTTTCTACTAGCATTGTCTATATATAGCCCATAGACATGCAATAATGTATAAATTTGGATTCAGATAAGATAATTTATTCATTCAAGAATAATGGTACAAATTCATTCAATTTATGGTACAAGCATGACTCAGAAGAAAAGCAAATTAGCCTACAAATGCTAATGTCTGTTGATGACATGAAAAGGGCCAATAGTCTTAAAACTAAAGTATATTATAGAAACATACATGGTTGCAATACAAATCGATTCAAATGTGTTAGGTTGGACTGAAATAGAAGTCATTTTTCCATATTTATTGCTTAATATTTACAAGCTGTCAAGACAATAACTTATGCATTTAAACATAAAAAAAACTAAAGTTTGTGTACCATCTCTCTCTCTCTCTCTCTCTCTCTCTCTTGCTTCATTTAATTCATTTACTTGAAGATCATATAATGACTATTTGTTTTTGAGTGCCACCTTTTGGGTGGTCTTGTTATTACATAACATCAAAATTTAAAAACCAAAAGTTAGCCCTGGCCAGTTGACTCAGTGGTAGAGTATCAGCCTGGCATGTAGAAGTCCTGGGTTTGATTCCCAGTCAAGGCACACAGGATAAACAACTATCTACTTCTCCACCTCTCCCCCTCTCACTTGTCTCTCTGTTCTCCTCCCCTCCTGCAGCGATGGCTCAATTAAAGTGAGTTGGCCCCAGACGCTGACGATGGCTCCCTGGCCTCCACATCAGGCGCTAAAAAATGGCTCCCGTTGCAACAGAGCAAGGGTCTCAGATGGGCAGAGCACCGTCCCCTGGCAGGCTTGCCAGGTGAATCTCGGTTGGGGCATATGCAGGAGTCTGTCTCTGCCTCCTCTCCTCTCACTAAAGAAATTAAAGAATTAAAAAAACAAAAACAAAAATACCCTGCAAGTTAATGTGTGTGTGGGCATGTGCATACACACACGGCGGACATATGTGTTAATTGAACCCTAATATATTCCAAGTAGGCCCATTAGTTTTACATTAACTGTACAGCTTATTAAATAAAAACTGTGTTCACTTATGTTCTATAATAAAGTAGGAGTTTTAAAGTTTGCTTATTAGAATTTTGTGAATCATGAGATTGATTCCCTGTCTATCCTATCTGTTATGTCTTTACACCCCTAACACAAACCCTTGAACTCACATTGACATAAACTTTGATCTAAATTATGACTACTCTTTCTTCCCTTTTAAGAAACTTAAAATTCAGTGTTCAACTGTGACTGCTTGGAAGAGCTGTGTCACTGGTCTAGCCAGAGGCCAGAGGCTTTTTTGATGCCTCAACATTTGTGAGTATGAAGTAAAAATTAAATGTTGGTATCAATGCTAAGTCCATGAACTATATTTATGCACTTCAAAGAAAGTACTGGCTCTAACAAATGTCCTCTGATACTTAGAGCTTGATACAATGGTTTGAATTCCAGGTGAGATGAGAAAATCTGCTGTCAAAATTTCATGACATCAATGTAACAGAACAGGGAACCCAAAAATAAACCCACACCTTTATGGACAATTGATATTTGACAAAGGAGGAAAGAACATACAATGGATAAAGACAGCCTCTTTAACAAATGGTGTTGGGAAAATTGGACATCTACCTGCAAAAAAATGAAACTAGACCATCAACTTACACCATTCATAAAAACAAACTCAAAACAGATAAAAGACTTAAAGCTAAATCCTGAAACCATAAGCATCTTAGAAGAAAATATAGGCAGCAAGCTCTCCGATATCTGTTGCAGCAATATATTGGCCGATTTATCTCCAAGGGCAAATGAAATAAAAGGCAGGATGAACAAATGGGACTATATCAAACTAAAAAGTTTTTGCACAAACAATAAGAACAGAATAAAAAGACAAAGCACACAATGGAAGAACATATTCAACAGCACATCTGATAATGGGTTAATAACCAAAATTATAAATGATAATGGGTTAATAACCAAAGAACTTATAAAACTCAACACCAGAAAGACAAACAATCCAATGAAAAAATGGGCAAAAGAAATGAATAGAAATTTCTACAAAGAGGACATACAGATGGCAATAGGCATATGAAAAAATGCTCAACATCACTAATCATTAGAGAAATGCAAATTAAAACCACAATGAGATATCACCTCACACCAGTCAGAATGGCGCTCATCTGCAAAACAGCACAGAATAAGTGCTGGTGAGGATGTGGAGAAAAGGGAACCCTCCTGCATTACTGGTGGGAATGCAGACTGGTGCAGCCACTGTGGAAAACAGTATGGAGATTCCTCAAAAAATTAAAAATCGAACTGCTTTTTGACCCACTACCCCACTTTTAGGAATATACCCTAAGAACACCATAGCACTGTTCGAAAAGAAGAAATGTGCCCCCATGTTTGTGGCAGCATTGTTCACAATAGCAAAGATCTGGAAACAGCCCAAGTGTTTGTCAGAGGACGAGTGGATTAAAAATCTTTGGTACATATATACTATGGAATACTACTCAGCCATAAGAAATGATGACATCGGATCATTTACAACAAACTGGATGGACCTTGATAACATTATACGGAGTGAAATAAGTAAAACAGAAAAACAAACTGAGAACAGCATGATTTCATGCATAGGTGAGTCATAAAAGCAAGACTATGAGACATGGACAAGAGTGTGGTGGTTACAGGGTGGGGGAAGGGAGGAGAGGGAGGGCGAGGGGGGAGGAAAGGGGCACAAAGAAAACCAGATAGAAGGTGACAAAGGACAATTTGACTTTGGGTGATGGGTATGCATCATAATTGAATGATAAGATAATCTGGAGATGTTTTCTTTGAACATATGTACCCTGATTTATTAATGTCACCCCATTAAAATTAATAAAAATTAAAAAAAATAAAAATTTCATGGCAAACTGATAAGACTTGCTTATTCACATCTGGTTTGTCAAAAATTACAATTCTAGATTTGAGTTGGAAAGATCTGCTTTAAGTTAGAAATGGAAACACTGACTGTGGCCCAGCACCTGCATCAACTCATAAAAGTCATTCATTAAAGAGTCTATTTGTCATACCGCCCACCCATTCATCTTTATTCCCATAGTCTTATTCCTATACCTAACCAGATCATTAAAAAGCAGAAACCTAAAAAATATACATTAACTTAGTTGACATAGAACCTAGTTCACAAATTTATAACAAAATTTTCAGTCCTCACTGAAGCTATTGATAATCACTGCAAGAGGAAAGATATGACAAAAGAGTATGACAGCAAACGCAAGATAAGTAGGGGAAGTAAATGCATCAACCATGCTGAGTGAGGTTCTAGGCAAGGAGGCTTACATTCAGGCATAACCAGAGCCAAAGATTGTTAAGAGAAAGTTTTAGGAGAAATCTAATACACTTATTTTCCAGGATGTTTTATAAAACTTAGAAAAAAATTAAAAATATCTCCTACTTTAGTAACTTTGAGACCTCTAGTATAGATATTATTTTCATATGGTTCTCAGTGTTTGTCAACATATATTTAGTTTATTGTATAAGCATAAAGTTATATGTAAATACTATAATAATAATTTCATACATGCTCTGTAAAAGTGGAATTTATATTCCATAGATTTGTTATAGTATTATCTGCACAGTTTATAGAAAAACATGTTGCCATGACTACAAATATTCTGAGCTACACAAAAGAACTATTTACTTAAATACAGTACTCTAAAGTATCTATAAAAGTGGAGAGAAAAACTTCAACCACACAAGCCTTGGCTATATATCTGAGGAATTGCAGAATAGAGACTTAGCTTATTAAGTAATTTTTGGAAATTGAGCTAGAGCCAATATATATGGTTCTGCTAACTGATACCATAGAGCATACAGCATACAGGAATTAAGAGGTCTTCAACTCATTATACTCAGGGATAGTTAACTCCACAGCATTGTACTAAACAGAGTTTCCAAGCCAAAAGATAAGAAAAACTCCAAGGAGACCAGAGAAACAAAGCAAATATGGTTAAATGATTAGAGAATATGATCTTTAAGACATAGAATTATTTGCTGTAGAGAAGGAAAGCTAAACTCAATCTTCAATTCTAAACTTGGCTACTACCCAGAAGATGCAATTGCTAGATTATACTGAATGCAAAACATATGGAATTAATTGTACGATGGAAGGATGTATGTGAAATAAAGATAGGAAGTCTTCCTGATTGTGGAAGCTATTTAGCTGTCGAAAGTTCAACCATGCTTTTGTTTTTAGCAAATAAAGAAAAATACTGTGTAGAACTGCATGTTTATCATTTCCTTGATTTTCTTTAGATTATCACCACATATGCTAGCATCTTTTAATAATATGTCCACATCTAGATATTTCTAAACTTCATATAAAATAGAATGATATTGCATATATTCCACAATACTCTGGTACTGCAAGATATTCTAAGCATTTCCTATTTTCCCTGCCCAATACAGTACAACACTTCACCAAGGAGCTTTGGTTCATTTTATTGTAGAGTGGCATTTAGAAATTGAGATCTGGGCTCCAAGTGTGCCAGTTGTTACCAGAGTATCATTGCAAAGCTCTCAGGAAAATCACCACCAATCCTGGTTTAGCTAAGAATTACTTCTTCTTCTCTAGAATATAGTTTTTATATTTAGAACTACCCATCCATATTTCTCGAATGTGTTTCCAACAACATATTACTTTTAGTTTTATTTAGCTTTGTAATTGGTGTGATGGAAGCAGTGGTAAGCTTCTACCTTCTGTGTCCTATCAGAATTTCCCACATTTATTTTTGTTATCAGGTTAAGTTTTCTAAACAGGAGTGACATGTACCTTCTCTTCTCCCATATAAATTTTGGGATCAGTTTTCCAATGCCACTAATAAGCTACTAAAGTTTTTCTCTTAATTGCATTTCATTTACAGATTGGTTTACGTATTAATTTCTTTCTTTAACTATGTCTTTCAATTCATAAATACATGTATCTTTGCATTTATTTAGATTTTCTGCAATGTCTTTTACTAAAGTTTATACCATGAAAGACGTACATGTCTCTTTAAGATTTATTCCTTTGATTAGTTCATGCATGACTGTTTCCAATATTTCTCCATTGAGTACACGTTTTGCTGCAGAATTTTTCTTTTAGTTTTATTAATTTTAATTTATTGTGTTAACATGAATTCAAGTGTCCCACTCAGTATAGCACTCTCACTCCCTTTGTCCTCCTCCCTCCCCCCTTCCCTCTGGGATTTGCTGTCCTGTTATCTGTATCTCTGTGTTATGTATATATAATTTCACTAATCACTTCACCTTCTCTGATCCCATCCCCTTATCCTCCTTCTCTCTGACTGCTGTCCCTCTGGTCCCTGTGACCCTGCCTCTGCCTCTATTCCATTTCTCAGTTCACTTTGTTCATTAGATTCCACATATAAGTGAGATCATATCATATTTGTCTTTCTCTGCCTGGCTTATTTTACTTAGCATAATCTCCAATCAGGTCAAAAAGTACCTTCTTCTATACTTAGTTTCCTAAAAATTTATTTACAATGAATGGATATTGAACTATTCTATTTCTTTTGATACAATTGTCAAATTTTCTCCATTGATTGTCTTTAATAAGTTTTTTTTAATTAAGCCTGAGTTGCATTTCTTAGGTAAGCCACCTGGCCAAATGGTATTTATCTTCTTTTTTATACATTGCTTAGAAAAGTTTATTAATATTTGCCTAAACATTTTTGCATCAATGTTATGAGTCAGATGACCTGAAATCTTCTTTCTCATTTACTCTTTCTGAGGGCTTTTGATATCAAACTTACAAATTCCTCATATAATGCCCAGAAATACTCTTCCTTTTTTATAGTGTGGAGATACGTTATCATTGAAGTTATTGACTGGCTAGAAAAAAAAACTTCCATTTACAATGTTCTTCCTTCTGAAGTGCATATTATAGATTTTTCTGAGTGAGTCTTTTGTAGGAAAACTCAGGTTTTCTTTATCTCAAAAAGGCATTCTTTTGCTCTTGTTCTTGTCATTTTTCTAGTATACAATTGTTCGGCAGATAAAATATAATATGCTCACTTTGTTAAAGATGGTGCTGCCCACATGGAAGTTCGTTGATATTAATGTGTGTTCTGGAACAGGCTGTGGGCAGGCCCGGTTGTTATAGCCTAAGGCTTAGTTTAATAGTAAGCACTTCCCCACACCCTTGACTGATTGGATGATGTAAGGTGGTGCACTCTCCTGAGGAATCCCATTATGCCTCAGATGGGTGGCTTTGTATCAGAGACTTTCTTTATGTATAATTGGATTAAGGGTTTGGATTTTCTATGCTATAAACTGGGGCAGTCCGGGAGCTTGCTCTCTCTCTCGGTTCCTGGGTTCCTGAGATTAGTATTAGAGAAGAGAGCAGAGTAAGGCCACGTGGAGGAGAAGAGGAAGCCGAGATGGCAGAGTGCTGAGGAAGAAGCCAGTTTGTTAAGAGTTTGTGCAGGAGAAGATGGGGAACAGAGGTGAATAAGTCTGGTGAGCTGGAAAGCTTTGATGCTAGGAAACTCGGATAAGTCAGTAGCTTTGTGAGCACTGAATGTGTGGGTTTTGGAGCCCAGTGTGTGTTTTTGCTTGCCCGCCGGGTGCAAGCTAAAATTAAAGCTGATGGCTCACCAGTTCTTGGCTCCTGTGTTTCATTGCCATCTGTCCGAATCCAATGCGAACCTGCGTGGGTCAGGCGGCTGTGATAGTGGCCGCGACTACTGGCTTTAGAACAATTCTGCACTGACAGTTATTTTGTTTCTGTACATTGAATATATCATCCCACTTTCTTCAAGTTTTGTTGTTGCTTGTAAAGCCAGTAGCCAGGGTCAGCATCACAGTCGCCTGGCCCATGCAGGTTCACGTTAGATTCGGACAGTCGGTAATGAAACAACGGAGCCAAGAACTGGTGAGCCATCAGTTTTAATTCTAGCTTGCACCCGGCGAACAAGCAAAAACACATGCTGGGCTCCAAAACCCACTCATTCAGTGCTCACAAAGCTACTGACTTATCCGAGTTTTCTAGCATCAAAGGTTTCTAGCTCACCAGACTTATTCACCTCTGTTCCCCATCTCCTCCAGGGCAAACTCTGCACAAACTGGCTTCTCCCTCAGCACTCTGCCATCTTGGCTGCTTCTCCTGGCCTCCACGTGGCCTTAATCTGCTCTCCTTTCTAATAGTCAGGAACCAAGAGCGAGCAAGCTCCCAGCCTGCCCCACTTTATACTGTAGAAATCCAAACCCTTAATCCAATCTACAAACAAGGAAGTCTCTGATACAAAGTCACTCATCTGAGGCACAATGGGATTCCTCATGAGAGTGCACCACCCTACATCATCCAATCAGTCAAGGGTGTGGGGAAAAGCTTACTCTTAAAACTAAGGTGTAGGCTATAATGACCCGGCATGCCCACAGCCTGTCCCCCAAGACACATTAATATTAACAGACTTGCATGTGGGCAGCACCATCTTTAACAAAGTGAGCATAATATATTTTATCTGCCCAACATTGCTGTTAAAAAATTATCCCTCAAGACCTTGATAACATTATACGGAGTGAAATAACTAAATCAGAAAAAAACTGAGAACGGCATGATTTCATACATAGGGGGGACATAAAAGTGAGACTATGAGACATGGACAAGAGAGTGGTGGTTACGGGGTGGGGGGAGGGAGGAGAGGGTGGGATATGGAGGACGGGAGGGGCACAGGGAAAACCAGACAGAGGGTGACAGAGGACAATTTGACTTTGGGTGACGGGTTTGCAACATGATTGATTGATAAGATAACCTGGAGATGTTTTCGTTGTACATATGTACCCTGATTTATTGGTGTCACCATATTAAAATGAATAATAATAAAAAAAGACAGATGCAAGTTTTTTAAAAAAAATATCCCTCATAATAATTATCATTCTCTAAATTTAACTATCTGTACTGCTGGCTGGAGTTTTGAATCTTTCATTTATCTTTGGTCATTTGAAGTTTTACTGTAATGTTTAAGGATGTGGACCCTAAGAAAGAGGATATCTACCTAGGACTCTTTGTGACTAACTGGGCACAAATTTAAAAGCAGAGCCTGTATTTAAATCTTTTATCATTTTGAGTGTATTCTTGTGTATTGTGCAAGTTGGTGGTTTAGTTTTATCTTTTTGTATGTAACTGTCCAATTTTCCCAATACCATTTATTGAAGAAACTGTCTTCACTCCACTGTATGCTCTTGCCTCCTTTGTCAAATATACTGCTCACAGAAATTAGAGGATATTTCAAAACAAATATTAAACGATAAAATATCTCGTAATTTTTGTATTAATTGACTGTAAAGGTGTGGGTTTATTTCTGGGCTCTCTGTTCTGTTCCACTGATCTATATGTTCTTATGCCTGAACCATGCTGTTTTAATTACAATAGCTTTGTAGTATAGTTTGTTTGATATCAGGTATTACTGATGCAGAGTGCAGATATTTTATTGAGCTGTACACTTGAAACTTGGACTCCAATAAACTCAATAAATTAAAAATAAATAAGTATAAAGAAATAAAAGCAGAGCCTCACCTTTTCTAAAGGGGATCACTCACACAAACCACACTTCAGGGAGAAGCCTGTACTAAGTTGCTGGCCTGTACTGTGTCCCTGCCATCTGAGCCAGTCCTTATAAAGTCTTTCCTGAAATAGTAGTACTTCAACCCGTACAACTGAGGCTATATCACCATTAGTTTCTTTTTTTTTAATTAACTTTAATGGGGTGACACCAATAAATCAGGGTACATATGTACAATGAAAACATCTCCAGATTATCTTATCATTCAATTGTGTTGCATACCCATCACCCAAAATCAAATTGTCTTCTGTCACCTTATATCTGGTTTTCCCTGTGCCCATCCTCTTCTCTCTATCCAACCCTACCCTCCCTCCCCCCACCCCATAACCACCACACTCTTGTCGATGTCTCATAGTCTCACTTTTATGTCCCACCTATGTATGAAATCATGCTGTTCTCAGTTTTTTTTTCTGATTTACTTATTACACTCTGTATAATGTTATCAAGGTACATCCATTTTGTTGTAAATGATCCGATGTAATCATTTCTTATGGCTGAGTAGTATTCCATATTATATATGTACCAAAGCTTTTTAATCCACTCGTCTTCTGACGGACACTTGGGCTGTTTCCAGATCTTCGCTATTGTGAACAATGTTGCCACGAACACGGGGGCACATTTCTTCTTTTCGAAAAGTGTTATGGTGTTCTTAGGGTATATTCCTAAAAGTGAAATAGCCAGGTCAAAAGGCAGATCGACTTTTAATTTTTGGAGGAATCTCCAAACTGTTTTCCACAGTGGTTGCACCAGTCTGCATTCCCACCAACAGTGCAGAAGGGTTCCCTTTTCTCCACATCCTCGCCAGCACTTATTCTGTGTTGTTTTGCTGATGAGTGGCATTCTGACTGGTGTGAGGTGATATCTCATTGTGGTTTTAATTTGCATTTCTCTAATGATTAGTGATGTTGAGCATTTTTTCATATGCCTATTGGCAATCTGTATGTCCTCTTAGTAGAAATTTCTATTCATTTCTTTTGCCCATTTTTTGATTGGATTGTTTGTCTTCCTGGTGTTGAGTTTTATAAGTTCTTTATAAATTTTAGTTATTAACCCCTTATCAGACGTGCTGTCGAATATCTTCTCCCATTGTGTGGTTTGTCTTTTTATTCTGTTCTTAATGTCTTTAGCTGTGCAAAAACTTTTTAGTTTGATATAGTCCTATTTGTTTACCTTGCCTTTTATTTCATTTGCCCGTGGAGATAAATCGGCAAACATATTGCTGCTACAGATGTCGGAAAGCTTGCTGCCTCTGTTTTCTTCTAAGATGCTTATAGTTTCACGGCTTATATTTAAATCTTTTATCCTTTTTGAAATTGTTTTTGTGAATGGTGTAAGTTGATGGTCTAGTTTCATTTTTATGCAGGTAGATGTCCAATTTTTCCAACACCATTTGTTAAAGAGGCTGTCTTTACTCCCTTGTATGTTCTTGCATCCTTTGTCAAATATCAGTTGTCCATAAAGCTGTGGGTTTATTTCTGGGTCCTCTGTTCTGTTCGATTGATCTATGTTCCTGTTCTTACGCCAGTACCAGGCTGTCTTGAGTATAATGGCCTTGTAGTAAACCTTGATATCTGGAAGAGTGATGCCTTCTGCTTTATTTTTTCTTTTTAAGATTGCTGAGGCTATTCGTGTTCTTTTTTGGTTCCATATAAATTTTTGGAATATGTGTTCTATATCTTTGAAGTATGTCATTGGTATTTTAATTGGTATTGCATTGAATTTATAAATTGCTTTGGGTAATATAGACATTTTAATAATGTTTATTCTTCCTAGCCATGCGCATGGTATATGCTTCCACTTGTTTGTATCTTCCTTGATTTCTTATATCAATGTTCTATAATTTTCCAAGTACAAGTCCTTAACCTCCTTGGTTAAATTTACTCCTAGGTATTTTATTCTTTTGGCTGCAATAGTGAAGGGGATTGTTTCCTTAATTTCTTTTGCTGACAGTTCATTGTTTGTATACAGAAATGCCTCTGATTTCTGAGTATTAATTTTATATCCTGCCACCTTGCTGAATTCATTTATAAGGTCCAGTAGTTTTTTGACTGAGACTTTAGGGTGTTCTATATACAATATCATATCATCAGCAAAGAGTGACAGTTTTACTTCTTCTTTTCCAATTTGGATGCCTTTTATTTCTTCTTGTCTGATTGCTGTAGCTAGGACTTCCAGAACTATGTTGAATAAGAGTGGTGAAAGGAGGCACCCCTGCCTGGTTCCTGATCTTAAGGGGATTGCTTTTAATTTCTGTCCATTTAGTATGATGTTTGCTGTGGGTTTGTCGTAGATGGAATGTTCCTTGTATTTCCACTTTACCGAGAGTTTTGAGCATGAATGGGTGCTGGATTTCATCAAATGCTTTTTCTTTAGCTATTGAAATTATCATGTGATATTTGTCCTTCCTTTTGTTTATGTGATGAATCACAATGATTGATTTGCGAATATTGAAACAGCCTTGCCTCTCCAGAATAAATTCCACTTGATCATGGTGTATGATTTTTTTCATATATTGCTAGATCCGGTTGGCTAATATTTTGTTGAAAATTTTAGCATCTAAATTCATCAGGGATATAGGCCTATAATATTTTTTCTTTGTGTTGTCCTTGCCCGGTTTTGGGATCAGATTTATGCTCGCCTCATAAAAGGAGATTGGAAGTCTTCCTTCCTCTTGAATTTTTGAAATAGCTTGAGGAGGATAGGAGTTAATTCTTCTTTGAATTTTTGATAGAATTTACTTGTGAAGCCATCAGGCCCAGGACTTTTCTTTTTTGGTAGTTTTTTGATAACTGTTTCTATCTCATCTGATATAATTGGTCTGTTTAGGTGTTCTGATTCTTACAGATTGATTTTGGAAGTTTATATGATTCAAGAAATTTGTCCATTTCACCTAGATTGTCTAATTTTTAAGCATAGAGTTTTTCATAGTATTTTCTTACAATACTTTCTATTTCTGTAGTGTCAGTTTTAATTTCTCCACTGTCCTTTCTAATTTTATTTATTTGAAACCTCTCTCTTTTTATCTTGGTAAGTCTAGTTAAAGGTTCATCAATCTTGTTTACCTTTTTAAGGAACCAGCTTCTGGTTTCATTGATCCTCTGTATTGTTTCCTTAGCCTCTATGTCATTTATTTCTGTTCTGATCTTTATTATTTCCTTCCTTCTACCTGTCCTGGGTTTTATTTGTTGTTGTTTTTCTAGTTCTTTTAGTTGCAGGGTCAGGTTGCTTATTTGAGCTTTTTCTAGCTTCTTATGATATGCCTGTAGTGCAATGAACTTCCCTCTCAGTACTGCTTTTGCTGTGTCCCATAAATTTTGAGTTGATGTATGCTCATTAAAATTTGTTTCTAGAAACTTTTTTATTTCTTCTTTGATCTCATTGTTAATCCATTCATTATTTAATATCATGCTATTTAGTTTCCAAGTGAGTATTTTTCAGTTTTTCTTTTGTGGTTAATTACTAGTTTCATGCCATTGTGATCAGAGAAAATGCTTGATATGATTTCAATCTTCTTAAATTTATTGAGACCATTTTTGTGTCCTAACATGTGGTCTATCCTAGAAAACATACCATGAGCGCTTGAGAAGAATGTATATTCTACTGCTTTAGGGTTAAAAGTTCTGAAGATATCTATTAAATCAAGTTGATCTAGTGTATCTTTTAAGTCTGCTGTTTCTTTATTAATTTTCTTTCTTGTGGATCTATCCAGTGTTGTTAGTGGGGTATTGAAATCCCCTACTATGATAATATTGCTGTTATTCTCGCCCTTTATATCCATCAAAGTCTGCTTCATGTATGTTGGGGCTTCTATATTTGGTGCATAGATATTTATAATAGTTATATCTTCCTGTTGAATTGTTCCCTTTATCATTATGTAGTGTCCTTCTTTATCTCTTACTACGGCCTTTGTTTTAAAGTCCATTTGTCAGATATAAGTACTGCTACCCCGGCTTTTTTTTCATTTCCATTTGCATGAAATATTTTTTTTCATCCTTTTACCTTCAGTCTATGTGCATCTTTTGTTTTGAGGTGTGTCTCTTGTAGACAGCATATGTATGGGTCCTGTTTCTTTATCCACGCAGCTACCCTATGTCTTTTGATTGGATCATTTAATCCATTTACATTTAAGGTTATTATTCATATGTAGTTGTTTATTGCCATTTTGTTCTTTAAAGCTGTATTTCTTTTTTTTCTATATTCTTTCCTCCCTTTGAACTGTTCACAACAGGCCCCTTAGTATCTCTTGCAGAATTGGTTTGGTTTTAATGAATTCCTTGACGTTTTCTTTGTCTCAAAAGCTCTTTATTTCTCCTTCAATTTTAAACGTTAGCCTTGCTGGATAAAGTAGTCTTGGTTGTAGGTTCTTGTTCTGCATTACTTTGATTATATCTTGCCATTCCCTTCTGGCCTCAATTGTTTCTGTTGAGAAGTCTGAAGTCATCCTTATGGGGGCTCCTTTGTAGGTGATAGCCTTTTTTTCTCTAGCAGCTTTTAAGATTTTTTTTTTATCCATTAGCTTTGGTATTTTTACTATGATGTGTCTTGGTGTAGATTTTTTTGGGTTTCTCTTTAATGGAGTTCTGTGTGCTTCTTGAACGTGTGGAATGTTTCCCAGCCTAAATTTAGGGAAGTTTTCTGCTATGATTTGATTGAACAAAATTTCCATTTCCTGTCCTCTTTCCTCTTCTTCAGGCACCCTTATGATGCGAATGTTGTTTCTCTTCATGTTGTCACAGAGCTCCCTTAGAGTTTCCTCACATTTTTTGTGTCTCTTTTTCTTTTTTTTTTCCTGCTTCTGTAACTTTGTTTATTGTGTCCTCTAACTCGCTGATTCAATCCTCAGCATGATTCATCCTGCTTTTAATTCCTTCCATTGTGGTCTTCAGTTCTGATACTGTATTTGTCATTTCTGTCTGATTCTTTTTTTACTATTTCAATTTTGTTTTTTATACTTGTTATCCCTTTATTTAGGTGCTCATAGTGACTATCCATTGTTGCTCTAATTTCTTTGAACATTCTAACTATCATTATTCTAAATTCTGCTTCTGGTAGTTTGGTTATATCTGGTTCATTTAGGTCCTTTTCTGGGGATTTCTCTTGATTCATTTGGTTTGCATTCCTCTGCCTGCCCATTTTATCTGTGTATAAGCAAGTTGTGGCCACTGGAGTCCCGTAGGTGTTGCCTTTGTGTTCTCTAGGTGAGGTCTGTCTGCAGGCCTGCCACCCCCTCTGCCGCTGCCTAGGGTGGTTGGGTATGGGCATTGCCAACGCCAGCTCACTGAGGCTGTTGCTGTGATTTCTGCCTCTCCTCCGCAGGAGGGGCTGTCATTCAAGCCACAAGCCTCAGCACCAAGGGCAGAGGTAAACACCTTTGCCCTGCTGCGGACCCAGCCTTTTCCAGAAGGCTTACGCACAGTCCCCGCAGTCAGAGCCTGCTTGCCACAGTTTCGCGGGTTGAGCAGGGCTTTTGACGTGCTCTCAGCTATGAGCCTTTGCCCGTCCAGAATTTAGCCCCACCCTCGAGGCCAGGGCCCTCCTGCACAGAGTCGCAAACCGCGGTTTATTGGGCCTTCTGTGTTTGCTGGTGTGAGCTCAGCTGCTAGCCTCCGATCATTCATGACCCTATCCTGCCCCCACGTTCGGAGCCAGCTCTGCACGTAGGATGGCAATCCGCGGTTTCTCCAGCTGGGCGGGGCTAGCAGTGTGAGCTCAGCCGCTAATTTCCGCTGGTCTCGGGGTCTCCCTCGCCCCCTTGTTAGGAGCCCGCTCATGCACACAGGATGGCACACCGTGGTTTCTTCCTCTGGGCGATGTTGGCAGCGTGAACTCAGCTGCGAGCCCCTCACCCGTCCCTGGGCTTAGCCCCATCCCCGCGGTCAGGGCTGGCTTGTGCAGGGTCGCAGAGCAGATCTCTTCCCGTTTTTTTCCTCGCTGGTGGAATTACAGGTGGGCCCGCAGCTAAAGGACCACTTTCGTGCGTCCCCTCCACCCCTGCTGGGCTAGACCGAGCTCACACCGGTTGTGCCTCCGCCCATGCCGACAGGACCGCGTTTCAGCGTCCTGCCGCCACCATCCCTTCAGCAACCCTCAGGGAGATGGAAGTGCCCTAAGTTTCCACGCTGTAGGCTTGGGAGTTCCCTCCCTCTAAGCAGCTCTACTCTAATTGCCGCGGGAGAGCTTGTTTGGCTAGTGTCCTGTCTCCCTTTGCTGGTATTGCTAGTTCCAGGGGAAATATTCGTTTTTGATTAGGGAAATGACTTAGCCCAGGGGTTAGGGTGGCTGTCCCTCAGAGTGTCCCCGTGCCTTCAGTCCACTCTCTGTTTCCGCTGCTCTGTTCCTCTCCTCTGTCCCAGTTCCCCGGAGCCCCAGGTGCGTGGTTGTGAGAGGTTTTCTGCACTGTCCCTTTAAAAAGATTCTTGGGTCTGAGAAAACTATCTCTTTTTCACAAACAGTATCCTCACTTGCTTCACAGCTCAATACTGTCCAAATGCCTCTTCTAGGCTCTGGGACTTCAGTCTGGGGCTTGGTTCCTGGGAACCAAGTCCCTCCCTCTCCGCCAAACTCTCCTCCTGCCATGCAGTCTCTCCGGGCTGCCATTTGCGCCTGGGAGCTGGACAGCCCTCTTCGCGTTTTCACTATTCCTACCAGTCTCAGTGTGGCTTCTTCTGTGTTCCTTGGTTGAAGAGTCCACTTAGTTTAGTTCAAAGTTGGTTTATCCAGATGATGGTTCTTAAAATTGAGTTATAATCCACTTTGGTTCTGGGAGTTGGAAGTTGGTACGTCTGCCTACTCCATCGCCATCTTCCGTCCCCCACCATTAGTTTCTTCACCAGCTGATCAGGCTCCATTAGGACCAGTCGGGAAAAGACTTTTCAGACCCAACTGCAAAGATTTGGAGTCCTCACCAGGGAGCTCATCTTCCCTTCTCAACAAAGTGTGCAGACTGCATTTCCCACGTGAAACACCAAGGATGTCCAGTAGACCAGAGCAGAGAGGAGAAGGAAGAGTGGAGCAGTTATAGCTATTCTGTTCTCACAATGAAGTTGTCTATACTGAACACATCTTCCTACCTCACCACAACCCAAACTGGGTCTTCCAATTGGTGCTGAACTGATGCCAGTAATCACAGGGTGAAAGATCAGAATTGCTCATTTGTCAGTTTACTTTGTCTTCCATTTCTTAACCCCTCTGTAAAGCCAGTAGACGAGGCTACCATCACAGCCGCCTGGCCAATGCAAGTTCGCATTGGATTCGAACAGTCAGTAATGAAACAGCAGAGCCAAGAACTGGTGTGCCATCAGCTTTAATTCTAGCTTGCACCCGGCGGACAAGCAAAAACACACACTGGGCTCCAAAACCCACACATTCAGTGCTCACAAAGCTACTGACTTATCCGAGTTTCCTAGAATCAAAGGTTTCTAGCTCACCATACTTATTCACCTCTGTTCCCCATCTCCTTCTGCACAAACGCTACACAAACTGGCTTCTCCCTCAGCACTCTGCCATCTTGGCTGCTTCTCCTGGCCTCCATGTGGCCTTAATCTGCTCTCCTTTCTTCTACCTCAGGAACCAAGCGAGAACTAGCTACTGGTCTGCCCACTTTATAGCATAGATTCAAAACCTTTAATCCAATTATACAAACAAGGAAGTCTCTGATACAAAGCCACCCATCTGAGGCACAATGGGATTCATCATGAGAGTATACCACCCTACATCATCCAATCAGTCAAGGGTGTGGAGAAGAGCTTACTCTTAAAACTAAGCCTTAGGCTATAATGACCCGGCCTGCCCACAGCCTGTTCCAGAATACACATTAATATCAACAAACTTCCATGTGGGCAGTGCCACCTTTAACAAAGTGAGCATAATATATTTTATCTGCCCAACACCCTCTTCTCGATTTTACACTCTATGGATTTTGTTACATTTTTGGACATTTCTCCATTATCTCTCTCTAGTTCACAAATTTGCTCTTCATCTTTGTCAATTTACTAATAAACCCATTTTATTCAGATTTTATTCTAGAAAAAAAAAGGCTGGGCCTTTTTTTTCTAGACTTTCACTTTGGAAATTTATTTTCAAACCATTATTTTATCATTTTTTCAGGTTTGTTTCTGGGTTTGTTTTTTTCCTGCTGGCTCTCACATAACGTGGCTTGCTTTGTTTTGTTTGTTTTTACTGTGAGCTCATATTATTAAAGATATTATTGAGCTCTAAGTTCTGTTGCCTTTATGACAAAGAATTTTTGTACAATCCTGCCAGGTCCTCAGGGCACTACTAGCCAGGGACTACTTTACACTGAGTAGTTGTATGTTGAGTATTAGGACCACCCAGGAAGTATGAATTCAGTCAGTAAAACTGAAATCACATGGCTTGTGGTTACAGCATCTAAAAAGGAGTTTTTCATTCCCCTCCATATTGTTTTGAAGTTTAACACGACTAGTTTTCTTGTCCTCTTAAGAGGTGAATGTGTGGGGTGTGGTGAGTCACTCCCTGTGAACATCCCATCTTGCACAAACCTGAGTATTATCTGTGTCCCCCGGTTCCTAACCTCAGAAAACAAACCTTATCTATACAGGAAATTCCCTCAAGGGGAACTGACTTCTGAGTTTTCTTTCCTCTACTGATTTGCTGACCTCCAAGAAGAATTTCTTACTTTTTTATCTGTTGACAGATGAAGATTTTCTCTGGGTTTTTTTTCAGTTGTTTTTCAACAGGAGGGGTCTTAAGTTATCTAGTCTTAGTATAGCCTGAAACAGAAATACAGTAATACTCATTTGTCAATCCTATATCATGAACTGAAATGCTGTTGTCAAATAGTTGCAAATTAAAGAGTTTGTGTTTATAAAAATTAACTATTGTTGTAAATTATGAAGCATAAAGGAAATCATTAAAAACATGTCTCTAAATAATTCCTTCACTATAAAAAAATGCATTTAAAGAATTATACTTTTTTTCAAATCCCATCATGTGCAGGGATAATTTCCATATGTCTTAAATATTTTCCATTTTAATTGATTTGAAATAAATATTTGTTGATTGAGAATCTAACATTTTTTAAAATCATGAATGAGGATAAAACTACCCCTACCTTAGAGTTTACCTTCCAATGGGAGAATTATATCAGTAACCAAACAATTACCACAAGATGATAGATATAAAAGGTAATAAAAAAATAAAACTGTGGCCACACAACAAAAATAGAAAAAAGACACATTATCTCAGCCTGCCTCTTTGTGTGGGGGGAAGGCACCAGCATCAATGAGTATTTTTTTAACCAGGTGTAAAGCCAGTAGCCAAGGCCACCATCACAGAAGCCTGGCCAGTGCAGGTTCTCATTAGATTCAGACAATTGGTTAATAAAACAATGGAGCCAAGAACTGGTGAGCCTTCAGCTTTAATTCTAGCTTGCACCCAGCAGGCAAGCAAAAACACACACTGGGATCCAAAACCCACTCATTCAGTGCTCACAAAGCTACTGACTTATCCGAGTTTCCTAGAATCAAAGGTTTCTAGCTCACCAGACTTAGTCACCTCTGTTCCCCATGTCCTTCTCTCTACACAAACTCTACACAAACTGGCTTTTCCTTCAGCACTCCGTCATCTTGGCTATTTCTCCTCTCCTCTACGTGGCCTTTCTCTGCTCTCCTCTCTAATGCTAATCTCAGGAACTGAGAGTGATTAAGCTCAGGGTCTGCCCTACTATATAGTGTAGATTCAAAACCTTTAATCCAATATACAAACAAGGAAGTCTCTGATACAAAGTCACTTATCTGAGGCATAATGGGATTCCTCATGAGAGTATACCACCCTACATCAAAAAGGATGGGAAAGGCTTAGTCTTAAAAATAAGACTTAGGCTATAAGGATCTTGCCTGCTTACAGCCTGTCCCCCAACACACATTAATATAATCATGCCAATCCCAAACAAGAAGGGCAACTAGCCTGACCAGGCTGTGGCGCAGCGGATAGAGCGTTGGACTGGGATGCGGAAGACCCAGGTTCAAGACCCTGAGCTCGCCAGCTTGAGCACGGGCCCATCTAACTTGAGCAAAGCTCTTCAGCTTGGACCCAAGGTCGCTGGCTCCAGCAAGGGTTTGCTCGGTCTGCTGAAGGCCCGTGGTCAAGGCACATGTTAGAAAGCAATCAATGAACAACTAAGGTGTTGCTATAGCAATGAAAAACTAATGATTGATGCTTCTCACTTCTTCTCTGCTTCTGTCTGTCTGTCCCTATCTATCCCTCTCCTCTCTCTGACTCTCTCTCTGTCCCTGTAAAAAAAAAAAAAAGAAGGGCAACTAATATTATTACTATTATTACCTGGGCGATGGGCTTCCACGTGGGCAGTGTTATCTTTAACAAAGTGATATTTTATCTGCCCAACAAGGAGCAAAACAAATTTTCAAAACAGAAATATCATTTTTGAAATTTGTAGAGGATGAAATATGTGGAACATGCATATATATTTTTTTCTTCATTTTTATGGTATTTTCTTATTTTTGACATAGCATTTTTCTAATGGTTTTTCTAGGTATTGATATAAAACATCATCTTAATGAAAAGATTATTTTATCACCAAAAAATAATTTGTCTTACTGTGTTCACATATAAACATATATGATATATATCTTCTTTTATGCATATTTAAATAGTTTTATGAAATATACAATATTTTACATAACCATAATATTTCATTGAAGATATCATAAAATATTTTAGAACCTTTAAGTTTTCCTTTTGTAGCAATTTATGTTAAATAGCATTAAATCATATACCTCTATTCTAATTTATTTAAAATTCCTTATGTTGGAAATTATTTTATTTTTCTTGATTAATAAAAAGAAATCATGGAATGCTTAATTGTACATGAATGCTTAAGCATATCCTTAAGTATATCCTTAGATTATATTGTTAAAAAAAAGTGTAAAAATATTGTGGCGTATTTCCAAGTTGGCCCCAAAAAGTTATTATACTCATTTTTCACTACTCAAAAAATTGTAAGAAAGCGTCAATTTTCCCATACTCTTTTCAACATGGGAATGTAATTTAAGATTTAATTTAAATTTACTTTGTTATTAATAAAGAGGGCTTTTTAAAATTTGTTTACAGGTCAACTATGTTCCGTTTTTGGTGAATTGTTTATATTTAAATTTTTTCATTGCAATGCCTAAATTTTAATAATTGCAAGAGAGCTTTCTATTCTTAAAACATGAAGCTTTTGCCATACATGTGTAAAAGGGAAAAAAATACTATTTAAACTGATAAAGAATCATAAGGCAGACTAAAATTCAAGGGGACCATAGTAATAGATGTATTGATCATTACCATGGGATTTTACAGGGGGAAAAGCAAAAAAGTGGGCAATTGCAGCCAAGCATTGGGATGGGGTGTAAGTCAATAGAAAGTTTCTATGAAGAAATGTTAGGAATAAGATCAGATTCTGGCTAAACTGATGAAACAAGACTCCTGTTGAAAGTAAGCCAGGTGAGCAAACACTACCTTGGGAGGTGATGGAAGATGAGGAATTTGATCAGATATTGAGAGTGATCAGACTAAAGTTGAGGAATTCTGGCTAAAGCGACTTAGCAGAATTCTTGACAAAACTGAACATCACAGAGTATTATGAACACATAAACCCAAATGTCAAACACTAATCAGAGTTCAGAGTAGCTTGAGGTAAGTTTAGTCAAGGAGAAAATCTTTGTCTCATGTCACATATTGTCTCAGTTTTGATCAATTTTCCTTTTAATATTTCAGTTTTTAACTTTAGTTGTTAAAATTTAACAATGATTTGTTTGATAAATAGGAAGAATTAGAGAACTAATATATTTCTTAAAAATTCAGTCAATTTACATATTTAGGCGTAATAGTAATTATCTTTACTCCACTGTATCCAAATAATCATAAGTTGTTCATAGACTTCTGTTTTGTGGCATGTTCACCTATTCATAAATTACTTATTTTAACAATAATTTGAAATGCTTTGTCAAAGGTTACTTGTCTATTGTTATCTTCTAATTCATATACAAGAACTTCAACATGATTTTGTTACCTTACAAAAGATACATCATTCAAATTCTTCCAAGTGTTAAAGTTTTTATCCACACAGTTAAAAAATAAAGGGAGCAAAAGGCTGCAGAGAAGAAACATGTCTCCCCCAAATTCCCCCAAATATTGAATTCTCCTCTGCAGAGACAACCAATATTATTTATCTATTGTGGATCTGTAAGATGTACTTCAGCTTGACCTGTGCTGGTACAGTGAATACAGCATCCACCTGGAATGCTGAGGTCACTGGTTCAAAACCCTGAGTTTGTGGGCTTGCCTGGTCAGGGCACATACTAGAAGCGACTATGAGTTGATGCTTCTGGCTCCTCCTCCCTGTCTCTCTCTCTCTCTAAAATGAATAAAATATTTAAGAATAAAGATATATTTCATGCATAACATGAAAATTCTGATCTAGCTGTTTACCTTTCTATCACCTAGGAATATTTTCTTTTTTCTAAAAAAGAAAATGGATTTTTGTGTTGAATGGTTTACTTCTTCCAGTGCAATAAGGCGTGGTTCTATTGTGTTCTGGCTTGCATAGATTCTGATAAAAATTCTGCTATAATTTTTATCTTCATTACTGTCAATATATTTTTTACTCTGTGCCTGCAAGATGTTTTCTTTATCTTTGTTTTCGTTTGTTGGCAGTTTAACTATGTGTCTAGGTATTTATTCTTCATATTATTGCAATTTATCACTCAGTTTTATGACTGTCTTAAACCTGTGATTCATTGTCTTTGATTAATTTTGAGAAATTCTTGGCCATTAGTTCCTTAAATCGGTCTTCTTTTTCATTCTCTTTCTCTGACTGTGAGTCCAATGATATGCATATTAACAATTTATATATTGTCGCAGATTTTGGATGTTCTGAGGTGGTATTTGTTATTTTTTGTTTGTTATTTTCAAATATTTTCCTCATATTTAAGTTGAATAATTTCTATTGGTCTATCTTCAAGTATATTGACTTTTTCCTCAGCTATGTGCAGTCTAGATTTTCACTGTCTTTTTAAACTTATTTATCTATATTTTATGCACAATCCATGTTTATTCATAATTATTTTAAAGTCCAAGATAGCTTAAATAACTGTGTCATGTCTGGATCTGGTTCTGCTGATGATTTTACCTCTTGGGGATGTTTTCCCCTTACTATTGGGATATATTTAAATTTTTCATTAAACAATGGCCATTGAATATGGAAAAGTGGAAACTTAGGGTAACTAGAATTCATTTCCAGAAATGAGCAGACCTCTTCTTTTGTCTAGTTCATGATACAGAGTATTGAGGCAAACTAGTTGGTAGTCAAACTGGATTACTTTTTGTTGCCTTCAATGTGCCACCGATGGCTGTCCTGCGCTCAGTGTGGGACCTGGGTTGCCACAGAGTTTTTCTCAGGTTCCTGCTCTATCTTTGAATTTCAGCAGTCTCAACATACTTATAACACCGAACGCTGTCTTTCTCCGTGCTCTTATTCCTCCCCAAAAGTATTCTGCTATTTCTTGTAACTCACCACAATATTATGTTGGGTATTCCCATTGTCCTGGTTCAGTCTTTGTCTTAAGCAATATTAGTAGCCTGGATCTAGAAAATAGAGTTTTCTAGAGTAATTATCTTTCCCTTCCATGGAGGATCTCTGACTTGGACTTGTGTGGGCTGTGGCTACAACAGAGTTCCTTACTTTGCATCTACTAGTAGTTGATATTTACTATGCATAAGTGCAGGACGCTGGGTTCCAGGCAATTTCCTGCACCTTCACTACAGTATTTTCCTATACTTTATCCTCAGTGTCAATCTCTCTTTGCCTGTGACAAGGGGTGGGATGTTCTCTTCCCTTTTCAAGCAAGATAGATTTTATTTAATTCCACCTCCAAAATGAGTAGACTGTACTTACTGTACTCATTTTCCTCTGGCTTCCCACGAGAGATGCCGAAGATTCTGCACCTATGAGTCACCAAGGAGAAGGGCTCCTGGCTTGTGAGATTGGAGGCCCTTTGTGTTTGGGCTCACAGACAGGTTCATTATACATGTTTTCTTGAGAGTGATTTTCTTGCAGGTTTACACATTCCAAACAAAAGCCAAACTCCTAAGGAAAAACCAAACACACCTTTGAATTACTTTTACCTATTTTGTTTCTGTATGAATTTTAAAATCACTTTTCTAGGTTCTCTTTGAAAAAGAATTCTACTAATATTTTAATTGTGATATAATCAAAAACCAAGTTATGAGAAATAGTATTTTATGATGCTGAGTCTTTCAGAGACAAATGATAAGATATGACATTATTTGATCAAATCATTTTGCATCCCTCAAAATTTAACATTTTTATTTTTTTAAAAACTCAAATATATATTTTATCTTAAATTATTAGCTTTTTATATAGCAAATACTATAACCATCCTGAATTATCTTATATTTTCATTAGTTTTTACTTAATTTTCTTAATAGCAAATTATTGTATATGAAATGTTACTTTATATTTTCAATTTTTCTTGTGACACTGCTCATGCCTAATATCATTTGTTAGTACCTCCAGAAAAATGTTAAATAATATTGCAAGTAGTGAAATTCTTGGATTGCTACATCTATTGTTTCTTCATTTTAAAAGATGTTTACCAATAGGTAGGACTGTTACATAATATTTTTAAAATATCTACCTTAACTCTTTCATTAAAAGCCTTTATCATTAATGGATATTATATTTTATCAAATGTTTCCTTCTGCATTTAAGGAGTTGGAAGATAGGTTTTATCCCTGAAGTCTATTAATAATACACTATGTTAATAACTCATAATAAAGAACTGTTCTTAGTTTCCTGGATTAAAATACACTTGTTCATGACCTTGGTCATAATGAAAGTAAAACTAGTCTAAATAAGTTTTTTCTTTATGAAAAATTTGTCAAGATGATGTATTAATTTTAGTGCCTTTCCTTCTGTTATAATGGCTTTGGAAAAGGTTAAACATTGGGATTACTTGTTTTTTAAGTTTATATGTCTTTTCTACAACATATAAATAAAACATAGACTTTCTCCTCCTCTCTCACACAGTCTTCTTTGTAATTATTTTCTTAAGGCATTTGCTAAAATTTCCAAAAAGTTGAATGATAATGCTAATAATAAGTCTCTTTGTTAGTCTTTATTTTATGGAAATAACTCTAGAACTTTTCAAATGAATTTGATAGAGACTGTGAATCTACTTATTCCTTCTCATATTAAGAGTTTTATTTTATTTTTAGAGTGTAAAGGATTTAATTTTACTTAAATTTAAGAATGGATGATCAATTATTTTCAAATTAATTTTTAGCATACATGAAGATATTTTATGGTTTTTCTTTTTATTTGCTGTTCAGTTATATTAATAGATATCTACATAATAAACCATTTTTTTGTATTTGGACTAAAGATAGTTCTTATTCCTTTAATATATTTCCCAATTTTTTAAGACAAGATATAAACTAATGGATCAGCTAGGTATGAAATATTGCATTAAAATAAAACTCATGACAGACAGTTGGTTAATAAATCTCATAAAACCATGGCAGGATAACTGGGTTAGTGGCAGCATCTTCCCGAAGCACAAAGGTTGCCAGTTCGATCCCTGGTCAGGACACACACAGGAATAGTTTGATGTTCTTTCTTTTCTGTCTCTCTTTCTCTCTCCCTGCCTCCCTCTAAAATAATAGTAGCTATTTATTCTCTTTTTTCCATAAGAAGAGAATCTTTCCATATTCTCGCCTTTTTAGAAAAAGAACCAAAATGATAATACTATTCACTTACAAGGTATACCTATGGAGTTTCAAGATACTGAAAAGAAGAAAATGAGATAAAAACCTCCTCTTTGTGAAACCTTCACCACTGCTCCCCACTTTGTGCCCTAGGACTAGGTTAATGGCTCCATCTTTATACCATCCCTTCCACCTGCTCCATATCACTGTGTACCTCTAAGGACACTCAAATGCAGCTACTTGAACACATTTGTATAAGGAACTCAAGATCAATTATTTAAACACTCTTCTATAAGATGGTAAAATTGAGGTGTTTAAGGTAGATATTATTAGTGTCCCATATAGCACCTGACATAAAATACTAATTAAACATTAAAAAAAAAAAAACCAGAAGGGCCTGACCAGGTGGTGGTGCAGTGGATAGAGTGTCAGACTGGGACACAGAGGACCCAGGTTCCAAACCGCAAGGTCGCCAGCTTGAGTGTGGGCTCATCTGGTTTGAGCAAGGCTCACCAGTTTGAGCCCAAGGTCACTGCCTTGAGCAAGGGGTTACTCGGTCTGCTGTGGCCCCCAGTCAAGGCACATATGAGAAAGCAATCAATGAACAACTAAGGTGCCACAACGAAGAATTGATGCTTCTCATCTCTCTCCCTTCCCGTCTGTCTGTCCCTATCTGTCCCTCTCTCTGTGTCACAAAAAGAATAAAAAATAAAACAGAAGGAACAAAGGAAGAAAGGAAGGACAAAAATGAGGGAGAGAGAGAGAAAAGAAGACTGACAGTAACACCCTGGAGGAAAAAATTGATACAACTGTTTTAAAAACTATTTCAATTAGTGACAAAGATTCTTCTCCCATTTTTTAACATGGATTTTATTCATACAGCAAACAACTTGAAGCTTTCATAAGCCACCTACAGTAAATAATATTCCTGCAAAATAGCAAGATTCTTGTATTTGTTTTAACTAACATACAGTCAAATATAAAATGTTAAGATGGAAAGAAAATATAGCAGAAATCTTAGGGGGAAATGGCAGTCACTTTAAGGGAAGTTTTTCTCATTGTTCCCTCATTTTCTCTGTGCAAATTAAGTGAACATAGATATCTGTGATTTGACAGATAGCTGATGGAAAGAAACCTGTTTCTTTCTTTCTTTCTTTTTTTTTTTTTTTTTTTGTCTATTTGGTTCTCACAATATGACTTTACCATTCTCTCTAAAATCATTAAATCTATTCTTAAATCTCAGGTAAGAATGGCTTTTCATCATGGTATCTGGGCTTAAGATAGGAGGGAATAGGGGACTGCCAGTCTCAACTTAATGTCAAACGCTGCATCTTGAGAACCCAGTATCAGGCTCAGGTCCAGGATCTCTTACCAAAAAGCCTCAATTAGCCAGGCTGAACATTAGGTGATCCGGCGCCAGGACAGTTCCCATAACTCTCCATCTGCGCGCTCCTGATGGATATCTCACCTCCACAACCCTCAGACATCCTACCAGTTGGTCACCTCCCCATCATTTATCCCAACATTCTGTTCCATAGTCATTAATCACCACCCCTTTTGTTGTTTAACTGCCACAGGTAACAAGTTTTTGCCCTGTGGTGGGAAATACCACCCAACTCCATCCTATACAGCATAAGGCTTCTTTTCCTTTCGCTTCTGACGCCATTTTGGGCTCGGCCCACCTGTTTGCAGGTGTATAAATAGATTTCTTACAAAACACATCAGCTCTTGTGCGTCTCCAATTTGGCGATCTAACAACCAGCTACTCAGAAATTACTTCTGGCTGAGAAGGTTAATTTGTTAAAAACTCTTTTCTCTTAAAAAAATACTGTTTTGTTTTGGGATTATTCCATGCAATATCACTAATTTCCTATTGTTTTAATTCCTGGTTTTGCAAAAATAGAAAAAGCTGCTTTCCTCGAGCCACCTCTCCCATTACAGCATTTTTCACCGTTACCCCATGTGTACTCTCCCCCTTCAGTTGCACAGGTGCTCCCAGCAGCGCTTCCTCTGTGTGACATGTGCGGATCTGCAAATCTGCTGCAAATGTGCCTTCGGGATTCGCCTGCTTCCTTTCTTTTGAGCTCTAATTTCTAAATGAGAAAGTATATATAGCTTGTGCAGTTGCCTTGAGTTTGGGGGAATGTCAGCTGCTCAGCAACTTTGAGCAAATGTCACATTCTTCCAGATAAAAGAGTTTATTTATTCTTAAATTTACCATGTAGTTTTCCCTTCTTAGTTGAAACTTTGTCTTATAAATTTAGGAATGGTTTTTGGCAAAGCTCTGTAATATATGTGAAATGTATCATAGGTTAGTGTCTGCACATAGTAAGTACTCAATAAATGTTAGTTAGAAATGAGGAAGGTGATGTTGATGACTTTGAGAAAATATTATATTTATCTACTCAGAGTCCAATTATTTACTTAAATAAGAGTTAAACTCAATAATATTATAAAAACTATGCATGATGCCAGGTGGGTACTTGAATTATCAAGGGGTCACTTTGTAAATTATATAATTGTTCAACCACTATGCTGTACACCTGAAACTAGTATAAAACAGCATTTAATGTCAACTTTAATTGAAAAATATGTATTTTTAAAAAGTTAAAAAGTAATAACATTCTTGTTGTCATTTTATATTTTTTCCTCAGTGATACAGTGTGGAAATTTGGAATAAATTTCTTTATTCTGATATATACACTTATATACTTATAGAATACACATATACATGTATATGACCTTGTAATAGTATCTAAAAAATGTGGTACCGAATCCTTGTGAAAACTAAACCTCCTTTCACAATCATATTCTCCAGATGTGGGATGGACTGATTTACATAAGGCAAAAGAGCCCACTTGATATTTTACTTCATTGTTTCCTGGCACTGGTGACAAGAATACCATTAGCCACAGTGGGGTTTCAAGAAAAAGAAAATAATATGTTTGATTTTTAAATATGAACAATGTTCTAATTGAAACAAAGTTTCATGGAGGAATAATTACCTCATCAGGATGCAGCATATAAAAAATAAATTATACAACAGAGTTATATCATTAAAACAAAGATACAGCAATTTGTACATGAATAGTCAGTGCCAAATTACATTAACAGTTATAGAAAATTCAAGCTATAAAGTTATAGAATATTCAAGCTTAGCTGTTTAACATACTCATTTCATAGACTGAGAAACTAAGTCACAGAGAGTTTGTTGTCCAGACCATAAAGAAGGTGGGTGCACATGTGAAATGAGTTACCCTGACTCCTAACCTAGTCCTGTTTTTTTCTGTACTCTTACCACCTTTAAAACATTTTAAATATAACTGTATACATATTGTACTTTGATTACATTAAATGTTAAAAGAAAAGATTACCTGACTCCATGAATTATCAGCTGCATGGGTTTGGCCAAATTTCTTAAATTCTCTTTGCCTCAGTTACCTTATCTGTGAAACAGAGATGTTAACAGCAATAAATCTACACTTGAGGGAAAATTTTCACATATATATTATATATACGTATATATACTAGTACGTATATATACTAGTACTGTATTATATACTATATATATTTATATACTATATATACTAGTATATATATTATATATATACTAGTACATATATTACATACTATATATATTATATACTAGATATACACAAAGTATGCATAGCATATATTAAGTACTGAATAAAAACCAGGTATTATTATTGTCATGATAAAACTCTAGGGAAATATGAATTCACACATGTCATTCACTATTGGCTCCCTTCTCCCGTCTAGTGGACCGAGGTTGCTAGTCTACCACTGGCATAAAAGGGAAGGCACAGCCTGGCAGGTGAAAGCAGGGCCCCACTGCCCAAAGCACAAGGAATTGGGAATAGAATATGAGTTACCCTGTCACACTTGCACCCTCACTATTCTCCCAACCTAATCTCCTTTGATCAAGTGGGCAAACAAAAGGCTCCCAGAATCATTTCTGCTACCCTGGAAAGGTCAACTTCTGTAGACACCCCGCTGAAAACGATGCTCAGTGGACAACCACCAGCACGTCTCCTAGGGCATTTGAGACTGTTCTAATGTAGCCCCAGAATTCCCTGCTAGTTAACTGCACACACTCCACGTCACACCCTCCACCTTAAAATAATGCAAGTCTGCATTTTAACAATGAAGTTTTTGTAAATTATAGAAAAATTTTCACAACACTATCATAAACTTTTATACTGTTATAAACCTTATGCAAATATTATTTGATAATAATACTGTAATTAATACAATGCTTCTAGCTAATATTGCTTCCTTCCTTAATTTTAGAAAATATTTGGGGACCAATATTTAATGGCCAGTGTTTCTCTAAAAAATTTCCTCATGAAATTTTGAATTCTGCCCAACAGGTTAGCAATAAAGGGGATAGGCAGATGTTGAGGAGGACATGTGTCCTTCTGAGAAGCACTTGCCTCTGCTAAGAAGTTTATAGTCTCTTGGCAATAGGAGGCTGCTCTGCTCCAGCAACCAGGAGATAACTACCCCTGACCACCAGAGGGTCCAGGAGACTGGGGGCAGGGAGGGTAGGTAAAGATTCTCAAGCTTGTCCACCCAATGTCTACATCTCATGTCTCAGGGTCACACACTTCTATTAGGACCCTGATTGTGGGCTAAAGTAATTGTAAGATCATGCATTTTCAGATTTTTAATACAGTCTGCTCTCTGACTACAGGAAATAAAGGTGACTTTCGTGGTACACCTTGAAATTATGAGTTAAAAATATATATAACATCTTTTAAAAGATTTTTTAAAGGCATCTGCAGTGTGAGTCAGCACTTTCATAAAGGGCCAGATAACACATATTTTGGGCTCGTGAGCTGTGTGGTATCTTTTGTCATTGCTCAACCTTGCCTGTAGCACGTAAGCAGTGATAAACAACACGCCAACAAATGATTGTGGCTTTCTTCCCGTAAACTTGACTTACAAGAACAGGTGGGCTGCCACAGGCCATGTTTTGCAATTTCTTCTTTGAAGCAACTATCAAAAGCTTTTCGACTGTCCACATTTTAATTGCTGTTTCCCTCAATTCTGTTTGAGTGTCGCTGTGTCCAGGTACACATGCACCTACCTGGTCCCGCACCCCCAACTCATCCGACAGCAAGAGTCTTTGCTATTATAATGCCACTGTCTGCCTTGGGTTAGCCTTATGGTTGTTGGATCAGCCAGCAGTTCTGTCTAAAGTAAGGTGACCAGATTTTAAAATTGGTAAAGCGGGACACCGTTGATGGTGGTGGGAGGGGGTTCTTGATTAAAACTTGGTCTATATGAAGCAAAAAAATTTTCATAAAATGCAAAAATAGTATTGTAATATATTTCTTTAAATGTCAACATAAGTACAATTTACAAATATAATACTGTAAAGCCAGTGGCCAGGGTCACCATCAGAGCCGCCTGGCCAGTGCAGGTTCGCACTACATTCGGACAGTCAGTAATGAAACAATGGAGCCAAGAACTGGTGAGCCATCAACTTTAATTCTAGCTTGCACCTGGCGGGCAAGTAAAAACAAACACTGGGCTGCAAAACCCACTCATTCAGTGCTCACAAAGCTACTGACTTATCCGAGTTTCCTAGAATCAAAGGTTTCCAGCTCACAAGACTTATTCACCTCTGTCTCCCATCTCCTTCTCCCTGCACAAACTGGCTTCTCCCTCAGCACTCTGCCACCTTGGCTGCTTCTCTTGGCCTCCTCCACGTGGCCTTAATATGCTCTCCTCTCTAATACTAATCTCAGGAACCGAGAGAGAGCAAGCTCTCGGCCTACCCCACTTTATAGTGTAGAATCCAGACCTTTAATCCAATCTACGAACAAGAAAGTCTCTGATACAAAGTCACTTATCTGAGGCACAATGGGAGGATTCCTCATGAGAGTTCACCACCCCACATCATCCAATCAGTCAAGGGTGTGGGGAAAAGTTTACTCTTAAAACTTGCACGTGGGTAGTGCTATCTTTAACAAAGTGAGCATAATATATTTTATCTGCCCAACAATCCACACCTATGCTCACTTTACTACCCACAATCTACACCACCAGCATCCCTGTACAAGAAAATTAGGCACATTACACAAATTACAAATACATGACAAATTATACAATTTCAACAATTACAAAGGTACATTTCACCAGTCTCTGAGCACTTAGCCAAAAGTGCAAAATGTCCTTGGCCTTTTTTCTTTCACTTTGAAAGGCTTCCCGGGGCAGGGGAGGGCCTCTATCAAAGCTGCCCCTCACTGCATCAGGGTATTTCACATTGTCGAAAATCCATAAGTCCATTCAACAAAGGAGCCAGTGCTCACTCAGTCATAGTCCAGGAAATCAGTCCACACACATGGGGCCTTAGCCTCCCTCATTCTTGCCATCAGGGCAGGTCACACACTGTCCTAAAGAGAAGCATGTGGCAATGGCAGTCAGCATTTCCATCTCTGCTCTGGGGAACATGATGGTATCGATCCCTATGTCTTGAAATTGCAGACTTACCAGGAGAGTAGTAGATACTCTTTGCTGCTGGGCTCTCATCTTCTGGAGACTATGGATTGCAAACCCAGCCCAATTTTTTTCATCCTCCAAAGAGGAACTGGAAATGCAAGCTCCCACTGCCAGGCTCGAGCCACAGGCCTCCGCTGCATTCTGCTCTGCAGCCCTGCCTCCGATCTCAGCCCCGGCCTCCTGCTGCTGCTGGCTCTCCACAATGTCCAGGGCAATCTGCAACTCACAAACCTGTGATTCCTTCTCCAGTTTCTGCTCCATTTCCAGGTGAATCTTGCAAACCTGGTCGGCCTCCTTCGGTGCTTGCTCCAGCTCCAGGGTTGGCATCTCTTTCTCCCACATTTGCTCCAGCTCCTTCCGCTGATCGGTTTGCAGGTCCCAGGCAGCCTCTTCCACACAGCTCTTAATTTCCTCACTCCTGGCTGTAAAAGTCAGCCAGCCTACAGCCCCCAAAAGGACAACCATGGGGTACCATAACAGCAACCAGTCTTCTACTCCACCGCTCAAATATGGTGGTGGCTCCATACCAATCTGTATTGAATCCTGTCACAGACTACACCAAATATAGGGCCAGTGGCCAAGGCCACCATAAGAGCCACCTGGCCAGTGCAGGTTCGCATTAGATTCGGACAGTCGGTAATGAAACAACAAAGCCAAGAACTAGTGAGCCATCAGCTTTAATTCTAGCTTGCACCCGGCGGGCAAGTAAAAACACACACTGGGCTCTGCACTGTCTCAATTGCCTTTAGCCAGAAATGGCCCACAGGCCAAAGTGTTGTATCTTGGAGAGGCCTGTTTTGAACCCCTAGCAATCCCCTGTGTGAGCTACTCAGTTTCTATGGCAGTGGTCCCCAAACATTTTACACAGGGGCCAGTTCACTGTCCCTCAGACCGTTGGAGGGCCAGACTATAAAAAAAGCTATGAACAAATCCCTATGCACACTGCACATATCTTATTTTAAAGTATAAAAACAAAACGGGAACAAATACAATATTTAAAATAAAGAACAAGTAAATTTAAATCAACAAACTGACCAGTATTTCAATGGGAACTATGGGCACAGATGCATCCTGTGCTCCTCTCACTGACCACCAATGAAAGAGGTGCCCCTTTGGGAAGTGGGGTAGGGGTCGGATAAATGGCCTCAGGGGGCCACTTGCGGCCCAGCCTGCGCGCCGTAGTTTGGAGACCCCTGCTCTAAAGAGACAGTTATAATGGGCTTCTATCTTATCCCCTAAAGGGACAGAAGAGAAGCCACTTCCCATTGGCTACCATTCTGGTCAAATGCAGCCACATGGCTGTTGATCAATTCTACTGAGCCTCCCAGTGGCATCTGCAAAACTGCTATTCCAAAGCTTCAAAGAGACCCAGATGAGAAAGCATCAAAGAGCCAGACAGCAGCTGAGATGAATGTCATCAGGTCACACTTGTCCCAAAGCATTTAGTGCAGCACTGGCCTATGAAAGGAGCATGCGAGATCACAGCAAGGTGTCCATCACAGGGTTTAGGACTGTATGCCTGGGGTAAATTGATTTATAGACTGATCAGGTTCTATATGCACAACATGGTAAAAAGGCAAAAATCGATGTAAAACCCAGCAACTTCAACCTTGAGGCAATTCCTATCAGATCTCATTAGCCAATAGCCTTGAAATTTTATTTTGCATACCATTTTTCAATCTGTTGCCCAGGACTTTTGAAACTATTGTTCTCAGTTCTTCTTTTTCTGTTTTTTATCCTATATCCCCATGAGTTTTGACTTCCCTATATTTTTCTACATTATCATACCACAAATAGCCTTAACACACCAACATTTCTCTGTTTTTTTGTACCACTTAACCACTAAAATGATCTTTTAAATGGGGAAAACCTATCTGCTTTATTCATTAAAAAAAAAAATCACCGGTGCTTGTCACATGCTCATATCTGCTATGTTCTATGGCAGAAACAAAACCTTGTAAGAATTCAGCACCTGTATTCTCCCGATTGCTTTGACATTCCTTTGCCACCATTTTCAGAGTCCCCCAAATTTCCATCCAGCCGATGACAATTTTATGCCAGCTATATCTCTAATACTTGTAATAATTCTTCAAGTCAGGGATTGCTGTTATCTCCCTTTTATATATGAGGAGTCTGAGGCTCAGGGACAGTTCACCCAGACCCCACAGAAGAAGGCATGGCCATGTCAGAATGCAGATTTCCAACACGGATTTGCCCCCAGCTTCAGTGAACTGAGCACAGGAGAAAGGCTTCCCACACTTGGACATGGTGCTACTTTTGAAGGACTTCCAACTTGTTGGGCAGATAAAATATATTATGTTCACTTTGTTAAAGATGGTGCTGCCCACATGGAAGCCTGTCACCCAGGTGATGATATTGGTTGACCTTCTTGCTTGGGATGAGTGTGATTATATTAATGTGTGTGGGGGACAGGCTATAAGCAGGCAGAGGCCTTATAGTCCAGGGCTTGGTTTTAAGACTAAGCCTTTCCCACCCTTTTTGATGTAGGATGGTGCACTCTTACGAGAAATCCCATTATGCCTCAGATAAATGACTTTGTATCAGAGACTTCCTTGTTTGTATATTGGATTAAAGGTTTTAAATTTATAATATAAAGTGGGGCAGAACAGAAGCTTGCTCTATGGGTTCCTGAGATTAGCTTTAGAGAGGAGAGCAGAGAAAGGCCACGTGGAGGAGGCCAGGAGAAGCAGCCAAGATGGTGGAGTGCTAAGGGAGAAGCCAGTTTGTGCAGAGTTTGTGCAGAGAGAAGGAGATGGGGAACAGAGGTGAATAGGTCTGGTGAGCTAGGAACCTTTGATTCTAGGAAACTCGGATAAGTCAGTAGCTTTGTGAGCACCGAATGAGTGGGTTTGGGGGCCCAGTATGTGTTTTTATTTGCCGGCCGGGTGCAAGCTAGAATTAAAGATGATGGCCCACCAGTTCTTGGCTCTGTTATTTCATTACCGTCTGTCCAAATCCAATGCGAACCTTCATGGGCCAGGCAGCTGTGACGGTGGCCGTGGCTACTGGCTTTACACAACTCTAATGCTCTCAATAGCCTACTGCTTAGACTGCCTAGGTCTCAGCTTCCCAATGTGCATGAATATGTTAACCAGCCTACTATCAACTGGTTACAGGTGTGTAGAGTCTGCTCCTCGGTTCTCAGGGTGGCCTGGGCACTGCTGGGACGAGGAAGCTCTCTAGGACAGCGCTTCCAGCAGCATCTTTAACTGCTCACTCCAGTAGGCTTTCCATGGGTATAATAGAGGAAAAAAGGGGAAAAATGTCTGGAAACCAAACTGAGAAGTAAGGCTGTTCAGATGTCTGAAAAAGGACGCGTGTAAAGCAGAAAGGAGTAAATTTCTTAAGAAGTCCAACGATGAGCAGAAAGAGTTAGGCTAGGTAATATGGAAATGAATGGGATCACATCTGAGTGTGTCTGTCAACATAAAATTTGAAGGAGAAATGGAATGGGGTGAGAGAGGGCTATAAAAGAGAAACTGAATAAAAGTAGGTATCAAATGTTAGTTAGATATGAGAAAGTGGAAGAGCTTAGGGAAGAGAAAAACTGCTTGCTGAAATACTTGAAGCTGCTGTTAGGAAGAACAGCCCACCACTTTGAAGAGACTCAAATTCCAGTGACTCTGAACTACTCATTCTAACTGTCCTAGTGGATTGCCAATGAACAGCAAATCTTCATAACTCAGTCACTGGTTAAAAATAAGATGCACAGTCCTAAATCCCTGTAGGAAGAAAGCTAAAAACCATAAAATATTGCTCCTTATCTTTGTCCATAGTCTCTTCCAAAGTATCTACACAACTGACTTCCAGCCTCTGCTCAAACAGTTGTGTGGGGGGGTGAGGGAGCAGACTTCTATCTCAATTAGAGAACTGATAAATGGCAAGCTGTGGCGGAGAGGGGGAAATCTGGTTTAAAATGTCTTATTCTGCAGTCTCATGCGTCCCCTGCTGACTAAAATTATCAACTTCCACACTTCTAATTTCAGAATTTATTGAGCTAGGGATACTCTTAATATTGTCTCATTTTAAGAAATAAAACTTCCCCAGACGATGATTTTAAATTCACTTTACATTTGGAAGTCACCTGTATTTGGAGCAGTCTAACATTTATGAGTTACTTGCTCTTATGAGTAATTTTATATTTTATCTTTTGTCACCACCTGGTGGTAGAACATTTTCTTTTTTTTTCACACTTCTTTTTTGTTGTTACTATGGGAAATCTCTAAACAAAGAAAACGACTGAACTTTAGCACTGATAGTCAAGCATTGATGTGCGCTAAGCACACAGTAGGCACTTAAAGATCAGTTTAACAAAGGAGGTTTTAATTTGATTTAGTGGATTGCAAAGTCTACTATCTTTTTATTTGAATTGCAAAAAATTCTCAAATATTACTAATGAAGGTGATGCACATTATTTTATCAGAGTTACTTTTCTTCTTTTAATTTTAACTGATTTTTTGCTTTAAGCCAGCCAAACTACATGATTAAAAAGTAGCGGCATTTTAAGACTGTAAATACACTTAGAGTTATGATATTTAAAAGATATTTTTCGTGATATAATAAAGTGAGAGGAAGTTTGAGACAATTTTAGTAAATACAATTGAAAATTTATGACCACCTTTGCAAATTCCTGACTTGGACTGTTGTAGACGACCATTTGTTGTAGACCGTTGCCACCTGGTGGACGGAAGAAAAAGGTACAAAAGGCTGTGAATCTCTTAAGGTGGAATTGTTAATGCCAGAAAATTCCTGTTTAGAATTTAAATTAAGTGTAATCAATGGAAACAACACTGACAACATACTTAACCCACCATAATAATTTATATTTAAAATTCCAAACAGGCATTAGATTAAAAATGATGAGTTAGAGTCATTTCAAAGCCCCCAACGTGGCTACACTTAAGGCAAGCCCTGTTTGAGGCACAATCCACTATCTGTCAAACAAGGAAAGTAGATTGCACAGGTTACAATTTTCTTCCTTCTTGCAAATATGTGATTTTGAGGTCATACCAGTTTGTAGTCCAAATGCAATTTACATTAATTTTTCTGTTTTCAATATTTGTTCTATTTCTGGGTATATAACCTGCTTAAAATGAATGTTTTATATCTATTTTCTCATTTGTGACCACATGAAATATCCACTTGTTCACTCTTACTTTAGACTATATGTTCCCAAAAGGAGCACAAAACAGCTTTCTCATTTCTAACTGGTAAACCCTATGTTATAAAAATATGAATAAATAATATTACATGTTTATGAAATATGTATATTAATCATTTCTGTAGATAGCATTTTCACTGAAACAATGCTAATAGTTCATGTACATTACCAGATTCCCTCATTTAAAGCTACTTTTTGAATACTGAATTTAACGTCTTAAGAATTATGAATATTGTGTCTGTAAGTGAAACATAAATAGACATAGATAAAATTAATACTTTCTTGTTTCTTATCCTCAAAACATTCTCATTTCTCTGTTACCAGAGGACAAGAATGCTTTTAAAAGGTCAAACTGTTCACTTTAAGAATATTATTGTCAAATACATAACTTTGGTTAGCTCTTCTCTACAAATAATAAAACTAGTTAAGGTCTACAAACTAGAACACATCAAAATTCATGTTTGTGTAAGCACATATGTATTCTACACAAGGAAAGCTGGCAATATGGTAGGGCTTTTGACAACATGCGATCTTTTGGGTGCCATTCAAATCAAAGAGCAAGCATTTTATAAGGGGGAGAGTGTGAGACTTACTAACAAGGACTCGATATTACATGTCTTTCTTACTAGTGCCATGTACACATTCTACTTCTGTTGGTTTTGTTTTCACAGTAAAATATCTTTTCAGTTCATAACTTTGTTAATAAATATACAAGTTATGTGCATATATTTACATAATATCACAAATGCCCAAAGAGCACTAGTCTTTAAAAATATATAGTAAGTTTAATGGTCTTTGAGCATAGATGGAGCCTTTCAAGCTTAGAAATTGGCAATTCTTACATCCATGCCTCTGCTGAAACGATTAGAAAAGAATCATTTCCCAGAATTACAGGTGCATGACAGATTGGAGTCGATATGCAAAAGAACAGAAATCTGGACAAAAACCCAGTGAATAATAAAGTCATGTTCCTGGCCATCCTTTTGCCTTTAGCACTCTGGATTGTTGTTGTTGTTTTTTTCTTCCCTCAGCTCTATTTGGATATGCAACATAAATACGCAAAAACTATAGTGGATTTAAAATAAGCCATTCAAGATTAGAAATCTCTTCCTGAGTTAAACAAATTTCCAATAAGAATTTCGTTAGGGACATAAATTGAATAAAAGTCAAGCTTGCATTCATATACAATATATTTTTTTTATTTATTCATTTTAGAGAGGAGACACAGAGTGAGAGAGAGAGAGAGAGAGAGAGAGAAAGGGGGAGGAGCTGGAAGCATCAACTCCCATATGTGCCTTGACCAGACCAGTGCAGGGTTTTGAACTGGCGACCTCAGTGTTCCCAGGTCGACGCTTTATCCACTGCTCCGCCACAGGTCAGGCTACAATATATTTAAAAGCTAAAGTTTATGTAGGGGAGGTGACAGTTTGGAATATATTACATGAGTTTTTAGAAAATGACACATTTTCTTGCTGGTCTTCTGAATTTCCCACTGTGCCCCAATTCAAGGGACTCACATTTATCTTAGTCCCCTGCTAAGTCTCTCAGTCCCTGGGTCATCTCAAGTATCTGAAATCTCCATCTCAAATCCATTCTGAGGGCCCTTATATTGTTTGCAGAACCCTTGTCTAAGAGGTTTGAAAACTTATCGATGACTTTGGCACCTTGCTTTTGTAATTCTACAGTCTACAAATGAAATGAAATCATTTTTTAAAAATGGAATATTAAAAAAACTTCTGTAACAAAGAGGGAAATGTAAAACAATCCCTGGAAACAAAACCGACTAATGGGGGAAATGACTCTTGGGCAGCAAAGAGGAGTAAAAATCTCTTCCTTCAAAGAACAGTTAGGCAGCCGCTAGACCTTGGGGAAATCAATGGGCGGTTCATGGGTGTGTCTGTCAATATCAGGGTCAATGGAAAGGGGTGAGAGAGGGTTGTAAGAGACTGATTGAAGGAAGTAGGCAGAAAGTGTCACAACGCTAGGTGGTGTGAGAAAGGAAGACCAAGAAAAGAAAAAGTAACTGAGATACCGTGAGCTGCTGTAAAACTATGTAATTTCTGGGTTGATCATTCAGCACTTATGACCACCTTAGGAAAAAGAAAATTACATTTAAGAAAGCATGCATTCCTTAATGTGTAGGGGCGAGGGGTGGTTGTTGAAAGCTTTCTAGAGTGAAATATTTGTTATTATTGTTTTGCTTCTCTGTGCCATTCTTTCTAATTTGAACTTTTCTAAACAGTGTGTTGAGATGGTGGTGAGGAGCGGAGATTAGGTTTTATTGTTCAAGTAGACAATGTAGAACTCTTATTAGAGAAAAAGGCTAAGTTGGAAACTATTCTGAAAGCAAAAACTGGAAGAAGAGGGGCGTGTTGGAGGACTACTGGGACGCCTCTAGCTGGGACAGAACGAAGTTGGAAAGATCAGCGTAGGCGTGAGGAAAGGGCCGAGATGATATTTTGTGGAAACCGGGGGAGGGGGCGGTGGACCGGAGACCCGCAAAGGCCAGGAAGTGGCGTGCGCGAGTGCAAGGGACTCGGGTCTGCCCCGGGATACGGCGGCCATTCTCACCATTGTCCCCGTGGTTTTCCGCCTGTGAAAGCATTATGAAACATTTCCTTCCTCTGTGTCACTGGGCCCCTCCCTCCTTTTCGATGGAAAAGCTGCTGAGCTTTCTCTTAGGGACTTAACGGTGGAAAGGCTCAGCTGTTCTCGCTCTTATAACAAGGACGCAACCTTTGCCAATCCTGATGGGCGGGGGGGGGGGGAGCGGTTCCGGGAAGGAAACCGATTTTCTAATGTTCCCACTGCACACTTTCTAGCCCCAGCGGTCTCTCGGGCCCCTGAGGGGAAAAGCGGGGTTCTCTGGCATTTCGGCCAGCATGGCCCACGTCCTGCAGCCGCTATGAGGTTGAAGAAGGCAGGCGGGCTGGGCGGGAGCTGATCATTTCTCGGATGCAGAAGAGAACGCTCAGTTCCCTATCTAGGCTCTAGGGAACTGAACCGCCTTCTCCATCACCTATTCCGGAAGTGTGAACCTGGGTCCCCACAGAGAGAACTCAAAGGTGGCGGACGGGGGAGATGTTGTTGGAAGGGGTAGGGGTGAAGGTCAATACACACGTATTTTAAAGTCCAGACCCTGGTAAGTATCTCCCGGCCACCTCACCTAGCATGCTTTCTAGGGGAGGCGCTGGGCCAACCAAGCTTTCCCCGAGAAATGTTGGAGCGAAGGGAGAGCACGCTGCAGCAGGCCGGCCCGGAGTAGGCTAGGGAGATGGAGAGAAGGGGTAGATATCTTTCTAGAAAAGGCTGGAGAATTAGGAGGTCCGAAGTCGGGGTGGTGAGAGAAAGAGGTGGTACAGGACCAGTTCCTGGACAGAAAAATCTTGGAGAAAAGACTTAGCTTTCCACCCCGACCGTCCCTTCTGGGAACTGCAGCCTAACTCGCGAACTGCGCTCCCGCACTAGAGGGGTAGCGGGAAAGGAGGGTGGTCCGGAAAGCTAGGGGGGAAAGTGCGGTGGGTATGAGTACCTTTGCCCAAAGCGGCCCTGAGGTACAAAGTGCTGGTCATAGCGTTCCTTGTGTGTCTTCCGCCCCCAGTGACGAGCCCGTGGCGCCGAGCCAGCACAGAGGTTCCCCTCCCCCGCTTGGAAGCCGCGGCGCTGAGCGCTGTCTAGCACCGACTTTAGGGGGAGGTGTCTTCAGGGTGGAAAGGCTGCCAAGAGGGAGGAGGAAGGGGGGAGGGGGCTAGAAGAGAGATTCTTGCTAGCTATAAAAGCGCGGTCTCGAGTGCCCGGTTCTTGCACTCGCTGGAAAACCGCTCCAAGCTAGGGGCTGTTTCAAAGCCAGGTCGCGCAGTAGGGCCGAGAGCACAGAGCCCTGCGTAGAGCGAGCAGCACCCAGGTCAAAGCGGAGGCCGAAGAGGGGCTCTAGGCACCGATCTTAACGCGGTCCGGTGTCCCCTGCCCTGGAAGCCTCCGGGCGCTTCTTGTCCCCGCAGCAGCCACCCGGCCAGCGCCTGTTGCGCGGTGCCTCCAACTCCGCGCTGGGAAGATAAACTTCCCGTTCTCAGGCAGAACTGCAGCGCCTCCTCTCAAGTGACTCCACGAGCCCCATCTGAGGCCGGGTCTACGCGAACTTTCAAAGAATAGTAGTAACAGTTAACTTTAACAAACCAGAGCGAGGTCAGCGAGGCTCTGAACTCCCGATCCAAACAATAGCTTCCTCGCTCGGTGCGCTGCGGGGCGCCGTGCCTCCAGGGGCTTGGGTGCAGCTAGCTGTCCCCGTGGGGTTCCGAAGGCACACCGCAGGCGGCGGCATGGGGAAGGCGGAGCTGGCGCGGCGGTCTTGGAGCTCGCAGCCTGCGTGCCTGCTATTGCTGCTTGCGGCGGCCGCGTCGCTGCTGGTCATGCCGGGAGCGTACGGGCGCCCCGCCGAGGAGGACGAGGAGCTGGTGCTGCCGGCAGTGGAGAACGTCCCGGGACACCGAAACACATACCTCCGCCTGGACGCCTTTGGCGGGCAGCTGAGCCTGGAGCTGCAACCGGACCGCGGCTTCCTGGCGCCCAGCTTCACGTTCCAGACCGTGGGGCGCAGACCGGAGTCCGAAGCTCCGAATTCCGACCCCGTCGGCGACCTGGCTCACTGCTTCTATTCTGGCACGGTAAACGGCGACCCCATCTCGGCCGCGGCACTCAGTCTCTGCGAGGGCGTGCGCGGAGCCTTCTATCTCCAGGGCGCGGAGTACTTCATCCAACCCGCGCCTGCCGCCGCCATGGTGCGCCTCACCCCCGCTGCGGCCGGGGAGGAGCAGCCGGCGCGGCCCGGGTTCCATCTCCTGCGCCGGAGGCGGCGAGGGGGCGACGGCGCCAAGTGCGGGGTTATGGACGACCAGACTCAGTTCGCGAGGGACGCGGGACCAGAGAGCAAGGACGCCCAGACACTGGGACAGCGGAGGGACCCAGTGCCGCAGGGCGCGGGGCAACCAACAGGTATCAGTCCCAGAAGAATTACACTTTTCTCTCCATTCATCTCCTTCTCTCCACTTTCTCTGTGCGATGCGACTTAAGAGTAAGACTTCTGTTTGCAGATAGGACGGAGGCCTGGTGTGGAGGAATGAGGCTTGAAGTCCTAATAGAGCACTTAATTACGTTTGCCTGAATAATGAATGATCAAAACAAAACAGACAAATCAATGATTATCTGCTGACCAATGGGAAGCGTTTGGACTAGGAAGGGAAAGTTGGTAATCCAACTCATCCCACCTTAGCCGAAATGTGAACGCGTGCAACTTCTTTCATTCTTTTAATTTTGTTTTACTATCATGCATGTGTTCTTTGGTTACGTTGCAACTTTGCTGTAGTTTTGTGACGGCTACCTGTGCGCGCACCCTGTGCGCAAAGGAGGGCGGGGATGGAGGGCAGTTGAGCGATGGTGACCTCGGAATGTGCAGCCCGCGAGATTGCACGGCTGTGCTACAATCTCTCTTCAAGTGGCCCCTGTTCCCTTCTCCATTTCGGAGGCCGACCCCGACCGACTGGCGGCAGCGAGACCCTTCTGCAGAACCTGCTTGGGAGGTCTTTGCCCAACTTGCCCCGCCTCTCCGCGCCTCCCACCCTGCCTTCCAGTTTGCGCTCCCTCTCGCGGCCATAACTCTGCTTTCAGTGTTAGTCACCACTGACCCCGCTAAGCCTTCCCCTGACTGTGTGTGTGCAAGGTTCTTTTCATTCTCTCACTTTATTGCCTTTATTCCTCCTTAACTTGTTCACTTGCCTTGTTTTAGAATTCTCCACTTTCCTCTGTACTTTCTGTCCTTGAAACAGTTACGTAGTTACAGCCCAATTCCCTGGGGGCCGAACCTCAGAAGTCCAAGGGTTTTTTTTCTAAATAATCAAATGCGGTACGTGGTACAAGGCTGGAGTTTATTTTTCTGGGGCAGCGGCGTGGGGCAATAGGCTGCACGGCAGAGTGGGTGGTCTTTGTGCCTGGATTTGGCAGCAGCAGTGTACCCCAGGGACCCCTGGAATGAGATTTCAGAGCAGTGCAGGCTGAGATTCCTTGAGGCCCAGCCCCTTGGCAGGGGCCCCAGCCCTGCTCTGAGCCTTCCACGTGGAGCCCGATGATCTCATTCAGGATTTGAGTCCTGGCCTGTGAAAGAGTGACTCAGGGCCTCTGCCTGCTGCCCTTGCTCCAAATTTTACTACAGCTGGGCAGGATGATGTGCATGATGCCCTGTTCTTTTTTCTTTTTTTTTTTCTTTTTAATTTACTTATTTATCTATTTAGACAATTAAATTTAACAGGGTGACATTGGTCAATCAGAGTACGTAGATTTAAAGAAAACATCTCCATCCACACCATTTAGACAGTCGATTATGCTGTATAACCATCATCCAATATAATACCTGTTTTAATGGTAGGGTTTCAAAAAGAACAAAAGACAGTCCTGCTCACCAAAGGAATTACTAAGTAAATAAAAAATAAAACATTTTTAAAAGCTTGACCTCTCAGAGGAACACATGGCCCTTTTATTTAAAGGAGAAAACTTTAAAATAACATTTTCAGAGAAAGAAAATGCAAATATGTTTGTTATTGTTGTTCCGGGTATATTTTTGTTTTATTTGATTTGACTGGTTAGGCTTTCCTTATATACTTCGTGAAGGTGACTATTCTTGGCTAGCCTGTCCCTTAGCAAACTTTCTTGTTTCTTTACAGGAAGTGGAAGCGTAAGAAAGAAGCGATTTGTGTCCAGCCCCCGTTATGTGGAAACCATGCTTGTGGCGGACCAGTCCATGGCAGAGTTCCATGGCAGTGGCCTGAAGAATTACCTTCTCACCTTGTTCTCAGTGGCAGCCAGATTGTACAAACACCCCAGCATTCGGAATTCGGTTAGCCTGGTGGTTGTGAAGATCCTGGTCATCTATGAGGAACAGAAAGGGCCAGAAGTGACTTCTAACGCTGCCCTCACTCTCCGTAACTTCTGCAACTGGCAGAAGCAGCACAACCCACCCAGTGACCGAGATACCGAGCACTATGACACAGCAATTCTTTTTACCAGACAGGTGAGAGAAAGACAGTACCAATAAGAGCCTCTTGGGAATCTGATTTGTAACAAATATCTGTAAGGCATTTCATCAGTTTTGGCACTTACATTTTTTAAATTGGCTAGTATGGTCTATCTTCTTATTTAATATCTCAAGGTTCACAGTTCTGTTTTGATAGCATTAGGATAGATCTTGATTGACGTCACACAGAGTACTCCTAAAAGGACAACACAACAGTACTGAATGTACGTGCTCCAAAACATATGTGATGATAACTCTTGCCCACAAAGATCCCAGAATACATACTATGTTCCTAGTAATAAGGATATACGTATTTTTGCTCTTTACAGGACCTGTGTGGGACCCAGACCTGTGATACTCTTGGGATGGCCGATGTTGGAACCATATGTGATCCCAGCAGGAGCTGCTCCGTCATAGAAGATGATGGCTTACAAGCTGCCTTCACCACAGCCCATGAATTAGGTAATTATGTCTTAGAGTAAGAGTTAAGCCCAATTTGTGAATTCAAATAGTTTAATAATATATTAATTTGAGAGCAAGTGTCTGCAAGTTTTATTGTTCTTTTATGTGCCGGGGCTTCTTTGAAATTGCAGAAAATATTTTTTCAACTACTCTAAACAAGGTTATCTTTATTAAAATACAAAATGAAATAGCTGGAGCTGTGGAAGTTTGGAATTTTTACCTGTTTGTCTATACTCTGTGAAAAGTAGACATTGTTTCCAAAATAGATGGTCTCTAAAACAAATTTTTTTTTCTCTTTTAAAAGTATCATTTTGAGACAAATCCCCAGTAGGGAATAAAATGCTGCAAATTGACCTATCTGTTAATGTGGGTTTTGGCTTGTTTCTTTAGGCCACGTGTTTAACATGCCACATGATGACGCCAAGCAGTGCGCCAGCCTGAATGGTGTCCACCAGGATTCCCACATGATGGCGTCGATGCTTTCCAACTTGGACCGCAGCCAGCCCTGGTCTCCCTGCAGTGCCTACATGATTACCTCATTTCTGGATAATGGTCACGGTAAGACACGCCAACTGCTCTCTCTAGATGGAAGCCAGCCTTCCATATGGAGAGTGCTAATTAAACGAGCTCATTTTCCTTTTCTGTTCTTTATATTTTCCCTCCTTCGAAATTACTTTCCCTGCCAAAAGTGTACAGTTTTTAGATCTTCATTCCAACCAAAGATAGTGCTTCTGGCCAAGTCGCTCACAATATACATTAATTTGAATGTTGAGCAGAACAAAAATTTTCTGTTGTTGTTAATGCAGAAATAACCCATGGGGGATAATATCTTAATTTAAATATTTCTGGCATCTTCTCCCAAAGTGTGAGAGCTTTCCAATCACATTGCTACAAGTTATCTCTTATGATAAATATTTTTCTTTTACTAGATATGTAATATTGGTTGGCGTTTTTTTTTTTTTGCAGGAGAATGTTTGATGGACAAGCCCCAGAGCTCCATACAGCTCCCTTCTGATCTTCCTGGAACTTTGTATGATGCCAACCGGCAGTGCCAGTTTACGTTTGGGGAGGAGTCCAAACACTGCCCAGATGCTGCCAGCACATGCACAACCCTCTGGTGCACAGGCACCTCTAGCGGGCTGCTGGTGTGCCAAACCAAACACTTCCCTTGGGCAGATGGTACCAGCTGTGGAGAAGGGAAGTGGTGTGTCAGTGGCAAGTGTGTGAACAAGACTGACAAGAAGCACTTTGATGTGAGTTTTCTACTCATGCGTGCATGCCTTTAAAATTCATAATTGATCACAGTGATGCCCAAAACGTCTGATAGCATATTAAACACCCTTATTTCTGTTCTCGCACAGGGCATAAGATAGACTGTTTTTATCATTGATTCTTTATCTCATATTGTTCTCTTTTATTTCCTAAGAAGGTCTCTGTAGAGAAATCTAATGGTGATGACTTGTGTTCCCATTTAGAGTCCTGTCCATGGAAGCTGGGGGCCATGGGGACCCTGGGGAGACTGTTCGAGAACCTGTGGTGGAGGTGTTCAGTATACAATGCGGGAATGCGACAACCCAGTCCCAAAGAATGGAGGGAAGTACTGTGAAGGCAAGCGTGTGCGGTACCGGTCCTGTAATGTCGAGGACTGTCCAGAGAATAGTGGTGAGTAGCAGTGAGTGGAAAAGATGTGCCTGTGCCTGCCAGGAGGCAGTTAAGGGCTGGAAGCAGATCATGTCATTATATCATTCTCCTTCCAGGAAAAACCTTTAGAGAGGAACAATGTGAGGCACACAACGAGTTCTCCAAAGCTTCTTTCGGGAGTGGGCCCGCAGTGGAGTGGATACCCAAGTATGCTGGAGTCTCCCCAAAGGACAGGTGCAAGCTCATCTGTCAGGCCAAGGGCATTGGCTACTTCTTTGTCCTACAGCCCAAGGTAGTAACTTTGTCACTTAATTTTTGTCTAACACCCAAGGTCTTGGCTTGTCACCTTTCATGCAACTTATGATATGCCTTTTTTATTTTGTATATTAACACATTCAATGCAAAATTAGAATTCATTTCCTCTGGATAGCTCAGCAGCTTCCAGGTTTAAGTTTGGTGTTGTTTCCAGTTGCAAATGAAGCTTGAATCCAGCACTTATGATTCTTGCACTTGCTTGTTATTACTTTTATAAACCAGAGCCCTGTACTACTGGTTAGATAAATTATGTATTAACATGGCATCCACCTAGTGGTTTTGAAAAAAGCTTAGACATGGTCCAAAGTACTTGTTACTGGGTGACTAGTAGTGACATGTGCAAACAGACTTATTAAAATGGAAGTCTAAGTTTTGATACCTTTTGGTGTAAGGACATATATTGAACTAGAAGAAGTATCGTTTTGTTTTTTGGCTGAGGGGATAAACCTGGTCAAGGTAGAAAATAGCATTGAATTTGGATGAGTTTTCCAATATGTCATTATCATTATAGGCCGTGAAAATATTCCCCAGTTATAGATTCAGCATTTAGCAAGTGATTTATTCAACACCTACTGTTGCCAGGTATTTTTCTGGGCACTGAGGATACAGCAGTAAAATAATTAACAATAAGTTCTGCTTTCATTGACCTTAGCAAGAAGTGAAATAGATCAATAAACAAATCAAAAAAGTTGTTACTTTTTTGGATATCTATATGTATTGTGGGGGAAAAGACAGGGAAGGCTAGTATATGACATGTATAGAGAGTACTGTCTTATCACAGTGGTCAGGGAACTGAACCAGAGATGTAACATTGACGGGGGGACTTTTATAGTTACAGCTTCATGTCTTCTTTGTTACTGTGTGACACCAGGTACATGTTTTTCCTCTCACAGGTGGTCGATGGCACTCCATGTAGCCCAGATTCCACCTCTGTCTGCGTGCAAGGCCAGTGTGTAAAAGCTGGTTGTGATCGAATTATAGACTCCAAACAGAAATTTGATAAATGTGGTATTTGTGGAGGAAATGGATCTACATGCAAGAAAGTCACGGGATCAGTTGCTAGTTCAAAGTAAGTTTTAAAATGCCATCCTCCCAAAGAACGCATTATTTAGATGTAACTTTTTGTAGGTCTGGTAAAAATTACACCCTTAGGTAATTCCGTGGTTTCCAGCTAAGCTGTATAATTAGCCAGTGAATGAGCAATCTAATCTTTACATCCGTTTCTCTTGCCTGCAGACCTGGATATCATGATATTATCACAATTCCAACTGGAGCCACCAACATTGAAGTGAAACATCGGAATCAGAGGGGATCCAGAAATACTGGAAGCTTTCTTGCCATCAAAGCTGCCGACGGCACGTACATCCTGAATGGTGACTTTACTTTGTCCACGTTAGAGCAAGATATTACGTACAAGGGTACTGCTCTGAGGTACAGTGGCTCCTCTGCGGCGCTGGAGAGAATTCGCAGCTTCAGCCCTCTCAAAGAGCCCCTGACCATCCAGGTCCTGACGGTAGGCAATGCCCTAAGGCCTAAAATCAAATACACCTATTTTGTGAAGAAGAAGAAGGAACCTTTCAATGCCATCCCTACATTCTCAGAGTGGGTCATTGAAGAATGGGGCGAATGTTCCAAGTCCTGTGGGCTGGGTTGGCAGAGAAGACTGGTGGAGTGCCGAGACCTCGATGGGCAGCCTGCTTCCGAGTGTGCCAAGGAAGTGAAGCCAGCCAGCACCAGACCTTGCGCAGACCTGCCCTGTCCCCACTGGCAGCTGGGGGATTGGTCGCCATGCTCCAAGACTTGTGGGAAGGGTTACAAAAAGAGAACCTTGCAGTGTCTGTCCCACGATGGGGGGGTGTTGGCTCATGAGAGCTGTGACCCTTTGAAGAAACCTAAACATTACATAGACTTTTGCACGATGGCAGAATGCAGTTAGGCAGGGTTAGTGTGGAGGGAAGGGTGAGGTGAGGAAGGGCTGAGGCACTGAAATCAAGAAGGCTGGAGGGATCCAGGACACCTTGCTGGTGATGTTACAATCCCTGTTCCCTGGTACTGACTCAACACTTTGTATCGTGGGGGTTGGGAAATGCAAAGCAGGAGAAATGGGAGATTCTTAGTTTAAGGTGTGGCTTACTTTAAAACCTCACTGACAGTGGAGGGAGAATGGAATACAAAGAGGAGCTTTGACCAGCACTGTTTAGGGTTGTGATGGTTTCAGAGAATGTTTATGTCATCTTTTCTACCGAAGGTTGAGAATTCAAGAGTGGCCACCATGAAGAAAAATATATAGTGGTGTCCAATGACTCCCAACATAACCTTTCTGTGCCATTCCTGTGTCTTCTTGAATTTATTTGGACAAAGAAACCATTCTATGTGTTTGTAAAAATGCTTTAAGTCTCCAAGGGGAAAACAGCAGCGATGTTTTGGGTGCTGGTAACAACTAGAGTAGGCGCCCGAGCTCTGTACCTCCTACCTTTCTTCCTTGTGTGAGCCTACGTTAAGAATGCCAATGTGAGAAACAGTTAGGAGTCTCAAGAAAGTTAGCAAGGTCACATGAAAACGCTGTAATGCTAGAGCAAGAATAGGGAGAGCAGAATCGGGTCCCCAGTGTTTGGGGACACTGAGATCATTTGTGTTGTAGTGGGAGGCTACTGAGGGGTCGCAGGCCCATCCCCAGCAGCTGGCCCAGCAGTCATATCCTGGTGAATGTCTGTTCAGCTCTTCTGCTCCGAAAGAGAATGACTTTTTCCATATGTATATAGTAAAATATGTTACTATGAATTGTATGTACTTTATAAGTATTGGTTTGTGTGTTCCTTCTAAGAAGGACTGTAGTATGTAATAAATGCCTATAATAACATATTTATTTTTATACATTTCTTTTTAATGATAAAACTCTTTAAGTTATATCGTGATTGTAAAAGGGCATATAAAAATAGAGTATTTATACAATATATGTTACTAGAAATAATAAAAGAACACTTTTTTGAATATGTGTGTATATTTTTTTAAGTGGGAATTTATTTCTAGGAAGGAAATCCGAGACAAATACTGCATTTGAAGAACGAATATTTTCTTAAATTTTTTGGCAATAAAGTTTCATCCTAATGAAATGTATTTTATGTATCCTGGATTATGTGATTGTTACAAAGAAAAGGAGCTATGGTATCTTTGGTGATTAGATAGGTTTGTTACTATTGTAAAATATTTACAAGTGGTTGGCAGACTTTTTTCTTTTTTCTGTAAAGAGCCAGATAAGAAATATGTTCAACTTTGTGGCTTGTACCATCTCTGTTACAACTACTCAAATGTGCTGTTGTAGCATGAAAACAGCCATCAGCAATACATAAATGAATGGGCATGGCAGTGTTCTAATAAAACTTTATTTACAAAAACAGATAGTGGGCCAGATTTGTTCTTTGGGTATAGTTTGCTGACCTCTGATGTATACCACAGGTGGGATTCTCAAAATATTTGAAATTTGTCTTCCTCAACTATATCACATAACAAAAATTATATGAAAGTACTTAAACTACTGAATAGAAAACAATACCTTAAATTACACTTTGAATAGATACGCATGGTGAGCCGAACCCACCAAATGTTCCACTTTCTCTTCAGGAATATCTACCATGTATTGGAGAAACCCTGGAACACCAATGCCACTCTGGGTAGCCTTTTGTGAATTACTGTATTATAAATACTAAGTAGTATATCAATGATTTTAAAAGCGCACATTGCTTCTAAAGCAATTACCTTTCTCTCAGAAATAGTTGATTTACTAGAAGACTTGCTTTACGTGGTTAACCACAGACATTTACAAGTTCACACTTTCATCCTTCTTTTTCACCCTCCAGATAGTTTCCTCAAATAGTTTTATATAACATGCTAATTTCGAATTCAGGCAATCATTTCTAATTTGCCTCTCAAAATTACTCAGTGTTTTTCTACCCAAGCAATTGAATGTAAGATTCTCAGAAGCCAGGTAAGTAGGTCAGACAGTGGATTGAGGAGGGGAGAGTTATGTTAGTCTTTAGTTAACTTTTTTACTAAATGCTGGGCCACTGGACTGAAAAATGAAAGTCAAATCTTCACACTGGGAACTAGTCCTGGTCCCTTAGAACCCAGTTAAACATTGGATGTGGCCATGTAATTCAGTGTCCTATTGTGCTGTCTGTACCAATAATGTACTACATTTATTTGTTTACATTACTATAGTAGTACACAGTAAGCAATGTGGAGGATGCTATCACTCTCAATTACCAAACAATTGTTTGATAAAATAAGATAAATGTACCTAAAATGATAACCTATAATACAGAGAAGTCATTTTCAGATACTGCCTAATTCACTGACCACATTGCTTTTCAAAAAGCTTACATTGATTTGATATAGTAAGCAAAAAGCCTGAAGAGAAATAATAGTCAAAGATTTTCCAATCCTCTGTATTCTCAATGCCAAACAGCTTTCCAAGTTGCCACATTATGTTTTTCAGCCCTCTGCTGGTGAGAGTTTCCTCTTATCAATAAACTGAACAGTTGAAAAATACTCAGTTTGGACAACAAAGAGAGTTTAATTCAAAATATATCCTTTCTGTGAGATTGATCAGGAACCTGCTTGAAAGAAGGAAAGATTATATGCTTACTTATGGAACATACAGGTATAAATAACGAACTGACATAATATTGAGTATTAATTAAAATAATTAAAATGTCTAGCTTATAAAGCACTAACTGCTTATTTTCTCTAACATTTCAATATCCACCACAAAAGCGTAATTTGTGAATCAGAGCTTTCCTGCAAACATTGAAAAATTGTTCCCCATTTTTGCTCCTTGTTTAATCAGTCTTTTAAAAGAAGGCACTAAGGTTTTTATGTGACTTAGGAACAATAAACAACAGACACAATTTGCTATTCTCATTGGTTTTGTAAATGAAAGAAAAACAAAAATTATATAAAGGTTGGGAGTGCTAGATCTATTGAGAAAAATGACAATCAGAAAGAACTCACAAAGCTCAGCAACAAATAAACAAACAATCCAATTAAAAAATGGGGAGAGGACCTGAGCAGACACTTCACCAAGAGGACATACAAATGGCCAACATACATATGAAAAGATGCTCGTCTTTACTAGATGTTCAAGAAATGAAAATCAAAACTACAATGAGATACCACCTCACACCTGTTAGATTGGCTATAATCAATAAGACAGGGAATAACAACTATTGGAGAGGCTGTGGGAAAAAAAGAAACTCTTATTCACTGCTGTCGGGAAATATAAATTAGTACAACTATTATTGAAGAAAGTATGGTGGTTTCTCAAAAAATTATGAGTAGAACTACCATATGACCCAGCAATCTCTTTACTATGTATGTATATGCCCCCAAAACTCAAAAACATCGGTACATAAAGACACATGCAGCCCCATGTTCATTGCAGCATTGTTCACAGTGGCCAAGACATAGAAACAGCCATAGTGTTCCTGAATAAAAGAATAGGTAAAGAAGCTGTGGTACAGAAAGGAGCAAGATGGCGACGGAGTAGGCGGACGTACCAACTTCCAACTCCCAGAACCAAAGTGGATTATAACTCAATTTTAAGAACCATTATCTGGATAAACCAACTTTGAACTAAACTAAGTGGACTCTTCAACCAAGGAACACTGCAGAAGCCACATTGAGACTGGTAGAAATAGCGAAAACGTGAAGAGGGCTGCCCAGCTCCCCGGAGCAAATGGCAGCCCGGAGAGAGCCGCGTGGCGTGAGGAGAGTTTGGCGGAGAGGGAGGGACCTGGGTCCCAGGAAAAAACCCCAGCCTGCAGTCCCAGAGCCTAGAAGAGGCATTTGGACAGTATTGAGCTGTGAAACAAGTGCGGATACTGTTTGTGGGAAAGAGACAGTTTTCTCAGACCCAAGATTCTTTTTAAAGGGACAGCTCAGAAAACCTCTCTCACACCATGCCCCAGGGTTCCAGGGAACAGGGACAGACGAAAGGACCAGAGCAGTGGGAAGAGAGTGTGGACTGAAGGCACAGGGACAAACGCTCTGAGGGACAGCCACCCAAACCCATGGGCTAAGTCACTTCCCTAATCAAAAACGAATATTTCCCCTGGAACTAGCAATACCAGCAAAGGGAGACAGGGCACCAGCCAAACAAGCTCTCCCGTGGCAATTACAGCAGAGCTGCTTAGACGGAGGCAGCTCCCAGGTCTACAGCATGGAGTGTTAGGATCTGAACTGTAGGGCCCCTTCCTACTCTGCTGAGGGTTGCTGGAGGGATGGTGGCGGAGGACTCAGAAACACGGTTCTGCCAGCGGAGGCAGAGGCCCAGCCGGTGTGAGCTCGGTCTAGCCCAGCAGGGGCAGAGGGGACAAGCGAAAGTGGTCCTGCAGCTGCAGACCCACCTGTAACTCCACCTACGTGGGAAAAGCGGGAGGCCAGCAACGGGCAGAGATCTGCTCTGTGACCCTGCGCAAGCTGGCCCAGACCGCAGGGATGGTGCTAGGAACAGGGATGGGCGGAGGCTCACGGCTGAGCTCACACCAGCAACCCCAGCAGGCTGGAGAAACTTTGGTTTGCCATCATGCGTGTGCAAGTTGACTCTGAATGCGGGGGCGGGGTAGAGCCCAGGATGAGCAGAAGTTCGCAGCTAAGCGCACGCCAGCAGTCAAGCCTGGCACAATAAACCTTGATTAGCGATCCTGCGCAGGAGGGCCCTGGCCTTGAGGGCGCGCTAAAGCTCCGGATAGGCAAAGGCTCACAGCTGAAAGCACGTCAGCAGCCCCATCCAACCCGAGAAACTGTGGCGAGCAGGCTATGACTGTGGGGGCTGGATGAAAACCCGGAAACAGGCTGGGTCCGCAGCTGAGCAATGGTACTAACCTCTACTCTTGGTGCTGAGGCTTGTGGCTTGAATGACAGCTGCTCCCGTGGAGGAGAGGTGGAAATCACAACAACAGCCACAGTGGGCCGGCGCTGGCAACGCCCATACCCAACCGCCCTAGGCAGCAGCAGAGGGGGTGGCGGGCCTGCAGACAGACCACACCTAGAGAACACAAAGGCAACACCTACTGGACTCCAGTGGCCACAACTTGCTTATACACAGAAAAAATGGGCAGGCAGAGGAATGCAAACCAAATGAATCAAGAGAAATCCCCAGAGAAGGACCTGAATGAGCCAGATATAACCAAACTACCAGAAGCAGAATTTAGAATAATGATAGTTAAGATGTTCAAAGAAATTAGAGCAACAATGGATAGTCATTATGAACACCTAAATAAAGAGATAACAAGTATAAAAAATGAAATTGAAATAATAGAAAAGAATCAGACAAATGACAAATACAATGTCAAAACTGAAGACGACAATGGAAGGAATTAAAAGCAGGATGAATGATGCTGAGGATCAAATCAGCGAGTTAGAGGACACAATAAACAAAGGCACAGAAGCAGAGAAGAAAAAGGAAAAGAGGCTCAAAAAATGAGAGGAAACTCTAAGGGAGCCCTGTGACAACATGAAGAGAAACAATATTCGCATCATAGGGGTTCCTGAAAAAGAGGAGAAAGAACAAAAAATAGAAACTTTATTCAATCAAATCACTCCCTAAAATAAGGCTGGAAAACATTATACACATTCAAGAAGCACACAGAACTCCATTAAAGAGAAACCAAAAAAAATCTACACCAAGACACATCATAGTTAAAATAACAAAGCTAAGGGATAAAGGGAAAATTTTAAAAGCTGCTAGAGAAAAAAAGACTAACACCTTCAAAGAAGCCCCCATAAGGATGACATAGGACTTCTCAACAGAAACACTTGAGACCAAAAGGGAATGGCAAGATATATTCAAAGTAATGCAGAAGAAGAACCTACAACCAAGACTACTCTATCCAGCAAGGCTAACGTTTAAAACTGAAGAAGAAATAAAGAGCTTCCCAGACAAAGAAAGCCTCAAGGAATTCATTAAAGCCAAACCAATTCTGCAAGAGATACTAAGGGGCCTGTTGTGAACAGTTCAAAGGGAAGAAAGAATATAGCAAAAGAAGAATACATCTTTAAAGAATAAAATGGCAATAAACAACTACATATCAATAATAACCTTACATGTAAATGGATTAAATGATCCAATCAAAAGACATAGGGTAACTGTGTGGATAAAGAAACAGGACCCATACATATGCTGTCTACAGACACACCTTAAAACAAAAGATGCACATAGACTGAAGGTAAAAGGATGGAAAAAAATATTTCATGCAAATGGAAATGAAAGAAAAGCCAGGGTAGCAATACTTATATCGGACCAAATGGACTTCAAAACAAAGGCTATAGTAAAAGATAAAGAAGGACACTACATAATGATAAAAAGAACAATTCAACAGGAAGATATAACTATTATAAATATCTACGCACCAAATATAGGAGCCCCAACATACATAAAACAGACTTTGATGGATAGAAAGGGCGAGATTAACAGCAATACTATCATAGTAGGGGATTTCAATACCCCTCTAACAACACTGGATATATTTCCAAGAAAGAAAATTAATAAAGAAACAGCAGACTTAAAGGATACAGTAGACCAACTCAATTTAATAGATATCTTCAGAACTTTTCACCCTAAAGCAGTAGAATATACATTCTTCTCAAGCGCTCATGGTACGTTTTCTAGGATAGACCACATGTTAGGGAACAAAAATGGTCTCTACAAATTTAAGAAGATTGAAATCATATCAATCATTTTCTCTGATCACAATGCCATGAAACTAGAAATTAACCACAAAAGAAAAACTGAAAAATATTCAAACACTTGGAAACTAAATAGCATGTTATTAAATAATGAATAGATTAACAATGAGATCAAAGAAGAAATAAAAATGTTTCTAGAAACAAATGATAATGAGCATACATCAACTCAAAATTTATGGGACACACAAAAGCAGTACTGAGAGGGAAGTTCATAGCACTACAGTCATACAAGAAGAAGTTAGAAAAAGCTCAAATAATCAACCTGACCCTGCATCTAAAAGAACTAGAAAAACAACAACAAATAAAATCCAGGACTAGTAGAACAAAGGAAATAATAAAAATCAGAGCAGAAATAAATGACATAGAGGCTAAGGAAACAATACCGAGGATCAATGAAACCAGGAGCTGGTTCTTTGAAAAGTTAAACAAGATTGATGAACCTTTAACTAGACTCACCAAGAAAAAGAGAAAGAGGACCCAAATCAATAAAATTAGAAATGAGATGGAGAAATAACAACTGACACAACAGAAATACAAAGTATTGTAAGAAAATACTATGAAGAGCTCTATGCCAAAAAATTAGACAACCTAGGTGAAATGGACAAATTTCTTGAATCATATAATCTTGCAAAAATTAATCTGGAAGAATCAGAACACCTAAACAGACCAATTACAACAAATGAGATTGAAACAGTTATCAAAAAACTCCCCAAAAAAGAAAAGTCTTGGGCCTGATGGCTTCACTAGTGAATTCTACCAAAAATTCAAAGAAGAACTATCTCTTATCCTTCTCAAGCTATTTCAAAAAATTTAAGAGGAAGACTTCCAAACTCTTTTTATGAGGCGAGCATAATTCTGATCCCCAAACCGGGCAAAGACAACACAAAGAAAGACAATTATAGGTCTATATCCCTGATGAATTTAGACGCTAAAATTCTCAACAAAATATTAGCCAACCGGATCCAGCAATATATGAACAAAATCATACACCATGATCAAGTGGGATTTATTCTGGAGAGGCAATGCTGGTTCAATATTCACAAATCAATCAATGTGATTCATCACATAAACAAAAGGAAGGACAAAAATTACATAATAATTCAATAGATGCAGAAAGGCATTTGATAAAATCCAGCACCCATTCGTGCTCAAAACTCTCAGTAAAGTGGGAATACAGGGAACATTCCTTAACATGATAAAGGGCATCTACGACAAACCCATAGCAAACATTACACTAAATGGACAAAAATTAAAAGCAATCCCATTAAGATCAGGAACCAGGCAGAGGTGCCCCCTTTCACCACTTTTATTCAACATAGTTCTGGAAGTCCTAGCTACAGCAATCAGACAAGAAGAAGAAATAAAAGGCATCCAAATTGGAAAAGAAGAAGTAAAACTGTCACTATTTGCAGATGATATGATATTGTATATTGAAAACCCTAAAGTCTCAGTCAAAAAACTACTGGACCTGATAAATGAATTCAGCAAGGTGGCAGGATATAAAATTAATAATCAGAAATCAGAGGCATTTCTATATACCAACAATGAACTGTCAGCAAAAGAAATTAAGGAAACAATCCTCTTCACTATTGCAGCCAAAAAAATAAAGTACCTAGGAGTAAATTTAACCAAGGAGGTTAAGGACTTGTACTTGGAGAATTATAAAACATTGATAAAAGAAATCAAAGAACATACAAACAAGTGGAAGCATATACCATGGTCATGGCTCGGAAGAATAAACATCATTAAAATGTCTATATTACCCAAATCAAATTATAAATTCAATGCAATACCAATTAAAATACCAATGACATACTTCAAAGATATAGAACACATATTCCAAAAATTTATATGGAACCAAAAAAGAACACGAATAGCCTCAGCAATCTTAAAAAGAAAAAATAAAGCAGGAGGTATCACTCTTCTGGATATCAAGGTTTACTACAAGACCATTATACTCAAGACAGCCTGGTACTGGCATAAGAACAGACACATAGATCAATGGAACAGAACAGAGAACCCAGAAATGAACCCACAGCTTTATGGACACCGGATATTGGACAAAGGTGGAAAGAACATACAATGGAGTAAAGACAGCCTCTTTAGCAAATGGTGTTGGGAAAATTGGACATCTACCTGCAAAAAAATGAAACTATACCATCAACTTACACCATTCACAAAAACAAACTCAAAATAGATAAAAGACTTAAAGGTAAGCAGTGAAACCATAAGCATCTTAGAATAAAACATAGGCAGCAAGATCTCTGACATCTGTAGCAGCAATATATTTGCCAATTTATATCTTTAATTTATAAAGAGCAAGATAAACAAATGGGACTATATCAAACTAAAAAGGTTTTGCACAGCTAAAGACAATAAGAACAGAATAAAAAGACAAACCACACAATGGGAGAACATATTCAACAGCACGTCTGATAAGGGGTTAATAACCAAAATTTATAAAGAACTTATAAAACTCAACACCAGGAAGACAAACAATCCAATCAAAAATGGGCAAAAGAAATGAATAGAAATTTCTACAAAGAGGACATACAGATGGCCAACAGGCATAAGAAAAAATGCTCAACATCACTAATCATTAGACAAATGCAAATTAAAACCACAATGAGATATCACCTCACACCAGTCAGAATGGCACTCATCTGCAAAACAACACAGAATAAATGCTGGCGAGGATGTGGAGAAAAGGGAACACTTCTGCACTGCTGGTGGGAATGCAGACTGGTGCAGCCACTGTGGAAAACAGTATGGAGATTCCTTAAAAAATTAAAAATCGAACTGCCTTTCGACCCAGCTATCCCACTTATAGGAATATACCCTAAGAACACCATAGCACTGTTCGAAAAGAAGAAATGCGCCCCCATGTTTGTGGCAGCATTGTTCACAATAGCGTAGATCTGGAAACAGCCCAAGTGTCCATCAGAGGACGAGGGGATTAAAAAGCTTTGGTACATATATACTATGAAAAACTACTCAGCCATAAGAAATTATGACATCGGATCATTTACAACAAACTGGATGGCCCTTGATAACATTATACGGAGTGAAATAAGTAAAACAGTAAAAAACTGAGAACAGCATGATTTCATACATAGGTGGTACATAAAAGTGAGACTATGAGACATATAAAAGAGTGTGGTGATTACGGGGTCGGGTGAGGGAGGAGAGGGTAGGATAGGGAGGAGAGGAGGGACACAGGGAAAACCAAATAAAAGGTTACAGAGGACAATTTGACTTTGGGTGAAGGGTATGCAACATAATTGAATGATAAGATAACCTGGAGATGTTTTCTTTTAACATATGTACTCTGATTTATTGGTGTCATCCCATTAAAATCAATAAAAAAAAAAGAATAAAAGGAGCTGTGGTACATATACATATAGAACGGAATACTACTCAGCCATAAGAAATGATGAGATAGTGCCGTCTACGACAACATGGATGGACCTTGAGAACATTATACTGAGTGAAAGAAGGAAATCAGAAAAAGCTAAGAACTATATAATTTCACAAATAGATGGGATATAAAACTGAGACTCATGGACATAGATAAAAGTGAAGTGGTTACCAGGTAAAGAAGGATGTAAGGGAGAGGGAACTGGGGGAGAAGCGGGGGAAGGGTGTAAAGAGGGACAAATATAAGGTGATGGAAAATGATTTGACTTTGGGTGATGAATATACAACATAATCAACAGTTAAAGTACTATAGAAGTGTTTACTTTTATAGATCATGTACTTTTATAGATCAATGTTACACTGTTAAATTTCATTTTCTAAAGAAAACTTTTTAAAAAATTGGCAGAAGTTACCCCAGTATAAAGTGTAGTCTCTTTGGCCATACTCAGACTTCTGTGACATGAATGTGCTCATATGACATTGGTAGAAATGGAAACAGTAAAATATGGAAGAGGTTTTGGTTTATCAACATGTTTATTCAGCTAATAAATGTTTTGTGCCTCTTTCTAGCAGCAGTGGAACATAAAACATACTGACTCATGCACATGGCCAGTTGGAGGAACACAGCAATTCAGAAGTCGACACACCCCACTTGTCTCTGGTCTCAGTCTTAAAAGTTCTTAATATAGGCTTTGTTCAATAAAACCAAAAGACAACCAAACTTGCTTCACACCTTCCCCACAGGCTGCTTCACCTCAGAGTCCCAAAGTGTCCACCCAGTCAGCACTAGTCACCCTTTAGCTCTCAGACAACATCCCTTTCCAGGGAAACCCTTCCTAAGCACTCAGGCTAGTTTGCACCCTCAAGCATGCTGCACTGTCCCTCCTTGCCACTTCTCGCAAAAATTATCTTCTTCTTCCTCTGGGTCTTTTTTGTTCACTATTATTTTCCCAGATCCTAGAACTGTGCTTGCAACATATTATTTTTACTAAATAAATAACTCTAAAAAATAGTCAAACTATTGGATCTAGATATTTCTACTCCTAAAAAATCTCTAAATTCTTAGATCAACAAAAGGAGGACAGTTGTTTAGGCTAAGTGATGGGTAGATAGATAGAGACCCATACCTTTTTCTACACTTCTGTGCAATTAATTTTTTCTATTATAAAATGTAAAGAAGAAAAACTAAAAATAAATTAAACAGAAGTTATATTTCTTTTGTCTAATTTACAAATCAATGCCAGTATTTGAAGCCATTTAAATACGACGGATATGACATACATTTGTGTCATTTTCTACTCTTTTACTTGTTTTTTGAGAATACATGTATTTAAAATTCACATACTTAAAAACATGGGCCTGACCAGGTGGTGGCACAGTGGATAGAGCATCGGACTGGGATGCGGAGGACCCTAGTTCGAAACCCCAAGGTTGCCAGCTTGAGTGCAGGCCCGTCTGGCTTGAGCAAAAGCTCACCAGCTTGGACCCAATGTCGCTGGCTGAGCAAGGGGTTACTTGGTCTGCTGAAGGCCCGCGGTCAAGGCACATATGAGAAAGAAATCAATGAACAACCTAGGTGTCAAAACAAAAAACTGGTGATTGATGCTTCTCATCTCTCTCCGTTCCTGTCTGTCTGTTCTGGTCTATCCCTGTCTCTGACTCTCAGTCTCTGTCCCGATGAAAAAAGAAAAAAAAAAGAAAAGAAAAGAAAAAAACAAACAAACCATGGAAACACTCCCTAAAACAACTTGGTACAGAGTGCAAGGGGAAATCACGTGATAACAATAAGAGAAATACAAGGATAGAAAGGGAGAAAAACATGACTTATTTACAAATAATGTACATTTTTCTACAAATATATTTTAGTGCTGCAGCACTAAAATATGAATTAAATAAGTTCGCCAATGAATAAGCTGTGAATATATTTTTCCTACAGTGGCTTGATTAAATAATTTGCTGTTTTATATTATAGACTTCTAGAATATTATTTTACACAAAGAAGAAATTAGGTAGAGAGAATAAAAATAAGAATGTCATGTTTTGTTTTCATGTATTCAAAAATTCAATTTTAAGGATTAAAAAAAGACAAACCTTCTTATAGCTACATGAAATATATACCAAGGAATGACAAATACATAGGTAGGTAGGTAGGTAGGTAGAAAATAGATAGATAGCTACACATATTATATTTGTGAAAGAAAATCTGAGTAAAGATAAAGAGACAGAGGTTAGTATGAAGACAGTTGTAGGGATTCTCAAATCCCAAAGCTGAGAGAGGCTGAACTGCTGGTGAACCAAGAACACAGTGCCAGGACCAGATAGAGGCCACATCTGACAACCTTGAAGTTGAGAATGAGGGAGTTCAGCTGAAAGATGAAATAAATGGGTCTGGATCAAAGATTTCTGATTTCTATCTGAAGCGCTTCCCCAGATAGATTCGATAGTTTTGTGTAGAGTTTCTTTCCTTTTTCCTTCTTTAAAGTGGGCTAAGAGTTCCCCAGGTCTTGGCAGCACAGTCCATGAAAACAGAGAAGTGCTCTAATTAAAAAACACAGAAGCTGGGCAACTGTCTGCAGCAAGAGACATTATAGCATTGTTTTGGCTTTTCATTTATTTCAAGTTGGTTTTCTCAACTATGAATGTTCCAGAATCTTCCACCTTCAGAATTTTTACCCAAGTTGTTAATGAGAGTAGAAGGAACAGCCTTGGCTTTCATCTCAACTCCTCTCAGAGCAACCAGAGGTGAGGATAAAACAAGATTCATTCCAAAGGATACTTGAGGGGAAAGGGAAGAAGAACAGGGGCATACACCATCCGTCAACCTTATAAACAAATTCTGAATAAATGGGAGTTGGCCAGAGGCTTTCATTTTGTACAACAAAGATGCACAATCTCAAATGCTAGATCTACAAATTTTTGGGCAAGGTCCTCTGTTCTTAAACATCCATCAAAATGATAACTAGTTATCAAAGTACAAGATATTCTGGAATGTTCTTTATAACATCAGGACAATCTCTTTTATAAGTGAGATATTTGTTAAATCTTGTGTTTGTTCTAATTAAAACTGTTGGCAAAAGTGATGATAGAATTTCTTTAAAGACCTTCAGCATGACTTTCAGTTGGAGCTCCAAATTTAAGACTCCACTATACAAAATTGCTGAAGAAACACAAAATATCTTGTTTAATTTTGGCCTAGACTTTCCCATTTTTCTTTCTTAAAACAAAAACCATTGACCAAAAGCCATAAGAGCATTGCATATTTTTTTCTCTAACATCATGAGTGTGTGAAACATTTAAATGATTAAAATGTAAGCAGGCCCTGGCTGGCTGGCTCAGTGGTAGAGCATGTGGAAGTCCCAGGTTCAATTCCTGACCAAGGTACACAGGAGAAGCACCCATCTGCTTCTCTACCCTTTCCTTTCTCCTTTCTCTCTATCTCTCTCTTCCCCTCCCACAGCCAAGTCTCCATTAGAGCAAAGTGGGCTAGGCGCTGAGGACGGCTCCATGGCCTTCACCTCAGGCACTGGAATAGCCCTGGTTGCAACGGAGCAACACCCCAGATGGGCAGAGCATCGCCCCCTGGTGGGCCTGCCGAGTGGATCCCAGTAGGACGCATGTGGGAGTCTGTCTCTCTGCCTCTCTGCTTCTCACTTCAGAAAAAAAAAAAAAGTAAACAAATGGAACACCTGGAAAAGTTCTTGATGCTGTAGTCATAAACACATCCAAAAACCTCACTTCGGACTATACATAGTCACAGGCACAGCTAAAACATAGTCATATTCAATTCTTAGCCAACTGGAAGGAGGCAAAATGTATGATTTCACAAAGAATAAAAACAGTGTTATAAACAGTCCAAAATTAGAAAACCGAATATTTATTTTTCTGAGAGATTTTGCCATCCACCAATTGTGGGACTTTGGGGGGAAAATACCATGCCATTAATTCTTTCTAACATATCTGACTTAAATTATCATAACCACAGAAATGACACCATCTAAAATGTAAGGTTTTGTTAATTACAGAGCATCAATAATAATAAAATTATTTGTCTTCAGATTACTGGATATTACATTTATTTATTTCAGACTTCAAAGGAGTGAGGACACGAACACTGTTAAAACAAATGCTTACTTTTAAGTAATGCTTTGAGAGAGATTGCTGAAGAATCAAATTGTCAACTTCAAAGGTTTTATGTAACCAGAAGAGTCCCTTATATTTTAAGAACATTTTTTTTTGCCTGACCAGGCGGTGGCGCAGTGGATAGAGCGTCGGACTGGGATGCGGAAGACCCAGGTTCGAGACCCTGAGGTCGCCAGCTTGAGCGCGGGCCCATCTGGCTTGAGCAAAAGCTCACCAGCTTGGACCCAAGGTCGCTGGCTCCAGCAAGGGGTGGCTCGGTCTGCTGAAGGCCCGCGGTCAAGGCACATGTGAGAAAGCAATCAATGAACAACTAAGGTGTCGCAACAAAAAACAGATTGATGCTTCTCATCTCTCTCAGTTCCCGTCTGTCTGTCCCTATCTATCCCTCTCTCTGGCTCTCTCTCTGTCTCTGGTAATAAAAATAAATAAATAAACTCTTAAAAAACAAGAACTTTTTTTTAAGCAAGCAAGAGAGAGAAAGACAGAAAGGGAAAGAGATGAGAAGCATCAACTTGTTATTGTGGCACCTTAGTTGTTCATTGATTGTTTTCTCATATGTGCTTTGACCAGGGGGCTCCAGCTGAACCAGTGACCTCTTGCTTAAGCCAGCAACCTTGACTTCAAACCACTGACGTTGGGTTTAAAACCAGCGACCTTGGGTTCAAGCCAGCAACCATGGGGTCATGTCTATGACCCATGCTCAATCCAGATGAGACCATGCTCAAGTCAGGGACCTTGGAGTTTCCAACTTGGGTCCTCAGTGTCCCAGGTTGACATTCTATCCTCCTGGTCAGGCTTAAGAACGTATCTTTAAGTATAACATCACTTGTTAAGAAAATAGAATCAATTCTTGGCAATATATTTGGCCTTAATCACTTTGAATAAACAATAAAAATGTTTCATTCAGCCACCCATTCCCTGAACTATAATTACTCATCTTTAAGAAATATATGCTGAAACCTGACCAGGCAGTGGCACCGTAGATAGAGTGTCAGACTGGGATATGGAAGACCCAGGTTTGAGACCCCAAGCTCGCCAGCTTGAGCGCGGGCCCATCTGGCTTGAGCAAAAGCTCGTCAGCTTGGACCTAAGGTCGCTGGCTCCAGCAAGTGGTGGTTTGGTCTGCTGAAGGCCCGTGGTCAAGGCACATGTGAGAAAGCAATCAATGAACAACTAAGGTGTCGCAATGGCAATGAAAAACTAATGATTGATGCTTCTCACCTCTCTCCGTTCCTGTCTGTCTGTCCCTATCAATCCCTCTCTCTGAATCTCACTCTGTCCCTGTAAAAAATAAATAAATTAATTAATTAAAGAAATATATGCTCAAGAAAGAAGAAAAAAAACCTGTGTAATATTTTCTTAAGAAAACTATGGTGAGGAAGATAAATCTGCAAGTTACACAAATAAATCAGCATTCTGCTGATGTTATAAATATGAGTAAGAATCAGTAAGTATCACGGAGCCCCTGTTTTGTACAAAGCACTGTCTTTGAAACCTAGAAGGGGCACACAAGAATGGCAAAATAAATAAATATATTAAAGGATAGAAGAGAGAGAAAAAGGGAGACAGGAAAGAAGTAGAAAGAAACTTTGCCTTCAGTCTTAGACAATAGCTGAAGAGAGAAAAGGTATGCACATGGAAAGTTAATTAATAATACAAGAAAGTGAGTCCAATGAGTTGCATGCATGCATAATGTAAGGTCAAAATTATGGAAAGGAGATAATATTACCTGCAGGTCAAAGGGGGAAGGAAAATTTCAGGGGAAGAGTGGAGAAAGAACTCATGACACTGAGTTAGATTAAAATACATCATTAGTGTAGGCTGCTATAACAAAGTACCAGAGACTGGCTGACTTATAAATGGCAGAAATTTATTTCTTCACAGTTCTGGAGGCTGTAAATCTAAGAGCTGGATGCCAGTGTGGTCAGGTTCTGGTGAGAGCTCTCTTCTAGGCTACAAACCACCAACTTCTTATTATATCTTCACGTGACAGAAAGAAAAAAAGAAAAATCTCTGGTGTCCCTTTCATTGGCCACCAACCCCATTCATGATGACCCCACCTTCATGACCTCTTCACCTCCCAAAGTGATGAGAATTTCAACATATAAATTTGGGAGGGGGGGCAGGTCACAAACATTCAGTTTATTACTAATGTGTTCCTGATATTGAGGAAAGAACAGCAGTAGCCCAATGGGCTGATCCATGTGATCTACTCTTTCCCTACTCCTCTTAATAGCACTGATAATGTAGGTAATGCCACTTGTTGGCTTGGGTAAAAAGAGGACTAGGGAGCCCTTCCTTCCTATGTGGAACCAAAACTAAAGAGTGTGTACAAAAGGCCCAGACAGATGCTTCCTGCCTTGTAGCTTTATCCCAATTCACACAACTAGGTAGATCAATTTCATTTTCTAAAATATTATCTGAAGAAAGTTTTGAATATTTAAATACTATAAATAAAACCAAGTGATATAGGCACGTGATGTGACCTTTAAATTAAATATGTCAAAACTCACATTTTTAAATTGATAACTGGCTTCCCCAGGTCTAATGACTTTGGACTGTGAACAACGAGCCTAGCGAGACCACTGTTTCTAAGACTGAGCTCATCCTTGGAATGGTTCTTAGCGCCAATGGACAGGAGCAACCTGTCTCATTCCTACCAGCTGTGGTTCATTTTTTACCAAAAATGGCATCACTCAGCTTGGACATCCATCTTAGTCACCATACTTGGCCACAAAAGACTTTGGTTGTATCCAAAATAAAATCCTCCTTCAAAGAAAGATTTGCTACCACAGGTATTATTCAGAGAATGAGCCGAAGGCTCCAAAGGTAATTCCAATGGAACTCTTCCAGAAATACTGAAGCCATGGCAGCCTTACTAGAAAAGCTCTATGTGTTTCCCAAATAACCACCTTAAAAGGGCCAGAGTGCTTTTGAAGGTGCCTTTGGTTTGTTGAAAAAAATTCAGTTATATTAACAGGTTGCTTGACATGGGGGTTGACAAAGCAAAATTTGAAATCAGACTGCTTGTGTTTGAATCCCAGCTCTTCCATTTAGTTGTCTTGCTCTTAATTTGCCTTACCTCAATTTTCCATCTATAAAACAGAAGCAATGAAAACAGTAGCTTACTTTATGCAATTGATATAAAAATCCAATTCTGTGATGTCTGCAAAGTGTTTAAACCAGTCCCTGGTACATAATAAACAGTCCACTTCTCGTGTGGTGGCAGATGGGAAGGTAAAAGTTATAGCATGAGACAGTATTTTTAAGGAAAGATTAGTGTGGAGGTAGTGGAATACAACTCTGCCTTGTTAACAAAGACCTTTGACACCAAGCCAGTTACTAGTTACATACAGCTCTTTCTGCCATGATTGACTGTATGCTTCTTCTCAAGGGATCATCAACAAATCTGGACTATGCTCTCCATATAACAGGTGTGTTTTTTTATTTTCTTTTTTAATTGAATTTATTGGGGTGACATTGGTTAGCAGAATTATACAGGTTTCAGGTGCACAACTTTATAAAACATTATTTCTATATGGTATTGTGTGTTCACCACCAAAGTCAAATCTTAGTTCATCACCATTTATATAGCCATCCCCTTCCCACCTCTCCCAACTGCCTTCCCCTTGAGAATCACCACACTGTTGTCCATGTCCATCAGTTTTTTCTCTTTTGTTTTCTGTTCAATCCCTCCACCTCTTTGCCCACATCCCCCACCCACATCAGCCTACTCTCTACCTAAGACTCTGTCTCTATTTTGCTTGTTACCTCTACTCAACACCAAAATCTATGTCTTAAAATGTGTCTTTGGTTCTACCAAATAAGAGTATAAGTATATAGGCAGAGAGAATATACTTAGCAAATGCATAATATACATATATTTGTAGAAGAAAATAGGGTTAGTTTATGATAATAATTATATGTCTGACTAAAGCCAAAAAGAACCCAAAGTCAGTTATATCTATGTAGAAACTCATCTTTTGCCTCATTAAGACTTAGTGCTAATTAAAGCTCTTCATACTAAAGCCACAATCTCTTCAAACATCTTGCTTTACACAGAAATAATCAGTCCTTGTGAGTATGGATTGCTTTGTCTTTTATTATAGTGCTCTAACATGAAGATCTTGTCACACTTTCATGTCGTAATTTAGCATATAGAAAACAAGCCTCTTTTTATCAAGCTTATACCATATAGTAATAAGCTTGCAGTGAACAAGTTAGAATTCCTGGATCTTCTATTAAGTATGTGACCTTGAGCAAGCTTAATTTCTCTAGGTCCCAGATATTTCTTCAACAAAGTCAGAACATTCGATGAACTTATTTCTGTGTTCTAAAATCATTTCCTTGTTTAATATCTCTGTCACTGGATGACAACTTGGAAAAATGAACGCCATATGTAATTAATTATATTCTGATATTGGACTTTAACTCACAAAGATGTGCACGGAGGCAGATTCACTGTGATGGTCCAGGCAATTTCCTTAAAACATTTTTTTTTCATTTTCCCTATTATTCTGTCATTTTAATTGTTTACTAAAAAAGAAATACCAAACTTGGTTTAAATTGACCTTTATTTAGCACAGAATCACTTGAAGTCTTTCATTTTCAAGTTTGTATCTCATTTTTTACGTGCCAAGCCCTCCAACAGGCATGTGTTTCCTGTAAAAGTGTTCATGGCTTTTAAGCTCATCTGCTGTCTCTCTAATAAGTGGATTTTATATTTCTTAATAATAAAACCACATCTTGTTCTTTTATACTCTACCTCTCGTTGGTTTCCTAGAAATGTAGTGCACAGACAGTAGAAACTCAATAGAAGCTTTGCTCATTGACAAACAAGTGGGCATCCTGCAAAAAGCCCCCATGGCTCACACATTCTGCAGTCCCTAGGGCTAAGCTGGCTGTGCGGGGGAATCTGCTCCTGTGGGTGTATCAGTGTGCTTAGGCATGTCTTCCTTTACTTTAGAAGTTTGCAAACTAATCTGTTTGAGTTTCAGCTTTCTCTTTTGTAAAATAAAGGTCTACCTTAAGGATTGTTCTAAAATAAGTGAGATTATTATATGTAAAGCTCCCAGCACACCGAGAGGTATCACATGGCTCCAAATATCCCCCTGATTTATGGACACAATTTCGTTACTTTCGAAGGTTTCTCAGTAATAATAACTGGTCTCGATTAAATAGCCTTCAGAAGTTTCTAGAAGCTGATGAGTTTATCAGCTCCAACAAAAGCATAGACAAACTGGAGTCATCCATACCCTAGAGAGTGCTACAATAGCAACTATGCTAAAATATGAGTGATGAACTCTATCATACAAAACAAATCTACATTTCCAAGAAGTGAATTAAGAGTAAAAAAAAATATTTTAAACAATGAAACTTAACCAACTCCCAACTTCATGAACAACCTTTGAGAAGTTTTATTTTCATGATAATTGAGACAATTTTTATGGTGATTATGGCTAGCTTAGATGTCTAACTAAGGTTTTAAATTATTATTTACACTGTTTAAGTGGTTAAAATCAAAATTTTATTTTCCGCTTTCTTTGGTTCACATTTCAAAATAAATTATAAAATAAATAGCAAACACCTTTGAGCAATCAGTTTAATGATAGAAATTCAAAACTTCTAGAAATATTAAATTAAAATCATAAGAGTGAGACTGTGGGTTTTTTACTTGAAAAATTCACTGAAATGACCCAAATATATATATTTTTCACTTATTTTAATTTTTTTCACATAAAGAAAAACATTGTTATCTATTTGTTCATATACACAAAGAGTCCTGTGACTTTTTAAAAAAGATTTCTTTTAAATGATATATGTTATTGTAAAGGGAAACGTAAAAAAAGTTTAAACTTTGGAAAAAAGTACTAGAACTTGTTTTTATGTAGAATGGATTCTAAAAATTACTATTATTCCAATGGTGATTGTTTCTTTTAGCAATATTTTGCTAACAGATCATGAACAATATAGTTATCTTAGCTTTCCTGAAAAAAGCAATATAAACTGAGACCTCTAGTGGAACGAATGAGTATTGTTTCACTCTTTGCTTGTTTTAACCTTATCATACAGTAACAAACTCACACCTAGAAAATTTAGGGGTTTCAATAACTTTAAAAACCTGCATATTTTTATAATAATTTCTAATAAAAATTGTAATAAGTTTTTAAAAATCTTCATATTTACGTCTTGAACAGTTCTTAAGATTTTTTCTATAGATTTAGAATACATATTTAATAGCAAAAGTGAATATGTATAAAATTTTAAAAACTTCTTGTTGTGACTGTCAGTGCTTTATGGACTTGAACATACAGTTTGAAAACTTAACATCATTTGGTTGCAAAGCTCTTTTATTCTCTAGTGAAATGACTAACTGTGATTTGTACCCTTGGGATGAAATGTACATTGGGAGCCTAGAATCCTATAACAATGATAATTCAGAGACTAAAAATACTTGACATTTATAGTTGTTTGACATCCGGGACATAAAAGCAGTTGAAGTGCTGTGTCACTTTCATCCCCACCAACACCACCGCACACACATAAATAATGACAAACACTGCAATGTACCACCTGAAATATGAGACCAAATGGCTAAAGGGCCATTTATACAAAATATTAATAATGGAACTGTGATCTGAACCTAAAGCTCTACACAGATTTAAACAGCTGCACATGACTCTCTGCAGAAATACTTAGGTCATATGGTTTTCCATGTACTTTAATTTATGGTTTTATTTATTTGCATTGTAGAACAAAAACCAGATTGAGTTTGCAAAGAGAATCCCTGAGGTATAATTTATAGATAACTCTGGTTGGAGATTGTCCAAAAGGACATAAGACTATTCAGGTTAGTAAACATTGTTTAAATGAAACAGTTCTGAATTCAAGTAAAAAGAAATGCTCAAAAGATAAGGTTTTGACATGGTTATTAAAATGTCAGTCATTCAAAATAAAAAAAAACAACAACAATGTTCCCAAGGTCATACATAGATGTAAAGTAAAAAAATAACTAACTATTCTAACTAACATACATACATTTACAACAACCCAAGCCAAAGTTTAGAAATATACGAATTGATTTTCTATTGAGCGGGATCATAGTATGTTTTACTTAATTTATTATTTTGAAAATATTCACTAATTTTTTTTTAAACTGTTATGCCAACACATCTAGGCATCTTTAAAAAAATTTTTTAAAGACTTTATTTATTCATTCTAGAGAGGGGAGAGAGAGGGAGAGAGAGAAAGAAAGAAAGAGGAACAGGAATCATCAACTCCCATATGTGGCTTGACCAGGCAAACCCAGGGTTTTGAATCTGCCACCTCAGCGTTCCAAGTCGATGTTTTATGCACTCTGCCACCACAGGTCAGACTTGAAAATATTTACTAATTTTATCTTTATATAAAGCTTTTTGATTTACTTTTGAGGGAGAAGCGAGGCAGATAAAAGAGTGAATTTTTCCATAGCAGCATTCTCCTTTGGGGAGTCAATTCAGATAAAATTACTAAACAACAAAAGGTAGTATATGTTTTGCTAAAAGCAGGAACAGGTACAAATAAAATGGGCAATAGAGTGAACAGAGACTAATATAGACTAGGATGCTTGAGAAAGGACTTGAAGAGGAAAAGGAATTTGAACTACACCCTAACCAATGAGTGGGATTGGGATAGGCTCAGAATTGCATTCCTTGAATTATGGCAGAAACTGTAACACAATTTTAGAGGAAGAAATGAGCTTAGGACAGCAGTTTCTTTTCAAGAAATCATAAAGAAAAAGGTAAAAATGTTCCACTGCACCATTTGAAACTTGGGATAGAATGGAGATATTAACTGTAGACCATAATGACTCTATGACAACATGATGGGTATGCAGGAAGTATACTGGCAATGCCAGGCAAAAGGTCAGCATTTACTTGAGGCCTCAGTGGCTGCATATAAGTATTTGCTAAACATTGACTTTTCTGTGAGTGCTATAAGAGGTGTATAGGCAGGATATTTAAAAAATAAGTTTTGACCCAAGCTTTAAGAAAAGGTAATTCAATTGTCAAGATATAAGGTGTGCTAAAAATTATTTGGGAACACATACAAATAACATGAGTGAAGTAAAACTTGATGGATGGCTAAGAAACGATGAACCGATGAACTTTCCAATTTTAAGTTTTTTATAAACCTATATCTCCTCCCCCAAGGAAGAAGGGAGCATAATTACAAACTGCCTTCAGAGATCTCGAACTACAATGTCAACTCTTCTCTGGGTCCCTAACCTGCCAGCCTACCCTGCAGATTTTAGATTTGCCAACCTCCACACTCACTAGAAAATTTCTTACAATGAATTCCTGTCTTTACTACTCTGTCTTAGTCTCTTTCTATGCATCATAAAAAGGAATAAAATTCTGATATATGCTATAGTATAGCATGGATGGACCTTAAAGAATTATGCTAAGTGAAAAAAAACAGAGGCAAAAGCTTAAATATTGTGTGATTCCATTTCTTTTTTTTAATTTCTTTTTATTTATTCATTTTAGAGAGGAGACACAGAGTGAGTGAGAGAGAGAGAGAGAGAGAGAGAGAGAGAGAGAAAGGGGGGAGGAGCTGGAAGCATCAACTCCCATATGTGCCCTGACCAGACCAGTGCAGGGTTTTGAACTGGCGACCTCAGTGTTCCCAGGTCGACGCTTTATCCCCTGCGCCACCACAGGTCAGGCTTGTATGATTCCATTTCTATGAGATTCTTAGAGTAGTCAGATTCATAAACATAGAAAATAGAATGGTGGACTGAGAATTGGGGGAAGGAGAAAATGGGGAGTTATTGTTTAATGGGTACAAAGTTTTTGTCTGAGATAATGAAAAAGTTCTGGATATGGATGATGATTATGGCTGCACAACAATGCACATGTACCTAATGTTACTGAAATACATTTTTTAAAATGGTAAATTGTGTATTGCATATTTTACCATAATAAAATAATTACTCTTTTTCTGAGCAGGCAAGTGAGCCTGCAAAGGGGGAATAAGGAAAATTAGGAGCTATCAGAGTTTGGCAAAGGCACCCTGCATTTAGGAAGATAAAGATAAAATCTGCTGAATGTGAACTTGAGGGCCTCAAGACAATGAAAGTGTCTGTATCCCAAAGCCAGTGAGAATTGAATGAGCCAAAGTACACATTGTAGTGAGTAGCATAAGCCCCTCAGAGGATACACCCCCACATAAAAACACACACAAGAATTTTCAGTCTAAATATTTACTCATGTATAATAGTGGTGATTGCAAACAATCCTTCTGAATTTGCTCTTGAAATGGTCATATGATCACAGTCAAAAAACATGAGGTTCAACTTAACTCAGAAAGAATACAAGCTACGTGAGTTTTGTATTTGTTTCCATTGTCATTCATGTGATACATTTAGCATATTATTATCATTTTTATACTACTTCCTTACTAGAGGAGTTTTAACTTATTAGACATATTCAAAATGCAAATTTTCAGAAATACCTTGCAGAGCAAGAAATCTGGTTGTCTATTTGCTACAAACAACCTAAAAGTGTAGCAACTAAAAAGAATCATCTATTTAGCTCACACATGTGTATTTGAATGGTCCTTTTATAGAACAGGCTCATCTGTGTTTTATAAGATATCAGTCAGCTGGAAAACTCTACACGAGCCTGAGCAGTTGCTTCCAAGATGGCTCATCTAGGACTGGGAATTTGATGCTGGCTACCAGGGATGGGGTGGGGGTGGGTGGGTCACCTGTTGAATTCCTCTCCATGCGGCCTCTCCCTGTGGGTCTATTCCTAAGATTCTTTGGGTTCCTCATAACGTAGTAGTTGGATTTCAAGAACAATAGTCCCAAGAAAATGCCTTTTAAAATTTAGCCTAGGAAATTCTACCATATCTCTTCTACCAAAGCTATAGGTTTACCTAGATCAGATTCATGAGAAAAGAGTGGACATAACCCCCTATCTCCCAACAGGATGAGTGTCAGCATTACCTTGTAAGCAGAGCATGTGAAATGGGAGATACTGTTGCTGTATCATTTTGGAAAAAATACAATCTATGATTCTAGAAATTATAAAATATAAGTATCACTAAGTACAAATTTTAGAAGGTTAGTTAAATTTAAAATGAATACCATGTTTAAATACATGGGGTCTGCTAAAAGTAATATTATGAAGTTGAGTTTACTTTCAGTACTTTGTCAATGTACCAGCTCCTTCTTCTATTTCACCCACTTCTGAAGGGGCCCAGAAGCTTCATCTCCACCCCTGAAGATGGCCTTCTAATAATTGTGGCTAAGAATATTGTATTATCCTCTTTTCACCTCTCTCTCCCTGCTTCTTATCTTGCTCCTCAAATCTTGAACCCATCAAATAATTGTTGCAACGTATTATATCTGTTATAGAAGACTGATGAAAAGCTTGCTCTCTATATATGTATATCTTCTAAAGGATAAATTTTAAAAGAAGGTAAAATCATGACTCATAAAAAAATAAAGTAGATATGTATTAAAGATTTTATTAAACTAATTTATTAATGAGGGAACCAATGAGCTTCAAAGAACTTAAAAGACCATATTTCTGGCAGAAATGCTAAAATGAATTTAAAAATGGGTAGAGCACTTCAAAACGTTTCCATCTCCACAGTGTGGCCATCAATTGCAATTCAAGGCACAGTTTGCATTTTCATGGACAGAAACTATTTCCATTTCTAGTAATTTCTTTAACTTCCAAGGGTTGTAAAATATCCTGGTTAAAGATAAAAGCATGATGAATATAGAGGGTGTTATAATGAATGAAATAAGTCAGACAGAGAAAGACAAGTACATATGATTTCACTTATATGTGGAATCTAAAAAGAAAAAAAACTAACAAACAAAGAAGAAACAGAGTATAGATACAGAGAACAAACTGATGGTTGCCAGATGGCAGAGGGGGTGGGAATGGGTAAAAAATAAAAAAAAAATGAAGGGAGTAAGAGGTGCAAATAGGTCACAAAATAGTCACAGGGCTGTCAAGTACAGTGCAGGAAACATAGTCAGTAACATTGTAATGACTATGTATGGTGCCCAGTGGGTACGAGACTTACTGGGAGGATCAATTAATAGACTATATAAATGTCTAACCACTATGCTATGTACTTGAAACTGATATAAATTAATAATCAATGTCAACTGTAATTGAAAAAAAATATCAAGGACAGATTTCTACCTACAGCCTCAGGTAGGAATATAACCCAGCTGACACTTTGATTTGAACCCAGTGAGACCCAGGTCAGAATTCAAACTTGCAAAACTGTAAAATTACAAACAAATGTTATTTAAAGCCAAAGAGAGAGAGAGAGAGAGAGAGAGAGAGAGAGAGAAGATAATGGCACATACCTCTGCAGGATTACATAACGTCCAAAGGCTCTCGCATTTTATTGAAAAGATATTCGATAATCTTTTCTATCTATTTCAAACTTTTCTACAATCTTCCCTGAGATTTAAAGCATCTTATTATCAATGTAACCAACAAGGCCTTTGTTGTTTTTTTAATATTTTAGTGGTTAACATAGTAAGATTATGAGATCAGCTAGAAAGAGTAGAAAGAACAGGCAACACAGTAAAAATTTCACAATGATTTATTTCTGGAACTTGTACATCTCAGCATCTTCTCTCATGTGTACATTGACTTTCCTGACATATACATTATATTCCACCAAGATGCTACTCTATAAAATGCATGCCCCCTATTGCACAGTCCAATGTATGCAGTGAGAAGATAATTACTAGAATTACTAGATGGTCACACTGTAAGATATGAAATGTCAAATCACTACTAATTGTACACCTGAAACTAATAAAACTAATATAATATTTTATACCAATTATACTTAAATTAAAAAAAAAAGAATTCTAACAGATGAACTTCTACATGGTTATTAGGCCTTATAAATGATCAAATTTCTACCCATGCTCAGAAACAAACAGGAGAACATTGTGGAACTCCCAACTCAGCTGTTCAGGACTTAAGATGAACTTCTCTGCTGAAGCCAGTTCCTACATAAACAGGACTTCTGGGTGGTCATCCTGGCAGCATGAAGTCTGACTCAGTGAGGTGTAGAGTATTAGAGATGACAGAAGCACAGATGACCCCTACAAGGTTCAAATTTGAGAGAATCCAGGAGCAATAATGTATCCAAAGAGGAACTGAAGCTGAATATTATTTTGTCCAAATTCAAACTACTCTCTCAGCAGGGAACACAGCCCATCAACACACATCTCTTCATTTTATTGGGCTTGACACCAAACCGGATTTTCTCATTCAGATCTCTGTCATGCTCAAGTTCCAAAGCTGGAATTAACATTCAGTCCTTGTCTAATTTATTTTTGACTCTTTTACTGAGAACTAAAATATTTGGATTACATTATGCACAACAACGAGAGTTCTGGTGATAAAAACACAATCGCATTCAGTCACCAAGAACATCAGATACAACTTTGCATGCCATGCGTGCATAAAAATTTGCTTAATTTGTTTGTGTTTAAGTTTCTTCACAGGTTTTCTTTTATAAAGATTATTTTTTATCTTCATAATAAGCCATAATAAAATCCAATATCTTTAGTAATTACCCACTACACCATATTGTGAACAAGTGTCTTACAACACCTTGAGTAATTGAACAGGTAAAAAAAAAATGCCTCTATTTTATTTAGAAAATGAAAGTGTTTAAAAGTAAGTTTGTTTCCAAATTTAAAAAAAAATCAAACTTAATACCTAATATGCTCAGGAAAAAATATGAGGATAATTAAAACAGGTATTATCATCATATAATAGAAAATAAAATTAAATCATGGAAACGAAATTTAATTTTCTTATCATATATATTGTGGTGATAAATACATGCACAGAGTCACATGTGCACATTACAAGGACGGGAAATAAACATTCGGACACCAAGTCCTGCTCACAATTTATATGAATAATAAGGGAAAAATCTAGAGCACAGCCAGGGAGAAAAGACTGTCAGCCAGATGTTTTCAACACAAACCTCAAGCTCTTGCAATGGTTTGCTTGGTTAAGCTTGTTTATTTTTTATTTTTTGTTGTGTAGTTTGGGAGTTTAAAGGAGAGCAGCTTTGACCTTGAACATAAAGGTAAATGGAGATGAAAAGCACTTTCTACAGCATAAAACAGCAATGACGAATTTGCTGACTTCCCACCATACTTTGCCTTTTAAAGAGCTATAAATAGAAGAGTAATTTATAATAACTGAAGAATATGTGCAAAGACTAAAGAAATGCTTTCGTGCTGAATAGTTGTCATAGAAAACTTCCTCTGAGCTTCTAAGCAAAGCAACATTATTACAGGCTATTGATTCAGGTATAATAACAACTACTAAGTCTAATAAGTATTCTTGTTGACCTTTCTCAAATTTTGACACCATAGGATGCACGTACAGAAATAAAATCCAATATCTTTAGTAATTACCCACTACACCATATTGTGAACAAGTGTCTTTCAACACCTTGAGTAATTGAACAGGCAAAAAAAAAAAAAAAAAAAAAAAAAAAAAAGCCTCTATTTTAGTTTAGAAAATGGAAGTATTTAAAAGTAAGTTTGTTTCCAAATTAAAAAAAAATCAAACTTAATACCTAATACGCTCAGGAAAAAATATAAGGATAAAGTTGAATTTTGTGTGTTTATTTTTTGAACCAAGTGAGACTTTCCAACAGGGCCACAGGTTATCTCTGCTCATATACTAAATGGCTATGGCTAGAATGACATTGTCCTTATAGCACAGCTAATGATAAATAAATTTCAAGCCCTTTTTCCATCACTTAAAAAAATCTATTGTAATTTTCCTCTCTGTTTTAAAAATCTAGAAATTAATGAATCTTTCATAAATATATTTGGACAGGAAAAGGATATCAAGAGGGTATCATTTAGGTAAGTTAAAGAAAGCTTTGTTTCTGATGTAGATAATGTATTTTTCCATCCTATTTTGGTTGCCATAAAATTAAATGCTAAAAAAACAAATTGTGAAAAAATGCTTCTAATTCAAGGAAAAAAAATTCTACCAAGCTGTATTCTGCAGTAGTTGTATAAAGTAAGAATATTCTTTACTACCAAATCAGAAAATGTGGATCCATCCAAAGGCATAAAAGCCCTTTGATGACGAAAGCAAGGTCTGAGGACAATTTGATTCTTTTTTTCCAAAGTGAACCTCCACCCTGAATTTCCAACTGTAATACTTAATTTGGCAAGGGGACAAGAACATAAAAATGCATTTTGTTCATGAATTATACCTTTTCCTCTTCTTTATGACATTTAAGCATGCCAAATACAAATGACTGCACAGGAATCAAGTAACAAATGTATCTTTCCTTTCCAGTAGCACACATTTTATTAATAAGGATTTGACCCAATAAAGTAAAGAAAAAAAATTTTAAACTGGTTTCTGGAAATACACAGCAGAGCCCATCTGAGTGAATTATCTATTTGAAATTCCTTTTAACATCTCAGAAGTTTACTTGCCAACATATTAAAGTCATTGCTTGGAAGATACCACTTACCTCAAGTGGAAAAGTAACAAAGGTAGGCTCCTGACCTCGCTAGGGCTCTAAACAAGCCTTATGCATTCAGATATTTAATGGATCACAATAGTCCAAAAGTGAATTCAAATTGTAAGATCTAGAGCCATTGTTTTGTACTTAGTATTCTCTGTGAAGTTGAAGTCTCTTCTGATTTTAAAAGGGCCATTTAAAACCCCTATTCTCACAAAACTCAATATTGGCTCACTTTACTACTTTACATGCATTTCTCATCTTTCTGGAAATAATTGCCCACAGAGACGAGAAACTCAGCTTTTTCAGGCATACTTATTGGTATGGTAAGTTTAAAATATTATCACATTTGTTCTCATTCTAGGCATAAATTCTTCCCAAGTAGCTTCCCTTGTGACAGAAAAGCTGAAAATCCAACTGATACACAGAGGTAGGTACTTTCTGAATATCGTGTCGGTAACTGCCAATATTGTACTTATATTCAGTTAGCTTCCTATGTATATTTTAACTCCAGTTTAGATTCACTTGTCTGAATGTCCTGAGTTTTAAGGTGTTTGTTTTCAGCATTGATCTTCACCAGCTGTTTTATAGTTGTGCTATATAGTTGGCATCAGGTAGAGCAATGCACTAGCTTCTACTCTTTTTCTTTCTCGTATCTGAACTCCAAGTTCTACAACACTAGCAGATATTTTTTCATCCCAAATAGAATTTTATCTGTGGCTCCAAATCCATACTTGTGGACAGGAGGAAGAACAAGGGGGTAGTTTTTTGTTTGTTACAAATCTCACCTAGTGAAATCTCTTTGGACTGTCTTGAAGGAGGTTTCTAAAAATGAAGATGTTCTCTCTAAGTAGCTCATCAAATTTCTCCTCCATGAAGAAAGGTGTAAAACAGTAGATTGTGACTTTCTGTGTAAGGGAACATTCTGTAATTTATTGGGCTTATAATTTCAAGAATAATACAGCTAGTGCTTGACTTAGGAACACAATTGGTTCCAACAGATGGGGCGTAACACGATTTGGTCATAAGTTGAGTAGACTTAGACAAAGACAATTTCCTCTTGGTAGACATCTTGGGACAGGTTTGATAAAAAATATCCAAGGCATAAAACACAAATTGCTGTACAGTTGAAATGGTGCATGTGGAGACGGTAGTGCTGACAGAAGCTAGTCCGCACTGTCATATGCCCCGCTGGGCAACGCTTGTGCTGCCAGACGTGAAGCAGTCATGGCTAGCGATTGTGGTGTAAAGTCGAATGGCCGTAAGTTTCATAGGTCGTAAGTCGATCAATGCCAAGCATATTGATTTGTTATAACAGGTAGAGAGCAAATGTGTGTGGAACCTGGAGTTTGAATAGCAAAGTTATTCTAACTTAAAATGGATAGGTGTGGATGGTTGTGGACATTGAGCTAAGCTGAAGACAGATGCACTGCACTTAGCATTTGTTACATAGGGAAATAAATAAATCCAATGTGGCAATCTATGCTGAATTTGCCCCTTGATTAAATAAATCAAACCATTGTAGGAAATTTTAAAAAGGACATGCATGGTCTATTTCTGAGCTAAGTTTGTGGGTACTCAGAAGACATCATCTGGAGACTTCCAGAACTATTTAAGAGGGATGCTAAATGTTCCTTTAGGTTGGGGATAGCATATGAGGGAGAAGCACTCAGGTTAGAAACACTCAGAGAGACTTATCATGACTCATAATTTTGCCCTAAAACCTGTGTAGTCTGAGAAAATATATTATATCCATATAGCACATACATGGCTGATAGTGTGAGCTCATTTAACTCCTGTTTCAAATCCATTTATTCTGACTTAACATTATTGATAAAATTCTCATTCTTGTTTGCTGCTGGGATGTGACCAGGTAAAACAGTTTTGGATTACGAGACTCATAGAATTCTTCTCAAATGAGAATGGCAAACCCTTAAAACAAGTGTCAACTGAAGGTCTTTGGCGCCAGTTCAAACAACTCAACACCAACAAGAATCCCCAAGTGGAGGTGCGGTGAAGAAGGAAACTATTCTGTGCAAAACAGCTCAATTTTTATCCAGCATAGACTGTGAAAATAGCATGAGTGTGAGGCAGTCCTGGGGCCAGACCCCTTCTCTAGCCAGCTCTGCTCTGCTCTGCTCCTCACTGGTCTGCTCCACTCTGCTCAGTTCTGTGCCAGTTTGTAATGCCCAGTGTTGGTATGTTATGGTCTGCTCCACTGAGACAAATGCCACAGTTCAGCTCAGCCAGAGAAACACCATCTCCAGTCTTTAGTGGAAGGGGAAGTGTCTTCCCCAGCCGGAGAAAAGCTGACTTGTATAGACAGAAGTCTCTGTCCCTCGTTCCTGACTAGTTTGTACTCATGCAAATGAGGACCCCAAATCTTTATAGTTTGGTCCAAAAGGCACTGGCCTGATTGGTCATAATAGAGCCTTTCTGGTTGGTTGGTGAAAAAGCTAATGGGGATATAGCCAGACAGCTCAGTTAGATGGGGAAAGCCTCAGTCCTATTGGTTGAAATAGAATTCCAGAAATTTTTTTGTAAGGGCTGACTCAGGTGGCAGAAATACATTGTAGGCAGGCAGTTCAGTGCATGCTTCTTTATGAAGTGTAGTTTGAGAGGCTTCTGGGTAGAAATGGCTGCTAGGCTCTATTTTTTTTTTTTTTTAATCTGAGCCCAGTAAGCTAGCAGGAGTCTTTTTCACTGGTAGGTATAATTTTTCTCAGGACCCACACAAGATGTCTTTAGCCTTTTATAGTTGCCTTCTTCTTTATGTCTGGAATGAGGATGTAATTGCTGGAGTGAACGTCATTTTATGACCATGAGGTCAAATGCAGTACAAAGCCAGCTGAAGGGACCTGGTTTCTGAAAGGAATCAGTGATATCTGCAAATGCAGTGGGCTGTAAGTGTCCAGATGTTTTTATATATAGCAAATCATTTACTTATTTAAACCACTATTTGGTTTTCTGTTCAGGTATCGTATAGTGGCTTCTAAATTGATATGTTTAGAAAATATTCAACGCTACATAAGTTGTCCCTTGTTCCTTAACGACTCAAATCTAAATCTATTGCTTTTTATATAGTCAAAGAACAGCATAAAAAGAGCCTCTGACATTAGTTTGATCATTCCATTGTTTCAGAACAAAGATCACATACTCATTAATTACTTGGGATCCTCTGAAGGGAAAGTGTTAGTTTGAAAAACAAGATAACATATTTGCATTTATTGTCTTTTATTTCTTTTCATTTTTAGAGCAAAGCAATAGAAATGAGAATAAAATATCCTAACATATTAACTAATTGGCACTTGATAAATGTTACTTCATCCCTTATCTAAGTTATGAAGAAGAGAATCAAAATTCCTTGGCTTTAGTTACATGAAATTTAAAAAACACTAAAAAAAAAAAAGAAATATTTTAATACCCAGTTGTCAGGTCATGTTTGCTAGTACTATGGACTTTCAAATTCTCTATACTGCATTAATGTTCAGTTATTTGTTCACATGTACACATGAAAATATGTAGGCATCTGTGCAAAAACCCTGAAAATTAAACAATGAGAAAAATTTTAAGCTCCATTTGGGCATACTGATCTGTAGTTTGGCAAATAGGCCACATCCAAGCTGGAGCCGAAGCATTTCCAGATTATATAATTATCCAAATGGGAACGTCTTTTGTTTTTAGCTTTAGCTCTCTAGGACTAATGTGTAGAAATGAGAGCAGAGGTTTTCAGACGTGTGTTATGCAGAGAAAACAAAATTGATTGCAATTAATTTTTTAATTTTATTAAAACCATCAAATACCCCTTCAGTGGAGATGAAAGGAAGGGGTAGGTGAAAGGAAAGGAGAAAGCACATCATAGAATTTGAGAGCCTGGGTCACCAGTGGAAATAGTGTCTGTACCTTGTGTGTGCCACACACTCTGATTAGATAATAGGATCCAGATGGCCACTCTAAGAAGCTTCCTTTCATGAGGAAAGTTCAGGGTGCGGTGGATTATTGTGATCAATGGAATAGACTGCAGCTGGATGAACTCTGGGTTACCTCTGAGAATTGCTAAATTAATTATGATTACATAGATTCTGACAAATTCTTCAGGAATTTTTCTAAGATGGCTGGTAAAAATAAATATCTTCAGGGGTTATATCTGTTCTTGCCAAAAAAAAAAGCAGCCCCTTAGACACCCCCCAGGCCAGCAGGGGTGGAGGTTGAGATCATAAGGCTTGCGGACACTGAGGACTTTTAGCAAGTGAGCCTCAGTACAGCTGTGAAGGTTGTTTTTAGCCTATGCCAATGCTGATTGGTTGAGGCACACCCTGTATCCATGAATAAATATTTTTAATATCACCCCTGATCTTTGGCAAGCATTGTTGGCATTGAATAGATTCCCTTAGCAAACCAAAGGTGAGTTCAGCCCATAGACCAAAGACATTGAAGATAAAATGGGAATGGGAAGTGAGTTCCAGCCATCAAATGCTCATGGAGCTCACTGTGCACACAGCTTTGTAGCCGGTGCTGGGGATACAGTCAATGAGACCTTGTTTTGTTTCACCCAAGTGCTTAGGTTCTCCAAAGCCAGAACCACTAGATGCACACCAACTGTTTTCTGAAGAGTCTGAATAAGTTCCCTCATTCAGTTTCTTTTTATTATTATTAATTTATTGTGTTTACATAGATTCTAATGTCACCCTTGTTCCCCATACATCCCCCCATCTCCCTCCCTGTAACACTCTCCACCCTTCCCTCCAGGATTTGCTTTTCTGCTCTCTCCCATCCTATTATCCTATCATCCCCTTTCCCTCTGTCCGCTTTCCTTCTGGATCCTTTGATCCCACCTCTGTCTCTATTCTGCTCCTCAGTTCATATTGTTCGTCATATTCCTCATATGAGTGAGGTCATATAATATTTTTCTTTCTCTGCCTGGCTTATTTCACTTAGCATAATAGCTTCCAGTTCCATCCATGTTGTCGCGAAAAATAATATTTTCTTCTTTTTCATGGCCCCATAGTATTCCATTGTGTTTATGTACCACTGCTTTTTAATCTACTCGTCCACTGATGGACACTTGGGCTTTTTCCAGATCTTGGCTATTGTAAACAATGCTGCCATAAACATGGGGGTGCATTTCTCCTTTCAAACTGTGCTATGGTATTCTTGGGGTATATTCCTAAAAGTGGGGTGGCTTGGTCAAAAGGCAGTTCGATTTTTAATTTTTTGTCCCTCATTTATATTTTAATGTATCAAGCTTTTCCTACTTGCTTGATAGTCAGCCAGGGACTAGAGTTGAATGAATAAGGTGGGCCATGACTGAGCACATTAATTCTGTTGAACCATTACACACTGGAATACTTAGCAGTAATTTCTTAACTAAATAGACACCTATCAGAAGAAAGGAAGTCAATAGGAACAATGTCCCAGCTGAGGGTCTGGAAAGAGACTTGTAAGTAGCATCAAAGGTCCATGGTGGTACTCTTAGTTTGGTTACTTTGGAGAAAAAACTGCAATACATGCCATATGTGATGTAAGAGAAAACTATATTTACAGATGACAAACCATATTGAGCCAGAATATACCCCTTCAAAATGATTATTTTTCATTGTATTTATTTATATATATTTTTTCTTACAAGAAATTCTTTGTTAAATTGAGGAAAGGTATTTGTAGAAAGTGTTAAGTGGTGATTTAAGGCAAAGCAAGGAAAGAAGTGAGGGGTCATGCAATACTACAAAAGCAAGTTCTAAAATACGATTAGGGACGACTAAAGGCAGGTGCACAATACTTTCTGCTGCTGTGAAGCCCAACTGCACCCTGTTAGATTAAGAAGTGTGAATTGATGATAGGAGAAAATAAATATTTCACCCATTCCCAGAGCATATTGGGAGTGGGTTATGCCAAAGCTGGAAGGGAAAGGAGGAAGAGAAGAATTAGGAGGAAGACAAGAATAAAGGAAGAAGGAATAAAGGAGGTCAGACATAGTTTAGGGGCCAGCCTCTTAAGTGTGTTATCATTTGTATAATTGTTGAGTTTCACAAACATTCTAAGATAGTTCTTGAATTCCAGAATTAAAGTGGTGCTACTCTAAATAGAGAACTGTGTAAGGCCGAGATGGCAAACCTATGACACGCGTGTCAGCACTGACACGCGTAGCCATTTTAGATGACACGCAGCCACATACCAGAGAAGTATGGGGCCGCATGCCGAGAAGGATGTTTCATCCTCTGCTCCTGCACGGCCAGATGCAGTAGCCAAGGATAAAACATTTGCTGTAGTGTAGACACTCTGTGCCAGAGGTCTGTAGGCCAAAACATTTTTACTATTTAAACTATAAAAATCGCAAAATTATGGTTTTTTTCTCGAAATGACACACCACCCGAGTTATGCTTGGTTTTTTGGCGAATTTTGACACACAAGCTCAAAAGATTGCCCATCACTGGTATAAGGTATCCTTCATTTCGACATATTTGTTAGATTCATACATAATAATGTTTATAATACTACATATAAAACTCAAATTATAATATCAAAACAAATTATGTTGCTAATTACACATTACATAATATTTCATTTTGACAAAAAAATTATATCCCCTCAAGAAGAATCTTCATACTTAGTGGCTACATACCCACAAAAACATGCTTTTAATCCATAGAGATCTGTGGTTAAGTCTCCACAGTACCCACAATCTGGCTGATCACTAATTGATTCAATTTTTCAGTTTTCATTCTAATTGTCATTATGTTAAGTATAGTCCAATTTGGGGAAATAACATACCTGAGAGATTAAAATCTATGGAATAGTCACGAAATACAAACCAGTGTGGATCTACCACATGGTTTTGACTGTCAATCTGTCATGTATCTGGTATAAACAGAGAAATTCCTATTGGGAATATTGATACTTTAGCAAATTCAACTTGATAAGTAAATATTGATGAGCAAATAAAATGAAAGTGCAAAGCCTATGATGTTGGACTATCTGAAAGAAGCAATTATCAAAAATATGTTTGCAATCCTAGTGAAACTATCAAAAAAGCAAAGTTTCTATGACTCCACCGATACTAACTGCTTGGAATAGAGAGAGCCCCCAAAACAAACAAACAGACACACTCTCTTAAGGTATTCATCAAGCTATTTGGAAATCTGACTGTGGTGAAGATGTCTAAAATTGTCACTTGAAATACAATCCTTTTTCTTACCTTTTTAAATAAACGCAAAGTCTTAATTAGAGTCGACAAACTTGTGTATATTGATTGATATTCCTGTTCTTCTATTATTGGAAACAATGGACACAAATAATAAAAAGCATAGAGTTCAAGGTAAGTCTTTTCTAGATAAGTTATTTTTTTCATATTTATGGACTAAGGATATATTCATTTGCTTGATTTAAGCAAGTCTTCAGCTTCTTAGATTTAGCTAGCTGGCCTGAAATCTACGGCATACACCCAGCAAACAAAGACAGATGTGAGCAAAGGAAAAGCCCTTTCATGGTTCTCATAAAAGCTCTCAAGTTTCAGGCTGACAGTATTTTTTCCTTAAAAGGTATCAAAAGTTACAATTACAAAAGTTTGCATAGTGGGAAGTTGCATAATTCTCCCCACCAGTGCCAGTAAAAAAAAAAAAACTCTCATAATTTTCTCTCTTTTGATACTCTCTCATTTGCCATTGTATCCAGTTTCGATTGAGTCTTCCCCCCATTTTACTATTTGTAATCAGCAGTTGAACATGTAGAAAAAAGTATTTCAAAAATTGGGGCCGTGATATATTCCTTTTAAAAGTTCTGTCACTGAGAAGGAACATGTGAACGATAATGAATCATCTCATCAGAGCTTTCCACTGTGTCCTGAGGCTGTGGCTAACAGGACGGCAAGTTAACCATGTAACGGCTTTTAATTTGAGATAATTACATCCTTGTTTCACAGTAGGTTTCTCCTGAAGTCTCTCTCTCTGAATCTTAGCAGATATGATATTTGCAACTTGCTCAAGTACAATCCTTCTCCAGGACTCTTGTCATGGGAAGGCCAGGAATGAGAAAACAGAACTTAAACAGAGCGTGGGAACCTCACCAGGTGTGTACTTATCTAACCATTCACACAGATAAACTTTCTATGAATTACAAGACTAGAGGATGCTAGGTAAACTCCCAAATTGGTATTTGCTCTTCTGTCATCTTCTGGAAACTTTCCAAATGGATTAAAATGAAAGAAGAATCATGCATGATCATGTGAATAAAGCTTGACTGTGGGAAAGAGAGATGAGAGAACTTTTTTAAGTGAAGAAGCTGAAAAACTATGCCAGCCATAAATGGGCTCACCTCACAGCTAGTGTGCCATGTGTATGAGCCCACATGCCTACTTACCTCCATAGAGCACACATTTAGACTCACACAGAGTGAGCTCTTCAGGGCCTGGGGGAGGTCTGAAAGGGAAGTCAAGCCCATTCTTCCTAATGTCTGTGGGGAAAGAGCTGCCTGAAATGGATGGCAGCACTTTCTGAAGTACACAGGCAACTGAAATATGCAGAAAGAGGACTGCATGTTCTAACCCCATCCTCTACTTAGGAACAGAGGGGAAGAGGGAAGAGTAAACAGTTAAGTGAGTGGATCTGCAGCGTCTGGCTCAGAGCCATTTCTAAATGTGAGCACAGAACAAACCACCCGCAGCTGGCCTTGACCTACAGGAATTAAGTGTATTCACTGAAGGCAGTGCTGCTTGTTCCTAGTATGCGGCTTGGAAAAGGGGGCAGAAGAAGGGAGTGGTTCTCTGTGCAAGCTCTACAGAAGAACATACTTACTTCTCTCTTCGATTGACTTTGGGAGGGGGGGATGTGAGAGGTTTAGGTCCTTGCTTTAAACATAGTGCTCAGCCCATATTTTTTCTAATGCCTTCTTTTCACACATAATTAATAATCAATAACTGGATGTAGATAACTGAAGGTAGAGGACTAACAAAAGAGCAATTTTCCAGGCTCAGAAAAGTGAAGCAGACTCCAGAGGTAGTCTTAAAGTTCTGCCTTGTGTCTGTCTGTGAACCTTCCTTTGTCACATGGTATATGGTTAAGCAGAGGTTGTTGAGCCAGTTAACAGTGTAAGAACTAAGTGGACAGAAGAGAAATCATCATAACAGCCAGGCAAGGTGATGGTGTGACCATCACTCGAAAGGTGAACCTGGTTCATTGACATCACCATTCACTCAGTTCCGTGGAAAAGCTGCAAGGGCCCAGATGGAGAATCTGAGCAGGGAGCTCTCGGTCACTATCACCTTGCATTCCCTGGAGATGTATGATTGGCCTTTAGTGGATCATTGACTCCGTTTTGAACTGGATAGACACAGAACCTTTTTCTCTGCCTGCCCCAAACATACAGACACACAGACATGCACAAATTTGCATGACCTTGCAAGGAAGTCCCAACTCCAAGAGTCAGTGCATATGCCCCTGGGTGAAGAACCCCTCTCTCAAGAAACCTTTGTAAAGCCTCTTCTGGGATGTTTATAATGGTTGGTCTGTTTTAGAGAGGCTAATGTCATAGCTTGTTGCTTTGAAAGCTTGTCAGAAGTCGCAATTTTCTTTTGTGGAGTGGTCTTTTTTAGGATGAGCACTTGATAAATGTTTGTTGAATGACTGAAAAAACAAGTAAGTGAATGTGCAATATCTATATCTTACAATTGTATGTATCCACTCTCTGTCCAAGGCTAAATTAAATTGCTGTACCTTTCACACTATGGCAGTGGTGCTTCCATGAGGTTGCCAACTCCTTGAGTTCACAGTCATGCTCAGCCCATGGTCTGGCCTATATAGTGCAGTGTTAAATGAAGGTATGACAGGATAGAAACATAGGGGACAGTAACTATGATAACACATTTTCCACCCAGAGTTGTCATCGGCAATACCTCCCACTGTGGTAAGCCAAATAATGCCCTTCATCCTAAAGATGTTCATGTCCCTAAACCTGGAAGCTCTGAATATGGTACCTTACAAGGAAAAGGGGACTTCACAGATGTGGGTAAGGTGATGGACCCTGAGGTTATTCTGGATTATTCATGTGCGTCCAGTGTAACTACGTGACTCTTTAAAAAGCAGAGAAACAGGCGTGGTTAGACAAAGATGTAATGATGGAAGAAGTCAGAGATGCAACGCTGCTGGCTTTGAGGATGGAGGAAGGCAGCCATGAACCAGGTCTGGTCCGTTTAGTGTAAAAGTCAATGAACTGCATTATCACCTAGAGTCTCCAGAAGGGACCGCAGGCCTGCTGACACTTTAGCCTAGTGAGAGCCATGCCAAACTTCTGACCCACAAAAATGCGAGATAATGCACTGGTGTTGTTTTAACTAAGTTTGTGGCAATTCGTTATAACAGACATAGGAAACCAATACATTCCTTGACAACAGTAAGTGATGTTCCTTGAATATTGGCATTGTCCTGAACACTTTCCATGAATTAAATCAGTCCCCACACATCCTTTCAGGTGAGTACGTACTACTATCAACACTTAGCTGAAGAACAAATAGAAATGACTTACCCAAGGCCATCCAAACTCAGGCAGTTTGATTCTGGCAACCACACAGTCGTCCAGGGACTACTGCAGGGCAGGTGCTGATGGCTCAGTCTGGAGAGCTAATGGGCCTGGGAAAGTGGGTAAGTAGGAGTTTTTGAAACTTGCCTCTGGAAGGGGTGTGTGTGAGCGCGTATGAATGGGTTTGCGTGTCTGTGTTTCTGTGAAATGCGTGTTCCCCTGTATCACTGTCTAATGTATCTGTGCGTAGGTCTGTGTCAGCTTAGTGTTAAGCACACAAACACACAATAATAACAACTTATAAAGCTGCAGGAAGTGGCTTATGGCTTCCCAGGTCACTATTTCTTAAAATAGAATTGTTTATCCCTACATCTGCCTCTTCCAGGCAGTGGGAAAGGCACATCTGGTTAGCAACTGGCCTATAAGAATAAAACAATAAATCAAGAGAAAAGAATATCATCAGACTTCTCAAGGTTTACCCCTTCCCCCTGCTCTTTACTTGCTCACTGAATCTCTACGGTGGCATTCCAAGCCCCAGTTTGTAGTTGGAGTAGGTAGAGGCCATTAAGCCATACCATATATGTAGAATCATATTGCAACTCTGGACAAAGTCAGACTGGAATGCATGGCCAGTATTTACTTTCTGGAAAAGGACCTTTTCCTCCAACCACTGCAGTCCTTTCCAGAGCTGCTGTGTAATTTCGGGCTCTCAGTCCCGGCCAGGGGAGAGAAGCACTGCCGCCGTAAGCCCCAAGGCAGTACATCCATGTGTGGCACACAGGACACATCTGTAGGCTTGTTCTTCTGAGAATCTGGCCCTGATTTAAGGACAGACTTAGATGAAAAACACCTTCTTATCACCTTGGGAGAAGGAAAACTGTCATTTTAAAATGTCACGTGAAAGCACTGAATAAATACCAATAGAAGAAAGCATTTGCAATCATGATTTGATTTCTTACTTGTGCAAGTTCCAAAATCTATTTCTGACAGTTTTATGGAGATAACCTGAAACAAATGGAAATATATGATGTATTTATTTATATAGAAAAATGTCAAAGCACTCTGTAATCTTTAATATATACTCTTAGATAAAAAAGGTAGATAGTTAGATAGATATATCTAACTAGATAGATAGATAGATTACACTGCAGAGAATTATATTAAAAACACAATGTTCTTTAAGATATACTCTGCATATGGTTTACTTAAGTGAATAAGTGACATATGTCTTTGCTCAGAAATTTTCAATGAGAAACACCATGTGTTTCAAAGAGTTAGAAATTAGTTTAATAAGCATTCCTTGAGAATTTAAATACTAATTTCTGGATATAACCCATCATCTTATATTAGTTTCTGTTTGCCCTAATCGTATGTCATTTTCTTTTAAAGTTTCCCAAAGAAAGTAAAACTGCCAATCTCAAGAACTGGTAATCTGAGTCAAAAGAGGGTTCACTCCAATAGCTTTTCTACACTCTCACAAACAGCTGGAGCCATCATAGGCCTCTCTCCTACGTAAATATGAGCTGCTGGACAAGGCTTATAGCATCACAAAAAATGAATCACTGTTTTATTTATTTATGTTCTCTTTTTAGCTATCTCTAGAGAAAGAATTATTTTGGCAGCCTTTCCACTAGTTTTTCATAACCCCTCTCCACACCTCCCCCCCCAACCACGACCTAACACGCGCACACATGCACACAAGGACATTTTGCTAAATGAGCTAAGTCAGTCAAAAACAAATACATGTACTGGATGACATTACGTACATATGGAATCTAAAGAAGCCAAACTTGTAAAAACAGAGAATAGAACAGAGGTTACCAGGGGTTAGGTTTGAGGATGGGGGGACAGGAAAGATGCTGGTTAAGGGTACAAATTTGTGACTAGTAGATTAATAAGTCCTGAAGATCTAATGCACATTAATAAATATAGACAATAATATTGTATTAAAGGAATCAAACGTGCTAAGTGACTCAATCTTAATTATTCCCATCACAAAAGAATAAAAAGAAATGGTAGTTATGTGACATGGTAGAGGTGTTGGCTAAGGCTACAGTGGCAACCATATTGCAACATATGAATGTATCAAGTCAACAGGTTATACATTTTAAATTTACATGATGTTATTTATCAAATAAATCCCCCCCACACACACACACACAAAGATGCTTATTTATCCATGCCCAGTCTCATTTTCTTAGAATACTGTGGCAGCTGCTTGATTGTTATAACATCTCCATTGTTTTTATGGCTATTTCTTATAAAGGGGTGGCTTTCAGTCTGTAATTCCTTTGAGCCACTTTTTAAATGCTTAATTTATTTTTTAATGACAACTTTAAAAAAATAATGCTTTTTCTGACCAGAAGTGTTTTATTTCACCAAAATTACAAGGTCTTCTGTGGTGGCTGAAAAGTTGAATAGAAGTCTTAGAAGGGGCCCTAACCCTCCTGGTGATGAGACACTAATAGAGGAACAAATATTCCCAAAGGATAATTCTTTGGAGGAGAAAGCCACTTCAGGAGCGTCCCTCGCAGGACTGAGGGACAGAGGGAGACTATAAAGCCAGTGGCCAAGGCCACCATCACAGCTGGCTGGTTCATGCAGGTTTGTATTAGATTTGGACAGACAGTAATGAAACAACAGAGCCAAGAACTGGTGGGCCATTACCTTTAATCCTAGCTTGCACCTGGCAGGCAAGTAAAAACAAACACTGGGCACCAAAACCCACTCATTCAGTGCTCACAAAGCTACTGACTTATCCGAGTTTCCTAGAACCAAAGCTTTCTAGCTCACCAGCTTTATTCACCTCTGTTCCCCATCTCCTTCTCTCTGCACAAACTGGCTTCTCACTCAGCACTCCACAATCTTGGCTGCTTCTTCTGGCCTCCTCCACGTGGACTTAAGCTGCTCTCCTCTCTAATGCTAGTATCAGGAACCGAGAGAGAGCAAGCTCCAGGCCTGCCCCACCTTATAGGGTAGATTCAAAACCTTTAATACAATATACAAACAAGGAAGTCTCTGATACAAAGTCACTTAGAGTGGGAAAGGCTTAGTCTTAAAACTAAGCCTTAGGGTATAACAATCCTCCCTGCTTACAGCCACACACCCAATGCAAACTATAAGCGAGCAAACCTATATATTGTATTTACAAACTTATTTGACCAACAGAGAGCCTGTGCAGCTTCACACAGCCTAATGGAGTGAACCTACACCAGACAACCATAGACAGACAGCTGCACAGTCAAATGACTTTCATTTCTCGAACCCCAGTTCCTCTTCCTGACCCTTACTTCAACAATACTAGAGCTATGTATGGCTCATGAGACAAGCGAATGGTCACTGCACAGTCTCTGTTTCTCTTGCCCACCAGAGGAATTGGACACATTTAATCACTCCTCACTCTCAGAAAGTACAGTGTCACTTGGCTTTCAGGAAATCACATTCCTGATTTTTCTCCTACCTAATGGCTGCCTTTCTCAGTCTTTTCCCCCAATCTCTAAAAGCATGTCCTTCCTCTTTTGTGTCTGTACAAACTCTCTTCACGGTTTCATTCCGTCTCCTGGCTTTAAATACCACCATTATGTTAAAGACTCAAATTTACATCTGCAGCCTAGATCTCTCCTCTAAACATCAAGCTCCTATATCCAATTACCAATTTGATGCTTCTACTGGAATGGCTAAAAGCATTTCAGAATTACTGCATCCAAGACTGAGCTCTTTATCTCCTCCCCCACCACCACTAAGACCGCTTCCTCTGCAGTTTTCTCTATCTCAGAAAATGGCAGTTCCATTTTCCAAGTTCTCTGCCCATAATCCCTGGAATCACTTTCACTCCTCTCTTTTTTCTTACACTCCACATTCGATCATCAGCAAATCTTGTGTTTTCTGTCTTCAAAGAGTTTTCTGTTACGACTTCTACTGACACCATTCCGGACCAAGATACCATTATCTTTCAACCAGGTTATTGCAACAGCTTTCTCCTGGCTCTCCTTGCCTCTACTTCTGTACTCCTCCACCCCATTCTATTCTCACTTTTGAAATAATAATTATCTTATTAAAATATAAGTAGAACCCTATTATTTTTTTTTCAATTTATTCAGAATATAAGCCAAAGATTTTGCAATGTCTAACAAGGCTTTATCTGACTTAGCCAACCTGATTACTACTCTTTTCACTTTGCTTCTCTTATTTTTCTCTTCATTTACCCAGCGACAGCCATAGTTGCCCTTCCTTAACCAGGCCCAGTCTGCTCCTTCCTCAGGTCCTTTGCTCTAGTTTTGTCCTCTGTCTCCCACAGATGTCTGCATGACTAACTCTTTCACCCTCTTCAGTACTTAGCCCATGTCATTTTCTCAGCAATCTTAATTTACAAACTCTTTCCTCCCCAAACACTCCATCTTGCCTTAGTCTTCTCCTTATCACTCACTGCAATTAACATATTATGTGGTTGAGCTATCTTAAAGTGTGTGCTTCATTAAAAAAATACATTTTGACTTATTTTGAGAGAGAAGAGGAGAGAGAAAGAAGAAGAGGGAGAGGAGAGAGAAAGAAGAAGAGGGAGAGGAGAGAGAGAGAAAGAAAGAAAGAGAGAGAAAGAGAAGCATCAACTTATTGTTCTACTTAGTTGTGCAGTGATTGCCTCTGATATGTGCCCTGACCAGAGCTCAAACTGGAAGCCTCAGGGTTTGAGCTAGAGCCCTTGGGGTCGATCCCTTTCTAGGGCTTAAAGCAGTGAGCACAGGGTTGAGCCAGTGTTCTCAGCATTTAGAGATGACACTCCATACACTCTGCCACCAGCCAGGGCTTTTGACTTTCTTTTATTCTTTTCATACTCCATGTCCCAACCTTGCCCCATTGGCTAGTCCACTGCCTGGTCCATAGTAGGAGCTCAGAAATATTTATTAAATGTTGGGAGAAAATCAGAAAACAAGAATAGCATATACAAACTATATATTTCTGGCTAGAATATATGACTTTATCCCTCAGATTTTCCCTTCTTGACCTGGCTAACAAGCTAAAGAAGACAATGCTTAACTATGAGGATATCCTTCTTTTAAGTTTAGATGGTATTCGGACATGTAAAAGCAGTTCTTGTTTTCTCTATCCCAGATTTCACTCTGACCTAAGAGTTCTCTTAAGACAGGAGTCCTCTTGCCCCTAAGCAAACACAGCACCCCCTTCCTACACTAACAGACACACTGAAGAGAAACACCTTTTTATATTGCCTGTCCTACCAAAATAATGCTCTAAGCTCTGCATTGTCACCCATATGTGTGTTATCTCCTTTTTGTCTCCATTTTATCTTTGGATTTTATGAGATTTTATCTTTCTCATTATATAATATTGGAACATGTGCAAGCTATTCCAAAAGGAAACTCAACCCAACCAAGAACCAGAGTTCTTGAGTGGAGCAAGGGCAGCAGTGGACAGCAAACCTGGCAGAGAAGAGAGAGAAGAGGAAATAAACTTGTCAGTGTAAATGGCTTAGAAATTTGATGATTAAAACATTGTCACTTCATAATTCAAAGAATCAATCTCAAAGTTGAAATCATTTGAGTTTGTATAGTGGCTTTAATTTTTCCACAATCTTCAAAGTTAATAGTGAATGAAACCATCCCTGAATATCAAGTAATTCTTTTTATTTCCAGACAAAAGTTTTAGCAGAAAGGATTGTAATTTTGATGTCTTTGTTCTCATCAGCCCAGGTCTGGAATGTAAAATTACATTTTGATTCAAAATGGGATATTGACTAAGACAGCTATATCCTAGAAGATGTGCGAGAGAACAAAATCAGGAACTAAATAAAAATGGCTGTGGTTTAAGTCTATTAAGTTCTAGGAAGAAGTACTGAGACAAGGATTGTGCTCCAAAAGGGTCTGTTACTGGACTGCTGATCACGTGATACATATAGAAGCAGTAGTGTCTGAAATTAAAGGTCTGAAGGCAAGGAATTAATCAAATAAGCAATCATCCATCAAATTGAGAAGGCTAGGGCAAAATGGACCAAGAAACAAGAGTTATGAGCAGATCAAAAGATTGGTGTGTCATGAGAGGGAAGTAGAAAGGAGTAGAAATGAAACAAGAATTAGTCATGAGTCCATAATTGCTAAAGCTGGGTAACAGGTACATTGAATTCACTAAATTGCTTTTTTTTTTAACATTGCGTACTTTGAAATTCTCCAAAATAAAGAGTTTAAAAAATAAGCAAAGGAGTAAGATTTGCTAAGCAAACCCACCCTAAGTGACTCTTAGTTTCTTCAAGACAGTATGCTTAAAATTTGTGCTTTATCAGATGGTGGGGCTGTTAGAAGTGGAAGTTCCTATTACAATCTTTTTGTTACAGTATTTTAGGACCTTTATCAAACAACCCATTTAAAATACTATTTCTCTGTAAAAAACATTCAAATAAAATTTTTATAACAATTAAATTTTTTCAAGCAAACAAAACATTGTTGTCTTTCAATAAAACAAAAAAATAGTGGACGGCAAGATGGCAATGGAGTAGGCAGACATAACAATTTCCAACTCCCAAAACCAAAGTGGATTATAACTAAATTTTAAGAACCATCATCTGGATAAACTAACTTTGAACTAAACTAAGTGGACTCTTCAACCAAGGAACACTGAAGAAGCCACATTGAGACTGGTAGGAAAAGCAAAACCACAGAGAGGGCTGCCAAGCTCCCAGGAGTGAATGCCAGCCTGGAGAGACTTGTGTGGCGGGAGGAGAGTTTAGAGGAGAGGGAGGGATCTAGGTCCAGGACAAAACCCAAGCCTGCAGCCCCAGAGCCTAGAAGAGGCATTTGGACAGTATTGAGCTGTGAAACAAGTGAGGATACTGTTTGTGAAAAGAGACAGTTTTCTCAGACGCAGGATTCTTCTTAAAGGGACAGCACAGAAAACCTCTCTCACAAACACTCACCCAGGGTTCCGGGGAACAGGGACAGAGGGGAGGACCAGAGCAGCGGGAAGAGAGTGTGGACTGGAAGGCACAGGGAGAAACACTCTGAGGGACAACCACCCTATCCCCTGGGCTGAGTCACTTCCCTAATCAAAAATGAATATTTCCCCTGGAACTAGCAATACCAGCAAAGGGAGACAGGACACCAGCCAAGCAAGCTCTCCCGCAGCACTTAGAGCAGAGCTGCTTAGATGGAGGGAGCTTCCAGGACTACAGTATGGAGTGTGAGTGTCTGACCTGCAGTGTCCCTACCCACACTGCTGAGAGCTTGCTGGAGGGATGGTTGTGGCGGGACGCTGAAACACTGTTCTGTCGATGGGGGTGGAGGCCCAGCCGATGTGAGCTCGGTCTTGCCCAGCAAGGGTGGGGGAAACACGTGAAAGCGGTCCGACAGCTGCGGGCTGTCCTGCAGCCCCACCTGGAGAGGAAAAGCGGGAGGCCAGGATGAGACCACAGGAAGGGGCAGAGATCTGCTGCTAAGCAGGGCCCTTGTGGATGCACAGAATCACCTGGCCTCCCAGGTTTGCCACCCTGGGTGAGCCAGCCTTGACTGCGTGGGCAGGACTAAAGCAAGGGACAGGGGGAGGCTTGCAGCTGAGCGCACGCCAGCAGCCCTGCCCGGCCCGACAAACAGTGGTTTGTGATCATGCGCAAGATGGCCCTGACCACTGGTGTGGGGTAAAGCCCAGCACAGGCTGAGGCTCACAGCTGAGTGCAAGCCAGCAGCCCTGTTCTACCCGAGAAACTGCAGCAAGCAGGCTCTAAACTCGGGGGCTGGGTGGAAGTCTGGGAAAAGGCTGTGTTCACAGCTGAGCAAAGGTGCTCACCCCTACCCTTGGTGCTGAGGCTTGTGGCTTGAGTGCAATGCACAATGTCACCTGTGGGAGTAGGGCAAAGGCCCAGACAGGCTGAGGCTCATAGAGCTGGGCACCAGAACACAACCCCTCCCATGGAAGAGACGGAAATCACAGCAACAGCCGCAGTGGGCCGGCACTGGCAACACCCATACTCAACCTCCCTAGGCAGCGGCAGAGAGGGTGGCAGACCGGTAGACAGACCACACCTAGGGAACACAGAAGCAACACCCATAGGACTCCAGTGGCCACACCCTTCTTATACACAAACAAAATGAGCAGGCAGAGAAATGCAACTCAAATGAATCAAGAGAAATCCCCAGAGAAAGACCTGAATGAACCAGATATGACCAAATTACCAGATGCAGAGTTTAAAATAATGATAGTTAGAATGTTCAAAGAGATTAGAGCAACAATGAATAGTCATTACCAACACCTAAATAAAGAGATAACAAGTATAAAAAGGAAATTGAAATAATAAAAAAGAATCAAAAAGAAATGACAAATACGGTATCAGAACTGAAGACCACAATGGAAGGAATTAAAAGAAGGATGGATGAAGCTGAGGATTGAATCAGTGAGTTAGAGGACAAAGTAAACAAAGGCACAGAAGCAGAGAAGAAAAAAAAAGAGACTCAAAAACTGTGAGGAAACTCTAAGCGAGCTCTGTGACAACATGAAGAGAAATAACATCCACATCATAGGGGTTCCTGAAGAAGAGGACAGAAAACAAGAAATAGAAACTTTGTTCAATTAAATCATAGAAGAAAATGTCCCTAAATTAAGGCTGGAAAATGTTTCACACGTTCAAGAAGGACAGAGAACTCCATTAAAGAGAAACCCCAAAAAATCTACACCAAGACACATCATAGTTAAAATACCAAAGCTAAGGGATAAAGAGAAAATTTTAAAAGCACCTAGAGAAAAAAAGGCTATCACCTACAAAGGAGTACCCATAAAGATGACATCCAACTTCACAACAGAAACACATGAGGCCAGAAGGGAATGGCAAGATATATTCAAAGTAATGCAGAAGAAGAACCTACAACCAAGACTACTCTATCCAGCAAGGCTAATGTTTAAAATTGAAGGAGAAATAAAATGTTTCCCAGACAAAAAAAGCCTCAAAGAATTCAATAAAACCAAACAAATTCTGCAAGAGATGCTAAGGGGCCTGTTGTAAACAGTTCAAAGGCGGAAAACAATATAGAAAAGGAAAATACATCTTTAAAGAATAAAATGGCAATAAACAACTACATATCAATAATAACCTTAAATGTAAACGAATTAAATGATCCAATCAAAAGACATAGGAAAAAAAAATGACATAGGGTAGCTGCATGGATAAAGAAACAGGACCCATACATATGCTGTCTACAAGAGACACACCTTAAAGCAAAAGATGCATATAGACTGAAGGTAAAAGGATCGAAAAAAATATTTCATGTAATGGAAATGAAAAAAAATCAGGGATAGCAATACTTATATCTGACAAAATGGACTTTAAAACAAAGGATGTAGTAAGAGATAAAGAAGGACACTACATAATGACAAAGGGAACAAATCAACAGGAAGATATAACTATTATAAATATCTACGCACCAAACATAGGAGGCCCGATGTACATAAAGCAGACTTTGATGGATATAAAGGGTGAGATTAACAGCAATACTATAATAGTAGGGGATTTCAATATCCCACTAACATCACTGGATAGATCCTCAAGAAAAATAATTAATAAAGATACAATAGACATAAAAGATACACTAGATCAACTTGATTTAATTGATATCTTCAGAACTTTTCAACCTAAAGCAGTAGAATATACATTCTTTCCAAGTGCTCATGGTACAATTTCTAGGTTAGACTACATGTTAGGACACAAAGATGGTCTCTACAAATTTAAGAAGATTGAAATCATATCAGACATTTTCTCTGATCACAATACTATGAAACTAGAAATTAACCACAAAAGAAACACTGAAAAATTCTAAAACACTTGAAAACTAAATAGCATGTTGTTAAATAATGAATGGATTAACAATGAGATCAAAGAAGAAATAGAAAAGTTTCTAGAAATAAATGATAATGAGCATACATCAACTCAAAATTTATGGGACACACAAAAGCAGTACTGAGAGGGAAGTTCATAGCACTACAGGCATAGAAGAAGAAGCTAGAAAAAGCTCAAATAAGCAACCTGACCCTGCATCTAAGAGAACTAAAAAAACAACAGCAAATAAAGCCCAGGACCAGTAGAAGGAAGGAAATAATAAAGATCAGAGCAGAAATAAATGACACAGAGGCTAAGGAAACAATACAGAGGATCAATGAAACCAGGAGCTGGTTCTTTGAAAAGGTAAACAAGATTGATGAACCTTTAACTAGACTCACCAAGAAAAAAAGAGAGAGGAATCAAATAAATAAAATTAGAAAGGACAGTGGAGAAATAACAACTGACACAACAGAAATACAAAGTATTGTAAGAAAATACTATGAAGAACTCTATGCCAAAATAATAGACAACCTAGGTGAAATGAACAAATTTCTTGAATCATATAATCTTCCAAAAATCAATCTGGAAGAATCAGAACACCTAAACAGACCAATTACAACAAAGGAGATTGAAAAAGTTATCAAAAAACTCCCCAACAAAGAAAAGTCCTGGGCCTGATGGCTTTACAAGTGAATTCTACCAAAAATTCAAAGAAGAACTAACTCCAATCCTCCTCAAGTTATTTCAAAAAATTCAAGAGGAAGGAAGACTTCCAAACTTCTTTTATGAGGCGAGCATAATTCTGATCCCAAAACCGGGCAAAGACAACACAAAGAAAGAAAATCAGAAGCCTATATCCCTGATGAATTTAGATGCTAAAATTCTCAACAAAATATTAGCCAACCGGATCCAGCAATATATGAATAAAATCATACACCATGATCAAGTGGGATTTATTCTGGAGAGGCAAGTCTAGTTCAATATTTGCAAATCAATCAATATGATTCATCACATAAACAAAAGGAAAGACAAAAATCACATAAGTTCAATAGATGCAGAAAAAGCATTTAATAAAATCCAGCACCCATTCATGCTCAAACCCTCAGAAAAGTGGGAATACAGGGAACATTCCTTAACATGATAAAGGCCATCTATGACAAATCCACAGCAAACATCACACTGAATGGGTAAAAATTAAAGGCAATTCCCTTAAGATCAGAAAATAGCATGGTTGCCCCCTTTCACCACTCTTATTCAACATAGTTCTGGAAGTCCTAGCTATAGCAATCAGACAAGAAGAAGAAATAAAAGCATCCAAATTAGAAAAGAAGAAGTAAAACTGTCATTATTTGCAGATGATATAATATTGTATATATAAAACCCTAAATTCTCAGTCAAAAAACTACTGGACCTGATAAATGAATTCAGGAATGTGGCAGGATAAAAAATTAATACTCAGAAATCAGAGGCATTTTTATATACCAACAATGAACTGTCAGCAAAAGAAATTAAGGAAACAATCCCCTTCACTATTGCAACCAAAAAAACTAAGTACCTAGGAGTAAATTTAACCAAGGAGGTTAAGGACTTGTACTCAGAAAATTATTAAACTTTGATAAAAGAAATCAAGGAAGATATAAACAAGTAAAAGCATATACTGTGCTCATGGTTAGGAAGAATAAACATCATTAAAATGTCTATATTACTCAAAGCAATTTATAAATTCAATGCAATACGAATTAAAATACCAATGTCATACTTCAAAGATAAAGAACACATATTCCAAAAATTTATATGGAACCAAAAAAGAACACCAACAGCCTCAGCAATCTGAAAAAGAAAAAATAAAGCAGGAGGTATCACTCTTCCAGATATAAAGGTATACTACAAGGCCATTGTACTCAAGACAGACTGGTACTGGCATAAGAACAGGCACATAGATCAATGGAACATAAAAGAGAACCCAGAAATAAACCCACACCTTTATGGACAACTGATATTGGACAAAGGAGGAAAGAGCATACAATGAAGTAAAGACAGTCTCTTTAACAAATGGTGTTGGGAAAATTGGACGTCTACCTGAAAAATAATGAAACTAGATCATCAACTTACACCATTTACAAAAGCAAACTCAAAATGGATAGAAGCCATTAAATGTAAACCATGAAACTATAAGCATCTTAAAAGAAAACATAGGCATCAAGCTCTCCTACATCTGTTGCAGCAATATATTTGCTGATTTATCTCCACGGGCAAATGAAATAAAACACAAGAAAAACAAATGGGACTATATCAAACTAAAAAGTTTTTGCACAGCTAAATACAATAAGAACAGAATAAAAAGACAAACCACAGAATGGGAGAACTTATTCAACAACATGTGTGATAAGGGATTAATAACCAAAATTTATAAAGAACTTATAAAACTCAACACCAGGAAGACAAACAATCCAATCGAAAAAATGGAAAAAGAAATGAATAGAAATTTCTCCAAGGAGAACATGCAGATGGCCAATAGGTATATGAAAATTGCTCAACATCACTAATCATTAGAGAAATGCAAATTAAAACCACAATGAGATATCACCTAACACCAGTCAGTATGGCGCTCATCTGCAAAACAACACAGAATAATTGCTGGCGAGGATGTGGAGAAAAGGGAACCCTCCTACATTGCTGGTGGGAATGCAGAATGGTGCAGCCACTGAGGAAAACAGTATGGAGATTCCTCAAAAAATTAAAAATTGAACTGCCTTTTGACCCAGCTATCCCACTTTTAGGAATATACCGTAAGAACACCATAGCACTGTTTGAAAAGAAGAAATGAGCCCTCGTGTTCATGGCAGCATTGTTCACAATAGCAAAGATCTGGAAGCAGCCCAAGTGTCTGTCAGAGGACGAGTGGTTTTAAAAGCTTTGGTACATATATACTATGGAATACTACTCAGCCATAAGAAATGATGACATCGGATCATTTACAACAAAATGGATGGACCTTGATAACATTATACGAAGTGAAATAAGTAAAACAAGAAAAACTGAGAACAGCGTGATTTCATACATAGGTGGGACATAAAAGCGAGACTATGAAATATGGACACAAGAGTGTGGTGGTTACGGGGTGGGGGGAGTGAGGGTTGGGAGGGAGAGGGGGGAGGGGAGGGGCACAAAGAAAACCTGATAGAAGATGACAGAGGACAATTTGACTTTGGGTGATGGGTATGCAACATAATTGAATGATAAGGTAACCTGGAGATGTTTTCTTTGAACATATGTACCCTGATTTATTAATGTCACCCTATTAAAATTAATAAAAATTAAAAACTAAAGAAATATAAGGCGGTTTTTGAGCTGATCATATAAATATTCTTTGAACCCTAATACAAGACATAGTGTGGAAGATATAGGTGTGTATGAGGGTGCAGTAGTGGTACAGAGATGAAGGGACAATTATAATAACTGGTAGAGGTATAGGACTGGAGTTGTGTATTCTGGAAGAATCCCTTTTTCCAGAGGGGTTTCTGTGAGGGTGAATGAGCTTGCCATGGTAATGAACAAGACCACCTAGAATTCTGAACACTGAATTTACATAACACTTTTCTTGAAGAACTGGGAGAAAGAAGCCATGAAAATAAAATGATATAGGGGTGTGGCTGAGAGGAAGGAGGGACCCTGGAGAGCTTGGTGTCCTGGATGAGACTTCAACTAGAAGGGACCAGTCTAAATCATTGATGCTACAGAGAGGTCAAGGGTAATCAAGACTGGGAGGGCAAGGGACATTAGCAGGAGAAAAACTGTGTTTTCTTAGATACCCAGTCTTATTCTGATCCCCTAACACATTATTTTTGTGTGTTTGATTGTTCCAAAATGTTGACGCTTTTCCAGTGGTCTGAAGCATTTCCCCTTGATCCACACGCCCAATTTTGGTAAGAACCAAGAGTCTATCTAGGGAGAACGTTTTTAGTTATACATAATCACTAAATCTGCTCTGAATTAGGAATTCACTGGTAACCATATAGAACAAGGGTCCCCAAACTTTTTACATGGGGGCCAGTTCATTGTTCCTCAGACCTTTGGAGGACTGGACTGTAAAAGAAACAATGAACAAATCTCTATGCACACTTCACATATCTTATTTTAAAGTAAAAAAACAAAATGGGGACAAATACAACATTTAAAATAAAGAACAAGTAAATTTAAATCACCAAACTGACCAGTATTTCAATGGGAACTATGGGTGCAGATGCATCCTGTGCTCCTCTCACTGACCACCAATGAAAGAGGTGCCCCTTCTGGAAGTGCGGCGGGGGCAGGATAAATGGCCTCAGGGGGCCGCATGTGGCCTGCCGGCCATAGTTTGGGGACCCCTGATAAAGAATTACACTTACAAATATTGCTATTCCAAAATAGATTTAAGAGAAATAGACTTCAAGGAATAAAACTTTACTTTCAAAGAAAGATTATAGAAATAAAACTGTAGCTAAAGAGGGGAAAATTTCATTTTATTTGCATTGGAGTAGTTGCGGTTAGTATCATAGCAATCCACGCTGCAGCCTGGGACAAAAGGAAAAACCAGTAAAACATTTTGAGATTTTGTTCACCATGTATTTTTGCATTAATTTTGATTTTTTAAAATACTGCAATAAAATAGTATTTATCTTGATTATGGATTTTTTTGCCATCTCCTTAAATTTAGATCTCAAGGTGAGTAAGGCATAGGTTATAAATGTGAAAATTTCATGACAGAAGAGAAAATGACTAACATACACTCAAAAACATGCCTGGTAATATACATAGACCCACATAAATGAAACTATTTAATCTTCTTTATGGCCTTAGGTATCAATGTTTATTATTATATAATTCTGTTCTCTTCAACCATAAGTGATTAAACTAAAACTGGACATCAGAGACATAAATATATAACAGTGTAACTACAGCTTATGAGGTAATTGATGACAAAAATCCTCTGTCCAAATAGATATGAATTACATTAGATACCCACTTTCAAATATCTGAATTAGGAATGCACAGAAAATCTTACTGTTAGCAGTGGGACTAGTCAATGAATATATCCAAAAAGATGAGTCATTGTTATAAAGGAGAGACTGAGTGACCTCCAAGTACAAGTAAGCAGAAGCTTGAGAAGAAAAATTGATCACAAGACACAGTGAAAGAACCAGCTGGTAAAAAGAACTGAAGAAAAAGATGAAAGAGAAACACAGATAAGAGTGGGCAAATCAAGATGACTTTGGAACACCAAAGGGAAAATTCATGACTTTTGAGGTCAAGGGTTTGGTCTCTAACTCCTTTCACTTTCTCTGCCCTTCATATTATAATGGGTTACCTTATCTTTCTTCTTTTCTTTTCTTTTCAAGTGCGAGGAGGGGAGACAAAGACAGACTCCTGCATGTATCCCCACTAGATCCACCCACGATCCAGCTGTATGATCCCTAACAGTAGAAAGCTCTCTGCTTCTTTGAGGCCATTGCTCTGGCAACCAAACTATTTTTAGTGCCTAAAGCTGCAGCTCCATAGACCCATCCTCAGTTCCCCACGGTCAACTCACTTGAGCCAATCAAGCCATGGCTGCGGAAGAAGAAGGGAGAGAGAGAGAGAAAAGGAGGAAGGGGAGGGGTGGAGAAGCAGATGGTCACTTTTCCTGTGTGCCCTGATCAGGAATTGAACCCAGGGCATTCACACACTGGGCCAATGATCTACACTGAGCAAATCAGCTAGGGCTGTCTTACTTTTTCTTGAGCTATTCCTTGTGAATCTCTGTTTCTAGCACTCAAAATCCCATGTAAAACACATCAAAGGCAAAGCCAGAGGGAAGGTGAGAGACAGGGACAATGACTAAGAGAGCTCTCACTTAGAAAATTTGGAGAAGGACAAGATCAAGTCAGCTAATGACTGGAGAGTCTTGTTTAAAAAGAAAGACACCTTCTCATGCAACAGAATGGAAAATAAATCAAGTATAAAGTCAAGGACAATTTGAGAGCCACATAGCGGGGTGCAAGAGAATTTACATAGGAGGAAATCAGAGTCATTTGCTGACACCAGGGCTGGGAAAAGAAACTAAGGAGACCTTGAATAGATTTAAGAATATGCTGAAAAATACATAAAAATTAATAAACTTTCAATTTTCTGTTCTACATATATTTATTGGTGAGTTTTTATTGTTAGAAATTAAATTTGTCATGTAGACTTTCTGTGTTTTGAGATCATATTATAACTTCTTTAATATGTTCTTTCATTTTGTGCTTGGGGCTTCAAGCTTTGGTCCTACAGGAAAACCCCAAAATAGACGGACATTCCCTTTATTTTCTGTCTCTCTCTTCCTGTAATCCAATGTGAGGTTCTCCATTTAAACAAATCCCAAGCCAATATCTGTTGTCAGTGATTTCCGTGCCAGAGCCTCTCGGACGCACTCATGCTCAGTCCAGTTGCATCAATGCTGATTTCTACGGCTATTGTGCGTAAGAAATACGAGGGCAGGAACTGACCCAGAAGTTGTCTGTAGCTGTAACTGACGGCCAGGATTTGGCTCAAACTGAGGACATCTACTTTTAGCAGAGTAATTTGTTGATAATATCTTTTGCCAACTTAACTTCTAATGCCAAAGCAGCTCAGGTTAGGAACAATCATGTAAATCATGGACCAAATACAATGTGGAACAAAATATAAACAAACGTAACTGTCCAGACCACAAGCGTTAGCAGTGGAGTTAGGGAACATGTGGGGGGAAAAAAACATGAAGGAGATCCAAAAATGAGTATGTGTGTTTAGGATAGGAGATGGTTCTCAAGGAAAATAAAAAAAAGCCACAGTAAAAGCTTTGGAGATGATAGTTCAAAGCTGTAGATAAATTCAGACTGTATAGTTTGTCAAGTTTACTAATAATGTAAATCGGGGTCCCCAAACTGTGGCCCCCTGAGGCCATTTATCCCGCCCCACCGTACTTCCAGAAGGGGCACCTCTTTTCTTGGTGGTCAGTGAGAGGAGCACAGGATGCATCCGCACCCATAGTTCCCATTGAAATACTGGTCAGTTTGGTGATTTAAATTTACTTTTTCTTTATTTTAAATATTGTATTTGTCCCCGTTTTGTTTTTTTACTTTAAAATATGTGCAGTGTGCATAGGGATTTTTTCATTGTTTTTTTTTATAGTCCAGTCCTCCAAAGGTCTGAGGGACAGTGAACTGACCCCTGTGTAAAAAGTTTGGGGACCCCTGATGTAAATAATAGGTTAGTAACTTAAATTAGCATTACTAAGACACCAGTCTGTTTGACGGCCAAGGAAGGACATTTTCTTTTTCTCATGGTATTACTTCATCCTAAGGAAATGAATGACCAAAGGGCCCACCCTTTAAAAATAAAAGGTAACAAAAATTACGTTTCTAGAATATTGCCTTGTCAAAGGATACCTGTCAAATAGAATAATTCTTAAGAAAGTGATGACAAATTAGAGCTAAGATAGGAGAGTCTGTCATCTGGAGACTAAAGTCTGAATTCATTAACATCCTGAGACCTCTACTTATCTCTTAAGGTCATCACCTCTTAACTTTATGTTTTATTCAGTAATAACAAGTCCATTCTAAGTAATTTGTTATTCCATTTTCTATAGCAAAGACAATAGGATAGTCTCTATTCTTTATGATTAACTTCCTTAATTTTATAATAAACTAAACAAACACTCTCATCTCAGAAATAAATTATTTCAGTAAAACAATAGATCACCATCAATGTCTCATGTTAAATCAATAAAGATAAAAATATTATGGTGGATGTTTTATATTGCATAAAGCCTATTACTGGATATTTTTAAATTAAGAAATATTAAAACTATTTAGATTATATTAATATTATAATGCAAACTTTTAAATTATAAAATATTGAACTTAGATATTGATATACTTAGGATATTTAATTGAGAAAATTACCCTTAAAAACAAATATGTATTTTGTTTTCTACTAATGTTTTCCTAGACCTAAAAAATCAGTTTAATTTTTTTCCCAATATGTGAAATATAAATTAGACATAATTTATATGTCTAAAAAAATAATAAGTTTCTAGTTTTCTTAGTCTGTATATTTTTAAGACTTCTAGAAGTATTTTGTAAAGGAGAATTTTATAAGAAATAGAGTAGCTATCATTATATATATGAGGTACTATCTTGGATAAAAATTACTATTATTATCCTGAGTTGACCCTGAAGATAAAATTAGTAACAAAGGTAGAAATTTAATGTTTAGTCCAAAAAAATTTTTACCAACCAGAACTGCTTTATGAAGCAGTGAGATTCTGGAAATATTCCAGAAGAAGCCATGTAGTGATTGGTCAAATGATTGGAGAGGCAATTTCTACAATAATTTGACTTTTAATTGTTTCTTTGAACACTAGAGTTCTTTATTTTCTAAACTCTGCACTCATTATATATATTTTTATTAATTTTAATTTATTGTGTTAACATGGACTCAAGTGTCCTACTCAATATAACACCCCCAGCCCCCAACAACGTGCTCCCATTACATTCCCTTTGCCCCCTTTCCCTAACTCCTTCTCTGCCTTTCCTCTGGGATTTGCTGTTTTGTTATTTGTATCTATGTGTTATTGCATTCATTATATTAAAATATCTTATTATATTTCATTGACTGACTAGTTGATGAGCTTAAAGAAATAAATTATTACTTAAACTTTATAATTATTTGATTCTAAATCTGATATCTGTTTATATGATGAAAGTTTTGTGGAATTATACTTTAAAATAGAGAATAAGCTTCAGCAATTTCAGGAAAAACTAATAATAACATAATTTTTTGTATTTTAAGTCAAAATCACATAATATGTAGGCAAATAAAAGAAGTTGAGGTGTAAAATGTGTAGAGTCTAACTTTTTTTTTTTTTTTACAGGGACAGAGAGAGAGTCAGAGAGAGGGATAGATAGGGACAGACAGACAGGAACGGAGAGAGGTGAGAAGCATCAATCATTAGTTTTTCGTTGCCATTGCGACACCATAGTTGTTCATTGATTGCTCTCTCACATGTGCCTTGACCGCGGGACTTCAGCAGACCGAGCAACCCCTTGCTGGAGCCAGCGACCTTAGGTCCAAGCTGGCGAGCTTTTTCTCAAGCCAGATGGGCCCGTGCTCAAGCTGGTGAGCTCGGGGTCTCGAACCTGAGTCTTCCGCATCCCAGTCTGATGCACCATCGCCTGGTCAGGCGAGTCTAACATTTTAGGAAGTTTAATTTTATATTGCTATAAAAAGAACTTAAAAAATTGATCTCCATTAACTGTTAATCTTTCTATATATTGATAAAAATTCTAAATATAAGTATTTATTGTTTTATAGATAAAGTAACATTCTATATCTACATTTTCTTAAGAAAATGTTCATATAGTCATAAAAAATTGATAGTTACTCAGATATTCAAAATGCCTGTGTGGGTGTAATTATACACACTAATCATCTAAATGGATGGAATTTTTTTTATAAACCTATTTTCTTCAAATGAAAGCTCAGAGTTATCACTCCACCACCTCATAGATGGAACAGTCTGATTCAAGCTGCTCATTTTCTAAATTAGGAAACAAATCTCAAAGGCTGAGAACATTTTCCAAACTCAATTTTAAAACATGTGATCCATTAGAATTACAAATTGAATGTTCTAGAAGTTGGAGGGAAAAAAATATATCTCTATGTAGACAAAGACAAAATTTCTATGAATGAAATCTGAATGGATACATTGAACTAAAGGCAGCAAACTCATCAAGAGCAACCCATTATTCTCCAAGGTAGCTGTTTGAACACATTCCCACTGATGGTTGTCGCATAGAATTATCTATCTATCGATCTGTCTATCTATTTATTTATTTATTTTTAGAATTCTTTTTTGAAAGTACCAAAGCCATCTCAAATAGCTGTGAGGATGAGGGGAACCAAACTTGTCACATAGCTTAGTTATCTGTGCTCTACATTGGATTCTACTAGTGAAGGGTGATTCTGGCAATGTGTATTTCACCCCACCAGTTTTAGTTTTATTTGAAAGGCAGGATGTATAGTGAATAGAAGGAACAGATTCGGAGAAATAATGTCGATGTTCAAGGGACTACATTACCTATACTCTGTGTTAACATGGAAACGTTACCCAACTTCTATTCTCAGTTTCCTGATCTGTAAAAGGGAAAGAATAAAAGTACTCTAAGGGTTTGTTAAACTAGTATGTGCACTGTGCTCTATACAGTGCTTGGATTATAACATATTTCAAATAGTTGCTAATTAATAACCTTGATTTCTCAAGGTAAAAGGGAGGTCTCACTTTTTCTCTTTGGTTCTGTGGTGCACTCCTGATTTCCATGAGCTCTGATAATGTTACATCATGTGCCTGTGTGCTAGAGAACCTTCCTTTAGCTCTGAGTCTTGGATGTCTGTAGGGTAGAAAATTGATCCATTCCAAAATCAAAGTTTCTTCTTGGTGGTTTCTGTTTCTGTTTCTTCTGTGGATTGGAAGTAAGAGAAAAATCTGCCAAACAACAAACACACAAAAATACAATATCCAGCTGCTCTACTCCTTGCCCTCATCTCCAAAGGGACATTTTCACTTTCCATAACATCTTTGTAAGACCAGTGTTTGATGGGTAAGGGTTTAAATTGTGGCTAACCCACCCATAAGTATTCTGGCTAAATCAAATTGTATTTTTTTCTGCACACATCTTCCACTATTCAACTCCTAAGGTATATACATGACTAATATAGTTTAAAAAAACAAAAAACAAAGGAAGAAACCACAATAGCATATCTCTATACTACTTCAGATAAAATTCCATGCATAAAGTTAAATTCATCTCCAAGTAAGAGTGTATGTCCTTAATATTTATTAAAATCTTTTTTAGAAAGTCTCCATGATTTATTTTGGAATCTTTTCTTAGGCATTTTTCTGACAGGGCCAGTCTTCTTACAGACTGCCTTGAAAAGGAAGTTTTCTGAGCAGTGTTTTCTATAAATTCTCTTCAAAATTTTCCTACCAAGAAAATTCCCTGAGACAATGTTCCTGTAAATAAAATCATATTCTTCCTTCCAAGAATCATCATTTTGGAAAAAAATAAACAACAAATTCTTAGCAACAATCTTCTAAGTCTTAGAAACGGAAGGAAAATTCCAGAACATAGTCAGTATATCACATTTAAGTAACTTCATTTTCATTGTGGCCCATGATTAAAGAATTAAATAATATTGTTTAAAGACTATAAAATATTTGGGAAGTAACTATTTTTAAAACTCATGTTTCCAAATACAATCTAAATGTGTGTGTGTGTGTATATATGCACACCATGTGTTCATACTTGATACACATCTAAGTATACCGACTATTTTAAAGCAGGCTTGATCTCTTGAGTTGGGCAGGACTAAATTTTAGGGCTGACCCTACTACTCATTATCAGCATGTTTTTGATTAAGCCACTAAACTCTTTAAGTCTTAAATTTTTATTTGCAAAAATGGTACTCCTAAGTATGGTTGTTTGATTTATGGTTAATATACACAATAAAACTGAGCAAAGAAAAAACCCCCAAAGGAACTGAGAATAGTGCAGAGCTTGAAGGAAGAAAATGGGAATGAGGGTGGTAAAAACGGGAGGGGGATAAGTGGTGAGGGAAGGAGACTTGACTAGGGTGGTGAACACACAATGCAATATTCACATAATGCATTGTAGAATTGTGCACTTAAGGCTTGTATAATTTTATTTACCAATGTCATCCCAACAAATTCAATAATAAATTAGAACTTATATAAATTCTTCTATGTAATGCCTTTCTTATAATAAGTACTCAAATGTAAGCTATCTGGCTATTAATTTTTAAATAATTTACTTCAAATAGCAACACAGAATGCTTTCTTTTAGTCAATGTTAGCAAATAATATTGTGTAAAAATAGTCATTTAGGTGAGAAAAAAGTTTTATTTCACCTTTTAAACTTATTAAAGTCTTAACTGAAAACATACATGTTTTGTTTAAATACAAATATCTATTCAATTGTGTGTCTTTCCTTCGGCTATTAAATTATAAATCTGTAGAGTTTGTGGACAGCACGGAAGCCTTTCTATCAAATATACAACCTCAAATCTCAACCTTTAAAAAATTGTGTGCACTTCTTTATTCAAAAGAATGGTGTTCCATTCAAAATAATTCTATCAGGCATGAAATTGTTGAATTAGCTTTAAAAGTCAGGCCAAATGAGTGCGGGAAGAAGGTAATCAGAGAGAACAGTTCATTAACTCATGAGAAAGAGCAGTTAGTGTTGTCATGTCTGGGCTGAGACAAAGTTGGTCAGATTGTCCTGCCAAGGAAATGTCGTGGGGGAGGAATTATATTGTCCGGGAAAGAGTCTAGGAGAAATATTCCTTTAAAGTCCATGCTAAATCTGCTATTTTAGGTATTAAGACTGCACACCACTAAAAAGAAAGTTACAGCTGTGACATTTTACCAACAAAAACCATAAAGATCTCCCACTAATGACATGCTCTGGTTTGATCATAGCTAGCTTGAAAATGTCAAGGGGGATGAGGTTTGGGCATCAATTATTTCTAATTTCCATGTAATTAGTCTCCTTTAAACTCAGATTTGGAATATATATTGGACTGTCCTGGAATTTTCCCTAAAGTATTCTTCACCAGATGCTGAAGAAGCTCTGGATGAGCTCTTGGAAAGTTACAGAATTGGAGTCCCAGTCATGGAATTGGTCCTGGATTTGGCTGCCTCTTTAGCGGACTGAGTCCAGTTGAGTTTTCAAAGCTCTTGGGTGTGACAGTGACTGCAGTTCATCAGTAGGATATAGATACTTTGAGTTTCTGGAGCTGGAATTGAGGAATAGCCATTCTGGGTTGTGTAAGGAGTAATCTTCCCAACTCCTGAGAAGTAGCAGCTGTCTTATTGCAAACCCACACACTAAAGGTGAAGAAATTAAAGAACCAAAATAGTCGTCCCAATGCACTCAGTCTTGCAAGAGACACCATAGTGAACTGTGGTTGAAAATAGGCTTTGGAAAATGATAAGAATCTCATCCAGAGGTGATCAGAAAGGCACTATGATAGAAGCTCCTTGTGGAATGGGATTGTTTGGTGGGATGGCACAACTTTCTAAGACAAAGGATTCTCTCAACTTTCTAGGCTTCTCACAACTTTAAACAGTAAAAGTTTTGGAAGTGTCATACATTGATTGCATTCATGATCCCAATTAATGACTATCTGTCCCCTTTGTGATGAAAACATATAGCTTCTCCATAAAGACATTGTGTCTATATCCTTTCATCTTGAATTTGGACACCCTTTGGTCAATAGACCAGGTCTGCAGTAAACGTATGCCAATTCCTAACTTAGTCCTTCAGAGGCCTTTTGAATATTTTTGCCTCTTGTAACTTTGACCTTTAAGCCAGAGAACAAGCTTGGGATAGTATAAAAAAAATAACATAGCAAGCCCAAGAGAGTTATCCTTGGAAGGATTTGCTTGCAAGATGGACCCTTAGCTGGCACGTGGACACTTGGATTTCAGTAATGTTCCCACTGCCCTAATTAACAGGAGTAACTCACTGTGCCTCAAATGTTTGTGCAAATAGTGTGGTTTATAATGTACACCTGCTTTTACTGTAAGAGTCTAGAATTTTTTACAGAATGGAAAAAGTGTGTTTATATAACCAGCACCTAATACAAACCCAAGGCATTGCACCTCTGATTAAAGTCCCTGGTAGATAACACTCCAGAGGTGTTATCACAATTCACTGATGGAGAAATTAAGCATATCCTCTGTGACTCTACTGAGAGCAGACTCTTTGGAGGCTCATACCTGGTTTCCTCTTTATTTTGCCCACATACCTTCGCTTTTGCCGATTTTTGCTTTGTATTCTATTGCTGTAATAAAGCACAGCCATGATTATGCCTATATGCTGAATCCTATGACTGCTCTTAGTGAATTATTGAATCTGAGTAATGGTCTTAGGGACCTCTCAAACAGAGAACCTACTGCATAATGAAAATCACACGAAACACAGAAAAATTTTCCACTTGAGTCCATCTTAAATCAGCTAACAGTCAGCTGATCAACAGGTATGTGAATGAGTCCCAGGTGAATGTCTAGAGATGGGGAAAATATTGAATTTGTTTACTATCTAAGGTAAGAGTCTAGTGTTTGCCAGCCAAACCCAGGCAAGATCAGTAGCTCTCACCAGCCAATTTGCAAATCTATGCAAAATAATAAATGATTATTGTGTTAAAACCTTAAGTTTCAGGATAATTTGTTACTCAGCAAAAGCTAACTGATATAAGGAACCAATAAATTAAGTAAAAGATAATGAAACATCTTTGGACAGAGATTAGAACTTGATTGGAAAGGGAAATAGTTGAAGAGTTCTTTGTTGGATAAAAATTTAAATCCTTTGCATGTTATTCAGCAGATGAAATAAATGAGACATGTAAACCCAAAGAAATAGAATTGTTTTTCAATATCACAAATATATGCTCCATATCTTGGCTTGTCATGTGCAAATTCACTTTGAATCAAGGCAGAAGGTTGAATAAGACCTTCCTTAGACCAAATGTTTAATTTCAAATTGCCTCAGCTTTGCAACAATGAAATCTGGCTTTAAGGATAGTTATCTTTAAAGGTTATGCTGTGTTTCTTAGATGACCATAATAAGCAGTAATATATATTTTTAAATGGTCTTTGTCTCGGTTTTGTTGAAGCATTATCAGATTTTAAAAAATACAAGGAGTGACGTCAGAGAAATGGCACTGTGAGGAGTGTTCCCAATACCTCTCTCTGAAACTTCAACAAATTCAACAACTAGAGACAGAAAAAAAATCTCAGTAGCATCTGATATACACATACATTAAACAAAGGTATGATTGAGCAAAAAGGTGGCTGAATATATAATCCACTCTGAAGGAAAATGAGACTGAGAACAGAGTATTTCGCTTTCCTCACTGACCTGAGCAAGGGCTGCTTTCACTTGGAACTGGGAGGAAAGGAGGGCTGTGGCAGAGAGAAAAAGCTGGGCTAGGGCAAAGACATTCAAGCCAAGGAGAGAGTGTGCCCACGGCTCAGTCCATGCGGAGCTAACGCCAGTGGCAGACCAAGGCAGAGGTGGGCAAGCAGTTACCTTATTTATTCCTGGTATCCCGGTAGATGAGCACAGGCAGTGTGCGAGTGGATCCACCTGGTGCTTCGGGTGTGGGTGCCCGCGTTTCTGGACAGAGGGGCTGGGTTGGAGACTGTCAGTAGTGGCCCTCTGCATGGGCCATGACCAGAGTTTCTGAATAATCCCAGCTTCCCAAACAACAACCAGCTTTTCTACACCCAAACCTGTATGGGCATGGCACCTCTGCCAGCCATACAGGCTAACAAAGCACACTTCTGGGGAAGGGAACAGTGGAAGTGGTGGGAGGAAGGGCTCACAGGCAGGTTGCAGGCAGACTCTGGAGAGCAGACCGGCTGAGTGCTGAGGCATACTAGACATACTGGAGGCTCATAGAAAGACACCTGAAAGGCAATCAACTCCCAACCCTGCCTGATTATCCTGGCAGCTCTGGATGGCAAAACTTTACCCATAAACCTGTGTTGAGTGGGGATAGAGGGGAATTTGGTAGCTTTTAGATCATCTTGCTCACCAGGCAATGGCTGAAGCAACTTCACAGCTGGGTCCTCGGCTGCTGGTTCAGAAAGGGGAGATTTGGAGAGAGGCTCCAGGAAAACAAACTCTCCCGTTGTCGGAGCCTGCAAACAAAAACAAGCCCTGCCTACCAATGGGACTGAGGCCTAGTTTATGTCATCACCATAGTGACACAACAGCAAATCTCTGCTTAAGAGTGCCACAGGGGCAGAACCTGGTGTACAGTACCACTGGCCAAAAAGAGAGAGAAAAAAGAAAAAGGAAGAAGATAACTTCTTAAAACCAGAAAAAAATCTAGTCTTGATAACGTTTTTTATTTTTTTCTTGTATTTTCACCATTTTTTCTTCCACCCTGTTCATTTTATCCTCTTTTTGTTTTATTCTTTTTTTCTTTTCATTTTGAATGTTTTTAACCAGAGGTGTTACATTTTCCATTCTTTTTTATTTTCTATGAGTGTTACATTCCAAAAAACTTAACTCAATTTTTCCCCTCTCTTGCTTTTTGTTTCTTCTTTTTTCTTTCACTTTTTCTCTCTTTCAAATCTCACCCACAAACAAATTATTTAATCTAGATTCAAATATTTTCTTTGTGTGCTTTTTACTTCGCTTTTTATCTCAAGAATTTCCCCCAACTCTGGCTCTTCATTCTATAGTTTTTGTGCCACTTAATACATAAAATTTTTATTTTTCACTGTATTTTTTTCTTTTTTCTCTTTTTTTTCTTTTCTCTTACACTATTTCTATCATTTACCCATCATTTAAAAACAAATTATTTTATTCTTGGTCTAAATTTTTTTTGTAGTATTTTGTGAGTTCTTGCCTTGTGTTTTGCCTCTTTGTCCCAACCCAGGCCCTTCATTCTATGTATTTTTGTTCCACTTGGCACAATAGAATTTTCAGTTTTTCACTGCATTTTCGCAAAAAGAAATTTTTTATCAACCCTTATTAGTGTTATTAACAATACCACTTTCAAATGCCATTAAAAGAAAAGAAATTGAATATCATAGATACAAAAGACAGAGATGTAGCTCAGATAGATGAGGAAAAATCAATGGAAAAATTTCGATAGCTTAGAAACCTTGCAGTTAAATGACAGAGAATTTAAAATTGAAGTTCTACAAATACTCAGGAACATACAAGAAAGCACAGAAAAGCAATTTAGGGAGCTCAAAACACAATATAATGAACAGAAAGAATACTTCACCAAGGAAACTGAAACTATGAAAATGAATCAAACAGAGATGAAAAAATCAATTCATGAAGTGAAAAAATGAGGTAATAAGTTTAGCTAATACAACAGGCCAGATAGAGGAGAAAATTAGTGGCATAGAAGACAGGCAACTAGATGTACTACAGAAAGAAGAGGAGAGAGACTTATGAATTTAAAAAAATGAGATAGCCCTACAGAAATTTTCTGATTCCATCAGATAGAGCAACATAAGAATAATGGGCATATCAGAAGGAGAAGAGAGAGAAAATGGAATGAAGAACATATTCAAACAAGTAATAGACGAGAACTTTCCAAGCCTGTGGAAAGAACTAATGCCTCAAATTCAAGAAGCAAACAGAACACTGAATTATCTTAACCCTAATGAACCTACTCCAAGGCACATCATAATGAAATTGGCACAAACCAATGAAAAAAAAATTTCTCAAGGCAGCCAGTGAAAAGAAGAATACAAAATATAAAGGAAGGCCCATTAAATTATCAACAGGTTTCTCAGTAGAAATTACAAGCTAAAAGAGAGTGGACCCCAATATTTAAAATTCTGAAAGAGAGAAACATCCAACCAAGAATGCTACACCCATCAAAGCTATCCTTCAAATACAAAGAAGATATAAAAACATTCACAGATACAGAAAAGATGAGGGAATTTATCAACAGAGAACCCCCACTTCAGGAAATATTAAAGGAGGTTTTTCGACCAGATACAAGGAATAAAACAAAACAAAACTACAAGTAAAAGCTCCATCAAGATCGCAATAAAAACAAGATTAATCTGTGACAAAGAAACAAAAAAGGGGAAAGGACAAAGTTCAACAGTAGCAACGGAGGATGGGGAACAGAAACAGTCATGAGATAATGTACTACAATGAACATAATATGTATTCTTTCCATTACTTAATGGTAAATACCTCAGAAAAAAACACCACAGAAGCACATATCTTGAAAAAAGAAGTAACAGAGAAAAGAAGTATGGATTACAACCAAACAAAAACAAATGATAGAAAAATAAAAGAACCAAACAAGATACAAAACTATCAGAAAGCAATATATAAAATGGCAATAGGAAACCCTCAAATGTCAATAATTACACTCAATGTAAATGGATTGAACTCAACAATAAAAAGTCACAAAGTAGCAAAATAGATTAAAAAAGAAAATCCAATTGTATGCTGTCTACAAGAAAAACATCTAAGCTACAAGAATAAAAAAGATTTCAAAGTGAAAGGCTGAAAAACAATACTCCAACCAAATAACATCCAAAAAAAAGCAGGTGTAGCAATACTCATATCTAACAATGCTGACTACAAGGCAGCAAAGGTAATCAGAGACAAAAACGGTCATTTCATAATGATAAAGGTGACATTAAATCAAGAAGACATAACACTTCTTAATATATATTCACCAAACCAAGGAGCACCAAAATATATAAGAGCAACTGACTGACCTAAAAACAAAAATCGACAATAATACAATCATACTTGGAGACCTCCATATACCACTGATAACTCTAGATTGTTCATACAAACAGAAAATCTATAAAGAAATATTGGCTTTAAATGAAACACTAGAACAATTGAATATGGTAGATATTTATAGGACATTTCATACCAAAGTGCCAGAGTATATGTTTTTCTCCAGTGTACATGGAATATTCTCAAGAATTGCCCATATGTTGGGACAAAGAAAAAACATCAACAAATTCAGAAAGATTGAAATTATACCAAGCATAGTTTCTAATCATAAAGCCTTGAAACTAGAATTCAACTGCAAAAAAGAGGTAAACAAACCCACAGAAATGTGGAAACTAAACAACATACTTTTAAAAAATGATTGGGTCAAAGAAGAAATAAGCACAGAGATCAAAAGATACATACAGACAAACAAAAGTAACAATACAACATATCCGAATATCTGGGATGCAGCAAAAGCAGTAATAAGAGGGATGTTAATATCACTACAGGCTTATATAAACAAACAAAAGAAAGCCCAAGTAAACCACTTAACTTCACATCTTAAGGAACTAGAAAAAGAGGAACAAAAACAACCCAAAACCAGCAGAATAAAGGAAATAATAAAAATCAGAGCAGAAATAAATGAAATAGAGAACGAAAAAATTATTTAAAAAATTAATAAAACAAGAAGCTGGTTCTTTGAAAAGATCAACAAAATTGACAAACCCTTGGCAAGACTCACCAAGGAAAAAAGAGAAAGGACTCATATAAGTAAAATCCAAAATGAAAGAGGAGAAATCACCACAGATATCATAGATATACAAAGAATTATTGTAGAATACTATGAAAAACTATATGCCACCAAATTTAACAATATAGAAGAAATGGATAAACTCCTAGAACAATACAGTCTTCCTAGACTGAGTCATGAAGAAGCAGAAAGCCTAAACAGACCCATAAGCAGGGAAGAAATAGAAACAACTTTTAAAATCCTCCCCATAAATAAAAGTCCAGGGCCAGACGGCTATACTAGCGAATTCTACTAACCATTCAAAGAAGACTTGGTTGTTATTCTACTCAAAGTCTTCCAAAAAATTGAAGAAGAAGCAATACTGCCAAACACATTTTATGAGGCCAACATAACCCTCATACCAAAACCTGGCTAGGAGAACACAAAAAAAGAAAACTACAGACCAATAATATCTCCAATAAATACAGATGCTAAAATACTAAACAAAATACTAGCAAATCAAATAGAACAACACATTAAAAAAATAATCCATCATGATCAAGTGGGGTTCATCCCAGAATCACAAATATGGTTCAACATAGGTAAAATGGTTAAGGTAATATACCATATCAACAAAATAAAGAACAAAAACCATATGATCTTATCAGTAGATGCATAAAAGGCATTCAATAAAATACATCATCATTTTATGTTCCCAACACTTAACAAATTGGGTATAGAAGGAAAATATCTCAACATAATAAAGACCATCTATAATAAACCATCAGCTAACATCATATTAAATGTCATAAAACTGAGGACTTTTCCCCTAAAATCAGGAACAAGACAAGGTTGTCCACTCACTCCACTCTTATTCAACGTATGGCTGGAAGTTCTAGCCAGAGCAATCAGACAAGAGAAAGAAATAAAAAGCATTTGTATTGAGAAAGAAGTGAAGGTTTCACTTTTTGCAGATGATATGATCCTGTACATCAAAACCCCAAAGACTTCACAAACAGACTATTAGAAACAATAAACCAATACAGTAAGGTCGCAGGATACAAAATTAATATACAAAAATCCATTGCCTTCCTATATGCCAACAATGAAACATCAGAAAACGAGCTCAAAAAACAATCCCCTTCACGGATGCAACAACAACAGCAAAATACCTAGAAATAAACATAAAGAATGTAAAGGACCTATATAATGAAAACTATAAAACATTGTTAAGGGAAATCAAAAGAGATATAATGAAATGGAAATCAAAAAAGATATAATGAAATGGAAAATTATTTCTTGGATAGGAAGAATAAATATAGTCAAAATGACTATATTACCCAAAGCAATATACAAATTTAATGTAATTCCCATCAAAATTTCAATGTCATTTTTATAGAAATGGGATAAAAATAATCAGGTTTATATGGAGCTATAAAATACCCAGAATAGCCAAAGCAATCCTAAGAAAAAGAACAAAGCTGGGGGCATTATAATATCTGACTTCAAATTATATTATAGAGCCATGACAATCAAAACAGCATGGTACTGGGCAGAAAAATAAACACTCAGACCAATGAAACAGAATAGAAAGCCCAGAAATAAAACCACATGTATATAGTCAAATAATTTTTGATAAAGGGGCCAACAACACACAATGGAGAAAATAAAGCCTCTTCAACAAATGGTGCTGGGAAAACTGGAAAGCCACATGCAAAAGAATGAAACTCAGCTAAAGTTTGTCCCCTTGAACTAAAATTAATTCAAAATGGATCAAAGACCTAAATATAAGACCTGAAACAATAAATTACATAGAAGAAAACATAGGTAGTAAATTCATGGACCTTGGTTACAAAGAGCACTTTATGAATTTGACTCCAAATACAGGGGAAGTGAAGGCAAAGATAAATGAATGGGACTACATCAGACTAAGAAGCTTTTGCACAACAAAGAGACTGACAACAAAACAGACAGCTAACTAAATGAGGGATGATATTTTCAAACAACAGCACAGATAAGGGCCTAATATCCAAAATATACAAAGAACTCATCAAACTCAACAACAAACAAACAATCCAATAAAAAAATGGGAAGAAGACATGAACAGACACTTTTCCCAGGAAGAAATACAAATGGCTAACAGATATATAAAAAGATGCTTCATCTTCATTAGCTATTAGAGAAATGCAAATCTAAACTACAATGAGGTATCATCTCACACCTGTTAGATTAGCTATTATCAACAAGACAGGTAATAACAAGTGTTGGAAAGGCTGTGGAGAAAAAGGAACCCTCATCCACTGTTGGTGGGAATGTAAAGTAGTACAACCATTATAAAAGAAAGTATGGTGGTTTCTCAAAAAGTTAAAAATAGAACTACCATATGACCCAGCAATCCCTCTACTGTGAATATACCCCCATAACTCAAAAACACTGGTACCTAAAGACACATGCAGCCCCATGTTCATTGCAGCATTGTTCACAGTGGCCAAGACATGGAAACAACCAAAAAGCCCTTCAATAGATGATTGGATAAAGAAGATGTGATACATATATACTATGGAATATTACTCAACCATAAAAAATGATGACATCAGATCATTTACAACATGAATGGACCTTGATAACATTATACTGAGTGAAATAAATCAATCAGAAAAAACTAAGAACTATATGATTCTATACGTAGGTGAGACATAAAAATAAGACTCAGGGACATGGACAAAAGTGTGGTGGCTATAAGGGGGGGAAGGGGAGGTAGGGGGAGAGGAGGGGCACAAAGAAAACCAGATAGAAGCTAATGGAAGACTATATGACTTTGGGTGATGGGTATGCAATATAATCAAATGTCAAAATAACCTGGAGATGTTTTCTCTGAACCTATGTACCCTGATTGATCAATGTCATCTCATTAAAATTAATTTAAAAAAAAGAAATTTAAACTCTTGGTCCTTCATTTTTACCAATGGATTTGAATAGTGGATATCAACTGATGCTGACCCGTTAGTAATTTCCAACATTACTTTGAAGATGAAATGCTTGCATGCTCATAAAATTCTTCTATTAAAATTGGGACTAAGTAAAAAAAAAATAGTAATATATTTTCATTTGTTACTTTAAAGTGGACCAAAAATGTGTATGGTATAAATATATCACTTTTAAGTTTCTTTAGAAATGGAAAGCAAGTAGCTAATCACTACCAATAAAGAGCACTCATAAAACAAAATATACTGTGGAACTACAAAAACAAAGCCTGATAAATATCACTGTTGTAAATCAAAATGAGGAGAACAGTTTCAGTTTTTCATGGGAGACACATTTGTTTGATACTTTTAAAATCTGAGAAAAGCTATTAAGTTCATGGTGGCTTATCAGTTTGATAAGAAACACTTTTGACACTAAGTTACTTAAGAAAAATAAATAGTAAATTTCCTGGATTCACTCAAAGGTGCTTCTTCATAGTTGAATTATTTCATGTAGATTAATTATACTTTATTAATCTCAACAGTCCATTTTGACACAGTACATTAAACATTATTTCCCTGACAGATATATAAAAAATGAGTCAGCATACACTGCAAAATACAGTGGTGAGAGAGTACAGTTCAAATAAGTAGAACAGATATAAATTATGAAGGCTCCAAATATATACAATTTTCTATACTTAAATAGATGGGGTTTTTTGATATTTTTTTACCCTGGATCTACACTGTATAATCTGAATAAAGTTTAACTTATTATCTTTTATTTATTTTGTTTATCCTGTTTATTATTTTCCTAGTACATTCTTATTATATATTAAAAAACTTTCCCTTGGCAATTACACTGGATGCTTAGTTCAGCATCAATTATGTGGCTGGTTAACTTAACTAGTTACTAACAGTGCTAATGTAAGTGCCAATTACTAGAATTTCTTCCTTAAAAAAATCAAGCCACAAGAAGAATCTCCTCAGAGAGGCAGCTATGGAACCACCATAGCAAAACTATAGATACGTGTATAGCCTGTCTTCTTTTTGTCACGGCAAAATCAGTTAGGTGCCATTCCATTGATGAGAGCCGTTGGTAGTAGGTGAACAGGTAACATTTAATTAGATAAACTTCAACCTACTCGTACCAAAGTCCTCTGTTCCTTCAACTCTTGCAATGTGAGCACCCATTCATGCAGAAATAAATGTAAATATCCCAATGAGGATGGTTAGGATGTAATAAATATTTAAATTGTACACAATGGTATGGTGCTTGTTATGTGAATCAATATATCTCTGTTATAAAAATCTTCCTCTTAATCACAGAATGTTATTCTTCTTCATTACAAAACAATAATGTGTAAGAATTAAGGGGGGAAATATAATTTTATTTTATTTTAAAGGATCTTAAAAAAAAGAATTAAATTTTGCACAGAAATCATTGCACCTAAAAAATAAGAAAATTATGTAAATTTAAGGAAAGACATACATGATTTTTATAAAACATGAAAAATGAGAACTGGAGCATATTTAAGATACAGTAACACAATTATACATTAATTTGAGTTTATTCTCTAAGAAACAAACATCCATAATAACTATCTATGAACTTTTTACAACAAAATGTGTATCACAAGTTTTTTGTGCCTTAGTCCAGGACAAACATGTAACTATAACAGATTAAACGGGAATTCCAGGGAGAGTGGCAATCCGAGACCCACTCTGGCCCTTCTCTCCTGATTCCCTCCAGAAGGGATGCAATTGTAAATGATAGAGGAACCACTCTGCAACTGATAATCATGAAGTTTTGTTTTGTTTTGTGAATTTCCCAGTTAAGTACTGGGAAGAACATCGAGTCTAAAATTTTAATCTAGCCCCCCAAAATGTATTTATAAGGAAGCAAAGAGGAACAATTTGCAAACAGCTGTCAAAATTGGGAAGAGTTTTTGTCTATAGTGATAGCGGTTAGTATGAGTGGTCCACTATACAAAGTGAAAGAGCTGGAGCCAGCAGGCCTCGGAGAATTGTTGAAATGCAGCAGCTTAGGCCTCCCTTCCAGGACAGGTCCTCTATTGAGAAGAGGCTGACAGGAGTGGAATAGAAATTGAGCAGCATACTGAGAATAAATGGAGAAGGAGTAAAAAGGTCCAGATATAGTCTGAAGAGGGACAGAAGTTCACAAAAAGCAAGTGGCTGTACAAGAAGACAACAAATGAAAAAGGTTGGGAAGTTAGAAATGTTATCATTTTTAAAAATGAGTAACAGAAAGCTATCAAAATCAAATTCTATACCAAGACATGAGAAAGGTAAGGTGTACGAGGGACATCTTTACACACAGTGAAAGCCTATGTGAGACATACATCCAAACACTGATCAGAACCATAACTTACAATGATCTTTCTAAGCCAGAGCCTTGAAGAGAATAATACAAGTATGAAAGGACAGTATAAATCAGCCAGAACCCAGGAAAATATTAGCAATACAAGGAAAAAATATTTCATAGTTTAAGACAGAGTTAAAGAATGTTGGAGAAATGTAGGAATCAACAAATGTAACTGTTAATGAATTAAGGGAGAGAGAAGGTGAAAAGAAAACAATTTTAAAAATAAAATAAAAATGACAATATAGGTAAAAAGAATTGGAAAGAATATTAAACATAGACAAAGGAGCTTAAAATATAAATAAGTCTGTGGCCTGACCTGTGGTGGTGCAGTGGATAAAGCGTCGACCTGGGAACACTGAGGTCACCAGTTCAAAACCCTGCACTGGTCTGGTCAAGGCACATATGGGAGTTGATGCTTCCAGCTCCTCCCCCCTTTCTCTCTTTATATATCTCTCTCTCACTCTGTGTCTCCTCTCTAAAATGAATAAAATAAAAAAATAATAATAAAATAAAATAAAAAGACATTTGTTAAAAAAAAAGAATCCTTAAATATACATATATATATATATATATATATATATATATATATATATATATATATATATATATATATAAATAAGTCTGCAAAGAAGAACCAAATAAGAAATTAAAATATTAATAAATTTATATTTAAATATATGTAGTGTTATACATATCATTATAAATATGATGGAAATAGTAGCTTTTATGTATATTTTCAGTTCCTAACTATTAACAGCAGTAATTTGACCTCAGCTTCAATATATTTGTTAAATTCTCTTAATCTGATCATTTTTGGCAGTCCTTAGGGTATTCTATATCAACAGCCATAAAAAGTGTTAATGCTAGCAACTTTATGTTTTCCTTACCAACCATTATGACTTTTGCTATACATTTTTCAGGTGTATGCACAAGCTTTATTACTGTTTTAAATAAGTGAGACCATAGAGGATTGCCTTGTTCAGTTCCAAATTTAAAGGGAATTATTGTAATGTTTCATAATTAATGTTTACAACATTTAAAAACAATCTTTAAAAAATTTTAAAAAATCCTTCTACCCAAGTTTATGATGCATTTTTATCATACATGAATGTTAAATGTATTAAATAATTTTTCTGCATCTATGGAGATACTAATATACCTTTTTCTCTTTAATCTGTTACTGTGGTTAAATCACAGTTTAACTTTTCTAATGGTAAGCCAATTTTGCATTGTTGGGTTAAATCCAACAACATCATGTATTTTCTTGTTTACTTTGTCAATCTTCTGTTTAGGATTTTTGCTTTGATCATTATGAGTGAATGGGCTTCTAATTGTCTCACCCAATCCTTTCCTTGTCTGGTCCTGGGGTTAAGCCAGCTCTGTAAATTGAAGACATTTCCTTACTGTTTCATCCTCTTAGAGATTTGTTTTTGTAATTGTTCCTTAAATGTTTTGTAGATTTAGCCTAAAAATAGTTTGAGATCAGTTATTTTACTTGTGGGAAAGATTGAAAATACAATTTTTTAAATTGGTTTTTATAAACATTGTATTCTATTTCTTTTGGAAATTTTAAAGAACTCTCTCTTGCACACATACCCACACATACATACACAATATATATTTAAGAGATATGGATATGCATGTATGCACATACAAGTGTATATTTTTTTTCAGATTTATTGACATGAAGTTATTCACAATAGTGTTTTATTGCCTTTTTAGTCTCTGCTATCTATAGTTATGCACAGTACTTTGGTTTCTTATAATTTTCTTTTGCATATTCTTTACTATTTTCTTGACCAATTATATCATACTAATTTTGTTAGTATATAAAAAACTCGTTTTTTATTCTCTGTATGTTATTACTTTGCACATTGTTTTATTCTTATTTTGTTCTTAATTTTTCTCTATTCTCATATTTCTAGTCTTTTTGAATTTAATCTCTTGTTCTTTGTCTGACTCAATGGTTCTTAACTGGAGATAGTATCTTCTGCCTAGAGACATGTAGTAATGTGTGGAGGCATTTTCTGTTTTCACAACTCTAAAGTGCTATTGGCATTTAGTGGATGAAGGCCAGATTGATATTTATCTTGCAATGCTTGGGACATTCCTGCTCAACAAAGAATTTTTCTTCCCTAAAGGCCCAAAACATGTCTGTTGAGAAATTCTAGGCAACTTTGTAATTGAATATTTGTTCATCTGTTCATCTATGTATTTAAGACTACACATGACCGGATATGAACAGTTTTCACTGTAATCCATTAGTTTCACTATTCAGTATATACATAGTATTTTTATTATCATTCAGTTTTATGTATTTCCTACTTTATTTTATAATTTTTTCTTTGAAACAAAATAATAGATAAGTACATTTTAGCTATACAAATTGGTTGTTAGTCTTTTTTAAAAAATCAATATTTAACTTAACTGCACAAAGTAATGTAGGGGTGTTAAAAAACTGAATCTTTAAAATATGCTGAAATTTTTTCTTTGTTTTGGTATGAGATCATTTTTCATTAATGTGTTTCTGAAAATAAATATGCATTGACCAATTTTTTGGTACACTGTTTATTTTATATGTTGATTAACTCAATGTGGTTAATTGTTCAAATCTTCCGTAAACTTATTTTGTCAAAAAAGGATCTTTCAAAATAATCATGATTTATCAAATTTCTATTGCAGGGCTATCAATATTTTTCCTCTATTTCAGAGCAGTATTATTAGTTGCATAAAACTTTAAAATTATTATGCCTTCATAAAGAAATGAATCATCATTTTGTAGTGTCTTTTTTGCATTTCTAGACATATTTGTTTTTGCCTTAATCTACCTTGTCTGGTTATAACATGGCTGAGCCATCTTTCATTTAGCTAGTGTTATGTTGTCACATGAGGTTTCATTCTTTTAGTTTTGACTTTTCTATTACTCTTGTTTACATGGTCCCTTCCTAAAACTAAAGAACTAGTCAATTGTTGCCTAACTGCAACAAAGTAGAATCTATTACTGTTAGCTAAGGTGTTTCTTAAGGTATATAAGGTATTAAATTAAAATAGCATTAACTTAATACTCAAACCTACTTTAAGACTGAATTTTGATTACAGAGTCTCAGAGGAGAATATCCCCTACCGCCACCACACTGTGCCAAAGCCAACACCATTCACTGTGTGGGATGAGTTACTCTCTAGTTTAACCATATGCTAAGGAAGTAGACCATGGGGGTCTGGTCTTACATAGGAGAATGTTGGATCAGAAGGTTCCCTTGCACATACTCTGGGCTTTTTAGTTTGTCTCCTACACGACTGTTAAAGACAAAGACCTAAGTCACAAGCCTTCAGCACTTATTTACTTGTTTGATTTCCTTTATTCTTTCATTGTTGGCTATCAGGGAAATCTGTACTTTCTTGTTAGTTCACCGTGAATTTTAAAAATCCTTTTTATATTTTATGTTTTATTACAATTTTAGCTCATTTGGAGTTTTTCAGGGTATCTAGTCTACCATTTTTCTAGAAAATCTTGCCAATCTCTTAAACCTACAATCATTGGTTTTTCCAACAACACAATTCCAAAATCGCCCTGGGCAAGTTCATCAGTGATCTCTCAATTGCAAATCCCCATCTCACTTGACCAACATGACACTTTTATACAACTAGTCACTCTGTTTTCCTTGAACTTTTTGTTACTTGATATCTAGAATTTCTCTCTCTCTCTCTTTCTCTCTCTCTCTCTCTCTCTTTTTGGGTCTCCACCTGTCTCAGTAATCATTCATTCTTAGTGTCTTTTGCAGAATTCTCTTAATTTTTCCAAGCACTAAAGCCCCAATTTTTCTGTCTCAATACCCCACGAGATTTATTGAGTACAAATGACTTTAAGTTCAATATTTTCTCAGTTCAATTCTTATTTAAATCTCTAGGATTAACCTCAAACTCCCAACTAATATATTTATTTGTCTATTTAATATCCACTTGGATACCAAGTAAGTGTTCTAAAAAACCTAAATGTTTTATTTTCTGCTTTAATGTTGTTTTTCCCACAGTTTTCACATCTCAGTATATGATATATATACAACATCCACTTTTTTTTTCAGTTTTTTGGGATTAATGTATTAGAGTCACTTTTGACTTGTCCATTATTCTTGCTTTTTTACATTCAATCTCTCAAGAAATACTTTTAACTCTATCCAGAACCTAACTTCTTCATATTATCTCCACTGCCACTAGTCTGCTCTAACCCACACCATTTCCCACTTGCGACATTGGAATGATTTCCTAATAGATCTTTTGCATCTGCCTGGAATCAATTCACTGCACTTGATCTGAAGTAATCTTTCAAAAAGAAAATGTCAAATCAAGTCACTCACCTCCTCAAAATTCTCTATTTTTTTTCACTTGTAGAATAAAGGCCAAGTCCTTACAAGCGATCACAAGACCCTGCCTAATTTTTTTCCTGACACTTCTCTAACTTTTCACCCCAAAGTTCTGCTCATTCACTCTTCTCCAGCTACATTGGCACCTTTGTTTCTTCAGTGATATCAAACATGCTTCAGCTTCAGTATTTTTATAACTTTTATCTGCTGTCCTGAATACTATCACAGTTATTTGCAATATCACTTTATTAGAGAGGCCTTCTTCAAAAATATGTCCTAAATAACATCCATTATCACTCTGTCTTATTGGCCTTCTTTTTTTCTTAGCACTTACCATCACTGACATCAAACACCCCCCCCCCGCGCGCGCGCGCACACACACACACTCACACACACAAACACGTGTGTCTTTCCCTGCTCTCTGTACTCCTATATATTCCAAAGTTCTGTTCCAGATGGGATACAGAAGACAAGCCTTCTGTATGTTGTTTTTTATTCTAACTAAACCTAAGTGTGGTTTCTACTAACTTGTTCCTCACTACCTCAGATCGAGGAAAATTTCTACTGCTGATCTTCTCCTCAGGGACCCAGCTTCTTAAATCAGATTATGTTTTCCTTGGACCTGTTGAGAGAATTAGGGGTTGAGCCACTGCCTGGAAAAATGGGAAAAGAAAAGAGATAGTTAGTTAAAAGCTCTTTTTAGGTTTGTCTTTTAAAGCTTTAAAAATCAGACTATTTACATATTCTTCTGTAGATATTACTGGGTTTTTTTATTTTTCTAACTTTAAGTCACTAAGTATAACACAACTATTTTTAAACCAAAAATGGCATTATAGCCTCACTAAAGAGAATATTTTATGGATAAAAGTGAATGTTTTATAAATATAATATGAAGATCATAAAACATCATAATGTAAAAAGACTGTAATACTTGAGAATAATAAATTTTAGGCAGTATGCTCTGTCAGATGCACATGAGAGCTCATATAATTGCCCTATTAGAACAAATGAAAAACACATACCTCTGTGTATGAAATCCACTGCAGAATCTTTTAAAATTAAAGGTGGGGGATGCCCTCTTGTGTTTAAATTATTTCATGGTATTATCCATTTAAGAAAACTGTTACCTCTTAACTTAGTTTTTATTTTAATTCTATGCTTACTTAACATTTATCAGGTGTCTACAAAGCATTATTGTATGCTTAAAATGCAATCTCTGCCTTCTAAGAAAACACTTCCCTGTGATTAGAATAATTATTGTTTACCTTTTCCTTCCAGTGTGATTTCATGTTAACATTTTGAAAATATTTCACTGAACAATTTCTGTTTAAATTTAACCACTTTTTTTTCCTGAAAATAACAAATACAACTGTGGACAGCAAAATATTTCATAGATTCAAAAGTGCTTTCCCATCAGACATTTCCTTTGTTTCTCAAAATAATTTAGTGAAGTGTGTAAGTTAAGAAGTGTACACCTCTGTCTTTGAGATGTGAAAACTGAAGGCTTGAATTTTAGCACCTATTAGAAACCACACTGCAAGTCCATTGAGTTCATTAGAGAAGTTGGACCTGAGCCTGGTCCCAGACCTTCACACGCTAAGACTGGACCTGACCTAAAAGCCTTGACAGTGAAAGTATTTTCTGAAACACTTTTTGTGACCCATGGCCTGACACATGATCTTGGTCTATAAAACGGAATACTAAAAATAGCAACCAATCTAGAAAACTCCAGACATTATGTATAACATATATGTCACATCTGTACATCGTATGTATTGCAATATACACATATGTGAGCATAGGTATGCATGTGTGTTACCTTATCTTTGTAAGCAAGCTATCATTTATTCAAATTAGAGCTCAAGTTTTTACAAAGGCAATCTCTGATAAGGAGAAAAATTTGAAATGCTTAATGATTAAATGTGACTAAGTACTAGAAACACTTACCTATTTCAGCCTTAATGAATTAAAAAGCATCTGGAAGTTCAAATATCAATGACTTTTGATATTTTCGAAAGTGCTTAAAAGATTTAAAAAGAAGGGGGGCTAGCCATGAAGACATGTTGCCATTGTTACGTTACAAAAATCATCAACCTGATTCAGTTTTAGAAAACAAAGAAAGTTGGCAATTCACCCGAATGTTTCCAAATTTATCTTAAGCCCTGAAATGGAATGGGTGCCTTTTTCATTGTATGAAATAGCCCTTTATTAATCCTATGTAATGGATGTCCTTTCTGTTTTATTAATATGATGCCTTTTCTAATTCTGCAATAATAGACCTGGTCAAGTGATCATCCAGTCTCTGAGTTTAAGACCAGACTGTTTAAATAAACATGGCAGGAGAACAGTGGAAAGGACATGCAAACAGAGAAGAACCAAGGTGCTGTTGCTGGCAGTGGCAAGAGGACGCATGTCACCTCATGAACGGCCACTTCACGGCTTTGGAGGGCAGTATCCATGCTTTGAGTTCATGACTAAGCACAGATTTCACCTCAAAGGAAACATTCTTAAAAGAGCCTTTAGGGCAAAGATCATATTAAAAATCTTCTGTTAGCCAGCCATTGCTTTGTCGGTTGCTTGCTGCTCTGATGACTCAGAAACACCCGCGTTGTGAGGGTTACTGCTCATTTTTTGCTATGGAAAGCTCATTACATCAAGGAGGTGGAACCCAGAGGCTCTTTTATCGTCTGGAAGGTTCGAGGTACTTTGTATCGTTCTGGTGGAAATAACTGCTGTGTGTTTTGTTGTGTATCTGGTTGGGGCATGTTGCTTTTGTTTTATGTTGGTGGTTGTGATAGACTTTTTTCTTTTTTTTATAAAGCTACTCTGAATAAACCCTTTGTCTAGTTGAGGTAATGAGACTCATTAAGTTTGTACTTATCAAGGCATGAAATATGACCACATAGATAATCCATCCCTGCTCTGTCCCATGAGGCTAATTCAGGTCATATCAGTGGGTGTGATCATTAGAGGAAAGAGGAATGAAGGGTGACAGGCTGCATTCCAAACAACCCCCTCTCCCCCTCCCCCCCCCCCCCCCGCCGTAATGGAGCAAGAGCCTCACCTAGCGGATTTGCTATTATCAGCACATTGTGCAAACTACTTCAATTTGGGGCTACGCTACTGCCTAGCCCCAAATTGAAAAACATAAACTTATCATTATAGGTTCTTGCCGAAGGGCTACTGTTTCCCATTATTTTTTCATTGCTGGCTTAGACTAGTAAATAGAGACAATGGATGAAGAAAGATGAACTATAAATGTATGTGTGTGAGTTTATGAGAGTGTGTGTTTGTGTGTCTGAGAGAGAGAGAACAAGCCTAGAAAAAGACCCTTGTCAGAACTTCACATTATTTGTAACTTTCAGGATAAATTGTATGTAAATTTGAATTACCATCTGAAACTATCTGTACAGAAAATGGATAAGTAAAGAAGCTTTTTTATTTCATTAATTTTTTATTCTTATTGCCTGGATATAGTTTTTTTTCTTAACTTTTTCATAGATGATATGAATGTCTTTGGAAACCATGCCTAGAAATATACCTAAACAGAAAGTTTTGGTTTCACAAGCATTGGACAAATCAGTTATGTGTTACATATTAATAAGCCTTTATTCATATGCTACATTGAAAGTAACAGAATTATGTTTTCTCAGGTATTATCATGGGAGGTGTGCATGTTTAAAACTGATTTCCTTCATTAAAATGTCCACAACTGTTCTCTTTAACTTTATTATCTGGCAGTCTGATAAGAAGGCTAATAAGCAGAGTCAAATTATTTGTGGGAGGTTGGAGAAGGAGGATCATTTAAAAACTTCTTTAAAAACTATCCAATTTAATAGTAGCAACAATAAAAACAAAAAGCACAGGTGCAATTCTTCAGCTGAAAACTTTCCAATGACTAAATCCTGGACCCTAAACACAATATCAGGTGACTCGGGGAGAATTTCCACATTTACCTGTTACCAGGGGCCATTTGGCTCTTTCCCTCACTCCAGCGTCCCATGAGGCTACCCTTCTAAGAGACTCCATCGCTGGTCCCTTGCCTTTATCAACACCCGTGCCCTAGGTGCAGAATTGGCTATAAAATTTGTGGGATCCACTGCAAAATAAAAATGAGAAACCCTTTATTAAAAACTATTTAGAATTTCAAGGTGACAGTGGCAAAACATTAAACTAAGCATGAGCTCTTTGTTAGTGGGCCACCCTGTGTGACTGCATGGGTTGCATGCCCATGAAGTCAGCCTCCCCTGGATGGTATTACTGTTTTCCACTGGGTTATGTTCCAGTTAGCTTGAGACTCCTTTCTCAGCTGTTGGATACAACCTATTCTGCATACTTGTTAGTGTCTCTTCTTATAAGATTCAATTCAACCTCTGAATTATACTTGTTCATATGTAACTTTAGCTCAATGTCATATCAAGTCTGTTTGGCCTCCCAATAGCCTATCCTGGCTCAAGGTCTAGAGGAGCAGCCCACCAGCACACTCTGTCCCCTAACCACTCCAGTAAGAACAAGACAAAAATGATGCCTCTGCTTATATGTTTCCACATGTATCAATCAATTTTCAGCGACATGAAAATCATGAAGGAAATAGAAGAGCTAAGATTGAAGTAAAAAAGTGTGTAGATTCGTTTGGCTTTCTGAATTTGCCTGAATCTTACTTTAAGTGAAAAGGTTTTAGTCAATTCAATAATCTCAATTTCAAAAACAGTTAGGGGATATCAAGCAGACACCAGTTTGGATGTTTCTCTTTACCGACTAGAAATGGAAATGTCATTTACCAGGTGCTTAATATACGTGGAAAACTTTTATACTCTTATCTCATGATGACTGGACACTGTTTTCCAAGTTTTCCTCATAACAATCCTGTGAGGTAAATTTTTCATATTTTGCATCAGTATGGAGATGTAGATACAGAACTTATTCCACTGTTGGCAACAAAACCAAATTTCTGGGGAGCCCTCATCGGAACTTGTTGAATAAATGGTTAGATATACCTTCTAACCCCTTTTTCTCCTTGGTGATGAAAATTTGGTCACCACTCTCAGTGCCCTATGTCACTGTCAACACTTTCTGTTCTTACTGTCTTGACCTCTGTGCCTAGCTGAGGTGTCCTGAGTTAGGTAACTTCCCACCACAGCCTCATCTGCTACAAATACTCCTTCACTTTCTGAGTCTGTAGTTAGCAAATTTCATCATTCTGAAAGGCAGGGAAAGATTTGCTTTCCGCCTTATCCTGCAGCACAAACTACTTTAGCCTCTTAAGATTTCTGGATTCGGCGGTCTGAGAGTACTGATGGCACTTCCTTTTCCAGGAGAAAAGTGGGTTCTTCTTCCTGCTTTGCCCCTACTTACTTTCCACGGGGTTGATTCACGCCACTCCTCACTATACTTGCCGTCAGCTCCATCTGTAAATTTGTGCACTGCCATAGGTAATCACAAGAGCACCCCTGTGAGGCTTGCAAATTTAGTTTCTATCTATTGGAGATCTCTTTGTTATGCTGACAAATTCTCAAGGTAACATAGATATTAAACTGAAGGTCTATAATACAACTAACTGTATGACTGTCCAATTTCTTTCTCTGTCCATCTCCTTTCCATTGATCCTCACTGTTTTTCACTTAAGGGTAGGGAAGATGTGGCAGGCACATGGCTGGTGTTTACACCCCTGTATAATCTTCTCCCCCAGAATGTGGGTGAGGACTAGGGCTGGTTTGTAGTCAATACAATACGGCAAACATGATCGAAAGTCACCATCTTGATTACTAAACATTATATGAGACTCCATGCTGGTGGCTAACTGACTTTAGGATTTATCGGACAAAAAGAATCATCAGGGGACAGGAGGCAGGGGAGAGTAAAAGGAATTGACTAATGTAATTATGGAGGTTGGCAAGTCCAAATCTGCAGTGGGAGCCAGTAGACTGGAGACTCGGGAGAGTCCATGGGCAAAAGTTAGAAGGCAGTCTGCTACCAGGTTCCTTTTCCTAAGGGAGGCCAATATTTCTGTTTTATCCAGGCCTTCATATAATTTGTTGAAGCTTACTCACATTTCAAGGGCCATCAGCTTTACCCAGAGTTCACCAATTTAAATGTTAATCTCATCCAAAGTTGACACATAAAATTAACCATCACCTCCCTCTATGCTCAGTTTTAAGAAAGAAGCTGCTATGAGTCCTACAGCCACAAGGAAATTCATTCTGCCAACAACATGAGTGGACTTCAGGGGCATTCTTCCTTAGTGGAACTTCCAGATGAAAGCCCAACCTTGGCCAACGTCTTGACCGCAGCCTTGCAGAGGACCTGGCTGAGCCATGCTGACACTTCTGGACCATAAAAACTGTGAGATGATAGATATGGGTTGTTTTAAGCAACTAAATTTGTGGTAAATCATTACATAGCACTAAAGCAATACAGAATGCTATTTATTAGAAACTAATTGTCTTTGAAGAATTCCTATCTCCATTCTACAAATGATTGTAATATTCTATTTATCAATAATTGCATATCTATTGGTCTCACAGTGTATCATTATTACTGTTATAACCAATGAGTTTTTTTTGTTAGTTTTGCTAGTTCTCACACTAAATCATAAAACCTGTGCAACAGTACTTGACTGTGTATTTCCTACCTTTCTCAACTACAGCATGAAACAGAAAATGAGAATAATACACGCAAATCAGTACAGAATTCAACATAATGGTTGGGAAATGCCTCCTCATTTTTGTGCCTGTCATCATTACAAGGCTGAACCAGATGAGCCCTTGACACCTATTCTCTGGGATTCTATGACTCCCTGGACAAACATTTGATTTTTACATCATCCTGCACCCAAAGAAAGTAAATTAATTCTGAGAGTCAATCCCAGGCATGTACAATATACAATACTGTATATTTTCTCCATGTTAGGAGGGTGGGGTTAGACCAAATGTGCTGCAGAGACTTGTAAAATTGTTATATAAAAGTACACCACCACCCTTGGGAAATACTCTTCCATGAGCCAAGGCTCAACAAAGTCCCTTAAGGTATTTTGAAGCCTTATGTCATTGCACTCTATGCCAATCCTGCCACCTGATAACATCAGATTACACTGCTGATAGCAGATGTGGATTTTCTTTGTTGCTATTACTCTAAATCTCTGGGCACATATTTGCACCCTTACTTGATGACTTTCAAAATATTAAAGAACTCCAATCTAGGACCTTATTTATGCATTCAATCCACAGGTTAATTCTACTGCTTTTGAAATAGAACTTGTCTATGAGTCCACCTTTCTTAGGTTTTGCCAAAATTCAGGCAATGGAATTAGGCTGATATCCTCCAGTCTGTGCTTCTCGCCATGGACAGGAAAGCAAATGAAAATGGTCTATGGGCACTACAACAGTTTCAGAGCTATCACTGAGGGAACTTCTTATGTTATTCTAACTGAGTACATCTTTGTCCTTTAGGATCAGAGGTTAGGAAGGCCGTAGCTAGAGCATTAGCAACATCTGCCTGAGTGGAGGATGATGTCATTAAATTGGACTCCATGTTTCCAGTGGAAGTTATTTTAGAAGTGAGAGAGGCCATGGGAGAACATGTAGGCATTAGAGACAAGGTGACAGCAAGACCATGAGGATAACCACAATGGGCAACCTCAAGAATCTGTGGCAGGGTTAAATTAAGTATGGTTTCTTTTTTTTTTTAATTTTTTTTAAAGTTTTATTTTTTATTTTATTCATTTTTTAGAGACACACACACACACAGAGAGAGAGAGAGAGAGAGAGAGAGAGAGAGAGAGAGAGAAAGGGGGGAGGAGCTGGAAGCATCAACTCCCATATGTGCCTTGACCAGACCAGTGCAGGGTTTTGAACTGGCGACCTCAGTGTTCCCAGGTCGACGCTTTATCCTCTGCGCCACCACAGGTCAGGCCAAGTATGGTTTCTTAAAACTGAATTGAATGAGAAGTATCCTAAGGTCAAAATTTAAGTAACTGAAAATTTAAAACTTCAAGATCTGATGAATAGAGATCAGATTTGAGTCATAATGATAGACAGGTCCAACATGTTACCCAATTTTCAGATTTATTCTGCAAAACAAACCTAGAGACTCTTAACCCTTTGAGTAGTACGAACATTCATGTATGTCCTCGTGCCTCCTGACCATCCAGAGTATAATTATACATGTGTAGGACAACATTAAAAAAAGGCAAATGTATTTTCTTCTTGTTTTCATAAATTGCTTTTCAAACAAACATGATTTTAAGTTAATTAAACTGTAACTGGAACTAATTTAATTTAAAAAAAAAACTCACTCCCAGGGGTCAGCTAGCATGAAAAAAATGCACTACTCATTGGGTTAAAGAAGAAGAAATCTAGATCCCTGAAATATCTCATGACACTGCCATTGTATATACTTCTTTCTGGACTTTCCTAAAAAACCTTCAGTTATGTATTAAGGTGAAAATACAATGATAAAGGAAAATACCCATACCTGTTGGTGATCAATAAACCTGAGCTAATGCCAGTCTCCACAGACCCAGATAGCTCCATGGTCTACCAACTAGATTTAGTGTTTATGAGTATTCTGACCCAAGTCTATTTTACAGTAAGCCCAGGGGTTCCATAAGTTTGTCCGTTGCATTTTACAGAATAAAGAACACAGATCCTAGATGTATAGTTGATAATGAAATCCCTAGGCTCCACTGGCTCCTTGAAACATGGAGTGAGAGCCATTATGGTGAGAGAGCTTACAGGACCCTGTTCCTTCCCACAGGATGAATAATCCAAAACAATATTACCTTCTCCAAAGGCTTAAAGAATGAAGCCATGGTAATTCCTGTACAATTTTTTTTAAGTTGCCTGGGTGGCAAATGTAACTTGAGAAATGAAAGTAGATTTATCTTAAATGAAATTAGATGATAACTTAACTGCAATAAATACCCAGATATTTTCTTTTCATGGTTACAAATCAACGAAGCTACAAATTCTTGCTATGCAATGATTGCTTCTCTGTAGCTCTCATTATAGACAAGCAGAGGAATTTATTCATCTATCAGTGACAGTAATACATCTTCACTAGTATGGTGAAAGCTACATAAATTCTTTGATTCTCTGTTACTATTTGCTTCAAGGATCTTGATTATCTCATCAACCCACAGGATGTAGGTTCTATTAATGAAATAGGCCAGTAGAACCCGGTGAACAAGAAGTAGCTGATACTCTTCATTTCTTGGTTAGACAAATAGGAGGCAGCATAGAATCTCACAAAAATCAGAAGTTTGCTACTTCAGGGAAGATTTAGAAGGTTGAGGGGAAGATAAAGATATCCCAATATCACATAAAATATAATTTATTCTATCTTATACCTTTTTCTTCTAACAAAGATGCATAAACTTTATTACATTTTTTTACATTTTTGGAGGCAAATAATTTTGGGTGAGCTGTTTTGACCCATTACCAAGCATTCTGTGAGAATGCCAGCACTGTAGGGAGATCAGATCAAGAAAAGACTTTCCATCTGCTCCAAGATACAGGCAAGCTGTTCTGCCATTTGGGCATCATAGCTTAGCAGATAAATAGCTTCAAAGCATCTGTAGCAACTTGGGACTTTCTGAGGTGCTGTGGCAAACCTGAAAAGCAGAACCACAGTGCAGCCCTTTGGGGTTTTAGAGAAACCATACACTTTTCTGAAAACAAATTCTCATTCTTATTTTCTCTTCCCCCCCACCTCTTCCTCTCCCTCTCTCAGCTCCTTGCTCACTATTGAGTCCTTGAAGGAACTGAACTCCTGATCATGAAATATGCAGAGCCATGTGGCCCATGATACCCATCATTAACTAGCTCTTATCTGAAACTCCAAGTCATAAAACTGAGTGTGACTATAGCAGTACTCCATCACCAAGGAGAAGAATTATAAACAAGATCAGAATCAAGCCAGTTCTGAAGGCACAGGAAATTTTTAAGATCAGCTGACTCAAACTTCAAGGTCTCCTACATCTACTGCTCTACCGTGTCTCCCTTACTGCACATTTATGACTTCATGGTAAGTTCTCTATGACCAACTGATAGAGGAAGAAAAAATAAACCTGATCTATAAATAGTTCAAAACTAAGAAAGACTTGGAGTGCTGTAGGACCACAGAAATCCTTGAAGAGGGAGGGTGGGAAGAATACAACGTTCATCATCTGGCTGTATAATCTGCAAGAAAAGGAAAAATAGCCAGAATTATGTATTTATACTGATTCATGGGCAGTGACTAATGGTTGATTGGATAATTAGGATCTTGGAAGAAAGAATGATTATATTTGTTGCAAAGACATCTGACATCTAGTTGGATATGAGCTTTTAAGATTATTCTAAAGGAAAATAATTGTGTCCCATGTAAATGCTCTCCACAGAGCACCAGCTGCATAAGATCTTAATGAAGTGTGGCACTGGGTGATCTTTCTTCAGATGTAACTTAGTTCCTTTCCTAAGCCAATGGTGCCTGCTGGATTGGCACAAAGTGGCAATGATGTCCAAGCCAGAGATTATGCCTAAGCACAACAATATCAATTTCATCAAAAAGGAGATAGAACTGCCACCAGTTCAAATTGTCCAAATGGCCAATGGCAGAGATCAATATTAATTTTAAAAACTGGCACCATAACAAAACGGGAGTAACTAGTTAACTAGTGGAAGCTTGATTATACTGTATCTCTTCTATTGTGGAAAGGGCTTCAGTTTGTTCTCTGATTAAGAAGGATGCACCCTGGATGTGGACTTGCCTTCACTCACTACGCTGTTTTCATCACATCATTGTTGACCTACTCAATGCCTCATTTATCATCACATTGGCTCAGCTCACCTAACAATGCTAATAATGATCAACATTCATTTTACAGCAAAATGACCAAGTCATTGAACTTCAACCTCTGGGATTTATGGACCTGTCACCCAGAAACAATTGTCTGGAATGAGATTGAATGACACTGTAATAATCAATACTAAAGTCTATACAAATTCCCTGTAATAATAAAAATTTTAACCCAATAGAGGTGCCACCCTCCAAAATAGACATTTAAAAGTTTATATCTTGCTCTTCTAAATTAAAGCACATAGTTGTTAAAATCCCAAATTGAACATTCTTAGTCTCACAAACATTTTCAGCATTCAAAAATTTCAACTTAAATACTAAAAATTATCCTCTCAAATTTCTAATTGTCTTTAAGTTCAAGAAAACATTTCGTCCAAGTGGAGGAAAGTGCCCTCAGGAGCCTGGGGTTTTTTCTCATTGAAATGTGTGTGATACATTCCAAAATCACACAGGTTATGTTAACTGAATGCTTGGTACCCCCAAGCCCAATTTAGTAAACATTTTAAAGGTCTCATAAGAGATACAATATTATGTTAGCACTATTTCTACACCAACAACGTTTAGAAAATGAACCATCCATTGCCCCTCAGTTATCATCCTAGACCAAACTATCTTCCTAGGACCCAGTACTCAATGTTCAAAACCATGACAGGCACACGGAATGTCAGAGAGGAGGAGAAATCCTCATTGACTTCAGCCACAAGGGGATGCCAGCTGGTTAATATCAGAGGTTAACAACGCAGAACCTGAGAACTTACATTCACAAGAAAAATTATTTTCCCAGCTTGAAGTTACTGGTAATTCACGGGACATCTACCAGTTTTGTGTAATTCTGGGTGCCACTGCCATGTCTGTGGATAAATCTTCTTGTGCGTGTGGCATCTCTTTCAGTGTCACCTTTGATCAATGCTCCCTTTGGCCAAGAAGAGAAATTTGCTCTAGTGGCTACTTGTGTCACCAGTTCCACACTTTCTCATGAGCATTCATACACGTTCAGTCCTGGGCCCTGTGTCTAATTCTCATATATATGTTTAAGTCTGAGAACCCTGACTCCTAAGGAAGGTTTCTTCTTCATGTGCATTGGTCAATCCCAAGTCCACTCTAGGCCACATAATAAGTGATTAGAGCTTGTGGACAAGCCACAGGAATTGAAGGCTAACCCCTCCACAGTTTCCCCCTTGGTTATTGACACAAAGCTAGAATTCGGGGCAGCAAAAGTACTACTGACGACTTGGGTCTGGTCTACCAATGTCAAATTAGCATATTGCCATAATGGTATAACACACTGAAATCCCCTGCCCTAAAATTTTAAGGATCCAAATACCATTTTATCCAAAAATGTCTATAAGTTTGTGGAGTCTTTTTTACCCACAATCAAATTCCTACTGCAGCTGTGCCTGTGAAATGAATTAAGTAACCCGCAGCTGCACTTGGAAGCCAGTCATACTTGCTAAAGGCTCACCTTATTCTCCTCTGACCCTGAGGGCTGACACCCACTGAATCATCTGACAGACCATTGTCTTTTTTGCTAAATCTTAATATTTACATAAGGCTCAGCCTCTATAGAAATAGCCACTTCATTATTTTACACACAAACACACACCCTTGCTATCAACAATTAAAACAACAGGAGCTTGACAAACTGTAATGAACAACTTGTAAAATTCAAGGCAGGATCTACAACCTTCTAAATTGCTAAATAAAATGACAGTAAATAAGAATGTTTACATAATAAAAGCAGAAATGAACTGAAACAAGAAAAATGAAACAAAAATAGTATAAAATAAATAAAAAAGGAAGTATAAAATAAAATGGCAGAAGTAAAATCAGCCAGTTTTGATAATAAATTTGAATTATGAAAGATATTGCCCATTAAAAGAAGTAAAAGTTGAGAATTAAGTTAAATGATTTCTAAAGTTATATTATTATTAAAAATTACACACATACTTTAGAAATAGGCAAAATGTGTATCAAGAAAACAGTAACAAAAGAAAGTGCAAGTAACAATAATATCAGACAAAATATTTTAACTTAATAATCATTAAAGGAAATAAAATAAATCATTTCATATTGTTAAAAGGTTAAATTTATAATAAAAACATTATATAAAAAATCTTTTATGTACCAAGTAATGAAACATGACAATATTATAAGCAAACAGCACTAATAGAAAAAGAATTCTTTGCCCCAAACGTTAATGGGAAAATCATCCCTCATTCATTCTAATGTGTATAATTTAAGAAGAACTGTGCTAAATAATAAGTATACATATAAAAGAGCTATGATGATTAATTTTATGTGTCAGCTTATCTGGGTCAGTCAATGCATATCCAAATATTTGACTAAATATTATTCTCAGTGTGTCTGAGAGGCTATTTTGTTGATAAGGTTAACATTTAATTGGTAGACTAAGTAAAGTAGACTGCACACCTCAATGGAGGCCTAAATAGGGGGAAAAGAACTGAGGAAGTAATAATTTCTTTTCCCTGCTTATCTTCAAGCTGAGACATTGGCTTCTCTTGCCTTTGGACTTGGATGCAAACTAGAACTTCTATTATCAGTTATTCCAGTTCTCAGGCTTCTGGACTTAGACTGAAACTATGCTATTGGCACTCATAGATGTTCACCTTGCCAACTGCAGCTTTTGAAGACTTCTTAGCTTCCAAAATCACAAAGGCCAATTCTTTATAATAAATCTAGATGATAGATAGATGATAGATAGATCTTATTGGTTCTGTTTCTTCACAGATCCTGAATAGTACAGATATGTACTGAGAGAAATTCTAGTCATATAGTTAACAGACATGAATAGAAGAGGAGCAGTAAGCTAGGTATAAAGGGTCACCGAGGTAGAAAGCCCCAGGTAACTGACAATGGGCAAAACTAGGAAGACAAGTATCATAGGACCCTGCATCAGGGTGACCCTTTGTCCCCTAACATATCGTTCATTATGAGGTTTAGACTCCATGACTTCTCACATGGCTAGTGATTTGATTTAGACCCCCATAGAGGAAGAACAAGAAGGCCATATAATTTCCATACAAATATGTTGGGCAATAAAATATATTATGCTCACTTTGTTAAAGATAGCACTGCTCACGTGGAAGGCTGTCGCCCAGGTGATAATATTAGTTGCCCTTCTTGCTTGGAATGGGCGTGATTATGTTAATGTGTGTTGGCAGAGGGCTTTTGTGCCAAAAGGTTTTAAAAGAAAGAGAGATCACATTGTTCCGGTGGAAGAGTGATTACATTCTAGGAGAACACAGAGAGGAGAGAAGAGAAAAGCCACATGTGTGGAAAGACACTGGATGTGTGAAAAGACACTGATGAAGCTGAGGACATTGAACCCTTAAACTCTAGTGAGTCTTCTATGCCAATGCAAGCAGCCTCCTCAACCCCAGTGGTAGCAGCTTCCCCATTTCTGGAGGAGAGGAGAAGCAGCCAAGATGGCGGAGTGCTGAAGGAGAAGCCAGTTTGTGCAGAGTTTGTGCAGAGAGAAGGAGATGGGGAACAGAGGTGAATAAGGCTGGTGAGGTAGAAACCTTTGATTCTAGTAAACTCAGATAAGTCAGTGGCTTTGGGAGCCCTGAATGGAAAGGGAAGTGTTTTCCCACTGTGTGTATTTCTTGCCCGCCATGTACAAGCTAGGGTTAAAGCTAATGGCCCACCAGTTCTTTACCATCTGTCTGAATCCAATGTGAACCTGCATGGGCCAGGCGGCTGTGATAGTGGCCATGGCTACTGGCCATACAAAGCACTTGCATGAGCATTCACTTAAAACACTAAGCACTCAGAACAATGAGGTTTTAGTTGGCAAAGAACTGTTAGGAAAAGAACCTCAGGTTTGTTGACCACAGTGATAGTTTTGGTCAAACTAAAGATAATATCTTGGCTTCAGTTGTGTTTTAGCTCCAAGCTTGGAAAAACAGCCAGGCCAGGTGAGGCAATGTCATGGTTGACATCAGAACCAGTGACAATGACTAATGACTCCCTGCTCTGATGCTGACCGAGGAAATGCCCCACTGAGACCTCTAGATAAAAGTCCTTAAGACAAAGGACCCAACATCCTCTCTTTTTTGAACATTTCCATACCTTCGTCCCCTTCATCCCCCAGTTGGATTTTCTTTGCCTTTCTTTGGAACTCCAAGGGCTCTTCTTTTGCCTCTATAATTTGTTTCTGGCCCAAACAGCCCAGCTGGCTCATTTCTACTACGGTAATATACTTCTTCTACTTCAGTGATTTTCTAAATAAACTTGTGCTTGTATTTGAGGTCCTCGGCTCTGAATTTTTTCTCAGCCAAATTTAAGAACTGAGGTTGCTAAACAGAGGTCTAACATCTGGTGCCATTTGCCAATAATACTAGTACTAAGAACAGAAAATTAAGGATGAGTTTCCTGAATTTGTTTCAAGGTTTCTGGAACTGGATCTCTAATCTGTTGAAACTCAAAAATAGTAATGACTCCCTTCCCAGTTAGGGCACTAAGAGTCAGTGGCATAATCTGACAATAGAGATACATAAAATATCTCTCATTGGATACTCCTGAGTTGTTTGACTGTGTATGTGATACTTTAGACCATTTTTTGGAAAGCTAATAAAATAATAAAATGGCCTGCATGTTCCCATTGTGCCTGGGAAAAGTGGTGAGAGAAAAGGATGAGCCTTGGTATTGGAATTTCCAGTTTGAGTGCTGCTTAATTTACGGGAAGCTTCTTTGTGTGCCCTGAAGGTCACTCTTATCTTCTGAGGACTGAGATTGCTGGAAGCCAAAACAGAATCTCATCATCCTGTGACTGGCTGTATATTACAGAACAAGTTCAACTCTGAGCCACACATATCTCTACTTTTACAGTGAGGGCAGTAATTGGAAAGGAATGTGACCCTGTAAACTGGGATGAGGATGTGTGGAAAGACACTGATGAAGCTGGGGACATTGAACCCTTAAACTCTAGTGAGTCTTCTATGCCAGTGCAAGCAGCCTCCTCAACCCCAGTGGTAGCAGCTTCTCCATTTCTTGTGGTAACATTCTCTCTGTCCACTCCTGATGGAAGGGTTGACCCCTGCATTGCCCAAGAAAAGTTTAATGACCTCCCCTGAACCAGTTGCTGTGAAGTCAGTGGCCAGGGCCACCATCACAGCCACCTGGCCAATGCAAGTTCTCATTAGATTTGGACAGTAGGTAATGAAACAATGGAGCCAAGAACTGGTGGACCATCAGCTTTAATCCTAGCTTGCACCCAGCGGGCAAGCAAAAGCACACACTGGGCTCCAAAACTCACTCATTCAGTGCTCACAAAGCTACTGACTTATCCGAGTTCCCTAGTATCAAAGGTTTCTAGCTCACCAGTCTTATTCACTTCTGTTACCCATCTCCTTCTCTCTACACAAACTCTGCACAAACTGGCTTCTCCCTCAGCAATCTGCCATCTTGGCTGCTTCTCCTGGCCTCCTCCATGTGGCCTTTCTTTGCTCTCCTTTCTAATACTAACCCCAGGAACCGAGAGAGAGCAAGCTCCTTGTCTGCCCCACTTTATAGTGTAGAAATCCAAACTTTTAATCCAATCTACAAACAAGGAAGTCTCTGATAAAGTCACTTATCTGAGGCATAATGGGAGGATTCCTCATGAGAGTGCACCACCCCACATCATCCAATCAGTCAAGGGTGTGGGGAGAAACTTACTCTTAAAACTTGCATGTGGGCAGCACCCTCATTAACAAAGTGAGCAAAATATATTTTTTCTGCCCAATAGTTGCCATGCAAGACAATACCAATTTTCTTCAGCACCCACCCTCACCATCCCTCTTGGCTACTAGAATTATAAAATTTGAGCTAAGAAATGTGCACAAAATACAACTCTAAAAACAAATGAAAACATAAAAGAGAACTAGAGAAGTTAGAATAACAGAAGTACCATAATATTAATCAATGCAATAGTAAAAAGCAAAAATTAAAGATAAATGGGATCCTAGAAATTCAAAAAATATGGTGGCAAGAATAAAAAATAATAAATAAATAATAAATTCGAGGAATATTTCTCAAAATAAAACATAAATAGAAAGATGCAAAATTCTAATGAAAAATTAAGAAAATGAGATGATTGTAAAGCCAGTAGCCATGGCCACCATCACAGCAGCAGGGCCCACACAGGTTTGCATTGGATTCGGACAGACTGTAATAAAACAATGGAGTCAAGAATTGGTAGGCCATTAATTTCAATCCTAGCTTGCACGTGACGGGCAAGAAATACACACAGTGGGAAAACACTTCCCTTTCCATTCAGGGCTCCCAAAGCCACTGACTTATCTGAGTTTACTAGAATCAAAGGTTTCTACCTCATCAGCCTTATTCACCTCAGTAAAGCCAGTAGTCACGGCCACCATCACAGCCGCCTGGCCCATGCAGGTTCACATTAGATTCGGACAGTCAGTAATGAAACAACGGAGCCAAAAACTGGTGAGCCATCAGCTTTAATTCTAGCTTGCACCCGGCGGGCAAGCAAAAACACACACTGGGCTCCAAAACCCACTCATTCAGTGCTCACAAAGCTACTGACTTATTCGAGTTTCCTAGAATCAAAAGGTTTCCAGCTCACCAGACTTATTCACCTCTGTTTCCCATCTCCTTCTCCAGCACAAACTCTGTTCAAACTGACTTCTCCCTCAGCATTCTGCCATCGTGGCTGCTTCTCCTGGCCTCCATGTGGCCTTAATCTGCTTTTCTCTCTAATACTAACCTCAGGAACCAAGAGAGAGCAAGCTACTGGTCTGTCCCATTTTATAGTGTAGAAATCCAAACCCTTAATCTAATCTACAAACAAGAAAGTCTCTGATACAAAGTCACCCATCTGTGGCATAATGGGATTCCTCAGGAGAGGGCACCACCCCACATCATCCAATCAGTCAAGGGTGTGGAGAAGAGCTTACTCTTAAAACTAAGCCTTAAGCTATAATGACCCGGCTTGCCCACAGCCTGACCCAGAACACACATTAATATCAATGAGCACAATATATTTTATCTGCCCAACAACCTCTGTTTCCCATCTCCTTCTCTCTGCACAAACTCTGCAAAACTGGCTTCTCCCTCAGCACTCCGTCATCTTGGCTGCTTCTCCTCTCCTCCATGTGGCCTTTCTCTGCTCTCCTCCAGAGAAATCAAAATCTTTAATACAATATACAAACAAGGAAGTCTCTGATACAAAGTCACTTATCTGAGGTATAATGGGATTCCTCATATCATGCAACGGTCAAGGATGTGGGGAAAAGCTTAGTTTTGAAAATATCTTAGTATTAAAAGAATGAGAAAAGTTTAGTCTTAAAACTTAGCCTTAGGCCAGGGGTCAGGAACCTTTTTGGCTGAGAGAGCCACATATTTTAAAATATAATTTTGGGAGAGCCATTCAATATGTTTAACACTAAATACAAGTAAATGTGTGCATTTTATGTAAGACCAACACTTTTAAAGTACAATAAGTCTCTGAATTATTTTATTAACATTGTTATGCTGTTGCTAACCAATGATGAATAAAGTACTTCTTATCATTAATGTGACTTCTGGTGCTGCATGGTTTTGCTGATGGCTTTGTAGTCCGGTTGATATGTGGTGAGGTTAAGCTTCATGCAGGCATTGAGACTTACATCCATTAAACATGATCGTAGGTTGGTCTTAATGTTCTTTAGATGCGAGAAAGACTGCTCACATGCATACGTAAGCCAAACATTGTCGGCACAGCAATACTAACATGCTGCAGTGTGTGGTATGTGACAGGAAGTGTGTTCCAAGTTTTGACAATCAGCTGGTCCACGGGTTGAAGTTTTTTCATTTCTCCCTACTTGTGTTTGCTGGATAACTCTGCTTGCTGTCGTGCAAGACTTTCCAAATCTTCATTAAGTGACTTAAACTTATTCACCCACATGTCTGAGGCCTTCAGGTCAGCAGTTTGTAGCTCAAAATCTCTGATGGAGACACTGGATATGTAACTCAGGTCGGCGCTGTCCATTGAACACTTGTGTGGATGGGTGATGAACTTAAAAAGACGAGTGTGCTCATGAAATTCTCCAAAGCACACTTTGAATGACTGCAGGAGATTAGATGTGAAGCCTGCTAGCTGCTGGAGATCAAGATGTTGAGCAGGGTCACTAGTTGTGCATGCATCTTTAACCTCTTTCAGTTTTTCCCAACCATGCATGGAGCACCATTAATACACACCAAAATATGTTTTATCCATCGGTAGATTTTCTTCTTTAGCAAACTCAGTGAAAGACTGGAATAAATTCTCCCATCTTATTGTCTCTTTCATAGGCAAAACAGCAAGACTTTCCTCACGTAGGGTGTCACCAGCAGAACACCTTGCAATCACACTGAACGGGGATAAAGGGCTTACATCTGTTGACTCATCCAGTGAGAGAAAAGAATGGTGCTACATTTATGTCCTTCACTTGTGTTGCCTCAATGATGGTACGATTGTGAACAGTTCTTGTCGACAATGGCATGCCTTTTATTCTTTTGATTATCTTGTCTTTATGTGAAAAGTTGTCAAAAAGTTCATTGGCAACATTAAGCATGAATGTTTTGGCATACTCCCTATCTGTGAATGGCTTTCCGTTTCTCACCATTGCTAAAGCACCAGCAAAGCTAGCTGAATTCCAGTTACCTTGTTGGGTGCACACACGAAGTTCCTGCTGACTAGCTTGCACTCTGCACAGTAGCTCTTGTCATGCTTTCTTTCTGCTGTCCCCCACTGGATATTTTGATACAAATGTAGTATGGCATGTGTCGAAGTGCCACTTTATATTTGATCATTTCTTCGATGCAATTTTATCATTGCACTGCAGAACCTGCTCTCTCCACAAAGGCGAATTCCTATGTCCATTCCTGCTGAAAAGTACAATACTCCTCATCTTTTTTTCTTTTAGCCATCTTCTTTGTCAAAAGGGTTTGTGCAATTAGCTAGCTGACTACTCTATTAAAAGGAGGGAAGTTTACTTCCTGACCTCACAACAACCCATGTACATTATGCGTTATCCAATAAAAATTTAGTGTTGTCCCAGAGGACAGCTGTGATTGGCTCCAGCCACTCACAACCATGAACATAAGCGGTAGGAAATGAATTGAATGTAATACATGAGAATGTTTTATATATATATATATATATATTTTTAATTTCTTTTTTTTTTTTTTATTTATTCATTTTAGAGAGGAGACACAGAGTGAGAGATAGAGAAAGAGAGAAAGGGGGGAGGAGCTGGAAGCATCAACTCCCATATGTGCCTTGACCAGACCAGTGCAGGGTTTTGAACTGGCGACCTCAGTGTTCCCAGGTCGACGCTTTATCCACTGCGCCACCACAGGTCAGGCACGAGAATGTTTTATATTTTTAACGTTATTATTTTTTTTATTAAATATTCTTTTGAGAGCCTGATGCAGCCATCTAAAGAGCCACATCTGGCTCATGAGCCATAAGTTCCTGACCCCTGCCTTAGGCTATAACGACTTTGCCTGCTTACAGCCTGTCCCCCACACCCAGTGCAAACTATAAACAAGCAAACATATACATCCTATTTGCAAACTTATTTGACCCACAATAATCATTTCAGGGAGTCAAATGTCCAGCTCTTAAACATGGAAATGAGGTAAAAAATAATAATGAGAAACAATATGAGAAAACTTGTTAGAACTTCGTGAAGAGCAAGGAACTCAAAATTTAAAGGACCCATCAAAAAGCCAAACACAAAAATGAAACAGTAATCTTACTAATGCTTATGGCTAAAACTTCAGAACACTGGAGATATACAAAAAATGGGAAATCATAATGACATATAACCTCTGAATAGCAACACAGGGGACTGGAAGCCAATAGCATGATACAGTCAAACCAAACAGAAAATGTCTTTCAAAATAAATTTGATTTTCAAACTGTTAAATATAAATGTAAATTAAAGCCATTTTTAGATACACAAATGTTTTTTAAAATCACTTTATTTGCACTTTTTCTTTGCATCTTTCTCAACAAGCTATTGGAAGATCTGATTCAGCAAAACAAAAGTAAAACCTAGAAGAACAACATGGGATCCAGAAAACAGGTAATCCGACACAGAAAATAAGGAAAGGATCCCCCCAGACCCCTGGTCACCAAACTGCAGATCGCGAGCCACATGTGGCTCTTTGGCCCCTGCGTGTAGCTCTTTCACAAAGGGTACTCCACCTTAATTAAGTTAATAACAATGTACTACCTCTATAGTTTAATTTTAAAATTTTTGGCTCTCAGAAGAAATTTCAATTGTTGTACTGTTGATATTTGGCTCTGCTGACTAAATGAGTTTGCCTACCACTGCCCCAGACAATGCATGCGCTTATTCCTTACCATTGCACACTGAGATTATTTGCAATTTTGGCCAAATATTAAGAATTGTACAGTGGTGATTTTTAATATAATGTTTATATAAATTCTTAGACACAGAATTATTCTTTATAAAAATGCTTGCTTACTTACCTCTTTGAGTAGTGAGTTTTTTTCATATTTGCTGATCCCTGGGAGTGAGTTATTTTTCAAAAAATGAAATTAGTTCCAGCTATGGTTTTATTAACTTAAAATCATGTTTGTTTGATAATTAATTTATGGAAACAAGAAGAACATACATTTGCCTTTTCTTAATGTTGCTTTACACATTTTTAAAATAAATCTTTTTTTTTACGATTGTACTCTGGATGGTCAGGAGGCATGACGACATACACGAATGTTCGTACTACTCAAAGTATTAATGTCTTCTCATTTTGACTAACAACTTCTGAATGGGAATGGCTAGGAGGCTGCCAATTTCTGTTTTAATATTCTTCGTGCTCCTTAAATTAATTTGTTTCATGGAGAAAGATAAACTTCTAGTTAAAGTGGTGAAATTATGTTAGAGAAATCCAAGAAGCTATATTTCTAAACAAGAATCTTTCTAGAGCTACTCAGGCTTGCTCAATGACAACAAACTCAAGAGCAAGGAAAATCCACAGTTCCCACCCCTTATTTTAGATAACTTGCTCTTTTATATTCTTACTGTATTATTGGAAAGTGCACACAAGCTTTTACCAAAACTAAAAGTTAAATGAATGAAATTTATACATAGCCCAAAATTTAGTGCCATGTGTCTAAATTTAATGTATACCAATTGGTTGCATATTAGTTTTTCTAAATAAAATGAAATATGGCCTTACGCCTTCCTGACCATACTTTATAAACAATACAAACACCTAGTCTCCAGGCCTGTGACAATTATAAAGGATATTTTCTGTTAAACCTATTTTATTGTCATGTATAATGGAGCTGAATTGATTCTGAAAATACACTCTCTGATGTTTTGCTTTCTATTTGAAAAAGCCTCACCACCTGACAGCTAGCTGCTCTACGGAGGAAGGCCCAGCTCTCATCTGTGAATACAGAATTCGTCACAGGGAATAAGCATCCAGGGATAAAACATGGGAAGAAGGCAGAATCGAGAGGTCCAGCTGAGAGACGAAGACAAAGGCGTAGGGCCTGACTCTTGGGTCCATCAGCCTGCCACTTTCTAGGTGATTTCAGGTCTTCAGCTTTATCTTGGTATTTGCCAAATTGCAATGCTAATGAAATAGGAGACCCATATGAAAATGCCTTGAATTCTAGAAAGAACTTTCTGATTTTCATGTGCTCCTGCCTTCAACATTTTGGATATTTTGGGACAATGTTAAATAAATAAATCATGAACACAACTTGTAAAAATTTTTGGTTAATACACCAGCTCTACTAAATGAAGCAAATTATTCTTAACTGGTAAAAAAAAAAAAAAAAAGTCTACATTTACAACTCAATCTTAGCCCAATTGTCCTTTTTTCTTTTTGGCATGAAACTAAAGTGTTCTTTCTTTTGTTAATCAATAATTAAATATAAAATATATTAAAATACAACATTATTGGAGAGTATATGAATCTAGTTATTTTAAATTTAATTTAGTATTTGAATTTGGATAAAATCACAAACCAGAATTTTTTATGACTGCCTCATAAGTCCACAGAAATAGAGCCAAAGTAATGTTTAAACTTCACTTGACTTGAGTTGAATTTCATAGCCCTTGTGTTTGCAGTTCATAGACAGTTACATCTGCATTTAGATGTCATGAATTGTCACATACTACTGAAAGAGAGAAGAAGCTCTGGCCCGTTGGCTCTGTGGTAGAGCGTCAGCCCGGAGTGTGGAGGTCCTCGGTTCGATTCCCAGTCAAGTCACACAGAAGAAGCGCCCACTTGCTTCTCCACCCTCCCCTTTCCCTTTCACTTCTCTCTCTCTCTCTCTCTTCTCCTCTGCAGCCATGGCTTGATTGGAGGGAATTGGCCCAGGGTGCTGAAAATGGCTCCATGGTCTCTGCCTGAGGCTTAAAGAAAAGCTCAGTTGCTAAGCAACAAAGCAACAACCCAGATGGACAGAGCATCGCTCCCTAGTGGGCTTGCAGGGTGCATCCTGGTCCAGGCACATGCAGGAATATGTCTCTGCCTCCCTTTCTCTAACTCAGTAGTTCATAACCTTTTTTGAGATACTGAACCCACCAGTTTCATATGCACATTCACCGAACCCTTCTTTAGTGATAAATAAAATATGGGTTTTTTTTCCAAATTCAAGACATAGGTATATGTTTTTTTACTGGTGCACAAAATGAGCCATGCATGAATATCACCTTGCTCAAAGAACAAAACCAAGAAAGTGCATGAACTCACAACAAATTACGGTATTACTTTATTCTGGCTTCCATGGCAGAGGCTTCTCCCAGTCCCTGAGACCGACTCATCAAACCCCTAGAGTTCGATAGAACCCAGGTTAAGAACCACTGCTCTAACTAAATAAAGAAAAAAAAAGAAAGGAAGAAGGAAGCCATCATCACTTTTTGCCTATTCCAAGCAAGACTTTTTGGCATTTGGCAATGCCTGTGAGGGTTAGGGTGGCCTGCTTGTCCTAACAGGTTAGACAGGTGCTGGCTTCTCTCTCTCCTTAGTAGAACCTTTTAGGTTGCCCCTTAAGCAAAACACAAATCAATGTAACTTTATACAGTTCTCATTTTTAATGTTAATTTTAAAAACCAAATTAGCATATACAGGTATTTCTACTTTCTCACTATAAAAACAAAACATTTAAAGAAAGTTATTGGCAAAAAGTAGCATAATAAAAATAACATGACAAGGGAAGATAACAGAGTCAACCAAAAAAGACAAATACACTATGCTTTAATTTAACATCAATATAAGACCTAACGATGCATCTTAGAATCCAAAATGGACAGGAAAATGTGACCTGTCATAACTGTATTGACTTGAAAGAGGGAAATATATCAGCTCCTCAATCATACAAAGCCTTTGGTTATTCTAAATTCTTACACACATTTTCTTCTGGGACATAAGGTTGAAGGTACAGAATGATGCCATGTGCAATGTTTGTACAAACCGTGTTGCAACCTGGCTTTGCTAGGAAGTCCAAAACTACACATCAAAATATGGTCTGGGAAGGGGATTATGTTAGGCATTCAGGTACTATAACTGAAATTTGAAAACCATCATATAATATTTTGATGTAAATGTGGTATTTAAACTACTTAGAAAAATGTCCATATAGCTCATCTCCAAATTATCTTCCAGAAATGTCTTTCCTGTGTAACAGGTATGCTCTACTGTTCATTAGAGACAGCGGTTTAAGTTTCTTAGCTTTGGAAACCAGGCACTGTGTGAAATGACAGGCCGGGTGCTCATAGGTACAACCATCTTAGGAAGTAGCTGACCACCTCCAGCTCCTGTATGCATGCTTGGATGCGGAGTCAAAGGTCTTTACCATGGGGCATGACAAATATAATTTTACTCGGAGAAAAGTTTATAGCATCAGTTGCCAAATGCTCAACAGGAGAGTTGAAAACCAGAACAAGAACCAAGTTCTAATGACATGATAGCCCCATGGCCTGCCAATCTGATTTACTACAAAAAGCAGTTTTATGAAGCTGATCAAATAAATTATGTAGAAAGAGTGATTTGTACTGACTGCTTAAGTGAGTAAAGATTTATATGCATGAAATATCTTTCTTACATAACTTTTCAAAAGCACTATTGATTAATCTTTTAGAAATAAAAAAACAACACGTGACCCCATGGTCTCTGGCTTGAAGCCCAAGGTCACTCACTGGCTTGAGGTCAAGTTCGCTGGCTTGAGTAAAGGTTCATTGGTTCAGCTGGCACTCCTAGTCAGGGCACATATGAGAAAGCAATCAATGAACAACTTAGGTGCCTCAACTATGAGTTGATGCTTCTCATCTCTCTCCCTTCATGTCTGTCCATCCCTGTCTGTTTGTTTCTCATTAAATAAATAAATAAATAAATAAGAGAAACCATTGTTTCTTCAGATTATTCTTGTTTCATCATAATGAAAATGGGCCAAGAGCACACAGGAAAATACTTATTCACATTTTTACTTTAACAGATCTAAATCTGGTATCAAGTAATTAAGTTATAAACTAAAAATGAGAGACCAACGCAAACACTTATTTTTATTTGTGGAATTTTACAAAATCTGCAAACACTAATAAGAGTAGGTACAGGTACTTTTTGCCATTTGATTTTTTCTATATTTTTCTACCAAGCTCCAATACCTAAAATGTCTTAAGAAGTAAATTCTTTATGGGCAATGGGGAATGTCTACACTATAACCTTGGGTTGCCGTAACAGAAAACCATGAACTAGGGGGCTTGAACAATAGAAATTGATTTCTCAGTTCTGGGCACTGTAAGTCTGAGACCAGGGTAGCAGCATGATTGGGTTCCAGTGAGAGCTCTCAACCTGGCTTACAGACTGCCACCTTCTGGCTGTGTTCTCACATGGCAGAGAGAGAGCAAGCTCTCCTGTCCCCCTTCTCATTCTATCATAAGGACTACATCCACCGTTATGACCTAACCCCACTAACCTCCCAAAGGTCCCATGTCCAAATACCATCAGACTGGTGCTTATGGCTTTAACACATGAGTTTTGAGGAGATACAAACATTCTGTTCACAACATCTACCAAACTGAGATTCTAGGTAGAATTAAAATCAAGGTCAAATCCAAGTTTTGGCCTTCAGAAAAATTGAAGCAGAGGTAGAGGAGCAAGGGAGAGCATTGAAGCATACTTCTGACAAGGGAGCCAATGAACTGAGGCTGCTGCTTCCGTTAGGAGCCTTCTCAGCAGAGAGTGAAATATATTGCTGCGTCCCGAACAGTCTTCATGCCTTACTATAGGATGTGTTCCCACTCTAACTACTGGTTTGCAGGGGATGAATTGCAGGCTTATTTCTCTCTTGTGCTGTGTATCCTTCATGTTCAGAAGGTGAATTTGCTGTTGACCACGTAGTGTTCCAAAGCCCCTTTACGTGTTTTTGAAACTGTCTTTGTTTCATATCCCCAACTAGCATGGTGCATTTTGAGGATGGAGACTGTGCTGCTTATTTATTAAGTACACACTTAAATAACTGCTCTAACGGCCAACAGCACCCCGCAATTCAATGTTAGAGTTCACATTTTGAGGTTTTACATACGGATTAAGATTTCCTTAAACTTTATTATTATTATTTTTTTCAGGAATAGATAAGATAGAGAGAGAGTCAGAGAGAGGGATAGATAGGGACAGACAGACAGGAACGGAGAGAGGTGAGAAGCATCAATCATTAGTTTATCGTTGCTGTCGCAACACCTTAGTTGTTCATTGATTGCTTTCTCACATGTGCCTTGACCGCGGGCCTTCAGCAGACCGAACCACCTCTTGCTGGAGCCAGCAACCTTGGGTCCAAACTGGTGAGCTTTTGCTCAAGCCAGATGGGTCCACGCTCAAGCTGGCGAGCTTAGGGGTCTCAAACCTGGGTCTTCCGCATCCCAGTCTGATGCTCCATCCACTGCACCACCGCCTGGTCAGGCTCCTTAAACTTTATTTTAAAATTGAGTATGTACTTTTTTTAAAAAAAATTATTTAGAAAATTAAATTTAACAGGGTGACATTGAGTAATAAGAGTATGTAGGTTTCAGGTCAACATTTCTCTAGCATTTGAACTGTTGATTATGTTGTATACCCATCACCCAAAGTCAAATCATTTTTCATCACTGTATATTTGTTTGTTTTACATTTTTCCTTTTGACCCCTAGTTTGTACTTTTAAAATCGGGTTGTTCTTTTTTTTTAATTTCTGGGAAGTCATAATTGGAATGACAAGCCTTTTATACTGCCTTCTTTAAGGACACGTTATTCTTCAGATGAGTCTTAAAAATTAGAATTTTGCCTTTGACTTTGTTGATAAGTTTTACTCAAATGCCATTGCTAAATGACATCAGAAAGTGTTACTTTCCTGGCAGGCTATTCTCTGGAGAATCTAATTATATGAAAATATATATATACAATTTTTATATACACACGTTTTCTGTGTCTTCTGTGAAGGATGGTACACTGAAGGACACCAGAGATTCTTTCCATTTTGTAATAGAGCTGTGTTGAGATGAAATCGCAGTACTGTAGCCAAATATTTCTGTAATATTTTTCTTATTATAGAAAAAGTCTTTTCATTTTGGAATATTTGGAAAATATGAAAACTATGCAATGGAAAATAAAAATCACTTAAAGCACAGATATAAATAGTATTAACATTTTAGAGCATTTCCTTTTAATCTTTCTGTGTGTGTATAAATCAATACACTTTATATCATGTTATATTTTTCTGTGTCTTGCTATTTTGCATAGCATTATATTAACAGTGTGTTATCCTGTAGTTGGAAACATCAGGAGTATCATTTTTAATAGATGTAGAATGCTACGTTGATGGTCACTTTTTGATATCAGCCTTATTAAGATGTAATTTATATACTTCATGTTATTTACCCAGTTAAATTACATAATTTAATGGTTTTCAGTGCATTCACAGAGTTGTGCTGCTCTCATTACAGTAAATTCTAGAATATTTTTATTAATTCATAATAAAGAATCCCATACCCTTTAGCTGTCACCCCAATCTCTCCTGCCCTTCAACTCTGGGCAACCACTAATCTTTCTGTACAGATTTGCCTATTGGTCAGTTTATATAAATAGAATTATATATTAAATGGTCTTCTGTCATTGGCTTTTTTCACTTAGTATAATGGTTTCAAGGTTAACTCATGCTGTAGTATATAACAGTATGTAATTCCTTTTAATGGTCAAATAATATCTCATTATAGGGGCTATATTTTTCAGGTATGTCTTTACAGAGTAAGGATATTGTCTCCTGGCTTGTTGTACTTGGTGCAGTTTGTTTATGAGGTTTTACATAGTAAAGAGGATAATTTTTAAAAAACCTTTCTTAAGTCAAATATATTGATTTTTTTTCCAGTCTCAGAATTCCTTTCTTCTCCATTCATTCAACAAGTAATTATATACAGATAACATAATTTCAGGCCTGTGCAGGCTTTGTATATCCAATGTGAACAAAATCTACACAATTCCTGCCTTCTTTATAATTCTCTGAGGAATCCAACTTTAACAAATAGCCATACAAATAAGGAGATAATCATAATCATTGAGGTAGGACCTACCAGGACTCTCTAGCCATCATTCACCGGGAACACGCCTGTCATCCAGCAAAGCTAGGTTTGTTGGCTGGTTGCTGTGAAGGGGAACATGGCAAGACATGGAATACCACCATGAAAGGCTGTTGGGGTGGGGGTGCTGTAGAATTGAAGCTTACATTGCCTGACTTTGGAGAGAGTCTAAAGAAGTTTTGCTCTGAATTGAGTGCTACTAGAAAGTAAGGGCAAGTCTATCATTGGGTATCTCAATCATTTTTGTCTAAGGGCAGGAAGACCTGAGTAAGGTAAAGCCATCATTAGAAGAGAAGCACCAGCCACTCATGCAGCTAAGAGAGGGGAGCGTCTGCGCATTTTATGATTTGGACTATGTTGTTGATTTTGGCTGTGCTCAGTCAGATATGATTTTGAGTGGTCTTGCTTTTGTCTTGCTCTTTTATGGGCACCAAGTGACCTCGTCTGAGGTTCAAAGCGGCTGTTCTTTGACATTCTTTATGTCCATCAGGAAACCATGGCCTAGCTATGAAAAACAGCCAGCTCAGCTGACAGTGATCAGGGACACTGTTGTCTTTCTCAGTATCCCCTTTGGGCACAGAGTGGATATGTTAGCTTGCAGGATATGAATGTATAGTATCAGGGTCATTATCATTGCCATGACTTTGCTTCTCAGGAGTTCGTCTAGAGAAGACTGTCCAAAGTTGGACTTGGATCCATTCTTCTTGATCCTTTTGTTAGAAGCATCATTAAACCAACCCATGTGACAATGGCTGGGTGATAGCATTGAAGACTCTGTAAAGGATCCACTGACCAAGTGTAACTTGGGCAATCAGCAGGGGAGAAAATGTGGAGCCTTGTAATGTTTAGTCTTTGTAAGGAACTTGATACAGAGCTGGAGTTATCAAGCCCAGGCAATAAAAATATATCTCCACATTAATCTGCGTCATTTTTGCAACAGTGGTTGGATTTTTTCTCCCTAGTCAGACATTTTTTTTATTCTTGGACTATATAGGCACAGCCAGATATATTTATTATAAGTACAAACTGCCCTTTTATTAGCTAAAAAGGAATTAGATACTATGCTATTGACCATGACAACTCTGTTTGGTTGGATTCTCACAGCAGAGATAGTGTTCTTATAAATAGTAGTGCTCTAAAGGGAGCACAGACTACAGTGGAAGTGCTGATTGTCTCATCAGAAGTAAGCTGATGGGAGTAAAGAGATGTCATCCTTTGGGACAGAAAGTTCCTATTTTATCAGAGACTCCAGGGAAATCTCAGTCTGTTCTGAGATAATAAACAGTTGCCAGAGCCCATGTAATTCTTATCTATTTTTTATATCTTTATCAGAATTATTATGTTGATAGGTAGGACATACATTGCAAACATCCTTGGAAATACTCTTAAAATTGCATCACTAATGTTGAGTCAACATCCTGGCTAATTTATCTCTGCTAATGTGGATAATATCCTGCAGCATTTCTGTTAAACCACTACCATTATGTTTTTAGGTAATAAAAAAAAGCGTATAAGTATCTTTAATTTGTTGTCCTACGATTTTCTGTAGACATTAGAAAACATCAGAGTCTTTGAAGTTGTAGACTAGTCCAAAGTCATACTTACTTTTAGTATAAATATTTGCTCTTTTGTCTTTGGCTAGGTGGAAGATCTGGGCAAAACCAATTAATTTTCCCATTTGAACTGATTTAATTTCTTGGAGTGGCTTCTATGTCAAGAGTAAATTCAGATCTGTTATAACCTGCTTGGTAAATTTTAGTTTTTCTTTTGAATTTCAGCCATTTACACAAGAAATTAAATTAGAGATACTGAAAGGTGTCTCTAGTGGGTCTTTTCAGGCCGTGGGGAGTTTTTCAGCAGCAATGAGCCATCGTGGCTGTCTCCTGGGTTTACAGTGCTGCAGCCATGGGTTGTGATGTGTGAAGGGGACAGCAGAAACTAGGTGAGAAATTCTGAGAGTGTCCTGTCAGTAGAATAGTCTGCGTGAAAAATAATTTTAAAGGAGACCCTAGAACTAAATCAGGTGAAGTTTTCACAAGATATGCCACTGCTTTTATAACTCTTTGATGAAGATAACATAAGCAGTTGATTAACACACATTTTGTATGTTATATGTATTGTATACTGTATTCTTACAACAAAGTAAAATAGAGAAAAGAAAATGTTATTTAAAAATCACAAGAGAGAGAAAATATGTTTACTGTATTTATTTTTAAAATATCTGCATATAACTGGACCTGTGTTGTTCAAACTAGTGATGTTTGAGAGTCAGCTGCATATTTAGTCAGTCAATGCCCAAATGTCAAACCAACTCTGGGCTCTATACTTACTTCCCTATTTATTTTCTATTTTTCTCTTTCTTATTTGTTATTTATTTTCTATTCATCTTTTCTTTGCTCTTTACTCTTTATTCCATAAAGGCTTCCTGCCTTCCACCTTATTTTGCAAGCCCCTGGAGAACAGAGATTGTCTGCTTCACGAAATGTTAAATAAAGCTTGTTTTATAATCACTAAATGGTCTTTAATCATTTTTAACCCATTGTTATGGGCTTGTCACAAAGTACCTAAAAATAAAGCTCCATTTTTTTTTTAAGCCAGTAAGAATTAAAGGCAGTTTCTCCTGCCTGTGTCAGCATTATGTAGGACTTAGTGAAAATCTTGACATAAAGGTGACTGAACTGAAATTCTTCGAGGTGGACCCCAAGAGGTGCATTTTAATAAGCTCTTCTGGTGGTTTTCTGCATGTTAAATTTGAGATGTAATCTCTGTGTGGGGTAAAGAGATGGGGGCATGAAGAAGTAAGGGTCAGTAGAGAGAAGGAAGGATTTGAAGAGGGACTGTGTATGTCCAGAAAGGTTGATTCTGAAGAGGCCATTCCAAGTGCTTCATTAGGCCTGTAACCTAGTGTGATTGAGAAGACAGGATTTCACAGTGTCCCTCAAAGCCCACCACAAAGTTAGCACCTTTAGTTGGCAACCCTAATATATGTTCCACTGTCAAGACTCCAGTAAAGATAGGATTCTACATTTTTAAAAGAAGATTTTATTTATTGATTTGAGAGAAAGAGAGAGAGAAGGTGTGAGGAGGAGTGGGAAGCATCAACATATAGTTGCTTTTCATACGTGCCTTGACCAGGCAAGCCCAGGCCTTCGAACCAGTGACCTCGACATTCCAGGTCAATGTTTTATCCACTGTGCCACCACAGGTCAGGCGGATTCTGCTTAAAAAAAGAAAGCTAAGCCTTGTGGGTTCTTATATATGAATAAACCAGGAAAGATCACAGGTACCAGATTCATTGAAATTCTTACTATTCTAAATAAATAAATTAATAATAAATAAATTCTTAAATTATTACAAAAATACTGAGCTTGTAGATCAAATGTACGACACAAGCAGCAGGCATTCTAGTCATTGAAATCCAGCTATTGATTTTGTTACTGTTTGCCATCTTTTAAAAAGAGTCAAAATCCAAGACTGGGTTAGTCAAAACCAGCTATACTCAGGGAGGGTCACATGCACATATGGGCTTAACTTGGGCTTCTGGGGGACACAATGCCCATGCCGATGGTGTCTGAAGTGGCTCCGCTAATATGCATCATACCACAATGGCAGTCATGACCAGGCAAGGGCAGCTAGGGTCCAGGCTTATGTCCACAGCATCCTGGACCGTGAGGCTGCCGAGGCGCTGTAGGCAGGGCTGCATTCGACTTCCGTGAGTCCCAGGAACTTTTAACTCATGGTCCCCCTTATCCATAAAACAATATCAAAAATTGTATTTAATGACTATTTTGCTATGTACATGAATATAATCCAGGATGAATTCTTTATCATTTATTATTACCATTATTAAATCCATATTTTTTCTCTGATTAACAAAAAAATTAGACATTTTATGCGCCCCTGAAAGTATCATGAACATATATATATATATATATATATATATATATATATAGTATATTTTTATATTAATTAACATGTTATATACTAATGCCCTGTGACTTATACAACAAATTACCAGTATGGACTGGTTTGAACAACACAGATGTAATGCCTTACACTTCTGGGTGTCACAAGTACAAAATCCGTCTTACAAGGTGCCAGAGAAGCTTCTCTTCCTGAAGGCTCTCAGACAGAAGAACTGTTTCTTTTTCTCTGTCAGCTTCTCGTAGCTGCCTGCATTGCTTGGTCCTGTGTCCTTCCTTTCATTGCTGCATCGTGTTCCCATCGTCATATCTCCAACTGACCCTGCTCTGCCTACCTCCGTTCTCTAAGAACTATCATGGTTAATCTTTGTGTGGACTGAACTGATGCTCAAATAACTGAAAAATATGCTCTCTGGGTGTGCCTGTGAGGGTGTTTCTGGAAGGGACTAGCTTTTGAATCAGTAGACTCTATGACAGTGGTTTTTAACCTGGATTCTATCGAACTCTAAGTGTTCGATGAGTCGGTCTCAGGGGTTTGGAGAAGCCTCTGCCGCGGAGGCCAGAATGAAGTAATACTGTAATTTGTTGTGAGTTCATGCACTTTGTTGGTTTTGTTCTTTGAGCAAGGTGATGTTCATGCACAGCTCATTTTGTGCACCAGTAAAAAAACATATACGTATGTCTTGAATTTGGAAAAAAAACCCCATATTTTATTTATCACTAAAGAAGGGTTCGGTGAATGCGCATATGAAACTGGTGGGTTCGGTACCTCAAAAAAGGTTAAGAACCACTGCTCTATGAAGATCTGCCTTTGTGGGTGTGGGTGAGCATCATCCAATCCACTGAAGGCCTGAACAGACATAAGTCTGAGTTAACAAATAATGCTTTTCTACCTTTCCTCATGCTAGGGCGTCAGTCTCCCTGAGTTTTAATTTAGATTTGGACTACAAGAATTAACACCATCAGCTCGCCTGGTTCTCAGGCCTTTGGATTTGAACTAGAACTACACCATTAGCTCTTCTATGTCTAGATCTCTCAGCCTCCATAATCAGGAGTCAATTCCATGTAAATATCTTGAGGGACACAAGGACCCCTGTGATTACATTGAGCCGACCCTGGTAAGCCAGACTAATTTCCTCATTTAGAAGTCTTCAGTTTAATCATATCTGCAAAATCCTTTTTTACCATATAAAGTAACATTTCCAGAGATTAGGACCTGAATATCTTTGTAGGCTATCAGTCATCCTAATGCACACACAAACTAGCAGATAAGTTTACTTTACTTTGTCTGTGAGTTTTGTGTGTTTCATCTGAGTATTATTACAGTTATGGCAGACACCAAATAGCTTTCAAGTTTCCACAATTAAAAAATAAATATTGTGGGGCTTTAGTAGATGGTTCTAGTGTCTTTTAATTACAGTGAGACACTTATCTAAAATCTCTGTAACAAAGGTCTCAAAGACTTTTTGAATATTATCTTAGTTTTGTTCTTGCAACTTCCCAATGAGATGGCATAGCTGTCAGGTGTTCACTGATAACAAATACATTGCAAAGTACAAACTTTTGAAATAAAGGAAGGTGACTTATTAAAATGTTCTTAGTGTCTGTGATTTACCGATAACTTTCTTCTGATTTGGAAGAAAATGAATAGGTATCTGATGTTCAATTCATGGTTTAATTGTAAACACATGGATCAACAGAACAATTGTGATTGCTCCTAATTAAAATATAAAGTTGTATAATACTAAACAGATATGCTGTTTTTATTTTAGTATATTATTAAGACTCATTTTTCTATGTCTATTATTTTTATAGTCCCACTCAAATCATAACAGATCATACAAGAAATGCTTGTCATATGCAATTATAGGAATTAAATTCAATCAGTCATTATGCATTTCAAAGCAAATTAACATCCACTAGTTCTCATAAAAATCGACAGCTGTCCACTAAAACTTCAAACATTTCCAAACTTCTTAATTACTTAAACTCTTTCAATATACTGTAAATTCCTGGAATCAAATGACTTCCTTCCATTTCTCTTGGTGTTCTAGAACATTCTTGCCAATGCTTATAACAGTTAATAAATACTGATGATGAATTTTATGCCTTCAGAATCCAGATAAATGAAACTTATTTCTTTGCTTGCCTTTCTTAGTGAGCAACTCAAATATGCTACTTTTCTTTTCATAGTTTCATGGTCTCTTCTAATGAACTCTTAAGTGATGATTGATTTATCGTATTTCTTATACACAGGGGTGGGAGCAAAGTAGGTTTACAGTTCTGAGTATGCGAAAACACAGTTTATTCTTATAATTTAGTAATTATTGTATTATTTTTATGATAATGGCTGTAAACATACTTTTGACCACTCTGTTTTTATCCCAGATTTTTGCCTAACCATTTAAAATACCACTATCAAGAAGAATTTTCCCAAGACAAATGCAGACTCCTAGACACAGACAACAGTATGGTGGTCACCAGAGGCAAAGGGGAATGGGGTAGGTAGTAAAGGTAAAGGGTGATGAAAGGAGACTTACCTTTGGGTGTGAACATACAATACAATATACAGATGATATATTATAAAATTGTACACTTGAAACTTATGTAATCTTATTAACTAGTGTCACACCAATAAATTTAAAAAAAAAAAGAGTCTTTCCTGAAAAGGCGTCTTCCTCTACTCCTCCGAAAGAACCATAGTTTCCATCATGATTATTGAGTGTGTGTGTATGTGTGCGATTTGTTTTGTTTTGGCAGGGTTGTGGCTGTATACATGATTATTTCCCGAGGCTCTACTCTTTGCTTAAGAATGAGGGAATTCCCATTCTGAAAACAACCAAGTTCTCCTTCCTGGTACATTCTCGCCTGCATGTTTTTGTTTGCCAGCCATCAGTGCCCAAGCTGCAGTTCAAGCTTCATCTTATTTCTTCCTCCTGCTCCTCATGCCTTTGCTCATGGTGCCAGATCTCTGTGGGTGGGTTGCTGTCATCACCTTCTGCACCTGTCCCAATTAGCAGGCCAGAGACACTGCCAACACAGCCTCTGTACTGATGGTGCCTGCTGTGTTGCGTGACCTCACTGCTGGCAAGGCAGTGGCTCAAAGATATGTGGTGTCTAGACACCATTTGTTGGAACTGCTCTGTGGGTGGAAGCTGTGGTGCTGGAAGTTTCTCATAGCTCTGTTCAAAGGTGGGAAAAGATTCAGCAAAGGCTCAACAGCTGGGTCATCCATCTCCGCACCCTCAGGTCTTATTACGGGGTTGAACACTTGATCTGCATTCACAAATGTTTGTCAAATTAATAGTAGTTCGGAGTGATTCTGATGTTCTGCTGTTACTACAAATCTGGGGTGGCATGGAGATGGAGAGTGTGGATGCTGGAAACAGAAGAACATTAGGTTCAAATCCTGACTCCACCACTGTCGCTGTATACCATTAGTAAGTTTTATTATAGCCCTGTTCTGTAAGGAAAATAGCAGTCCCATCTTATAGAGTTGGGACTATTAAGAGAGCTCATATTTGGAAACCTCTTTATAAATCACTGGACACATGGTTAAGGTTCCAAAAATGTTATATTTCCTATCTCTACTTTTCATCTGCAATCTTCCAACCAGACTGCCAACTGCCATAATTTTCTCAATCTGATATCCTATATATGTGACTTTATGTTAAACATCAGGTTAGCATAAGCCTACAGATAAATATATTTAGTAAAAATATTTCTTTCCCATCCAATGTTGAAGAGGTCAAACTGGACTACAGGAATGTCTGTTCCTATACAGGGAGCCAGATATCAACAGTCCCCAGTACTTGTAAAGGAGGGTAGGACAGAGTCTCCGGGCTTGGGGCTTCCTTCTAACCTTATATTAATAAGTAAAAGACAACAAGACGCACAAATATGACACATTGTACAACTGTCTCCTTAAATCAAGAGAGCCTATTGTGACTCACTTTGTTGTCAGAAGCTATTTTTACTAAAGATAGAAAACAACAGTGTGGGTAATGTTGAAGGCAGTAAATATTAGCAAGTGTGTCATGTGGACCCAGCAGTTACTTCTGAAAGGGAGAAATAGGTTCCTGGAAGTTGGACGCATCCTGGGAGAAGGCCTGAGCTAAGAGAAAAGAAAGTGCCTACAGGGAAGACCTGCTGAGTGAAGGACCTCTGGCACGCTGGCATGACCGCAGTCTGGAGGGGGCTGTTGAGGCTGGAACTTTCTTATTCCCCATAGCTAGTAGTTGTGAGCTTTCATTAGGTATTGAGGGAAACCGCGCTCCTTCCTGTTTCTCCAAGAGACAGGGTTCAGGGTTCATAACAAAGCAAGGGAGTCTTATTGAGGTAGAGGCTGTGGACTATTTCTTTATAGCTAACTTATTTTTACCTTCGGGGCTATAATCTTTTGTCCCCTGCCTCCACTTCATTTGCACAAATTCATACACGCAAGCTTTTTTTATTTTATTTATTTCAGGACTGTATGTGCTGGTATTGTATGAATTTACTATGTAGAATGACTTAGAAAAGGTCTTTCAATAAAGGCAGAGCTTTTAATCTACTAACCTAGTGTTTATATTTTGGCCATATCTTGCCAGGTGGCACATGGTGTCATTTGCTGAGTCTCCTGCATACCCCAAAACAAGTCTTCTTCAACCATCATATCATGGCACCTTAGTGGATCTATATAGACATTGTGCATAATTTCATTATAAGCAGAGATCCTTCTAATATAGAAGGAGAAAAGGAAAAGGTAATTTTCTTATCATTAAATTACAAGCTAAAAAATAAACTTCGTTATGTAACCACGAGGTGGCGCATTTAACCCATAATCAGCTATTACTAATACAATAATATTTTACCTTTACTGTTTGGGGAAGGAATCTAAAGCTGAGATAAAAGAAAATATTGTTTCTTAGAAATCTTAATTTTAAATAAAATTTCATCAGTTATTCTGGAAAACCATTTTCTAAAACATGAGTTGCATTAAAAATGTCTTAATAACCAAACTGTAATCCTAAACTATTTAATATACCAAATGATAGATTTATGTAAGCCTTCATTTTGAAATGGCTAGATTCGTAATATGCAGCCATTGTAAACAGCATAACAAGACCTGGATTTTCTGTCGCTCTCCATTTGTTTCATAAGGAACCTAATTCACGTATCTTCTTAAACCTGACTTTTCACAATGAATCCAAATCGAGTTGCATTATTTTGTTTGAAGATTACCTTTTAAAGGCAAGGTATTATTTTTAACACAAACTAGAAAACCCCTTCCAAACCAACAGTCGTTCGAGAGGACTGGTTTCCTTCCCTGAGTTGATGTTGATAATGTGAAAGCAAATGATTACATATCTTGAACATGCTTTCTAGCTGACATATTCTCTTGCCTGGAAAAAGGAAATGATCAATTTCAGTAAGAGAGGTTAGCTTGTTCCATGAAACCTAGCACTCGGCTTTGATGTTATGGACCAGCACGAGGTCACAAGAAGGGTCACGTCAACCCCACTGTGCAGTCTGCGTGTTCCAGCAACACAGGGCAGTGTGGGGGTTGCAGAAGCCACATTTTGTGCACTGAAACAAATCGTACTGGGTGCCTTCTGATAAAATCTAACCAAACTGAATATCAAAAGCATCCTCAGAAGGACAACCAGCACCCGAAAGTGACTTGAGGGAAGAAGTTTATTGGATGTGTGGTGGGGAGAGAGCACTGTGTTATTTGGGAAGGGGTACTGGGACATCTTGAAGTGACTCAAAGCACAGGTATTGGAGCCTTCTTTTCTACACTATCAACATGTCATCTTGATGTTGTTGTCTCCATCTTCTTCATCTGCAGGATTATGAATTCTCTCATAACTATTAGCCCTATCTAGGTCTGAACACCGCCCCAGACCACAAATGGGCATCATTTCTATTTGATGAGTGAAGTGCAGACTACTGACCTCAAGAAGTGCTCACAAATGAAAGAGAGCTCATCTAATTCCTCAGCACAAGAATGGGTGGCATTCACTTGACTGGAGACTGGGGTGTCAGGGCGTCATCTCATGCTAGCAAGTGTTATTGCAGTTGCTTGATAGTACTGGTTCTGGTACTGAGCACCTGGGTGCTAGTCCAGGGCTTTCAACCCTTCTCTCATCTCCCCCAGACCTCGGGTCTGAGGAAGGAGAATGGTCCATCTTCCAGAATAGGATAGATGACAATAGACACCTAACAAGAAAGTGAGACAGGTTTTGTGGGAGAAGTGTATACCACTATCATCAAAAAGAAAAAATTGATTTTTTAAACCTACCATTTTAGTTAGACCTAAATTGTTGTAAACATCAACACAACTTATTTAAAAATCATTAAATTAATTAATTCAACATTGAGAGCACCTCATACAGATGTCCCAATTATATATGGTAACAAGACAACCAGAATTTCTTTTAATTTTAGTCATGCTAAAGCTGGTTATACTTAACTCTGCGTCTAAATTTCACATAATGAAATCAGAAAAACCTCGAATTGCCCAATAATTAATTACAACTGATGTAGTTAAAAACAAATAATTTCCATCTGATTTATGAACAGTCAAAATCATTTGCTTGAAAGTCAATAACTCAATAATTAAAAAGGTAAGAGGTAGGTATGCACTTTATTTTTAGAAAAATACATTAATAATTATTCAGTTCCTTAACAAAATCCACTTGCATTTTCCAATTGGTGATACTTTTACAACAGGAAAGGCCGGCTGGTGTAATTAGCATTTGTTTGTTCCAAGTTTAGCCAGGAGGCAGCATTATGCAGTTAGACTCTAATCAAGACAATTGGCCTACCATGGGCAAGTCCTTTTATCTTCCTAATCCTTGCCTTTCTCAGTTATACCCTGGGAATAATAACACCTAATTGTGGCAGAGAAGATACATTGAATTTTCCAACCTTTTCGCTTTCTGTGGGTGGGCACACAAGTAAACTTCACTTTCCAGCTGCCCTTGAATCTAATGGATAACATTACTAATTCTGGTCAATGGTGCCTAAGCAGATGGGGTGTATGCCATTTCCAGGCTTGGTCCCAGGAGCCCCTGCACGTGTTTTCTTTATTGGTTGTCCAGCTGTCTATATATGATCTAGTGGGAGAGATGGAGGCTCCTGGTAGGGATGGTAGAGATACTAGCTTGAAGTATCACCGAATCACTGGCTTTAGAATCCCTTTCAGAAAAAAGATTATGGAATGAGTGAGAAATGAACCTCTCTTTGTTAAGTCACTGAGATTTGCTTGGTGCAGAAATTCACATACCCCAAGGAATATACTACCTCATAATGTTATCATAAGGATTAAAAGAGATGGTGATCGTAGAGTGCCTAGAATGTAGTAAATATTCAATAATTGGTGAATATTGTTAACTATTTAAAGGCCAAAGAAACATAATGTCCTGTTGATAATTATAGTCTTTGATAATAGTTAAAATGTCTTGAGAAAAACATAGAAACTGATTATATACATACACACACAATTAATTCTATAGTGCATAAAATTATATTATTTAATGTAATATAGTATCACTCCTTATCTCCTGGCACAGTACCTAGTAGAACATTAGTATTCAATAAGGGCTGAATAAAATTATAGTCTCAATGAATAAATTAATTCATGAATGCAATATAATAAAAGAATTTTTTCCTGTTTAATTGCACTGAACAGAATTACCATGTACCCTATAGAGATTAGGACTTTCCAGATACTCAAGAATTATAATGCTGCCTAACATTCAGATGAAGAGGAAGACAAAGGAACACAGAGGGAGCTTCAACTGAATGGGTTCTGTGCTGCTTCTTACTTCATATGGTGAATGCGTGAGTGTTCATGTGAATATCACTTACCTCACTTACATGTGTTTCTGTGCATTCTGTTTGCAGGCAAATATAACATAATGAAAGGTTTAATGCAGGAAAAATAATATTCAGTGTAGATGATTGTGATTATACAGAAGTTTTGAAAGGGATTTGTCATCAGAGTTTATTAAATAAGCAATTATTGTGACTAAGTATCAAGATAAAGACCTCAATATGCTAATGGTTTTGACATTCAAAAACCACAGAGATAAGTTTTGGCTCTAATTGAGGGATTAATAAAAGAATAATTGCAAATCGACAACATTTGTGGCAGGAAGGAAATTTCAGGCTAGGAATGAATTATAAATACCTTGGCCAAGAGAGTGCCAGAAGCCTCAAACTCTTGTCTCTGGCCTGTCGTTTACTGTGGGTTTGAGGGCAGGTAAACTCTCAGAGGCTTTGTTCTCTGGTACATAAAATTATGGAATTAATCGTTTAATTTTGTGATGATTTAGTGCCATTATTTGCTTAATATCATTATTATAAACACTAGTTCTATTGCACTGTGTGTTAAAAAATTATCAAAAGAGTTTTGCCTGATAGCATACCTTTTCATTGTGTATTCTTTCTTGGTACATAGTTACTTTCCACAGAAACCACCTTATATCAGATAATAAATTGAAAAAAAAGGCCCACAGAATATTTTATTCATACTTAATTGGACATACATAGTGTACACTATTACATACATAGTGTACACTAAACCAACAAATGCCAAATAGGGCACGTGTTCTAAGGAAACTTCATAGCAATAGAAGAGGTGGAAAAAAAAATTTATCCACAAAGAAAAGGATGATTTTGAGATGTATTTATGACATGCTTGTCACCCCAGTTCCTAGGCAACAAGGCATTGTTGAAACAGAAACAAAGGTAGATAATGATAGACCCTGATGTATTTGATCTTTACTCCTTAAGGAAGGATACCTGCAGGAAAGTAAAGGCTAACAGTGAATCCTAAAAGAGACGTTTCAGGCATCTAATTTGACATGGCGTTTCATGTAACTGGCAGTTCATCTGCACTTTTGTCACGGAGCAGATCTGTGCCCCAACCCTGGCTCTGCACACACTGCACACTGCAGCGGTGGGCTCTCCGCCGCAGGGAGCACCTTCCTCCGCGGTCGGGGACTATTTTTAGGAGAGACTGCTGAGCTGAAGAAGCATCATGGAAATGAGTAAGGAAAATATGCTTCCCTGGCGATTTATTGCGAAGAGCCCCCCCACCCTTTTTTTCAATTCAGAAAACCCCTTTATGTTCAAAAAGAGTTAGCTCCAGATTCAGTCTGGTGTGCTTTCTGTAAGTTTAATTGCACTGAACAAAGTTAGAGCAAGAGTCTAGGAGAGACGCCCCGGCAACAGAACAGAGCATGGAGCAGAGGCAGCCGAAGACACACTTGGGTGTGATGCAAGTGCCACTCAGGCAGGCCAAATCATGAGCTATTCTCGAGCACAATTTCAAATCTAAACTACCAGCTTCATTGAAAAATAGACTCTAAGAATCCCTCTTTATTTTTTAATGGGTTTGTTTGTTTGTTTGTTTTTCTGTTTTAAGTGAGAGGAAGGAAGATAGTGAGGCAGACCCCCGCATGCACCCTGTCCAGGATTTACCCAGCAACCTCATCTAGGGCTGATGCTCCAATACCCAGCCATTTTTAGCATCTGAGGCTGATGTACTCCAACAGAGCTATACTCAACGCCCCAGGCCATGCTTGAACAAATTGATTCACTGGCTCTGGGAGGGGAATAAGAAGAGAAATGGGAGAGGGAGGCAGAGAGAAGCAGATGGTCACTTCTCCTGTGTACCCTGAGCAGGAATCGAACCTGGGACATCCATACCCAAAGCCAATGCTCTATCTACTGATCACTGGCCAGGGCCAGGAATCCCTCTTTTTATGAATCTAACATATCCATAAGTACTTATGGATCATCTTTATGTCAGATACCATTTGGGGTATCAGAGAAATGACAGTGGACAGGCCCATAAAGAGTGGGGATTCATGGAGATTCCAACCGCAGACACACGTGGAGAAAGACGCTGAACCACTGAACTCATCAGTTACTAAATAAATACAAATTGTGCTAACATCCAAGGAATAAAAGAAATGTAGTTTCTTCAAATGCCAGTAAGAACAGAATGCCCTTTGGTGTGTGTGACTGGAGATCTGTGCGGAGGTGATTTAAACTGAGTCCTGGAGAAGAAATACCCTTGGCCAGGACTCAAGAAGAAGAGCAATATTTTAAGCAGAGGGAAGCAGCACATACCCAAGGTCTGAAGGAAAAAAGGCCTTGTCATGTCTAGTAGACATACTGAGTGAGGGGTGGGAGGCAGGGTGGTGCTGCTGAGCCTGAAAAGTTGTCTGGAATTCTAGGCAGTGAAAGCCAAAATGAGGCTCACACAGGCCAGTGCTATCTTCCACCTTACTGTAAAATGAATGAATGGCAGAGTTTAAAACGAAAGTACAGATACAATTTGGGAGGCTCCAGGACAGGGGGAAAATACACTCTAACTTTCAGGGTCTAATCAGAAAAGTAGAGTTCACTGGATGTATCTTAAAACCAGGGATGGAAAAAGCAGAGCCAAAGATACATGAGAGCCTGGCATGGTTGTGAGGAACTGCTGACCAATATGGTCACAATCACGGGCTGTTTTCAAACATGTTTCATTTAATGCAGGAGACTGGTTATCCCTCCGATGGAATTGATGAGAAGCTGAGCAGGAGTTGCTTCTCAGACACTCTATGGATTAACACCATCAGGTGGCCAGCACCACCCCACAGCTGGAGGGCTCAAAGGAGAAGTAATATTTGTAGAATCCATGGCTATGTCATCTGGGGGAAGTCGGAACAACAGTGGGTCCATTCAGAAGGGGTTGAAGCCACAGAGAGATGCCCTTGCAGGGTGTGCTGCCCAAAGCAAGAGGCTGATAGGTCTCTCCCACAGCACTCCCTATTGACAAAGTCCAGCTCAAAGGCAGATCCCACTGTAGTCTGGACAATTGAGACTGCAGGAATCAGCCACCTCCCACGGATAGCTGAGCAAAACACGAACAAACCAGGAACCAACATGTATGCTTTCAATGATAAGAATTGCCTTAGAATCTCTTTTGAAGTGAAATGCAATAACTGTAACATCCAAGTAGTGCTTTTATATAAAAACAATTTAAGCCATGTTTGGCAATTAAAATTCATAAAAGGAAAAATAAGTCATGAAGTGAATTTTTCAAAATGTTAAGATTTGACCAAAAAAGGTGTGGGCAGTACATGAGTGCTTATTTTATTATTCTCTCTATTTTTCCTTTTTTTTTTTTTTTTGACAGAGAGAGAGAGAGTGAGTCAGAGAGAGGGATAGATAGGCATAGACATACAGGAAGGGAGAGAGATGAGAAGCATCAATCATCAATTTTTTGTTACAGCACTTTAGTTGTTCATTAACTGCTTTCTCATATGTGCCTTGACCATGGGACTATAGCTGACTGAGTAACCCCTTGCTTGAGCCAGCGACTTTGGGCTCAAGCTGGTGAGCTTTTTTGCTCAAACCAGATGAACCTGCACACAAGCTGGCCACCTTGGGTTTCGAAAGTGGGTCCTCCACATCCCCGTTTGACACTCTATCCACTGCGCCAGCACCTGGTCAGGCTATTCTCTCTATTTTTCTTTTTTGTGTAACATAGATACTACCAGCCTCAAAACAAGAGTGAATGGGACAACAAAGTAGAGACAGTGGATATAGACAACCCTTGACCAATGAACAATGTTTGACTCTAAAGAAGTGGAGAGAAGTTGCCTGACCTGTGGTGGCGCAGTGGATAAAGCGTCGACCTGGGAACACTGAAGTCGCCAGTTCAAAACCCTGCACTGGTCTGGTCAAGGCACATATGGGAGTTGATGCTTCCAGCTCCTCCCCCCTTTCTCTCTTTCTCTCTCTCTCTCTCTCACTCTGTGTCTCCTCTCTAAAATAAATAAAATAAAAAGAAACGTAAAAAAAAAAGAAAAAGAAAGTGGAGAGAAGTCTTAAAGTTGGTTTTAATATTGATGATATGGCAGAGTATTTCTCTGCCGAAGAAAATTATCCTGAAGACAGGAAGAATTTATGGATGCATAATCAAGACGTGAAAATGCAAGGGGTTGGGATCTAGAGCACACAGGAAAGGAATGGCCTTTATAGAAAGAGAGAGACTAAGTGAATTCATTGAGCCCAGTGATAATTACTTGAATATATACAGATGTTTTGGCCACTCAGGTCAGAACTCTAAAATTCAAAATTACTTGTTTTAATACCAAATGGAAACACAGAACTATTTTTATAAACTAAAACTAGATCTTATATAAATTATTTGCTAGACCATGAAATTTTGGGAGTACAGGTTTATGCACTGATTTTTTTTCTTTCACAAAACTAAGCCTTAAGTAGGTAAATTTCATTATGTCATTGGTTTAGCTACCCTGAAGGCATGGATATGAGTACTTAGAATTTTATTACTGTGAAATGTCACTGTACACAGGATAATAGAAAATGAGACTGAAAAAAAAGAAGATCCTAAGTAATTTTATGCTTTATTTCTTTCCCCCGGAAGAGGAGTAAACACCATATTTCTCTCAAAGTTAAAGCAGTCTTGCCAATGTCAGGTGGTTGGCAGAATGGCAGAAATCACCTTCCTGTCATAATCCCCTGCCATTTCACTGGGTGGTCTTTCCCTGCAGAGATCATTTAATAATTACAATCCCATTGTTCCTTAAGTAGGAGTATATTCTCCCTAAGTAATCATAATTTTATTATCTTGCATGTGAATCAATGCTCCAACTTCCCTTCCTCTCTCAGAAATGTTGCCTAACTATCCATCATTTCACAACTTGTTTGCACCTTTACAAGAGAGAAGCATGTTGAAAATGAGTGAAAAAGGAAATTAAAATTCAATCTTTTCAAAATGAAATCAATTTTCCTGTATGATGCGTAAGTGGAGGAGAGGTTTGAACTTTGAAGACCTTGGTAAAACAATGTCATTCTTTTTCCCTGCAAATCCAAAAACTGAGTTGACTTCCTCCCTTCTTTTCCAGCCTTGAAATAGGAGTTTCAAAGTGGTGGGTGATAAAGGTCAACCAGTACCTGCCACATGGCGTCATTGCCATTATATTATCTAACAGTTTTCCTAGTCTACCTTTGACTTCATTTATATTTTATAAGCTTGTTATTGGTTAATTCTAGGTATGTGTGAAAATCACTTTCTATTCTATTGGTGTCATTTTCAGCAATATATACATATGTATAAAGAAAACTCTACCTTGTTTTAGAAATTGTGGGAAACAAGATAACTGTATTTTTTTAATGATTGACTATCTTTTTTCTGGAAGCAACAGTTTCTACTAACTAAGTAAAAGAAATGCTAACTGGTGGTATCTATTCATACAGAAGTTTGGACTGTTAATTTTGTGATGTATTGGAAAGCTTATGAAGCATTGTACCCCTAAGGGGCTGAAGGGGCAACATGAATATTAGTTCTTCCTTTTTTTTTTTTTGACCAATAAAAAGGCCTGGATACTATAATGAACTTTTGTGTTTGAAATACAAAGTATTCCAGGTTAGGTGGGTACCAGAAATAACTGGGGGAACAGTTTATGAAGCCTGACCACTGTGCTGTACATCTGAAACCAATACAAAATAATATTGAAAGGAACCTGTAATTGGAAACTTAAAATAATAAAATTAAAAATAAACAAAGTTACCCAGGCTTTATTTTATTTATTTCTTCTGAAGAAATCTAATTAAACTTGTATCATAAAAACTATGATATTGCATTTTTAACTGTTACAACCTATTCAGAGCAAAATATTTACGTTTTCCATGCAGTTTCTATATTGTTTTCACCTTGAACTAAATCCATGGAGAGAAACTAAAACTCAGCTCTTCAAAGAGAATTCTGCTTTGAAAATGGCCAGACCATCTTTCAGATCCGGTCTTTGTAATCCCTGCTGTTCATTTTCCAGGTGAGTGAAACCACAGGAGTTCCTGTTGTATCTCGCTGCTTCTCCTCATAGGTCAGAATGTCCCAACTTTTAAAAAAAAATAAGAAAGAAAAAGAAAAACTGTGCAGTTATCAAGATGTGAGGCTCTGAAAACTCCTGAGAACCTCCTCTGTCAAGTATTAAGTTTGCAAAGGAATACCCAGAAAAATGAAGCTCAAGTTGAACATGGTTGGGTGGAGAGAGAAATGCTTTGTGCCGCTAAATGTTGCAATTAGAAACTTTGAAACCGTTTCCCATAAGCTGCTGCAATCCATCTGAATGGTGTATCCTCAGCTGGGTTTATCTATGCTGCTGCTCTTTGCTGTCTATTTCATACATATATGCTGCTCATGTTGAGAAAATAAAACCTGCTTTAGTGACTATGAAACAAGGTACACAATAAAATATTTATAATGCCAGACTCACAGGCTCAATACATGCACTTTCTAGGATACCAAATATAATGAACCCTCCAATTAGGGCTGAGTTTGATTTTCGTATCCATTCATATTTTACATTGCCAGCGCGTGTGCATGCTATATATAACTGCCCTTTGCTCACGTAACCTTCACCTGTCTTGGATGAATTTCAAAACTCCCATTGCAAATTCTCATAACCTTTTAGTATTAAATAAGTCCTCAGTGACATTTATAAGTCATACCATTTACAAGAGTACACTCTGGTCCTCATGTTTATCCCACGTTCATTGCAATAAAATATGATGTTTAATGCTCTATTGATTATTGCTTCCTAATAAGTGATACTTTTAATGAGTGATTTTCTTTTCTAAGCTTCATCCTGGATGCATGTTATGCAGTCAACTATATTCAGTGTTTTTAAAAAAGTGTTTACTTGCATCTAGTAACAGGCTTAAGACAAGTCACTTTCTTCAGTTTATGGAAAAGTACAAGAGTGTAAATAATATTAGTAGTATAGAAATGTAAAAACAGATCGCTTTTTCAATGACCAATTTTATTGTGGTTAAGTCATTTCCACCTTAGTGTTGAAGTCATTGAAAGTTTATCACGTACTTTCAATGAATTTGTAATTACGATGAATTTGTAAGTCAAAAGTTGACATAGATCCTCTATTTATATGAAGGTTATATAAAGTGTGGAGGTGGATATTTTGTGTTTATTTTAAATAACTCTTGGCAACAGGGAATGAAGGAGAAAAGAAGAGGAAATACTGCAATGCTAATTTAGAAGTTTGGAAAATGGACATGTATCTTTTAATTATAAGTCTTTTGTTAAATTATTTTTAATATGATGATAAAAAGTGGTAGAAAGTTCGTTAGAAGACCTTTTAAGTTTATTGTATTCCTGTTTAACTAAATTAAAAATTCCTGAGAACAACTAAAGCTGTATCCAACTGCATAAGTAATGAGACTAAAGTTCTTGCGTCACTCAAAAATAATGAGCCAATCATTTTGAAGTGTTTACTCATTTTTATTTTTTCTTTTGGACTGGATCATCACAGAAATTCACAGATGGTCCTGAACTATAAAGCAACTTTGATGTGACCTTCTTCATAGCAGAAGACTCCATCTGTTCCTCAAATCTTTACAATCCTGCACCTTAGATCTTAAATCCTATTATTCCCCCCCCTCAACAATTATTCTCAGAAGAAAATGGAAGCACTACTGTGAAGGTGGGCATGTTAAGCCTTATCAGATATTTAATCTTCAGCTAATGATTCATTATTTTCTTTCCAACTTGACAGTTTGCTGAGCTTAGAGTGTGGGGCCTCCAGAGAGCACTGAGAGCTCTCATCACAGAGCTCCATCCACAGATGCCGACAGTAGAGGAATGCTAACATGAAGGTTCTGCAGAGCCAGCACATGTGGACTTCCATGTCCACAAGCTGATGACACTTGAATAGGTATTTGGAATATAACAGAAAGTGGAAGAAGATCATCATAGAACGTGTAGGGGGCAGAAGTCAACACAAACACACCACATCAGCTGATTTAGGTCTAGTACTGAGGTCATAACAGAAAAGCATAGTGCCACAGGCTAAGAAATACAGTAAAAAGAAAATGACATGCTGTCATAGATATAGGACAACAAATATGTCAGAAGAAAAGATGTAATAATGTGGTTAATTTCAATTACTCATGTTCTACCTTCTCTACCAACTCCTAAATCATTCAAACCAAAGTAAAGTTTATATTGCCATCATTGCCTTGATTTGGATGCCCCAACTAATAGTCAGGAGTAAAGCAGTGTCCTTAAGACTCTTTTGAATGAATTATAATGATTTCAAATATACTAAGTTCTGATTGTAAAATTCACTCAATTTGCCTATTCAAATGCAGAGTTGATGCATTGCTTATGAAATGAACAATGTGGAAAACAGATGCTTGCAATTCTTTCTTTTTTTAAGAAAATATTTTATTTATTGATTTTACAGAGGCAGGAGAGAAAGGGGAGCATGGAATGGGAAGTATCAACTCATAGTTGCTTCATGTTAGTTGTTCATTGCTTGCTTGTTGTATGTGCCTTGACCAGGGCATCCCAAGGTTCCGAACCAGCAACCTTGGCATTCCAGGCCGAAACTTTATCCACTGCACCACCACAGGCCAGGCTGCAAATGTTTTTTTTAAGTGAAATTGATAACCATTATATGTTCTTTGTCATCCTATGGTTCTCTGAAATGGTATGAATATATTTAGATAATGAGGTGCATGTGAATCTAACTCTGGTAGAGGATTAAATAAATATTTTTTCAGAAACCAACAATATAATGGAAAATTAGACCTGTTATATAGCACACGAATGCCTGTAATAACAAGTATTTCATTATTTCTTTAGTTTATTCTAAGCAGGGAAGTATCTATCAAAATGATTTCATGCATCTGTTCAGCAAATATGTACTGAATGCATAACAAACAGCAGGAATTGTGTTGGGTGTAATATACAAGAGTAAGCCAAACACACAATTCCTGACCTCAAAGAGGTTACAATCTAGTGAGATATAAGCAGAGTCAAGGGCAGGATACTAACTAGGCATGAAGCCCTGCTGGAAAGAAGCAAGTAAACCAGAGGTTTAAAGGATGACAAAAAATTAGCTGGGAAAGTCAGCAACAGCTAGTGACAAGAAAACAAGAATAAGAAGATTCTGTCTAATGATGGTTTTAGTTAATAACGATTCTTTAAAATTATCAATTTCATCTCTACCCAGAAATCTTGTATCATAAAAGAACACTTAAGTTTGAACTCTGGCCAGTTGCCTCAGCTGTAGAGCATGGCCCAGCATGTGAAAGTCCTGGGTTTGATTCCCTGTCAGGGCACACAGGAGAAGCACCCATCTGCTTCTCCACCTTTCCCCTTTTCCTGCCTCTCTATCTCTTTCTTCCCCTCCTGCAGTCAATGCTCCATTGGAGCAAAGTTGACCCAGGCACTGAGGACGGCTTCATGGCCTCCACCTCAGGCGCTAGAATGGCTTCAGCCACAACGGAACAATGCCCAGATGGGCAGAGCATTGTCCCCCAGTGGGCATGTTGGGTGGATCCTGGTTGGGCCCATGCTTGACTGTCTGACTGCCTCCCCCGTTATAATTTTGGAAAAATACCAAAATAAAAGAAAAGAAAGAACACCTAAGTTTATATAAAACATTCTATTATTGTTTTATTGAAATATAATTGGCATATATCATTACATTAGCTCGGGTGCACAACTTGATTTCCTATGTGTATATGTTGTGAAGTGATCACCACAATGGAGATGAGAACTTTTAAGATCTACTCTCTTAGTAACTGTCAAGTGCACAATACAGTATTATTAACTATAGTCAGCTGTACATTACATTCCCCAGGATTTATTTATTTTATAACTAGAGGTTTATATCTTTTGACTGATTTGTTCTTTACATATATAAACATTATTTGAAATACGACTTGAAATTATTTAAACTTTATGTGCTTTCTCTATAAACATCAACTTGTTTAAGAAATATTTGTTGAGGTCATACTTTTAGTCATTGAGGGTGTAATGTTGACAAGAATAGAGGTGACACCCAAATCCAGTGGACATTTGTCATGCATTCTGACTACTGACAACTGAACACCTTTCTTTCTTTGAAGAATTCTCCATTTTTTTGTTTTTTGAGTCTTTTTAGAGCACACAGACTACTACCCCCTAGAAACACTGATAATGTTCAATACTTTTTCAGCCTGTCTTGTAGCTAGCCACAGGCATGTACGTCAGGATCTGCTAATCAGAGCTACTGACCCAAAAAGAAAGAAGAGGAAAGTGCTTTTTCTCTCTGGCATGGATGGCAGTTGCAATGGTTTAGAACTGAACTCTGTGCGGAAGCAAAGACCACACAGTTGGCCACAGTGCTAACAGTAACTGTAACTAATTACTTACTTACTCTATGTTTTCTTTCATGACAACTTAACAAAATAAGAATAACATTCCTATTTTAAATATAAGGGAATATTATGTAGAGAAAGATAAAAGAAATTTCCCAAGTTCAGAAAGCCTGAATATGATGAAGCCACTTCACACTACTGATAGTAAGATGATGCCCCTGTGTCAAGCTTTTGATTTTTAGTTGTCCAACAATGCCTCACTTCACAAAGTGCCTTTGCGTGTTCATAGCTTCTCCTTGGAGATCATAAGTGTTTCCAAGCAGCTGTCTGAATAAAAGCCTTCTTAGAATGTGAACATTTTTCATAAATACACTAAATAAGAGCTTCAAGGCATTATCCTCATATATATTTATAAGTAGGGATCATATAAACCCAAGTTATGGGTCATTTTTTCATTAAAATGTAGGAGAAAATGCATTGCAGAATAACCGTCTGGTTTTCCAACTTTGTTACATTGCTGGAAGGCTGAGCATAAAGTGGAAGAGCGCAGATTTGACATCAAAATGCTTTTTCTATATGCCTTGAGATACCCTTGACTAAAAGGAAAAAGTCATTTTTGTTTCTCTGATAAATTCATTAAGTTATAAGAAGGTTTACAAGTAAATCAAATTCTAAGTATCTGCAACAAAGTTTTGCCTGTATGGGTTTATATCAAAATGCAGTAAACCTTGATTTTAGAGTCTAATAATCACTAAGTCACAGGGTACAACCTCTTCCAATAAAATGTATGTTGGCTTTTATTGCTGAAGATTCTACTACCGTCTCCCTTTCAAAGACGTGTGTGTGTGTGTGTGTGTGTGTGTGTGTGTGTGTGTGTGTGTGTGTGTAGTTTAATATCCCTCCTACATTTCTAGCCCCATTCTCTCACTTAAAATACTACCACCACCTGGTGGTGTCTTCAACAGAGGTATAGCATAAGCATCTCCAGCTTCCTTCTTTCTAGCTTATTCTTGCTGCTACAAAGTCACTCCCATTTAAAACTCCCCATGTCATAAAACCACCAAATGTCTTAGCTTGTCTCTTTCTGACATGGCCCCCATTTGGCTGTGCTAAGCTTCTCTCCATTTCCATGCTTGGCATCTCCTGGCACACCTTCATCCTTGAATCATGTGTTCTCACTTCAGTGTGACCTCCCCTTACTGGTCTGCTTATCAATTCTAATTCTTGAATTAAAATCCACATTAGGTTCACTCCTCTAATGGAACATATGTTGTAATTGTGAGATTTGGTCCTTGTGTTCTCAGCATTTAGCATTGGTCTGAGATGTGGTAAGTAGGAAATGAAGGACTGCTTAGTGGATGAATGAATATGATGACTCATCATCAATCCAGAATCCTTACTGAAAGATGATGTATCCTTATGAAACAGTCAACTAATTTAGAGAGGTTGAGTCTATTTGTACTGCAGAGAAAAATTTAGCAAACAACATTAGGAAAATTTTAATTCACCATTCTTTATAATCTTATTTAAAAAATATCTTTCCATTTTATAATTCAAAAATTTCAGATTTGAAAGAAAGTAGTGCTTATGAAAACAGAGATAACATTTAAATTTTGCTATACACCTGGCATTATGTTAAGTATGTAATATGGATTATCTCATTTAAATTTCACAGCATCATTATGCTAGATGATAACCTTATTTATACTTCACAGATAAAAATAAATAAATAAAACACAGGAATAACAAAACCAGAAACTAAATAACCACAGGCAGTGCAATGTCCAACGCCAAATTTTCAACCACCGTGTCACCTTGTTTTCTTTCCGTATTCCCTTTTTATAAAATTAATTTTAATGGGGTGACATTAATAAATCAGGGTACATATGTTCAAAGAAAACATCTCCAGGTTATCTTGTCATTCAATTATGTTGCATACCCATCACCCAAAGTCAAATTGTCCTCTGTCACCTTCTATCTGGTTTTCTTTGTGCCCCTTCCCTCCCCACTCTCCCTCCCTCTCCTCCTTCCCCCCATCCCTGAATCACCACACTCTTGTCCATGTCTCATAGTCTCGTTTTTATGTCACACCTATGTATGAAATCATGCAGTTCTCAGTTTTTTTCTGTTTTACTTACTTCACTCCGTATAATGTTATCAAGGTCCATCCATTTTGTTCTAAAAGATCCGATGGCATCATTTCTTATGGCTGAGTAGTATTCCATAGTATATATGTACCAAAGATTTTTAATCCCCTCGTCCTCTGACGGACACTTGGGCTGTTTCCAGATCTTCGCTATTGTGAACAATGCTGCCATGAACATGGGGGCACATTTCTTCTCTTCGAACAGTGCTATGCTGTTCTTAGGGTATATTCCTATAAGTGGGATAGCTGGGTCCAAAGGTAGTTCGATGTTTAATTTTTTGAGGAATCTCCATACTGTTTTCCACAGTGGCTGCACCAGTCTGCATTCCCACCAGCAGTGCAGGAGGGTTCCCTTTTCTCCACATCCTCGCCAGCACTTCTTCTGTGTTGTTTTGCTGATTAGAGCCATTCTGACTGGTGTGAGGTGATATCTCATTGTGGTTTTAATTTGCATTTCTCTAATGATTAGAGATGTTGAGCATTTTTTCATAATGCCTATTGACCATCTCTATGTCCTCTTTGGAGAGATTTATATTCATTTCCTTTGCCCATTTTTTCGATTGGATTGTTTGTCTTCCTGGTGTTGAGTTTTTTAAGTTCTTTATAAATTTTGGTTATTAACCCCTTATCAGATGTATTGTCGAATATGTTCTCCCATTGTGTGGTTTGTCTTTTAATTCTGTACTTATTGTCTTAAGCTGTGCAAAAACTTTTAGTTTGATATAGTCCCATTTGTTTATCTTGCCTTTTATTTCATTGCCCGTGGAGATAAATCGGCAAATATATTGCTGCTACAGATGTTGGAGAGCTTACTGCCTCTGTTTTCTTCTAAGATGCTTATGGTTTCATGGCTTACATTCAAGTCATTTATCCATTTTGAGTTTTTTTTTGTGAATGGTGTAAGTTGATGGTCTAGTTTCATTTTTTTGCAGATAGATGTCCAATTTTTCCAACACCATTTGTTAAAGAGGCTGTCTTTACTCCATTGTATGTTCTTTCTTCCTTTGTCAAACATCAGTTGTCCATAAAGGTGTGGGTTTATTTCTGGGTTCTCTGTTCTGTTCCACAGATCTATGTGCCTGTTCTTATGCCAGTATCAGGTTGTCTTGAGTACAATGGATTTGTGGTGTACCTTGATATCCAAAAGAGTGATACCGCCTGCTTTATTTTTTCTTTTTAAGATTGCTGAGGCTATTCATGTTCTTTTTTGGTTCCATATACATTTTTGGAATATGTGTTCTATATCTTTGAAGCATGTCATTGGTATTTTAATTGGTATTGCATTGAAGTTATAAATTGCTTTGGATAATAAAGAACATTTTAATGATGTTTATTCTTCCTAAACATGAGCACAGTATATGCTTCCACTTGTTTGTATCTTCCTTAATTACTTTTACCAATGTTTTATAATATTTCAAGTAGAAGTCCTTAACCTCTTTGGAAAAATTTACTTCTAGGTACTTTATTTATTTGGTTGCAATAGTGAAAGCGATTGTTTCCTTAATTTCTTTTGCTGACAGTTCATTGTTGGTATATAAAAATGTCTCTGATTTCTGAGTATTATTTTTATATCCTGCCACATTGCTGAATTCATTTATCAGGTTCAGTAGTTTTTTGACTGAGACTTTAGGGTTCTCTATATACAATATATAATCTGCAAATAATGACAGTTTTACGTCTTTTTTTCTGATTTGGATGCCTTTTATTTCTTCTTCTTGTCTGATTGCTGTGGCTAAGACTTTCAAAACTATGTTGAATAAGAGTGGTGAAAGGGGGCACCCCTGCCTGATTCCTGATCTTAAGGAAATTGCTTTTAATTTTTGCCCATTTAGTATGATGTTTGCTGTGGGTTTGTCATAGATGGCCTTTATCATGTTAAGGAATGTTCCCTGTTTTTCCACTTTACTGGAGAGTTTTTCATTTCCATTTACATGAAATATTTTTTTCCATCCTTTTACCTTCGGTCTATGTGCATCTTTTGTTTTAAGGTGTGTCTCTTGTAGACAGTATATGTATGGGTCCTGTTTCTTTATCCACGCAGCTACCCTATGTCTTTTGATTGGATCATTTAATCCATTTACACTTAAGGTTATTATTGACATGTAGTTGTTTATTGCCATTTTATTCTTTAAAGCTGTTTTCTTCTTTTGCTATATTCTTTTCCCCCTTTGAACTGTTCACTATAGGCCCCTTAGCATCTCTTGCAGAATTAGTTAGGTTTTAATGAATTCCTTGTTTTTTGTTTTTGTTTTAATCTGAGAAGTTCTTTATTTCTCCTTCAATTTTAAACATTAACCTTTCTGGATAGAGTAGTCTTGGGTGTAGGTTCTTGTTCTGCATTACTTTGAATATATCTTGCCATTCCCTTCTAGCCTCAAGTGTTTCTGTTGAGAAATTGTATGTCATTCTTTTGGGGGCTCCTTTGTAGGTGATAGCCTTATTTTCTCTAGCATCTTTGAAAATTTTCTCTTTATCACTTAGCTTTGGTTTTTCACTATGATGTGTCTTGGTGTAGATTTCTTTGGGTTTCTCTTTAATGGAGTTCTCTGTGCTTCTTGAATGTGTGAAACATTTTCCAGTCTTAATTTAGAGAAGGTTTCAGCTATGATTTGATTGAACAAAGTTTCTATTTCTTGTTCTTTGTCTTCCTCTTCAGGAACCCCTATGATGCGGATGTTATTTCTCTTCATGTTGTCACAGAGCTCCCTTAGAGTTTCCTCACATTTTTTGAGTCTCTTTTCTTTATTCTGCTCTGCTTCTGTGCCTTTGTCTATTTTGTCCTCTAACTCGCTGATTCGATCCTCAGCTTCCTCCATCATGCTTTTAATTCCTTCTATTGTGGTCTTCAGTTCTGATACCGTATTTGTCATTTCTGTCTAATTCTTTTTTATTATTTCAATTTCCTTTTTTATACTTACTATCTATTTCTTTAGGTGTTCATAATGACTATCCATTGTTGCTCTAGGCTCTTTGAACATCCTAACTATCATTATTTAAAACTCTGCATCAGGTAGTTTGGTTATATCTGATTCATTCAGGTCTTTCTCTGGGGATTTCTCTTGATTCATTTGGGTTGCATTCCTCTGTCTGCCCATTTTATCTGTGTGTAAGAAGGGTTTGGCTACTGGAGTCCAATGGGTGTTGCCTCTGTGTTCCCTAGGTGTGGTCTATCTGCAGGCTGCCTAGGGCAGTTGGGTGTGGGTGTTGCTGGCACCAGCTGCTGCAGCTGCTGTTGCGGTCTCTGCCTCGCCTCCATGGGAGGGGCTGTGGTCTTGTTCCAGGTTTTATAAGCCTCAGCCAGTCTCGGCCTTCGCCCCCCTCCCACGGGTGGGACCACACACTACACTCGGGCCACAAGCCTGGCCACCAAGGGCAAGGGTCAGCACTTTTGCTCAGCTGCTGGTCACTGTCAACCTGTTCCTCCGGCCGGGAGGGGTTTTTGGTGTGCGCTCAGTTGCAAGCCAGGCTTTCATGCCACCCCCACCAACCTCGTCTTCTTAGCTGGGATGGGCTGCAGCTATGCGCTCAGCCGTGAGCGGGGCTTCTGCCCCACCCCCACCAACCTCGGCTCCTCGGCTGGGCGGGGATGCTGCTATGCACTCAGTTGCGAGCTGGGCTTCCACCCCACCTCTGCAGGCAAAGCCAGTTTGTGCAGGGCTTCAAGCCTCAGAGGCCATGTGAGGTTGCGCACCTGCTCGCCCCTGCCCCACAGCAGATCTCTGCCCATTCTGGGCTCCCATTTTTCCCCCACAGATGAGGTCGCAGGTGGGCCCCCGGCACCAGACCACTTTCCCACTTCCCCTTCTCCCCCGCTGGGCTAGACTGAGCTCACGCCAGCTGGCTTGGCTTCTGCCCCGCTGACGGAACCGTGCTTTCACATCCTGCCACTGCCCACCCTCCAGCAAGCCCTCAGCAGTGTGGGTGGGGGCGCTGCAGCTCAGACCCTAACACTCCACTGTAGTCCTGAAAGCTCCTTCCTTCTAAGCAGCTCTGCTCTAATTGCCGCAGGGGAGCCTGTTTGGCTTGTGTCCTTCTTCCCCTTGCTGGTTCCAGGGGAAATGTTGTTTCAGATTTGTGGACTGACTCAGCCCAGAGTTTAGGGTGGTAGTCCCTCAAAGCTTTTCTCCCTGTGCCTTCCAGACCACACTCACTTCCAGCTGCTCCAGTCCTCTCCTCTCTTCCTGTCTCCCAGAGTCCCGGGTGAGTGGTTGTGAGAGAGGTTTTCTGTGCCGTCCCTTTAAGAAGAATCCTGGGTCTGAGACAACTGTCTCTTTCTCACAAACAGTATCCTAACCTCTTTCACAGCTAAATACTGTTCATATGCCTCTTCTAGGTTCTGGGGCTGTAGGCTGGGGCTTTGTTCCTGGGACCCAATTTCCTACACTTCTGTTAGCCTCTCTTCCCGCCACACAGGGGTCTCAGGGCTGCCTTTCACTCTGGGGAGCTAAGCAGCCCTTTCCGCATTTTCACTTTTCCTACCAGTCTCAATGTTGCTTCTTCAGTGTTCCCCAGTTGAAGAGTCCTCTCAGTCCAGTTCAACATTGGTTTATCCAGATGATGGTTCTTAAAATCAAGTTATAATCCACTTTGGTTCTGGGAGTTGAAAGTTGGTACGTCAGCTTACTCCATCACCATCTTGCCCCCTGCCACCTTGTTTTTGATGGAGCAACACACTGAATGAATGCCAATGCTTTTCTTTCATTTCCTAGTTGTGTTATAAAGTACTGCACCCCAGATTCTGAAAAGGCACAGCACCTCACTCCATTGGATTTACCTAGAGACACTAGTCCAGATGAATTTTGAAAAGTTTTATTAAAGTAGGAGATTTATAAAATATGTCAGTCGCATATAGCTTACTCAGGGCAGTAGTCCCAAATTGTGTGAGTGAATAATATTCCAGGGGCTGGTTATATACCCTTAATTATACATGGGCAGGGAAAAGCATGACATCACGGTATAAGCTTATAATCTTTGTTTTCACCTATACAGGTTTGGGATAAAGATAAAGGGGGGATGGGATACAATTCATTAGCAAGTTTATAACTTTGTTTATAAAATTCATTAAAAAATTTCTACACATTAAAAGTTGTAAAAAATAGCAAAAATGTCACTTTACATATTAAAAAATATTTCTATATTTTCTAATGTTCATTTGCTATTCCCTTGCTTAGAGATAATTACATGCTTTCAGGAGGGGAGTGGTAGTTCCATGGGGACAAATGTCTGTAAATGACTCATCAATATAAGAAAGGGTTTATTTTGATCTTTCTCTTCCTGCACCTGGCTAGCTATTCACCCGCTTCCTTACAGGTGTGAGGGGAAGTCAGAGAATCTAAATCTCCTTCCCCTCTTCATTTACAATACAATGCTATCAGCCATCCTGAGTTGATGCTAATCACACAAGCATAGAAATCACACAAAATTTCTCTGCATGCCTAGCCCAAATTAATAAAGTGTTCTTTAAGCTTTCTAAAATATTAATATTAATTCTGTATCTTTTTTTGGTACCTTTCTACAATTCCCACTGGTTTTATTTTCTAAGTCAAATTCTTGACTTAATTTACTGAATACTATGAAGCTGTTGTGTAGAAAATATTAACTTATAACATGTAATAGATATTTAACAGACAGCATTAATAGTAATATAGTTCATTAAAGAAACAAATATTATTGATTAATTTCCTATAACCTGTACAAACCTTTGCAACTTACATAAAATTAACTGGCTTTTATAACAATTTACTTTTAGTCAAAACTCTTAATTTTAAAACTTTTAACCTTTATTGACAATTAAGCTGGCTTTTGATTTACCCTAGTTTCCCTTTTCCCAAAGTCTGATTAAAAGGAATTCCTTAGTGAGTTTCTTCATACATTTGCCATATATAGACCAACCAGCTTTGGTTTGTGTTGGAGTAAGGCATGTCATCTACCTTAGCAGCAGTAGGAGTCAGTCCTTAGGTGATCTGGTAATGTTGGAAGTACCTCTCGGAGAGTCTTTTAAACTTCCTGCTGAGTAATTCTGTAAATCCTGCCAGTACTTGGGGAAGAGGAGGTTACATTTATTTTATTATTTGATTCATGCATTTTATTTTCCCTGAACCTTTGGGTACCTGTGGCACAATATAACTTCAAATTAGCTTCTAATTAATATAGGGTTCCTTTCCTACTAGCTTTGAGACTGTGAACATAAATGCAAGTCCAATACTAGAATGGGCAAGCTAAACCTGAAAAGAATTCTATATAGCAATTTCCTAACAATTGTCAATTATTTTATTAAAGTCTATTTTTAAATGTTTACCTAGGAAAATTTTTTTTTCTTATTTTGCTTAATATTTACTTGGATACAAATTAAGTACTCAGATATTATGCCTTCTGTAATAGATTTTAAGTTTGGCTTTTCTAATTATCCCTTTCTTGTTGGTAAAATCTTTTTCTGATTAGCTTTGAATAAACCTTTGGCAATAAGGGTCCCCAAAACCCCACTGGTCTTAATTCTTATGTTCTGGTTTTAAGCAAACTGGAAAAATATAAAAACAAAAAAATAAGATTCAAACAGCTAATGTTAACAAATACTATAAAAAGTGTCCTAATATAATAAAGTGATTAAAGCCTACTAGGTTATTAAACAAAAATAAAGTTCTAGCCAATATAACAGGATTTAGAATACAATTCTTACAATATTGAATGTTCTTAACATGTTAACGTAACTTCACTAAGTCTGAGAAATGTCCTAATGAGAATGAGTTCTACATATTCAGGAAAAGTCTACAAGGCACTGGAACTGTGATCATATTTGTACACTTTGGAGCTAGAGTCTAAGTCCTTATGATAGTTACTTTTAATTTGAATTAGAAGCAGGTCCCAGCCTACAATAAGCATGGGGGCATTGAGACAAGAAGAATATAGGAGACACTATACATTAAATAAAGCTACAAAAATCAGACCATCAATACCCACAGTAGAGATCTTCGAGGGATAAATAAAACTTAAATATTAAGGCAAGGCATCATAAATGGCCCTCATATTTACAAGAAATGAGATTAGTTTACCTGCTACTTGGAAGAAATTCCCTAGGCTCATAAATGGTGTCATGAGATGGGGTCAACAGCCTTGGGCACCTTTAATCAACCATTCAATGGCAGATCCCAGTAGGCTGGGCAAGGTCAGATCACAGGTAGCTGGAAAGGGCTGGAAGAGACTGAACCTCCCTCTGCGGAGCAAGGAGGCAGCTTACCTTCTCGTGTTCTTTATTCCCACAGCAAAGGCATGTCCCCTGGTTGGGGCCGAGAAGCCTGGCAGGCTTTAGCTTAATGACCTTCCTTTTCACTCTTGAAGTAGGACCCTGATGGAATCCTATTAAGCCCCTTTGGGGCGCTAGAACCTTTAAGGGTATATGCCAAGAACTAGTATTTTCCTGATCTCTTTTGGGCTCTATTTGCCTTTTCTGTTTCTATCTTGGTCACCATAGACGTTAAAGGCCATGCTCAGAAGATCTCACTGAAGGGCTTGAGGACCCCTTTCTGTCTATATAAACTCTTGGAAAAAGACAAAAGACAGCGTTATTAGCCGGATTAAAAAATATAGGGTAAAAGCTTGCTGGAGGAACAGGTTAGTTTGGTGTTTCCTTTAGGATTCCAGAGTCTCTTCACTGCTGAATAACTCAGTACATTAGCATTCATAAGAAATTTTAAACAAAGAGCATGATAAAAATAGATTTGCAGGAGTTTCAAGATACAACTGTGTTTTTTTTATTACCTAGCATTCAACAATATTGTTTTAAAATTATAATAAACTAAACATTACATTAAAGACATTATTAATAATTTTTAATATTTAAGCTAAGATTTTAATATCATAGGGCTATAAAACAGTAAATAAAAGAATTAACAAAAGGTCTTTGAAATAACATATATATTTTAACATGAAAAATACTTTTTACACAATAGTAGGGGAACAATAAGTCATTATTCCTAACCCAGTGGTCAGAAAACTTATTAGTCAATAGAGCCAATTATTAACAGTATAACAACTGAAATTTCTTTTGAGAGCCAAATTTTAAATTTGAACTATATAGGTAGGCACATTCCCTACTGAGGCAGTGCCCACACATGGCACTCCATTGGAGTGTTATACTTAAGAGGTCAAGAGGCTTTATGTGGCCCACTAGCTGTTTACAAGTGGCAGTTTGTTGACCAGGGTTCTTAGGAAAGGGGAAAGAGAAAGAGGCATTTGATGTGCCTGTCCCTATTGCATGACCCAAGGGCTGACTGAACCCTAGCGTGGCCAAATGCTGGATGGCAGCAGCAGCGGTGAGGTTCCAGGCTCAGTCCCAAAATGACACTCATCTTTCTCAGGGTTCCCGTTCCCTTTTTCTTCTCCTCCAGATTAGGGACATGGTTGCCATGGGAGAAGTGGTGCAGACAGGCGGGCGTTTAGACCCAGTATTTCTAAAATAGTGGGCTGCTTTAGCCTATGAGGTTTCCAATTTTTCCCCAAAATTTTTGAAAATTTTTTTACAATTTTTACTATTATGGCTAATGCAGCGGGTCTCCCTTATTTCTGCTGTTACTATAGGCTCCTGGGGGGTTAACAAAAAAAGAGCCTTGGCCCCTTCAGTCCTCGATTTTTAGGACCTCAGAACTTCCCTTGGCTTCTTGTAATATAGAACATTTGATTTTCCAATGTTCCTCTTTCTTGCAATATACACATTGATTTCTTCCCAATGGAACCCTAGTTCCTCTCAAATCACTTCCTTTCTCCCCTTCTTTATTTCACTCCCATGGGTGCTGATTTTTCCTAGCAGAGTTTTATTCTTTCTTGAATTGTTTTTCTTTTTCTCTTTCTTCCTCACCCGTTCCTTCAACAAAATCCACACCAACCTCCTCATAATCCTTCCCAAGGGCAGCCAAGTCCTCATGTGCCTCAGAGACCTCTCATCCCTCCTCTGGGGGTTTCTTATTCTTCAAAGAGTTTGTCTCTTGGAGCGTTGCTACTATTACTTTAGTTATTCTTTTTTCCTGTTTTTGACCAAAATTTTTCATGACCAAGAAGACGTGGCACCCACTTTGTATCAAACATGTTTTAAGCCACTGTGGTGGATTCATTGTTAAATTTAGTTAATAATCGGTGTATGGAAATAAATTGGGACAACCTGAATTCCCAGTTATGGTGTTCCAAACTGCTCTTACTATCTGGGGTTTAAAAGTCCCAGCTGTCAGCACATATTACAAAACTGAAACTTGTTTCAGGAGAATCTAAGGATTAGTGCACTAATATAAGCAAGAAAGATAAAATAGATAATTAACTAGCACCCAGAACAAGAGGGTGTTTGACTATAGAGATATTAATTATTACACAAGACAAAGTGAGGAGCCACAGAAGAGAATAATTTCCTTCAGGGGAGAAATCTAACAAGGCAACCTGAAGCTAGAATTTGAGAACAGAAAGAACCACTTAAGATTGCTTTTTAGTCAGAAGCTTCCAATTTTGATACGAAAGCTCAAGCCAGGCCTCAAAACAGATACATTAAGACATTAAACAAAGACTTATACATGTAAACAATGTGCACTCTATTTCAATTAAAAATAATACCGGATAATTTAATAAACAAAGACAAAGCCTCATAGATGAGGGAAGGGCTCCCCCTCATGGCCTCTCAGGTGCACGCAGGCCAAGGCATCAGAGATTCCTTAACCAGGGGTTTTAGACAGAAATATTAAAAACAAAGACTGAGATCTCGACAAACACAGAGAAGTTTCTGGCAGTCTGAGGCAAAATTAATCAATCCAGGCTAGCTCAGCCTCTACTGATGTCCTTCTAAAGTATAAGCAGATATCCCCAAGAGCCTCAAACAGGACCCAATCCCCTACTAGTACCTCTCTTAAAGAAACTGATGTCTCTGAAGGCCCAAGACTGACTAATCCTGGACCAATCCAATCCCCATTCCTCCCAGACCAGAAACAATTGTCCCCACTAATGGCATTTTACTGAGAACCTCGACTAGGTATCTCTGGAAGTCCTGGGAAGGATGAAGTCCCTACTAATAACCTTTCTTAGAGAAACAGATATCCCTGAGAGGTTGAAGCAGAACCCAATCCCCACTAGTAGTCCTTCCAGAGTACAGCCAGTTGTCCCTCCTCAGCAAAACCCGGGCAGGACCTAGGGACTCTCGACTGATGTCTCGGTCTTGGAGAGCATACTGAGAACATGCGACCATGTCTGATCTATTTTGCAGCACCCACAACAGAATAGAAAAGCAAAAATATAGAAGAAAGCTAGCATTCAGTAAAGCAAAAAGAGTTGCTTTACCTACCTCCTCAATTTCTCTGCCGAATTGTCCAAGTTGCCAAATTTGGAAACCGGGAGTGTCTACCAGAGAACTGTCCAGACACACAGGAAAACCAGAAGCCCTGAAACATCTCAGGTGGCACCTCTCCTCGATATTCAAGTGGGTTGGGCAACTCAGTGGAGAAGCCGGAGAGGCCATTTGATTTGGGGTGTCTCTATCTGGTGACGCCGAACACCAGATCCAGGACAAGCTCCCATATGTTATAAAGTACCACACCCCAGATTCTGAAAGGCACAGTACCTCACTCCATCGGGTTTACATAGGGACACACAGTCCAAATGAATTTTGAAAAGTTTTATTAAAGGAGGAGATTTATTAAATATGCATATAGCTTACACAAGGCAGCAGTCCAAAATCGTGTGCTTGAATAATATACCCTTAATTATACATGGGCGGGGAAAAGCATGACATGACGGTATAAGTTTATAACCTTTGTTTTCACCTATACAGGTTTGGGAAAAGGATGAAGGGGGAATGGGACACAATTCATTAGCAAGTTTATACCATTTGTCTATAGGATTCATAAAAAACTTTTCTACACATTAAAATTTATAAGGTAAACAGTAGTAAAAATGTCACTTTACATATTAAAAGATATTTTTATATTTTCTAGTGTTCATTTGCTATTCTCTTGTTTAGAGATAATTACATGCTTTCAGGAAGGGAAAGGTAGTTCCCATGGGACAAATGCCTGTAAATGGCTCATCAATATAAGAAAGGGTTTATTTTAATCTTTCTCTTTTTGTACCTGGCTAGCTATTCACCTGCTTCCTTACAGGTGTTGGGGGAGGTCAGAGAATTCAAATCTCCTTCCCCTCATCATTTACAATACAATGCTATCGGCCATTCTGAGTTGATGCTAATCACACAAGCATAGAAATCACACTTACAATATCTCTCTGCATGCCTAGCCCAAATTAATAAAATGTTCTTTAAGCTTTCTAAAATATTAATATTAATTCTGTAGCTTTTTTGGTACCTTACTACAGTTGTAGCATCTGCCTCCTTCAATCCCTGTACTTTCGGGATGTCTGTGTCAACTACAGAGCTCATGCAATACGTAGCTTCCATAACTACAATTTCCTTGGTGTGTTTCTATCCCACAGTTTCTTAAGTCAAGTTTAGTTACTCCCATATCAAATCTTCTACATTGTTTTTCCTTTTATTTTTCCTCTACTTTCTGCTCTCTTTATTCTCCCAGCCCGTTTTGAAAAGAAGTGAGTTACATGATCATGTATTTCTTTTCTCTACTGAGAAAATAAATTGAAACATAGCTTACTCTGTGTGTGTGTGTGTGTGTGTGTGTGTGTGTGTGTGTGAGAGAGAGAGAGAGAGAGAGAGAGAAAGAGAATGGGAGAGAGAGAGAGAGATACTGGGGAAAACATGCTATGCCTGTTTCAAGTGGCAATAAAGAGTTAACATAACATAATTCTAAATATCACAGGCAGTTGTTGCATGAGAAAGAATGAACTAGTCTGTCTCAGAGTCTGCAAGGCTTTCAATTCGCCTTTAATTTTATAAGCATGATTGCAATAAGAGTATATGCCAAACTACTTAACTGAATATTGTGAAATATTATGAATCATTAAATTATAATCAATTAAGCCTTAGAAATAAAAATGAAAGTTTTTAGCAAGAATTCACTAACTTCCAAAAAAATAAAGAAAAAGGGAAAAGAGAAAAATTTTAATCACAAAGTGTTAAGGCTATATCAAATATCTTTTCAAAATATTTTTAGTTTTCTAGTATCTATAATATAATTTAGATTAAGTCAAGTTGATTTTGAGCTGGCTCTCTAAATTTAGATTTCTTAGGCAAGATAGGATAGTGTTTGATAGAATTTTTAAATCACATATTTGCTTTGAGAAAAAATAAATTACTTTGCATAGAAGTATAACTAAGTTTTATAAGTTGGTTTTGCACAAACATATTAATTTATGTGCTATGATCACTTAGCATGTTCAAGAAGTATTGTTATACTATTAAGCATGCCATAGATGTTTTCTGTAAGGTTTCTTATTTTTATATCTACAAATTTTTGTAATATCAGAAAATTAACTTATTAGAAAAATCATTTCAGCAAAGCATGCTAAAGAGCATGATACTTTATCAAGTGAATATTTATAGTTTCTTTAACAAATTGTCCTGACTATCTAATTGGAACAAGTCATGATCCTCTTGAGTAAATAAGATTTTCCATCCCTACAGTATGGCAAAAGGCTATGAATCTGAATGATATCCCACTATGTTTTACATAAAATTGTTCTACTTGGACAATGTCACTATTGAGAAATAGGTTATTAAGTTTTTTAAAAAATATGTTTACTGCCTGACCTGTGGTGGCGCAGTGGATAAAGTGTCGACCTGGGAACACGGAGGTCGCCAGTTCAAAACCCTGCACTGGTCTGGTCAAGGCACATATGGGAGTTGATGCTACCAGCTCCTCCCCCCTTTCTCTCTCTCTCTCTCTCTCTCTCTCTCTCTCTCTCTCTCTCAGTCTGTGTCTCCTCTCAAAAATGAATAAATAAAAAAAGAAATTAAAAAAAATATTTAAAAAAAAAAAAAAAAAAAAAAAAAAAAAAAAAAAATATGTTTACTACTATTGAAGACACATGAACAGTCATATTACTGTCTTATATCTAAGAACTTTAAGTTTTTTAATATTCCAAATGAAAGTTTTATTGGTAAAATATGCAACTGATCCGTAAAATTGTTTATATAAACTGCAGTTTAAGAAAGTGGCTGGTTATTAGAAAGGTAATAAGAAAGCAGTTTTTATTTAATACAGTATTGATTTAGGTAACAAATAAGCAGGGAATTGGTCCATTCTAAAGAAAAAAGAATGGTTCCTTCTAAAAGAAAAAAATAGTAAGGACAATAAGGTTGAGAGAAATCTTTCTAAATTGGGGAGAAGTTTTCTAAGCAGGGAATTTTGCTGGGATAAAGATGTCTGTAAAGCCAGTAGCCACGGCCACCATCACAGCCACCTGGCCAATGCAGGTTCGCATTTGATTTGGACAGACGGTAATGAAACAACGGAGCCAAAAACTGGTGAACCATCACCTTTAATCCTAGCTTGCACCGGCAGGCAAGAAATACAAACAGTGGGAAAACACTTCCCTTTCCATTTAGGGTTCCCAAAGCCACTGACTTATCCAAGTTTCCTAGAATCAAAGGTTTCTACCTCACCAGCCTTATTCACCTCTGTTCCCCATCTTATAGTGTAGAAATCAAAACCTTTAATCCAATATACAAACAAGAAATTCTCTAATACAAAGTCACTTATCTGAGGCATAAATGGGATTCCTCATGAAAGTGCATTGGGTATGGGGAAAAGCTTATTAAAACTAAGCCTTAGGCTATCGGGATCCTGCCTGCTTACAGCCTGTCCCCCACACCCAATGCAAACTATAAGTGAGCAAATATACTGAATATCATATTTACAAACTTATTTAATCAACAGCTGTGAACACACAAACAAATTCACTAATAAAAATTAAAGTAGCCATATCTTAGAGTTATCCTAGAATCATCCAGAAGTTTTAGAAGTTCTCAGTGTTGCTGATCAGCCTTTTTACCCCCCCCCCCCACTTCTCACAGTAGCTTTAACTTCTGTGACTATCAGGGAAAATATGATGAAAAGAAAGGTCAACGAACTTCAAAAGATCTTAGAGCAGTGGTTCCAAGACCTCTAGGGGTTTGATGAGTCAGTCTCAGGGACTGGGAGAAGCCTCTGCCATGGAGGCCAGAATAAAGTAATACCGTAATATGTTGTGAGTTTTTGCACTTTCTTGGTTTTGTTCTTTGAGCGAGGTGATGTTCATGCATGGCTCATTTTGTGCACCAGTAAAAAAACATATATCTATGTCTTGAATTTGGAAAAAAAAATCATATTTTATTTATCACTAAAGAAGTGTTCAGTGAATGCGCATATGAAACTGGTGGGTTTGGTACCTCAAAAAAGGTTAAGAACCACTGTCTTAGATTCTTAAATTCAGGATGTCCAGAGGATACTACGGTAACATCATTTATTTTGCTTAAGCCAGACTTGTACCAAACAAAAATTTGTGACAATTTTATACTTAACTCCTGCCAAAGTTTCTTATTCTCTTCTCATATATTTTTCCATATCATCACCCATCATTAACAAAACTACTTGTATGATATTATAAATTGGAAAAACATATTTTTTTCCTGATAACTCTGTGCTGTAGAACACTGTTAATTAATTATTTTGCGATGCATACATTTTTCACTCTAATTTTAAACTCAAATAATTGTAGGGTGGTTAGCAATGGGGTGGTAAAGTGGGAAATCAGAGTCTCAGTCTTTGTCTGGGATCTCCCACATGGCCAGGCACGCGGAAACTACACTTCCCATAAACCTTTGGGAGAAAAGTGACTGTCCGTCAGCCAGTGAGATTTCCCATCCCCTCCAAGGAAGAACGAGGACTAGGATATCTGACCGACCTCCCACCTCAGTCCACGGCGTGGTAAGCTCCCTGCTTCCAAACCTCCTCAGGTTCTTTCCGCCGAGGCTCCCTGTCTAAAAACCGTAGCTACGTCAGGGAAGCCTTTTCCGTCTGAGTGTGTGTGTGCCCTGGAGACGTCCAAGCATATATTCATTTTCCTTATCCGTTCCGTGGCCAGAGTCTGAGTTTTGGGATGCCAGTAACTCATCTCTTGACCATTTTCCAAGAACTGAGGGATGACCATGGGGGCAAGGGGATCCAAGCCTGACTCTAAAACATCCCTGGGGTGCCTTATCCCAAACCTCCCAAACATTGATCCCTCCTTAAAAAAGAAGAAACTAATTTTCTTCTGCAGCATAGCCTGGCCACAATACCCACTGGATAACTGGACCAGGTGGCCTCAGGAAGGAAGTTTTGTTTTTAACATCCTTATTGGTTTACAGAACTATTGTCAAGAAGTTGGAAAATGGACAGAGATTCCTTATATACAGGGATTTCTTCAGTTGCATTCTCGTCCTAATCTCTGCACCGGCTGCTCTACAATGCAGTTCCTTCTGGCCAGGGAAATCTCAACTAAACTCTCCACTCCAGATCTTTCCTCCTTTGCCGACTCCCCTGAGGAACTTTGTTCCCCTCCTGCACCACTCCATTGGCCCCATCTCGTCTCTTCGCTAAATCCTCTTTCTCTTCTGCCAACAAACGCTGATCCATCTCTCTCCTCCCCTGTTAGCGCTCACACCCGATCCCACTCCAGGCCACAAGAGGGAGCCGACCTCCTATGCCCTTTCTGCAAGGTGGCCAGGACAGAAGGCGTCGTTCGGGTTCATGTGCCTTTCTCCCTCTCTGATCTGTCTGCAATAGAAAAGTGTTCGGGCTCCTATTGTTCTAATCCTACCAACTATACCAAGAAATTCCAATATGTTACTCAGGTATATGACCTTACTTAGCATGATCTCTATATTATTATGTTTTCTACCCTCACCCCCGATGAAAGAGACCGGATCTGGACAGCAGCGCGAGTTCATGCAGATAAGATCCACACCTCTAACACTCAAATGCTGGTGTGCCCAGAGGCGGTCCCTGACACGGACCCCAACTGGAATTACCAGAAGGAACAACCAGGTAGGAGACGAAGTGATCAGATGGTTTAATGTCTTATAGCTGGCATGCAGGATGCAGCACAAAAGGTAGGTAACTATGACAAATTAAGGGAAATTACTCAAAGACCTGAGGAAAATCTGGCTCTCTTCTGACATCACCTCCCTGATGCTATGGTCTTCCATACTCGTTTAGACCCTACTTCCAGTGCCAGAGCCACTGTATTAGCTACTCACTTTATTTCCCAATCAGCCCTGGACATTCAGAAAAAACTTAAGAAAGCAGAGGAGGGCCTGCAAACCCCTATCCGAGAACTGATGAACATGGCATTTAAGGTTTTTAATGGTTGAGATGAACAGGCCGAGGCTTTTCGCCAGGCTCGCATGCAACAGAAGGTAGCACTCCAAACCCAGGCTCTTGTGGCAACCCTTAGGCCAGAGCAACAGGGGCAAAGCAGAGGAGGTGCTTGACCTAAGTCTGGGGCGCAAACAGGATCCCCACCGGGAGCTTGCTTTAAGTGTGGCGAGGAGGGTCATTGGTCTCGACAATGCCCCTGCCCAAGGCTACCCACTAAGCCTTGTCCTAATTGCAAGCAGCCTGGTCACTGGCAGAGCGATTGCCCCCTCTGGACAGCAGGCACATCCTCTGCGTCTCAGTATGGAGGACAGGCCACTCAAATGGGAGGACAAGCTAGTCTTTTAAACCCATCATTTGAATTCCTAGGCCTCATGGACAGCTGACATGGCCCAGACTCAGAGACCCCCCCCTCACTCTCTCTGAGTCACAGGTGAAGCTACAGGTAGTGAGTAAGTCCATTCTATTTCTTGTGGACACAGGGGCTACCTTCTCTGTTTTGCCATCACACTCTGGACCTCTAGTTCCCTCACAGGTCTTGTTTAGGGGGTTTGATGGGACCCCTTTTTCTCCTCTTGGTACACTACCCCTGACATGCAGTTTGAATGGAATTCCTTTTTTTTTTTTTTTTCACCTATTCTTAGTTATGCCATCGTGCCCTGTACCCCTTCTGGGTCGAGACATTCTACACAGTGTCGGAGCCACTATCCAGCTGACAGCATCTTCCCACTTACTTCTGCCATTCCTCACCACCAAGGGCTGCCCCATAATCAATGCTACCCTCATTCTAACCATGTCTCTTGCCTCAAGCTTGCTTCATGCAGGATCGTTGGCAGTTTGGAACCACTGGGCCCTACGCTCATCTGTGGCTGACCAAGAGATTGAACCAGGGAGCAATGCTGTTCAATAGGAATGACCTGATGAAAGAAGCTTCAATCTCCCCAACCGTCTGCAAACAAAAATCACTCCTCTTACAACCTACTTAGCTCCTAATGGCAGTCACCCATTCTCACCTAGGCTGCCCCTATCCTAAATCCTCTTCTAATTATCAACGTATAACTCATATGTGTTTCTTTTTTAAATTCTTACAGAAGCGCATCCGCGAAGTTTCTCAACTCACGGCCAAACAAATGTTTCTCCTGACACCCCTCAAAGCCTCCACCAGCCAAACCCCCTCTCCCTCAATGCCCCTAATCAGTAGGAAGCAGTCAGAGAGATAAATGGCGCCCTTTTTCTATTTAATCAAAAAGGCTGGGATTAAGGTTGGTTAGCAATGGGGTGGTCAAGTGGGAAATCAGAGCCCATGGCCAGGCGTGTGGAAACTACACTTCCCATAAACCTTTGGGAGAAAAGCAACCGTCCATCAGCCAGTGAGATTTCACTACGTCATATTAGCTAGACGACCCCAGGAGGGCCCCTTTTAAAATCTGGTGCCATGTGGTCCCCGGCACAAGATTCCTGGCATTCATCTCCCATGCCAGTGAGTCCCATCCGAGAAACGCTCTATACCAAATAAAGCCTTAATTAATACTTAATAACTATGCTGATTTTCTTCTTTCTCAGCTGAGAAAATACCTTACAATAACGTTTCAAAGATTTCATGTTACCTAAACTTTGTTCATAAGCTAGGGAAATTATATTTCTATCATAGGACAATGAACCAATGTAGGTAAGAAAATTGCATATAATATTTTAACGCAATTCACAGACAAAGCAGGGGGAATGTTGAATCAAATGACCAGGGCGGTGACCCTCATTACTTTCTGTAAGAAACTGAGTAAAAAAAAAAAAGAAACTGAGTGATGGGTGAGGGAGCTAGTGAACACAGATTATATTATCCTCTAATCTATTAATCTGCTACAATATAATGTCATTAAATACTTTGGTGTACACAAAATGCTTAGAATAGTGCCAGGCATACAGGATTTTTTAGGTGTTTACTGAAGTGGCTACACTTGAGTAAGGACAAAGAATAGTTACTCTGCCATTCATGCAAATTATTCCTTTAGATAAGGGTAGTTAAAATTCAAGTTATCGCTGTTACACCATTAGGATTTAATCCAGTAGAATGTTCTTACATTGCAGTAATTTATATTCTAGTAACTCAGTTTTACTGAATCAGGATCAGTGTTACTTATGTTTATTTATCTAGTTTGTTTGTGCATCTAAGTTGCTATAACTGTTTCTGACACATAGATGCTCAACAAAATTTACTGAATAAATGGCTAAAAATCGAAATTTCCCTGCACATTTACCTATTAAAAGCATCTAAGTTGCTCTCTGGTTCTGTAATAACAAATATATCAGTAGGCAGGGTGGCAGCAGATGCCTAAATAAATTATTGTGAGTCAGAAACTGATGAATTTAAGTAATGATTCCAAAACCTTGTGGCCAAACAGAATTATCTGAAAGGTCTTTTAAATATAGACTCCCAGTCCAACACATAAGAATCTCAATCAGTAGATCTGTATTTTTGTTTGTTTTATTAAGTTGAAATTCAATTTTATCTGTAATTTAATAACCCGCTGCAGAGATTAAATCGTAAGCAATTGTTTTTTAAAATATTAATTACACAAGCATACGTTTTCATGAATAAATAATACTCCACTGAGTAAATATGCCTTAATGTACATTCCTTTGTAATTTCATTGAATACTTGGGCTACTTGCATTCTTTCTATCCTTTTTTCTATTTTAAAAGTTAATTTGTATGTTTAAGTGTTTATTTGTTGACAAGAGTTAAATGGTTTCTTTTTCAAGTACATTTTCTTTTCTTTCCTGGTTTGCTTTTTTCTGAGTTTTTCCCAAGGTTTGTTTATCAATATCTATCTCCTCATTTGTAAATAATCCAAGCAACTGTCAAGATCTGGGCCAGATTTCTCCCCAGCACAATGCAAAGTGATGGATGCTCCCAGAGGAAAGAGGTGAGTGGAACAAGTTATTTCAGCCTCCATTTAACAGGGTAAGCATCCTTTAAAATACCTGCAATTCCTGTTCTGATTTTGTTTTCAAAATGTCTCAGATAGTTTTGCTTGTTTCCAAAATACTGTAGTTACCCAAATTTAGGACCACAACCTTATACTTTGGATAATGAGGGCAATAATCCCTATAATAGTCTTACTGGGCACTAGACTTCAAACTTCTCCTCCAAATGATCCATCCTATTGCTAATATAAAATTTTCAAAAGGCAAACTCATAACTCTCATTGTGTTAGAGCTGTTTAAAATAGTTCAAGAGAGAACAATACACACACATCTATGAGCATATGTATACATATACATATATGTGTGCATATAAAATCAAGAGCACTAGACTACAGTAGCTAGTAGATGCAAAACTGGTTACTATCCTTAAGACCAAAATAAATGTAATGTTTGGGCTCATCTTTTCTGCAGAGCAGAAATCAATTTTTTCAAAGTTTATTTGTATCACTATTGGTGTTCTACAATCTAATTTTTATCCATTTTGACTTACAATAAAGCATACTCAATAAAAAATTAATCAAAGGTGCACATTTTTATACAATTATATGAACCTAGCATTTTACTGAAAAAAACATCCAGTGATCACTTTGACATTAAGTCGCTTATAATTACTCTTTATTACTGTTTCAGTATTCATAAAAGAGCCTATGTCATGCCCCTCCTCCTGCATCTAAATCAATCATTTCAGAATACAATCTCCACACAATACAGGTCAACCTTTGCCATTTTCTGTCCTTCGCACTCTTCCTGCCCTACCCTAAACTTCTGCCCAAATAATTCAGGTAGGTAATTGGCAAAGAATAGTGAAACAGTGTATTTTTTTTATCACCATGGAGTTTACAGTCTAAAATCACCTTTCTCTTTTTCTCTGTGACTATCACTACTAATCACCTTTCAGTACTCATAGAATTCTCTCTCCTGCAGGACGCCTCCTCCAGGGCACCAGCCAACACTAATCCCTTTTAGCATGTTATGTAAGCTTTGAATTCTTGATTGGTTTACAAAATCATTTTAGAACAGGGACTCCGTTCTAGCTCCCCCACTTCAAGAACTTCTATAACACCTACTACTTTTTTATTTTAAACTGATTACTTGCCTGACCTGTGGTGGTGTAGTGGATAAAGCATCAGCCTGGGAACACTGAGGTCGCCAGTTCAAAACCCTGTACTGGTCTGGTCAAGGCACATATGGGAGTTGATGCTTCCAGCTCCTCCCCCTTTTCTCTCTTTCTCTCTCTCTCTCACTCTGTGTCTCCTGTCTGAATGAATAAAATAAAAATAAATTAAAAAAAAGAAATGTATAAACTGATTACTTAAGATGCAGGCATTGAGTATAAGGACTCAAAGAGTTCTCCACTTGTCATATCTGAGAGTTTCTGAAGCACTTCTGCTATCATACTGCCTTGATGTAGCTAATTAAGTTTATCCTAATTTGTGACTAAAAAAGCTTTGATTTCAGACTGATAGCTGTCATGTGAATAGAGATTAAAACATGAACAAATATGCAGGTGCTGATCTATAAAAACATCTGTACTGTGAAGCAAACCACTTATAAAACAACAGAGAAAAAAATCTGGAAGACGAGGTAGAAGTGGTTACAATCCTAGTGCTTGATAAAGAAACTACCATTCCCTTAATTCCCTAATATATTAAAAGCTTCCACTCTCGTGGGAATCATTTTCTTTTTTTTTTCTTTTTTTTTTTTTTGCTAAGAATGAGTACGTGAAAATTATGTGTCTCTGTGTGGCTGTCCATTTTAAAAGAGAGTAAGAAAAAGCATAGTTGCATTAAGTTATATTATTAGCATAAAGCAATTTCAAGTGCTTGGTATATTATTATGAGTCTCCACTTGTAACAGTCACAGAGAAGTGCTTCATAAACCAGATCCTGAATGGTTCAGATACATTCAAATAGAAATAAGGGATATGATCTGAATGCAAAATCAAATAACCATTTACCATAGCAATTTTATGCTGATATTCAAATCATCTTGTTAATAACTCCTGAAAATAAACATGCTGAAAGTTGGTAAGGATGCTCTTTTTTCAAATTAGAATCTCTTTCTCTGTTGTAGAAGTATTATATGACACATGTAGATCCCATTACTTTCCTGTAGATGCATAATACTAAGTTTAGGTAGAGTCAAATTGCTTGTCTCATCAGTTAAAGGTAGGTGATTAGGAATAAAATAAAAATAAACTTTTACTTAGAATGGAATGAACTTGATAATCATTTAATGACTGCATTAACATAGAAAATGCTTCTCTTCCATCTGTCCTTGGTCAGTTAAGCAAGTTAACTGAACATCAAAGCCTTACAGGTAAAATAAGACATATATTCAAAATAAATTTTTAAAAAATTATATTGCTCTCAAACTTTCTTTCTTCCTCTCTTTGCACTTATTGTAAGAATTGAAAATGAATTCAAGTATAAAAAGTACAATTAGAGCAATGAAAACTAAAACAATTCCATTTTCTGCTATTTACTCTGAAATTACAGAAATCCATACTGGTAACACCTTATTTCCTATGAAAATAAAAGACCAATACTTAGGAGTAAGTTTCTGAAAGTAAAATAAAATCATAGTTGCTAAAAACAACTTCTGAAACCAAACACAGGTGACCAAAGCATTAATAGATTTAACACCAAAAATAAAAATATAAAAGGCTACCCATTTTCTTAAGAGTGAAACATCAAGAATCTAGATGAATAAACAAAAACAGCCTGGGCTTGAAAAACATATCATGCTAAAAAAATTATATGATTTTAACAGAATTAATGAAAAAAGTATTATCAGCTGCCAATAATGAGCTATTTTTATGAACATTACTTCACATGGAAGAGTTAATTGTTTGAGAATTGATATAAAAACATTTGTTTCCTGGCACCATTTCAATAGGAAAAATTGTTTATATAGCAATTAAAAATTTTATATGCACTATATATGTTACAATTGGCAAGGCAAAAGCACAGGTCTGTATTTCATCACAATCAATGTCTTTTTGATACACACATAAAATGCAAATTAACAAGTTTTGTGCTCAGTGATGTTCATATATTTTATTAATGTTTATTTCTTATATGGCCACCTACCAGTTGTATGTTTTAAATTTCTTTTTTTATTTTATTTTATTCATTTTAGAGAGGAGACACAGAGTGAGAGAGAGAGAGAGAGAGAAATAGAGAAAGGGGGGAAGAGCTGGAAGCATCAACTCCCATATGTGCCTTGACCAGACCAGTTCAGGGTTTTGAACTGGCGTCCTCAGTGTTCCCAGGTCGACGCTCTATCCACTGCGCCACCACAGGTCAGGCCCAGTTTTATGTTTGACTAAAAAAAATTTAAAGTATTTAAGTAACCTACTTATCCACTTAATAGAATCCCAGAATTGGTTACTAGGAAACAACATCTTAAAACAACTCAGATAATTCTATGCCTGTGGTCCAAGATCATACTTTAAGAAAAAGGTGCTTTAAATACTTGTCACCTCATGAAAACTGGTATTAATCATTTTATCATGTAAGTATGACATTCTTCTCTCAAGTAACTATGTAATTAAAAGAACAGTGACAGAGAGGTCTAAAAAAGTAGATAACAAAAGTATTGATCATTGGGTCTCTAATACATTATTTACTTTCCTAACTTTGCCCAATATCATTTTACCTAAAGTGACATTCTTAGCCTTACTGTGGATTTGCTGTAAAAAAAATATGGCCCAAGGATATGCTGAGTCATTGAGAAGTGCTCAAATGATGGTTCTCCATTATGAGCTGTTGAAATTTCTGAAATGATTGCTGTTAATATAGTAATATATGAAAGCAAGGCTCTTGGCCTCCTTCTGCTGACATTGATGATACCATTTTGAGTGGAATTTTTCAAAAAGTAGAAAGATCAAAATGATAATGAAAGGAAAAACCTAATCGACTAAAACTTCACTCAGCTAGGATACTGAATCTATTCTTTAAACACAAGAATACAACAAAAAAAGCACAATAATATAGGTTAGACATGGATGAACAAATACTCGGTACACATGATAAAGCCTCAGAACCATAGTTGGCCTCATGCTCATATTTCTCTAACAATAATCAGCATTGGAAAATTTTAAATACGACTCTAAGACCAGCAGTTTTTGTGTGCAGTGGAAATGATTCAACGTTTACTTTTCAAACAAGTGTTGTCTTTCTTCTTCTGTACCCCAAATAGACATGCTAATGTACATTTAAAAAAATCAGAACTTTAAAGAGTAGTGCATGAAACTGTGAGACCAGCTCATTAAGTCTGTATTATTGGTGTTGGTTTTTCATCTTAGCTCTCTTCTCCCCTCATTGCACACACACTACTTTCATTAACATTCATGGAGTTGCACATATGCATTAAGGAAAGGAAAGTTCTTCAGAGTAATGAAGCCAGACATGTATGACAACATCATTGCTTCTTCCTCTTGCTTTGTATTTAATTCAATAAATAAATAAGCCTTCTGAGCCTTATTTTCTAAACACAGGTATATAAAGTCATTTTTTGTTATTTTATTGCTATTGCTACAATAATTTTACAGAAAGCTAAATGTACTGGAATGTGTATTTTTAACAAAAGGAATAATTTAAATGATTCTCTTCAACACCTGTTAACTTCCATAACTGGAAGTTTATTAAATTCTGCCTGTGAATTTGCTAGCAGTTCTTAAAGAACACTTAGAAGAAGGTCCCTGTTGCATTTGTGCTTAGGATTTAAAGAAGCAAAGTAAATGACAAAATAAACATAATTACTAGCATTTGTATAGCGTTTATGGTGAGCAAATAACTTTCCCATGTTTTATTTCAGTCAATGCTCCAAACTATCTTAAAAAACAAGCAATATGACACCATTATCCCAATGTTCTGGGTGGACTAGCTGAAATATAGAGGAATTTTTGTTACTCATGGTTGCCGAGTCAGGACAGTAATAGCCCAGGCTGTGCTTATGTTCACTGTCTCCCTCACCAATGCTTTTTCCAGGCCCTGAAATAATGTGGCTTTGGGTACTTGCTTGTACATCGTCCCATACGTGGAGAAATTGAATTACTGTCCCTTTGAGAAAGCAATAAAAGCTTTCCTTATACTACTGGCATAGTTTTCTGGCAGTTGATAAAGTTTAGTCGAACCTTATATGGGGAAACGGACAGAGAAAAAACTTTCTTGAACATAACCTAAGGGAAAGCAGAAATAAATAGAGAAATGGGGGAAAAAGAACAAAGACTAGCTAGATTTTTGTGAGGGCAAAATTTGGATGTGATGCCACATGAAACAAACTCACACAAAATGGTTAAGGGAAGATGCTATTTGCTTTTTCTAAACTGTAAGGCAAGGCACTTTGACGTTTTCTTTGCAGGTGCAGTTGAGACATTAAAATGGGGCGGGGGGAAGTCATGACTCAAAAGAAAACCTTACCGCCTGATCAGGTGGTGGCGCAGAGGGTGGAGCAATGGACTGAGATGCAGAGGACCCAGGTTTGAGACCCCGAGGTCACCCAGCTTGAGCACGGGTTCATCTGGCTTGAGCAAAAGCTTGCCAGTTTGGACCCAAGGTAGCTGGCTCCAGCAAGGGGTGGCTCAGTCTGCTGAAGGCCCACAGTCAAGGCACATGTGAGAAAGCAATCAATGAACAACTATGGCAGGGGTGCCCACACTTTTTCAGCTTGCGAGCTACTAATAAGATGACCAAGTCAAAATGATCTAACTACAATAAAAATGCAAAACATAAATTTATTTCTTCTATATTATCATTAGTTAAGTTACTATTATTACTATTTAATATTGTGTATTCTTCTTTCACCTTTCTCCTTCTCAGCTCTCTTTTCGGAGGAAAGTCAATGTCATAGTTTTTATGAACAGTCCAAAAAAGCTGCTCCACATCTCCCTTCTTTGGAATAGCAATGGCACACAGACAGATGAGGCAAACGCACTTAGAATATGACATAGTGAAAAAAATCACCTCCCATTCTATATGAAAGGTTTCAGGCTTCTTACTCGGACCAGCTATTGCACTCATTTTTATACCCTTTGTTGTATTTAGTTTAAATAAATTGAAGGCTAAGTACGCAGCAATGTAATTGAACAAGTTAGAGCAGTTTAACACACATGTGTAGGGTGACAAAAGTTCACACGTCAGATTGGCTACCCTGTATGCCAATCAAAACACAAATGTCTTTTTAATGTCATGCCATCTACCCACACTTCCTTCGCGATCGACCAGTAGATCACGATTGACATATTGAGCACCCCTGAACTATGTGTCATAAGGGCAACGAAAAACTGATGATTGATGCTTCTCATCTCTCTTCGTTCCCATCTGTCTGTGCCTATCTATCCCTCTCTCTGACTCTCTGTCACTGTTAAAAAAAATAGTAAAAGAAAACCTTATCAAACCCTCTTTATATCTGAACTGAATCCAAAACGATTTGAGGTAGAAACTGAGAAGTACAACTTGATAGAGAAGAGAAAATGGTAAATATGCAATCTAAAGTGAAAGAATGGAGAGCTAGCTAGGGAGAGAGCATGGTTAAGGATAATATGTTCCGGCTTATACATGAATTAATTACTGCCTCTTTTTGGTAGTATCAACCTTGACGCTGTAAGCTGTTTTATGTCTATTAACATTAGATAGGTTCTCTGAGCTGATGTTTGGATGACAATTTACTAAGACATCCTCAAGTGCTTTTTTTTATACTAAAAGCTAATATTTATTGTGTTCTTTTATTATGCAGGTTCTTGGCTAAACCCTTCGTACAATTATCTCTTTTTTAAAAAATTGATTTCAATTTATTATGTTTACATAGATTCTAATATTGCCCCAAATGCATCCCCTCTTCCCTATATTGCCCTCAATATCTCCCTTGCTTCCCTCCCCATAGCGCCCTCTCCCTTCCCTTTAGGTTTATCCCATCCTATCATCCCCTTTCCCTCTCTCCTCTTTCCCTCTGGTCCCTTTGATCTCTCCTCTGTCTCAATTCCATTTCTCAGTTTGCATTGTTCATTGGATTCCTCCAATGAGTGAGGTCATATGATATTTTTCTTTTTCGGCCTGGCTTATTTCACTTAACATAATAGTTTTCAGGTCCCTCCATGTTGTTGCAAAAGGTAAGATTTCTTTATTTTTTATGGCGCCATAGTATTCCATTGTTTAAATGTACCACAGCTTTTTAATCCACTTGTCCATTGACAGACACTTGGGCTGTTTCCAGATGTTTGCTATTGTGAACAATGCTGCCATAAAAATGGGAGTGCATTTCTCCGTTTCAAACAGTGTTATGATGTTTTTGGGGTATATTCCTAAAAGTGGAATAACCTGGTCAAAGGCAGTTCAATTATTAATTTTTTGAGGAATCTTTGTACTGTTTTCCACAGTGGCTGCACCAGTCTGCATTCCCACCAGCAGTGCTAGAGGGTTCCCTTTTCTCCACATCCTCGCCAGCACTTGTTCTGTGTTGTTTTGTTGATGAGCACCATTCTAACTGGTGTGAGGTAATATCTAGGAGTAAATTTAACCAAGGAGATTAAAGACTTGTACTCAGAAAACTGTAAAACATTGATAAAAAAAATCAAGGAAGATACAAACAAGTCGAAGCATATACCATGCTCATGGTTAGAAAGAATAAAACATTATTAAAATGTCTATATTACCCAAAGCAATTTATAAATTCAATTTAATACCAACTAAAATACCAATGACATACTTCAAAGATATAGAACACATATTCCAAAAATTTATATGGAATTAAAAAAGAACACAAATAGCCTCGCAATCTTGAAAAGAAAGAATAAAGTGGGAGACATCACTCTTTCTGATATCAAGTTATACTACAATGTCATTGTACTCAAAACTGCTTGGTACTGGCATAACAACAGGCATATAGATCAATGGAACAGAGCAGAGAACACAGAAATAAACCCACACCTTTATAGACAACCGATATTTGACAAAGGAGGAAAGAACATACAATGGAGTAAAGACAGCCTCTTCAACAAATGGTGTTGGGAAACTTGGTCAGCTACCTGCAAAAAATGAAACTAGACCATCAACTTACACCATTCACAAAAATAAACTCAAAATGGATAAAAGACTTAAATGTAAGCCATGACTTAAATGTAAGTCAGTGGACAAGTGGATTAAAAAGCTGTGGTACATATATACAATGGAATACAAAATGTAAACCAGAAGAAAACATAGGCAGTAAACTTTCTGACATCTCTTGCAGCAATGTACTATTTGCTGATTTAACTCCACGGGCAAGTGAAATAAAATAGAGAATAAACAAAGGGACTATATAAAACTAAAAAGTTTTTGCACAGCTAAAGACAATAAGAACAGAATAAAAAGACAAACCACACAATGAAAGAACATATTCAACAACACATCTGATAAGGGGTTAATAACCAAAATTTATAAAAAACTTGTAAAACTCAACACCAGGAAGATACACAATCCAATCAAAAAAAGGGAAAAAGAACTGAATAGACACTTCTCCAAAGAGGACATACAGATGCCAATAGGCATATGAAAAAATACTCAACATCAATAACCATTAGAGAAATGCAAATTAAAACCACAATGAGATATCACCTCACACCAGTCAGAATGGTGCTCATCAACAAAATCAAGTGCTTTTAAAACAGAAACTATGTCTAAGGTTATTATGAGAATAATAGCTTGCTTTTTAAAACCAGATAAGATACTTGTTTTACCTTTCCTCAGTTTTGCTCTTTCATTCAAGCTAATAATATAGAAAGAGAAATGTTAAATGAGTTTCATATTCTTTTAATTGTGTTGGTCCACAGGTCGGGGGAAACCAATCTGGCTCATGGACTGATTAAACTTCTAAGCCTGGTTGTGCTCAAGGGCTGACTTCTAAGATTATTGAAGTAGAACCCTAGCTCATTTTTATATCATTTTTAAACTTAATTGAATGTGAATTTTATATTGTGTAAGGAAAAGAATTTTAAAAACAGCTTATTTTTTGTTATACTTTGGCTAACCTTTCTGTTTCACATTTCAACTTATTAGGACAATCTTTAAACAATTTTTCTGATTATTTCAGATTCTCCCTATGCACAAAGTATGCTAGTTGTTGGAGTTATACAGATCGTAGTTTTATTTCATGTCAAACTAACCTCCTAGGTTCTGAAGACTTTTCTTTAGTTTATTCAACAGATAAATTTTAGAAGCACTTAACAAAATGGTTAATAGAAATAAACAAAATCAGAACAAATATGACTTTTCTTTTCAAGGTTTATGTCATTTTAATATAATAAATGTTGACTTTAATAAAGAAAATTTGCATAGGCCTAAAGTTTTACTTATATGTAATTTAGATATCTATATAAATAACAAAAATATTTTTAGCCTGACCTGTGGTGGCGCAGTGGATAAAGGGTCGACCTGGGAACACTGAGGTCGCCAGTTCAAAACCCTGCACTGGACTGGTCAAGGCACATATGGGAGTTGATGCTTCCAGCTCCTCCCCCCTTTCTCTCTTTCTCTCTCTCTCTCTCTCATTCTGTGTCTCCTCTCTAAAATGAATAAATAAAAATAAATTTAAAAAAATTAAAAAAAATATTTTTATTTAGTTCTAGAGTTAGAAGAAAGGATCGCTTTCAGAAAAATAATATATATTGCCAAGGTTTCTTCTTATTTATGGCATGATCTGGAATATCAAAAGGATGTCCTTACTGAGATTTCAATTATATTTGCTATGGGAAGAGAAAACACTATGCTGACCTTTCTAGTGATATGGTTTATGTTCACAGCGATTAAATTTATTTTCCTACTGAATCATGTGTTTCTCTGCTTCATTAGCAATGCAAAGTGAGGTTTTCCTAGTGCCTTATTAATTTAAATTATCAGTCAAATATGCCTATGAGAACTAAGTAAAGAAATATAATTTTCATCCTGGCATGAGCTTCAGTAGGTTTTTCTCTCCTAAGGGAGGATATATCCTACTCTTATAATCAATGTTTTAAAATATAAAGGTATTAAAATGTAGAGCTGAATAATTCCTCTATCCTTTCCTCTTATTATTGTGGTAGTTTTAAAACTATTTTTGCTTAAAACTATTTTTATTTATGCCTCTTTTAATATGTAGAAATAATAGAGTTGTCAGTGCCCTCTTTTAAGCTGAGTGAGAAACCTTATTTCCTAGAGATGTAAGCAGATACGGGTTTGAGTTTCTGGGTAGCTGTGCACTCACCCAGGTAATCGTCTTATGAAATGCTACTCAATGCTTAGAGATTTGAGCTAATTCTTGAGTGCTTGAAATAGCTATTCTATGACTTAAAAAAATAACATTTTATCCTACTCTGATTACCCAGTTGTGAAAATGCGCATGTTCTGATGGAATTTGCCGGTAAACAGGAATATTGAAACAGCCAAGCAGTAAAATCAACAATAATGTAAGTTTCCAGGTCCATCCATGTTGTCGCAAAAGGTAAGATTCCCTTCTTTTTCACAGCCACATAGTATTCCACTGTATATATGTACCACAGCTTTTTAATCTACTCATCCACTGGTCGTCAGTTGGGCTGTTTCCAGATCTTGGCTATTGTAAACAATGCTGCAATAAACATGAGAATGCATTTCTTCTTTTGAATCAATGATATATTATTCTTGGGATATATTCCTAAAAGTGGGATGACTGGGTCAAAAAGAAGTTCCATTTTTAATTTTTTGAGAATTCTCTATACTGTTTTCCACAGTGGCTGCACCAGTCTGCATTCCCACCAGCAGTGCAGGAGGATTTCCTTTTCTCCACATCCTTGCCAACACTTATTACGTGTTGTTTTGTTAATGAGTGCCATTCTGACTGGTGTGAAGTAATATCTCATTGTGATTTTAATTTGCATTTCTCTAATGATTAGTGATGTTGAGCATTTTTTCATATGCCTATTGGCCATCTGTATGCCCTCCTTGGAGAAGTGTCTATTCATTATTTTTTTGCCCATTTTTTGATTGGATTGTTTATCTTCCTGGTGTTGAATTTTACAAGTTCTTATAAATTTTGGTTACTAACCCCTTATAAGCCAGACAGAGAAAGAAAAATATCATATGGCCTCACTCATTTGAGGAATCAAGTGAACAACGTGAACTGAGGAATGGAATAGAGACAGAGGTGGGATCAAAAGGACCAGAGGAAAAGCGGACAGAGGGAAAGGGGATGATAGGATGGGATCAGAGAAGGGAAAAAGATTGGTGGAATTATATACACATAACACAGTGTTATAAAGAACAGAAAGGTAAATCCTGGAGGGAAGGGGGGGAGGGCATTGGGGGTAAGCGGGAAAGGGGTATGTTGAGGGGAACATGGGAGAGGAGGGATGCAATTGGGTGACACTAGAATCTATGTAAACACAATAAATTAAAATCAATAAAAACAATAATGTAAGTTAGCCAAACTTTTTGGGCATTTGGGTCTTTACAAATTAAGTCCAAAACAGATGTGTTATAGTTATGAGATCAGTAATGATGGAAGGTATTTTCTAAGTGGAGTCTGCTGGTATTACCAGCTGGAAGAGATAGTGGGGGAGGGTTTTGGAGGAGGGGAATAAAGAAGGACAAGTATATGGTGATGGAGAGTTGTAATTTGACTTTGGGTGATGGGTACACAACACAATCAACAGTTCAGATGCTATAGAGAATTTACCTGAAACCTGTGTACTCTGATTGATCAATGTCACCTCATTACATTTAATTTTCTAAATAAAAATAAATAAATACATAAAAATAAATGGAGTCTGCTGGGGGCTTAGAAGCCCCTACCTGAGAGCACTAGTTTGAAGAAAGGTATAAAATATAGGTTTTTAAAACTTCTTAAGAATAATTGATGTGGGGTGCTAATTGCTACCACAGGATATGGAGACTTCACTGGGCTAGCTCTTGAATATACTTTACAGAAGACAATAACAACAACAACAACAAAACACGAAAAAAATGTCTTTCTACTTTCACAGCTAGAATGGGAACAACATCCTTGACTTCAAAAGTCAGTGATGATTCCACAATCTAGACAGCTGGGTTTTTTTGGGCACATTTCCAATCTACTAAATTAGAAAATCCATGTCAGATTTTTTAGTGGTATCTACATAGATGAGGTGTCTGTTTTCCTAGTTTGTTTGAATGGTTTTATACACAACCTTAAGGGCATTGAGTATTTTTTTTCTTGATATTTCATACTAAGAATGAGGTCATCTAATCAAAGGTAGTGGGGTTATTCAGAACTGTCCTTAGATAATTAGTACCTAAAATCAACAAACATGGTTGATTGATATAATGTGGAAGGAACTGGTAATTTTATTTTTAAAAAACCAAAGGGGAATGGAAAAGTCTCACGATGTTTTCAATCTTAGTTTTTTTGTTGTTGTGGCAATCGTATAAATACTATTTATTTTTAGAAATATATAAATGTCATTTAGATTCATATTTTAAAATGTAGCCAAAAAAGCAGAAAGCAGACCATAGCAAGGCAGAACATACGATAAGGAGTGGAAAAGAAAAACAAATCTTGATATGTAGAGGAATGTTTCAATGCTTATGTCTCTGCCTATGAAGCAAACACCCCGATACACTGCAATGTGTTTTTTTTTATTCTGATCCCCTAATTTTTGTAAGCAGTGTAGTATTCTTTTTTTTTTTTAAATATATTTTATTATTATTAATTCTAGTGGGGTGACACCAATAAATCCGGTACATATGTACAATGAAAACATCTCCAGGTTATCTTATCATTCAATTGTGTTGCAATGTGTTTTAGTAGGTAACAGACATTCTTTTATTAACATCCTACAGTGTTTTAGTTCTCAGGAACTCTATACCTTAACAACAAGGAATGCCTAAGAATCTTAATTTTTTTTTATAGAATCCCTCCAATCTTGTGTGTGTGCCTGTGTGTACAGTTCATTTACAAGTGTACAACCTAAATAAAATTTAATATTTAAAAATGTTAGGAATCTTAGGAGAGGCTAGCTGATAATAAGAAAGAGTAAAATTGTGGCTTCTTTGATGAAAGAAGGAGGAGGATCTTCCTGGCCATTGTTTATGTTGATACATATGATGCTCAGCATTTATTCTAATTTAGATGGAATTATTTAATTCAATATAATGCCAAAGTCTTATATAAAACAGTGTAGTTTTTAGGTGTGTTTTCATTATAATTGGAAAAAAATTTATACCTTTTGATAGCTATACTATTTACTCAAGAAAATTAAAATTTGAATATTTTAATTTAGCTAACTTATTTTAAATAAACTCTCACTTATTAGACCTTTTACTTGTTCATGGAGACTCCCCATCTCCTTATCCAAAGGAAAGGGAGGAGAGGAAGGGAGGGAAATAGGTAAGAGAAAGGGATAAAGGAAACAAGAATAGAGGGAGGTAGAGAGAATGAAAGGACATAGTAATTAACACGCATCACTTTCTTTTGCCAAGCAAGTGTTTTATATATTTTATCATAATTAATCGTTGCAACAACCCTGTAATATAACCCTATTATCTTCTTCATTTTTAATTAAATATTTTTAAATTTATTAATTTTGGAGAGGAAAGTGAGAGAGAGAGAAAGAGAAAGGGGGAGGAGCAGGAAGCATCAACTCCCATATGTGCCTTGACCGGGCAGCCCAGGGTTTTAAACCCGAGACCTCAGCGTTCCAGGTAGATGTTTGATCCACTGTGCCACCACAGGTCAGGCTCTTCTTTATTTTTTAGATGAAAAACTGAGGAACAGAAAGTTTAAGTATATTTTAGCTAGTAAATGGAACAAATAATAGATCATTTTACTCGTTTAAAGAATGTGTAATGCTAATTGTGTGTTCATTACTGACATAGATAAATGTGGTTTAATTTTTATTAAGTGAGACAGTAGAAGCTTAAAAACCTTAATACTTTCTCCTCTTCTTGTAAATGCTTACAAGAGAATAAAGTATTTTGGTGACCTAAAAACTTATTACATTTTAGAAAAAAAAAATGTGGTTAAGAAAAACAATGAATCAAAAACCTGACAAATTGGTTACCCAAACTATTAATTCTGCTGAAGTTCGGTATTTATTCCTTCGTTTGTTCAAAACATGAGTCTCTTAAAAATTTGGCACCAAGAGGAACAATTTTACAGATATGCCATTAGTGTTTTCAATATTATTTCACTTTGTTGCATCAACAATGAAAAAAAGTGAGCTGATTTCAGCCAACAAAATCCTGAGATTGAAGACCTCTTTATTGTTAAGCCAACATCACGCTCTTTGGAATTTCAAATGAAGCTGTGCATGAAAGCAAGTACAATAAATCTATACAAAAGACTTAAATACACTGTGATTTACACATGCTTATAACTGTTGAAGAACATTAGAAGTTTTCTCATATGTTCAGACTGCTATAATCAAGCACCATAGACTAAGTGTTTTATAAACAACAGATAATTTTTCATGGTCAGGAGTCTAGAAATCAAAGTTTAGGGTGCTAACATGATTGAGTTCTGGTAGGAGCCTTTTTCCAGACTATAGACAGCCATCTTCTCAGTGTCCTCCCTTGGCACAAAGGGCAAGAGAGTGCCATTTCTAAGGACACTAATTCCAGTTACAAGGGCTCCATCCTCATGACCTAATACCTTTCAGTGACCCTATACATCTCAGTGACCCCACACATTAGAGGTTAGGATTTTAACATATTACTTTGTGCAGGGGACACAAACATGCAATCCATAACAGAAAAATACCAGAAAGATGGTACTCAAGAAGAACATAAAATGCCCCATGTATAGGACAGAGTATGTATTCTGGTCCTCAGCTGCTTCAGTTTTGCCACTTTCTAACCATATGACCATAGGCACATTACTAACTGCTTTGTACCTTAGTTTCTTAATCTATAAAGTAATAGTGACTCGAGTATTGTTTTTAGAGACTAAATGAGTTAACTTTTGTAAAGTTCCAGGCTTATAATATTCAGTATATCAATATTGGCTACTTTGTTTTTCATGATCCAGTTGGGAAATAAGGAAATGACTTTAGATATTTAAACAGTGGGAATTTGACGTTAGAAATTGTTTGCAATGATATTGTAAAGGCTGGAGTGGCACAAAAGAATGGAGGTGGTTAGAAAAGCAAAAATGAATAAAGGCAACCTGAAATCAGAAAATTGCTCCAGCCCAGTAGCTTGAGCAACTGACCAGATAGAGGTTATTTCTCTGCTGGGACTGCTGGGTCCTTATTTGTCCTGTCCCATCTGCCACGACAGCAAGTACCAGCAGGGGCAGCAGCTGTTAGAGCCAGCAGCAAAAATGTTTCTTCTTCCCGTTTCCTTCTAACCTGCCAGCCGTGCCTCCTGCGGGCTGAACTTAACAGGAACACAGCTGGCAAGGTAGTGTGGGAAATGTACCTTGCAGGCACCTAGCTCCAGAAGTCTAGAAAATAATTCAGGTGAAGTTCAGCTTGACTTGACCCTATGAGGAGCCATGTGGTTTGAATGACATCATAGCTTTATCACTTTTTGAGGCAACAAGGCTGGCCTTTTTTGGCCCTATTATTGTTCTATTTTCTCTGACTGCTCCCAACTTGGAGTGAGCCTAACTTCCCAGATATTTGCCAGGTAAATGAGGTGGCTTCTATCAACCTAGAGCCATTTGCAAAAGGGATGTAATTATTTAGTGGTTAGTAGCAAACACTCACAACCGAGATATGTGTGAATTAGATCCTTGAAACAAAAGGTATCTCTTACCTATCTATCCTAAAGTGGCCTTGGAATTTTTCACCTAAGAATATACAGATGGGAGCAAATTTACTAGATAAGTGCTCCTGCTGGCTTCTGTGACTATTTTAGTCTTGGAGTTTTAAATTTTATAAAAAGAAGGAAAATCCACTAAATTTTAAGAAAACTTTAACTAATGGAAATGAAATACTTGTGTAGTAAAAATGAATTTCTTATATTGTAGAAAACAAACCAAAAATTTTATTAACAGTAGTATGTAGTGATAATTAGCTGCTTCTAAGTTTTTTCCCTATAATTCCTGTTGGGTTTTCTAAGTAATCTGTTCCTGACCTTTTCATACCTGGAGTAACTTACAATCAGACTGAAGTCTCAGCTCCAGAATTAGTCCTATGGCTGTGATAAGACCATTCAGACTAATGAATGCTCAGGGGTTCTACCAGGAGATGTTGTTTGTCTGATAACTCCATTCTTTGCCTAAGACAACTTCTTTGTTGCAATAAGAAAAGAGCAGTATTTTTTACATGGTAGTGATAATCAATGGCATGTTTCTGCATGAGCGCTTTCTATAAGCTTTCACTGGTGGTATTTTTCATTCCCATGATTTTGTTAAGGTTGAATTGTGCACATCACCCAATCATTCTCTCTATTGACACATAAGAACACTGAGGCTGGGAGAAATGTAATGAATTTTCTAAATCATCAAGGCTACTTAGGGGTAGAATGAGAACCAGCATCAGTTCTCCTGTGATGTAGACTTATTAGACTTTCCACAGTATCACACATCTTTGCAGTTCTGCTACTTAATATAAACTAAATTCTAGATTCCTGTGATCTATTTACCTGTCAGCTATCTATTTTAGATATACACCTCTTGCTTTAGAAAAGATGTAAGTTGGCCTGCAAAACTAGACACAGCATAGTGAGATTTTCAAGTTATTATATGAAGTGAAAGGAACATGAATTTTGGAAAAATAAGCTGAAGCCATGATTGACGATAATGAACTAAATGCATGTTGTGGGACTTTTGCACTGACTAAAGATGAGGCATGAATAAGAGTCTGAGATTTTTGTTCTGCAAAGGAAGAAACATGGATCACAAGATTGCTTTAGGTAGATCTGATAACTGAATCATTGGTCACAAACAGATTACAGTAACTATAAAATAAAAATAAAACAGTTTCAAACAGAAACAAATTCATAGATACAGAGAACAAAATGATGGTTGCCAGACAGCAGGAACTGAGGAGGGTGAATGAAAAAAACTAAAGGCGAATAAGGAGTATAAACTTCCAGTTGTAAAATAAAATAAATCATGGGAATGTAGAATACAACGGAGGGAATAGAGTAAGATCACAATAACTCTGTATGGTGATAGATAGATACTAGACATTATGGTGATCACACTGTAAGGTATAGAAATGTTGAATCACTATGTCGTACACCTAAAACTAATATATTGTATGTCAACTATATTTCAATTAAAAAAAAAGGAAAGAAAGAATAAGCAAGTTAATCAGGAGAGCAGTCAAAATTTTCAGATGAAATTGATACAACATTCTCTTGGGAAAAAAATGACATCTTGCCAAAAAAAAATTACAAATAATACTAGCTTGGTGCTATAACTCTTCTCTGATCATATGTTTGGTCAGAATCTAAAAAAAACTAAGCAGAGCATTTTGTTCATTATAGTTTTGCAAAATTATAAATAGATCTTTTGTAATATTATAACTTAAGACACAAATATAATTACATAAACTCCTGCCTTACTATAATTATACCAATATATTTAAAGACATCACTTTATGTAAAGTCACCAACAACAGTAAAATTACTGCCCCACAATATCATTTTGATATTGAAGTTTGAAAGTCTGTAATTTTAAGGTAAGAAGTCAGGTTTATTGGATGTTCTGAAGTTGTAAGAACATAAAATGTCTCAAAGGTGGTGATTGATTAAGCCAGGGGTTACAGATAAGTAGTCATCTAAAAATGATGTACTCTAGAAATAAGGCCAATTATTTCTTAATTATTTTTAAATGACTCCTGTAAGGACTGCCTAGTTTCTTTAACCATTCTTAGAATAGAGTATGTAATGCCTCCAAAAACAATTAAGATGTTTATAGAAAGGGAAATTCAGCTCTAATTACATCCGTACCATTTCTAGGTCAAGTTCACTAACATTAAACAGATGGAGAGAAGGTTGCCTAGTTGTTTACTGTGAAATCATCACTAGTTGATGAAATCAAAAAGCCTTTCACTTAGATCGCTCAAAAGCTCAACACCATCATTTCACCAAGAGATTGATTCAAGTCGGTCATATTGTTACTTTTTATGTATAAGCTGTGGCTTTTCATAGGATGCAGAATTATATTTTTGTGCTTTATAGTTTTGTTTATTTTGTCCTATTTCATTTGAACTTATCAGGTAAACAAATTTATTGTGAAACATTTTCTCCAGAGCTCATGAGATGGGCTACCCCATTCAAATGACACTCATGTTAGAATCAGAAATCAGAAGTCAGAAAATGAAATTGCATTTTTTACATCAATTTGGTTGATTTTTTTTATTTTTCATGAGAGATAAAGTAAAAGATTTCTTTCTAACCTCTGTTGTCCATTGTCCTCCCAAGATTTCAATTTCCTTCCTATTTCCATTTTTTCTGATAATAGAATTTCTTTCTATGTAAACCAATAGACATAGAAATTTCAATGAGTTTGTTAATTATCAGATGATTATTTGCCGCATGTTAGATACTTATAGTAAGAAAATGCCACTATCACATATCCCTTTTTGTTTCATGTGGCATTAGAAACTACTGCCTTACTTAGAATAATATAAAATTTATAATAATTCTTCTTTTAAGCATCATGTTGTTCTAAAAATAAGTTACTGACTTCTTGCCGATGCTCTTAACATTGCTTTACTTTTTCAAAAAATACCTCTTTTCAACATCCCTGTTGGATTATTATTTTTTCTCTCTATCTTATAATTTGTCATTTTACTAATGAGTTAGAAAGAAGAGAGGTAATTCTTAAACCCTTTCACCTTGCACTGAAACAGATGGTCCAATCTGTTCTGATAGCACCAGTAATTGGAAAATATTTTGGTCAAAATGTCAAACAACACAGAGTATACCTGCATGTTACTAGAATAGTCTTTTATGTTTCCATACCAACAACTGAGACTCAGATAAACTATAATCCTCTGTGTCAATTATGTGTACACACACAAATTTCTCATCCCCACAAAACTCAGAAAATCATTACAAATTTATATGGCAAATCATCTATTTTTCACACTTATTTTACTTTGGCTGCATAAACCAAGAAGAATTCCATGAAACTAAGTCATCCCAATCACTTTCTGATGAAACTCTGCTAATGAGGAAAAATATGAACATGTCAGCCTAGCTCCTTTCTGCAATCAGTGAGTACTCAAAATCCATGAACCAAATATCTAAAGTTACACAGTCTCATTTCTGCATCTTTTTACCATGGAATCATTGGCCTTATAATAATACAATACCAGTTTACTAACTTCGGTGTAAGTGTTTCATAGGCACTTATCCAAACCATACTTTTAGTTGCTGTATCACGTAGGGTCGGGTAAGAAGAGATGCCACACCGAAATTGAGTAATTTGAAAATAGTTCATTTTTATTTTTTATTGAACTTATTGCCGTGAGTGATATTGGTTCATAAAACCATATCCGTTTGAAGTGTACAACTCGATAAAACATCAACAGCACACTGCATCGTGCACTTACCACCCAAAGACAAGCCTCTTTCAGTCCCCATTTATCTACTCTTTTCCCACTTCCACTTACCCCACCCCCTTTCATCTGTCTATTACCATATTTCCATCCATGTATATGTTTTATATACATATATATGTGTAGGGTGATTTACAAAGGTGTGGATAGGATTTAGGAAAATTTAATAAAAGATAATGTTGAATAGGAAACTACCAACTGAAAGAGTTGTTATCCCTTGGTGGAAGGGGAAGCGGATGAGTAAAAGTGACTTGAATTTAGAAAGGGCATTGGTATGGAGAAGGATTCCTCCTGAAACTCTGACCTCCAGTAAAGGGAGACAGCCAATACTCAGAGAGGGATCCTGAAAAATATGTAGGCAAACTTGACTCTCTCTGTGTTTCCCATTGACTAAACCCGACCTGAACCCAGACGACAGGTCTAGATCAGCAGACTGAGGCATAGAGAAGGGTGGAAAAGAATGAAAAGTAGAACTTGAGAGAATAAATGAAAAATATTCAGCAGAGTCGCTGCATTTGAAAATGTGAGGTCACATGTCAGACATAACAAGATATTTTCAGCCCAAAGCAGAAAATCTGAGCTTTAGAATGACATTCTAGAAGTGGGATGTTACAAAGAATCTCACTGGGATTCAACATGCACAATCTGTTATCATACCTTCACATCAATTTCTAAAATAATTTGTCTTTGTATCTCCCACGTGGCCTTAGTCATGTGCATAGTAAATTCGTGTAGAGTCACTGAATAAGTTTCCCCTGACTTTCTCCACCACTACTATGAGCCTTTTATCTCATATGAGTTTCCATTAGCAATGCTTCAAAGTTTCAAGAACAGTCACACATCTACGTGCAAGGTAAGGTGACCAGAAATCCTGCTTTTGGCAGGACAGTCCCGATTTTTAACAATTTGTCCCGTGTCCCACAGCATTTTTAAAAAATCCAGATTTTTGGAAATAATGCACGAAAAGCTAGGGAACGGCAGGAGAACGGGAAGGGAATATACGGAAGAGCCTGCACTGCCGCAAGAGCTGGCTATCCTGTGTGGGGTGAAACAAAGAACTCCGGACAGGACATACCTGCTGGGGTGGCGGCTGTCAAGTCCCCGCAAGCCGCTGGGTTTCCAGTGGGCGGCAGGGCTGGATGTGGGGAGTGCGGCCACTGCAAGGACTAGTCCAGATAGGGAGTGTGGGCCACCGCTTGTGTGCGCATGCGCTGGCAGCACTGCCCTGCCTGCTCCCGCCTGCTTGTGCAGCTCCGGCAACAGTTTTGGACCGTGTAACCCAATCCCTCTGACTTACTCAAAATTTCCCATATAGTAATATTTCCAAAAATGATCTTTTTAATGAGATATCATTATTACAAATATATTGATAAGAAAAAGGTTAAATCTTGGGCATCAGCAAAAATCACAATAGAGAACAAATGGTTAGAAATATTTCATCATTTTGAAACAAACCATGTTCCATACAATAGTGCACTAAAAATTGTGGAATACGTGCTGCCTTTACCAGGAACTAATGCTGGGACTGAATGCGTTTTTTCTACGGGAAATAAAGTGTGGACATCAGAAAAATCACAATTAAGTGTTGAGACTTTGAAAGCCATTTTATGTGTGAAATATAATTAACAAATTCTTGTGAAAAATTTATTCAAATGAGAAATATGCCAAATAATAAAATAATATTTTACATAATTTTTAATGTATTATATTTGTAAATTGTACTTATGTTGAAATTTTAAAAATATATTACAATACTATTTTTGCATTCTATGAAAATTTTTTTTGCTCCATATAGACCAAATTTTTAATCAAGAACCCATCTCCCCCCCCCCATCGATGGTGTCCCGCTTTACCAATTTTAAAATCTGGTCACCTTAGTGCAAGAATATGTAAGACTCGCTCAAGGCAGTGTGATGACTGCCACACCCAGGAGAGGCAAGGTAAGCAGAGAATCACCTCTGTCACATGAATTTATTCAGAAAAGCCTTTTGTCAGCCTCTGTTTTTCCTGTGACACGGTCTCACAGAGTTAAAATGACACGAATGGAAATGTTCAGTAGAAATTCAGAAACATTTTTCTCAATTTCACTATAAGAAAAAATAGCATGCCAGCCAGTTTCAGGGGCTAATAGATACAAGAATATCTTCTTCTGCCTGCAAAGATGAATTACCTGTAACGATTGCCATTTGAAAAGTGTGCTCACCAATCTTAAGTATCAGTGTGATGTGTTTAAAAGCAGGTAAATCCTGTTCAGATGGAAATGCACAGGCTTCACAATTCTACAGAATAAGCATATTGCATCCAAGAAAAGCATTTTTTTCCCTTTAAAATTTTAGTATCTCAGGTGACCTATGGGGAAAATCTGTATCAGATTGTTCAATAAAGGCTCCACATAAGTATGCAGCTGTAGTACCTTTTAGGCACAGAAGCAAACCCTTTATGGTCTAGTAGCTAATTAAGATAAAGATTTGCCTGGCAGGCAATTTTGCTTCCTTAACATCTTTTAGGTGAAGTTGCTCTGACTTACAGGGCAGCCTCCATTTTAGTCACTGACCCGTAAAGTACGAAGGGGAGCTGGTAACAGGATAGCAATGTGCATTCTGAATAACTCGCTGAGAAATGCCTCCAACTTAAAAGACATTTTAATAAAAATTCATCCACCAATTCCATTAGTCTGAAGGACCAGAGGAGCACAAAGAGAAAATTGAAATTACCCAGCTCCTCTTGCAATAATTTAAAGATGTTTTGAGCCAAATTTAAAACTTTTGGATGTAGTATAGTGCTGTTTTTGAGCAAGAAAAATGCAAAATCCCAAGAGTAAAACCCAATTAATGATAAACTATAGTTCTCTACTTCACACTTTGCTCCTACTGTCATTTATCTCAACTCCGTATTTTAAAAGCTGTCTTCATTTAAAGAGACAATTACCATTGACATACAATATTATATTAATTTCCAGTATACAACCCAGTGATTAGACATTTATATAATTTACAAAATGATCACCCAGATAAATCTAGTACCAATCTGACTGACACCACACATAGTTGTTACCATATTATTGACTATATTCCCGATGCTGTACTTTACATCCCTGTGACTATGCTGCACCAATTTATGCTTCTTAGTCCCTTCACCTTTTTACCCATTCTCCCAACGCCCCTCACTTCTGGAAATCATCACTATGTCTTCTTTATCTATAAATCTGTTTCTATTCTGCTTTTTCATTCGTTTTTCAGATATCACATATAATTGAAATCATATGGCATTTGTCTTCCTCTGTCTGACCTATAATAGAATGTGACTCACCCATGAAAAAGATTAAAATCTTGCCATCTAGAACAAGTTGGAGGAACCTAGAGGACATTATTCTGAGTAAGCAATAGAAATTTATTGTCTCACAATAAATTATGGAAACTAGAAGTCTAAGTTCCAGGTGTCTGCTGAGTTAGTTCCTTCTGAGGTCTTTGAAGAACATGTCTCTCTCTGGTTTCAGGCGGTCTGCTAACAAGTGAGCATTCTGTCGCTTGTAGATGAATCATCGCAATTTTTGCCTCCATCTTCTCATGCCTTCTTCCTAGGTGTTTGTATCCAAATTCTTCTTTTTTATAAGGGCGTCTGTCGTACGGAATTGTAGACCTACTCTGACTTCAATATGAACTCATCTTAACTAATTACATCTGCAATATTTCTATTTCCAAATAAGGTCACTTTCTGAGAGAACAGAGGTTAATATTTCAACATAGAAATTTGAGGAGGGTAAACGTAATTTATCCTATAACAGCAAGTGTGATTATTAATTTCAGTATTTACCCCATTTTTGTGCCCCTGTTTCTATAATTTCAATTACTTTCCATTTTACTAATAAGCTTCTACAATATCTTCTGCTTTTAAATACATTCAATGAGTTGACTCCTTTTCTTTGTTTCACATGTTCTTTGTTTTAGGGGTTCTCTGTTTTAATCTTTTATTTATGTTCTCATTAGTTTCATTTCTCTTTAAATATGTAAACACATCAAGCATAATCAATAACTTCTTTAAATGTCTTTGTCTACTAATTACAACATTTTTGCCATTTACGGACACGATGAATTTGTGTTGATGAGGACTGGATTTTATAGTTTTCCTTTCAAGAATATAAAAAAGTTTTTTTTTTCAGATATTTAGGTTAATTGAAGAGCAGCTGGATATTTTCATAACTTGTTTTTCCACTTTGTTAGGGTGCATCTAAAGTAGCTACTTTTCTAGGGTTTGACCACAGTATTGTACATGCCTTTTTATGGTCTTCACTACTCGGTACCCCAGGTGTTCAATAATGACACTCATTCTGTCCAGTTGAAACAGTGTCCTCCAGCCCTTTGTGAGTTCCAAGAACTATTCAGATTATATGTTTCTTTTTGTTTTCCTTAAGTGAGAAGTGGGAAAGTGGAGAGACAGACTCCTGCATGTGCCCCAGCCACGATCCAGTTGGAACCCCCTATGGGTCAATGCTCTGCCCATCTGGAGCCACTACTTCTTTGCTCAGCCTTTGAGCTTTTTTAGTGCCTGAGGCGAGGCCATGAAGCCATCCTTAGCACCTGGAGCTAACTTGCTCCAACCCAGCCATGGTTGTGGGAGGGGAAGAGAGATAGAGAGAGTGAAGGGACAAGGGTGAAGAAGCAGATGGTTGCTTCTCCTATATGCCCTGACCAGGAATCAAACCCGGGACATCCACGCCCCAAGCCAACTCTTTACCACTAAGCCAATCTTATGACATTTCACTCTACACATATGAGGACTGGTATTCATCAACACAATCCAGGGTATTCTTTTGTGAATTTCTAGAGCTTTCTTCATGCATTTCTTTCCTCTCCAGTTTCTTCCTAACCAATGACAGCTCCCTCATTTTTCCAAAATTATGTTTTATCTCCTCAAATCCAGGGAACCGCCTTGTATCCTTATGATTCCATTCTTGTGCTAAATCTAGAGAGTACTCCCACACACACAGCTAGGGGGATCCTCCAGATCCCTCTTTTGTTTTCCTTGTCTCTGGGATCACAGTTCTGTGTTCTGTTTTTAATATCTGAAAACTATCACAATTTTTGTCTAGTAGTCAAATTGTTTATGGTGAAAAAAAAAAAAAGCCTGAATCCTGTTACTCTTTCAAAAACATAGCAGACCATGTGTTTTGACAAACAATTTCTCTTACAGATTTTTTCTTTCAAGATTAGTGTTTTTCTTTCTCATAATCAAAATCATGAAGATAATCACTTGTTCCCCACTAATATCTTATTGTTTTATTTAAGCAATTAGATCTGCAAATCATTTGAAACGTATTTTTTACTGTATTGTAAGTCAGGATCAAGATAATTTTTTCCATGGGACTATCCAACAATCTCAGTCTATTGTTAAAAACACTCAAGTTTCCTAAGTGAGCTGTTATTTTTAAGATACTTTGCATATCACTATTTAGATTTATTTTTATGTATCAGATGTATTTGATGTTATTATAAGTAATACCCTTTTTGTAAGTATTTTTTTATTCATTTCCTACTGGAACATAAACATATAATTGTTTGTTTATTTATAATCTTCAATATAATGACATTGTTTAATTACTTATTTAATTTAATAGTTTTAAAATTATTTTGAATGTCTATGTACAGAATCATCTTGTTCTCCAAAACTATAAATCTTTTCTTCCCTCTTACTTATCTTTATACTTTTCTTTTTTCTTATTTTATTGTCTAGGGACTGAATTAAAATCTTGAATAATATGTCTCATCATCTTATTCTTAATCTTGAGGAAATATTTTATCATAATATATAATGTTTCCTATAAGTTGTTTATTAATATTTCTTTTCATATTAAAAAAATTCTTTTTATTTCCAATTAGCAAGAAATTTTGTTTGTTTTGATCATAAATGACTGTTGTAATATAACCAAATACTTTTTTTGTATTTAACAATATGATCATATATTCTTTACTTTTTGTTCAAAAACATAACAGTTTCTGCTGATCAACTTTTTTAGTCTGTATTTATCTACCTGGAATAAACCCCACTCAGACTTATAGATAAAACTTTCTCATGTCTATTATAACAACTTCTCAAATTGATTATAAACACATGTGAGAGGTTTTCTTTAAATTTGTCACCAAAAAAAAAAAAGGGGGACTATGTCAAGACAATTCAGATAATTCATCTGGGAGAGAAATTTTAGAGAGGAAAAATGCTGTAATGCTGTATAATCATTATTAAATTGGATGAAATATAATGCAACAGCTGGCTAAACATTATCGACTCTTTGTGAGATTGGGTAATTGACATCAGGCTCATCCTCAGGTTGATCACTGTTATAATTTTAGCAGCGCCTCGTAAGTTTATTAATTTCTATTAGAAAATTGCTTGAGAATTTTATCAGGAATGGTAATTGCTTCCAGAAAGAACACTTAACCACATTAGAACATAACATTCTTCCAGGTTTTGGACAATTCTTTTTAATGTTAAAAAATAAAGATCTGCTTATTAATTGAAAGAGTTGTGAAAAATTATGAAACACGCCTAAGATTTTTCATCTAGTTGTAGTACTAAAGACCTAGTTCACAATAGATGCTTAAAGGGTTAGGGGTGAAAAGAATGAAGATGTTGTTTTCTGGTGCCCTGCTGAGTCCTGCCGATCTCTACACCATGGCATGTACCTTTCACCCATCACTAATATTTCTAGTTATTTGATGTAAGAGGAGAATCATATAGAGGTCACATAGAGTTACTAAGATTATAGAGAGGTGAGAAGCATCAATCATTAGTTTTTCATTGCCATCGCAACACTTTAGATGTTCATTGATTGCTTTCTCACATGTGCCTTGACCGTGGGCCTTCAGCAGACCAAGCCACCCCTTGCTGGAGCCAGCGACCTTGGGTCCAAGCTGACGAGCTTTTTGCTCAAGCCAGATGGACCCGCGCTCAAGCTGGCGAGCTCTGGGTCTTGAACCTGGGTCTTTCGCATCCCAGTCTGACGCTCTATCCACTGCGCCACCACCTGGTCAGGCGAGTTACTAAGATTTTTATTTTAACATAGTTTTACCCAAAATAAGTAAGAAAATGAGTGAAGTTGAGTGGCAGGTAAAAAATACTTCAATGCTTATCACCAAAAGAATGATTTGATAATCAGGTTTCAGCAGTAAAACTAATTAATTCTCAGCAACTATTCAAATGACTATTATAAAATGTTTTCAATAACATTAATACTTACCTTGTATTGTTAAACTAAAAACAAAAAAGCAAAAGATTACACTACAGTATATTCCCATGGAAAAAAATGTATATACAAGTAGTATATATCTATAAATCACATATATAGTAATGTGAAAACATTGCTAATTTATTTCAAAATAGCAGACTATTTTTATTTTCTTCCTTTTGATTTTTAATATCTAAAATATTTTTATAATAAAAAAATAAATGTTAGAAGAAACTATTTTGTTGTAGTTAAACACAAATACCACCTTTTCATATTATAAAAGCCTCTAAGACCTTTTTAAAAAGAAGTTTTCTGCCATGTGAAACAATTCTTTATGTTTCAGTGACTATATATTAAAAGGGCAAGAAAGATACCTCGTTTAACTTCTGCCTTATTTCCTACACTGTCTTTTTTAGATTACAGCATGGTGTGTTTTTATTCTGAGCATGCCCACCACAAGCAGAACACATTATTTCACCATAGCCCATAGCATCCTTTGTGCAAATCAACTGTCAAGTAACCCACCAAATGCAATTTATCCAGTCCTCCTTAGAGTTGCTGGAGGTTCTGAAATTATAAAGTCACTGACCATTTTCCCACAGCTATACTTTGTTACTCTGTCAAGCACTAGAATTCACCTGTACAGAAGAGACAGGCATAAAAATGCAGTGGCATTGTGCATTCTTGCAGCACTCTGATTAGAAAAATTATAGCTGAGTATTGCAAGCTCGTTGTGTGTTTTAATGGATTTTTTTAAATTTTAATGGGGTGACACCAATAAATCAGGGTACATATGTATAACGAAAATATCTTCAGGTTATCTTATCATTCAATTATGTTGCATACCCATCACCCAAAGTCAAATTGTCCTCTGTCACCTTCTATCTGGTTTTCCTTGTGGCCCTGCTCTTCACCCTCTCCTACCTTCTCTTCCTCCCCCGACCCCGTAACCACCACTCTCTTGTTCAGGTCTCATAGTCTCACTTTTATGGCCCACCTATGTATGAAATCATGCTGTTCTCAGTTTTTTCTGATTTACTTATTTCACTCTGTATAATGTTATCAAGGTCCATCCATTTTGTTATAAATGATCTGATGTCATCATTTCTTATGGCTGAGTAGTATTCCATAGTATATATGTACCTAAGCTTTTTAATCCACTCATCCTCTGACTGACACTTGGGCTGTTTCCAGATCTTCGCTATTGTGAACAATGCTGCCACGAACATGGGGGCGCATTTCTTCTTTTCGAACAGTGCTATGGTGTTCTTAGGATATATTCCTATAAGTGGGATAGCTGGGTCAAAATGCAGTTCGATTTTTAATTTTCTGAGGAATCTCCATACTGTTTTCCACAGTGGCTGCACCAGTCTGCATTCCCAGCAGCAGTGCAGGAGAGATCCCTTTTCTCCACATCCTCTCCAGCACTTATTCTGTGTTGTTTTGCTGATGATCGCCATTCTGACTGGTGTAAGGTGATATCACATTGTGATTTTAATTTGCATTTCTCTAATGATTAGAGATGTTGAGCATTTTCTCATATGCCTATTGGCCATCTGTATGTCCTCTTTGGAGAAATTTCTATTCATTTCTTTTGCCCATTTTTTGATTGGATTGTTTGTCTTCCTGGTGTTGACTTTTATAAGTTCTTTATAAATTTTAGTTATTAATCCCTTATCAGACGTGCTGCGAATATGTTCTCCCATTGTGTGGTTTGTCTTTTTATTCTGTTCTTATTGTCTTTAGCTGTGCAAAAACTTTTTAGTTTGATATAGTCCCATTTTTTTATCTTGCCTTTTAATCATTTGCCCATGGAGATAAATCGGCAAATATATTGCTGCTACAGATGTCAGAGATCTTACTGTCTATGTTTTCTTCTAAGATGCTTATGGTTTCACGGCTTACGTTTAAGTCTTTTATCCATTTTGAGTTTGTTTTTGTGAATAGTGTAAGTTGATGGTCTAGTTTCATTTTTTTGCAGATAGATGTCCAATTTTCCCAACACCATTTGTTAAAGAGGCTGTTTTTACTCCATTGTATGTTCTTTCCTCCTTTGTCAAATATCAGTTGTCCATAAAGATATGGGTTTATTTCTGGGTTCTCAGTTCTGTTCCGTTGATCTATGTGCCTGTTCTTATGCCAGTACCAGGCTGTCTTGTGTATAATGGCCTTGTAGTAATCGTTGATATCCGGAAGAGTGATACCTCCTGCTTTATTTTTTCTTTTTAAGATTGCTGAGGCTATTCGTGTTCTTTTCTGGTTCCATATAAATTTTCGGAATATGTGTTCTATATCTTTGAAGTATGTCATTGGTATTTTAATTGGTATTGCATTGAATTTATAAATTGCTTTGGGTAATATAGACATTTTAATGATGTTTATTCTTCCTAGCCATGAGCACGGTATATGCTTCCACTTGTTTGTATCTTCCTTGATTTCTTTTATCAATGTTCTATAATTTTCGAGTACAAATCCTTAACCTCCTTGGTTAAATTTATTTCTAGGTACTTTATTTTTATGGCTGCAATAGTGAAGAGGATTGTTTCCTTAATTTCTTTTGCTGACAGTTCATTGTTGGTATATACAAATGCCTCTGATTTCTGAGTATTAATTTCATATCCTGCCACCTTGCTGAATTCATTTATAAAGTCCAGTAGTTTTTTGACTGAGACTTTAGAGTTTTCTATATACAATATCATATCATCTGCAAATAATGACAGTTTTACTTCTTCTTTTTTAATTTGGATGCCTTTTCTTTCTTCTTCTTCTTTGATTGCTATAGCTAGGAGTTCCAGAACTATGTTGAATAAAAGTGGTGAAAGGGGGCATCCCTGCCTGGTTCCTGATCATAAGGGGATTGTTTTTAATTTTTGTCCATTTTGTATGATGTTTGCTCTGGGTTTGTCATAGATGGCCTTTATCATGTTAAATAATGTCCCCTGTAATTCACTTTACTGAGAGTTTTGAGCATGAATGGGTGATGGATTTTATCAAATGCCTTTTCTGCATCTATTGAAATTATCATGTGATTTTTGTCTATCCTTTTGTTTATGTGATGAATCACATTGACTGATTTGCGAATATTGAACCAGCCTTGCCTCTCCAGAATAAATCCCACTTGATCATGGTGTATGATTTTTTTCATATATTGCTGGATCCGGTTGGCTAATATTTTGTTGAGAAATTTAGCATCTAAATTCATCAGAAATATAGGCCTATAATTTTCTTTCTTTGTGTTGTCTTTGCCCGGTTTTGGGATCAGAATTATGCTCGCCTCATAAAAGGAGTTTTGAAGTCCTCTTTCCTCTTGTATTTTTTGAAATAGCTTGAGGAGAATAGGAGTTAGTTCTTTCAATTTTTGGTAGAATTCACTTGTGAAGCCATCAGGTCCAGGACTTTTATTTTTTGGAAGTTTTTTGATAACTGTTTTGATCTCATTTGTTGTAATTGTCCTGTTTAGGTGTTGTGATTCTTCCAGATTGATTTTTGAAAGATTACATGATTCAAGAAATTTTTCCATTTCACCTAGGTTGTCTAATTTTTTGGCATAGAGTTCTTCATAGTATTTTCTTACAATGCTTTGTATTTCTGTTGTGTCGGTTGTTATTTCTTCACTGTCATTTCTAATTTTATTTATTTAGGTCCTCTCTCCTTTTTTCTTGGTGAGTCTAGTTAAAGGTTCATCAATCTTGTTTACGTTTTTAAAGAACCAACTCCTGGTCTCATTGATCCTCTGTATTTTTTCCTCAACCTCTATGTCATTTATTTCTGCTCTGATCTTTATTATTTCCTTCCTTCTATTGGTCCTTAATTTTATTTGCTGTTGTTTTCCTAGTTCTTTTAGGTGGAGGGTCAGGTTGTTTATTTGAGCTTTTTCTAGCTTCTTTTGGTATGCCTGTAGTGCAGTGAACTTCCCTCTCAGTTCTGCTTTGCTCTGTCCCTTAAATTTTGAGTTTGTATGCTCATTATCATTTGTTTCTAGAAACTTTTTTATTTCTTCTTTGATCTCATTGTTAATCCATTCATTATTTAATATCATGCTATTTAGTTTCCAAGTGTTAGAGTATTTTTCAGTTTTTCTTTTGTGGTTAATTTCTAGTTTCATGGCATTGTGATCAGAGAAAATGCTTGATATGATTTCAATCTTCTTAAATTTATTGAGACCATTTTTGTGTCCTAACATGTGGTCTATCCTAGAAAACATACCATGAGCACTTGAGTAGAATGTATATTCTACTGCTTTAGGGTGAAAAGTTCTGAAAATATCTATTAAATCGAGTTGATCTAGTGTATCCTTTAAGTCTGCTGTTTCTTTATTAATTTTCTTTCTTGATGATCTATCCAGTGTTGTTAGTGGGGTATTGAAATGCCCCACTATCATAGTATTGCTGTTAATCTTGCCCTTTATATCCATCAAAGTCTGCTTTATGTATCTCGGGGCTCCTATATTTGGTGTATGATTTTTATAATAGTTATATCTTCCTGTTGAATTTTTCCCTTTATCATTATGTAGTGTCCTTCTTTATCTCTTACTATAGCCTTTGTTTTAAAGTTCATTTTGTCAGACACAAGTATTGCTACTCCAGCTTTTTTTCATTTCCATTTGCATGAAATATATTTTTTTCATCTTTTTACCTTCAGTCTATGTGCATCTTTTGTTTTAAGGTGTGTCTCTTATAGACAGCATATGTATGGGTCCTGTTTCCTTTTTTTTTAATTTATTCATTTTAGAGAGGAGACACAGAGTGAGAGAGAGAGAGAGGGAAAGGGAAGAGGAGCTGAAAACATCAACTCCCATATGTGCCTTGACAGGCCAGTGCAGAGTTTTGAACTGTCGACCTCAGTGTTCCCAGGTCGACGCTTTATCCACTGCGCCACCACAGGTCAGGCGGGTCCTGATTCTTTATCCACGCAGCTACCCTATGTCTTTTGATTGGATCATTTAATCCATTTACATTTAAGGTTATTATTGATATGTAGTTTTTTATTGCCATTTTATTTTTTAAAGCTGTATTCTTCTTTTGCTATATTCTTTCCTCTCTTTGAACTGTTCACAACAGGCCCCTTAGCATATCTTGCAGAATTGGTTTGGTTTTAATGAATTCCTTGTGGTTTTCTTTGTCTGGGAAGCTCTTTATTTCTCCTTCTATTTTAAACGTTAGCCTTGCTGGATAGAGTAGTCTTGGTTGTAGGTTCTTGTTCTGCATAACTTTAAATATATCTTGCCATCCTCTTCTGGCCTCAAGTGTTTCTGTTGAGAAGTCTGATGTCATCCTTATGGGAGCTCCTTTGTAGGTGATAGCCTTTTTTTCTCTAGGAGCTTTTAAGATTTTTTCTTTATCTATTAGCTTTGGTATTTTAACTATGATGTATCTTGGTGTAGATTTCTTTGGGTTTCTCTTTAATGGAGTTTTGTGTGCTTCTTGAATGTGTGGAATATTTCCCAGCCTTAATTTAGGGAAGTTTTCTGCTATGATTTGATTGAACAAAGTTTCTATTTCTTGTTCTCTCTCCTCTTCTTCAGAAAACCCTATGATGCTAATGTTGTTTCTCTTCATGTTGTCACAGAGCTCCCTTAGAGTTTCCTCACATTTTTTGAGTCTCTTTTTCTTTTTCTTCTCTGCTTCTGAGCCTTTGTTTACTGTGTCCTCTAACTCGCTGATTCGTTCCTCAGCGTCATTCATCCTGCTTTTAATTTCTTCCATTGTGGTCTTCAGTTCTGATACTGTATTTGTTATTTCTGTCTGATTCTTTTTTATTATTTCAATTTCATATTTTATACTTGTTATCTCTTTATTTAGGTGCTCATAGTGACTATCCATTGTTGCTCTAATCTTTGAACATCCTAACAATCATTATTCTAAATTCTGCTTCTGGTAATTTGGTTATATCTGGTTCATTCAGGTTCTTCTCTGGGAATTTCTCTTAATTCATTTGGTTTGCATTCCTCTGCCTGCCCATTTTGTCTGTGTTTAAGCAAGTTGTGGCCACTGGAGTCCAGTAGGTTGCCTTTGTGTTCTCTAGGTGTGGTCTGTCTGCAGGCTCCCTACCCCCTCTGCCGCTGCCTAGTGCGGTTGGGTATGGGTGTAGCCAGTGCCAGTACACTGTGGCTGTTGTTGTGATTTCCACCTCTCCTCCATGGGAGGGGCTGTCACTGAAGCCACAAGCCTCAGCACCATGGTTAGAGGTGAGCACCTTTGCTCATCTGCGGACCCAGCCTTTTTCCGGGCTTCCGCCCAGGCCCTGCTGTCAGAGCCTGCTTGCCACAGTTTCGGGGTGGACAGGGCTGCTGACGTGCTCTCAGCTGTGAGCTTTTGCCCGTCCGGAGCTTTAGCCCCGCCCTCGAGGTCAGGGCCCTCCTGCGCAGGGTTGCAAACCAAGGTTTATTGGGCTGGGCATGGCTTCTGGTGTTCACTCAGCTGCGATCTTCCGCTCGTCCCGGGCTCTTGTTCAGAGACAGCTCACGCACGCAGGATGGCAAACCGTGGTTTCTCCGGCCGGCTGGACCTGCTGATGTGAACTCAGCCGTGAGCCTCCGCCCGTCACTGGTCCTAGCCCCGTCCCCGCAGTCAGGGCCGGCTTGCAAGGGTCGCAGAGCAAATCTCTGCCCATTACTGGCCTCCTGCTTTTCCCCTGCAGGTGGGGCTACAGGTGGGCCCACAGATGCCGGACCGCTTTCGCATCCCCTTTGCTCCTGCTGGGCTAGACCGAGCTCACACCGGCTGGGCTTCCAACCCCCACCGACAGAACCGCGTTTCAGCTTCCCGCCGCCACCCTCCCTTCAGCAAACCTCAGCAGAGTAGGAAGGGGCCCCACAGTTCAGATCCTAACACTCAATTCTGTAGACCTGGGAGCTTCCTCCCTCTAAGCATCTCTGCTCTAATTGCCACGGGAGAGCTTCTTTGGCTGGTGTCCTGTCTCCCTTTGCTGGTATTACTAGTTCCAGGGGAAATATTCGTTTTTGATTAGGGAAGTGACTTAGCCCAGGGGTTAGGGTGGCTGTCCCTCAGAGTGTTTGTCCCTGTGCCTTCAGTCCACACTCTCTTCCCGCTGCTCTGGTCCTCTCCTCTGTCCCCGTTCCTCAGAGCCCCTGGTGCTGGTTGTAAGAGAGGTTTTCTGTGCTGTCCCTTTAAAAAGAATCTTGGGTCTGAGAAAACTGTCTCTTTCTCACAAACAGTATCCTCACTTGTTTCACAGCTCAATACTGTCCAAACGCCTCTTGTAGGCTCTGCGACTGCAGGCTGGGGCTTTGTTCCTGGAACCCAGGTCCCTCCCTCTCCACCAAACTCTCCTCCCGCCACACGGGTCTCTCCGGGCTGCCGTTCACTCCGAAGAGCTTGGCAGCCCTCTTCACGTTTTTGCTATTCCTACCAGTCTCATGGCTTCTTCTGTGTTCCTTGGTTGAAGAGTTCACTTAGTTTAGATCAAAGTTGGTTTATCCAGATGATGGTTCTTAAAATTGAGTTATAATCTACTTTGGTTCTGGGAGTTGGAAGTTGGTACGTCTGCTTACTCCATTGCCATCTTGCTCTTCCTTGTCTTATTGGTTTTTATTAACACTGCAGATAATATCTCAGAGATAAAAGACAGCTGAGAAAAAGAGTAGATATTTTTTCCATATGCAAGGTGGAAATCAATTCCTAATTGGATGTATGTATATATATACTTATACACATATATACATGTATACACATATATATACATATGTACACACACATATTTTGTACATAAATGACATTGAATTTAGTGGTAATATACCTTCTGTTAGTCATTATTGTCTACAGAAAGATAAATTAACATAAAATTTTCTTTCTTGATAGTCCATAATACATCAATACTATATAAAAATTCTTGTTGCTAAATGACAAAATGCTTGAGTGCATTAATAAAACCCCAATTGTCCTGTTCTCTAAAAGAATGCATTATACTAAGTAAACAATAATCCAAATGATTGAAATATAACACGTTCTATATTTAATTTTTTATAGTTTTTAAAAGTGATTGTGCCTTTCTCCAACAATTTAAACTATCATATGAAAAACTAATATAAGCATTGCTGATATATAGACTAACTTTTATGATATTCTATAGATGTAGAAATTCAGGCCCTTGGTTAGAATACGTATTGACCTTAAACACTTGTTTTCTTGGGGAAAAAATGTTATGACTTTACTGTTCCTATATATTATTTGTACCTTTCTTTTAAATGTGCAGAACAAGATATAAATATTCTTCATAACACAGATGGTTTTCTGCATATGTAACAAAAATTTAGAAAATTACCTTTTGACTGTTTCCATTAATAATCTTTGTAGTATTACAGTCTTCATAGTATTCTTCAAATATATTTATCATCAAAACAAGGTACTTCTCATTGTACCTCATTTGTAGATAGCAGGTAAAAGAGAAAAAGGTATTTGAGGACAGAAGATAAATTTTAGGATCCTTTGGAGAATTAGGATGGCAGATTTTGAAGATGTCAACATATGTGCAAAAAAAAAATGATGAAGTACTTATAAAGAGAATCCAGATAAAAGGAAAATTGATTGTTTTTGGCAGAACTCTGGGGAAAGTCTGTGATCAGAAGATGTCCAACAATGAAAATGGATGAAGAATAAACTAGAAGAGAATTCCTCCTACAAATTCTGAGGTAGAGTAATTTTATAAAATCAACAACCGTATATTTAATGAAGCTTCACTCTAAAACAGTTCACATTTTCCTCCACTTTTTCATGAAAATACTCTAATGTCATTTTAATTTACAGTGTGTCTGTAATGTCATGGTGCACTTTTGACCGGTCACAGGAAAGCAACAAAAGATGATAGAAATGTGAAATCTGCACCAAATAAAAGGAAAACCCTCCCAGTTTCTGTAGAATGATGTGGCAGCATGTGCGCATGCGCCAATGATGATGTAACACCGTGGATACAGCGGAGCAGCCCACGGCCATGCCAGTCGAGATGTGGACAGTACAGAGGAAAGTTCAGTGTGTTCTGTGGCTCGCTAAATTTGAATCCGTGACCAAAGTGCAACGTGAATATCGGCGCATTTATAACATAGCGCCACCACATAGAAATAACATTACTCGGTGGGATAAGCAGTTGAAGGAAACCGGCAGTTTGGTGGAGAAACTCCATTCTGGTAAGCCGTCAGTCAGTGACAAGTCTGTAGAGGCTATATGGGATAGCTACCTAAGGAGCCCTAAAAAATCTTAGCTTCCATGGGTTCGACAATTACACCTAAGCAAGAGTACAGTTCATACGGTGTTAAAGAAACATCTCTTTTTACTGGGTACAAATTTTGGCTTTTGCACGCTATCAAACTGGCAGATAGACCCACACAATGTGCGTTTGCTACAGATATGTGTCATGAGATCAACAATGATGCAAGATTTTTGCAGAAGATTGTGTTTAGCGATGAGGCGACCTTCCATATCTGGGAACATGTTTGTCGCCATAACGTCCGAATATGGACTGCTGAACATCCTCACTCCTACGTTGAGTATGAACGTAACACCCCTAAAGTGAACGTATGGTGTGGCCTGATGCATGATAAGGTGATAGGCCCATTATTTTTCGCGGAATAGTCTGTAATGGCAAATACCTATCTTGACATGTTGGAATTGTATGCAGTGCCACAATTTCCAGAAGGTGTCATCTTTCAACAGGATGACGCTCCTCCACACTACGCCACCATTGTTCATGAGTTTCTGGATAAAACATTCCCCTGGCAGTGGATAGGCAGGGGTTCTGTCAAGCCATGGCCACCACGATCCCCAGATCTGACACCCTTAGACTTTTACTTTTGGGGTTATGTGAAGCAACATGTGTACATTGTACATATCAATGATATTAATCACTTAAAACAGAGAATCACAGATTTTATTCACTCTGTTACACCAGACGTCCTTACCCGTGTGTGACAAGAACTTCACTATCGTTTGGATGTGTGTAGGGCAACAAATGGAGCCCACATTGAACTGCACTGAATAGGTATGAAACTGAAAGAGTTTTCCTTTGATTTGGTGCAGATTTCACATTTCTATCGTCTTTTGTTGCTTTCCTGTGACCGGTCAAAAGTGCACCATGACTTACGGACACACTGTACTTGGAGATAAATAGTAATTACAGTCATTCCTCATCATATCATGCTTCACTTTTCGTGCTCTCACTGTTTCGCAGATTTTAAAATTGTATAGTACATCTAATTTTGTATCATGGATTTTTTGCTATATCGCGGGACTTTGAGGTATATAAGTATTTTTATCTATTTGTTATTTTAATTATTTTGTGGTAAAATAAGCAAAATAAGTATAGGAAAGGTTAATAACAGTGTGGAAAAGGTTTATAAGAGTGTGGGGAGGGTTTATAAAGCCTTAAATATATATAAGTAATAAAACAAATATAAAGTTTCTACATTGCAGATTTTTGCCTATAGCAGGGGGTTCTGGAACCTAACTCTTGCGATACATGAGAGACCACCGTAGATGACTTTTAATGTGTATCACCCACAGTACAGATCTTAAAAGTATATTAAAAGCTGTATTAAAAGTATACAGGAGGTTTTCTGTACTCTCAACACAGTTTTGTTTTGTTTTGTTTTTTTACAGGGACAGAGATAGAGTAAGAGAGGGATAGATAGGGACAGACAGACAGGAACGGGAAGAGGTGAGAAGCATCAATCATTAGTTTTTCATTGTTGTCACAACACCTTAGTTGTTCATTGATTGCTTTCTCACATGTGCCTTGACAGCGGGCCTTCAGCAGACCGAGCCAACCCTTGCTGGAGTCAGCGACCTTGGGTCCAAGCTGACAAGCTTTTTGCTCAAGCCAGATGGGCCCACGCTCAAGCTGGCAAGCTCGGGGTCTCGAACCTGGGTCTTCTGCATCCCAGTCCGACGTTCTATCCAATGCGCAACTACCTGGTCAGGCTCGACACAGTTTTGTGCTTTGTTTTGATAATTTTTACTACTTTTGAACTAGTTATTATAGTAAAACTTCAGCTGTTCTACTAATATCTATCCAACCCCAAGACTCTTATGGGGTGTTACATGTGGTTTCACAAGGCATTTAAATTCATTCTATGAACAAGGAAAGAACTTAAACATATAATGTATAGATTTAACTGAACACCAGAATCAAACATTTTAAAGAGGGGAAGAAAATGTAGGGGTATGGGGAAGACTTGGGGGCAGAGTGTAAAGAAGGACAAATATAAGGTAACAGAAAATTATTTAACTTTGGGTGATGGGTATGCAACATAATCAACAGTTCAAATGCTATAGAAATGTTCACCTGAAACCTATGTATTCTTATTGATCAATGTCACCCTGTTAAAGTTAATTTTTTAAATAAAATTTTTAAATTTAAAAAGAAAAGAAAAATACTTTCAGAAAAGGGATTAGAAACATTCACCAAGTATTTGGCAGGGACTTGATTAGTGTCTGTTATTATTGTAAAATTTAAAGGATAAAATATTACTTAGAAAATTTAATTCAGTGTAATCTATATTTCTTATAAATCAATAAAGATCAAATTTACGTGTTTAAATATTATTTATGCAGTATCACCTCATAAAAAACTCTAAAACACCACAGAAACATAATTTTCCAACTTATGTTTATTTTTCTTTTACCCACATGCAGTGTGTGAAAAGTCATTATTATGCATATTCTCCATACAGTGTGTAAATGCACCATTTTCCTTTAAAATACCAATGTCTTATTTCCATGTTTTCTACTTTGTCATGCGGAAAATGGCTATCTTACAGATTTACATGTCTTGCTCTGCTGTCCTAGACATGCATATTTAACAAAGAGTAAGAAGGTGTGGAGAACAGAGAGGCAGCCTTAACTCATGGGAAGTCAAAATCAGAAGAATGTTGCTAACATCAATTTCATTGAGATTCATAAAGGCAGTTTCCATAGCAACATCATTTTCACAAAGCACAGAAATGCTGCATTTTACTTTATTTTTTAATGGAAAAGCAGAGGGTCAGATTATCATTTTCCTCCCATATCTCATTTATCCTCTACCCTCATACATGTCCAATTAATTGCATTCAGAAGGAGCTTCGTGGACATAAAAGATGGCTTCATATTTAAGTGCAATAATACTCTTATCTGAGTTTCTTATATAAAAACTCCATGTTAGAAGGTTTGGGATCAATCTGAATGAAACTACTCCTGAAATTGTAAATTTTATTATGTGACCCTCACTGTGAGAAACTGGGACCTACTCCTTAAATATTCCTATGTAAGTCCAACAAAAGAACTCTTTTGAGAGTCAAATAAAACCCAATTTGTATAACCAAACAGTTTAGAGAATCACTTGGCCTCTTTCTGTTTTATTACCCCACTTGCTTTGAGGATTAAGTTTAGAAGGAGAGTGTTGTTTTAATAAATTTGTCATTAATAGAAGTTTTATTATATTATCCCTTCAAGTATTGTTGCTTTTAAAATACATTTTTTTTTCCTTTGAGAAAGATAATAGTGAAAAGAAAATGTTGGCAGCAATTGACAAGAATTCTTTATGTGTTAGGTTATTTAAAGGATTCATGTAAGAAAAGTGTTCATTTTAAATGGTTTCTTCTCAGTATTCAAACACTGAATGAATAACATAACATCTCTGTTTTTAATGCTAAACAGCATTATAAGATTATAATTGTATTAAAATTCTATAACTGCATTTAAAACTTTGAGGAGGAGAAATACTAAAATAAATTTTTACCCAAGAGATTAGAATAACTTTATCTTGAATAAATACCTATTTATTCAATAAACTAGAATGACTTCACCATGAATAAATCCCTATTTATTCAACGAAGTAGAATAAGTCTCTTCGGAGCTTTCATGGTCCATTGACTACATTTGAATAATTAGGTGAGAGGTTTCCTGATGTTTTTAAATCAATCATATCATGCATCTGGCAAACCAGAGTGAAGTTAATGAAAATATTTTGTACTATCATTAAACAAGTAATTTTTTTAATATATTCATTCTATATTATAGATTTATAAAATTACTTTGTATCAATTACAATTACAAAATGCAGAAGAAAAAGGATAAAATTCAAATATATACATATTTTAGACCTTAAAAGTTTTCTCCAATACATTGTGGTTTTTTAAAATTGTTTTTAGGGTTATTTTTCTGTTTGCTTTATAATAATAAAACTAATGCTGTTAGAAAAAAATTATGAAATAGCTAGAGAAATTGACATTTTATTTAAATGTATAATATAAATTATATGGCTTCTAGACAAAAGAGCTTTTTTGCATTAAGGTTTATATTTTCTAAGAAGAGACAAATTTACTTGTCTACCAATGCTATTTGGTTAATGAAAAAAGCCTAGGTTGAGAAATAGCTAATTTTGATGAAAAAAAGAAAAATTGACAAGTTACTAAAAACTCTAAAGAGAAACAGAGCCGTTAGAGTACATTAGTTCCTAAAGAATAATTTGTATTAAAGATTATAAAAATATATTAAACAAACATATTGATATCTAATTTGGTGTAATTCTCATTGGAACGTAAAATATTTATATATGGCAATACTAATTATACAAAAAAATTAAAACCATCAGATATTTATTTTAATATGTACATTGAATAAATGTGGTCTATTGCTTACATCATTGTAGCATATTTTTACCAATATAGGATTCCAAAATACTCTGTTAGTTTAATAATTCTGTTTTCTTTTACTCTAATAGATGTTTGCTATTGAAAATACTTTAAGCACTTTTTAAATTTTTATAGGTTAGAATCAAAGAAACCTTTTTTGTTTCAAGCAGAAACTTTTTATTGCATTTACTTTTCTCTGCTGATATTTCCCATTTTATCCATCTGTTCCAATATCTGTCATATTTCTAACAACAAAACTCCTTCCGTACCAGCTTCACTTGTGGGTCCTATGGGTAAATTTCTGTCTTCCACTTATTACATTCCCTTTGAACACACAAAGCTTGCAACAGCTATTTTCATCTTGCCTGACATCTTACATTCCTTTCATCCTTCAAATAGCAATGCAAATCTTATATGTCTTCTGAAAAACTGGTTCCAAATAACCTGTCTTACCTAAACATGCCAGCAGTTTCCATCTATGAAACTTCTATAATTATTGTATTTCTATATATCTTTAAGCCTCATGCAAGCTTCCTCTTCCTATTCATATTGTTAATTCTAGAGGAAAAGGGTAGAAATATACCTTGGACAGGATACGATTTCTGACAAATTAAGTGTATTTGAGTCACAATCAAACTCTCAATTTATAAAATATTTTCAAATTTCCCCTAAATAGCTAAATTCTGTGATTTATATACTACATGTTTTTATAGATGAAGTTTACCTTGAAGTTATATCCAACAAACAATATGTTGATGCAACAATTATCACTAGTAATATCCAATGTTTATGTTTGTCACATGAATTATTGATCAAAATCCTTTCTAGGATGTATAAGCTATAGATAAACTGTTTTATGCTTTTTTCTCTCATAGTTAAAAAGAAATAAAAATGCAAAAACAAGTGTTTTTATAGGGCTGGAGATGATGCATGATGAGGGAGGAAGAAAGAGAGAGAGAACACTATTGATGATGTATGTAAGTGAGAAAGGAACTTCAGAAACAGGTAACTGTTTGGAGAGACCAAATAGTAAGTATTTTTGATAAAACAATGTAAATAAGGAGATAAGGTACACCTAAAAAAATATAGGAATGCATCTCTTTTAAATAGGTAGTACTAAGATATAAAAGAATGAATATTAGTGATGATGGGAGCCTTATTAAGTATTGTCTTCATATATCAGTCAAAATCTTCGGTTTCTCTAGAACTCCTTAACCAAGGAATTTGTGTGTAGAATGCCAGGGCCTTTGAATTTGGTTGGAAAAAATAAATTTTTATTTTTATGAACTTCTAAATGAATAAAGTAGCACTTCTTTCAATTATAAAGGCAGGTAAGAAATCACAGTAGTCTTAGCAATACTTATGCTTGAGTCACCAAGAAATTACTGATATTTTCATATCATATATCTATTGCTACAGGTACAAAATAAAATTTTTTCTTGAAATCAACTTCAAATTACAACAGTCAGCCTACCGACAAAGCACATTATTTTATGCACTTCTGAAAAAACACATATACTACTATTTCAAAATATTGAATGCTTATTAGTTTTATGTTGAATGCTATATTTTAACATGATTGATCTTTTTTATGATTTGCTTTATTTTGTGAGTTTAAAAACATTATGCTGAGCAGGGCTTCCCTGACCTCACCAGACAGCCAGGTCAGTTGATGGCCTAGTACGGGTTGAGAGCCCCTTAAAACTAACCATAACACGCAGAAGTCTGCCTTGTATTCAATTACCTGAGCACAAAAGAATTAAACAGTAGAAGCTCAGAAAATTTATTGTCATATGTTCTTTCAGAAGTCCACTCAATCTATTTCAGTGAAATCTTTTATGACGAAGTGATTCTGATACTTCCATGAGAACTGAAGGGTACAGTGTCACTAAACCCTATATGAAATCTGGTGCTGTGTTTTCCAAAAGATGGGGGGTAAGCCAGGCACAGTCCCTCTCAGGTCTAGTGACCCAGAAGACATGCAGATCTTGTATGTCTACTATAATAGTTGTAACATGCAAATACGTGATGCTTGGCCAACTATGGACAATGGAGCAGATGGTGCTGGAGGTATACTTAGAAACTGTTTCTGGAAACCAGATTCTGGAGCTGCTTGACATGGCTTAGTAAAGGCAGGCTTGCATTAACATACAGTAATTATTTAAATGTGACTTGGTGAAGAAATGAGCAGCTTGGAAAGGCCCAATTTAACATCTTTCAATCTGGCAGGACCTCACTGTGGTCAAGCAGAACATCATGACCAGATCTTCTCCAATAAAGATCTGGGGAGACTCAAGAGTCATGATCACTGAACATTCTCCAACACAACAGCAGCTCTTAAAGCTTTGCTGAAAATTTGACTTCTGAACTTAGCACCCAAACTTAGACCTATAAAATGTATGTGTCAGAGTTATTGTTAGCACTAAACTTAATTATCTGTAGTATCTCTGGGACATTGCATTCATTCTCGAATTCTGTCGCAATTCTATTTGGATATTACCTGAAGTGTGGCTTAAATTACATTTTAACTACAAAGGTGGGGGTTGTGCATAAAATATATCCAAATATACATTACAAAACAAATAATAAAATATAGATGTATATTACGATTTTACTTTCATTTGATAGGACAAAAATCTCCCAGAACAACATTATTATTTATTTTTCTTCTTCTTTTATTTTTGTATTTTTCCAAAGTAAGAAGCAGGAAGGCAAACAAACTCCTGCAGGTACCAGATGGGGATCCGCCCAGCATGAGCATCAGGGAACAATGCTCTGCCCCTCTGTGGAGTTGCTCCCACTGTGGCCAGAGCCATTCTAGCACCTGAGGCAGAGGCCATGGAGACATCCTAAGTGCCCGGGGCCAACTTTGCTCCAATGGAGCCTTGGCTGCAGGAAGGGAAGAAAGAGATAAAGAGGAAGAAGAGAGTGAAGGGTGGAGAAGCAGATGGGTGCTTCTCCTGTGTTCCCTGATCAAGTTTTTTCTTCCTTTTTTTGGGGGGGGGTGAGGTGGGGAGATAGGGGTGTTCATTCAGTGCCTGAGAAGCCTGGAATGGCCAGTCTCAAACTGAAGAAACTAATGTGTTTCAGGATGAAGGCATTTAGTCTTTGATCCCTAAAATTTCTAAAATATCCCAGAGTCGAGGGAAAGAGCAACATTTTGCATGAGTGTGTAAATATGAGAATTGCCAACCTTACTTCTATCCCCTGCTCTCAGAATCAATATATTCTTGGCTTATTAGCTTTTGGTTTATAATGTATCTTGCAAAAATAGTTTTCCTGCTGGGCTATAACTAGGTCAAAATAACCCTTTTTTTTTTTCCTGTAAGACCAGAACTTCTAACTTTCAGGGGACATGATAAAACTGGTGAATCCCATGATCCTCAGCCTCCATTTATTTTTTTAACTATTAAATGAGTTCTTTATTTAGGAGCAATGTTGCATATGGTACTATGATGAAGCTTTTAGGTATTCAATATGTTCAGAAAAAAGTATGGCCTCGTAGAAAGAAATCTATAATGGGAGCATGCATCAGGTAGGATAAATTATTTCTTTCCAAGATAGCAGGGACTTAAAATAATCAACTTGAAACCTGGGAAATTACTGGTGCCTCCTACCCCTCACCAGGTATGGTTCTAGTTTAAAAGAAGTATCCATTAAAAAGCTTTCAGATGCAAGTGACAGAATACCCTGAATAAGGCTCTCCTCCTAAATATCCAGACCCTAATATGTAGAACCTGTAAGTGGTACTTTATATGGCAAAAAGGGACTTTAAAGATGCGATTAAATGTAAGATCTTAACATGGGAGATTATTTTGCATTATCCGGGAGGGCTATAACTATGACCAACAAGTGTCCTTATAAGTGTGAAGCAGAAGTAGATGTGGCCTCAGAGACAAAGGCAATGTGAGAAAGCAGGGAGAGATTCAAAGATGTTACAATGCTGTATTTGAAGATAGAAGAAGGGGCCACAAGCCAAAGGATGCAAAGATTGCAGTTCTAGAAGCTAGACATGGAAAGAAAACTCGTTCTTCCCCAGACAAGCTGGAGGAAGTGTCACCTTGCCTACACCCCATTTCAACCTAGTAGAACTGATTTTAGGATTCTGACCTCAGAACTTTAAGAGAACAAATATTTAAATCACCAATTTTGTGTTTATTTATTATAGTGGCCATTTGAAACTAACAAATTCAATAAAAGGTAGCTTAAACATAGAATATTTCTTATCTTATGTCACAAAATCTAGGGTTAATTCATCAGCTCAAAGATGTCTATGTGTCTTGGTCAGATTTGCTTGTGAATCTCTTGTCTCTCCTTTTCAGGTGGTAATCAAGTACCACAGTTCTGAGCTTCATGCTGGGATGTGACAATATCCAAAGAAAGAAAGAAAGGACAGATTATTTATTTCTTACCTATATCTCTCTTCTCTCAGGGTTTAACTATTGAATAGGCATTTAACAGTATCTGGCACATGTGCCTGGGTTTTATTTCTTCTGGTAGCAAATTGAGCCTCCCAATGGTTAGGTAAGGCTTAATAATGGTAATTTTATATTACTAAACCTATGCATTCTTAATGCCATGGTCCCTTTAACACCATTGAGCAAATATTTAGCTATTTGGAGAATGAGGATGACCAATATTGACAGAGCAAGTAATCTTGTCCATCTAATTATTAAAAGCTGTATTTTCAGAAAAGGACCTTTGGAAACTATTTTCACCAGTTTGGGGTGTTATAACAAATGACCAAAGACTAGTAGGCTTAAACAGTGAACATTTATTTTCCACAGTTCTGGAAGCTGGGAAGTCCAAGATCAAGGAGCCAGCAGACCCATATCTGCTGGTACACTCTTCCTGACTTGCAAATGGCTGTCTCCTTGCTGTGTCTTTACATGGCTGAGAGCAGAGAGAAAGTTACCTCTTTTCCACTTCCTATGAGGATACTAATTCCATCATGAGAATTCCACCCTTTTGGCCTAACTACCTTCCAGAGAGAGGTTCACCTCCAAAAACCATCACATTAAACTCCAACATATGATATTTGGGGCACACTTAAACACTTATTTTAGAGCAGTGAGCAGCCACATGGAATCCAAATAACTTCATACACTAAACTTATCCACCCACCCCAACATTCTTTGTACCGAATCATCATATCCCAGACCAATCAGCAAAACTAAGGAAATAATGTTAACATTTACTTCAAAATTTTATTCAAGGAAAAAATGGATAATTCATTTTAAATCTCTGCTTACTTTTCTTTCTCTGGAAAGAATCCCATTCTCCACTGTTCCTCAGAGTCATACCTGGTGGACTTAGCATGTTGCACATCTATTTACGGCCAATTTTAGAATTTGGGAGAGCCCATCTGTAAACCAATATTTCTGTTCTTTTCTTTTTCTCAGTCAATGAGTCAAATGAAACTTCCCAGGAGCCTATAGTTGTAGGCAGTAGAGCAGGTGGCAATTGTGCAGCAAGAAGTATGCTGGGAATGAGACCACCTGTCCCCAGCTGTGTACCCTCAACTAGTTAGTGCCTGATCCTATCTATGTCACCTCCTTTGTATGACATGATCATGCTGGGAGACTTACTTTAAGGACTGGGGTATCAGAGAACATCCAGTTCATGAAGAGAAACATGGTTTTTTAGGGTTACCATCAGGGACCCTATCTCTACCTTCTAGTTCACAGTATCAAGTAGAGAGCTGTTTCTTGGGAATAAATAAACTTAAAAAAATACAATTAGTTATGTGACTAAGCAGGCATGACTTTGTTCAAATATTCTGAAGAAGTGTTTTTCAAAAATTGTGACCTCAAGACTTTGTAAAAAATGCTTTCTAATTTGTAATCCAATATGACATACCAACATCTTGAACAAAATAAAAAAAATATCTAAAAGAATGTTGCCCTACTATAATCTATGTAGACCGATTTCTTTTTCTATTCTATGTTCTTTCATACTTTTTAAATGCTGCTCAAGACCTTTTAAGTGGATTTCACAACTCACTTATGGATCACCACACATACAAATTTGAAACATACTTTCCTCGAGGTTTCCCAGTAATTCTCCTGCTGGGGTTTGCTACAGAAACCACAGAACAATCCAATCAGTCGTAAAAAGTTCAAGCAAAATTGATTATCTTGGTTCAAAAGGTCCAAATGGCAGGCGGCTAGCTCTGCACAATCTTTTAAAGAGTCTTAAGGCCGCAGCCCATGGGGTCACCCAAGAAGTGGATCAGAGTATCACCCCTGATGTAATATATACATTGCCATCAAAATTAAAGTGACCCATGGAACATTTTCCTTCTCTGTAATATAAGATGCAACAACTTATGTGTATTGGAAATTTCTACTTTTACATAGGCCTAAAGAAGGAAGTAGATAATGGTTCATAAGAGGGCCAAATCTTGAAATTAAAAAAAAAAAAATTACCCAGGAAGGCAAAATAATCCGATAGAGGGACAAAGTTTGGATCACTTGAAAATGATTGGGAAGTAAAGGTAACAACCACTACACTAACTCTTCAGTTTCTGGTTGCTGTGGAAAAGATAGTCAGCTAGTTCCTGAACATCGTCAGTTATGCTTCACAAGGAACCAGCTGTCAGAAGTCAGAGCTCCAGGAGCCAGAACCGTGGCATGATCAGAGAGATTCTGCAATCCCCAAACATCAACAAGAAGGGCATACAGTCCACAACATCAGCAGGGCAGGCAGCTGTGCCACAGTAGACACTAGTGCAAGAGCTCAGATAAACAGCAGACCCATGAGAGACCTGAGGACACACAATTTACAGAAATTTGGGTCTCTCCCTTTATCCTCATGGGAACTCTGGAACTGTCTTTTCACTTGGGACTTAAGATAGGAAACAGGGAAACAGGCCTGAAAGGGAGTTAAATTTTTCTTGCTCTCAGTGGCAAGGAAAGGTTGTTAGAAATTTTTGATCAATGATGAAAAATAATGTGCTATTATATTTTATAACATGAGTTTATAAGTGAATATAATTGATCCTACTACAGCTTTGAAATAGATTGAAGTTAATGAAACAAAGGAGAAGTGTAGTGTTTGAAATTTAGTTATGCACCATTAAATGACCTGTGAGGGCCGAGCTACAGTGAAGAAGGAAAGATTTATTCTCCTTGGGACAAGAAATGAATATTGTGAACAGATAGGAAACTTCCATCTTCTCATTCAACAAACAATTAAATAAGGGCCAGATAGTGTCATTATAAATCATGAAATCCAAAACTGTATGCTACAAATAATAAATGAGACCAACAGGAATAAAGCTTTCTGATCAACGTCCCCCACAAAGGTAATAGCAGAGCAAGAACTAGAATCCAATCTAGGACACTTTTTTTCCAAAAATTAACTAACTTCCTTAAACTCTCTTTTATGTATGCACAACCTAGATTTACAATTGGGGCATAAAAGTGGAAGAAAACATCTGTATATTAACTTTCTCCTCACTATACATCAGCTGAGAAGGTGATGAAGGAAATGACTGAAATATTTCAATAACCTACTTCAGCAGCATTCATGTATTATGTATGAGTGAGAAGGATATATCATTGCCATTATAACCTCCAAGAGGGGATTAGAGGGTAAAGAAAATTTTTCATTAAGAGCTTGCTATGCACAAGTAAAACATGCAATAGGGGACAGATAATTATCTTGGCAACACAAATATGTAGTCAAAGGTTTAAAGGCAGAAAGTTACACTATAGTAATAGAGTTTATATAAAACGGTAATTGTTTCATAAATAATAATACATTGTACTTGCAACATATATTAAACAGTACTCAGGTAAACTATAATTCTTAGACTAACACCACAGCTTTAAATACAGACGTGTATAAGCTGTCATTTGGACAAACTTCTTTTCTGACTCAGAGATAGTCCTAGATTCCAATGCACATCTTAAGTTCTTTAAAAGGGCAGCATTGTTACCTGTGTTGGGTGCTTTCATTTCATTTCCTTCTTTCCCTATTTCACTTTCCACATCCCTTTAAACTCTAAATAGCCTGTCTCCACTGCCCTCGGCCTCCTCTAATGGACCCTGGTTTGACACATGGATCTCCCTTCTGGACAGATGTGATCCTTCCTCAACAATGAGCTTGTCCTCCCCACTCCCCTTTCATGTGATTACCCTCCACAGAAGATCAAAGTCATGTGCTCTTCCTAGGCATCCCAGGCAACCAATGACTGACAGATGTAACGGTATGGAAGCCTGAACACTTCGATTTTATTTGGTTCAACACCAAAAAGTTTTGTAGCACCACCTACTGTTAAGTTGGCAGAGGCCTGGTTGTGGTTGCAATACAACTCAACTTCTCTCTCTCTCCAGTTCTCCTTCCTTCACTCTTTCAGTGCTGATTCCCAAGAGCACATCCCACAGCAGCTCCCTGAATGCTAATGCCAGAGTCAGCCTCCTGGTAAACGTGTCCATGACACCTTCTCCTTTCCCTGAAATCCCAAAGTCTCCATGATGCGACCCTTCTTAAGGGGGTGTTTTGTGCTCTCACAGCCACTAAGACTCATATAAACAATTGTCTAAAACTAATGAACATGGAAGTATATTTATTCCGTATAGTTAGCCTTTTTTATTGTGCTAAAAAAACACATAGCATGAAATCTACCACATCAACCAAGTTTTAAATAAGCAGTACAGTATTGTTAACTATATAGTATTTCTGTTTAGCAGATCTCTCTAACACAGGGGTCGGGAACCATTTTGGCTGAGAAAGCCATGAACGCCACATATTTTAACATGTAATTCCGTGAGAGTCTTTTAATATGTTTAACACTAAATACAAGTAAATGTGTGCATTTTATGTAAGACTAACACTTTTTTTTTTTTACAGGGACAGAGAGAAAGTCAGAGAGAGGGATAGACAGACAGGAACGGAGAGAGGTGAGAAGCATCAATCATTAGTTTTTCGTTGCCATTTCAGCACCTTAGTTGTTCATTGATTATTTTCTTGTGCCTTGACCCCGGGCCTTCAGCATACCGAGCAACCCTTTGCTGGAGCCAGCGACCTTTGGTCCAAGCTGGCAAGCTTTTGCTCAAGCAAGATAGGCCCGCGCTCAAGCTGGTGAGCTTGGGGTCTCGAACCTGGGTCTTCCACATCCCAGTCCGATGCTCTATCCACTGCGTCACCACCTAGTCAGGCGTAAGACCAACACTTTTAAAGTACAATAAGTCTCTAAATTCTTTTTAATAACGTTGTTATGCTGTTGCTAACCAATGATGAATAAAGTACTTCTTACCATTAATGTGACTTCTGGTGCTGCATGGTTTTGCTGATGACTTTATAGTCTGGTTGATACGTGGTGAGGTTAAGCTTCATGCAGGCATTGAGACTTCCATTTGTTAAACGTGATCGTAGGTTGTCTTAACGTTCTTTAGATGTGAGAAAGAATGTTCACAGGCATACGTAGAGCCAAATATTGTCAGTACAGCAATACTCACATGCTGCAGTGTGTGGTATGTGACGGGAAGCGTGTTCAAAGTTTGACAATCAGCTGGTTTGCGGGTTGAAGTGTTTTCATTTCTCCCGACTTGTGTTTGCTCGCCAACTCTGCTTGCTTTCATGCAAGTCTTTCCATATCTTCATTCAGTGACTTGAACTTATTCACCCACATGTCTGAGGCCTTCAGGTCAGTAGCTTGTAGCTCAAAATCTCTCATGGAAACACTGGGGATGTAACTCAGGTCGGCGCTGTCCACTGCACACTCGTGTGGATGGGTGATGAACTTAAAAAGACAAGTGCGTTCATGAAATTCTCCAAAGCTTGCTTTGAATGACTGCAGGAGATTAGATGTGATGCCTGCTAGCTGCTAGAGATCAAGATGTTGAGCAGGGTCACTTGCTGTGCATGCATCTTTAAACTCTCCCAGTTTTTCAAAGTGTAGTAAATGACCTGTTTCAATGTCAGCAATGAAAAGTTCCAGGTTGTTTTCAAGTGCAAACACTGCTTGTTGAAGGGATAAGACTGTATTTTCAATTCCTTGCATTTTCGCATTTATCTGGTTCAGATGTTCAGTCATGTCCATAAGATAGTAGAACTTCAGGAGCCACTCAGTGTTAGCTAACTCAGGATACTTGACATTTTTCATTTCAAGAATAGTCCGGATTTCACTCAGACAAGCCACAAAATGACTGAGCACCTTCCCTCTTGACAACCAATGCACATTGCTGTGCAGAAGCAGACCAGGATAGTTATTCCCAACTTCATCCAGCAGTGTTTTAAACTGGAGATTATTTAAAGCTCAGGCAACAATAAAGTTGACCTCCCGAATGACCAGCAACATCACCTCACCAAGCTGCTCGACACACATCTGACCACAAAGTGCCTCTTGATGTAGGGTGCAGTGAAAACTTAAGATGGGTCTCTTTTCATGTTCATAAAGAAGCACTACAAATCCTCTGTTTTTCACCACCATGCATGGAGCACCATCAGTACACACCGAGATAAGTTTATCCATTTGTATATCTTTTGCTTTAGTGAACTCAGTGAAAGACTTGAATAAATCCTCCCCTCTTGTTGTCACTTTCATAGGCAAAACAGCAAGACTTCCTTCACATAGTGTGTCACCGACAGTACACCTTGCAATCACGCTGAACTGGGATAAATGGCTTATGTCTGTTGACTCATCCAAAGCGAGATAAAAGAATGGTGCTACATTTATGTCCTTCACTTGTGTTGCCTCAATTTGATTTGTCATCATGATGGTACGATTTTGAACAGTTCTTGCCAACAGAGGCATGTCTTTTATTCATTTGATTATCTTGTCTTTATCCGAAAAGTCGTCAAAAAGTTCACTGGCAATATCAAGCATGAATGTTTTGGCATACTCCCCATCTGTGAATGGCTTTCTATTTCTCACAATTGCTAAAGCACCAGCAAAGCTAGCCGAATTCCAGTCACCTTGTTGGGTCCAAACATGGAGTTGCTGCTGATGAGCTTGCACTCTGCACAGTAGCTCTTGACATGCTTTCTTCCTGCTGTCCCCCACTGGATATTTTGATGCAAATGTAGTATGGCATGTGCTGAAGTGCTGCTTTATATTTGACCGTTTCATTGATGCAATTTTATCATTGCTTATTTGACACACTGTAGAACCTGCTCTTTCCACAAAGGTGAATTCCTCTGTCCATTTCTGCTGAAAAGTACAATACTCCTCATCTTTTTCCTTTCAGCCATCTTCTTTGTCAAAAGGGTTTTTGCAATTAGCTAGCTGACTCCTTGGTTAAAAGGAGGGAAGTTTACTTCCTGACTTCACAATGACCCGTATACGTTATGCATTATCCAATAAAAATTTGGTGCTGTCCCGGAGGACAGCTGTGATTGTCACCAGCCTCCAGCAACCATGAACATGAGTGTTAGGAAATGAATGAGTTGTAATGCATGAGAATGTTTTATATTTTTAACGTTATTATTTCTTTTATTAAAGATTTTTCTGCAAGCCTGATGCAGCCATCAAAAGAGCCACATCAGGCTTGTGAGCCATAGGTTCCTGATCCCTGCTCTAACATTTTTAACCTTGCATGATCCATTGCACAGCAACTTGTCACCTCCCCATCACCCTCCCCAAACCCTGCCTATTAACATCCTACTTCCCATTTCTATGAGTTTAACTACAGTAGATCTCTCATACAAGTGGAATTGTACAATATTGGTTTTTCTGGATTGGTTTATTTCACTTTGCATAGTGTCCTCCAGAGTGATCCGCCAGTTTCCACATATGACAAGGATTTCCTTCTTTTCATGACTGAATAATATTTTATTGTATGTGTAAACCACATTTTCTTTATTCCTCATTCGTCTGTAGACATTTAAGTTGTTTCCACTTCTTGGCTATTTTGAATAGTACTTCAATTAATATGGAAGTGCAAATATCTCTTTAAAATCCTGTTTTCAATTTTTCTGAACAAATACCCAGAAGCGCATTTTATTATTAAGAGTCTTGTTCACAAATTAACCTTATGTACAAGACTTAATGTCTTATTGATCAATTGAAAACTATATAAGTATAATAATTTAGATTATGTTTACATATCATGGTCTTTGCACATTATGCTGTTACATATCTTAGATCAAGAGCATGAAGTAGATCAGTTTTTCACAACTTGTGATTTGTGACTAACCACAGGTGTGTCAACACATTCCAGAAAGTCTATGAGAACTATTCCCATTTCTGTAATGTTAATCAATTCAAAAAACAAAATTTAATTTCACTTTACAGCAAAACATGGGGTGAACTGGAAGAGACCAGGTGAGTGGTCTGATATGACCTTGAGCATTACCCATGGATTTATGACTCATTTGTACCTGACTGAGCACCATGGTAGTAGCTTCAAGGGGTGTTGAGTTTTCACTTATTTTTTTACTACTTTTAATTTGGTCATATCCTGTGTAATGTTTGCTCATTTTAGACATTTATTAAAAGTGGAAAGTATAAGAAACATTGATTTTGAATTAAAGATAATGAGAAGCATATGAAAGATGAAAATTCAAAATTCTGTTTTAGGGTAATCTTTATTAGATCATAGTTCTTAACTATCATTTTTAAATGAATCTTTGAGTTTAAAAATCATTATTAAAAAGATAAAACACAAGGATGTAAAACCTCTAATTTGACTTTCACCTGACAGTGTATATACAAAGCATGATAGAAAAAATTCTAAATGGCTTCTCTTATTTGTTTATCTAAAAACAAAACACAAAATTATGGAGGGAAATTACAAATAGCAAGATTTTTCAACAGCAGGCAATGAGAGCTGCTTTTATGTATTTTCCATAGCATAGTACTTAAAATTAGAAATACATTTGGCTTCTAAAATAAGATACATCACTTTTATTATTTATTTTTAAGTCACATTTTTTCTGTTTTATTAATTTAAAATAAATTAACCACTGGATATGACTTATTATTTGAAAAAAAGCTAAAACTTGTTTTATGTGCCTTAAGAATAGTCATCAAAATGAACTATAATTTAACATGTTCCACCAGAAAGTCTCAGAAGACCCTGTTTCCTAGTCGATCTCAGCAGAGAGACTACATTAGATAAAGCACCATTATGACATCCAAAAGCAATTGGAAGGCAATTTAATTTTCACTGCTGCTTCTGTAAAGCATTAAAGAGGGACTATATTTTTAACTCAGAGAAAAATATGTTAAATCTCTTTATCTGAGATTCTCAATATCTTATACAACATGACAAGCTAGTTGCTCCAAATTTTCTTCTATCTCTACTCAGATTCCCCTAACTTTTTCTCCCTAAATCTTTGCAGTTGCTTCCATTGTCCTAATAAACATATATTTTTAAAAGAATAATAATATAAAAAGGCAACCCTGTTTGCTACACAAGCAATTAACTACTCTTTCTTGTGATATGGAGATGGAGAAAAGGCTCTGAAATTCAGATTCAATAATTTTTTATATCTGCACTTTTATATTCCTCTAATACTCTTTTTAAAAAACTGATGTATAATTTATATTTATTATATTTTATTTATTATTTTATTTTGCTATTAATTGAATATATTGGTATGACACTGATTCACTAAACCATAAAGATTTCAAGCATACAACTTAATAATAAACCATTTGTACACTCCATTGTTTATGCTCTATTTTAAATGTACAGTCTGATCCAATTTGACAAGTATATACACCTGTGTAACCAACACACAGAACTCTAACTCTGTGAACCATTTTTATTAGTCCAGAAAGTTTTTTTGCACCTGTGTCAGGCTGCTTTCTACACTTAATAAGGCCAACCATCATAATGATTCCTATTGCTATTTTGTGATTTATTCATATTTTTCATGGAGCAGTATTTTTTATTTTTTAACATTTTTATATTTTTATTTAATTTTATTTTTAAATATTTTTAATTTTTAATTGATTTTTAGAGAAAAAAAGAGAGAGAGCAGGAGAGAGACAGAAATATTTGTTTCTGTATGTGCCTGGCTAGGGATCGAACCTGCAACCTCTACCCTTCAAGATGATGTTTCAACCAAGCTACCCAGACAAGGTTATCATTTTTATTGCTAAGTGGTATTCAGTTGTATGAGTAAGCCATTGTTTGTTCATCTATTCTCTCATCAAGGTACATAGGTTTTATTCTAGTTTGGGGTTTTTTTGCTACTTTATGTTTAATAATATATTGATCTATGCTTTTACTTAAAACCACTCTGTTAATTACACATCCATCACACCAGCCAAAATTTAAATGTAACAGTGCATATTTAGAAAATATTATTTGGAAATTTGAATGCGTATAGTCTGCTAGATGGAATAAAATTATTATAATCACTTTGGAGAGTAATTTGGCAATATTTAAGAAAACTGCAGAAGCACAGTCTCTACTCTCCAATAATTCCACCCTAGTTATGTATTTTAAAGAAACTCTCATATATGTACATAAACAGATGTCAACAAAAACGTTTATAAGGTCAAAACAGCATAAATACGTTGGCAACAGAAAAATGCATAAATTGTGACACATATTCTTAAACACTATAGAGCAATAAAAATAAGTAAATATGAGCTACTTGTTTCCATACAGATAATCTCACAAATATATCAAGAAAAAAAAAAATCAAGTTGAAGAGAATTCCATGATACTTTTAAATTTAAATACTTAAAGCAATAATAGAATAGCACATATTATGTAAAAAATATATCGAGAAACATAGAGAAATACAGTAATAAACATCATATGACGGATAATCACTTCTGCAGAAACAAAAGAGACATAAAATACAAGAAGATTTAATTAATTTTCTTCAAGCTGGGCTGCAGATGTATGAGTGATCATTATAATATCTCTTGTGTTTTGTACTATGTCTGAAATATTTAATAATAACAAATTTTCTTTCATGGTATTAAACACATGGTGAAACAAATGCCTAGGGAGAGCTTTCAGAAAATATATTAGAATACAAAGAGTTCATGTTAGAATGTTTGAGAGACACTGAAGCAACCTAACTTCCAGATTCTTGATTCTGTATATCAGTAGTGCAAATGTTTAAACATGATGAGTAAAGGATTGGGTACTGTTGAGGAGTATCTGATCTTTTCTCAGGACTAGAGGAGTTGCTTTGACATTTTCAGATTGATCTTTTCTACTGTTTGTGCTAAAGATAATGTTCAAATAGATGCAGTTGTATATGACCCTATGGATAATTTGGAGACAGTGTAATGGTGATCAAGTTTGAACAACCTGCTTAGGGAGAAGAAAACAATGAAAACCCTCATTTGTAGCTATGGTCTATTCCACTGGTGTAAACACTCCCATCATGGCTGATTTATGCTCTTGACTTGCCTTTGATGAATGTGAAGGTGGGAAGAGATACACACAATCAGCTAGTATGAGATGGGTGTCATAGAACATGTCACCCAAAAACTAGAGAGGACTTACACAGTGGGAGTCACTCTCTGTCCAAGATGATAATGAGATTTTCCCAATGGTCAAGTCTGCAACCTTTCTTGCATTTCACAGGCTAAGTCCTATCCTTCTGAAAAACAGATTTCTAGTAAAATGCTCCAATGTCTTGAATATGCTAAATCAATATTAGTGCATTTTTATCACAATGAAATGGTGATGTCCTTGATAGGAAGAAGCCAACAACTATATTTAAAAGAGCTATGCTGATAGTGGAAGATACGGAATGTATGGACTTGGTAAGATATGGAGAAGATTGCACATAAGGACTCTTCCTCAGTTCCCAGAACTATTATAGAAAGAGCTAGAGATACTCAGCAGCGCATGATTCCATCTGTGAAGAGAAAGAATACAACCAGGTGAGAGAAGTTTCTTGAGCATTCACCAGGTGTTAGGCTCTCTTGTCCCTCATTCTTATCATTGAATTGTTGGAAAGGTAAAGACTATGGCTCTGCCTTTTCCACTGAAGCGTGAATCCAACACATTTATAAACATGTCCTAAAGGCAGGGGTCAAGTCTCCAGGCTCTTCTCTAGGACATTCCAAACTTCATGACTGTTTGAGATTTATTCTTGAAAGCAGATGAAGAAATACTTGTGATGAGATTGACATCTCAAATAATGTGGGAAATTCCTTAAATAAATCAGAATTTTTGTTCTATGTCTTGTTACCTTCAGCTTAGCACCCCAGATGCCTACAGTTATTATTTGATTATTTTAATATGCAGATTATTTCTCTTACCCTGGATCTGAGTACAAAGATTATCTAACCTAGAAAGTCCCTTTTTTAAGGTAAAACAGAATGACAGACTGAACAATGCAATTTTCCTCAGGGAATTTCAGAATATTACTATGTCAGCTTCTCTGTTCCAGATAAAATTTCTAAAATTTTCATTTGGGAATGTTCTATACACAGAGCTGACTTATAGTAAATATTGCTACATGTATAGCTGTTAAAGTATTTCCATTATTTCAAAAAAGCCATAAAAATAAATTGTGCTGCTCTCACTGTTTAATAATAGATTTATAATTACTGCTTATTTTTTCCTTGGGATTTTTGGAGGTTTTTTTCTGTCTACTTTATGAAGAAATAATATAGACAAGAATTTTTTTTTTCAAGGGTTTATAAACATTCAAGTACTTGTTTCTCATGTTGTTACGGGAACTCTCCAACTATCAAGACTTTAAGGCATATGGACAAATAGTAATTCCAAACAGAGCTGCTTTAGTAATTTTCTTCAGAGATCTCACACAATTGCCTATCAGATTATTTTCTTAAACTGTCTTTATGACCTCAACTGAAATGCTCTTAGAAATGTATAGTTTTTTTATAAGTTTGAGCTGATACTTAGACATTTTTGAAAACATGGATTTTTTTTCTACCAATCTTTTAAATTTTTTATTGAATTTACTGGGGTGGCATTGTTAATAAAATTATCTAAGTTTCAGGTATACAATTCTATAACCCATCTATATATTGTATGGTGTGTTCAGTACCCAAAGTCTGAAGGGAAAGACCCTGCACAAATATGAATGGTAGTTAACTTCAGAGCAGGGGTTATTTGGAGACAAGAGACCTTGGAGACAAGAGACCTGTTAACCATAACAGGAGATTGGCCTGAGGATACTTGAATGTAAGTACGCAGGATTCTTGGAGGAATGCCATCAAGAACCAGATGGCCTTTATGATTGATAAACTCTGAGACTCTGACTCTTCTTGTGTCCTTGATCATGAAGGAAACAGTAGACAAGCAGGATAGGGGATGGTATGTTGGGGAAAAAGGCTTTTGTAGCTTTCTAGTTTTATCTGCTGAGCTGTGTCTTTTGGAACTCAATAAATATGCAGTGATGCAGTTTCCCAGGGCTGATTCTGCTTCTAAGTTTCAGCCCTCTGCTTGTACTACTTTCATCTGATGTGTCTTACTCCTTGCGAGTCTGAACTGTAAAAGAAAAATCGTAACAAAACTCAAGTCTCCATTCATCATCTTTTATTCCCCTTTACCCTTTTCAAATTCCCCCAACCCCGTCTTGTAGTCACCATACTGCTGTTTGGGTCTATGAGCTGTTTTTTATTTGTTTGTTTGTTTTTTCTGAAATCTCTTCACCTTTTTCATCCAGCCTCCAACCTCTTTCCTCTCTATGAAACTATGTCTATTATATATATATTTTTAATTAGAACCCACATATAAGTGAAATCATTTGGTATTTGTCTTTGACTGGCTTATTTTACTCAGCATAGTGCTCTCCAGGTCCATCTATGCTTTCGCCAGAGGTAATATTTTCTTCTTTTTATGGCTTAGTATTTCATTGTGTAAATTTACCATAGCATATTCATCTACTGATAGGCACTAGGGCTGCTTCCAAATCTTGGCTATTGTGAATAATGCTGTAATAAACATAAAAGTGCATATATTATTTTGAACCAGTGTTTTTTATTTTTTTGGATATAATCCCAAAAGTAGAATCACTGGGTCATTAGACAGTTTTCCAAGCTGCTCTAATCTGCATTCTCAGCAGCAGTGCGTGATGGTTCCCCTTGTTTCTCCACATCCTCACCAACATATGTTGTTTGTTGTTTTATTGATGATAGGCTCTGAAAAGTGTAAGGTGATACCTTACTGAGGTTTTAGTTTGCATTTGTCTGATGATTAGTGACATTGAGCATCTTTTCACATGTTTATTGGCCATCTGTCTGTCTTCTTTGGAGCAGTGTCAATTCAGGTCTTTTGCTCACTTTTTAAATGGATCATGTGTGTGTGTGTGTGTGTGTAAGAGAGAGAGTGTGTGTGTGTGTGTTTTGAGTTATATAAGTTCTTCATAAATTTTAAGTCTCTTTTCCTTTTTATTCTCTGCTTCTGTGCCTTTGTTTATTGTGTCCTCTAACTCGCTTATTCGATCCTCAGCGTCATCCATCCTGCTTTTAATTTCTTCCATTGTGGTCTTCAGTTCTGATACTGTATTTGTCATTTCTGTCTGATTCTTTTTTATTATTTCAATTTCATTTTTTATACTTGTTATCTCTTTATTTAGGTGTTCATAATGACTATCCATTGTTGCTCTAATTTCTTTGAACATCCTAACTATCATTATTCTAAATTCTGCTTCTGGTAATTTGGTTATATCTGGTTCATTCAGGTCCTTCTCTGGGGATTTCTCTTGATTCATTTGGTTTGCATTCCTCTGCCTGCCCATTTTTTCTGTGTATAAGCAAGTTGTGGCCACTGGAGTCCAGTAGGTGTTGCCTTTGTGTTCTCTAGGTGTGGTCTATCTGCAGGCCCCCCACCCCCTCTGCCGGTGCCTAGGGTGGTTGGGTATGAGCGTTGCCAGCGCCGGCCCACTGTGGCTTTTGCTGTGATTTCTGCCTCTCCTCCATGGGAGGGGCTGTCACTGAAGCCACAAGATTAGCACCAAGGGTAGAGGTGAGCACCTTTCCTCAGCTGCGGACCCAGCCTATTTCCGGACTTTCACCCAGAACCAGCAGTCGGAGCCTGCTCGCTACAGTTTCACGGGTTAGGCGGGGCTTTTGACGTGCTCTCAGCTGTAAGCTTTTGCCCGTCCGGAGCTTTAGCCCTGCCCTCGAGGCCAGGGCCCTTCTGCGCAGGGTCGGAAACCAAGGGTTATTGGGGCGGGCGTGTTTGCTGGCTTCCGCTCAGCTGCGTACTTCCGCTCAACCCGGGCTCTACCCCGCCCCCGCGTTCGGAGCCCGCTCGTGCACGTATGAATGCTATCCGCGGTTTCTCCGGCCGGATGGGGATAGTAGCGTGGGCTCAGCTGCGAGCCTCCACTTGTCTCGGGGTCCACCCCGTTCCCGCGCTCGGAGCCCGCTTGCGCACGTATACTGGCCAACCGCGGTTTCTCCGGCGGGGGGTGGGGGGGCGTGGCGGACTGGTAGCGTCAGCTCAGCCACGAGCCCCTGCCCGTCCCTGGTCCTAGCCCGGTCCCTGTGGTCAGGGCCGGCTTGTGCAGGGCCTGCCCGTTCCTGGCCTCCTGCTTTGTCCCCGTAAGTGGGGTTAAAGGCAGGCCCGCAGCTTCCGGACCGCTCTCGCACGTCCCCTCCGACCCTCTGGGCTAGACCGATCTCCCACCGGCTTGGCCTCTGCCCACGCCGACAGAACCGCCTTTCAGCGTCCTGCTGCCCCAAAACCTTAAGCAGCCCTCAGCAGAGTAGGAAGGGACCTAATACTCCACACTGTAGGCCTGGGAGCTCCCTCACTTGTTTCACAGCTCAAAACTGTCCAAACGCCTCTTCTAGGCTCTAGGGCTGCAGGCTGGGGCTTGGTTCCTGGGACCCAGGTCCCTCCCTCTCCGCCAAACTCTCCTCCCGCCACACGGGTCTCTCCGGGCTGCTGTTTGCTCCGGGGAGCTGGGCAGCCCTCTTCGCGTTTTCGCTATTCCTACCAGTCTCAATGTGGCTTCTTCTGTGTTCCTTGGTTGAAGAGTCCACTTAGTTTTGTTCAAAGTTGGTTTATCCAGGTGATGGTTCTTAAAATTGAGTTGTAATCCACTTTGGTTCTGGGAGTTGGAAGTTGGTATGTCCGCCTACTCTGTCGCCATCTTGCTCCAATCCCATAAATTTTAGATATTAAATCCTTTTCAGACTTGTCATTGACAAACACGTTCTCCTAATCAGTGGTTGTCTTTTATTTGTTGATGCTTTCCTTTGCGGTGCAAAGCTTTTTAGTTTGATGTAGTCCCATATTTTTTTGTTTCCCTCGCCCAAGGAGACATATTAGAAAAAATATATATTGCTACGAGAAATGTCTGAGATTGTACTGCCTATTATTTCTTCCAGGATTTTTATGGTTTCAAGTCTCAAGTCTCATATTTAAGTCTTCACTCCATTTTCAGTTTATTCATGTGTGTGGTGTAAGAAGGTGGTCTAATTTCATTTTTTGTGCTATCTGTCTAATTTAATAGACTATATTTATCCCATTGTATGTTTTGCCTCCTTTGACAAATATTAATTGACCATTTAGGTGTGGTTTTATTTCTGGTCTCTCTATTTTGTTTCTTTGATCTATCTGTCTGTTTTTACCAGTACTACAAATGCTATTTTAATTATTATTGCCTTGATTATAGTTTGAGATCAAGCAGTATGATTCTTCTCTCTCAAGAGTGCTGTGGCTATTCAGAGTCTTTTGTTATTCCATATAAATTTTTACAATATTTGTTCTAGTCCTGTGAAGTACGCTGTTGGTATCTCGGTAAAAATTGAATTGACTCTATAGGTTTTTGGGGTAATATGGACATTTTAATGATGTTAATTCTTCCTATACATGAACACAGTATTTGTTTCCACCTATTTTTATCTTTTTCAATTTCTTTCTTCAGTGTTTTATTTTCCAAGTACAGGTATTTTACATATTTGGTTAAATTCATTCCAAGGTAATTTTTATAAAATTGTAAATCATTTTTTTTTCTATTTCTGATAAGTAATTCATTATTGGTGTATTAAAATGCAACTGATTTCTGAATACTTATTTTGTATGCTGCTACCTTACTGAACTCATTTATCAGTTCTAGTAGTTTTATGGTGGAATCTTTAGGGTCCTCTATAGATGGTATCATATCATCTTCAAATAATGACAGTTTTACTTCTTCTTTTCAATTTAGAGCCTTTTATATCTTTTTCTTGTCTAATTCCTGTGGTTAAGACTTTCAATACTATGTTGAATAAAAGTTGTAAAAGAAGACATCCATGTCTTGTTCCTGATCTTAAGGAAAACGTTTTTAGTTTTTTGTCCATTAAGTGTGATGTTGACTGTGGGTTTGTCATATATGGCCTTTATTATGTTGAGGTATGTTCTCTCAGGGATTGTGTCTATAAACCCATTTTTTGTAATGGGCCTTTAGGAGGGCACATACAGAATTTTTGCTGATTTTCACAGCCATATGTTATGTGAGTGCTTCTTCTCAGCTCAGATGGCTCCGGGCTGTGGATTTTGCTTGGGGTTGAGACCCTACACTTCTCAGGGGAAACCTTCAAAGCTGAGATATTCTTCTAGAATCTCAACCTCTGCCCATGAGAATAGGGCCAGGTTTTTCAACATCTCCACCCTTCTTACCAGTCCAGATGAGACTTCTTCTATATATCCTTGGTTATAAGACTTCTCTTTAGCTAGTCTTCAGTTGCTTATTCAGGCTGATTATTCTATATTTTAGTTGTAATTCCAGTTTTGTCTTGCGAGGAGGTTAGTATGACATCCACCTATTCTGCTGCCATCTTGGATCTCCCTCTCTACTAATATTTTGAAGTATAAACACTACTTAGAAATGTCATCTAGATTCCAGGTTAATCAATAGAAAAAATATAGCCTCAGTATAATAAAACACAAATTTCTTGGGAAACAAAAATGATGTGCTTTTTTTTTATTCATTCAGTTGTTTATTTACAATAAGAAAATTTGGTTACTATAAAACCAGCAGCTTCAGTCTTAAAGAAGAGTAGTTTCTATGAGTTGATCCAGATTAATCAGATTAGATTGGAGACAATCTTCTATCCCTGAACTGTTGACTCAGTCTGAACTTTGAATCAAATTTTATTTATTCCTTGGTAGTCTTAAAGTTGTTTTGGTCTTTTACACTCCTGTTTAAAAGAAATTCTACTAATTCTTTGTATCCTTTTGTACTGTTTTTCTTGCTGCAAACAGAATGTATTTCTTTTGGAATGCAAAATATATATATGCAATGTTCCAACATAGACTAATTATTTAGGCTGATATCAAGTAATGCTTTGCTAGAGATGAACTGACAGCTAGTTGAGAATTTTATAGGTACCTTTCAAAGCATAAGTGAGACAGAAATAAAGGGAGAAGATTGTAGAGCAAAGACTTATTTACCCCTCGTTAAAAAACACTGTGTCAGGGACATCTGTTTAGAGTGGCAGATTGCACAGATACATTTTCCCACAGTGTCTTCAAGAATCTAACCAAAATGACAATAAAGAGACAAAAAATATTGGAAGTCATAATCTCACAAGGATAGAGAGTGTAGTAGAAGAGACAAGAGCAGACATGTCAAAAAATGTTTAGAAAGAAAAAAAAGACAGATAAGTGATAAAGCATTTAGTTGAACGAATGAAGCTAAAAGCTACCTGCCTTCCCAAAAAGCACATGTGGTGACCTATAGAACTATAAAGGGCTGAGGAAGTGAACGTATGAGTAATGGGCTTAACATAGGAGGAATGATTGAGATTCCTCATAAGAAACAGTTTTATAATAAGTCCTTCCCTACCTAATGCCCCATAATTTAGCATACTCTTGACACAATGAATGAATGTTTGAGAATAGCAAGGGCCATATTTTATCCTACTCTGTCCCCAGGCCGGGACAGGAAAAAATGAGAAGGGGGATGGAATAATAATTTTACTTTCTTTTATTTCACTCTAATATGTCATAATGAGATAGTGAGGTCAGTACTTGGGTTTAAACAGACATCTCTTTTGAGAACTGTGATACATAACTCAAATGAGTGTATAATTATAAAATCACTTTTATTTAGCTTTGAATTATACAATAAAAATTGCAGCTTTTAAATTTTTTATACTTTTTTAAATTATGTTTTGCTTTGTGTATTAGTAAAATTAGTTTTAATTCCTTACTTACTTGCTGACCAACAATGGAGAGATACAATCTGAAAGTGGAGTAGGTTCTTAAAAAGGTAATAACCACAAAAATGAATAGCTGTTAAACACATTTCCTCATAATATATCAATTAACTTAAATTTATATTGGATCTCTAAGATTAGTTAATCAAATTCTAGACATCTTAAGAATCAATAAATCAATGATAACCAGTAATGATTTTATGAATCAAGATAATCATTCAGGGTATATTCATTCCGAGTAAGTAAAAGACATATGACTTGAATCCACAGCAAAATAGTCACATAAACATTTAAATGCAAGGAGTGATGTCATCTAAACCAGCTTCATTTTCTAGAGCAGTGATGGAGCTCAAGAAGAATGATGAGGTCACTGGCTTGAAACCCTTCACCACTCGCACAGGTTATTTTTAAAGCTATATATAATTAAAGAAAGAATAAAGTCTTTTGCAGAGAAAGATGTTATAACATGTTTTCATAAAATTAACATATTTTCTTGATATCAGTTTAATGTTTAACTTGTCAATGACTTAGAGAACATTTTCCTTGATATATTTATATATATTGGTTTTAACTTTTTTAGAGCCCCTGTAGTCTTATTATTACTATATACATATAATACATACATTTCTACATATATTTGGACTCTTGTAAAATCAAAACAGTATTTTAAAAATGAATGAAAAAGTATAGATAGGAAGAATAAAACAGGAACAAAGAATAAGAGAAACAAATAAAACACAGTAATGAATAAGATAGATATTAATCCAACTATACCAATAATCATGTTGAATGTCAGTGGTCTAAATGCACCAGTTAAAAGACACTGGTTATCAGAGTGGATCAAAAAACACAACCCTACTATATATTGTCCAAAAGAAACCCACTTTAAATAAAGACAACTATAGATTCAAGTAAATGAATGGAGAACCTAAGTCCATGTTAACACTAATAAAAAGAATGTAAGAGTAGCTATATTAAATTTAAATGGAGCAGACTTTAAAACAAGAAAAATGATAGCTTAACAGGGTAAAGAAGGGTATTACAAAATGATAAAGGGTCGGTCAAGTCTCCAAGAAGACATAGAAATCTTCAATGCATATGAAGCTAACAAGAAATCATCAAATTACATAAAGCAAAAACTGATAAAACTGGGAGAAGAAACAGATGTATCTACTACCACAGATGAAAACTGCAACACTACTCTGTCAGAGATAGACAGATCTCACAGGCAGAAAATCAGTATGGATGAAGTTGAATTCAACAACACCATCAATCAACTGGATATAATTGGCATCTATAGATTACTTCATCCGACAACAGCAAAATACACATTCCCCTCAAGCTTACATGGAACATTCTCCAAAACAGACCATATTCCTGGCTATAAAACACATCTTAACAAATTTTAAAACTAGAAATCATACAATGTCTATTGCAGACCATAATAGAATTAAACTAGAAATCAGTAATGGAAAGATAACTAGAAAATCCCAGAATATATGGTACTCAAGCAACATACTTCTTTGTTTTAAAATTTTTTAAATTACAACTACACTCAATATTATTTTGTGTTAGCTTTAATCATAGTAGTTAAGCAATCGTATAGTGTACAAAGTGTCCCTCCCTATATTTCCAGTACCCATTTATAGTAACATGGGTGGATTTAGAGGATAGTGTGCTAAATGAAGTCAGTCAGTCAGAGAAATACAAATACATTATTTTATTGATATGTGGAATCCAAAAAACAATATAAATGAATAAACAAAACAAAAACACACTCATAGATACTGAAACATAAATGGTTGCCAGAGAAGAAGAAAGTTGGAAGGCTTGGTGAAAAGGGTGAAGGAATTGAGAAGTATAGATTGGTAGCTATAAAACAGTTATGTGATGTAAATTTCAGCATATGAAATATAGTCAAGCAGCAGACTTCTAAATAACACATGGGCCAGGGAGGAAATCTCAAGAGAAATTTAATAACTAAATAAAATTTTGAACTAAATAAAAATACAACTCATCAAAATTAGTAGAGCCCTGGCCAGATAGCATGTTTGGTTAGAATGTTGGCTTGAAGTACAGAAGTTGCCGATTTGATCTCTGGTCAGTGCCAATACAGGATCAGATCTATGTTCTTGTCTCTCTCTCTTTCTCTCTATCTCTTCCTTCCTGCCCTTTCTCTCAGACTAATATAAATAAATAGGTAGATATTTTTCATATTAATAGATTACAGAGAAAGCAGTGCTTATAGGAAGATTTATAGAATTAAATGCATATAATGGGGAAAAAAGATGATCCATGTCCAATCAATCATCAAAGTTTCCATCTTAAAAAACTAAAAAATAAAAAACAATTAAATTAACCTTGAAGTAAGCAGAATAGAAGTAGTTATAAAAATAAAAGCAGCCTGACCTGTGGTGGTGCAGTGGGTAGAACATAGACCTGGAATGCTGAGGTCATTGGTTTGAATCCCTTCACCACAAGGCACATATAGAAGTAAATGCTTCCTGCTCCTCCCTCTGCCCTTCTCTTTCTCTCTCTCCCTCTCTCCCCTTCTTTGCCTCTCTAAATTGAATAAATTTTAAAAAATTTTAAATAAGAGCAGAAGGCAATGAAATTGTAAATAGGAAATCAATGGAGAAAATAAATGAAACCAATTTTTAAAAAGATTACTAAAATCATTAAAACTTTATCTAGAAAAATAGGAGAGGGAAGGAAGGTGGAAGAGAGAGAGAGAGAGACTGTGCACAAATTACTAATATAAAATATAAATGGAGGTATATCACTACAGAACTATGAAAATTAAAGAATAATAATAAAGGAATAATACAAAAAATCTATGCTCATAAATATGATAAAATAGATTAAATATTTTTTGAAAGATAATTTGTCAAAACTCACATGTGAAGAAATAGACAATCTGAATAAGTCAATATTTAATAAAGAAATTGAATCAATAATTAATAACCTTCCAAAACAGAAAATACCAGGTCCAGATGGTTTCATTGTTAAATTCTACCAAAAATTTTAAAAGAAAATATAACAATTCTCTACAATCACTTTCAGAGGATCAAAGCAAAAGGATACTTCCTAATTAATTCCATGAAACCAATATTACCCTAATATCAAAACCAGGCAAAAAACATTTGAAGAAAATGATATACCAGTATTTCTTATGAACAAAGATGCAGAAGTCCTCAACAAAATATTAGCAAATCATATCCACACCATAAGCAACTGGGATTTATTTAAGGTATATAAGTCTGGTTCAACAATGGTAAATCAATTAATGTAATCTATTATATCAACAGCCTTAAAAACATCATATGATCATATACACAAATGCAAGAAAACACTTGAAAAAATCCACATTTATTCATGATAAATACTCTGAGCAAATTAGAAATAAATACTCTCAAAAAATCAGAAACTGTGGAACTATTACAACCTGATTTTTTAAAATCTATTTAAAAAGCCCACAGTTATTATCATACCTAATGTTGAGAAACTCAAAGCTTTTCCACTAAGATCAGGAATAAGGCAAGTATGTCCACTCTTACCATTACTTTTCAACTTTATATTGGAAGTCCTTGCTAATGCAATAAGATGGGAAAAATAATATACAAATTAGGAAAGAATAAATAAATTTACTTGTTCAAAGATGATTTGATTTTTTTTGTATAAAAATACAAACTGAATGGAAAAATAATTTCCTAGAACTAATAAGCAATTTTTGCAAGGTTGTAGGATATATGAGCAATATACACAAATACATTACTTTTATGTATTCCAACAAGTGAAATTTGAAATTAAAAACACAACATCATTTACTTTATCACTCCAAAAAGTGAAATATTTAGGTATAATTCTTACAAAATATTTACAAGATCTATATGAGGAAAGGTACAAAATTGGGATAAACAAAATCAAAGAACTAAACAAATGGAAAGATATTTCATTTTTATGAATAGCAAGACTCAATACTATTTAGATGTCAGTTCTTCCCAATTTAACTTATAGATTTCTTTCTTCTCTAAAATCTATCTATAAAAACTTTTTTAAAAGAATACATGCAATTTTAAAGAGTAAATTACAATATACAAGCAGACTATAATATAATTACAGAGGTTGGCAAAAATGAGTTTACAGCTGTTCATATGGAAAATGATGCAATAATTAATAAATAATAATACAAGAATAAACTGTTTCACATCCTCACAACTTTAAACCTTCCTTTGCCCACCCTTGTATATTCAGAAAGCAGAAACGTATCTCTCAGAGAAGCAACAATATCTGTAGAGACATAGCTTTGCCAAAAACTTACACACAACAGTTAAAATTACCAAAGAGACTACACTGTTTCTATGTTTATAACATCTCCAGTCATGTTTACACACTCAAGAGAGAGCCAGAGAACAAAGAAAGGGATGCTGAAATGCAGAATACGAGATGCATCTCGCATCTTCTATCTCCTAATTGTCCTCTTCGGAGGACAATTAGGGGACAGAAGGAAATGGAAGTCAGAACACAGGTGGATGGAATAACCTTGGACAGACAGAAAATCTGCACAAAGCTTGGGAAGAAAGGCCTGGAAAAAGATTCTAAATTAAAACGGAAACCACTGTTATGATCTAGGGAATAGATAAGTGAAAAAATGCTCGATTTCTTTTAATTCCACAATTAACTTCTTAGTAAACAAGCTATTTCACCTTTCTGAGTTTGAATTAACTCTATAAAAGAGAAGCATTATTGCACCCCTGCTTCTCACATTAAGAAATAGAAATTTTAAAAATACATGGTCGTAGAGAAACAGCAAACCTGCTTTAAAGTATCTAATAGCTTGCTCACGGTCAAGAGGGAGTGTGTAAGAGAAGCCTTGCATGCTTGCTGAACAACTGTAAAGCAGAGGCATTGATTCCAGCAGGCAGAAGGCAAGATTTCCTCCTTGTTCGCTTGAATGTCCCTTATAGCAGGTAGGTTCATCATTAGATCTATGTAATGGAACATGGATTGTATCCGAAATTATGAAAGAGAGTCTACAAGTCCACCAAAGCACATCATGTTCATAACAGGATGAAGCCTGCCTCATTATTGGCATCATATGCTATAGTGAGAACATAACAAAGAGAATGAGATTTTAAATATTCTGATTTCATTGTTTATTACACTCCTTAACATACAGTAATAAAAGTGGTATTCCACATGGTTATCAGACTTTCTCTTTCTAGTTGTAGTGAGGCAGCAGTAGTATGAGTCATTGCAAAAGACAGAGGCACAGAGATAGCACCGGGGAAACCATGACAAATGTCTGAAGTCACTGGGAGGGTTTAATAAGCTTGTGTATGTAGGAGGAAGCAACGAGGTGTCACTGGAAACAAACCAGTCAGAAACTAGGGCAATGCCATAGGTCCTCCCACTTGTGCTTCACGGCTCAGCTCATGGCTCTTCTTTTTTTTTTTCGTATATTCTCACAATGAATGTTTTCACCAGGTCCTTGCCTGTACATACCAACTTGTTTGTTTCCTGGACACTGCCATAGTCTAGTAACACAAACTGAGTGGCCTAAAACAGGAGAAAGTTTTTGTCTTACAATTCTGGAGGCCAGAAGTCTGGAACCAAGTTGTCAGCAGGGTTTTGTTGCTTTTGAGCCTGTAGGGTAAAATCCTTCCTTGCCTCTTCTCTGCTTCTGGTGGCTTGTTGGCATTCCTTGGCTTTCTTTGGTTTGCTACTGCATCACTCCAATCTCCACCTCCATCATTACATGGCATCCTCCCCTCATGTGTCTGTAACTCTGTGTCTCTTCTCTTCTTATAAGGATGCCAGCCATAGCAGATTTAGAAACTGCTTCACTCCAGTATGAGCTCATTTTAACCTGACCATCTACATCTGCACTGAGCATATTTCCAAAAAAGGTTACATTCTAAGGTACTGAGACTTAGGACTTACAACCTATCATTTTTGGTTAGGGAGCATAATTTACCTCACAGCACCATTAATATACAGATGAGTCCGAAGTTTACAGCTTTTGTGTGTGTGTGTAGTTTTCTGAAGTGAGAAGCAGAGAGGCAGAGAGACAGACTCCCGCACGCACCCGACCAGGATCCACCTGGCATGCCCACCAGGGGGCGATGTTCTGCCCCTCTGGACCATTGCTCTGTTGCAACCGGAGCCATTCTAACACCTGAGATTGAGGTCACGGAGCCATCCTCAGCACCCAGGCCAACTTTGCTCCAGTGGAGCCTTGGCTGCAGGAGGGGAAGAGAGAAATAGAGAGGAAGGATGAGGGAAGAGTGGAAAAACAGATGAGTGCTTCTCTTGTGTGTCCTGGCCAGGAATCAAACCCAGGACTTCCACACGCCAGGTCGACACTCTACCACTGAGCCAACTGGCCAACGCCCCAAGTTTACAACTTTAGTATTGATCCAAAGCCATCTCTCAGTTGCCTACTTGGCTGCTCCACTTGGATATCGAAATAGGCATCTCAATAAGTGCAAAATGTAGCTGTCTCAAACCCCAACTTTCAAAGCTTTCCATTCTCAGCCATCATTTCAGTGAACGGGGCTAACAGCTGCCTCATTACTCAATTAAAAAGTCTAAAAGTCATCTTTGTGCCTCCTTTTCCCTCATCTCCTACATATGGTCCATCAACAGCATGTTCTTGTTCTTCTACCTTCATGATGGGAGTTGAATCATCCATTCCTCTCATCTATTCAGCCACCACAAAGATCCAAATCATCATGGAATAGAGAAATAGCCTCCCAAATTATCTCCTTGCTCTCTTTCTAATCCATTTCCCATATAACAATCAGAGAAATTTTTTTTAAAGGTACATCAAATCCTAACACTCCTCTTCTTGAAACTCTTCAAATCATTCTGCCTATTTAGAATAAATTTTAACCTTCTCATTATAGTCTACCAAGAATAATGAGGCTGACTCCAACACCGCTGTTTCACTACTTATCCCTGCTTATATTAGCCTAGTCACTTCATATCATTGATCCAGAAATTATTTCATTTACATTTTCTAGAGTCCAAATATTCATGAGGCTAGAAGGGACAGTAGAATGGAGAAGGAGGGAGAGGAGAACGTAAGCTCTGCACCTGGCACTCCATGGTTGCAGGGGAGATCTGGAGTCTACCAACTTTCATATACCCATTTTAAACCAACACTTCTCATTTCAGTCCTGCTTCCTACTACTACCTTCCATGTTATCTGCTACTCCCAGTTCTAAACATTTCAATTGGAGTACCCTTTGCAAACACTTAAGGTGTCTTTTTGCCCTCTGTCAGTTTTGGTACTTCTCCTTGACTGACTTCCTAGCTTTCAAAACTCATAACAGTCTTTGTCTACAGATATCTTTTCTCTATTGTCTTTGACCTTATGAAGTGATGCACTTTTAACCCTTAATTCTTCTTTAGTGAAGTCTGGAATAAAGAGTAATATATGCATGTAATCAGTCTGCTTGGTCCATGAGAATCATTGCCAGCACTAACTTGATTTCTCTATTCTAAGTCTTTTGTTATGATAACTGGCAGAATGCCCTTAGAGTTGGGTCAAAATAAACATACACCATTTGTATAAGAACAATGAGAACATATACAAACAATGGGAACAATTGTGATTGTTTAGAGCAGTGTTTCTCAACTTCAGTGCTATTGACATTTGGCACTGGATAACTGTTTGTTGGGTGGGGCTGTCCTGAGCATTGTAGTTTGTTTAGAAGCATCTCAGTTCTGTCTCCAGATATTATCAGATGTCTCCTGGGGGAAAGGGGACATGATTTCCTCTAGTTGTGAACCACTAATATAGAAAGAAATCAGAGTACTGTTACCAAAGTAGAGAAGAGAAAGTGAGAAACATAAGAAAGATCCTCTACTCCTTAATCTAACCATCAAAATATGACTTGGAAAGCCTTGCAGCAAGACATGCCAATATTTCTGACCTTGAATTACTGTATGTATGGTCTCAGGACAAGCAAGAAATGGTGGGAGCCAAAGTAGATCCAAGGAACTCCACAGTAGGGCCTTTTGCTTTGTGCAATTTTTTTTTCTATTTGCAGTCAACTGTCTCTGCAGTGCTCAGTATTTCCTCTCTGTCTTCCTACCTGACATTATGTATGTCATATATAAATTTACACTTACCACATACTGTTTGAACAGACACTTATTTCCCACCAACAATGAGTCAGGAACCACTGGAGACACAGCACACACATGCCGCAATGTATGTGATAGTTAAGGTCTTGACCTTCATGGTGTTTATATTCAAGGGAGCAGTTGATAATAAAGAGTAAATCCATCAATAAATAAATTAATGTAGGTAATGATAAGTACTATAGAGAAAATAAGAGTGTATTATGTTAGAAATTAATGGTGGTTCTGGAGAAGCAGAAAAGGCAAAGTTAGACTGGGAAGTCATGGGAGAGCCACTGAGGTGATGTCTGACTCAAATCGCAAAACACAATTAGAGGATATAATTACAGGTTTCCCATTTGAAGGCCTAGAAAGAGAACATTAGGAGAAGGAAACAACCAGAATTGTGTCTGTGTGTACATGGATGTGTGCTTACATATAAATATGTGTGTATACATATGAGTTATGATCTGAATTATTGCATTCCCCCAAATTTATATGTTAAAAGTGTAATCCCCCCAAAAAGATAGTATTGAAATATGAAGCCTCGGAGATTTCAAGATAGCAGTGGAGTAGGCAGATGCACAGACTGCCACCTCCCACTACCAAACTGGATTACAAATTAATTTAAGAACAATTATTGTGAAAATCCAACTTTGAACTAAAATGACAGGCTCGAAAACCAAGGAGCACAGAATAATCTACACTGATGCTCGTAGGGTGTGTGAGGGTGTGGTGGAGGCTCCCCTGCCCCCAGGAGCAAGGGGAGTCTGAGGCTGAGGCTCCAGAAGGGCTCTCATTGCAAGAAAAGAGACCTTGAGAGGCAGGGTCCTTAGTCCCAGGACCGGAGCCCCAGCCTGGAAACATAAGGACTGGAGGAGACAGCCTGAAAGTATTGAGTGGGGAGAAGAGCAAGAGTTCTGTCTGTGGGAAGTGGCTATCGAAAGAAAGAAAGTGTAGCCTTAAAGGGCCAGCACAGAAAATATCACTCACAGCCACTTACCTGGTCATGCATGAGGAGAGTGGGGATATCGAGACACAGGGATGCTGACCTGAGCTGAGTAATTCTCCAGTGCCGAAGCAGCCATTTCTGGGTGTGGGGTTACTCCCTCTGACCTATACAAGTCTAGTGTGGTTTCTCACAAGCCAAACCTACCACATGCCTGGATATAGTTTCAACTGGCACCAAAAAACAAACAAACATACAACAACAACAACAACAAAATGAAATTATGCCCACTTCCCTCCTCTTAAACAGAGAAGACCACTGCTGAGATCAGCAAATATAGAAGCTCCCTGCTGGGATGAGCAAACATAGGAGCTTTCTGCTGACTCAGCAAACAAACAGCAGGGAAATTAAGACTTTTATGCAGCTCTACTAGTTAAGGAGAATTAAAATCCAAGCAACCAGCAGAGGCTAAGGAATAAAGTTCTGGAGAAGAAGCCACATTCCATAAACCAACCTTAGACCCACAACTCTAACAAGCTTGCAAACCACACACAGAAAGAATGGAAAGACAGAGGAAGTAAACCATATGAATCAACAAGAAAAATTCCCAGAAAAAGAATGGAATGAGGTGGAAATAATCATATTACTGGATTCAGAGTTTAAAATAATGATTATTAGGATACTTAAGGATCTCAAAGCTACAATGGGTGGACTTAATGAGGGCCAAAATAAAGAAACAGCAAGCATCAAAAAGGACACTGAAATCATAAAAAAGACTCAATCAGAAATGGCAATTACAATATTAGAAATGAAAACTACACTAGAAGGAATCAACAGCAGACTAGATGAAGCAGAGGATCGAATCAGTGAATTAGAGGACAAGATAAATAAAAACACCAAAACAGAGCAACAAAAAGAAAAGAGCCTCAAGAAGTCTGAGGAAACTGTAAGAGAACTCTGTGACAATATGAAGAGAAATAACATCTGCATCATAGAAGTTACTGAAGGATAAGAGAAAGAACAAGGGATAGAGAAACTGTTTGAAAAAATCATAGCTGAAAACTTCCCTAAATTGATAAAGGAAAAAGTCACAAGAGCTCAAGAAGCACAGAGAGTTCCAATAAATAGAAACCCAATGAGGCCTACATAATTAAAATACCAAAGTTAAGAGATAAAGAAAAAACACTAAAAGCAGCAGGAGAAAGGAAGTCAATTGTCTATAGAGGAGCCCCCATAAGGATGACATCCGACTTTTCAACAGAAACACTTGAGGCCAGAAGGGATTGGCAAGATATATTTAAAGTAATGCAAAACAAGAGCCTACAAACAAAACTTCTTTATCCAGCAAGATTATCATTTAAAATTGAAAGAGAAATAAAAAGCTTTACAGACCAAATAAAAACAAACAAAAAAACCCTCCAGAAAACTCAAGGAATTCATTACAACCAAACCAGTACTTCAGAAAATGTTAAGGGGCGTGCTATAGAAAGAGCAAAGGAAAAAAGAAATAGAGAAATAGAGGACTATAAATCTAAAGAATAAAATGGCAATAAATAACAACATATCAATAACTTTAAATGTAAATGGATTTAATACTCCAATCAAAAGACATAGGGTAGCTGCATGGATAAGAAAACAAGACCTGTACATATGCTGTCTACAAGAGATTCACTTCAGAACAAAAGATACACATAGACTGAGAGTAAAAGGATGGAAAAAAATATTTCACTCAAACTAAAAGAAAAAAATAGCTGGGGTAGCATTACTAATATCTGACAAAATAAACTTTACAAGATAAAGAAGGTCACTACATAATGATAAAAGGAGTATTACAACAGGAAGATATAACCATTATAAATATATATGTGCCTAATATAGGAGCACCTAAGTATATAAAACAGATTTTCATGGTCAAAAAGGGCAAAATCAACAGCAATATTATAATAGTAGGAGATTTTAATACCCCACTAACATCAATATATAGATACTCAAGAAAGAAAATTAACAAAGAAACAGTGGCCTTAAGTAACACACTAGTCCATGGTCGGCAAACTCATTAATCAACAGTATAATGATTGAAATTTCTTTAGAGAGCCAATTTTTTTACACTGGTATTTTGTGGAAGAGCCACACTCAAGGGACCAAAGAGCCACATGTGGCTTGCGAGCCACAGTTTGCTTACCAAGGCACTAGATCAACTGAATTTAACAGATATCTTTAAAACCTTTCACCCCAAAGCAGCAGAATATACATTCTTTTCAAGTGTTCACAGTATATTCTCTAGGATAGACCACATGTTAAGACACAAAACAAGTCTTAATAAATTTAAAAAGATTGAAATCATATCAAGCACTTTCTCTGACCACAGTGGCATGAAACTATAAATCAACTACAATAGAAAAACTGAAAAACATTCAAACGCTTGGAGACTAAATAGCATGCTATTAAATAATGAATGGGTTAACAATGAGATCAAGGAAAAAATAAAAAAGTTCCTAGAAACAAAAAAAAAAAATGAACATACAACAAATCAAAATTTATGGGACACAGCAAAAGCAGTCCTGCGAGGGAAGTACATAGCGTAACAGGCATACCTTAAGAAGCAATAAAAAGTTCAAATAAACAACTTAACACTGACTAAAAGAACTAGAAAAAGAACAGCAAGTAAAGCCTAGAGGAAGTAGAATAACAAAATAATAAAGATCAAAGTGGAAATAAATTACATAGTGGCAAAAAGTACAGAAGGTCAATGAAACCAAGAGCTTGTTCTTTAAAATGGTAAACAAAATTGATGAACCTTTAACCAGACTCACCAAGAAAAAAAGAGAAAGGGCTCAAATAAATATAATTAGAAATGAGAAAGGGAAAGTAACAACTGACACAGCAGAAATTCAAAGGATTGTAAGAAAACACTATGAAGAACTGTACACCCCAAAATGGTACAACCTTGATATAATCATTCAAAAATCAATATGAAAAAATCCGAAAACCTAAACATACTGATCAGACTAAAAGAGATTGAAACAGTTATCAAAAACTCCCAACAAACAAAAGTCCTGGGCCTGATGGCTTCACAGGCGAATTTTACCAAATATTCAAAGAAGAACTAACTCCTATCCTTCTCAAGCTACTTCAAAAAATTCAAGAGGACGCCTGACCTGTGGTGGCGCAGTGGATAAAGCGTCGACCTCGGAACACTGAGGTCGCCAGTTCAAAACCCTGCACTGGTCTGGTCAAGGCACATATGGGAGTTGATGCTTCCAGCTCCTCCCCTCTTTCTCTCTCTCTCTCTCTCTCTTACTCTGTGTCTCCTCTCTAAAATGAATAAAATTAAAAAAAAAAAAGTTAAAAAAAAAAATTCAAGAGGAGGGAAAACTTCCAAACTCCTTTTATGAAGAGAACATAATTCTTATTCCAAAAAAAGGCAAAGACATTACAAAGAAAGAAAACTATAGGCCAATATTCCTGATGAATTTAGATGCTAAAATTCTCAACAAAATATTAGCAAATTGAATTCAGCAATACAAGAAAAAAATCATACATCATGATCAAGTGGGATTTATTCTAGAGAGGCAAGGCTGGTACAATATTCGCAAATCAATCAACATGATACATGAAATAAACAGAAGGAAGGACAAAAACCACATGATAATATCAATAGATGTAGAAAAAGCATTTGATAAAATTCAGCAGTCATTTATGATCAAAACTCTCAACAAAGTGGGAATACAGGGAACATACCTCAACATGATAAAGGCCATCTATGACAAACCCACAGCCACATCATACTCAATGAGCAAAAGTTCAAAGCAATCCCCTTAAGAACGGGATCAAGGCAAGGGTGCCCACTTTCTCCACTCTTATTCTACATAGTTCTGGAAGTCCTAGCCACAACAATCAGAGAAGAAGAAATAAAAGGCATCCAAATAGGAAAAGAAGAAGTAAAACTATCATTATTTGCTGATGATATGATACTGTACATAGAAAACCCTAAAGTCTCAGTAAAAAAAAACTACTGGACCTGATAAATGAATTCAGTAAGGTGACAGGGTATAAAATTAATATTCAGAAATCAGTGGCATTTTTATACACCAACAATGAACTGTCTGAAAGAGAAATTAAGGAAACAATCCCCTTCACTATTGCAAAAAAAATAAATAAATAAAGTACCTAGGAGTAAATTTAACCAAAGAGGTTAAACACCTGTTCTTGGAAAAACTATAAAACAGTGATAAAAGAAATCAGAAAGATACAAATAAGTGGAAGCACATACCGTGTTCATAGATAGGAAGAAAAAACATCATCAAAATGTCTGTATTACCCAAAGCAATTAATAAATTCAATGCAATTCCTGTTGAATTACCAATGTAATTCAAAGATATAAAGAAATATTCTAAAAATTTATATGGAACCAAAAAAGAACATGAATAACCTAAGCAATCTTGAAAAAGAAAAATAAAGTGGGGGGTATCACACTTCCTGATATCAAGTTATACTTCAAGGCGATTATACTCAAAACAGCTCAGACTTGCATAAGAACAGGCATATATATCAATAAAATAGAACAGAGAACCCAGAAATAAATCCACCTTTATGGACAATTGATATTTGACAAAGGAGGTAAGAGCATACAATGGAGTAAAGACAGTCTCTTTAACAAATGGTGTTGGGAAAATTGGACAAATACATGCAAAAAAATGAAACTAGACCACCAACTTACACCATTTAAAAAAATAAACTCAAAATGGATAAAAGACTTAAATGTAAGTCGTGAAACCATGATCATTTTGGAAGAAATCATAGGCAGTAAGCTCTCCAACATCTCTTGCAGCAATATATTTGCTCATTTAACTCCACAGGCAAGTGAAACAAATGAAACTATATCAAATTAAAAAGCTTTTGCACAGCAAAAGACAACATGAACAAAATAAAGTGACAAACCACACAAAGAGAGAATATATTTGACAATATGTCTGATAAGGGGTTAATAACCAAAATTTATAAAGAACTTGTAAAACTCAACACCAGAAGGTAAGCAATCTAATCAAAAAATGGGCTAAAGAATTGAATACACACTTCTCCAAAAAGGACATACAGATGGCCAATGGACATATGAAAAAATGTTCAACATCACTATCATTAGAGAAATGCAAATTAAAACCACAATGAGATATCACCTCACACCAGTCAGAATGGCACTCATTAACAAAACAACACATAATAAGTTCTGGCGAGAATGTGGAGAAAAGGAAACACTCCTGCCCTGCTGGTGGGAATGCAGACTGCTGCAGTCACTGTGGAAAACAAAGTAGAGATTCCTCAAAAAATTGAAAATAGAACTGTCTTTTGACCCAGCTATCCCACTTCTAGGAATATTTCTTATGAATAACAAATCAGCCTGACCAGGCGGTGGCGCAGTGGATAGAGCATCGGAATGGGATGCGGAAGACCCAGGTTTGAGACCCCGAGCTTGCCAGCTTGAGCGCGGGCCCATCTGGCTTGAGCAAAAGCTCACCAGCTTGGAACCAAGGTTGCTGGCTCCAGCAAGGGGTTACTCCATCTGCTCTTCAGCAGTCAAGGCACATGTGAGAAAGCAATCAATGAACAACTAAGGTGTTGCAATGGCAACAAAATAAACTAATGATTGATGCTTCTCACCTCTCTCCGTTCCTGTCTGTCTGTCCCTATCTATCCCTCTCTCTGACTCTCTCTGTCCCTGTAAAAATAAATAAATAAATAACAAATCACCGATTCAAAAGAAGAAATGCAGCCCACTGTTTTTTTGCAGCATTGTTTACAATAGCCTAGAATTAGAAACAGCCCAATGTCCATCAGTAGACAAATGGTTTAAAAATCTGTGGTACATATACACAATGGAATACTATGCAGCCATGAAAAAGAAGGAAATCTTACCCTTTGCAGCAACATGGATGGACTTGGAGTCTATTATGCTAAGTGAAATAAGGCTGGCAGAGAAAGAGAAACATTATATGACCTCACTCATATGAGGAATCCAATAAACAATGAGAAATGAGGAACAGAAGAAAGGCAGTGAAGGAATCAGAGTCCAGAGGGAAAGGTGAAGAGAGGAAGGGATCAAAGAAAGAAAAGACATTAGTGAAAATATATAAACAGCCTGACCAGGTGGTGGCGCAGTGGATAAAGCATCAGACTGGGATGTGGAAGACCCAGGTTCGAGACCCCAAGCCCGCCAGCTTGAGCGCGGGCTCATCTGCCTTGAGCAAAAAGCTCGCCAGCTCCGACCCAAGGTCACTGGCTCCAGCAAGGGGTTGCTGGGTCTGCTGAAGGCCCGCTGTCAAGGCACATGTGAGAAAGCAATCAATGAACAACTATGGTGTTGCAATGGCAATGAGAAACTAATGATTGATGCTTCTCACCTCTCTCCATTCCTGTCTGTCTGTCCCTATCTATCCCTTTCTCTGACTGACTCTCTCTCTGTTCCTGAAAAAAACCATATATATATATATATATATATATATATATATATATATATATATATATATAACATAACATGAAGAGATAGAAGGCAGGGTAGTAAATTATGGAGGAAAGGGGGGGTGGCGGTGGGGGGAGGGAACAAAGAAAGTTTCAAGGAGAACAAGGGGGGGAGGGAGATATAGTCGGGGGTACACATGTAACTATGTAAACACAACAAATTAAAACCAATAAAGAAAAAAGATGAAGCCTTTGGTAGATGCTTAGGTCTGAGGGGGAGGTCCTCACCAATGGGATTAGCGACCTCATAAAAGAAACGCCACACAGCCCCCTACTTTTGCAGGTGCAATGAAAAGGCAGCTGAAGAGGAAGTGGGCTTGCACCAGGGACTGAAGCAGCCAGCACCTTGACCTTGGATTTATCAGCCTCCAGAACTGTGAGAAATAAATTTTTGTCAGTCACCAATCTATGGTATTTTTGTTATAGCAGCCTGAATTGACTTAAAACAGTATCTTACACACACACACACACACACACACACACACACACACACACACGGAACTTTTTCTCTATATGCGAACTTCAGTTCAATTATTGTTATTCCTTCCTCATTAACACAGGCCAACAAATGACCCATCGGAATTGCCTGCTCTCTCCTAGTATCTCCTTCCTGCATTTTCAGCCCGTACTACTACTATTACCGACCTCATTATTTTGGCATTTCTGAATTCATCTGATGGGCTGAACTTACCTTGTGTACGAAGGAATACCATAAACCACTTGCCATTCTATGTATGGATTGACTACTCTTGAATCAGCTGTGCTTTGCTCATCTAATCAAAAAGTCTGTGATGGAGAAAGGTCAGTTAGTGTTACAATACCTGCCTGCAGTTTCCCTTGAGCAGAACTGCAGTCATGTCGGTTTCTTTAAGAGTTTGGATAAGCAAGCTTCTTGGCTGGCGTAGTTCCTGAAATCACCAGCTGGATCACTCGTCTTGTAGACTCAAGGTCACTTTACCCTTCAGCTCTGCTATCATTCATGTTCCATTTTTAAATTATCATCTAGAGAAATCCTTGGAGGATATCAGAAAATTCATCCTGGCAGTAGCAGAGGCTAAAAGCAAATAGATAAGTACACGCCTTCCTCACAACAGTGTTAGGTTGAAACTGATTTTTTCCAGACAATGAAATGAATATATTTTATATTTCTTAGTTCATATTCTCTGGCATGAACCATAAACTTATTTATTAAATCAAACATTATTGCACAGCCATTTGAACCAATTTATGTTTAAAGCTCTGGATAAATTATCCATGAACAAAATGATGAAGTCCCTGACTTGGGAGCTTACACTGTGGTGGGGACAAAGCAGTGGCTATCTGCCGGATCTCTGTGACTGCCCAGGACTTTTAGAGCACCTGTCCAGGATTTACAGATTCACTGCCCACATTGACCTACCTCCTCAAAGAAGATGTCAAAACTCAACATCCCCAAACTCCTTTGCAACTAGATCATAGGGATATGACTATGGCCCTTCCAAGTGCATCCATTGCTAAGAGATTAAATATAGAAGAAAATGTCATTAAGGTAAAGACACACACAGATATATTTTTTGTGAGTGCTGTGGCATTGCAAAAAGTCATCTAGGCCAGAGAAGGACCAGTAACAGTGATTTTTGTAATTAATATTTGGTGCCCAAGATGTGGATTCCTCAGTTAAGTGGCCTCGTGGTACAATTTTGGCATTTTCATGATATGTGCCATCCAACATGGTAGCTAATAGCTTTCTGCATCTCTTGGGACCTCAGAATGAACAAAATTGTTAAATTAATTTAAATTAAAATTTCAAAACAGCTACTTCATTCAGTATTAGAAAACATTTAAGTATATTTGGAACAACTTTGGAATGGGTATCGACTTTTTCAACTGGAAATTTTATGAAGTCAAAATCTAAATCAGGTTTTCTGATAGAAATTTAGCATCCTAATTGAGATGGGCTGTTAAGTATAATATATACAAAGAATTTTGAAGGCAGTATAAAATATAATGTAAAATATCTCAATACTTGTTTATATTGATTATATGTTATAATAATATTTTGGATGGACCAGGTAAACAAAATAAATCTTTAAATTAATTTCACTCTTTCATATTACTTTTTCAACATGGCTATGAAAAACTTTAAATACATATATGGCTCATGTGAAATTTTTATTGAACAACAATTTCCTAGACAAATGGTTCTCAAAATTTAATATACATCAGAATTACCTGGAAGTCATATTATATCAGTACACTGTTTTAATTGAGAATAAGAGAGAGTAATTAAGGAAGAAATCTGAAAAGGTGATCTTTTTAGGTCAGCTCTAAAGGTTAAGATTTGCAGAGAGGTCTGTTACAGGGAGATAGGATAGCATGAGCTAAGATTCTGAGAAAATAAAATAACTGGTACTTCTGAGAAGCTCTAAGAGGCTCTTGTGGCCAGATCCTAGAAAGAAGGGTCAAAATGTGTTAGGAAATCAGAAAGACAGATGGGAACCAAGTTGTACATGGCACTGTAGGGTTAGTAACAAGTCAGAATAGGATTCAAAATGCAAAAGAAATCCATAAAAATAATTTCAATCAGTGGGATAGGGGGATCTGATATCATTGCTAAAAGATAATCCTAACTAATGCCTGTAAGACTGATTGAATATGAGAATGTGGAAATGAACAGAACAACAGTAATGGGAGAACTAAATAAAATATGCTGAAATGACCAAATGGAATTGTAACAACTACTGACAATAAAGACTATAAAAATGCTACAAATACTGAAAATATTTAGGATACAATATTAACTGGAAAAAAATCAATATATAAAATTGGGTACACATTATGCTTTAACTACATGAAGTATTGTTCCCACACAAACACTGAATAAGAGTATCCCATCTACCTCGAAGAAGAAAACAATAGTGAAAATATGGATGATAAACTTTTTTACCCAAAATTTCAATTAAGCTAATATTACTTCAGAACAATATAAATTTGGAATTTTTCTTTAGTTAATTGAAATATTTCTCTTGCCTATTCTCTTGTGAAATATTTTTATCAGCTCAGAAGATAAAATTGTTGATACTGTGAGCTACTAGTGCATTTGTGTTTATCATTGTAGAGTGAGTTTCAGTGTATTTTTTAAATCATAAGCATTCCATCAGGTTTGCGACATCATTCCCTGCACTACAACCACAAAGAAGATATTATCCTCTCGAAGAATTTCTAACTGTTAAAAACAAATGCATCAGATCTCCAAACAGAAAACAATTGTGGCCATCTGACTTCAAATCTCGCCATATAATCTTTCACCAAAAAAAAGAAAGGTATCCTTTAATTAGTTGTGATTTGTGTACTTGCATGTTTAATAATTGTTACATGCTAACTGTCCTGAATTATGTACCTAACAACAAAGAATCTAAATGTATAAGATGAAACTACATAAGTGTTATTATCAAAGGTGAATTCCTTTATCACCCAGAGTAGGAAAAAGCTTATCGATTATGACTGCCAATCCTCCTAAATCAGGGATAAGTTCAGTGATCTGTGTTTCAAATGGCCCTTCCTGTGGCTGCAGTTTCTGGTCTTCACTAGCTCTCATAACCATACTTCTAAACTATAACAAAACTATAGCAATAAAAATTTTAAAAATAATAGTAATATAATCCATCTCAGGATTAATAGAATGATTAAATGAGACATTACATACATGGAGATGATTTTCTAAACTGTAATAAAAACATTCATCAGCCTGGTCAGGCGGTGGTACAGTGGGTGGAGCATAAGACTGGGATGCGGAAGACCCATGTTCGAGACCCCGAGCTCTCCAGTTTGAGCGCGGGCCCATTCCGCTTGAGCAAAAGCTTGCCAGCTTGGACCTAAGGTTGAAGGGGGTTGCTCAGTCTGCTGGGGGTCCGCGGTCAGGGCACACGTGAGAGAGTAATCAATGAACAACTATGGTGTCGCAACGGGAACGTAAAACTAATGATTGATGCTTCTCATCTCTCTCCACTCCTGTCTGTCTGTCCCTGTCTATCCCTCTCTCTGACTCTCTCTCTCTGTCCTTGTAAAAAAAAAATAAACATTCATCATTAATGGTAGAATTGTGGAATAAGCAATCTGATTTAACAGTCTTTTTTTAATCAGTGACCATTTTATAATTTTTTCTGTGATTTAAAAAAATATCTCAAATCATTTTAATTTTCAAAAGCTGCTTTATACCCTCTAATACTGTGTTCTTAGAGTTTCTCATTTTATATATCAAGCTTAATTAGCTATTCTGTTGAACAAAATGAAGAGAAGGCTCTCATTCTTAAAAGTAAGCTAGGAGAGGCTACTTTGACCTACACTATAGCTCTCTATTGGCACTCCTGGCAACAGCCAGCCTCTCCCAGCACTGTGTGTAAGAACTGGGAAGGATTAGTCTTTCTCCATCACCAGATGCCTGCCCTCTCTACCCCTTTCCACTCAGGGCTCTGTAGCCAGTGTCATCATAGAAACCAGAATTTTATCATTGCAAGAATCCTCAATACCTTTCTCCAACTCTGCAAACACTGACTTACACATGTACGTTCTTTTAAGACTCAAAATCCTGTCTGAGACTTCCTTTAGGCCCCAGCCATTCTTCCAATTACTTATAAATTATGTTCCTCAACGGATGTGGAAATCAGGTTGAGAGGGACAGAATTTAGCGATGAAGCTTCTCGAATACCGTGGATTAAATGTTTGGATTTTAATGTAATGGCAATAGGAAGTCACTGAGTTTTAAACAGTAAATGATTGTGATTAAGTCTAGTGTTTCAAAAGAAATAGTCTAACCTCAGTCTAGAGCCGTGATGGTGAACTTATGACACATGTGTCAGCAGTGACACGCGTAGCCATTTTCGATGACACTCAGCCCCATGTGGCTGCATACCAGAGAAGTATGGGGCCGCATGCCGAGGACATTTCATACTCGACTCCTGCTCGGCCAGGTGCAGTAGCCAAGGATAAAATATTTGCTGTAGTGTAAACATTTTGTGCCAGAGATGTGTAGGCCAAAACATTTTTGTTATTTAAACTATAAATATCGTGAAATTATGTTTTTTTATTCTCGAAGTGACACACCACCCAAGTTATGCTCAATTTTTTGGCAAATTTTGACACACCAAGCAAAAAAGATTGCCCATCACTGGTATAGAAAATATCCTTAAAGGCAAAGAGACCGCTTACAAAGGAGACTCTAAGAATTGGGCTTAGGGCAGAAATTGAGAATAAAATGCAAGTATGTTGTGTGTGTTTAGGTGTACAATTAGTGGAACTTGGTGATAGATCAGCTGTTGGGGCTGAGAAAGGAGGAATTGACCAGGTTTTTTGTTGGATCAGGTGAATGGCTGGGTCACACTGAGGCACAAATCACACTAGGAATCTCAGGTTGCATTTATTTTGGAGGTGATATATCCTATCATCCTTTAAGCCTATGCAGGAGTATATTTATAGGGATAAATTCCAAGAGGAGATATGAGTAAATTAAGCTTCATATGTGTTTGAATTTTGATGCATATTGGCATATTGTTCTCATTAAAAGTTAATTTTTGGCTGGGGTGCTGATCTGATACACACACAAAAAAATGATGTCTCACTATCAATTTGATTTTTACATTTTTCTTTTTGAGTAGTAAAGATGAGCATTTTCTAAATGTTTAAAACAGTAGAAGACATAGAAAACAGATATGTATCTCTTAATATCCTTGTTCAGTATTCTTCTATTGGTTGTTCTCTTTACTTTATTGATTTTTTAAGCTTCTTATATATGAAGGAGAGCAGGCCTCTGTTTATCTTAAACATTGAAAATATATTTGCTAGTTAAGTGCTTGGCTTGTCATACACAGAATGCTTTAATTCTATGGACTCAAATTGCTCTTTTTTTTCTTTTATGATTTCTGAGACTTTTTAAAATAATGCTCATAAAAGCATTCTCTATTTCATCATTATTTAAATGTCATCCTCTTGTTCTTTTGTCTAATATTTTCATAATTGCATCTTTATGCTTCCATATTTAGTTCATATAAAACTGATTTTGATGAAAAGAGATAAAATTTCATAGATCCCTACACATGGTCCCAACACAATTCAATGTTTAACCTATTATTTTAAAATAATACCTTTTTTAAAAATAAATTAAATTTCTGTACATAAATATTTTTGAATTCTCTGTTCTGTCTTATTGAGTCTATGAATCCTAGTGTTAATCAAAACTTATTTTATGATGTTTGTGATGTTATATTTATTATCTGTTAAGGCTTGTCCTATTCATTCACTTTTAATAGATATTCTTGTATGTTTATTTTCTCTGTAAAGTATAGAATCAGAGTGGCTTGAAAGAAATTCATGTTGATATTTTTATTGAGTTCAGTTTAATTACCAGATTTATAGGTTAATTTAGGGAAAATAGATATCTTCATGCTGTTAAATTTTTCAGTCAAGAGATATATTTCTATTCTTTTTAAGTGAGAGGAGGAGAGATAGTGAGACAAACTCCCATATGCACCCCAACAGGGATCCACCTCTACAATCCTCCATCTGGAGCCAATGCTCCAGTACGAAGCTGTTTCTAATACCTGAAGCTTATACGCTGAGACAGCCCAGCTATCCTCAGCACCTGGGGCCATGCTGGAATCAATGGTACCACTGCTGCAGGAAAGGAAGAGGAAGAGGGAGGGGAGATTTGAGGGAAAAGAAGCAGATGGTCACTTCTTCTGTGTGCCCTGACAGGGAATTGAACCCTGGGTGGTGATACGAGGGGCCAATGCTCCTTCTACTGACCTACCAGCCAGGGTCAGTATTTCTATTTCTTATATCTTTTATTCCTTCATGCTATAACAGATTTTAACTGATTTTTAACTTCATAAAAAAAAGTTAATAAATTTTTAGTTATTCAACTCTACTTAAGAGCAATGTAGTTGATTCTCTGATTTTCTATGTATACAAGCATATCAGTTGCAAGTGATAATTTTCCTTCCAATTTTTATGATTTTATTTTCTTTCTCTTGTCTAATCACATAAGCCAGTAACTCCATATCATTGTCAAATAATAAATGACTACGACGTACATTTTGGTTGGTTTGGTTTTCCATGACCTTATTGGAAATGCTTTGGGTGTTTAACAAACAAACATTTTTATCAGCTGTCAGTAAAGATACCACATATTGTATGTGTAATTTTCAATTCTGCTGCATTTTCGTCACTAACTTTCTTTGTCCAATAGCTTCTATCTTGAAAATATCCTTCTTTTGTTGAAAGACAAAAAGTAAAGTTCTTCATCTCTTCATATACTGTTTCAAAAGGAAAGAACTAGACGACAGGGAGCCAAAGGAACTTGCAAAATTCCTTAGCAATAGCTAAAGCAAAAGATTAGAAGTTCCTTCCGACAGGGCTATGCTCCCGAGGTCAATACAGAAGGAAGGACTGGAGCGTGGGGAGGAGTAGGGGCCACCCCGCCAGCAGCCTGGTCGGTGCCACCGGCAGAGATGAAATGTGAGCCCGGTGGCCCAGGACCCAGGAGCGTCGCCTTGCCCGCCCCCGGAGCACCTCCGGGGGGAGACAAAGACACATCGCGGCCCCCCTCTCAGGCTCCCGGGCAACGGCCAGGTCTCCGCGCGACACCCTCCTGGCGTGCTGCTGTTCCCATCTGACCTCCCTCGATCCCTTCCATCCTCTCCCTGTTCCCTCCCGGCTCTCCCTTTGCTCCAGCCGGCGCTCACTCCACTCCATCTGTCCGTCTGTCTGGCCTGGCGCGCACCTCCGGCCACCGGCTTGGATGGACGCGCGGACGCTTCCCGGAGGTCCAGGGGTCTTGCTTCCAAAGTTGGTTCTGCTCTTTGTCTGCGCAGGTCAGTGACATTGGGCAGCGGGAGAGGGGAAGGGAACCTGGGGCTGCGCTTGGGTCACACTCCGGGCGACGCGTTGCGGTTTGAGCAGGGCGCACGGAGACCTCTGTGGGCGCGCAGATACTGTGTGGTCCCGCGGGGCAGTCACCCTCCAAGCGACTTCCACTGTTTTTTGTTTTCTTTAACGTTTCCTTTTTTTTAATTTTCTTTTTCTTTCTCCTCAAAGCGATATGGAAACCCCAAACCCATTAGGAAACTTTATTTCTGGTTAACGTAACATTCATCCGGTCGAATCGACGACTCAAGAATCAGGGGTGATTAAGCGGCTAAGAGGTGGAAGAAATCATTTTTTACAAACACCTAAGTATAGAGGTATCGCTGAAGTTTTAAAATAAGCTAGTGTAGCGACTTTTCCATTTCAGTGTAGCCTTCTCACTGCCCCCTCCACCCTCTTCTTCTGAATATTCTGCTTTTAACCTTTTGTAAAGAAAAACCCTTCGACTTTTGTTTTCATTCTTTAAAAAATGATTCTCAAGTGCGGTAGCCTGGGTAATTGGATGCTTTGAAGTCAACTATAAGGTTTTTGAGGCATTCATTCACCCAGAATCTAATCTGTTTTCTTGGATTTGGTTAAGCACATGTTTGTCAGTGAAGGACATCTCACTTGCCTCTTTCTAATTACTCTGAGAATTGCTAATAATTGATGAAGCAGTGTGATTTTCTTGTTTTGTGGTTGCTATGGAGCCCAATGAAATGGCCTTTCATTGCTTCTTCATGAAAATGTTACTTATACATGAATTTTGCACCTGTTTTTCCCCCTCATAAAACAAGCTACAAGCAAAGTGTTTTGCAAAATGTTTTCATGTCTTTCATTTCCTCTGACAAAAACCTTGCAACAGTACATTTACACATAGTACTGTGATTTACCTTTTAATATAGAGAAAGACATTACACCTGAAATGAAGACATTCTTCAACATTATCTGATCATCAAAAAATTTTATTTTCTCTTTCAGTTTTGACAGAAGTGTGACATAATAACTCCAGTGGGAATTTTCAGCCTGTGTATTTAATGCACATTAGTGATTCTGTAAGTTAGTTTAAAGATATTTTTTGTAGGGAAAATACTGACTTTCAATTGCAGAAATTTATAAAAAGTAGAAAAAGCACTCCCTATTCATGATGAGGAACATCCATATACTAATCTGTTTACATTTATTTCTTTTACTTATATCATACAAAGTTTTCAGAGCTTGAGGGACTAAAAGAATCAACTGCATTAATATTAGTTTTATCTCTTTATAAATTTATTTGAAGCAATGACAATTCTTTCCACCTTCTCTGTTTACCAAAAGAATACTAAAATAAGAATATCGAACACTGCAAATAAAACATAATACCCTCACTTGCCCTTACCCAACATAACCATTGTTAACAATTTTTTCTTTTTTTTTTCTATGTTATCCCTGTGGCAAACAGAAATCTTCTAATTAGTGTACACTTTTCTTTTTCATCCTCCTCTTCTTCCAGCAGTGCTGGGTGCACAACTTCCCATATTCAGGAAACCAGCAGAGCTGGCTAGCAGGAAGGTTGGTTAGTTTAGAATATTTTCTCTGCATTCATTTCTTCTCTCCTTCCACATCTCTCCCTGCTAAGCTACAAAGTACGCAATTGTAAGCAATAATACAAGATTGACTTACTATCTTCGAGAAGAAATGTTTAGCTAATGTGTTCTTTTGATATTAATTCCTGAACTCTTTATTTCAGAGGCTTTTTCTTGTTTGCCATATTCTCTGATTGAGATATAGTGAGTGATATATAGGACAGAGGACATGCTGTGAGTCTTGACTGGAAGATAAGGTGTGCCCAATAATACTCTGACGGGTCATAGGAGAGGTATAATCCTGTGCTATCGGTGTTCAAAGGAGAAAGTCAAATTGCTGGGTTAGGTGTGCAAGCTCCATGAAGGTGATGTCTGTTTTGCTCAGCCTCATAGTCTCAGAAACAAGAAAATTCCTGGTCCATAAATGGAACTCAGTCAATATTTGCTCAGAAAAACTGAAATGAGGTGAACTTTTATGAACTAGACCTTGGAAAGATAGGGAAACCTTGGACGTAGTGTGCACAAAAGTAAAAACCATGGTATGTGTCCACACAACAACAGATAATTCAGTTTGGTTGGCACTAAGACTTATGGCTGGAAGTGAGGATGGGGTGAGATGGGGGATCAATGCAGAAATAAGAACAGTTAGGACATTCTGTTAAATGAATTGCCAGCTTTAATGGGACAAAAACACAAGTTGATATGCTGTCCATAACCTGAGTTATTTTTCCCAGCCCAAATACATTCAGTTCATGCCCCATTTGTTAAGAAATAAGAGCAAGGTTTCTATACCTGAAGCATCATGTTGTACTGTGGAGTCACTTTTAGAAAGAGAGCCAGTGAAGAGTTTATATTATTATCCAGCTCCCAGTGTAGGCTACAAAGACAGGATCTGGCCAAGGTTTTGCCTTCCCGGCCTCAACCAGTGACTTGTGTTCCCTCCCTTTCCTTCCTCTCTTATCCTTAACTGTAGCTTACAAGAACCATGTCTGAGCAAGGATTTGCAGCCAGATGCGGCAACATTTCCTGCGCTACACATTCCACACGGTGGGGTGGGGGTAGGAACCTTCTTCCAGATTGTGCCTTTAATTAAAGTCATTGAAAAAAATTGGAACTGGCTGGCTTTCAAGGGTATTAACTTGAATAATTGAAGCAATATTATTTATTTTCTGAAGACAATTAGAATGCTCTCTATTCTTATACAAGGGAAGAAACACTCCTGCATCATTCAAATTCTGATCTTCATAGAATTAGTCTCAAATAAATCAGAGAAAACAACTAACATATCAAAATAAGCTCTGAAGTATGGTTGGAATCTCAGTTTGGAAATGTGATTTTGAATGTATTTGCTGTGTTGTTCAACTTGCCTTTTTAAGAGCGCTAGAAATGTCATAAAAAAAGAAACAATGTGTAACACGATCTAGATGTTTGCTGCAGGTAAAATCCAGTTTCTTGGCTACAAGATTTTGGGCTTGGTTTTCTGTAACATTAGCTTGAATATTTTGATAGCACTATGTCTTTATAGTAATAGTAATTTAAGTACAATAGTTGATTGGATCTTTGATATTCATAGAGAGCTTAGTAAGATGTCACTGTCACTTAAAAGAAACGTCAAACAAATTAAAAATGGAACTTCATTATTACCCAGTGATTCCACTTCTGAGAAACGCTAATTCAAAAAAATACATTCATCCCTATGCTCATTGTGGCATTATTTATTATAACTAAACTTTGAAAGCAGCCTAAGTGCCCTTCAGTAAATGAGCGGATTAAAAAGCTGTGGTGCATTTACACACTGGAATACTATGCAGCCATAAAAAAGAAAAAATCTTACCTTTTGCAATAGCATGGATGAACCTGGAGAGCATTATGCTAAGTGAAATAAGACAGTCAGAGAAAGACAAATACCATATGATTTTACTTATATGTGGAATTTATTGAACAAAAAAATAACTAACAAAATAAAAACAGACTCATAGATACAGAGAACAGACTGACAGCTATAAGAGGGGAGGTGGTAAGGGAGCTGAGTTAAAAAGGTGAAGGGGTTAAACAAATAAACAAAAAAAAACACAAAGAAACTTAAACACAGACAGCAGTATGATGATTACCAGAGGGGCAGAGCGGTGGGGAGAGGTATCAGGTAAAGGTGAGATAAATGGTGATGGAAGGAGACTTGAGTTGAGGCGGTGAACACACAATATATATATGATGCATTATATTGTACACCTGAAACCTGTTTAATTATATTAACCAATGTCACCCTAATAAACTCAATAAAAATAAATAAAAGGCACCTCATGAAACTACTTGCACATTGGTTGTCCTGCTCCCACAGAATCAGTGGGGACATTGCTCTCCCATTATCTGAATGGCTCATAATGGCTTTGAGGAGCATGAAGCAAAATATTCTTGCTAAGCGCTTGAAAAAACTGAGCTACCTAAATATTTGAATTAATTAAATAGCATGAAAAATGAAAACGATAAACATTCACTGGGGAAATGATAAGCTAAATAGCCTTTAAAGTTTGTTGTACTCTACAAAAAATATACATTGTCAATAAATCATTAGATTGTGTTTCCTTCATCAAAATTTTCAGGTAAATTTAAGCAGAATTACTCATTTTACAAAAGTAATTATTTTCCCCTCTCATTTCTTCTTACCATATCCCAGAAGAAGACATTAAAGTTTGTTGATTTATGAGGTAGAAATAAAATTGAGGGAAAGAAAATGTGAACTTTTTCACTTGTATCACAAAAGCCATGCATTATTGAAAAGTGAATAAATTTTGCTACTCTTTGATCACATTATCTTCTAAAAAATCATCTTTGCAGGAAGATGATTTAAAAGTAAAATCTAACTTTTCCTTCATAGATTAATCAATTTTATGGTCATGTAAATGTAAATGTAACATCTCGAATTTTTATGTTATGACTTGAGTAAGAAAGCAAAAAGTCTTATATGATTTAGAAAATAGTTTGTTTTTGAACATGTAACTTAAATGATCTGACTGTATTTACCTGAAACTCACATATTCATTATAATTTAAACCACTGACTATAACTAAATGGTAACCTTAATGTGTTCTATATAAATCATTTAAGTGGAATAAAGAATATTTAAAAGCTAGAGTAATTTTATTCAACATTTTTGGTATAATTTTCATTACCAAAAACATATGGGAAGAAGATAGTAATTTGGTTTTGTTAGCTCCAATATGTGATTTCTAATCATAAAATACCTTTCCCCCTTCACAAAGTGCTGTTTCATAGCCTATTGATTCTTAAATCTGATATTAAACTCTCAGTTATTCACAAGTTAATTATCTAAGAAAACTTCTTTTCCAATCCAAATGCGTTGACAAGATGTGCAGACTCATTTGTGTTACCATATGCTGGCAAAATGTGATTATAAAAATAAGTGGTGGAGAAAGAAAAGCATATAATGCATAGTCATGAAAAATATATCTTACTTTAAAATTATCTCCAGCTGACATTACTCATGTCAGTAACACTTTCCATTAAATGAAGTCAATTGAGAGTAATATCCTAAAGTCAGAAGACTTCATTTAAAAATGATTATAAGAATTCAATTGACAAATTGAATGACTGAGTAGTTGGGACATTTATCCTTCCCTTCATTGTCTCATTCAATTCTGATCACCAATTATGGTGCTTGTTGCTGAAGATTCAAAGAATGGTCTTTGCTTTTTCTAGTTTTATGGTTAAAAAGAAGAAAGACTAGTTCAGTTGCAATTCTGACTATGTAAAACAAAAATCTAAAGGCACTAAAAACTGGTTATGGTATAAAATGGAATAGTTTTTCATGAAGCTGTGATTTCAGAACTGAAATTCAACCTGTTTTTATTTCATAGACAATTGTCTTGCTCAGTGTGGCAAAGACTGCAGATCTTACTGCTGTGATGGGACCACGCCCTACTGTTGCTCCTACTACGCTTATATTGGAAATATCCTCTCGTGAGTACTAGTCAAATTTGGCAGTATTGATGCCCTTTCCCATGCCCAGTTGTGTTTTCAAAAAGTACTAAGTTACAGGTATGGACAAGAAATTTTCAATGTGACTGTTGATATAAAATCTCAACTGGAGATACTAAATCCTCATCACTATCTAGTATGTTACATTATTTGACAAAATGTGCAAATTAATATACAAAATAAATTCTCTTGATTAGAAGGCAATGTAAGTATATAAAAGAAATCTACTTTTATTACTTAACTTGTGCCTTATAATAATAACATAATAACAATATTTTAAGTAGACTATATTATTGATCATTTTTAACATTGTAAATTATATTGCCATTTGTGTATTTGTATAACTCATCTAGTATATGTCAGGAAAAAGACAAGAATAAAAAATAGTTAAGATATGAAGTGTCAATTTCCCATGTAATTCATATAAAACACATTCAGGAAATAAATGAAGGGCCCAAGATAGGCCAGGCATCAAAAATGTAAAGTAATAACCAACTATAAAAAGCAAAGAGACATATACACTTAGACTGTGTAAGCGAGGGGTGCTCAATAGTTGATCGCGATCTACTGGTCCATTGATAGCGAAGGAAGATCACATGACATTAAAAAGACATTTGTCTTTTGATTGGCATACAGGGTAGCCAATCTGATGTCTGAACTTTTGACATCCTACGCATGCGCGTTAAACCGCGCTAACTTGTTCCGTTACATTGCTGCAAAGTTAGCCTTCAATTTATTTAAACTAAATACAACAAAGGGTATAAAAATGAGTGTCATAGCTGGTTCGAATAAGAAGCCTGAAACCTACCACTTTCATACAGAATGGGAGGTGATTTTTTTCACTATGTCATATTCTCGGTGCGTTTGCCTCATCTGTCTGTGTGCCATTCCTATTCCAAAGAAGGGAAATGTGGAGCGGCTTTTTTGGACTGTTCATAAAAACTATGACATTGACTTTCCTCCGAAAAGAGAGCTGAGAAGGAGAAAGGTGAAAGAAGAATACATAATATTAAATAGTAATAATAGTAACTTAAATAATGATAATATAGAAAAAAATAAATTTATGTTTTGCATTTTTATTGTAGGTAGATCATTTTGACTTGGTCATCTTATAAGTAGTTCGCAAACTGAAAAAGTGTGGGCTCCCCTGGTGTAAGCATTTCTCCATAGCAAACTAAGAATTTATTTTAGAGATGCTTCTGGTCAAAGGGAAATGGAGAAGCAGGAAGTGTCTTCAGGGTTGAATGTCTGAAAAGTATACAACTCTTTCAGTTGCGCTAAGTTTAAGGTGAGAAATAAAATGCAGAAAATTAAGAACATAAGAATTGGGGCTGATATTAGAGATCATGTCTCTCTGAATAAGACCAAAAAGGAGCATACTTTAGGATACTTTTAAAGACTATCTTGATTATATACAAAAGGTAATAAAGACTGATGAACGGAACTTAAGCATTCTTTGAAATGCATATAAATGCTAAACAAAATGTTTGAATGTTTTTCTCATGGAAGACTTAGTGGAAAACAGATGAACTCTCTTTCTTACTTTAGCAAATAATCAGAATGGTATTTACAGAAATTAATCAGCTCAGCATACTCTAAATATAAGTATATAATGATGTTTCTTTCACATTTGTGTATTACTTTAAACTTAACATAATTTAAAAATAAAATATGACTAAGTTTTCATTTCATTTTCAAATGGTCTCCAGATGCCAGACACTGCAGTCTAGTCTAGATGTGTGAGTGGGCCCATCAGGTGGTATAGCTATGAGGCACCTGCTATCAGAGTGACTCTGTGATTCTTTGATCGATTTCCTTGTCCACTAGCTACATCATGGTGTGTGTTGTGTCCTTACTTCCCACCTGATAGTTACCTTCGCCCTGGTAAATACAGTGTGTCCGTAAAGTCATGGTGCACTTTTGGCCGGTGACCAGTCAAAAGTGCACCATGACTTTACGGACACACTGTATATGTGTGACACCTAATTACTTATTAATCAGAATACTTAACATATGAAGTTTACAAGTGTGTTTTTATGTTCTTTATTTGCAATCCGACTTACATTTTCATGGTACATATTCTTAGTCTTTCACTTATGTCACCACTTAGTTTAAGTAAAGAATTAGTTGTTAATATGTACTGCTCACAAAAATTGGAGATATTTCAAAAATGAATATGAAGTGATAAAATATCTTCTAATTTTTGTGAACAGTATATTTATCTGGGTATTTAGGGCCATGTACTTGTACTTGTAATATTTGATTAAAATGAATTTTGTTTTGGCGGGAAATAAACTCAGATGGTATTATATTTCAGGCAGTTAAAAATGAATTTTCTGTTCAAAATAGAAACCCCGAAGTAAATCCCTTGCTAAACAATTCTTAGGGGAAAAAGGAGGAGGACGCTTTAAATGTTTTCCCCACTGAATAAAGGAGAATAAATTTTCAGGATTTCCAGTTATTGTTTAAGATTTGAAAAGAGTTCTTAACTCCACCCTAAGCTTTTTGTTTTGTTTTTTGTTTTTTTTTTTTGAAGTTTAGTATGGGTGGGGGTGTTGAGAGGAAAAAAATTATTCCAAGAGTTCTTACAAAAGTTCTTTCATGCACGTGCTTTCAAGTATCTCTGTTTTGGAAGTCATAAATTATGTTTCCTCTCTTCCAAGAATCCAGACACATTCTCAGTAAAATCATTTTAATCATCTAAACAGAAAATTAAATCTTTGTGGCTATCGGAAAAGTAATAAGAAAGAAAACAATAAATATGATGAGATGTTTTGTCTCCAAGTATGAATTGGTTATACTTGGTTTCTATTTTTGTCTTTTTAAAAATAGAAAATATTAGGCTCAGTTTAAAATGAGCTAAAAGAAATACAAAATACAATTTAGGTCATTCTAGCGTGTTTGTAAATCGTGAGGTAAGGAACACTCAATCTGGTCACTGAGTCCTCTGCCTAGTCTCTTCTAAAATAATCAGAATAGACATGTTTTTAACCTTTAATTCTATTTATGTCAACTCTCCTCTCTGTTTTGCAAAGTAACCATTAAAATTCATTTTTGAAGAAATCACAAGAGTTAACTTTCAATTTACCTTTTCGTTGAAAAGTCTTATTTTATTCAAGTTCTTCTTTTACTGATATTTTACCTAAATATGAGTTAATTGTGACAAATAAATTGAGATTTCCTCCCCCATTTATTTTCTTTTCTGGTTAGGAATTTTAAAGTTTACTTGCATCTCATGTAAAACTTTAAAGTTAAACTTTTAAAATACCATATCAACCCTTTTAAATTTAGATATAATTGACATAAAACATTACATTAGATTCAGGTATAAAAGATAATGATTCAATATTTGTATGTATTGCAAAATAATAACCACAGTAAATCTATTTAATATGTCTATTCAACATAAGAATAGCATACTTTACTTTTAATCATTATGATCACAGATAATGTTTTTAGTATAAAAAAATAGTAGTACCATTTTCCAGAATTTAAGAATAATTTTACAGAAGTCAACATATCCTATTCAATTAATTATTTATAAATACGTAGTGAGTGCCCATAACCATGGCCTCACTGACCTAGGTTCCGGTATCCAAAGATGAATAAATGATGCATCATGACCTCTAGGATCTCAAAACCCACTATGAATTAATCTTTAAAATATTACTGAAGTTAAAATAAATACTTTGAGATGTTACACTATTTAGAACCATAAATGACAGAATATGTGACTTCAAAATTATTTCTCCATTTTTAAACATATTTTTTAATCACAAAGGTAACTACTGAAGATTAAAAGCTTTGCTATACTTCAAAATGAAAATTGGGCAAATTCAAGAAATAAACAATTTCTCATCAAACTGATTTTCAAACATTTCATTCAGCCACTATTCTCCATGGAAGATAAACATCTGTGATGAATATGGAAAAGTCTATTTCTTTTTTCCTGCTGATGAAATTGAATTGACATTCCCTAGAGAGAGGATCCAGCTTAAAGATGTGGTTTGCACAATAGTCTTTAGAATTGGTAGAATTCAAGGGAATAGAGGGTGCAGTTGAGTGGCTAATTACTGTTAGATTTTAGAGAAAGTGAAGGTAAGCTGCTATGTGAGTAAGAGAATGATTGTACAATATTGAATAGAAACCAGTAATAACAGGCATAGTGAGTGAGTCAGATGACAAGAGGTAAGATTTAATCGCTTATTCGAAAATAGAGTTTGGCTCTTCCAATTGGACCCTGTAAATTGCAGGTCTGTCTAGATACTCATCAGAGAGCCATCTGGCCAACAGAAATCCCCATGGGGAAAAATTAAGAGGAAGAACTAATAATGGAGATCCTGGTGGGATTAAGTTTCTTTTCTCTTCAATGAAATGTGAAAGATGTATTGCCTGCAGTTTTGCAATGACAACTTCTAAATATCACAACTGTGATTTTAGAGTCCTGTTATGCATGAAAGCAAAAATGAGTTAAAAGATAAAGGTTTTATATTTTCAAATGGCATTTGAGGTCCCATTCTCATTAAGCAGCGGTGCATTCTGAATAAAACACATGAGGCTATTTAAATACTGACAGGAACATAATGCATTTTGAAAGGCCTTTGGCATTGGGAAAAACATTTAAGTTAATTAAATTTAAATTTTCTTAGTACTTAGATATGAAACCACACTTCTTGAACAATGCATACTAAGCATATCAAAGTTTGTGGGAGTCTTATTTTTGTTTTAGTAATAACACAAAGATAAGTAATATAATGTTAAAATAAATATGAACTTGATTTAAAATTTAACAAATTATTTTTAATATAAGAAAAAAGTGTTTCTGGGATGACATACATTTACATTTGAAGGGTTGTTTTATTAAAAGCAAGCATTAATGTCTCAAACTTTTCTCAGTCAAATCTATATTCTATTCTGCCAGAATTGTCTTGTAAATTAAGACTATTGTCAGAATCATAATTGTCTCAAGGAAAGAATAGATGAAATTTTTAGAACATATTCTTAATAATTTATTTCTCTAAATATGTACAGAGATATTTTATGTTCTACACCAGTTACTGAGGGATACAGTCATGAATCAAAAACATGGCTCTGCCCTTGTTTATAAACTACTGGGAGCATAGAACTATAAATAAATACTTTAATGTACTAGGGAAGGCACAAAATTCAGTGGAATCAAAAAAGAGGAGCTTTTAGTTCAACTGTAGGGACCTAGGAAGGCTTCTCAAAGAAGAAAAGTAATTCTAAGCTCAATCTTGAAAGAAAAATCAGTTAAAAAAATTCATCACTCAAAGTTAAAACACTTAGTAGTAAACTAGGAATATAGAAGAAAATTTTCTGTTCCAATAAATAACTCAAAAAATCCACACCCTATCTCAAACACCATACTTAATAGTCCAATGTGATAACCCTTCCCTTTAAAGGCAACTATAAAACAAGCTATTAACTAATGCCACTTCTATTTGGCATCCTACTCTTCTGGTCAGTATAACCAACAAGCCAAATTTTAAAAAGGTGATAACAATTCGAATGGCCCTGGCCAGCTGTATCAGAGATCAAGCATCTACCCGGTGTGTGGAACTTCTGGTTCGATTCCCAGTCAGGGCACACGGGAGAGTTGACTATCTGCTTCTCCACCTCTCCTTCTCTCCTTCTTTCTTTCTCTCTTCTCCTCCTGCAGCCATGGCTCAACTGATTTGAGCACTTTGGTCTCGGGAGCTGAAGATAGCTCCCATGAACTTCCACTTCAGTTGCTAAAAATAGCTTGGATGAGAGCATGGCCCCAGATGGGCAGAGCATAGGCCCCAGACAGGGGTTGCTGGGTGAATCCTTGTCAGAGGAGAATCTGTTTTCTCACTTAAAAAAAAAGAATTAGAAAAGAAGAAACTACATTGTTCTTATTTACAAATTTTATGACTGCCTATACTCCTCAGACTATAAAACAAATAAGAGATTTCACCAAGATTGCAGTGCACAAAAATAAACATTCTTATACAGAAGCAACAGTTGGAAAATATAATATGAATGTGTATACACAAATCTCATTTACATCATCAAAAACTATAAGATACCCAGCAAGAGATCTAATAATAACAAGCATGACATTTATGAAGTGTTATAATTATGTAAAAATTTCAAGGGATGGAAGAGAGAACTAAAGAAATGAAGAGCTATAACATAGATGGAAATACTGTAAGAATGTTACTATTGGGGTATTTTGACTTCTTCTAAACTATATGTAAATTTAATATAGCTCTAATTAATCAATATCTAGAGAACCATTATTTTTTTTTGCTGAGTTTGAGAGTGAGTTTAAAATGTATGCGGCACAATAATAAAATACAGTTATAAAAAAGAATAAAATGAGAAGACATACCTTAAAAAAATCAAGGTTTATTATAGCCTGACTAGGTGGTGACACAGTGAATAGAGCATCGGACTGGGACAGAGAACTCATATTTGAAACCCAGAGGTCGCTGGCTTGAGCTCAGGCTCATTCGGCTTGGGCACGAAATCATAGACATGATCCCATGGTTGCCAGCTTAAGCCCAAAGGTCACTCACTGGCTTGAAGTCCAAGGTTGCTGGCTGGAACCCAGTGTTGCAGGCTTGAGCAAGGGGTCACTCGCTCTGCTGTAGCTCCCAGGTTAAAGCACATATGAGAAAGCAATCAATGAACAACTAAGGTGCTGCAATGAAAATTGATGCATCTCATCTCTTTCCTTCTTGTCTGTCTGTCCCTATTTGTCCATCTGTCCCTATCTGTCCATCTCTCTGTCTTTCTCTGTCCCCCAAGAAAATTTATTATAAAGTTATAGATATATAAATTGTATGATATTGATTCATAGATAAACTGATAGAATATAGGGCTTAGGAATTGACTGTATACAGTATATGGGAACTAAAATAACAGAGATGGCATCAAAAACCAGTGGTGGTGGATGGATTATATAATAAATACTGCTGAGACAATAATCCACATGGATAAACATTTCACTAGATCACCCCATTATACCACACCCATAAATCTACTTCCATTGGTCTAAATACATAAGTGCAAGAAGCAAACTTTTGCAATTGTTTAAAAAAGGGAAATAATGCATTATGAAATCAGGAAAGAGTTTTTAAAATAAAAGGTAAACAGCAGAAACCATAAAACCAATAAAACTAAAATCACTGAACTGTAGACTTTAAAATGGTGAGTTTTATGTTATATGTGAATTATATATTAGTGAAACAATGTTTTTAAATACATAAGGCAACAGAATTTCATAATGTGTAAGGAAAATACTCATCTGGAGAAGATACTTGCAATTTATATGATTCACTAAATATTAGTATCCAGAATGCCTCAGTAGTGAAGTGGGCGGCACATTGCACAAAATAAGTCATAAGCAGAAAAGTGGAAGGATAGTAAAGCTGTGAAAGTCATTTACTCAGCAAGCTAAACCAGGGAAATGCAAAGCTGTCTCATGGCCACCCGTCTGGCAGCATCTCTGAGTCTGAGAGCACCAAGCAGTGTGGGCCAACATGAAGGAGAACGTGCACTGCTGGGGGGACATACAGTTAAAAACACTTGGAGAGCAATTTGACCTCACGCAGTAAAGATGAAGATGAGCATAAATTATGATTTACCTCTTCTGCCATCCCTAGAAAATTCCTCAATTCTCACATATTATGTTGGTTCACATATAATTTGAAGTAGCAAAGCATTGGAAGCAACATAAATTTCCATCCTAGAGAAATGGATATATAAAGTATAGTCATACAACAAAATGAGATACAACAATTAAAATAAATCAATGCACAATAACATATCTTTACAGTAAATCTCAAAACGGATAATGCTGCGTGAAAAAGAGTTAGCAGAAAAACTGCCAAACTTGGTGCTATTGGTGTCAAATTAGACACATACAATAATTTTGTGTATTGCTTATGAAAATATGCACATGTAGGAGAGAAGGACACATGTGAATTTCAGGATTGCCCAGGACTTCACTGCCCCTGCGATAATCATGGGCAAACTGGAACAAGTTGGTCATCCCAGGAAGAGGAGCAAGTAGAAGGCTTCAGACCCTAATATTTTATTACTTAAAAAATCAAACATCTGAAACAAATATAAATTATTAGCATGTCTGGGTGGTGAGTGTGTGGGTGTTCCAATTTTTATTATCTGTAATTGTTATACATTTGAACATCTTTATAATTTAAGAAAAGAAAATAATGAAAAAGTTTGGCAATGGTTGTTATGGATTCACTTATTCGGAGGCCAGTTCCATTGTTTGGGTTTTCCAACACCGCCAAGTAATGAACTCGATTCTGACACTGTCTACGTTGAGATAGATAGCATCAGATCACGGAGGTTAAGAGCTCAGTCCTAAAAGACTGCCCCACCCTCCACTTTAGCCACCAATTGCAAGTCCAAGGTGTCATTTATGCTTCTGACTGGCTATAGATTGGAGTTTCCAAAGACCCCTTCCATGGCCTTGATTAATTTACAAGAGCATAGAACTCAGAGAAACATTTTACTTACTGGATACTGGTTTATTAAAAGATTATAATTCAGGAGCAACCAGGTGAAAGAGATACATTAGCAAGTATAGGGAAAGGGTGCAGAGCTTTCACGCCCTCTTCAGGGGCACCACTTTCCCCAAATCTCCACGTGTTCACCAACCTGGAAGTTTTCTGAACCCTGTTCTTTTGGAGTTTTATGGAGGGTTCATTACATATACATGGTTGATTAAATAATTGGCCATTAATGATTGAACTCTCTCTTCGCCCTTCTCTCCAACCTATAGAACAGAAAACTTCAGCCTTCTAATCATGTGTTTGGTTTCCTTGGCAACTAGTCTCCCTCTTTGGGTGCTATCCAAAGTCACCTCATTAACATAAAACACAGGTGTGGTTGGAAGAGGCATGTTATGAATGTCAAGACACCTTTATTGTTCTTATCACTTAAGAAATTTCAGGAGTTTTAGGACTTCTGTGTCAGACACAGGGACAAAGATCAAAAATACATTTTGTATTATAAATATCACAATACCTTCTTAACATATAGATTCCAATTCAGTAGGTCCAGGGTGGGACTTGGGATTCTGCATTTTTAACAAATTCCCGGGCAATGTCGATACCACCCATCTTCCAAGCACACTTGGGCGAGAGGGTTGGTGTTATTTGACAATGTACTCTACTAACTAAAGGCTGAGATGACAGAAAAGATTTTGACTTGAAGACAGATGCGATGTGGGGCAAAGGGTTGGGGCTAAAAAGAAGAACCAGTCAAAAATAAGTCTGACTTTCTTCTCTGGATAACTGGGTAGATAGTGTTCTGGGAACTACTGGGAAATATGCAAGGTGGTTCAGAGAAGGGAATTGATTTCATTTTTAATATTTTGTGTGGCAGGAGCCAAGAAGGGGGTGGTAATAGGTTTTATAACACACAGGCCAAATTCAATGAACCTTCAGTTGGTGGAATGGATCAATCTGAACTCAGTGGAAAGTCTGGAACATCACACAGAGATTTGGGAGTAAAGGACCTAGCATAGCTGCTTTACAGTGCTGTGTGGAAGTGAATGAGATGTTCTTAAGAGAGATGCAAAAAAGGGAACAGCCAGGGAGAGTCAGCCATACACTGTGCTTTCCCCTCTTCACACTTGATCAGCTTCCTTCAACTTGTTCTCCATCTGCTTCTTTTAAAAAGTCCCCTATGAATTTTCACCCTTGTGAAAATTAATCTGTCCTTCACTAATCAGCCTAAATACAGCACCTGTGGTGGTAGAAATAGTAGATGCCTTACTTTTCTTCTATGCACTTTTTGTGGTTTATATTATATAAAAGATAGAAGTCCTGGTCTTTTAGTTCATTCTGAATTGTCTATGTTGCCATAACAAAGCAGCTTATATGAGAATCCTTCTTCATTTATTTTGATGGTGCCCAAGCCAGATCAGCTCATGTCTGGCCATGTATTTCAGGTTTGGGGGCTCTTTAATTAGACAGCAATCAGAGTTGAGAATTATAAAAGGAAGTGTGTGGGGGGCAAGGATTATTAGTCATAGGAACCACCATTTATTTAATTTTTCTCTTTCACAGATGCTAAAATTATATTAGTTTATTAATCTTCAAAAAACCCTCATGACCTAGATATTATTATTTCAGTCTGTACAGATGAAGAAGCTGAAGTTCACAGGTAAGGTTGTTTATTTTTTAATTGACACGGCTACTGTATAATGAGCCAGCCTTTGACACTTCCCATGCTGGGCCTGTCCGCGACTCTGCACCGGCTCTGGAGAGCCTCAGGTTTCAGAACAGGAGAAGGGAAACTCTGCTTTCCTATAAGGCCTTCTGAAGTCCTAAGCACCATATTCTAGGGCAAGCCTTTCTTTACCCTCAATGCCTGAATGATATTCTCTCCTATATGCTGCCATAAAGTTACCCTTTCTCTACCACAGTATTGTTTATCACTTTATTTACCCTTCCACATTCTAGGCCCTGAGGGAATAAGAAACCAATCTGACAATTTATGGTTGAAGGTCCAGGGTGTACCCAACTGAATGATCCATCCTGTATCATTTAAATGCAGGTCGATTCTCTGTTTAAACATTTTTAAAAATTCTGACATTTTGTGTTTTCTAAATAAATATGTATCATGGGGCTAAATATTTGCTTAGAAAAATCAAATTATAATTTGAATATGTTATTGATTTCAGAGTATTTCTTTTCATGGAATAGGAATCATTTCATCATTACAAAGTAAAGGGAGTGGTTTCTATGGATTGCTTCAGTTAGCCTTCTCTAGTCACACTTTGTGTGATGGTAAATTTATAATCAGTAATAAGACTGGAACTCAAATGCCAATTTGATTATAATGATTTAATCTCTTCTCATGTTTTGTTGACAAAGCATGTATTTGACTGTGATCTATCAGAGAAGAGGTATAATCTGCCTGCCTATGACTATTAAGGCAACAGGCTGCTGCCCAACTCTATTCAGGTGCACAATTTGGGGAGATAAAATTTTTTACTGATAATGTTGAGGAAGGAAGAATTATGCACACAAACAGTGATGTTTATCTCATTATACTAAAAGAATTCTGGTAGGTAGTTGCAGGCCAGGACCCAACATGCAGCTGCCTCCCAAATGTAAAATGTTAGGATGAACACACCCATAACAAATGACAATTTCCAAGGGCAATGATAACCTCATGCGATGTAATCAGATTCCATCTGAAAATGTCATGGATGAAAACCTTCTCTACTTAACCCACAGTAACTCAGAGACACACAGAATTTCTAGTGTCGATATTCTTTCTTATAAAAGAAAAGGGGGAAAAAATCTTACAGGTAACAGAAAGAATGGTTTTTTTATGCCTTTGAAAAAATCTGACAAAAATCAAGAAAATGATGACAAATTACCTCAAGCATACTCTGTATAGATCCACATGGTCAAAAAGGTGGGCAGAGCTGTCTCTCTCTGGGCTATGCTGCATTTTGCGAAAGATAAGTGCTACCTGTGGTTACAAATAATCAATTGTACAATGTCAGTACAACATCTTTCCTCTACAACACCAGAAATAATATAAAATCAGTCTCCAAAGTCTTACACAGAGGGAAATATTTGAATTTCAATTTATCAAATAAATGGTAAAGATTCTACTATGCAGTTTCAATCTCAAGTGATACCAATACTTATATTAATAAATACACTTTGCCCATTTCCAGGTGGAAATAAACAGGATACAACTCTTTGTGAGTCTGTTTTTAATTCAGAGACTTTTCAGTGAGAGTAGGTTGTAGAAGAATTGATAGCCCAGCCAGTGGTAGAACATTGACCTAGTGTGTAGATATCCCAGGTTCGATTCCAGGCCAGGGCACACAGAAGAAGTGTCTATCTGCTTTTACCCCTACCCTCTGATCACTTCACTCTCTCTCTCCTCTCCTCCCTCTTATAGGCATGGCTTGATTGGAGCAAGTTGGTCTTGGGTGCTGAAGATGGCTCCATGGCCTCTTCCTCAGGCCCTAAAAAATTGGCTCCAAGTGCAACAGAGCAAGTGCCCCAGATGAGCAGAGCATCACCCCCTAGTGGACTTGCTGGGTGGATCCCAGTTGGTGCACATGAGGGAGGGAGTTCGTCTCTGCCTCCCCTCCTCTCACTGAATTTAAAAAAAAAAGAAAAGGAAGGAAAGAAGAAAGAAAGAAAGAAAGAAAGAAAGAAAGAAAGAAAGAAAGAAAGAAAGAAAGAAAGAAAGAAAGAAAGAAAGAAAGAAAGAAAGGATAAAAATTGAGTTCTTGTATGTTGTGTGGACTTTATTCTCTTAATATCACTGAGCCTCAGTTTATTAATTTATAAAGAGGGAATAACAGTAGCAGGTTACCTATATCTCAAAATCAGACTAAAGAAAATATTTGTGCATAACAGCACTTAGAGTGATGTTGGAAATTTTTCCTGTCATTAATGAAAACCTTGGGCAATGAAAACATCTGGAATTTAGAAAAAAATGAAAGAAATGGGGAACAAAGTGACTTCTCCAAGGTCATTTGGAAAGCCCATGATTGAGAGGCAAGCACTGCTTTGGGTGTGAGGTTCTCACCTTGTCCTCCAGGCCAAAGCATGGCTTGTCCCCTCAGAACACTCTCAGCATTGAGTGAAATACACGATCTACTTAATCAAATGTGATAGCAGCCTGTTATCAGCAGAGGCAGCTAATTCAGTACCTTGTCCTGCTGCCGAGCAGTGGCTAAAAGCATAATGCAGCCCTAAAGTCTGACCTGTGCATTAGAGAAGCTAACTGAAAAGTGGGGTAAACAAATCTAAATAGAAGTATATGAACCCGATCTATGAAACAGTCACACACGCAATACCAAGAATGAGTATTTGTGATAGAGTTCCAGTTAATTCACTATTCAAATGTATTTATTCACAACTTTTCAGAAGTGTACATTGTGCACATAGCTGGTTCATCTCTATTGATGACTTGTCAATAATCAATGCAGGTAACAGTGGTCTAACTGCTAGCCATTTTAGCAGAGTGATCATGGCACTCTATGGACTTTTGCATGCCTTTGCATGTAAAAGTTTAGAACTGCTCTGATAAGACTTTTTGTTTAAACTTACAAGAATTAAGAGGGCAATGAATTGCTTCTGATGGTGTTGTATACAACCTATGTTGGCAACAATTGGCAGATTGAAAGTATTTGTAGTAATGGCAAATAAACGCCAGCTATGCTAAGTGAAATAAGCCAGGCAGAGAAAGACAAATACCATATGATCTCACTTATATTTGAAATTTAATGAACTAAATAAACTGAGGAACAAAATAGAAATAGAGGCAGGGTCACAGGGAATAGAGCAGTCAGAGGGAAAGAGAAAAAGGGACAGGATCAAAGAAAGTGAAGGGATTCATCAAATTATGTGTTTTTAACACAAAGATGCAGACTACAGGGTAGCAATTCCCAAAGGGAAAGGGGAGTGGAAGTAGGGGAGGGGAGCCAAAGGGGGGCAACAGGAGTGGATAGAGATTTTGCATGGGACATGGGGGGTACAAGGCGGTGGGTAGAGGGTGTGATACTGAGTAGCACACACAAAACCATGTCACACAATAAATTAAAAATTAAAATTAAAAAACTGAGAAACCTCATTGGTCACCCAAAAATCCAGTTCAGTGATGATAGAAATAATAATTTCACATACTAAATGGAGGGTGTGACCTGTCGGTGACGTGGAATAAAGACAAAGACACAAGTTCTAGAAAACTGAGTGCTGATAATTAAATGTTGCAATGAAAATGACTAAAATAATTTCAGTTTAGGTTTATTAAGAGAAATATATTGTTTTATGAAATGTAGAAGAGAAGTTTGGAGGGAAAATGATCGTAATATTAAAACCAAGACTCTTCCTGGGAACACTGAGGTCACCAGTTCAAAACCCTGCACTGGTCTGGTCAAGGCACATATGGGAGTTGAGCTTCGAGCTCCTCCCCCCTTTCTCTCTCTCTCTCTCTCTCTCTCTCTCTCTCTCTCTCTCTCTGTGTGTGTGTGTGTCTCCTCTCTAAAAAAAAAAAATGAATAAAACCAAGACTCTTTCATCACTAGCAGGCTTTCCTAACTATATTCATAAATTTTTAAAAATTCATTAAACTTTTTCAAAGAATAATCCTGGATGTTTTCTTCTCATCTAAATATTGATGAGAAGAGAGGGCTCACCCAGAACTGTATGCCCAAAATTCATTCCTTTCTAGAATGAAATTAGTCCATGAGGGAGAAAGTAGTTCTTCAGGGGAAAAGAACTTATCCTGAAATGATTCATTCAAAGATAGTAAAATCTATTCTCCTTTTTAGGTTATACTGTAAGAAGACTAACCTCCAGGTGTTTGAATAAATCAATGATCTGATTTACAGATCTGCAAAATCTCGTAGGTTTTTTTACCCTGTACTACATCATTTGTTTCAAATAACACTTGCAAGCCTATATTAGCCTAGAAGAACCAAAAATATATTTATTCATTTTAAAAATAACATTCAAGCTTTTATATGGCTTATAATTATAAATAATAGACACTAATTATGCCTGTACAGTGGAAAGTAGAGATTTCACAGCATCTACATTTGTTTAAATTAGAGGTTTATAAACTTGAGTATGCATGAAAATACCTAAGACTGTTTGCTAAAAACATATTTTCCCAGGACCTACTCTAGAAATTCAAGCTCAGTAGATGCAAAATGGGGTCAAAAAACCTATATTTTTATTAACCACTTCCCACTAGGAGGTTCTAGAACACATGGCCCTTTGGACCATACTGGTCTGAGTAAACTTTACTAAAAGCATTTCATTTTGGACTTCTATTTTCCTGTTTAGTTATCAAATTGAAAGATATAACCAAACTCTCATTTCATGAACTGTAACTTCTTTACACTTATGTAAAGGCTTATTTCAAATTACTATGGTAAGTATATTCTGGAGTATTAAAAATAAAATGTCATGAGCATATATTTACATTTGATCCAAATAATCAAAGACAGTTTGTGGGATTACTTGGGAACCCATTGGTTCTCAAGTAATACCAAGAACTGTCAAATTAATAAAGCTTTTTTACCTCTATCCAAAGTAAGGTTGTAAAATGATGATAACACTAGACTCTGTTTCATAGGTGACTATAAAGAATAAATTAGTTAATATTTATGAACCACTTAAAACATCAGCTGGTGCTCAGTAATTATTAGCTACCATCTATTCTCGGCCAAAGTGAGTTTTCATTACAATGATTACCTCATGCATGAAGGGTAACTCAGGGAATGATATTAAGGTAATAGGCAAGTTGTGTTGGTTTAAAAATGACTTTTTCTTATCAAAGGAAAAAAAATTCACATATATATATATATATATATATATATATATATATATATATATATATATATATATATATATATATATGAATAGAATTACCATCTGTAGCCAGACAGGACAAAACCTTTCACTTAAATGTTATATAGGCTAGACCCTTTCTTGCTCTATTTTAAGAAAAATAGTCATGAGTGCTAGCCCTTGGGGCTCCTTAACCAGAAAAATGCACCTTTAACCTTCTTGACTCCTGGCCGATTGCACTTGCTTCTGCATTGTCTCATCACTGGGAAGCTGGCATTTCCAGGAGATTGTTTTTGTTCCTTTAATAATAGCCTCTGAGGCAGCCTCCCAACACGGTGATCTTCCTCCCTGAGCTGGGCATGTTTTTTCCCCGAGTATCCATTGTAGTTGCTCGAGTACCTGAAGCCCAGTGGAATCCGTTGAGGCGTCAATGAAATTTTTTTGTCAGGGCTCCTGTCTTGCGGGGGTGCCTTCATTGCAGCTGAGATGGCACGTTTCTGTGGTCGTGCATTTTGTACTTCTTGCAAAGTAAGATATTTTGCCTGTTCCTTTAAAGGCCACATTCTCTTTTCAGTTCACTTTTCCCCCGTCAAGGGCTTTGGGATGGCTGTACCTTTGAAGAATCCAGCTGCAGGAAAGGGGTTGTGGAGACGTTTAGACTAAGTTTAGTACAGCAGACATTTACGTGGTTCCTCGTCACTTCCGAGTATAGTTAAGTTATTGCTAGTCATTCTGACAGAGCAATGGGTCCCAAAAACAACCAAACAGCCCAAAGCAAATTTCAATCCATCACATTAGAGCAGCAATTTTCTGGTGTGTTACAAAAAGTTTTAAAACATGTAGTACCTGACTATTTAGTCAGAGGCACCAACCTATTTTCCCTTAGATTGTCAAATAGAAAAAATGACAGCAGCAAACACAACAATAGCCATCTGGTGTAAATGAATCAAAATTATACTTACTTTTTTATCATATCAGTAAAAACATATTTTTTATTGTGTCATAGAATTTTAGTAATTAGTGTATGTGTGCCATGAGATGGAAAAGGTTGAAAAGTGCTGTTTTAGAGAAAACAGTACATTATCTTACTCTTCTCTGTTTGGAAAATAATATAACAAAGTTATTGTCATGTGAAAAGGAGCTCAAAGAATTTGCAACCAAAAAAATATAGTAAAACATATAGGAATTCACACTGCTGCATGTGTCAGGCAGTTAAACTAATATATTTTCCTAAAAAAGAGTTTACAAAACTTGACATGCTTTGCACTCCAGGAAACACTGACTTTGATTTGCAAGTTGCATAGATCTTGAACTAGTCTCTTATCTGTTTTTCTGATAAATCATATTATTTTTAACTCATGGTATTATAGGCCTAGATTTTTTCCCCTCAGAAATGCTACATCATGTTATAGCAGAGATGTCTGTTGTTGTTACTGTTATCACTACAATTATTGATCTTGGGATGAAGAGGGAGGGACACACTTAACCCAACCTGTTTTGTAACAGAGATTTCTTTAGTATGATTTTGCATTTTATATTTTGTTTTTTTAAAACTTTTCATTTCGTATTCGAAAAACTGCATCTTAAGAAAATATCAAGACAATTAAAACCCACAGAAATATTTCCCCAATGTTTTCTTAAACTAAAAGCTAAAAAGATCATAGTTTTTCTTTATTTATGTGCTGAACGTGCATTTTGTTTAAAAAGTTACATGCCATTGTATTCCTGCATTACTTTGCTTTGGAAATATCTGATAGCTAAAGGTAGCAAGTTCTAGTTCCATCTAAGAAAACACCTCATGTATATATATATTTAAATTACTTTAAATTTTGTTTGCTATTTTATTATTGAGAAATGGATAAAGTAAGCCATCTTGCATTTCATTTCGAGTAGTATGTTCATCAGAAGGCAGGAGCTTCACAGAGCAACTGTTTGCTTGTGCTATATCACTCATTAACTTTGCCATCTCGGAATTAAGCTTCCAGTTGTTTATTAGTATCATTCCGTAAAAAAGTAAGTAGATAAAGCATCCAGGATAAAGAGTGATGTGGTTGGTACTTCAAACCGGATGGTCAGGGATGAGCAGATAAGGGGCCCTGAAGGGGTGGCATTTGAGCAGAGAACTAAACCATAGGAAGAAGCAGCTATGTGACTGTTTTGAAGACTACCACTCTACCAGCAGAGCCAGGAACTAACAGGATGTGATAAATGAGAAAATAGAACTTTAAAAATAACATGTTTTAAAAGAACACAAAGGTCTTTGTAATTAAATGTAGATGTAATTTGAACATAAGATTATTTGCCAAATTGGGAATTAAACACAGAACAGGATTTATAAGAGAGAAACTTTGTCATTGAATGTGTTCTGAAACATTTAACCTCTTCTGAAATGGTTTTGGTTTCCCAGTAAGTTATTCTGTTCATGTCCTTTTATACTCAAATTGTCATTTATCTTAGTCTCTATATAAGCCCTTATCTTCATAATATAAATATATGTAGCTCTGCACTTAGTAGGGCTCATAAGTACATATATTAGGATGTGGATGATTAAAAGTGATAATGTGCATGTAGTTCAGTTAAATAAAAACAGCAGCTAAATGGACCTGACCCTGTATTCTTGTAGGTGAGTTAGTACAAGTGAATTCTAAGCTCATTGATGATTTCAAAGTGTTTTATCTTTAAGAATAATAAAATATTGTAATTAAAATTATTGTTAACCAAATCTGTCACATTAGAACTGATATACCAATAACCACTAATTGTCTTCTAATGTCCAATCTCTCTTTTTCTATATCAATATAATTTTCATAGAACACAGTATCTGCCTAGGGTAAACACTAGCCTTCCTAGCAGCTATGTGTGACCATGTGATTAACTTACAGCCAATGGTATATGAGCAGAGGTGGTAAACACAACTCTAGTACATATGCTCTGACAGGAACGCAGAAGTAATTCAGGCCCCTAGCATGCGGGGTGCCATCCTATGTGCCCTGGAGTACTGACACCATGACAGATAGCAGAAAAATGATGTTAATATTTTAAGAAGTCAATTTAAATCTCTGCTACAGCAGGCAATCATTCTTTTGTTTTTCAATGAATTTTATTAAATAATACACTGGGGAATAAAATTATTGTTGCATCCACAAAAATCTCACTTAATTCAAGTGTGCTGATCTCAAACTTGACATTAGTTTTTCTCTGTAAGTTACAGGTTTTATTGCAATTTAAGATTTTAGGTATTCATCTTATTATAAAATTTTCAACATTTAGTTTAACATAACGAAGTAGAACGTCTTCTTGGGCACCATCTTTGTGGAAATATAATAATTTATATAATGCAGTAAATAAACTAATACTCTAAAACAGTGGTTCTTAACCTGGGTTCTATCGAATCCTAGGGGTTTGATGAGTCGGTCTTAGGGGTTCAGAGAAGCCTCTGCCACAGAGGTAAAGACACACTTGTGTAAAGTCGTGATGACGTGCCCCGCTTGGCCATCACTTGCTGCAGAGGATCACGTTACATTGCTTGGCCAACCAGTGCTGCGGGGAATTTAGTGCGCGCAGTAGTCAACAGCTATCATAGCTGGACGTCGTGTGGTTTCTTTCTTAATATTTTAATCCATAATAAATATGTCGAGCAAAAAAAGAAAGTGGTCAGACGAGTATGTACAACATGGATTCACATGTATCATGGAACAGAATGGGAGTCAGCGTCCTATCTGCATGATATGCAATACCAAGTTGAGCAACTCTAGTCTCGCACTGGCAAAACTAAATTTGGGAAAAAATATCATATATTATTTATTACTAAAGAAGGGTTCGATGAATGCGCATATGAAACTGGTGGGTTCAGTACCTCAAAAAAGGTTAAGAACCACTGCTCTAAAAGATATGATTACATCAGAATTTGTCTACAATTTCAAAATAAAACATACTAAAACACTTATTTTGATCATAAAATTTGCACTAAACTTATTTAAATTCTGTTCAGACAAAAATTTGCATTTGTAGCTATTGAGTTAGTGTACCTGTTGAGGAGAAACTTGTTCAATGCTCCAGCAATAGTCTGCTCATCACTAACAGCTCCAAGATTTTCGAGAAACTTATCAAGATGACTGACTGTTCAAGAAGTGAATCTTAATGCTCATGTTACATCAATGTCACAGAAAGTCAACAGCATCCTTTGAACCAGAAGTTTATAGTTTTTTGCTTTTTTCTTGCCAAGGAAGTTCTTTGTAACTGCCACAAAAGTCTGCCATGCTGCTTTCTCCTCCTTATTCATCTTCCTGGCAAATTCTTCGCCACATATGAAGGTTCGAATATGAGGTTCATCAAATATACCTGCTTTTATCTTCTCGAAAGACAAGGCAGAAAAAGCAGAAATAATATGTTAAAAGCATTCACTTTCTCTATTCAAAGCCTGAACAAACTGCTTCATTAAGACAAGTTTGATATGAAGTGGGGGAAAAAATGATACTGTCTCAATTAACTACAGGTTTATTCACAATATTTTGCATCCCTATTTTCAGAGCTTCACATTTCAGCCATTCTTTTTGTGTCCAGTGTTTCTCCCGAGCTCGGCTGTCTCGCAAACACAGAAAGCAAGGATACTTCGTGAAACCTCTCTGTTTTCCTAGCAGAAAATTGACCATTTTAAGATTCACACAAATGATCCAGTTACGCTCCTCACACTTCAGAAAGTCGAGGACAATTTTTACATCATTATAATCTTCTCGCAGATGAGTTGAATAACCAATTGGAACCGCTGCATAAACATTACTGTTGTGTAGGAGAACACATTTCAGACTTCATTTAGAGCACTCAAGAAATAGCCACCATTCTCTTGTACTGTAAGTGACAACACTTAGCTGGCTGAGAAGACTACTGATATGACAGTAAACAAAGTGTTTGTCTTCGGAAAAAAAGTCAGTCCACGGATATTTTTCACGCTTCCTGAAATGGGATTCTTTAGCTGACTGGTGAAATGCATTCTTTTCTTGAAGCCTGGAGGCTAATCACTCAGCTGCTTTCTTGGATAGGCCCAAATCTCTTACTAAGTTCTTTAATTCAGATTGACTAAACTGCTGAGAGGTTAATGACTGCTTGGCATCAGAAGAAGACCCTTCAGATTCTACAACCGTTTTCTCATGCATCTTAGCAAAATACACTTGATCACCATGTTCACCTTCTTCGTCCTTAGAAGAAATAAAACCTTTGAAAACTGGAACCAGGAGTGTCTCAGAGTGTGGGATAGGTCATATTTCTGAAGGAATATTAAGATATGCAATCATATGCCATTTTTTCTTGCTGATGCCCTTTGTATGGATTAGACAGAAATAACAGTCACTGCTGTGGTCCTTAGGTTCACACCAAACCATGGGAATACCAAAAGTCATTCCTTTGAGTTTTCCTTTTGTCCAGTCATGAAGCATTTCCTCACAATTATGACACACAATATGAGGAGCCCAACTCTTGTGTTGATCACCAAGGGGAACTTGAAAATAGGCAATATATGCACGTATCACAAATGATAAAATATTGCGCCTTTGATGTTGAAGTGTGTAACAACCATATATGTAACAGAAGGTGTCAGGTCTATTTTTACATTTATGCCTACTTGAAGAAGCCATGATTCAATCTTAAAACAGAGTAAGAAGGTGTTTTTATTAGATAATAATTTTTTACACTTAAAAACAACTACAATTATGTAAAAGTGATGTTTGTAAAATATTAATTTCCTTGTGGTTATGTTCAATCCAAGAGTCATTGCCCTTTAACTCCAATTTAAAAACCAAAGCATGCCATTAACTGTAACAAAAAGAAATTAAAATTGCATAAAAACTAGAGCATGCACCAAAAGACAGATTTCAAATTTGAAATCAGTGATGCACAAACAATTCTAAACCCTCATGCAACAGAAGAAAAAAAAATTGTTCCCCAGTGTTATTTGTCAGGAACTCTGCTAAACATTGTGGAAATAAAGGTAAATGTGATTCAGTCCACGCTTTTGTTAAATTTATTTCTAAGTAGTAATTTGTTTCTTACCACTTGAATACATAGAACTATTCTTAATTTTCTTTTCTGTTTGCTTCTAAAATAAGCAAATATACTTGGCATTTGTATGTAAATGCTGTATACAACCTTGTTAAATTCACTTAGTACTTCTAGTAATTATTTTGTATGTTAGGATTTTCTATGTAAAATAACTGTCATCTGCAAATAACATTATAAGTCTTCCTTTCTTATCTGTGTGCCTTTTATTTCTTTTTTATACTCTGTTGTTCTGGAAATATTAAGTAGAAGTTGCCTTGTTCCAGAATCTAGGAGGAAACATTCCACTAAGTAAGACAACTATATTTTTTTTTCACTGATTCTCTGTCATTTTAATGAAATTTCCTTCTGTTTCTAATGACTGGGGTTGAATTTTTTCAAATACTTGTTTATATCTATTCTAATAATTATACATTTAGTTTTCTTGTAAACTGAATTATAGTGATTGATTTTCAAATTTTAAACCATTGTTGCATTCCTGGAGCATTCCCACTTAGTCATAATTATTTAATCCTTTTTCTATTTATAATTTAATTGAGGAAGATTTTGTTATGGATTTTTGCACCTATATTAATGAGAGATATTAGTCTGTAATTTAATCTTTTTATAAAGGCTTTTAGTTTCGCTCAGAGTTATGCTAACCTCATATAGCAGTCCAGAAAGTGTTCTTTTTCCTTCTATTTTCTGAAAAATGTTCTGTGAGATTGATTTATTCTTTAAAGTTTTAATGGAATTCATCAGTGAATCTGTCTGCACTGAAGTTCAATTTGGGGGAATTTTTGAAAATGACTTTAAATTTTTAATAGCTATTGGACTGTTTTGACTTTTTAATTTCCAGTTACATATTTTTCAAGTTCTTTTTTATTTTACCTGTTTTCCAATATAATTCTATTGTTTATACTAGTTCCTTTTTACTTTTAATATCTAAGATCTGTAGCAATAAACCCTCTTTTGTTCTAAGCATGGCTAATTTGTATTCTTGTTTTTTTTGGGGGGGGGGGGAGTTGTACTTTCCCAAAGTGAAAAGTGGAGGATGGGCAGATAGACTTCCACATGCACCCCACTGGGACCCACCCAACATTCCCACCAGGAGGCGATGCTCGGCTTCTCTGGGACTGGGGCATTGTTCCATTGCATCCAGAGCCATTCTAGTACCTGAGGTGGAAGCCATGGAGCCATCCTCAGCGCCTGGGCTAACTTTGTTCCAATGGAGGCTTGGCTGCAGGAGGGGAAGAGAGAGAAATAGAAAGAAAAAAAGGTGGAGAAGCAGATGGGTGCTTCTCCTGAGTGCTCTGGTAGGGAATTGAACCTCGGACTTCCACTCGTTGGGCCAAAGCTCTACTGCTGAGCCAACGGGCCATGGCCTATTCTTGTTTTTTAAATTTTTCAGTCTGTCTCACCTAGGGACCTATCGATTTTACTGATGGTTTCAAAAAAGCAGCTTTGGGCTATTTTGATGTTCTCTACTGTTTCTAACTCACTGATTTATTATTTCCTTCTATTTTATGTTTGCAGTGCTCTCCTTTTCCTAATGAAACTTAGGTCATTGATGGTAACCTTACTGCTTTTCTAGTTCAATCACTTTCCTCTGTGCACTGCATAATTGCATCCTACAGTGTAATGTGGCTGTGATGCACTTTCTTATCATTTACCTAAAAATCTATTCTAACTTCCTTGATTATTATTTTAGACCCATCAGTTATCTAGAAGCATGTGTCTTAAGTTCTAAATATTTGGGATTTTCTCAATATCTTATTATTGTGTCCTAATTTAGTTTCATTTTTGTCTGAGAACACACTCTGGAACATATAAAATTTTTAATTTTCATTTACAATATGCTATTAAACCCATCCTCTGAATTATTTTGCTTCAGATATTTTTCATTTGTAGAATTTCCATTTGATTTTTTTCTTTGTTACTATATCTCTGCTGAGACTTCCTGTTTATTCAGGACAAACATATTTTCTTTTGTAAATTTAAACATGGTTATAATAGTTACATTTAAATCTTTGTTTGCTATTTTAGCATCTGGGTTATCTCACAATTCATTTCTTTAGTTGATTATCACACATTTGGTCCTTTCCAAAACATTCATGGAGACATTTGGTCCATACCAACCCATCTGCCTAACCCCATGTGCCGTGACAAGTTAAGCTTCTGAGAAAAAAGGATTATTATTAGCAATATAACCACAACGCAATTATTGGACCAGTAAAACATGATAATATTGTTTATCTACTAATTCTGCAAACCAAAAGTATTCATAACCATTATGGTGTTTTTGAACCCAGAGACAATTCTTAAGCATGGTCATTTTTTACAGGACAAAATATCAAGGACCATTTGGCATGGACCAAATATGCTCACAGACATTTTGTATAGGGCCAAAATTCAAGGACCTTTGGCATGGAACAAATGTTTCCATGGATGTTTTGAATGGAGGCAAATGTCCTGCAAGACTTTAGTTTCTTTTCCTCTTAACTATATACCTAGTAATCTGAGATGTAGCCTGGACATTGTGAAAAATACATGGTAGAGACTGGACTGTGTTATTTTCTTGAGAGTTAAAATTTTGTTTTATCAGGTAGTTAACATGACAAAAAGCACATCCCAGTCTTTGTCACTCCAGCTGAGGGTGGCTGCTAAAATCTTTGTTCAGTTCTTTAAACCTTAGCTTGGTTGCTGGCAGCCTGACCCATGCATGAATAATTCAGAGGTGATTCTGAGACTTTGCCCAGAATTCTTGCTGTCATGTCTACTTTTCCTGATTTACCCCCTCACTTTTCATCATCTGCTTTGATAGTCCTAAATTCTGTCCTCTGGTTACTAAAACCAGTACACTGTCGGAAGTTCTAGCCTTGGTTCAGCTAACTTTCTTAATCTGGGGTATGCCCTTGGACAAAGTATTTTCTACAGGAAATTCACCCAACCCATTTCCATTATCTAAATTTTGATTCTCCTTCAATTTATACCTGCTTTTAGTTTCTTTCCAGTGACTTCAGGGTGATAGTTCTCATAGTCTCAAAAAATGTGTAGCTGTTTTCTGTGGTAGGGTTGTGCCAATAGACGACCCTGATTTTACCATTCTATCAGAAACACCTGCCCACGCACTTGCTTCTTGCCTTTGAGGAGCTCACAGTCTGATGTCCTAAGCAGAGATGCTAAAAGCACACAAGAAGAATCTCAGACAAGTTCTCTTAAGAAATTATTTTTTTAAAATACAAAATGGATGTCTTTCTTGAAGTAGTATTGCATATCAACCATGTTTTTCACTCACTTTTATATTAAATCAGAGAGAAGGAGTCATGCTATTATAAGGGGAAGAAAAGATGCTAATTCAGACATAATAAAGTGCTACTTATGAATTTATGAATGCAGCAAAGCTTCTGTTAAACAGCATAGACTGAATACAAATGTCTATCTGCACTTCCTCCTGAAGCTCGACAGAACAATGACAATAAAAGAATTTAGAAAAAAAACTCACAAAGACAAAAAGATAACAGACAACTTAAGTAACATAATGAAACCTGGACTTCTTTCCCCACTGGTAACTGCTATAGACTAAAGAATGCATGATCTGAGCCTGTTGAGACAGAAAGCCATAAAGCTAATCATTTCCACACATAACTAACACCAAACCTCAGGGACTGACCACTGACGCTCGAAAGGCAGGTCTGCAAAAAAAAAGAGGGGGGCTGAAAACTAGAGTATGAATTGAACATTTTTAAAAAGGAAGTTAGACTTCCCATATTTTTAACTGTGCTCCATCCAGAGAAAAGCCAAGGTCTACTTTGGAGAGGTTTCATCTGACAGCCTCTAGATTGGGAGACAGCAAGAATACTTAAGGACGCAGGGTGAGTTTCTGTGCTGAAATCAGAGGGATGGTGGTAAAATCTTCCCACTGAAGAGTGACTTGCTCCCTGCATGACTCTGGAAAAACCTGCAGGCAGGCAGGCAGGGAACAAGCAGATACTCCAATACTTTCAGTATTTTGTATAGTGCATTTTCACCAATGAAATAAAAGTTGGTTTTGTATCTCATTTGCATAATCGAACAACTGTCTTTGACTTGTCGTTTGCTTTCCTGATATTCTTGTTTAATAAAAAAAATCAAATGCTTTTTTTTATCACTTCATATTCATTTTGAAATATCCCCTAATTTTTGTGAGCAGTATACTTGAGGTGGAAGATTGGTATTGCATTCTAGGATAGACCTCCAATGAGGATGTTTAACCAGAGGGTCTATGAACTTGAATGAGAATAATAATTTATTTTTGTTTGTTCTATCTCTGAAAGTTAGTATTTCTGTCATTTCTGAATGTAAGCCACAAACCATCATAATGATAGCCATACCTGTGACCTTTGTCACAGTTATTTTCTTATCACTTTCCTCAATGCATGTATCTTGAAATAGTATTTACACTTATGATTGCTTTAACAGTTATTAGACACAACTATAAGGCTTATATGATGCATTAATAATGAAGCACATATTACTGTATCACAAATTTAACTTTTAATATTTTGATTTAATTGGTTTCATGCATTTAAAAACATTCTGAAACAAGGGTCATAGTCTCTACCAGATGGCCATGGCACCAAAAATTAAAAAGTTAAGAAACTCTAAATAACAGACAGGCATTTGAAAAGCCCTCCACAACCAAACAAATGATCCCATAGTAGCATTCCTTCAGTGGGACTCACAATTTGATCAGCCACACTCATGCTTCTTTTAATAAGGTGTTTCAGGCTTCATTTTTAATAGTATTTGACATCTAAGGAAGATCAGACATTTAAGGACAACCTGTACCATAAAAAGTAGAGAGAGAACACAACAAAATGGAATCAAATAAGAAATGAGAGGGGAGAGAAACAAACCTCAGAGGAAATAAATGTGAAAAAACATCATTTATATCCTAAGAGAATGAGAGATTCTGTTGTACCTATAAAACAAGACCAGGGCACTCTGCAAAGGAACAAAGAACACACAGGAGCTATTACCATGGTTTCAACAAAAGCTTAAGCAGACATGTAAAATATAAGAAAGACAACATGACTCATTTCCTTGTTCCAAGAAGGGGAGGAAAAGTCAGAGATGGAAATGGTATTTATTTTACCTGCTCTCCCTAGTCTCCATTTACATAATATTATATTGCTTAGTAAATGCCATCTAACCTCCACGTCCATACACTATCATTCTAGTACAATGCCCCACCCATGTTTACCTGCCTTTGCGGTAGCAAATTATTGGAAATGAAAGAAGGTGAACAAATGATTTGGTTGCAGTCAAGGCACCAGTAATTTGCCCTTTGCATAAACAGTAATCTCTGATAAACACAGGTTCACCTCTCCATGGTGATCACTGCTGTTCCTCACAGAGTATTTCCGGCTTTCTACTGGCCAGCCTCGTGGTAGTGAGCTGCTCCCTCTCTCTCACAGTTTGAAGACAAGCATTGCCTTGTGACTTGCTTTGATCAGGGAAATGTGCAGCACTTCCGGAAAGCAGCTTTCAGAGCTGATTCACTCTCTGCCAGGCGCTCTTCTTTCTGTCTCAGTAAAGCCCCTGCCAGCTTGGGTTTCTGAGTGCCCATAAAGAAAAGAAACCTCTTGCTGTCAAACCAACTTGCATACAAACCATGAGCCCTAGATAAACTTTGTATGGACCAAGCACTGTGAGCTTAAAATAGGTTATATTGCAATGTCAACTAGAATCTCCACCATCTGCCTCCCTGAATCTGCTCTTATGTGTTCTGACTTGTGAAGCAATGGGAATGCCGCACAGGGGTATAAGATAGAGTTGGTCAACTTGGACCTTTTATCTGAGCCCTGATATTATGTATAAGTTATGTAGAGTCCAGCGGTTTTAAGTTAAACACTGCATGTATCTATTCCTTCTTTCAGCAACTCACAATCTCTGGGTGCCTGCATATGCCATACATTCTAACTGGTAAACACTTGTTAGAACTTCTCCTGTATTCTTCAATTGATTAACCAACTTGTGTCTATCCATCACATTCCCTTCTAAATTATTTCTCTAAGGAAATATATCTCAACCCCGATGCCAGGTAAGGTTCCCTGGCTTTATACTCCCACACTTGGAGTGTCTTCACTGTTTTATGATTAACAGTGTTTACAAATATTTGTTTATTTAGTTTGGCTTTCTGAGTGCAATGTCTCTCTCTGAGCCTGACACATAGAAGGTGCTCAATAAATATTTAACGAGTACATGAACAAGTGAATGTAGTACCATGAAAGCTGAGAATAAATCTGGCAAATACAGAAACGAGGTGGTACTGGGGGAATGCAGAAATAAGGTCTTGACATGGATGAAAATAGAACCATATAAAAGATGTGAATTAGTGTTGCCCAGGTAACATCAAGAAGAAGATACATTTCCATTCCAGGTGTCTCAGGGCTGCTAGTGTTATAAAAATATGACAAAAATCAAAGGAGAAAAGTTATCATTTTCTTCCTACCCAAGTATTGAATTTTAAAAGCAAAAGGTCTTTTATAATCACATTCGAGTGACTTCTGCCATTCATTTCTGAAAGGAAAGCCTCTGAAGTGTGGAGAAAATGGTGTTTTAAATACACTTTCCAAAAAGTGTTAAATTCCTGATATACCTGATTTTGAACTGGTATAATTTGATATTGCCTTCCTTTGATAATGTACATTATTTCATAATTCACATAAACTATGCATATGCTTATTTCTGAAAAGCATAACATCATCTCATCTAAAGTAGGGTTTAATACCTGTGTGGCTTCCCCTTTACTTTCATGCTTCTCTGGCAACTAAAAGCTAAACAGCAAAGGTAACATACATACTCACTTCTGGTCTACTGGAAAACAAATTACAAATATCCTCTGGTGGAGATGCCTCAGAGTTCCCTCGACTCTTGAGCCTGATGGAGAAACTGTTGCAGTCCTCACCGGGTGAGATCTATGAGTAGCCAGACTCACTGTGGCAGCACATGCAAGGGAAAGAACCCCTACGATGCAGACACTATGTATGAAACAGATGAGATTAGGGAGTTCCCTAAATTTTAGAGGGTGCTATAATAAAACCTGCTTTAGAATTCATTTACTTCACTCCATAACAAATGGACTTGGTACTAGTAAAGTTCTTACAAAGCTGCCCACTCTATCCAAATGAGTAGAAGTAGCAAAACTTTAATAGAACTGTTTTTAACAATAACAAAGATATCTTGTGCTGAGCTTCTTCTGCTCTTTTTATAAATTTCTCCTCCCCTTTTTTTGTCATAGCAAAGACCTTCTTAAACTAGTTTATTTGTTTATCCAACAGGGACACTTACTTTGGGCTAGAATGTCTCTGTGACACTCTGCTCTATCAGGAATTACACCTAGCAGTTGCAATATCAACAGACATCTTTGCAATGACTATGGGAAAGAATTAATGAATCAGTGAATGAATGAAATTAGTTAATTAAAATAATAGTTCCTCTTAAGATGTATTTCTATCACAGCTAAATTGTAAAATGAGAATAGTCCTATTTTCCTTGCAAGTATGTAGAACTCCAACCCACTGGGAACTACCAGTGTTGTATGGAAAAACTGCTCAAGAAACAAACTGTTGTCAAGAGAAGAGGGAGAGGCAGTCAAGAGAGACTGATCTTTCGGAATCTTCTTTTCCTAGAGCTTTTATTGATCAGAAGGTAACAGGATTTCAGGGAAAGGAAATTAGGTGATAAGGGGATTAACAAGCACAAAGGGAGTGGCAATCTATGAACCTCTAAACCAATTTTCTAAAGCTGGTTCACATGCATGCCTTTGTGTCTGCACAAAGTTCAAAGTTCACTCACACAGTTTCTTGGTGTTTGTATTCAAGAAACCTATATCTCTATGTCTGCAGCAGGGGAGCATATTCACATCACCATTCACACTCAGGGCTTTTTAACTTAAGTTAGCTTAATCCAGGTTATAGAGAATCCAAGATTAGAAGGGTGATTCCCTACACAAGTGTGAGGACAAAAATTAATTATATGGAATCTATGAAAGCAACTATTATGGTACCTGGTCAGTATCTCACCAGGAGACAGCACATGTGAAACAAAACTTGAAGAGAATTAAATAAAAGTACCTTCTATAAAGATGTAAGTCAGTGGTTCTTAACCTGGGTTCTATCAAACCCTAGGGGTTCGATGAGTCGGAATCAGGGGCTCAGAGAAGCCTCTGCCGTGGAGTCCAGAATAAAGTAATACCGTAATTTGTTGTGAGTTCATGCACTTTGTTGGTTTTGTTCTTTGAGCAAGGTGATGTTCATGCACGGCTCATTTGTGCACCAGTAAAAAAACATATACCTATGTCTTGAATTTGGAAAAAAAAATCATATTTTATTTATCACTAAAGAAGGTTTCGGTGAATGCGCATATGAAACTGGTGGGTTCAGTACCTCCAAAAAGGTTAAGAACCACTGGTGTAAATAAAATCTGGAGAAACCAACAAAAGAACACTTTCTGGGCTATCAACATCAGTGAGTCTTTACCATCTTTAAGCCTGAGAAAAACAAGGGGAGGGAGCACCCAAATTCAGAAAGTATCTGTATAAAAAAGACCTCTCTTGGGAGCTAAGGTTGTCTAGGGAAGGCAGTCAACTGGCAGCATCTGACTGTATGGGGAGCCAGGGCATCTAGGTGTCATTCTCACTTTCAGCCTCCAATCTCCTGCATCAGGCATTTATTGACCAAACCCAAAGAGAAGTCAGAAGGCAATTTGATCTATTAATGTAGTCATTATGGATCAGCCTTCCTGATTAATGAGCAAGGTAGAGAAGGGTAGAAAGTGGGTCAAAAGGAAACATCCAGCACATTAAAACAATGTAGAGGTACCATGTGAGGCCACCAGCTCTGCAGTTGAGTGATGGAGCAAGAAATCAGCAACTAGTATGCATTGACTCATTCATTTTACATTAACCCCATATCAAGCCGTTATTATGTAAAAAAAAAAAAAAACTCTACCAGTTCCCTAGGAGACAAAGGAATAAGACCATTTCTGCCTTCAGAGTGGTAATGGAGAAATCAGACAAATACACAGGCTAATTACCTTAAGTCACAGTGATATTATTGAAATATTGACCAAGTATTTTTACAAAGTCATTGTTTTCAGACTCTGGTTGACAAATTCCTTGAACTAATTTGAAACAAATGCTGACACAGTGACAGAAATACTAGTAAAAGGCATGTGTCTGTGCTTGAAGCTCCAGGTATGTAGAGTTTGATACTGACTTTCTTATATGAATCAATCTTACATAAAATATACTTGAGTCCTAAATTCTTAGCAGAAGCTTCTAGGCCTTTTGCTATGAAAGAATAAGTAGCTCTGGCTGGCCAAGTTATAACAACTATTGTTTGTTAACATTCACTTTTACAGTCTTTTCACTCTCAGAACTAATGCCAGGCATTGCACACAAAACATGCGCGCGCACACACACACACACACACACACACACTATACCACACACCACCACCGCCTGTGTGCAGCTGCCGCCTCCAAAAATAGCAACCGTCAAGTTGATGTTCTTTCATGAACAGTTCTTGAATGTGGTGTCCGTATAATGGTCAAAGTAATGGAATACTCAACTTCTGAATACCTCTTCATTAAAAATACCTAATTGTATTATGGCAAAGCAATCATGCAGGCTGCTTGTGAACAGCCTGAATTCTATAAGCAGTGTCTCAACTTTGGTGACATTCATTACACACAAATATAAGCAAACTCGCTCACAAATCGAAGCTTCACATTTTACCCCAAATAGTATAGCTTTTAAGGTTTGCTCTAACTTCCAATGAAAGAACTGTTCATTTACTTACCATAGTTGGTAAAGCTGCTTACCAATACAAATGTGTCAGGAATCCTGCTGATATACATTGGTGTTGCTATATAGTTCATCATTGTCACCAGAAAAGATGGGTTGTGTACAAAAACAAAATTGTCAAAAAAGGAGCTTTTAAGATCCTTTAGTTTCTTCCATTTGAAGCCCATTGTTACCAGAGCTCTAAGAGTTGACTCCTGTACCCCTCAACCTTTCTAGCAAACAACTTAAGTACTTAATAAGATAAAGTACGATAACATTGAAGCAAAGTGACCTAACTCAAAAACAAGGTTCTAGGTATCAAAAGAAATAAGAAAGGTGAAAGCATTTGAAAACTTAGCAACCCCACTTAGAAACACCACATGTTCTTCAGGCACTGTGACCTTGTTAGTTCTCACTATCTGCCTGAGCTATCCTCTACCTGCATAAAAGAAGCCAAGAGTTGGCCACTCATAATGAATTAGACAATAAAGTAAGTTGACCCCAAAGATAAAGAAGCTCTAAACTCCTCTGGTGTGTTTTTATTCTTTCCTTGCAAATATACTGGTGTGTTAATAACATGAGTCATCAAGACTCATAGAATGCCTACCCACATGTGACACTGTTGTGCCCTGGAAACATATCGAAGGGCATTTGGACATTTGGAGCAGATCAGAGTCAGATTCCTTCTTCTTTTCCTTCAGTATCCCCAAAATAAGTGACAGTCCTGTCAGTAAAGCCAGGCTTAGAATTTGGAGGTAACCAAGCATAATTTCTAAAATATTATTATGGCTTTTTATTTTGTTTTGTTTTTGCAGGCATGAAATTGTATAACCTCAGTATGTTTCAACTATGTAAAAGAACCCAATTTACAAAACCAAGAAAGTCAAATAACTTGTTTTTCTCACTAAATGCTTTATAAATATCAATGGTAGAAAACCAACTAAAAAAGAATATGTATTAAGTAGCTTTTTATATTCTCCCTGAATTTAGGAATCTTTCATTATAGACAATGCTTGATTGTGAAATAGATCTGTTTTTTCTATCAAGTAATAATGGCCTATGTTGGGATGAATATATTCCATTTCACTGCTGCCTCTATAGGTTTCTTTTGCATGAATATGGGCATTTAAATAATTTATATCATTTATATTATATGAAACCTCAGCTCCTCCCAAACACTGCTATTTTACAAAGACTTCTGCTGCTAGATTCAAAGCAAAATTCAGATTTGAGGTATCAGAATCTCGCATAGGTGCTAGGAGAATATTTTGTTCAGATAATATGACAGTGATCAGAGGTTCTGTTCACATGTTGGGCCTTTGTGAAATATGACAGTCTACAAAGTCAGTGGTAATGAAGGTTAGAGAATTATTTTTTGTTTTTCTTTTTATAAAAAGCTCTGACAGGAGAATGGACTATATTTTAAAACATCATATAGAAACTTCAATAAATAAAGTAAGGCAATTTTTTAAAAAAGATAAAAGAAGAAATTCAGGAACCTTAAAATGAGTAAAAAACTAAAAATGCTTTGTTGAAATCTGGTCAACTGTCAATCAAAAAGAGGCAAGCATCATTACAGAAAAGCTATTTTGACAGGATGAAAATAAAAACACTTATGTTAGCCAAAATATTATCATTTGGTTAATAACTGAATCATTGCTTTTAACTCCAAAGTTTGCATTTAGAAACTTTTTGTTTCTTTTTAGAAATTCTTGTTAAATAAATATTTCTAGAAATTTATTGATACAACATTAGAAAAATCTTGAAATGGGGCAAAAAGTGAAAGATTAATGTAAGGTTTAGTTTCATCTATTGGGAATTTTTATACCACTTTAAAGATTAAAACAAATAAATCAAAGTGAAGAACTGTATGCAACATGCACACAGTTACTTAGATAATAAGTCATAGTAGGGCTCAAAAATAAGATAAATATCTCTGGATAAAAACAAAAAAGAAGAGAAATAAACAGATATTCAGGCTGAAGACTCTGTTAATGGAAGCATACAGAGAAGGCCATATTGTTGATTTGAGACTGAAACTTGGTTTTATTCATTTTATGCTAGGATACCAAAGTGGAAATATGTGTTCCTGGAATCCTTTAGTTGAAATTGCATTCATTTTTTCAATTGAAATTCTTACAAATATGATTCTAATTATGAAAGGAATTTTAATTTTTATATTAAAATCTATATAAATAAAAATGTAAATGTTTGTTCAAAATCTTAAATCTCCAAAAGTTCTTCACCGATTGCTTTAAAATTTTGAAACAGCGTTGCATTAGAATGTGTGTGTAATTTTATATACCTACTATTATATAGATGTCACACATGTGACAGGTAAAAAGCATGACATAAGCAGCAATGAAGCTGTATGGTGAATTCTTTCATTTCCCATACATGAATGAAGTCCAGCTGTTGTTCACTTAGCACTACATCTAGAAAATGGACAACACATTTATTTCACAGCTGCAAATGTGCAACAAATAGTCCTGAATCCACTGGCTAAAACATTAACTGCTTTTTTCATATTATCAAAATGACGCGCTTGCGAAAACACTGCTGTATTTGGAAGTGCCTACGTATTACATATGGAATGCAAATAGAAAATTATTTGAACGATGCAAACGAGGAGAGTGAGTCGAAGGACAACCTGGCATATTCAAAGAAACTATAATAGGCAGACTGTACACCATGCATCCCAATCAAGATGAATGCTTCTTTCTTCACATGCTGTTGGTAAATGTGCCTGGTCCAGTGTCTTTCCAGCAATTGAGAATTCTCAATGGCATTACACATGCCACTTTCTGCAGTGCATGTCAAGCTCTAAATTTATTGGAGAATGACTGACACTGGGATGTATGTATTAATGACACGTGCAACATGTCACATCCAAATCAAATTCGTGCATTGTTTGCAATCATATTGACTGCTTGCTCTCCTTCATCTCCAACAGTTATGGGAGAAATATAAATTGCACATGGCTGAAAATATCTTCCGCCGAATATGCAAGGAAAATTTAAATATGAACATGGATTTCACAGCAGAAATATACAACAAAGTGTTGATAATGATTGAAGATTTGTGCTTAGAAATTGTGAACAAAGTTCTCAATCAATTGGGAATACCATCACTGAATCAATCTGTTGCTGCTTCGTCAATGTAGAATTGTGTCGTGAACAAAATGACAATGCAGGTCTTTTGTCATATGTGCGATCACATATTCCTAAGCTAATCCTTGAGCAAAAAGGCATTTACAATCAAATAGTGCAAACTGTCAATAACAGGGTTGGAGAAATCTTAGATGTGCCAGGAGGAACTGGTAAAACATTCCTAATTAGATTGATTCTGGCAGCAATTTGATCCCAAAATGACATAGCTTTAGTTCCTGTGTCATCCAAAATGGCTGCGACATTGCTACCACATGGAAGAACTTCTCATTCTGCTTTGAAATTACCATTGAACATGAAATTCTTTGAAACTTCCACATGCAACATTTCCAAATTATCCGGCATAGGAAAAGTATTGCAGAAATGCAAACTTATTGTTTGGGATGAATGCATAATGGTGCACAAAAAATCGCTCAAGGCTCTTGATTGATCATTGCAAGATTTGTGTGGAAACATCAGACCATTTGGGAACACATCAATATTGCTTCCAGGAGATTTCAGGCAAACATTACCTGTAATTCCTCAATTGACACCAGCAGATGAAATAAATGCTTGCCTGAAATACTTCGTTGTGACACGTAAAGACTTTAAAATTAGCTACAAATATGTGAATCCAGCTTCAAAACGATCGATCGGGCTGAGATATTTTCACATCAACTGCTGGAAATTTGGAACAGAAAGGTGGCAGTTGATCTGACCTCAGGATGAATTTCATTACCTCATAACTTCTGCAATTTAGTGACTCAAAAGAAGAATTGGTTGAAAAAGTATTTCCCAATATGCAAACCGATTATAAGAATCATGATTGGCTGAGTTGAACAAGCTATTCTTGTGGTCAGTAACAAAGATGTCTACAAACTTAACAATATTATTCAGTCTAACATTCAAAGCGAGGCAGTCACATACAAGTTCGTCTACACTGTTGTGAAAGCAGATGAAGCAGTTAATTGTCCAACAGAATGTTTGAATTCACTCGATCTGCCAGGGATGCCACCGCACTTACTGCAATTGAAAATTGGCTTGTCAATTATCATGTTGCAAAATATCAACCAGCCAAAGCTTTGCAATGGCATGCGACTTGCAGTAAAAAAAATTAATGAACAATGTCATAGAAGCAACAATCTTTTTTTTCTCAATAAAACATCACTATTAATAATAGTTTTATTGAAAGAAAAAGCTTTTGATTATATTTTTTATTATTAATTTTAATGGGGTGACATTGATAAATCAAGGTATAATTATTTGATTATATTGCGTACCCATCACCCAAAGTTAAATTGTCCTCCGTCACCTTCTATCTGGTTTTATTTGTGCCCATCCCCTCTCCTTACACCCTCCCTCACCCCCCAACCCCGGTAGCCAGTGCACTCTTGTCCATGTCTCTGAGTCTCATTTTTATGTTCCATCTTTGTATGGAATCATATAGTCCTTAGTTTCTTCTGATTTACTTACTTCACTCAGTATAATGTTATCAAGGTACATCCATGTTCTTACAAATGATCTGATGTCATCATTTCTTATGGCTGAGTAGTATTCCATAGTATATATGTACCAAAGCTTTTTAATCCACTCATCCTGTGATGTACACTTGGGCTGTTTCCAGATCTTCGCTATTGTGAACAATGCTGCCACGAACATGGGGGCGCATTTCTTCTTTTCGAACAGTGCTATGGTGTTCTTAGGGTATATTCCTGAAAGTGGGATAGCTGGTTTGAAAGGCAGTTTGATTATTAATTTTTTGAGGAATCTCCAAACTGTTTTCCATAGTAGCTGCACCAGTCTGCATTCCTACCAGCAGTGCAGAAGGGTTCCCTTTTCTCCACATCCTCGCCAGCACTTATTCTATGTTGTTTTGCTGATGAGTGCCATTCTGACTGGTGTGAGGTGATATCACATTGTGGGTTTAATTTGCATTTCTCTAATGATTAGTGATGTTAGCATTTTTTCATATGCCTATTGGCCATCTGTATGTCCTCTTTGGAGAAATGTCTATTCGTTTCTTTTGCCCATTTTTTGATTGGATTGTGTGTCTTCCTGGTGTTGAGTTTTATAAGTTCTTTATAAATGTTTGTTATTAACCCCTTATCAGATGTATTGTCGAATAGGTTCTCTCATTGTGTGGTTTGTCTCTTTATTCTGTTCTTATTGTCTTTAGCTCTGCAAAAACTTTTTAGTTTGATATAGTCCCATTTGTTTATCCTGCCTTTTATTTCACTTGCCTATGAAGATAAATTGGCAAATATATTGCTGCAAGAGATGTTGGAGAGCTTACTGCCTATGTTTTCTAGAAGCAACAATCTTGACAGGACCATTCAATGGTGAAGATGTCCTCATTCCTCACATCCCTATGATTCCAACGAATATGTCTTTTCAATTTAAGAGATTGCAATTCCCAATTCGATTGGTGTTTGCAATCACCATCAACAAAGCTCAGGGCCAATCTTTAGAATTGTGCAGTTTAGATCTAGACACGAATTGCTTCTCACATGGACAATTGTGTGTTGCATGTTCTAGAGTCGGCTCTATATCTGCACAGACAGTGGAACAACAAAAAATATTGTATACCAATAAGCATTGTGAAATTAAACATATTAGAAACGTATGCTTTCTCTTTTCTTTCTTTTTTATTTAACCAGACTGTGCCACAGCAATGCATGGCTGGGTACAGCTAATTTATAAATTTATATAACATAAATTATATAAAGCAAAATTTGACAGAACCACAAAAAAATTGGAAGTGAGCTAAAATTGTAATGGAAGATTTTTAACACACTTCTCTGAAACAAATGGACCTTTCAGGCATACAATTTGTAAGAATCTAGATTAGAACACAGGTAAAAATGTTGGTCCAAAACTGCACCAAAAAAGCAGAGAATTTACTTTTCTTTCGAGAATATATGTGACATTTATAAATCATAACTACCAAGAAAATTTAAGTAGATATCAAGAAATATTATCCTATAGGCCCTTGCCGAGTGGCTTGGTAGATAAAAACTTGTCTTGTAACACAAAGGTTTCAGGTTCGATTCTTGTCTGGGCACTTATAAAAAGCAATCAATGAGTATACAACTAAGTGGAACAATGAGTTGATGCATCTCTCTTTCTTTCTCTCTCTCTCTTCCTCTTTCTCAATGGAAAGATTAAAAAAAGACAAAAATGCCCAACAGACCACCCAAGGTAAAATGAAAGTTAAATATCAAGCATCTAAAGATAGTTAAAATACAACAATCTAAGTTTAGAAAATGAGAAAAAATATCAGCCATAAATAAATCATGGAATAAAGAGAAAATCTTAATGGAAATTACAAAATGATTTGAACTGAAGAATATCCAAAAAAACTATATAAAGTTTTTGAATATGCAAACTAAACTACTTAGAGAAAAACATAAAAAGATTGAAATTAATTGAGTTAAGTATTCAGCTCATGAAGTCTGAAGGCAGCACTAAAGCTTCAAGGAAAATAGAAAGGAGGAAATGATAAAAAATGTTTTTTGCACTACTAATCAAAATCTAAATCAGTAGAACCTTTGACACGTGGTGAAAGGAGCATATTCAAAGATGATCACTGGGGTTTTAATAGTCATGAGAGAGAGGAAAAAATATAAAATAAACCCCAAAATGTTCATTGAGGAGACAAAAGAATGTAAATTGTGGCTATTCAGGCAATGGGATACAGTAGTGGATGCCTACACTTTTATGTCGATTGATCTTTGTGCCCAGAACACTCTAGTTCTCTTGCTGTGCCTGGAAAGTCTTGTTCATTTTTCTGGTTCCAATAACCCTTAGCAGAATTCAATTATCCTGGGGATAAACTGCTCTTGAATTCATTTCCCGAATGGTGTTTTTACGATATGTGATTATGAGTTGTGTCTGTATCTCTTCTGATAGAGTATGAGATTCTCAGGGAGAAATTGAACTTTTTTTTCATGGTTGCATAGTGCAAGTGGCTGCTCATAAATGTAGTTGAAATAAATGAAGGCCTATTTCACCATAAAAACCTATAACAGGGAAAATAAAATATTTTCTTTTAATTTTCTTTTGAGAGGAAATACCATCACAGGTACCTTTGAAATTGTGATAAAACAGATTCTTATTAATACACAGCTCTGCAAATGACTTTAGAGGCTACTAGGCCCACTACGATCCACTCATGGAATAGGTCGAGACTAGGTTAAAGTATCTTTTTTGAGGTTCTTAAAAATATTTTACAGCAACACTTCTCTGTGATTGGAATATTGCCCACACTGTCAATTGTTACTATTCTCATAGCACAGGTGTCTCATACTGTGGTTGGTTTAAGTGATTAAGAAATAAAGGTAAAATCTTTGTTCTAGGCCACCAATTTTCAACCTTTTTTATCTCGGGGCACATATAAAATAATTATTAAAATTCTGCAGCACACCAAAAACCATATATATTTTTATCCATCTGACAAAAAAGAAAAAAGGTATAATTTTAATTCATTCACTCCTAACGATTATTGTTGTGTTGACTGTTGTCATTGTTTACTTTGACAATCTAAGGGAAAGAGGTCATTGCCCCTGACTGAATAGTCAGTTATTGTTGTTTTAAAATTCTTGTGGTGCACCAGTTTGCCTCTTGAGGCCCAGTGGTTGAAAATCGCTGCTCTAGACAGCATATAGTTTTGACAGAATACCACAAAGAACAAAACGACACCAATGTAAAACTTGGTGAATTTTCGGTTCACATAGAATTTATTTGTACAATGATGACAGTGTAACATTTTCAATCTATACCACCACAGATTCCTTCCTGAAGGACAAAACAGCTAACAAGAAACTCCAAAAATATATAGAGAGAAACGTTATAAATGTTACCTTACCCTGCTAAAGAAATAGATTTAATTTCCTCCTGAATGTGAGCAAATATTTGACTCTGTCTCTTTGTGTTTTTCTTTTGAAATATGATGCTCTTGTGACTCAGAGTCTATGTCATAGATGAGCAATGAGTAAGTATATTTGAATGTATAGCATATATCTAGCATATAATAAAACAACATTTTGTTGATTATTCTCTTTGTAATATGGTACACTCAAACATGCAACAGAGTAGCAGTTCATCAGGAATTGACTTATTTTTTTAAAAAAAATAGATGGTAATACTTTTAGGTCAAAATAAGAAAATATTGAAGGAGGCAATCATTTCCTATTATCGATTAATGTGATTTTGAATGTTTCTTTTAGATAAGTTGATTCTGATGGTTTTCACTGGAATTTGTTATTGGATTCAGTATCTATTCTGTTTACCACCTGTATATAAAATTTAAGAACTAAGACAACCTTGAGGATATCTTAATTAGCTGTGAAGTATGTATTTCACTAGAATTCTTTAGTACACATACAAAGCAACTTTAGTTTAGCATAGAGAACATGATAAATTAATTTGTGGAGGGACCAAGATTGCTAATTTAATCTCTTAAAAGTCTCTCTCAGAGATTCCAAAATGGCAGTGGAGTAGGCAGACATACAAACTGCTACCTCCCAAGACCAAACTGGATTACAAATTAATTTAAGAACCATCATTGTGAAAAACCAACTTTGGACTACAAGAACAGGACTTGAAAACCAAGGAGCACAGAAGAAACCACACCGAGACTGGTAGGAAGTGTGGGGATGTCATGGGAGCTCCTCTGCTCCCAGTAGCAAGAGTTGGCTGAGGGTCCAGAGGAACTCTTAGTGTGGGGAGAGAGACCCTGGGAGGTAAGAGTCCTCAGCCCCAGGACTGGAGCCCCAGCCTAGAGATCCAGAGACTGGAGGAGCCAGTCTGACAGCATTAAGTGGGGAGAAGAACAAGATTTTTGTCTGCAGAGAAATGCTTGCATAAAAGTGGATGCAACCTTAAAGGGCCAGTGCAGAGAATCTCGCTCATGGCCACTTGCCTGGGGCTCCAGGGATGAGTAGGGCTGAGAAGAATGGTCTTGCATGAGGAGAGTGAGAGGATCAAGGCACAGGGACATAAATGAAGAAGGGTAGAAGAATACCTGTGCTGAGCCATTTTCCAATACTGAAGTGGCCATATGCAGGGGGAGGGGTACTCTCTCCATCCAGCAAGAGTGTATCACTCTCATGGTCAAACTTTTTATAAAAACTGCCCACTTTTGCAGTGCTGATCAACCTGGTCCTTACTGCCCAGTAGTGGGTGTTCCAGCTTTCATGGTGGGCCAATCGCAGCACCATTTGGTTGATCCGCTTCTGCCCATCATAAAAGCTGAAACGCCCACTAGTGGGCAGTAGGGACCAGGTTGACCAGCACTGCAAAAGTGGGCAGTTTTTATAAAAAAGTTAACCGTCAGGGGCCTAGCATAAGACCAATTGACCCACCTCCAGAAATCTATCTAGCACCAATCAGCACAAAAGGCCATCAAGAAAAAAGTAAGTAAAGGGGAGGGGCACTGACTCAGGTTTTTGGAGAGACCTGAGCAACACCTCCCCATTCTGATATAGAGAACACACTCTGCCCCAGAAGAGTAGCTGAGCAGACCACACCTTCTGGTTCTCAGAGGTCACACCCACCACATTTCTGTGGACTTACCATACAGAGAAAAAAGCCTCAATAGAGTTTCTACAGGGACCGAAGAGCAAGATACGCTCACTACCCCCCTCTGTCCTAATCACAGAAATTTTCTGCTGGGCTCAGCAAACAAACAGCAGAGAAATTAAGACTTTGATGAGGTTCACCTTGTTAGAGATAATTAAAAATCAAGCAACCAGCAGAAGCTAAGTGACTAATCCCTGGAGGAAGGTCCACATTCCCTGTACCAGCCTCAGCTGCCCTAACCCAGAAAGCTTGCAATCAGTACACAGAACAAATGGAAAGACAGAGAAATGCAATTCAAATGAATCAACAAGAAAAATCCCCAGAAAAGGAATTGAATGAGATGGAAGAAACCAAATTACCAGATGCAGAGTTTAAAATAATTATTGTTAGGATGCTTAAGGATCTTAGAGCTACAATGGATGGACATAATAAGCACCTAAATAGATAGCAAGCATCAAAAAGGACATTGAAATCATAAAAAAGAATCAATTACAAATTACAATTACAATGTCAGAAATGAAGAATACTCTAGAAGGTTTCAACAGCAGGCTGGATGAAGCAGAGGGCTGAATCAGCAACTTAGAGGACAAGATAAATGAAAACACAGAAACAGAACAGAAAAAAGAAGAGGATCAAAAAGTCTGAGGTAACTCTAGGAGAGCTCTGTGACATGAAGAGAAATAACATTTGTACTGTAGGGATTCCTGAAGGAGAAGAGAAAGAACAAGGGATAGAAAACCTGTTTTAAAAATTGTAGCTGAAAACTTCCCTGAATTGATGAAGGAAAAAGTCACACAAGTCAAGAAGCACAGAGAGTCCCATTAGAGAGGAATCCAAAGAGACCTACACCAAGACACATCATAATTAAAATACCAAAGTTAAGAGATAGAGAAAGAATACTAAAAGCTGCAAGAGAAAAGCAGTCAATCACCTACAAAAGAGCCCCCATAAGGATGACAGCTTACTTTTCTACAGAAACACTTGAAGCCAGAAATAAATGGCAAGAAATATTCAAAGTAATGTAAAACAAGAACCTACAACCAAGACTTCTATATCCAGCAAGCCTATTGTTTAAAATTGATGGAGAAATAAAAAGCTAGCCAGACCAAAAAAAAAAAAAAAAAAAAATTTTCAGGGAATTTATTACAACAACCAAACCAATGCTGCAAGAAATGTTAAGGGGCCTGTTATAAACAGAACAAAGAGAAAAATAAATAAAAATTTAAAAATCTAGAAAAAGAGGAATGTAGATTTAAAAAATAAAATAGCAATAAACAACTACCTATCAATAATAACCTTAAATGTAAATGGATTAAATGCTCCAAATAAAAGACATAGGGTAGCTGCATGGATAAGAAAACAGGACTTGTACATATGCTGTCAACAAGAAACCCACCTCAAAACAAAAGATACACATAGACCAAAAGTGAAGAAATGGAAAAAAATATTTCATGCAAATGGAAATGAATAAAAACGCTGAGGTAGCAATACTTATATCAGACAAAATAGACTTTAAAACAAAGGTTATAGTAAGGGATAAAGAAGGCCACTACATAATGGCAAAGGGAGCAATCCAACAGAAAGATATAAACATTATAAATATCTATGCACCTAGTAGAAGACCATCTAAATATATAAAGAGGATTTTTATAGGCAAAAAGGGCAAGATCAACAGCAATATTATAATAGCAGGGGGTTTTAATACCCCACTAACTTCAATGGATAGAACCTCAAAAAAGAAAATCAAAAAAGATACAGCAAACTTAAAGAACACACTAGCCAAATGAGCTACAAGGCCAGGGCTGAACATATGGTTTCATTTCACCTTGGAGTGAAATTCCTTGGTCAAATAGTAACTGTTTACTATTAGAAGAGCTGTCAAAATGTTTTCCAAGTTCACATTCCCACCAACAGTGTAAGAAAGTTTCAATTTCACACACCATCACAAGCATTGGTTAATGTCTGTGTTTCTGTTTTTAATTATAGCTCTCCTAGCAGGTATGAAGCGGTATCTCGTCATGATTTTAATTCCCATTTCCTTAATGGCTAAGGATGTTGAGAATCTTTTCATGTGCATATTGGCCATTTGTGTACATCATGTTCTTTGATCATTTTAAAACTGGGTTATTTGTCTTTTTGTTATTGAATTGGAAGAGTTTCTTATATATTGTAGGTACTATTTTCTTATCACATGTATGATTTGCACACATTTTTCCCATTCAGTGGGTTGTCTTTTCATTTTCTTGCAGTACAAAGTGTTTAATTTTAATAAAGTCCAACGTATGCTTTTTTCTTTTGTTGTTTGTATTTTAGGTCTCATATCTAAGAAAACTTTACCAAATCCAAAGTCATAAAGATTTCCTCCTATATTTTTAAGTTTACAGTTTTATCTCTTTTTTAAAAAAAGTATATGCTTATATATTGTAATATGATTACTACCAGAGCATTAATTAGCTAACACCTCCACTGCATCACATAATTTATCATTTCTTCTTGTAGTAGAGTATTTAAAATTTAGTCTCTTAATAACTTTAGAGTGTATAATACAGTATTATTTACTGTAGTCACAGTGCTATGCATTAGATTTCCAGAACCTATTCATCTTCTAACTGTAAGTATGTACCCTTTTACCAGTATCACCTCAATTCCTTTACCCCAGCCCCTGATAACCACCATTCCACTCTTTCTGTGAGTACAGATTTTTTAGATTTCACATATAAATGATATTATACAGTACTTGTCTTTCTCTCTAACTTATCTCACTTAGCATAATGCTCTCAAGGTCATTCCATAGCAAAATTTCCCTCTCTCTTATGGCTGAATAATATTCTGTTATATATAAGCCATATCTTTTTTTACACATTCATCTGTTGATGCACATTTGGGTTGTTTCCATATCTTGGCTATTATGAATAATGCTGCAATAAGCACAGAGTGAAGATATCTCTTCAGATCTTGTTTTTATTTCCTTCAAATATATACCCAGAAGTGGGATTGCTGGATCATTAACTTTTGTGAGTAGTGTAAAATAGTGATCCAACTTCATATTTCTGCCTATAATTATCCAGTTTTTCCAACACCACTTATTGAAGAGACTTTTTCTTATTGAGTATTCTTGGCTCCCTTGTCAAATATTATTTGGCTGTATATTGGAGTTTATTTCTGGGCTCTCTATTCTGTTCCATTGGTTTGTGTGTCTATTTTTATGCAATATCTTACTCTTTTGATTACTATAACTTTATTGTATAGTTTGAAATCAGAAAGTGTGATGCCTCCAAATTTGTTCTTCTTTCTCAAGATTGCTTTGGCAATGGTCTTTTGCGGTTCCATACAAATTTTAGACTTATTTGATCTATTTCTGAGAAAAACGCCATCCTGGCCAGTTGGCTCAATAGTAGAGCATTGGCCCAGCATTTGAAAGTCCTAGGTTCAATTTCCAGGCAGGACATATAGGAGAAATGCCCATCTGCTTAACCACCACTCCACCCCATCTCTCGCTGTCTTTCTCTTCCCCTACCGCAGCCACTCACCCCCATGTACTCCCCATGCCACTGCCGCATCTCAACCACCCCTCCTGACTACCCCCTCCACTCGCGTGCTCCGAGGGGATCATTGGGTAAACAGGTGTGGTTTGGGGATTTGCTCATTTGTATTGAGGGGCCGCTGCTGCTCCACGCCCTGTGTGCTTTCCGAGCCTCCCCTCGCCCCGGTGTGCTCCTGGAGCCATTGTCCCTTGCTTGCCCTGTGTGCTTCCCGAGCCATCCCTTACCCCCACCCTTTTTTCTTAATTGGACTAGCTAAAGATTTGTCAATTTTATCTTTTCAAAAACTAAGCTCTTAGTTTGATTTTTTATACATATTGTTTCTCTTATCTTTATTTTATTTATTTCCATTCTGAGCTTTATTCTACTAACTTTGGGCTCAGTTTGTTTTTCTTTTTCTAGGTGTAAAGTGGGGTTGTTTATTTGAGATGGTTTTATTTTTGGTGTGAGTTAGGGGCCTTATTTCTTAGTATATGCATTCATCATTATAAACTTTCCTGTAAGAACTGCTTATTCCATAATTACATAAGTTATGGCAGGGGTCGGGAACCTTTTTGGCTGAGAGAGCCATGAATGCCAGATATTTTAAAATATAATTCCATGAGAGTCATACAATATGTTTAACACTAAATACAAGTAAATGTGTACATTTTATGTAAGACCAACATTTTTAAAGTACAATAAGTCTCTGAATTCTTTTTAATAACATCGTTATGCTGTTGCTAACCAATGATAAATAAAGTACTTCTTACCATTAATGTGACTTCTGGTGCTGCATGGTTTTGCTGATGATGGCTTTGTAGTTTGGTTGATACGTGGTGAGGTTAAGCTTCATGCAGGCGTTGAGACTTCTATCCAGTAAACGTGATCGTAGGTTGGTCATACCATTCTTTAGATGTGAGAAAGACTGATCACAAGCATGAGTAGAACCAAACATTGTCAGTACAGCAATACTCACATGCTGCAGTATGTGGTATGTGACAGGAAGTATGTTCCAAGTTTTGAAAATCAGCTGGTCTGCGGGTTGAAGTTTTTTCATTTCTCACTACTTGTGTTTGCTTGCCAACTCTGCTTGCTGTCGTGCAAGTCTTTCCAAATCTTTATTCAGTGATTTGAACTTATTCACCCACATCTCTGAGGCCTTCAGGTCAGCAGCTTGTAGCTCAAAATCTCTCACAGAGACACCAGGGATATAACTCAGGTCGGCACTGTCCACTGCACACTCGTGTGGATGGGTGATGAACTTAAAAAGATGAGTATGCTCACGAAATTCTCCAGACTGCAGGAGATTAGATGCGAAGTCGCTACCTGCTGTAGATCAAGATGTTGAGCAGGATCACTTGCTGTGCATGCATCTTTAAACTCTCCCAGTTTTTTAAAGTGTCATAAACAACTTGTTTCAATGTCGACAATGAAGAATTCTGCTTGTTTTCAAATGCAAATACTGCTTGTTGAAGGGATAAGACTGTATTTCCAACACCTTGCATTTTCACATTGAGCAGGTTCAGATGTTCAGTCATGTCCACGAGATAGTAGAAATTCAGAAGCCACTCAGTGTTAGCTAACTCAGGATGCTCGATGTTTTTCATTTCAAGAAAAGTCTGAATTTCGCTCAGACAAGCCGCCAAATGGCTGAGCACTTTCCCTCTTGACAACCAATGCACATTGCTGTGCAGAAGCAGACCAAAATAATTATTCCCAACTTCATCCAGCAGTGTTTTAAAATGGTGATTATTTAAAGCTCAGGCAACAGTAAAGTTGACAACCCGAATGACTAGCGACATCATCTCACCAAGCTGCTCACCACACATTTGAGAATAAAGTGCTCCTGACATAGGATGCAGTGAAAACTTAGGATAGGTCTCTTTTCATGTTCACAAAGAAGCACTACAAATCCTCTGTTTTTCCCCACTATGCACAGAGCACCATCAGTACACACTGAAATAAGTTTATCCATCGGTAGATATTTTTTTAATGAACTCAGTGAGAGACTGGAATAAATCCTCCCCTCTTGTTGTCTCTTTCATAGGCAAAACAGCAAGACTTTACTCACCTAGTGTGTCAGCGACAGCATACCTTGCAATTACACTGAACTGGGATAAATGGATTATGTTTGTTGACTCATCCAAAGCGAGATAAAAGAATGATGCTGCACTTATGTCCTTCACTTGTGTTGCCTCAATTTGGTATGCCATCATAATGGTACAATTGTGAACAGTTCTTGCCGGCAGAGGCATGTCTTTTATTCATTTGATTATCTTGTTTTTATCCAAAAAGTCATCAAAAAGTTCATTGACAACATCAAGCATGAATGTTTTGGCATACTCCTCATCTGTGAATGGCTTTCCGTTTCTCACAATTGCTAAAGCACCAGCAAAGCTAGCTGAATTCCAGTCACCTTGTAGGGTCCAAACAGTTGTTGCTGACAAGCTTGCACTCTGCACAGTAGTTCTTGACATGCTTTCTTCCTGCTGTCCCCCACATTTCGATGCAAGTGTAATATGGCGTGTGTGAATGTGCCGCTTTATATTTGACCGTTTCATTGATGCAATTTTATTATTGCACATTAGACACACTACATAACCTGCTCTCTCCACAAAGGCAAATTCCTCTTTCCATTTCTGCTGAAAAGTACAATACTCCTTATCTTTTATTCTTTTAACCATCTTCTTCGACAAAAGGGTTTCTGCAATTAGCTAGCTGACTACTTGATTTAAATGAGGGAAGTTTACTTCCTGACCTCACAATGACCCATGTATGTTTCACATTATCCATTAAAATTTGGTGTTGTCCCGGAGGACAGCTGTGATTGGCTCTAGGCACCAGCAACCATGAACATAAGCGGTAGGAAATGAATGGATTATAATACATAAGAATGTTTTATACTTTTAATATTATTTTTTTATTAAAAATTTTTCTGTGAGCCAGATGCAGCCATCAAAAGAGCTATATCTGGTTCCCAAGCCATACGTTCCCAACCCCGCACTAGATCAACAAGATTTAATAGATATCTCAGAACCTTTTACCCTAACGCACCAAATATACATTCTTTTCAAGTGTTCATGGTACATTCTCCAATATAGATCACCTGTTAGGACACGAAATGAGTTTCAATAAATTTAAGAAGACTGAAATCATATCAAGTCTTTTTTCTGACCACATGTCATGAAATTATAAGTCCATTAACAACAGAAAAACTGAAAAACATTCAAACACTTAAAAACTAAATAGCATGCTATTAAATAATTAATGGGTTAACAATGAAATCAAGAAACAAATCAAAATTTTCTTGAAACAAATAAAAATGAAAATATAACAAATAAAAATGAATGGGACACAGCAAAAACAATCCTGAGAAGGAAGTTCATAACATTACAGTAATACCTTAAAAAGCAGAAAAAGCTCAAACAACATAACCTTGCATCTAAAATAACTAGAAATTAAACAGTAATTAAAGCCCAGAGGAAGTAAATGGAAGAAAATAATAAATATCAGAGCAGAAATAAAGGACATAGAGGCTAAAAAAAATACAGAAGGTCAAAAAACCAAGAGCTGGTTCTTTCAAAAAGTAAACAAGATTGATGAACTTTTAATCAGACTCACCAAAAAAAAAAAAAAGAGAAAGAATTCAAATAAATCAAATTAGAAATGAAAATGGAGGAATAACAACAGACACAGCAGAAATACAAATGATTGTAAGAAAATGCTATGAAGAACTGTATGACAAACAATTAGACAACCTAGGTGAAATGGACAAGTTCTTTGAAACATAAAACACTGGGTAACAAAATTTTTGTTGCATCACAAAAACACTTGTTATTACCTCATTCGAGTGTGCTGATCTAAAACCTGACATTAGTTTTTCTCTATAAGCTACATTTTTTTGCAATTCAAGATTTTAGGTATTCATCTTATTGTAAAATTTTCAACATTTAGTTTATCATAATGATGTAGAATGTCTTAGGCATCATTTTGTGAAAATATAATTTATATAATGCAGTATTACACTAATACAGTGAAAGATCTGATTGCATCAGAATATGTATACAATTTCGAATTAGAACATATTAAAATATGACATATTTTAATCATAAAATTTGCGCAAAATTTATTTAAATTTATTCAGGCAAAAATTAGTGTTTGTAGCTCTTGTGTTTGTGTACTTGTTGAGGACAATCTTGTTTGGTGCTCCAGCAATAGTATACTCATCATTAACAGCTCCAAGATTTTCAGGAAACTTATCAAGGTAACTAACTGTTCAGGAAGTGAATCTTAACGCTCATGTTACATCCAATGTTGCAGAAAGCCAATAGCATCCTATGAACCAGAAGTTCATAGTTTTCTGCTTCTTTTGTTGCCAAGGAAGTTCTTTGTAACTGCCACAAAAGACAGCCATGCTGCTTTCTCCTCCGTATTCATCTTCCTGGCAAATTCTTCATCACGTATGAAGTTTCGAATTTGAGGTTCATTGAATACACCTGCTTTTATCTTCTCAAAAGATAAGGCAGGAAAAGCAGAAATAATATGTTAAAAGGATTCACTTTCTCTATTCAAAGCCTGAAGAAATTGCTTCATTAAACCAAGTTTGATGTGAAGTGCGGGAAAATGGTCCTGTCTTGGTTAACTACAGGTTCATTCACAATATTTTGTATCCCTACTTCCAGAGCTTCATGTTTCAGTCACTCTTTCTGTGTACAGTGTTTCTCCTAAGTTCAGCTGTCCAGCAAACACAAAAAGCAAAAATACTTAGTGAAACCTCTTTGTTGTCCTACCAGGATATTGACCATTTAAAGATCCACACAAATAATCCAGTTATGCGCCTCATACTTCAGAAAGTCAAGGACAATTTTTATGTCATTATAATCTTCTCACAGATGAGTTGAATAACCAATTGGAACCGCTGCATAAACATTACCGTTGTGTAATAGAACGCATTTCAGACTCTGTTGAAAGTTGTCAAGAAATAGCCGCCATTCTTTTGGACTGTAAGTGGTAACACCTAACTGTATGAAAAGATTACTGATATCATGACAGTAAACACGTGCTTGTCTTCAGAAAATAAAAGTCCACAAAAATTTGTTCACATTTCTTGAAATGGGATACTTTAGCTGACCAGTGAAGTATATTCTTTTCTTGAAGCCTGGAAGCTAATAACTCAGCTGCTTTCTTGGATAGGCCCAAATCTCTTCCTAAGTCATTCAATTCAGGTTGGCTAAACTGCTGAGAGGTTAATGACTGCTTGGCATCAGAAGACCTTTCAGATTCTACAACCATTTCCTCATAAATCTTATCAAAATACACTTGATCACCATGTTCACCTTCTTCATCCTTAGAAGAAATAAAACCATTAAACACTGGAACTGAGAGTGTCTTAGAGTGTGGGATAGGTTGTATTGCTGAAGGAATATTACAATATGTAATCATATGCCATTTTTCTTCCTGATGCCCTTTGTATGGATTAGACAGAAATAACAGTCACTGCTGTGGTCCTTAAATTTATGCCAAACCATGGAAATAGGTATTTCTTTGTGTTTTCCTTTTATCCAGTCCCCAACATTTCCTCAAAATTATAACAAACAATATGAGGAGCCAAATTCTTGATTGCCAAGGGGAACTTGAAAATAGGCGATATATGTATGTGTCACAATGATGAAATATTGCACCTTTGACGTTGAAGTGTGTAACAGCCACATATATAACAGAAGGTGTCAGGACTATTCTTACACCTACATTTATGCCTACTTAAAGAAACCATGATTCATTCTTAAAACAAAATAATAGGGTGTTTTTATAGGGTAATAATTTTTTACATTTAAAAACAACTACAATTTTGTAAAAGTGATGTTTGTAAACATTATTGCCTTGTGGTTATTTTCAATTCAAGAGTCATTGCCCTTTAACTCAAATTTAAAAACCAATGCAAGCCATTAAGTGTAACAAAAAATTAAAATTGCACAAAGTCCAGAGCATGCACCCAAAAACGGATTTCAATTTTGGAGTCAGTGATTCAGGAATATATAGAAACAGTTCTAAAACCTCATGCAACAGAAAGTTACCAAAAAAAAATTGTTCCACAGTGTAATTTTTCAAAAATCAACCTGAAAGAATCAGAAAACCTAAACAAACCTATTACAATAAATGAGATAAAAAGAGTAACCAATAAACTCCAAGAAAACAAAAGCCCTGGGCAAGATGGCGTCACAGGTGAATTCTACTAAATATTCAAAGAACTAACTGCAATCCTTCTCAAACTATTTCAAAAAATAGAAAAGAAGGAAGATTTCCAAGCTTCTTTTATGAGGTAAGCATAATTATGATTCCAAAATCAGGCAAAGACAACACAAAGAAAGAAAATTATAGGCCAATATTTCTGATGAATTTAGATGCTAAAATCCTCAACAAAATATTAGCAAACCGGATCCAGCAATACATGAAAAAAATCATGCATCATGATCAAGTGAGATTTATTATGGGGAGGCAAGGATGGCAAAATATTTGTAAATCAATCAATGTGATTTATCACATCAACAAAGGGAACAAAATACCACATGTTAATTTTAATAGATGCAGAAAAAACATTTAATAAAAACCAGCACCCATTTATGATTAAAACTCTCAGCAAAGTAGAAATACAGGGAAAATACCTCAACATGATAAAGGCCATCTATGACAAACCCACAGCCAACATTATAATTAATGGGCAAAAATTATAAGCAATTCTTTTAAGATTAGAAACAAGGAAGAAGTGCCCCCTTTCACCACCCTTATTCAACATAGTACTGGAAGTCCTATGCTACAGCAATCAGACAAGTAAAGAAATTAAAAGGCATCCAAATTGGAAAAGAAGAAGTAAAACTATCATTATTTGCAGATAATATGATACTGTATATAGAAAACTCTAAGCCCTAGTCAAAATCATTCCGGGACCTGATTAATGAATTCAGCAGGTGGCAGAATATAAAATTAATACACAGAAATCAGAAGCATTTTTATACACCATCAATGAACTGTAAAAAAGAGAAATTAAGGGAACAATCCCCTTAACTATTGCAACAACTAAAAAAATAATAAAGTACCTAAGAGTAAATTTAACTAAAGAAATCAAAGATTTGTACCTGGCAAATTATAAAACATTGATAAAAGAAATCAAGAAAGATACAAACAAGTAGAAGCCTGTACCGTGTTCATGGATAGGAAGAATAAACATCATTAAAATGTCTATGTTACCCAAAGGAATTTATAAATTCAATCAATGCAATACCAATTAAAATACTAATGACATACTTCAAAGCTATAGAACACATATTCCAAAATATATATGGAACCAAAAAAGAACACAAATAGCCTCATCTATCTTGAAAAAGAAGAATAAAGTGGGTGGTATCACACTTCCTGATATCAAGTTATACTACAAGGCCTTTGTACTCAAAGAGCTTGGTACTGGCATAAGAACAGGCATATAGATCAATGAAACAGACCACAGAACCCAGAAATAAACCTACGCCTTTATGGACAATTGATATTTGACAAAGGGGGTAAGAGCATACAATGGAGTAAAGACAGCCTCTTTAACAAATGTGTTGGGAAAATTGGACAGCTTCCTGAAAAAAAATGAAACTAGATCACTAACTTATACCATTTACAAAAATAAACTCAAAATGGATAAAAGACTTATATGTAAGTTATGAAACCATAAGTATCTTAGAAGAAACCATAGGAAGTAAGCTCACTGACATCACTTGCAGCAATATATTTACTGATTTATCTCCATGGGCAAATGAAATAAAAAACAGGATGGACAAATGGGACTATATCAAACTACAAAGTTTTGTACAGCTATAGACAGTGAGAACAAAATAAGAAGACAAACCACAAAATGGGAGAACATATTTGACAATACATCTGATAATGGGTTAATAACCAAAATGTATTAAGAACTTGTAAAACTCAACAGCAGGAAGGTTAGTAATCCACTCAAAAAATGGGCAAAAGAACTGAATAGATGGCCAATAGGCATGTGAAAAAATGTTCAACATCACTAATCATTAGAGAAATGCAAATTGAAACCACAATGAGATACCACCTCACATTAGTCAGAATGGCGCTCATTAACAAAACAACATATGATCGGTGCTGGCGAGGATGTAGAGAAAGGGAAAACCTCCTGCACTACTGGTGGGAATGCAGCCTGGTGCAGACACTGTGGAAAACAGTATGGAGATTCCTCAAAAAATTAAAAATGGAACTGCCTTTTCACCCAACCATCCCACTTTTAGGAATCTATCCCAAGAAGACCATATCACTGATTCAAATAAAGAAATGCACCCCATGTTTATGGCAACATTTTTCACCATAGCAAAGATCTATGGGAAACAGCCCTAGTGTTTATCAGTGAATAAATAGATTAAAAAGCTGTAGTACATATATACAATGGAATACTATGGGGCCATGAAAAAGGAAATATTACCATTTGCAACAACATGAATGGACCTGAAAATTATTATGTTAAGTGAAATAAGCCAGGCAGAGAAAGAAAAATATATGACCTCACTCATTTGAGGAATCAAAGGATCAATGTGAATTGAGGAATGGAAATAATCTGAAGGGAAGTGGGGAGGGAGCTGTTGGGAGGGGTGAAAGGAAGATGTTGAGGGTAATACGGGGTCAGGGTGATACATTCGGGGCGACACTAGAATTTATGTAAACAAAATAAATTAATTTTTAAAAAGATCAAAGGGGAAATAAATGACATAGAAGCTAAAAAATAATACAGAAGATCAATGAATGCAAGAGCTAGTTCTTTGAAAAGGTAAACAATATTGATGAACCTTTAACCAGACTCACCAAGAAAAGTGAGAGAAATCTCAAATTAATAAAATTAGAAATGAGAATGGAGAAGGAACAACTGACAGCAGAAATACAAAGAACTGTATGCTAAACAACTAGACAACCTAGGTAAAATGGACACATTTCTTGAAACATATAATCTTTTAAAAATCAATCTGGAAGAAATAGAAAACCTAAACAGACCTATTACAATAAATGAGATCAAAACACTTATCAAAATATTCCAACAAACAAAAGTCCTGGGCTAGATGGCTTTACAGGCAAATTCTATCAAATATTCAAAGAAGAACTAATTTCTATCCTTCTCAAGCTATTTCAAAAAATTCAAGAGGTGGGAAGACTCCCAAGCTCCTTTTATGAGGTGAGCATAATTCTCATTCCAAATCTGGGCAAAGACACTTCAAAGAAAGAAAACTATAGGCCAATATTTCTGATAAACTTAAATGTTAAAATTCTCAACAAAATATTGGCAAACTGGATCCAGCAATACATGAAAAAAAATCATATGTCATGATCAAGTGAAATTTATTCTGGGTAGGCTAGGCTCTTAAAATATTTGCAAATCAATCAATGCGATTCATCACAAACAAAAGGAAGAACAAAAGTCATATGATGATATCAATAGATGCAGAAAACATTTGATAAAATCCAGCAAGCATTTATGATCAAAACTCTCAACAAAGTGAGAATACAGGCAACATACCTCAACATGATAAAGGCTATCTACGACAAACCCACAGTCAACATCATAATCAATGGGCAAACATTAAAAGCAATTCCTTTAAGATCAAAAACAAGGTAGGGGTGCCCTCTTCCACCACTCTTGTTCAACATAGTTCTCGATGTCCTAGCCACAGCAATCAGACAAGAAGAAATAAAACGCATCCAAATTGGAAAAGAAGAAGTAAAACTATCATGATTTGCTGATGATATAATACTGTACATAGAAAACCCAAAAGTCTCTGTAAAAAAACTACCGGACTTGATAAATGACTTTAGCAAGGTGGCAGGATTTAATATTAATATTCAGAAATCAGAGGCATCTTTATACACCAACAATGAACTGTCTGAAACAGAAATTAAGAAAACAATCCCCTTCATTATTGCAACAAAAATAAAATAATGTACCTAGAAGTAAATTTAACCAAGGAGATTAAACACTTATACTCGGAAAATTGTATACATTGATAAAAGAAATGAAGGAAGATACAAACAAGTGGAAGCATATACCGTGTTTATGGATAGGAAGAATACACATCATTAAAATGTCTATACTACCCAAAGGAATTAATAAGTTCAATGCAATTTATATTAAAATACCAATGGCATACTTCAAAGATTTAGAACAAATACTCCAAAAAATTATTTGGAACTAAAAAAGAACACAAATACCCTCAGCTCTTTTGAAAAAAAAAGAATAAAGTGGGTAGTATCACACTTCCTGATATCAAGTTATACTATAAGGCCATCGTACTAAAAAAAGCTTGGTACTGGCATAAGAACAGGCACATAAATCAATGAAACAGAACAGAGAACCCAGAAATAAACCTACGCCTTTATGGACAATTGATATTTGACAAAGGAGGTAAGAGCATACAATGGAGTAAAGACAGTCTCTTTAACAAATGGTGTTGGGAAATTTGGACAGCTACTGCAAAACAATGAAACTAGACCACCACCTTATTATACCATTCACAAAAATAAACTCAAAATAGATAAAAGACTTAAATGTAAGTCCTAAAACCATGATCATCTTGGAAGAAAATATAGGCAGTAAGCTCTCCAACATCTCTTGCAACAATATATTTACTGATTTATCTCCATGGGCAAGTGAATTAAAGGACAAGATGGACAAATGGGACTATATCAAACTAAAAAGCTTCTGTATAGCTAAAGACAGTATGAACAAAAGAAAAAGACAAACTACACAATGGGAGAGCATATTCGACAGTATGTCTGATAAGGGGTTAATAACCAAAATTTATAAAGAACTTGTAAAACTCAACAGCAGGAAGGTAAGTAATCCACTCAAAAAATGGGCAAAAGAACTGAATAGACACTTCTCCAAAGAGGACATACAGATAGCCAATTGGCATATAAAAAAAATGTTCAATATCACTAATCATTAGAGAAATGCAAATTAAAACCACAATGAGATACCACCGCACACCTGTCAAAATGGCACTCATTAACAAAACAACACATAATTAGTGCTGGTGAGGATGTGGAGAAAAAGTTATTGCAGCATTGTTTACAATATTCAAGATCTGGAAACAGCTCAAGTGTCCGTCAGTGGACGAGTGGATTAAAAAACTGTGGTGCATATACACAATGGAATACTACAAGGCCATGAAAAAGATGAAAATCTTATCTTTTGCAACAACATGGATGGACCTGAAAACTATCATGCTAAGTGAAATAAGCCAGGCAGAGAAAGGAAAATATCATGTGACCTCACTTACTTGAGGAATGCAATGAACATTGTGAACTGAGAAACAGAATAGAGGCAGAGGCGGGATCAAAGGGACCAAAGGGAAAGCGGTCAGAGGGAAAGGGGAGGAGAGGATGGGATCAGAGAGGAGAAAGAGATTAGTAATATTATATACACATAACACAGCATTATAGAGAACAGGACAGCAAATTCTGGGGAATGGGGGAAGGCACTGAGGGGAGAGTGGGCTTGGGGGTGTTGAGGAGAACACGAGAGTGGGAGAGATATATTCAGTGGGACACTTGAATCTATGTAAACACAATAAATTAAAATCAATAAAAATTTAAAAAATAGTCTCTCTCACTTGGATCACTGCACTTCCTACTGCTTTACCTCCACTCACTCCTAAGGTCTCTTCTCAGCTCAGCACCCAGAATGACACCTTTCAAAAACCCAGAGTTGGATTATGTCACTCTTTAGCAAACTCTTCCAGCACCTCCCATTGTCATGCACTGTGAGAACCAAAGCCCTTAAATAGTCCACAAACCCTTCAAACTCTTAGCCTTTGACCTTATCTCCTACCAATCCTCCCCTAGACACTCTATCCCAGCCACACTAGGATCCTCACTTGAATAAATGGCACATGCCTTAGGCTACTCTTCCATCTGTGCCATCTGCCCAGAATGTCCTTGTTCAGGGGTTTGTTTGACCATGTCTGATACCACCTTCAAGTCATTTTCTGTCTCAGCTAACCTGCATTCCTTCCCTGATCCTCTTTTTCCTGCAGACTTATTCTTTTATTCCTAGCGACTGTAGTACCTTTGGATAATATTTACACTTTATATTTTATAATATACATATTTTATATATATATATATATATATATATATATATATATATATATATATATATATATATATATATATATATTGTCATGTTTATTGCTTGTTCCCCAACTCCTTCCAGAATGTAGTCTCTTCAAGGAAAGGGCTCTAACTTAATAATATATTCTAAGCATCTAAAATAGTTCTTGGCCCATAAAAAGCTCTCAATATACTTGTATCAAATGAATGGTTGGACAAGTTGGACAACCTAAAATTTATGTATTAATTCATTTTGAGAGTACAAAACTGAGTATGAAGATATGATTCTATTCAAAATTGAGTTTACCTCTCATTTTAGGAACTACATTAAAGTATTCTCCACTGATCTTAGACAGCCTTGAGTGAAGGAACAGAGATAGTTCAAATGAATCTATTCCATTTCATTAGAAAAGACATCTGTTGCCAGGATTTCAGTGATGGTTCAAAAATTGTAAATTAATGCCTAATTTCTGAACTGAGTGCCCCACTGATCCTGAGCTCTTTCTTAAGTATTTCATCAGTGAGAAACTAAATTGAACCATTGTTCAGTGTCTCAGAAGGCTGAACTTCAGGAAGATAGCAGTCTGGGAACAACATAAAGTATAAAGTTACAAGAAATAAAGTAGTATAATTTCTGCTGTTTAGAAATGAAGACATAAATGTAATTGGTTAAGAAGTTAGTGTCCTAGACAACCATATCAGGGGTCTAAATTTGGATCTCAGATGGTTGCAGATACACAGGAACTGATTTCTGTGTTCCTAACTCTCACATTTGAAATCAACCCTTTCTCGTTAAAGATCCAATGTCTTTTTCGTAGCTGTGTGTAGGCAGTGTAGAAACTAAGGCACAAAGATTCTAGGGTGTGGACCAACATCTTAGGGTCACGTGAGAGGAACACTGATGTGAATCTTTAGGTCATAGTGTATTCAGAATATCATAGACGGAGTGCTCAAACAACTAACATTGATTTTTCACAGATACTGGGAAAGCCAAGATCAGTCAACCTGCTTGGGTTTTTGGTCAGGGGCCTCTTCCTGGTTTATAAACAGCTGTGTTCTTGTTGGAGAAATGGGGAAGAGGGCAGTGGGAGAGCCATTTCCCTGATCTCTTTTTATAAGGGCACTAATCCCATCTTGGGGACTCCACCTTCATGACCTTATCTATACTGTATCTAGTTACCTCCTAAAGGCCCCACCTTCAAATATCATTGCATTGAAATTAGGACTTCAAAATATGAATGTTGTGGGGACACAAAAATATCCAGTCCATAATCCCTAAGAAATGGCTATATATGCCTGTGTGGAAATCCTTTGGGGTCTCTTCAAAGTTTAATGAAGAGTTGTCTAGGCTATCTCAGATTTGGGGATTCCTTCTTTCCTCCCCCAGTGATACCCTCACTCCTACCAGTTCCAGTCTGTATAATTCCCCATCCATCTAAAAAGTAAGCTATTTTTATATAAATTAAATATGTCTAAATGAGTGAATAAGTTTTCAGCTGCGTTTTTCTTTAGTAAGCAAGTAACTTCTGAGAAGTAATTAGATTTATCTGACAGCATTACTTGAAAGATTAGAGGTGATATCATATTAAAATCACATGTAATAACATGAAAAGTAAAAATGGATTCTATAAGAAATAGGTGCAGACAATCTTAGTATAGGGTGTTTTATATCTTCCTTATAATTCATGTTATTGATAGATATATTATTTTTAGCCTTGATAGTAGTTAAAATTATAATTGGATAGATTATCCTAGTGAATTCTTAAATCCTGGCGCTTTTTTTTTATTTCCTAAAATCCTTTCATTACTTGCTAGCCTGTGGAATAATTTTAGCATTAAATTAAGAAAAGGATTTCGAAGCAAATCACCCTTAAAGTATGCATTACAGTCTAAGGATCAATATATGTGGCTTTAAATTTAACCATTATGGTACATAATATACACAGCTATTATTGTCTAGTTGCATAGATAATTAAAATGATGCTTTTTAGGCAAGCCTCTGTAAAGCTATCAAAACTAGGTCATTTATTATCCAGCAAAATTCATTTGTTGGATATTCTGCCATCAGTAATTTTAAGGTGCAATTTTCCAAAGAAGGTATTTCTTAGTTTTAGCTCTCCTAATGGTAACTTTTCTTACAGTCATTACAAACTCAAGAACATATTTTCATAATTTAGTACCCTTTGGTCATCCATTAATAAATGCATGAGTATTTAGGAAATAAGAAGAAAATTCTCTTTTAATATAATTTTTAAATATTCAAAATATGGTTTGCTCTCCAGTCCAAGTTGGCTTTCCAAAGGCCTTTGTGAGTTATTGGACTGTCACAATGATGGAAATTATGTAGCAAAAGAAATTACATAGTTATTTAAATAGAACTTCTTGGAAGGATACATGATTATAGGATGCAAATTAGCATATTTTATTAAAGACTTTGAAAAATAGATTGTATTCCATAAGCCTGTACATACTGTTGGTAGTGGTAATTTTAGACTCAGATCTTCACAACAGCTTTGCAAGTGGTGTAAAACAGAGCCATAACCGACCTTCAGTATGCCAACCTCTTTTTCCTAAAGCTATTTTCTAAAGAATTCCAGTGACCAGAAAAATTGTATTAATTGGAAAGATCCAAGTCAGAAAAAAAAATGGGATGTGGGAACAAAGTTCAGATGGAAAAATTGCCAACATAAAGGAGTCTAAGAAAGAGAAATTTTATTTATATATCTTTCTTTAGTACTTACATTTTTTAAACACCTTTTTTGTGTGAATGATATTATAAGATACAAGGAGAGATAACAGGATGTATAAAACTCTGAAGTTTTTGGAGTTATAGCATGTAAATGAGCATTGTTTTAGATCAAGTATAGAACCATTTAGAAAGAAATGCTGTAAAAGTGGAGGAAAGAAAAAGAAGTCTTTTTTAAATAGAGAAATAGAAATCGGAGAGGAGGTAATGTGACGCAGAGGAAACACGGGTACAAGAGTTGATTGGAAAATGGAAGATAGCCCAAGAGAACTAAATAAAATAGAATAAGCCTGGAAAGGAAATATAGACTGATTTCTGAAAGGCTTAGAAGGCCAGAAATCCAAAGCAGTTGCCTGGAGCAACCAGTATGTTCTTAGATTATTTTATGTGCCTGTTTGCACATGGGACTACAGACTATTCTTCAGTTGTGAGCAATCAGAGAGACAACAATTAAAGAGACAAAAGCTATGTAACTCATAAAGAAAAAAAAACAGGAAACATGAGTAAAAAAGACTATCACCATATTGATTTTTAAAAGGAGCATGTATTTATCATTTTTTTGTCTTCATCATTCATTTAACAAATATTTATTGAAGAAGTGTGATATAGTGATGGGGAGCAGGATAAATTAGTTTGGGTTCACTTAGGTCTGCCTTCAAATCTCACCTCCTCTAATTAGTTACAGTCTCTGTTAGCCACAGTTGCCTCATCTGTAAAATGGGGATGACACTCCTATGCATGTCAAGTGAGATATTGTTAGTAAAAGCCTATCATAGGGCCTGAAGTGTGGTTACTGCTCAAGAGAATTGGTACCTTCTCACCTGGCCCAGTCCAAGTTCTACTCTGTCCCTCGCTTTGTGTCCTGTGTCTTCCTCCACAACAGGGCCACTTAATTCTTATTTATAGCCTTCTCTGCTCTATGGATCTAAAATTAGATAAAAATTTAAACAAAAGTGATTTAAGGAGCCCCTGCCCAATATTTGGAACTCAGCCCAGGTGACTCTAAGTGGTTGTTTAACTCTGGTTTTGAGCATTAATTTTCGTCTTGGACTTTTGTCCAGTCTCCTCCTTAGAACCTTAGTCTTACTAAGAGTGAGTATTTCTCTTCTTGCTCGACTCCACAGCCTCCACTTTACTTTCTTATTTGTCAGCTCTGTTACCCTAGACTCTGGTCTTGTTAATGTAATCTTGCTACATGTAGTGAATGTCACTGATGTTTAGAGCCTGACTGGTCTTCAGTGCATCTCTTGCTTCTGGATCCGGCCCTGGGCTTGTGCTCTCCAAAGCTTGTTTGTTTTTTTATGGAGCTGAGCCACTCTCACCAGAGCTTTATTAGAGCACTAATTTGGGTTTTGTGCCATGCCATGGAAATGTCCCCTGACCCTGCAACTAAAGAAGTATGTGATTGCATGTGTTCAGAGGCCTGATGTGTTTCCTGGCACTAGTTCCTCAGTCCTCAGGTATATGTACCAGGCCTGTCCATGTCTACACCATTCTTAAAGGTACAGTAATGACTAAGGCAAGTTCTTTACATGTAAGGATCATCTAATAGAGTGTTAGATACTAACTGATAGATAAAGGAGAATGCACAGCCAGAAGAGAGAAGCAACACAAGCAAGGACACAGGGCACCAACGAAAGAGTAAGTAGTAGGTGAGAAGGCTGGAAAGAATCTGGTCTGCATCTAGGTTATGGAAAACCTTAAATGCCTGGTTAGGAAAAACAGTTACCGTATTTTTCGCTCCATAAGACGCACTTTTTTCCCCCACAAAAATGGAGGGGAAAATGTCGGTGCATCTTATGGAGTAAAAAATACGGTATTTCGTAAAATATTTTAACACACCATTTGGTTCAGAATAATTTTTTTTTTATTTTCCTCCTTAAAACCCTAGGTTTGTGTGTTATGGTCAGGTGCATCTTATGGAGTGAAAAATACGGTAATAAGATGAGTGGCAGAGATCAGAGCTGTATACAACCACACAGGCAGAGCATGGCCCTGCTCCAGGAGGTCCCATTGTTTCAGCCTGGGGGGTGGCCAATCTTTTGTTTTATCTGACCAGATAGTAAATATTTTAGGCTTTGAAAGCCATGTGGTCTATGTTTCAGCTACTCAACTCTGCCGTTACAGCTCAAAAGAAGGCACAGTTAATATGTAAACAAATTAGTATGGGTATGTGCCAATAAAACTTTATGGACACTAAAATTTGAACTTCAGAAAAAAATTATTCTTTTTATTTATTTCAACCCTTTAAAATTGTAAAAAAGTTTTCTTAGCTGATAGACTAAAAAAATAGGCTGCAGGCCAGATGTGGCCCTCAGGTTGTAATTTGCTGACTCTAGCTAGACTCCATGGGAATGACACTTCTGGAGCTGTAAGGCACACGGGCCATGGTGGGAAGCTGTTGATCATGTTTATTCAAGGCAAGCCTGATACTGTCAAGTATGAATATGAAATAGATGGTGGTAAGAAAGGCATGAGATAGGAGGCCAGTTCTGGGGCTATTGCCACAGTTCAAGCTCTTAGTATACATGTGTGCATGTGCATGTTTGCACTATTTTTGACACATATTTGAACTGCCATGTAGAAAGTGACATTTGACCTGCACTTTTTGTTTTTCTAAGATAATCGTTCTACACGTTCTATCCCAAAATGCCTGTACAATATCTGACCATCAACTTGGCACTGTGACCAGCTCTCTGCATGTTAGAAAATAAAATACCTAAAAAGATTAAATGGAGGAAAGTAACCCATCTCAACAATCTTTGGGATACGTGTAGGTGAATCAACCCAAACCCTTGAGTCAAGGCAATGATTTACATTGTCAGCAGAAGGAAACAAAAGAGCATTCACATTGCATACAATAACCTGGTCCTATTTTCTCACAACATCACATAAACCAGCTTATGACATTTACTATGCTTTCTGTTATTGGTATTTTCATAACCTGCACTGGTGCATGTATCAGAAATCTCGACTGAGTGACCTCTGGCTCTATAAAACTTTATATCAATGTTGACATGCTGTCTGCATCCCAGCACACAACTGTGGGTATTTATTTGGGGCTGGCCTTGTTGGCTCCATCTTCTTTTGTTCACCTCAGTTTGAATTATGTGGGCCATTGACCAGGTAGAAAAATTTTATGGCAAGGTTCAATTAAAATATTTTCATATGGATTTTTGTGTGTTGGTTATCCTAGTACTGACTGGTTTGTGGCCTCTAATAGTTTAGGATATCAATCTATGACCTTTAAATGACTATAATGGTGCTCTTGTGTTGTATATTTGTACATTTCTGTTAGAAGCAAAAAAAATCTTCTGAAATAGAATAATGGGTGGAGGTTCTACAGAGGCAAATATCTGCTTAATACAGGAAACACTTTCCTATTAGATATAGATATAAAAATGAAATGAACTATCTTATAGATCAAAAATGGCACTCCTGCAGGGTATTGTGGTAGATGTAGACAAGCTTATTTTAAAATTTATCTGTAATTTATAGCCAAAACAATTTTTTTTAAAAAGAATAAAATTGCAGAAAGTATGCTACTCAATTTTAATACTATTTACAAAGCTATATTAATCAAAGTAATGTGGTATTGGTGAACACATAGGCATATAGACCAATGGATCAGAATAAAAAACCCAGGACATACCTGCAAAAGAAATTGCCAATTAACTTTTGAAAAAGGTGCAAGAACAATTCAGTGGAGTTTGTTATATGACCAGTATACCACAATAAAGCTGTTTTTTTTTCCTTAAGTGAGAAGCAGTGAGGCAGAGTGACAGACTCCCACTTACGCCCCAACCAAGATACATCCAGCAAGCCTCCTACCAAGGAATGTTCTGCCCATCTGGGGTGGTTCCTCCATTGCTAGGCAACCGGGCTATTTTAGTGCCTGAGGCTGAGGCCATGGAGTCATCCTCAGTGCCTGGGGCCAATTTGCTTTAATCAAGCCATGGCTGTGGGAGGGAAAGAGAGAATAGAGAGAGAGAAGAGAAAGGGAAAAGGATGGGAAAGTAGATGGTTGCTTCTATTGTGTGCCCTGACAGGAAATTGAACCTAGGTTGATGCTGTACCACTGAGCCAACAGGCCAGGGCTTAAAGCTTTTTTAAAAAAAACAAAAACATGCTCAATTAACAAGACATTCTCCATATGAACAACTTGTTAATTTGGTAGGATGTTGGAACAGGTGACTTGAACTCCTTCTACCTTAATGTTGTAGGAGTCCACTGAATTTTCCAGAAAACCCAAAGAAAGTTTTCATAGTAGAATCCATATCTTTAAGTATTCTGCATTAAATATATTCAAAAGATTAGATTTGCTATTTACAAGACTTCTTTGAATATAGAAAACACACATTATTACCAACATTATTAACTTTATATCATCAGCAACAATCTCTATGTGACTAGGAAAATAATTGTGTGTATATAATTCAGTATCTTTTTGAAGTCTAAGCAAAAAATGTCTTCCTAAAAGATAAATCTGGTTGTGTGGCTCCCCTCTCTCTGCAAGAAATAAGCTACACTCCCTGGACCTGAGTTTTCAGCCACATCTCTGCTACGTATGGATGCCATCTTTTGCTACAGCCACACAAAGGTGCTTGTTGTTTTACCAACATCATCATCTATTTCACACTTCAGTAACTTCGCACGTGCCTTCTGCTGGAATATTTTTCACCTTGTTTAACTGGCAAATTCTTATTGCTTTAAGCTTCTGCTTACACATCCTACTATTTGTAAAGCCTTCCCTGTTCTCCCCTCCAAGGCCTCTCACATGTAACTTTATTTCTGTGGTGACTCTAAGCCTACATCTGTCACCCTTTCCCTAAGACAACTCTCGTGTGTCAAGCCCCTAAGACAGAGCCATACATAGTAGATACATGGAAGGTGCTCAGTCCACATTGAATGAATTAATAACTTTAAATCCCATTCTAGCTTCGTTGTGTGGTATTAACACAATCAAAAAGATATCATGTCTTTATCTCAACACCATCCTGTGATGCTCATTGGGTAAAAAGTTGCACTGTGTAGTCATATAATTTGTGAGGGAAACTGCAGCATTTTCAGTGGCTTGTTGGATTGAAAATAAACAGTACTTTAATATTGAACTTGTTCTTACTCAGGGTTTGAAGTGGTCATGTTATTGCTCCAGATTGATTTATCTTTGTAATTCTTTTATGGCTTGCAGGCGTCGTTATGAGATGATTACCATTCTTCTTAGGGCTGACCTCATTTTCTTGTGCACTGTAAACTTTGGCTTTGAAAGGGAAACCTGTTGAGAAAAATCAGCTTCTGCTTTCTCAGTTCCCATGGGGATCTGAATTCTGAAATTTTTATAAAAATAGGTTCCATTTAAGAGAGCAACTATTCTAAGATTAATAATTAAATAATGGGGAAAGCAAAGATGCATGATTTTTTTAAAAGCATTACATTTCATGAATACAATGTTTTTTAGTATTTATATTTGACTCCTTTTTTTCTTATTATAAGATAGCATGTGTTCCAAGTTGGGACAATGCTGTTTTGCCTCATCAACTTGAATCCTCTCTAACAGCATAAGGAATGCTTGACTGAGTACTTTGATAATGCACTGTTATAACTGGTGCCTGACTCATCTGTTTTTTTCAGTATTAGCACTATAAAGAACTGAGTTATGTGTCTCGTGTCAGAATTGAGTGAGAATTTTAAAGTCAAAAATAAAATGAACCCTTTAGAATAGTAAAGTGAAAAATCAAAGCAACCTGTGGGCTGAAGGTTTTCAGAGCTATTTGAATGTTTCCCAAGGTGTAATATTATACTCTACATTTTTGCACAGCTAGTGGAAAAGTGCAAGCTCAGAACTCACTGTACTATTATGAAAAGGATGATACTAAGGATGATTTTAGTTATCTGCAATCTGCTAGAAGCTTTGATTTTCTGTTTATTATGGGCTTTGTAAAGTTGACAGTGACCAAGTGCTCATCTGAGGGGCCAGGGTTATTTTGGCAAGTGGACACTCACCTAGGCTGGGGAGGCACCTTTGAAGCCTATTTCTGTTTCTCTTCCCTAGAATGAAAGGATTCACAGCATGGGCACCTGGGTCAGGTATCCAAGGTATAAGCCTCAAGGCACAGGAAGAAACTAATACCATAGCCATATGGAGAGCTGCTCCAGACTAAAACCACCAAGCTCATTCATCTGTTGCATCAGTTTTTAACTCTGAAAGTGGCAACAAAAAAAATATTTGGGGATCTAAAAGTCTGTCCCTGTTTTGTTGTTGATTTAGGTTGTTTTTAAGATTCTACATATACTTGATGTCATATGGTATTTGTCTTTCTCTAACTGACTTATTTCACTTAGCATAGTACCCTTTAGATCTATCCATGCCATCACAAATGGTAAAATTTCTTTTTTCTTTATAACTGAGTAATATTTCATTGTATAGATATATCACTGCTTTTTTATCCACTTGTCTATTGATAGACACTTGGGTTGCCTCCATATCTTGACTATTATAAATAATGCTTCAATGAACATAAGGGTGTATATATTCTTTCAAGTTGTATTTTGGAAAATATTGGGGAAACATTTTCTAAAGTATATGATTGTTTAACTGTTATACTGCACACCTGAAACTAACACAAAATACTATTGAATGTAAACTATAATTAAAAATAAAATAAAATAAATAAATGTAATTTAAAGGTAGAGGAGAAAAATAAAAAAAATTAAATAAAAACTATTTTTAAGATCTTTGGGGAAATTGAGTTTGAGAATGTAGCTGCCCTTCAAGTAGTTCACCCTCAGATCTTTTTTTTTTTTTTTGTAGTTTTCCAAAGTTAGAAGCAGAGAGTCAGTCAGACAGACTATTGCATGCACCCAACTGGAATCCACTCGGCATGCCCACCAGGGGGCGGTGCTCTGCTCATCTGGGATGTTGTTCCATTGCAGCGAGAGGCATTCTAGTACCTAAGGTGGAAGCCATGGAGCCATCTTCAGCACCAGAGCCAACTTTGCTCCAACTTGGCTGCTAGAGGGAAAGAAAGAGAGAGGAAGGATAGGAGGAAGGGTGGAGAAGTATATGAGTGCTTCTCCTGTGTGCTTTGACTGGGAATTGAACTTGGGCCGATGCTCTACCACTGAGCCAACCAGCCAGGGTCACCCTCAGATCTTTTTAAAGCTCATTTCCTCTGTCTCCTTACTTAGCTTTGGCCCAGGAAGTTTTGGAAAACAGAATACAGTAATGGCTAAGAAAATAATATTTATGTAGTTTGTGAATCAAAAATTGCAGTGAAACATCACTAACATAATAGCAGAGGAAAAACTCCCTTATATGTCAAAAGAAAGTCTTAGCTCATAAACCTTTATGTCTGGAGAATACTCAACATAATACAGATAACTTAGATCTAGGTTGTGTTGATGATAGGATGACTGTGGGTTAAGGCAAAGTGACACAGACTGTGAGTAAAGTAAAATAAATGTGTTAAGAGTCAGGCTTAGATAGGGAAGAGAATGAGGGTTTCCAATGTCTTACGCATCCTTTTAGAAAGGGAATCTGAAGCCTCTTATCATCAACAGAAGAGTGATTATCTTTGAGGGGGGATGGCATATTAATTGTGAATGAGCATAGGGAGGCTGACTGAGATAATGTATAAGTTGTATATGTTGATGGGTGGATGATTACATGGCATATAAATAAAACCATAAAATTTATCAAGCATAACATTTAATATTTATGTACTTTATAATTATACCTCAATAAAGAATAAAAAAAATAGAGTTGGGGTAGAACTAGACAGAACCTTGATTTTATACTTCTCCGAAGAATAAATAGTCCCTTGATGTAAACTTAACTTAGTTTCTTCTCTTACACCTGTGAAAAACATTAAAAACATTTTTATAATAACTGAGATTCTTCAGAATGTGCTTTTTTTCAGTATTATGTGGACAATAATTTTCTTTTTTTTAAACATCTGCTCACAGTTAGCTATGTGGCTCTGTAACCACCTCAAAGTCAGTCTCAGAACTTTATGGTCATATTGGGTCACTTAAGAATGATAATAGTAATAACTCATGTTTATTGAGCACCTATAATGTTCTAGGTCAGTGATGGGCAATTTTTTGAGCTTGGTTTGTCATAATTTGCCAATAAAACGAGCATAACTCGATGGTGTGTCACTTTGAGAAAAACAGCCTAACCGGAAGTCCCAGAACTAGATGCTCTGTGCCGGAGTTCTGTTGTTTCAGCCTACAGACCTCTGGCACGGAGTGTCTACACTACAGCAAATGTTTTATCCTCGACTACTACACCTGGCCGTGCAGGGGCAGAGGATGAAATGTCCTTCTCGGCATGCAGCCTCATAACTTCTCTGGTATGTGGCCGCATGCGGCCGCCTGTCATCAAAAATGGCTACACGTGTCAGTGCTGACACGTGTCATAGGTTCACCATCACAGTTCTAGGCACTCTGGTTACATACATACTCATTTCTTTCTCATAACAACCTCATGAGTTAAGTACAATAAATGTTCTTTTTTTTTTTTTTTACCAAAAACTATTTTAGTGAGGTTGAACAGTCCATGTGTGGTTACATTGGGAAATGTGGCAGAATGAACATCTGTCTGTTACCAAATCACAATCTTAGGCTCTGTGAACTGGAGCGCCTCTCAGCATTTCAAGTTAGGCTTTTATTGCTTTTTATGTGTTTCTGGATAAAAAATTTAGAAAAAATGCATTAATTTTAAATAATATACCATAATTTGACCATGAGATACCATATGAAAAATCTAAGGGTAATTAGTAGTATCAAAACCATAAAAGTTTATCAAAAAGGGGACACTTTTTTTTCTGATTTCATCTCTCAGTTATGTTTTAACTCACTTAAATTAAGTGAAAAATATAACCTGAATACATCCTTAACTTCTTAAACAGAGCACACATTCCACTATATATAAACTGTTCTTGATCTTTAGCTATCATTAGACTCTTGGACCTACTCAGAATGTCTCAAGTTGATATGAGGTTCTTTTTTATTTTTTACTATTTATTTTTGCTGTTCATTGTATTCCAAAATTACTATTATATTGCCATTCTTTACAAGGCATCCTGAATTCTGAAATTTTTAAGCTTAACATGTATAATGTAATGACTTTTAATTCTATATATATTGCAAAGTGATTACCACAATAAGTTTAGTGAACATCCATCACCTCATATAGTTATAATTTTTTCCCCTTGTGATGAGAACTTTAAGGATTTATCTTTTAGCAACCTTCCAATATACAGTATAGCACTGTTAGCTATGTTGTACATTACATTCCCAGTATTTAATTATCTTGTAACTGGAATTTTGTACCTTCTAACCACCTTCATCTAATACCCCCATCTGACATTCACCCCTTGCCTCTGGCAACCTCTAATCTCTTTTTTTTTTAAATCCATATGTAAATGAGATTATACAGTATTTGTCTTTCTTTGTCTGATTTAGCGTAATGTCCTCAAGCATCATCCATGTTGTTACAAATAACAGGATTTTCTTCTTTTTATAGCCGAATAGTATTCTTGTGTGTATGTGTGCTTTTATGGGGGTATCTGTGTGTACATACTACATCTTCATCCATCCATCTGTCGATAGACACTTAGGCTGTTTCCATGTCTTGGCTATTGTGAATAATGCTGCAGTGAACATGGGCTTGCAGATCTCTCTTTGACAGAGTTTGTTTCCTTCAGATAAATATCCAAAAATGAAATTACTAAATCATATGGTGATTATACTTTTATTTAATTTTTTGAGACTCTTTCATTCTGTTGTACATATGGCTGCAATAATTTATATTCCCATCAACGATGCATGAAGTTGCCCAACCTCCAAGTCCTCACCAGCAGTAGCCATCTTGTCATTTTGATTCTAGACATACTAATATTACCCCATTGTAGTTTTGATTTGCATTCCCCTAATTATTAGTGATTAATACATTTCATCTACCTGTTAACAATTTTATTATCTTCTTTAGAAAAATGTCTATTCTGTTTTATTGCCCATTGTTAGCTGGATTATTTGGGAGGGGCATTATTGAGCTATCTGTGTTCTTTATATATTTTAGATATTAAACCCTTATGAGATATATAATTTATAAATATTCTGATTTCATCAGTTTCCTTTTCATTTTGTTGGTTATTTCTCATTGATAGGTTTTTTTTTATATGAGGTTCTTATTTATAGCTGTGTTTTCTCTCCTTCATTGTTGACTTTTTTCACAGTTATCAGTATGCTATTCCACTGGATTTACTGCTTCAAAACACCTTTCAGACAAAGGAAATGTTAATAGACACACAATAGAGCTAAAAATACAGATAACAGAGCCTTTACAATAGTTTTTAAAATTATAATAAATAAGCAATATGGGGGGATCTGAAAGGTCTTTCTCTCTCTCTCTTTTTTTTTAAGAACAGATCTTAATTTTTGTTCAGCCTCCTTTTTTTATGGACTTGTAAAATTTAGATTTTTTTCCAAAGGTATTTTTTTCTCCTCTGCATGCTATACTTTAGTTGTTCTGATACCCTGAATAGTTAATAACCAGACAAATGTTTTGTTGTAACTTCAAAAAATGTTACCTGCTCATGACTAACTGATGATTTCCTGCCAACTCCTCATTAACTGTCTTAACTCTCCAAGAGGCCATGAAGGTGAATGTTCTTCAAGAGTCTTCTCCAGGCAACATGATTCTAGGAAGATAGATAATGCAAATGGCACAAATGTGAACAGAAATAAGAAAAAAATGCTGAGCTTGGAGAAAGGAAGAATTTAGAAGAAATGTAGAAGTATTTGAGATATATATGAGAACATTTTAGTGTTTGGAGAGAGAAGTTAAAAGAAAAACCTTTACAATCTATTTCTTAAATTAGACTATGGTATTTTAAGTTATTAATTCAGGACTTTAATAAGATTTGAATTTTAATCAATATAATGTAATACTCAATAACATACTTCTAAAATACTATATAATTTTGATTCAATTTTGATCATATAGCTCACTTTTATTTTCTAAAGAATGAAATAAGTGGTTAAGAAATGCAGGACTTAAATATTTGAAAGTATGCCCACCATTCAAGTACAGACTCCAAGTTATCTCACTAATACCCTAAATAAATGACATCCCCACATATTTTCTTCATTATAATATGTCTGTAGGTGTTTTTAATATTGATAACATGACCCTACTGAGATTAGACTTGATGTCACAGAGACTGATATTTTTTTGTTTGTAGACTTCAATGCAACTCTAAAATTGAAAGTTGTGGGGGAAAGAATGTTAAACTCATGAGTTTCACCATTTTTATTTTCTTTGTAACACCTACCTCCAGAATCAAATATAACATAAACACTTTTGACTACAACAAATATACTCTGACCAGGCTTGACCTGTGGTGGTGCAGTGGATAAAGTGTCGACCTGGGAACACTGAGGTTGCCAGTTCAAAACCCTGCACTGGTCTGGTCAAGGCACATATGGGAGTTGATGCTTCCAGCTCCTCCCCCCTTTCTCTCTCTCTCTCTCGCTCTCTCTCTCTCTCTCTCTGTGTCTCCTCTCTAAAATGAATTAAAAAAATACTCTGACTATATCTATAAAACATAATATAAACATTTGGGAAAAAACAAACTAGCATATGTGAACAAGGAATAAAAAAGTAAAATTCATCTTAAAAAATATGCACCTGCAAAGACAGAGCAGCACTTGTTGCACATGTCATTTTAAAGATAAGAGCATTTAAATAAGATGTCCAATCTTAACTTGAACATTAGCTGCAGCTCACTGGTGTATTGCAATACAGAGACAAACAGGATGAAAAATTAAATATATTTGGAGTTAAATATATTATAAATAGACTTATAACACCTGTTTCGGGAATACAAGAAATCTGTGACCTCTAATAGAAAAGACAGATACTATTAGAGCTAAACCTTGTAAGAGCAAACACCAAGAAAAGTTGTAAGGGCCAAGATAAGTTAACTATTTTCTATTTGCTGTAGGATTTACTGCCATATTTCACTATTAATGTGTTTCTGGTCTTGGATTACCTGGCTTTGTTATTGCTTTTACTTTTCTACTCAGATATTATGCATACTTCTTTCTATCCGAAGGCCTTGAGCTGCTAGGACAAGCAAGACTAGATTATCTGTTGTATGCTTCTTTCACATTCATTAAAATATATTTAGTTTTGGGCACTTCTAATAATTCTCATCATATTTCATGGTGTGCTCTTCATCTTCAGAACATCTGCAGACCATTGTTAATTCTTACACTTCTGAGAAGTAGATAACAGGGCATTGAGAGTCAGATTTTCGTTCAGTCTAACTGCGGGAATCCTGCCATGGATTCAAAATAAAAATGGGACCCATTGTCTCCACTTTACAGATGGAAAAAAACGAGGCCGAATGATTATGTGGTGGATCAAGAGGAAAAGAGATAGTCTGTGTAAACAAACTGGAAAAGCTTTTTCAATTTTTTTTTTATTTTTTTTTTTAATTTTTATTTTATTCATTTTAGAGAGGAGACACACAGAGAGAGAGAGACAAAGAGAGAAAGGGGGGAGGAGCTAGAAGCATCAACTCCCATATGTGCCTTGACCAGACAAGTGCAGGGTTTTGAACTGGCGACCTCAGTGTTCCCAGGTCGACGCTTTATCCACTGCGCCACCACAGGTCAGGCCAAAAGCTTTTTCAATTTAAGTTCTCCTTCTTAGCTTTTGTATTCATCTTCTTGCAGACTCTCTTGGTTATAGAAAACAAAGTGAATTTGTGTGTAATGCTTTAGAAAGCTCTGCATGAAACTTTCTCTAAGAATTATAACACAAGATAAAATAAAAGAAAAACATTGTTTAATAATCATTCCAAGATTTGTTCATCCTATATTTAGCACTGGGGACTTGGAGAGCATCTACTCAGAACAGTCCTTGGCCAACTCATTGATTGTGCTCTAAGGACATATGTCAATTACTAGGATTTGTTAGAGGAAGTGACTTTCTTTTTCTTTGAATGTCTCAATAGTACATAGATCAAGCATGATGCTTCATAGATAAGCACAATGCAGCTCTATCCCACTACCGTTTACAGAAAGATTTCCCCTCTGATACCTGAAAAACTAGCGGATCTGTTATTTTTCAGCTCCTTTTTAGCCCATAAGTCTTCCAAGTCTCAAAACACTCTGATTTGGACACTTTTTAGACTTTATACCAGGCTTTTCCCCATCTCCTGGGATGGGTTTTAAGAAAGAGGGTTGTGTCCAATTTGTCTCTTTTTCCATCCATGTCTCCCCCAGCAGGCCCTCTCCTCCCAATGCAACCCCCTCCCCCCCGAGGGAGAGCTATGGGAGGAGAGAGAGCAAGGGTATAGGAAAGTTCTGGCTCTGCTACTGATACTTAGCTAGTTTCTTGCTCTCTGACAGCAGCCCGCAGGATGTAGAGCTTATTCCCTGCTGGCTTGATGACCTTGCTGTATCTAATTCAAGTGGCCTCTGTCCCTTCTTCCTTGCACCACCTTTTGGCTTTCCATCGTTCACTCCACACACAGACTTAGCAGTTCCCACTGTTGCAGCCCTGTTTCCCCCAAGATGGTTCACTCAGGACCTGGAACAGCTCCCAATTAGATCTCTATCCCACATGTGCCACATGTGGCCCACAGATAGACAAAGCTCTGGTTTGTTCAGGACTGAATATTTGTGTCCCACACAATATACAGATATTGAAGCCCTAACCTCCAGTGTAACAGTTTTAAGAGGTGAGGTTTCTGGGAGTCAATTATGTTTAGACTAGGTTTTGATGTGGGTGATCCATGATAGCGTTAGTTCCCTTATAAAAACAGGAAGAAACACCAGGGCTTTCTCTCTGCCATGAGAGGACACAATGAGAAAGCAATCATCCACAAGGAAGAGAGGGGTCTCTCATCAAGAAATGAATCTGTTGGTACCTGATCTTCAACTTTCCAGCCTCCAGAATTGTGAGAAAATAAATACCTGTCATTTAAGTCACCCAGTGTGTGGCATTTGTTACAGCAGCCCTAGCAGACATTGCCCTGTATTTGACTGGTATACTAATATCCCAAACCTAGCTCTTACCTCCTCCCCGCCTGTACACCCACAGACTTCCTCCAGCAAGAAAACACTGTATTTGGTTCATTTTTCCAAGCTTTCCAATTTTCCTTTCCACCATTCAAGCACACGATTCTTTTCAGCCATTTTTATCTGCTCGCTGATATTTCGTACACTCGCACTCTGCAGCTCTTCATTACTAGAGCTTCGTGTGTGCCTGTTCTCCGCATGCATGTCCAGCCCCCCTCCTGCATGCCTTTCGATTCGCTCTTCTGGACTTGGACGTATCCCAATGCACTATGTCCTCTCCTTCCTCCATCTTTCTCTTGCCTTTCTGTACTAGTTTCCTATAGGTACAGTAAAAATTACTCAGAACTGTAGCTTAAACAGAAGAAATTTGTTTTCACAGTTCTGGGGGCCAGAAGTCTGAAATCAAGGTGTCACAGTGTCAGCAGCACCGGGCTCCCTCCGGAGGTTCCATGGGAGAATCTTTTCTTGCCTCTTCTAGTTTCTGGAAGTTATTGTCATTCTTTCGCTTGCTCAACATTCTGTTTCCATGGTCATGTTGCCTTCCTCTGCCAAATATTTCCTGTGTGTCTCTTATAAGGATATTTGTCATTGGATTTAGAACCATCCAGATATTCAGGGTATCTCTTGATCTCAAGATTCTTAACTTAATTGCATCTGCAAATACCTTTTCCAAATAAGGTCACATGCACAGGTTCTGGGAATTTGGACATAGACATATCTTTTTGAAGACCACCATTCAACTCACTATATTTGCCAATGTCTTTCTTTACCTCCTTTGCACACTCCCAATTGGAGACCCTGTCTCTCCACTCTGGCCTCTTGCAAACTAGTTGTTATTCTACTGATATCCTCTTGAAACACACCTCTGTTTCATCCATAGCTTTCAAGGCCCTTCATGAACTCACCCCAGTCTAGCTCTCTGAGCTCATCAGTAACCATTAGTCAAACATCTTCCTGCCATCAAACCTATTTGCAGTACTTACCGTACTGGATTTTATTCTTTTAATATTTGTCCTACTCTCACTTTTACTTTCTCACAGCCTTTTTTCTGAATACTATTTTTTCTAACTCACCTTTCAAAACTCATTTTAATTACCACTTCTTCAATATTCCTTAATATCACGTTGTCCAACTATCTTACTTCCTTGGTATCAGTCAAAAGAGACACCTGAAGATCACTGTTGTATCTACAGCTCTTAGACAAATACCTGAATAGGTACTTCATCCCCAGTGGACAAGTATGGAAAGAGATCTGTTCCTCATTCTTTTTTGAGAATTTATCAAATGTAAAAGATGTAACCTTTTAAAGCCGATATTAAAGTTAGCTGCTGGAAATTTCAAACCAAATAAAAATGTATATCACAAATGACGTGTGGGAACTCAGTGTGAGATTTAATTCAAACTTGTTCATTCAGTGGAAAGCATAAAATCGATATTTACATGTGGGTCTCCTGAAAGAGCTATGTTTCACTTGTCTTTCAGTATATAAAAGAAAGTGTGGTTCTTTAAAACATAACATTTAGGAGCCTTGATCTTAAATTGATTTATCCCTCCCAAAAGCAGTTATTAATTTTATACTATCATGATACTGTTGTCAGAAGCAAGTAGGCATAACTTCTTCTTAGGTTGGTCATATGATATGAGGCATACTTCACTGAGTCCACAGCATTTTAATAACTTGAACTTAAAGTAGAAAGGACCAAATTATATTTCTTAACTCTGTATGGTATTAGAACTTCCCTTAGGGACAACTATAAGAAGCAAACTATCCATTAGTAGCAGATGGGGGAAAAGGAGGTCAAGATTTATAAAATAAAACCAAAAGGCTCTATAACCATTTTTTTTTGTAAGCATGCTGGCTGGTTTGCTTTTTAAAAATGACCTTCTTTTAAAAAAATAAATAAATAAAAAATAAAATCCAAATACTTGTTAAAGGGTTTATTTTATGTCCTCTGACTTGAGCAGTAGAAGATTGATGAAACAGTTTTTGAAGTCTTGAACTGGTGAATTGAATAAATTCCTAGCTATTTACATAAAATAAGTTATTGGTACTGCTTGCTGGAATTTTTATGATTTTTATTTCCCGATGAAGATACATTGGTGAAAAAAAAAGAACTCATTTGTAAATTAAAATATGAGCAAATGTGTGAATATTTTAAGGACCAGGAAATAAATTATTATTTTTTTTACTTTGATTCCAAGAAAGAGTGAAATACCTTGACACCAATATGCAACTAAGAGTAGCTGGGTTGAGTATTCTTTAGTGACCTTTCTACATCATCAAAGCCAAGGAAATAATATGTTACAGTCCAATAAATATCGTTCATTACCTGCAGACATTTTCAAGTTTGTCATCCCAGTGGACCTTTGCAGTTCAAAACTGCTTAGGAGAATATTTAGTAACAGTTATAGATGACTAAGGAAATTAAGGTGTACCATTCCACTAGGATTTACTTACATCTGCTGGGAAATTCATTTTCCTTGCTGAATGTGGTTTAAGTCAGCAGGATATTGGATAAGGAATAGGTCGGCCCAATCTGACAATTCTAGGTTGCTGGACTAGATTTTCTCCCCTTTTGGTAAGCACTTATCTGTCTATTTTCATAGAGCCGACCATATCTTTAAATAACTATCTCTGAGCAGAAAAGACTGTAAGAAACTGTTCAGTTTCTGTATTTCTGTAACATTTCAGTAATGTTTTTCTTGTTTTGTATATTACCCATCAGCAAAATTCTTTTATGTTGCAAATTTGTTTTGTAGACCTGTGATTTCTTTCCATATTATAAATGCATTTAGGTGACTGAAAATTTAAAACAAAATGAGGACTGAAAGGAAAATAATAGTAATAGTCACAGCAGTACTTTTTAATTTTATTTTGTAAATAGACATGTTTTGACTTAAATTACTATCTCTTTTTTGTTGTTGAAAAATTGCTGCTAAAACCACCTTTCTCTAGTTCCACAGATCAGATTCTACCTCATGTTTCCTTCCCTTGGGTTCTGTTGTTCGCTTCCTGGACCAATTTCAGTGGAAAAAGAAAGCTCTTCTGCAGCTTTAAACTTATTTGCTACTTCAACTCAATGATTCTTAATTCTGGCTCTAGGTTAGCACCGCCAGGGTAACTTAAAAAATATAACAATATCTGGATCTCATCGCTCAAGATTCTGATTTAATTAATTTGAATTAAGGACCAGACGTGTGTGTGTGTGTGTGTGTGTGTGTGTGAGAGAGAGAGAGAGAGAGAGAGAGAGAGAGAGAGAGAGATTTAATTTAAATCTAACATGAAACCAGAGTTGAGGACCACAGCCTTCCCTCTGAGGCATAAAGGAACTTACTCTCACATTGTTGGCCAGATCAGCTGAACTATGGGCCCCATTCAACTGTCTAACTCAGGAATAACACAGCAACAGGAAATTAGGAGAGGTGACAATCATTAATGCCACAAATTCAGCTAAGGTGGGTGAGGGCTGGTAAGGGGGTTATGGTAGAGACAATAAGGGCCATGTGCTCCTCTACATTTCATGGATAGCCACATTTGATTCCTTGGAAATTATATCTGTCTTAGAAGGTAGCATTTTGAGGACCTACCTTGGACTTTCATTGAAATACTTTACTGAAGTCTTATTCTGGTAGTCAGATTCTTGACCCCCAAACTGAAACTCGGAGAGGTTAAGACACAGAGCTCATTAATGATGGAAACTGGAGCTAAACTCTGTCATGTTGAATACACATCTTGTGCTCTGAATCACAGCACCCACACCTCAATTAGGATAGTTAGGCTGTTCTGCAGAAATAGATAAACCTGAAACTTAGGCTTAACCCAACACCATTTTGTTTCTTGGTTATTTAAGCTGTGTGTGTTTCTCTCAAGCTGTGACTTGTAACTCAGTCTCCTTCCATACTGTAAGCTCTCTATCCCAAAATCCTGTGGTTCTGGTACCACAAACCAGCTGAGATAGTAAAGGGGAGCAAGGAAGAAACACTCAGTCTTTACTGACCTTGACAGGAAGTGACACATCACTTCCTTTGATACTCTGCTGGGAGAATTCATCACTCATCACATAGCCCTCTAAGATACAAAGGAAACTGAAAAATGCACAAATATAAGCACTTGATTATTCAAAAAGTCACTTGGGCCTGACCTGTGGTGGTGCAGTGGATAAAGCGTCGACCTGGGAACACTGAGGTCACCAGTTCAAAACCCTGCACTGGTCTGGTCAAGGCACATATGGGTCTGGTCAAGTTGATGCTTCTAGCTCCTCCCCCTTTCTCTCTCTCTCTCTCTCTCTCTCTCTCTCTCTCTCTCTCTGTGTATGTGAGTGTGTGTGTGTGTGTGTCTCCTCTCTAAAATAAATAAATAAAAAGAAATTTTAAAAAAGTCACTTGGGAACAAAACGGGTAGGTAATTACTATTTTGTTTTAGTAAATCAATCAAAATTATATCTATTTTTTTGGAGGATCAGTAAAAACTATATTTTTGTGTGCAACAAAATTTTACTAATTAGCTTGTATGTCCATGTGATGAGAACGGTTGAGAATCATTGATCTATAGTGATGATCCACACTGAAATTTGCTGATATGCTCATCTGCACTGGCAATATAATTACCTGAATAACTACAGTTTGTTTCATTCTGCCAGGCTACACAACTTGTATTTGCTAACCTTTTTTCTACACAGTAGAAAGGTCATTTCCTAGTTCGGTTCTCTATCTTTTTATTTATCTTAATAGATGAAGCAAGGTATGAAGTTTACCTTTCTTCTCAGACACACAAAATAGATTAAGCAACTGTGACACTGAAGATTCAAACCCAACCCGGCACAATCCTCCCTTCATGTCATGGCAGTAAGAGTGAGGAACCCCCTCCCTGGACTATTGAAATTTCAGGGAATACAGTGAAACCTTCTAACGCATTAAAATAACCACTCCTAAAAATGTAGAGAATCAGTCCAACTTTCTAATCATTTATGCTCTTAAAAATATCACTTACTATATCTTCCAAACCAACTACTGTGTCATGATATAGACACATTTTTGCCAATATCTTTGAGACAGAACTCTATCTTAGAAAGTAGAAATAATTAGTCGAGCACTGGCTAGAGGATACAAATACATTCTCAGGGTTATAATTACTTAGATAAAATGTTTAATGCTACGTGGATATTTAATGCTACCTGGATGATTATTGCATCTCCAAAGACTTGAGAGTGTCGCTTAAATTGACAATAAATGCGATAAGAATTATTGAAGAGTGCTATCATTTTCCACCTTGGAATTTGAGGTGATGTTGAGGGAGAGAATTGGGTGAATAAATATAGCTTAAATTACAATTAGCCATTATTCATAGAACTTTGTTCTTGTTGGATTGTAATCATTTATCACAAAGAAATTTCAAACTCTTCTAACCTTTTTTTTTTTTATTTTGTATCTTCATTAGACTGGAATTTCCACCTCTGCTTCACTTTTCCTTTTTTAAAATGGAATTTCTAATTAGTTGCGGTCCCAAGGAGTTAGAGGGGACCTCAGGCGTTCTCTGATCCAATTGGATTTTAACTGCACAAAGACCTGGGCTAGAAGATCAGAGAGCATACAGCAACCTAAGAATAACTTGAAGACTATTATTTTTAATTTATATTTTCCAGAGGTTTAGGAACATTAGTTTCAGAAAAGGACAATTAAGATCTCATTGATTATACAAACGAATCAAACCCCCATCTAGGCACACTCATTATGCTAAAAGTTTACGTAAAACAATATTAAAAAGTGCGTATGTCTTTTATTAACCTCTTCACTTTGGAAAACACACTTGCTTAAAGTCAGAACAATAAGCAACAGGGTAAGCCAAGTTTATCTTCTACCTTTTCTGTGACACTTTCTGGGCCTGATACTTCCCTTCTTTCTTATAGAAGACCAGAGTTTTCCTTCTGCAGAGGCCCCTTCTCTGGGAGAGATAGGAGACCAGCACTCACAGGGCGTTGTTCTGTAAGGGAATAAGCTGCCTCCAGATTCAATGACTTCCAAGTTTTGGGTGACTGGAGTAGCGTCGAGTTAAAACAATTTGTTAGGTATTTGACTTGATGACTTCAAGGCACCACTAACTTTATCTTCTATGTTTTTATTCCGGAATTGCCTTCTCCCTATGTTTTTCCTGCTCCTCTGCCATTGTCACAGTCAGGTTCAGTCTTTCATGATGTTGTGTCCAGGTAATTACAAAGGACTTTCAATAGAGCTACCTATTGAAAGTCTGATGGTGCCCATCAAATCCACCCTGCACTTACTCTTAGACTGTGCTTACAGATGTTCACTTGTTTGTTATACAGACTTATAAAAAGGACAAGTTCTTGCCTGACCAGGTGGTGGCGCAGTGGATAGAGCGTTGGACTGGGACGCGGAGGACCCAGGTTCGAAACCCCGAGGTCGCCAGCTTGAACAAAAAGCTCATTAGCTTGGACCCAAGGTCACTGGCTCGAGCAAGGGGTTACTTAGTCTGCTGAAGGCCTGGGGTCAAGGCACATGTGAGAAAGCAATCAATGAACAACTAAGGTGTTGCAACAAAAAACTGATGATTGATTCTTCTCATCTATCTGTTCCTGTCTGTCTGTCCCTGTCTATCCCTCTCTCTGACTCTCTCTCTGTCCTTGTAAAAGAAAAAAAGAAAAGGCCAAGTTCTTTACAATGTCATTAAAGACCTTCCTGACTAGCCCCTCCAACCTTACTTCTCTCTTCTTTATTCCAAGAGCTGTTGACTTTTCACGGTCCTTTAAACACATGATAATAAGAATATTACATTCTATGACATTTGTATGTTATTCTTTTGATCTGAAATGTGCTTCTGCTCAAATGCTCTCAAAATGCTTTGATTTATTCCTAATCCTTCTTTAAGATTCAAAAGGGCATATCACCTCAGGAAGCCATCCTCAAGTACCACCTCCCCAAAATACTCATATACAAATCACATACACTCTCACACATGCCTTCTTTCTATACACACACACACACACACACACACACACACGTGCTTGTGCATTTGCTACCACATTTGGATCAGGTGTTGTCCTCTGTTCTTATAGAACCTAGTCTGTGATTTCTCATTGACTTAATGTCATGCATTGTAATTATCTGTGTGTATAATTAACATTCTTTGTCTTTCTTTTTGTGTATTTTTCTGAAGTGAGAAGCGGGTAGGCAGAGAGACAGACTCCGGCATGCACCCAACCAGGATCCACACGGCATGCCCACTAGGGAGCGATGCTCTGCCCATCTGGAGCATTGCTCCAATGCAACCAGAACCATTTTAGCACCTGAGGTGGAGCCAATGGAGCCATCCTCAGCACCTGGGCCAACTTTGCTCCAATAGAGCCTTGGCTGCCGGAGGGGAAGAGAGAGATAGAGAGGAAGGAGAGGGGTAGGGGTGGAGAAGCAGATGGACACTTCTCCTGTGTGCCCTGGCTGGGAATCAAACGTTAGACTTCCACATGCCAGACTGGTGCTCTAACAACCAGCCAGGGCCAGTCTTTGTCTTTCTTGAAACTCCAACATCATATCTAGCCTAGAGAAGACACTGAAAAATGTTTGATGTTAAATAATTTATAATTCTATCCAACCTTGTGATTAAAGATTTTTTTATAATAAGGTTTGCTAGAATAGATGGCCACTAGACATTTTCAGAGTCCCATACCTGCAAACTTGTCTGAAGTTACCTTTTAAACTCTGTACCGCCAGTTATATATTTATGTGAAGGATGGACAGATCTGAGATTTAGGGTCATTTATCTCTGTCTGTCCATTCTTCTTGATAATTCTAGCTCACATCTATAAAGACAGACTTGGACTTGGAATCCTAATAATGCCAGCTATACAAATTTAGTGTGTCTCATGTTTGCCAAACTCCTTGCTTGTGCTCTTGAAGAGACTACATCTCTTTCCCTTTTGTCTTTTCTTATTAGTTATCTATTGCAGTTCTGGAGACAAGCATTTGACTCAAGCTGGGTCAATCACTGTATACCTGGCATCAGCCACATAGGTTGACACTGATGTGGAGTTGAGGAACTCTTCTTTCTCTAGGATTGTCTCTACTGGATATGACATGGTTGAAATCAGTTTTTCTCTTATGGGAAATCATAAGGCATAATACTTGGAAACTATGGAGCTGAGTAGAGGCAGTCATCTACAGTGAGAGAGAATGATAGTGATACTGTGATGAGGATGTATTGCTTATGAGTGGCTTTACGCATCACTGAAAAGACCATGAGGCTACATCCAACAAGGAAGCCAACTCATGATATTTCTGATCAAACATATCAGGTGGGCACCAGTGAGGCTGTGAGCAAGGCCTTTGAAGAGGTGTGATCTGGTAGTAGCACTTGGCTCTTGGAAACCACAAAGTCATGAGAGTTGTGTGCTGCTGATAATACATGTCAGAACTGAACAAATCATGGGCAAGCCTAGAACAGGAAATCTCCCCAGAAGACAGTGATCAATCGTAGGCTTATCTGTAGAGGATGAGAATTTGCTAAGGTCCAGGAAGATCACAGTTGTTGGAGTGCACAGGCCGACTTGTAATGCACAGGAGAAAACACTGAGTTTGACAGCATGTGGGCTCACTGCCAGGGGTCCCTTATGTCATCATGGTCTATTACCAGTTTCAGCAGTTAATTTGGAAAGGTTTACATCTTCCAACATTCACCCCAATCCCATAGGAACCTTACTACATTTTTAAATAGCTAAACCTGAAAGGCAGCTGTTATTCTACCAGATCCATTACTGTGTGAGCTTCCATATTTATGTAAAACTCGCCACTCTGTAGTTGATAGACAGGAAAACAGGTTACCCTTAAGGGCTCTGCATTTCCATAATCAGATTCAATCTCTTCCTTCTTATATGCTCTTAGCACTTAAATCTCAACAAATAGATTTTCAATAGAATTCTTATAGTCACTGTTAAAAACTGCTTTGTATTTTTTTCCACTCAAAATATGATAAAAAGAAAATGAAAAGAGAAAAGAAAGTCCTGTCTAAACTAATCATCATAAGTTAAGGTAATTAGCTCAGTCTGAAGTTTCAGCAAAGGTTACTTCAAAAGGATGAACTGTGCCAAAGCATTAGAAATGAGAGAATTATATCTAGCAGTAACTGGAAAATTTTTAGGTTGAGAAGGCAGAAGGCAGGGAAACCTCCGTGCAGTTGCTGTTTCTATTTAAATCTAACTTTTGGTTGCATGCCTCATATAGTCTTCATTTCAACACAATTTTATGAACTGTATATTGTGCAGGAAGGGGCAGTCACCCACATGGACGACACTCAACACTCTCACCTCTCACTCCCCAGTTGAATCTAGTCATCAGGTTTCAAAGCTTCAATATCCCAGACATTCCAGGGATCTTTTCTCTTTTCTTCTCTGCTTCCCAGTAAGATTTTGCCCATTAATGTGGCAAAATGAAGAAGGAGACTCCATCACATTTGCCAAATAGATGAGAGAACATGACCAAGGAAGTCTGCTGCAGTATAAATACCTCTGGGGTGGAAATTAGGACCAGTGAGATATCTTCTTTACCAGGAAACTAGCTAGAAGATATTTATTTTAGCCTCTCACAAATTTGGTTTTCTTGTTTGCAAAATAAGTGGGTTGGATTCTATTTCATAAAAGCATCCTCTGGGTCAAAATAATGGTATATGCAATTACATATTAAGAAAGCATTACTACTTTTTTTAGTTTATTATATTCATACTGTATTAAATTCATATTTTTTAAAAAGAAACAATTCTCTTCTGCTGAGTATGATTAAATTACTTTATTTTCTTGTTATACTCTTCTATGCCAGAAATAGTTGACCTATAAAATCTCTCTTTGCTTATTATACTATATATTATTTTCAAATCCTTGAAAGTTCCATGTGTCATTCAATTTTGTATCCCATCACTCAGAGTGATGCCTATCACATGATATGCAATATCTACGGTATTTCATGAATGCTGCTATCTAGTGGCAGCTATTTAAAATTGCAGGCATAATGACAGGAATAAATCAAACACCTGTAGGGCGTGCCTGGAAAATTAATCTGATTCATGTGTGGGTCAAAACTGTTCTTTCAAATATTACTATGAAATTCATCACATTTGTGTATATTACACAAAAATATTTTAGTAATTTTATTAACTATGAATAACTCTATTTGCACTTTGACACTATCTAGTGCTAAGGCTATATTGACAAGATATGTGACATTTGGGATCCATACAATATACAGAACCTATCAAGTAATATAATTCAGCAACTCTTTATTCAGTTTTCTATTTTCCTAAATAAAATACAAATATTTAATTGCAGCTATTAATATTACTTTTATTCTATTATATGCATTTGCACTTTATTGAACTCACTTTATGAATATACTATAGGAATTGGGCACTTGTTTTTTTCTTAATCAAATCACTTACTATTGAACTCCAATAGGGGGGAAAACTTGTTATTGTTCAGGTCAGCCTATTGTTCCCATCACCTTCAAGACCATTTTTTATTCTCATTCTGTATACCTCTTTGATGTCCAGACAATGTAAAGATTTCTTGAAGGTCTCCCATTAAATCATAAAAATTTAGCCACATAAGATGGAAGATAAATGAGCCCAATTTGATATAAGTTTAATGCAATCTCATGATCTCTTATTTCTGGTGTGCTTATTTGCAACCTTTTTACAGAGACCTCAGAATACATATAATCTCCTTAAGACTGCTGTTTTCACATTAAAGATTTCTTTTTGTTTATACTCTATGTTTAACATAGAGTACACTAATCATGGCAAAGGAGTTGTATTATGTGAGATTAGTCAAACAACATATTACACACGTTCCACACACACACAACACAAAAATAAAATAAAAGAGGTTTTAATAAATAATTTAAATAGTTGACTTCTCTCTCATGTAAAGGAAATTCAAAGATAGGTAACTTGGGGCAGATATAGCACATCCATTCATCTATTAAGGATGCACGCTCCATCAAACTCATACCTCCTCCCTTCACAGGCGGATCGTCCTCATGGTCTGGCATGGAGACTAGAGCTCAGCCACAACATCCGTATTTCAAACTGCAGGATGGGGAGTAGATGAGGAAGAAGGGAGAGAACACTCACTTCTTTTCTTGAGTGGTGTCTCAAAATATTTTAGTATACAACTATCTTCTAGAAGTTTATCACATTGAAAAGACTAGTGTTAGGAATATCTAGACAATACAGCATTTATTTCAAGTAGCCATGTACCCAATTAACTCTCAGGAGTTCTTTTATGAAGTAAAATGTAGAGGACAGATATTGAGGTAGACACCTATCTCTACCACAGGGGGAGAGCCAGTAAATCAGGTAAGTTGATTCATTTAGAGAAACATTAGTTTTCTAATTTTATTATTCTTAGCATAACAAAGAAATTACCTATAAAACTCCAAGAGAGAAGCTATGCAGAGAGGAATTACTAGAGAAAAGAACTAGTAAGAAAAAAGTCAAAGTAAACATCTTTGGCTTATCTGAATTTTACAGCATATTGATTTTTTATCCTCCATTAGCATTTTATACATGAAATTGTAACAATACTTTAGAAATATATTTTTTATTTTATATATATAAATGTGTATGTAGCTAGATATAGATACAGACACAAACATACAGTTAAAGGTACAAGTACAAATACCGGTGATACAGGTATTTCTGCGGTCTTATGGTTATTAATGGAAGTTGCAGAACTATACGCTCTTAATATTAAAAATCATACTCTCTTGAGTTTATTTTTCTATTCTTACTATTCAGTAACAGAGAGCAAAAGGCATCATTTTTAGATTAAGCAAGTCAGAGCTTTCCTAAATTATAAACCTTTAAAATTTCCAATAAGTTTAGAATAAAATATTGGTTTAGAAAACTTATGAACCTGACAAAATGCATTACAGTATTTTAATGCATTGACCAAAAGAATAAATTATTAAGAAAATGGAATAGTCTGAAGAAGAATTTCTGTCATTTTATTTTTCTCGTGTGTGCATTTTATTTTCAACTTTGTAATTTAGGGTGATGTTTTTTCATTGCTTTCATTTATCACACATGGATTATTATAAATAAGTGGAATTGTTTAACTTTTTCTTCTTTAATAAAAAATGATTTTACTTTCCTCATAATTTATTATTTATATAAAATGAACTCATTTTAAGTTCATTCTACTAAAATTGGGCAGGGGGGGGTTCAGAAAACTCTTTTCTAAAAATGTTTACCTCTTGTTTATGTATTTCTTAAAAATACTTAGTTCATACAAAATGTTTCTCTTAATGGAAATATTCTATAAATCTACCTAAACTTTATATAAATATAAAAAATCTCTGTGATCTTTATTTATTTTCCTATTTTTGGGAGACTGAGGTTATTAAGTTATTGCATGGGATATTCATAAATTCTTTATATTAATTACATTGTTTAAAAAGTAAGTGATTTTGTTAATTAGTGGTGTCAGAGAAGGACAGTATTGCAATGATATTCTTTTCATAGTTATTATTCTTTTTATAGTTACTGTTTACCTTAAACATTTTTAATAGTAAAACCATGTCAAAATATTTATACTAAATTATTATATAAGAGTGCTGAGCCTTAAAAGTGTGATCTGAATATTATTGTAACAATTACAACATTATCAGAATCTTTTTACTTACAAAAAACTATTTATGAAATGAATTACATTATCTCTGAGCCTTGTTATAAACCACAGTTTTACAGGATTGTTATGGCCCCTACAGATGCATTTACTATCTTAATTGTAAAGTGTCATGTTAGTATAAATTGTCAAGCCATAAATGTGTTCAAAATTTTTTTTTTTATCAGCAAGTGGTCAATATCCACCCATGGAGCTAAACAATGATACTTATATTCATTTACAATAATTTTTGGAGACCAAAGAAGGAAGTCTGTGGGATATTTTTTCTCTTAACTCCAACCAATTCTCTGAGTGTCCTACAATTCAGTACTGACACTACTGGAGTAAGCATTGGACTCCAGAGGTTCAAGGACTCAGTCACACAAGATTGCCCTGGCTCCAAACCCTCCAAATGTGAGATGCCCACAACTTCTTCCTTCAGGTTTGATTAATTGCTAAAACAATTTACAGTACACAGGAAAATGCTCTACTTACCAGATCATCAGTTTATAATAACAGCCAAATGGGAAAGACACATAGAACAATGTATGAGGGAAGGGAAATGGATCTGCCAGAGCTTCTGTGACCTTTCCAAATTTTTGTCCTCCAGCCCTAGGGTGTGTTCAAATTGCAGGAATCAAAGGAGGACAAAAACACCCAGACAACTTGATGAAGGAAGTAGGATTTATTTAGCCAGAGGAGCTGCGTGACCCCAGCAGAGTTAACAAAACACATCCTCTCCACAGATTTCTTACATCTTATATACCTTTTACAGAATACAGGTTTTCATTCAAGGGTTTCATGATCCCTTTGTCTAGTGGTACACGTCACTCACATGACTCTAGGATGGGAGGGTGAGTTTAGGTGAGGTCAGAGAATAAGCATTGGAATTTGTAAATTAAGGTCTTAAAAACTTTTAAGAAAAAAGAAGGGAAAGGAGTTTTCAGATAAGTTCTATCTTCCTTTCTCTGTGTAGCAAGTGGCCCTAAGCACCCTTTCGGAGAACTATAGGAAGTAGTTAATCCATAATTGGTTGACTCAGCTACCCCCACCCCCGCCGTTTCTTTTCCCTTGTATTCATTTTTTTTATTATTACTTAAATTTATTGTGTTTACATGGATTCAACTGTCTCACTGAATACATTCCCCCCACCCCCGAGTTCCCCTCAACATACCATTGCCTCTTTCCCCCAATGACCTCCAAGATTTGCTTTTCTGTTCTCTATAATGCTTTATTATGTATATATAATTTCACCAATCTCTTTTTCTCCTCTGATCTCATCCTCTCATCCTTTTCCCTCTGTCCGCCTTCCCTATGGTCCTTTTGATCCTGCCTATGCGTCTATTCCGTTGCTCAGTTCTCATTGTTCATTGGATTCCTCAAATAAGTGAGGTCATATGACATTTTTCTTTCTCTGCCTGGCTTATTTCACTTAGCATGATAGTTTCCAGGTCCATCCATGTTGTCACAAAAGGTAAGATTTCCTTCTTTCTCATGGCCCCATAGTATTCCATTGTGTGTATGTATGACTGCTTTTTAATTTACTTGTCCAATGATGGACACTTCAGCTTTTTCCAGATCTTGGCTATTGTAAACAATGCTGCCATAAACATGGGGGTGCATTTCTTCTTTTGAATCAGTGATATGGTGTTCTTAGTATATATTCCTAAAAGTGAAATGGCTGGGTCAAAAGGCAGTTCCATTTTTAATTTTTTGAGGAATCTCCATACTGTTTTCCACAGTGGCTGCACCAGTCTGCATTCCCACCAGCAACACAGGAGGGTTCCATTTTCTCCACATCCTCATCAGCACTTATTATGTGTTGTTTAGTAAATAAGTACCATTGTGACTGGTGTGAGGTGGTATCCCATTGTGTTTTTAATTTTCATTTCTCTAATGATTAGTGATGTTTAACATTTTTCATCTATCTATTGGCCATCTGTGTGTCCTCTTTGGAGAAGTGTCTATTCATTTATTTTGCCCATTTATTCATTGGATGGCTTATCTTTCTGCTGTTGAGTTTTACACGTTCTTAAATTTTAATTATTAACCCCTTATCAGTTGTATTGTTGAATATATTCTCCCATTATGTGGTTTGTCCTTTTATTTATTTTATATTGTCTTTAGCTGTGCAAAAGCTTTTTAGTTTGATATAGTCCCATTTGCTTATTCTGTCCTTTATTTCATTTGCCCGTGGAGTTAAATGAGAAAATACATTGCTGGGAGAGATGTCGGAGAGCTTACTGCCTATGTTTTCTTCTAAGATGCTTTTGATTTCACAACTTACATTTAACTCTTTTAAGCATTTTGAGTTTATTTTTGTGAATGGTGTAAGTTGATGGTCTAGTTTCATTTTTTTGCAGGTAGCTGTCCAATTTTTTCAACACTATTTGTTAAACTGTCTTTACTCCATTGTATGTTCTTACTTCCTTTGTCAAATATCGGTTGTCCATAAGCTGTGGGTTTATTTCTGGGTTCTCTGTTCTGTTCCATTGATCTATGTACCTGTTTTTATGCCAGTACCAAGCTCTTTTGAATACAATGGCCTTGTAGTATAATTTGATATCAAGAAGTGTGACACCACCCACTTTAATCTTCTTTGTTCAAGATTGCTGAGGCTATTCGTGTTCTTTTTTGATTCCATATAAATTTTTGGAATATTTGTTCTATGTCTTTGAATTATGTCATTAGTATTTTAATAGAAAGTGCATTGAATTTAGAATGCTTTGGGAAATATAGACATTTTAATGGTGTTTATTCTTCCTTTCCATGAACACAGTATATGCTGCCACTTGTTTGTATCTTTCTTGATTTTTTTTATCAATGTTATAATATTCCAGGTACAAGTCTTTAAAAACCTTGGTTAAATTTACTCCTAGGTACTTTAATTTTTTGGTTGCAATAGTGAAGGGGATTGTTTTCTTAATTTCTCTTTCAGACAATTCATTGTTGGTTTATAAAAATGCCTCTGATTTCTGAATATTAATTTTAAATCCTGACACCTTGCTGATTTCATTTATCAGGACTGAGACTTTAGGGTTTTCTATGTACAGTATCATATCATCAGCAAATAATGATAGTTTTACTTCTTTTTTTCCTATTTGGGTGCCTTTTATTTTTTCTTCTTGTCTCATTGCTGTGGCTAGGACTTTAAGAACTATGTTGAATAAGAGTGGTGAAAGGGGGAACCCCTGCCTTGTTCCTGATCTTAAGGAAATTGCTTTTAATTTTTGCCCATTGAGTATATGATGTTGGCTGTGGGTTTGTCATAGATGGCCTTTATAATGTTGAGTTATCTTTCCTATATTCCCACTTTGCTGAGAGTGTTTATCATAAATGAATGCTGGATATTATCAAAAGCTTTATCTGCATCTATTGATATTATCATGTGATTTTTATTATTCCTTTTGTTTATGTGATGAATTACGTTGATTGATTTGCAAATATTGTATGATCCTTGCCTCCCCAAAATAAATCACACTTGATTATGATGTATGATTTTTTTCATGTATTGCTGGATCTGGTTTGTTAATATTTTGTGGAGAATTTTAGCATCTAAATTCATCAGGGATATTGGCCTATAATTTTCTTTCTTTTTATTGTCTTTGCCTAGTTTTGTAATCAGAATTTTGCTCACCTCATGAAAGGAGCTAGGAAGTTTTCCCACCTCTTGAATTTTTTGAAATAGCTTGAGAAGGATAGAAGTTAGTTATTTTTTGAAAATTTGGTAGAATTCACCCATGAAGCCATCTGGCCCAGGACTTTTGTTTATTGGAAGTTTTTTGATAACTGTTTCTATCTCATTTGTTGTAATAGGTCTGTTTAGGTGTTCTCATTCTTCCTGATTGATTTTTGAAAGATTATATGTTTCAAGGAATTCGTCCATTTCACCTAAGTTGTCTAATTGTTTGGCATACAGTTTTTATCAATGTTATAATATTCCAGGTACAAGTCTTTAAAAACCTTGGTTAAATTCATAGTATTATCTTACAATCCTTTGTATTTCTGCTGTCAGTTGTTCCTTCTCCATTCTCATTTCTAATTTTATTTATTTGAGTCCTCTCTCTTTTTTTCTTTGTGAGTCTGGTTAAAGGTTCTTCCATCTTGTTTACCTTTTCAAAGAAGCAGCTCTTGGTTTCATTGAACTTCTGAATTTTTTTTTAGCCTCTATGTCATTTATTTCTGCTCTGATCTTTATTATTTCCTTCCTTCTACTTCCTCTGGGCTTTACCTGCTGTTCTTCTTCTAGTTCTTTTAGATGCCGGGTTAAATTGTTTATTTGAACTTTTTCTAGCTTCTTAAGCTATGCCTATAGTGCTATGAACTTCCCTCTCAGGACTGCTTTTGCTGTATACCATAAACTTTGTGTTGTTGTACGTTCTTTTCTATTTGTTTCAAGGAAATCTTTTTAATTATTTTTTATTAATTTTAATGGGGTGACATTAATAAATCAGGGTACATATGTTCAAAGAAAACATCTCCAGGTTATTTTTACATTTAATTATGTTGCATACCCATCACCCAAAGTCAAACTGCCGTCCGTCACCTTTTATCTGCTTTTCTTTGTGCCCCTACCCTCCCCCCCCACCCTCTTCCATATCTCCTTCTTTCCCCCCCCCCCCCCGCTCCTGGTAACCATCACACTCTTGTAACTGTCTCTTAGTCTCATTTTTATGTCCTTGCTATGTATGGAATCATACAGTTCTTGGTTTTTTTTCTGATTTACTTATTTTGCTCAGTATAATGTTATCAAGGTCCATTCAGGTTGTTGTAAATGATCCAATGTCATCATTTCTTATGGCTGAGTAGTATTTCATAGTATATATGTACCACATCTTCTTTATCCAGTCATCTATTGAAGGGCTTTTTGGTCGTTTCCATGTCTTGGCCACTGTGAACAATGCTGCAATGAACATGGGGCTGCATGTTTCTTTAAGTACCAGTGTTTTTGAGTTTTGGGGGTATATACCCAGTAGAGGGATTGCTGGGTCATATGGTAGTTCTATTCTTAGTTTTTTGAGGAACGACTATAATTTCTTTCATAATGGTTGTACTACTTTACATTCCCACCAACAGTGGATGAGGGTTCCTTTTTCTCCACAGCCTCACCAACACTTGTTATTACCTGTCTTGTTGATAATAGCTAATCTAACAGGTGTGAGGTGGTATCTCATTGTAGTTTTGATTTGCATTTCTCTAATAGCTAATGAAGATGAGCATCTTTTCATATATCTGTTGACCATTTGTATTTCTTCCTGGGAGAAGTGTCTGTTCATGTCCTCTTCCCATTCTTTTATTGGAATGTTGGTGTGTTTGTTGTTGAGTTTTGTGGGTTCTTTGTATATTTTAAATATTAGGCCCTTATCTGAGCTGTTATTTGAAAATATCATCTCCCAATTAGTTGGCTGTCTGTTTGTTTGATGTAGTCCCATTCATTTATTTTTGCCTTCACTTTCCTTGCCTTTGGAGTCAAGTTCATAAAGTGCTCTTTGTAACCAAGGTTCATGAGTTTAGCACCTATATTTTCTTCTATATACTTTATTGTTTCAGCTCTTATATTTAGGTCTTTGATCCATTTCAAATTAAGTTTAATACAAGGGGACAAACTGTAGTTGAGTTTCATTCTTTTGCATGTGGCTTTCCAGTTTTCCCAGCACCATTTGTTGAAGAGGCTTTGTTTTCTCCTTGTGTGTTGTTGGCCCCTTAATCAAAAATTATTTGACCATATATATGTGGTTTTATTTCTGGGCTTTCTATTCTGTTCCATTGGTCTGAGTGTCTATTTTTCTGCCAATACCATGCTGTTTTGATTGTTGTGGCTCTATAATATAATTTGAAGTCAGGTATTGTAATGCACCCAGCTTTGTTCTTTTTTTCTTAGTATTGCTTTGGCTATTCAGGGTTCTTTTATAGTTTCATATAAATCTGAGGATTTTTTGTTCCATTTCTTTAAAGAATACCATTGAAATTTTGATGAGAATTGCATTGAATTTGTATATTTCTTTGGGTAATATGGTCATTTTGACTATATTTATTCTTCCTATCCAAGAATAGGAATATTTTTTCATTTCATTGTATCTTTTCAATTTCCCTTAACAAAGCTTTGTAGTTTTCATTATATAAGTCCTTTACATCCTTTTTTATGTTTATTCCTAGGTATTTTATTGTTTTTGTTGCAACTGTAAAGGGGATTATTATTTTGAGTTTATTTTCTGATGATTCATTGTTGGCATATATGAAGGCAATGGACTTTTCTATATTAATTTTGTATAATTAATACAGTAAGGTTGCAACCTTACTGTATTGGTTTATTGTTTCTAGTAATTTTTTTGTGGAGTCTTTGGGGTTTTTGATGTATAGGATCATCTCATCTGCAAAAAGTGAAACCTTTACTTCTTCTTTTCCAATATGAATGCCTTTTGTTTCTTTTTCTTGTCTGATTGCTCTGGCTAGAACTTCCAACACCACATTAAATAAGAGTGGAGAAAGTGGACAACCCTGTCTTGTTCCTGATTTAAGTGGAAAAGTCCTCAGTTTTATACCATTTAATATGATGTTAGCTGATAGTTTATCATAAATGGTCTTTATTATGTTGTGGTATTTCCTTCTATACCCATTTTGTTGAGTGTTTTAAACATAAAATTGTATTTTATCGAATGCTTTTCTGCATCTATTGATAAGATTATGTGGTTTTTGTTCTGCTTTGTTGATATAGTGTATTACGTTAACCATTTTTGCATATGTTGAACCATCCTTGTGAGTCTAGGATGAATCCCCCTTGATCATGATGTATTCTTTTTAATATGTTTTTGTATTTGATTTGCTAATATTTTGTTTAGTATTTTAGCATCTGTATTCATTAGTGATACTTGTCTGTAGTTTTCTTTTTTTGTGTTGTCCTTGCCAGGTTTTGGTATGAGAGTCAAAGAAATTTTTTATTTCTTCCTTGATCTCATTGTTAACCCATTCATTATTTAATAACATACTATTTAGTTTCCAAGTGTTTGAGTGTTTTCCAGTTTTTCTATTGTAGTTGATTTCTAGTTTTATGCCATTGTGATCCGAAAAGATCCTTGATGTGATTTCAATCTTCTTAAATTTATTGAGACTCATTTTGTGTCCTAACATGTGGTCTATCTTAGAGAATGTACCATGAGCACTTGAAAGGAATGCATATTCTGCTGCTTTAGGGTGAAAGGTTCTGAAAATATCTATTAAATCCTGTTGATCTAGTGTGTCCTTTAAGTCTGCTGTGTGTTAATTTTCCTTCTTGAGATTCCTGTGGGATTGCTCCTTTTATCATTATGTAGTGACCTTCTTTATTGCTTACTATAGCCTTTGTTTTAAAGTCTATTTTGTCAGATATAAGTATGGTTACCCCAGCTTTTTTTTTTTCATTTCCATTTGCATGAAATAATATTTTTCATTCCTTCCCTTTCAGTCCATGTGTATCTTTTGTTTTGAGGTGCATCTCTTATAGACAGCATATGTATGAGTCCTGTTTTCTTATCCATGCAGCTACCTTATGTCTTTTGATTGTAGCATTCATTCCATTTATATTTAAGGTTATTATTAATATGTAATTGTTCATTGCCATTTAATTCTTTAAATCTACATTCCTCTTTTACTAGATTTTTTTCCCCTTTGTTCTGTTTACACAGGCCTTTTAACATTTCTTGCAGCATTGGTTTGGTTGTAATGAATTCCTTGATTTTTTTTTGTCTGGGAAGCTTTTTATTCCTCCTTCAATTTTAAATGATAGCCTTGCTGGATAAAGAAGTCTTGGTTGTAGGTTCTTGTTCTGCATTACTTTGAATATTTCTTGCCATTCCCTTCTGGCCTCAAGTGTTTCTTTTGAGAAGTCAGATGTCATCCTTATGGGGGCTTCTTTGTAGGTGATTGACTGCTTTTCTCTTGCAGCTTTTAGTATTCTTTCTTTATCTCTTAATTTTGGTATTTTAATTATGATGTGTCTTGGTGTAGGTCTCTTTGGGTTTCACTTTAATGGGTTTCTCTCCGCTTCTTGAACTTATGTGACTTTTTTCTACATCAATTTAGGAAAGTTTTTAGTTACGATTTTTTCAATCAGATTCTCTATCACTGTTCTTTCTCTTCTCCTTCAGGGACCCCTATTACACAGATGTTATTTCTCTTCAATGTTATCATAGAGCTCTCTTACAGTTTCCTCAGACATTTTCATCCTCTTTTCTTTTTGCTGTTCTTCCAGGCTTTCACTTATCTTGTCCTCTAAATTGCTGATTCTATCCTCTGCTTCATCCAGACTGCTTTTAATTTCTTTTAGTGTAGTCTTTATTTTTAATATTGTGTTTGTCATTTCTGTCTGACTCTTTTTTATTATCTTAATGTCCTTTTGATGCCAGCTATCTCTTTGTTTAGGTGCTCACTTTGTTCATCTATTGTTGCTTTAAGATCCTTGAGCATTCTAACGACCATTATTCTAAATTCTGCATCTAGTATTTTGTTCATTTTCATTTTATTCAGTTCTTTTTCTGGGGATTTCTCTTGTTGATTCATTTGAATTGAACTTCTCTGTTTCCCAATTTTGTGTTTGTACAGACTACATACCACTCTAACTATGGTTGTTAGGTCCTGAGCTGATGGTTTTCATTTCTGGCCACTCTATGTACTAGCTCTGTATCTCCCTGGCCAGAACCTGGCCCAGACCAGTGGAGGTCAGTGCTTTTGATTTGCCCTTTGGTACCTTCTTAGAGCTACAGGCAATCCAGAATTTGTGGCTGCCTCTGCTGTGTCCTGATGCCATTGTAAATATCAACTTTTCTCCTAGGCTGGTTTTCTGTTTTAATTTCTTTTTATTTTATTCATTTTAGAGAGGAGACACACACACACAAAGAGAGAGAGAGAGAGAGAGAGAGAGAGAGAGAGAGAGAGAAAGGGGGGAGGAGCTGGAAGCATTGACTCCCATATGTGCCTTGACCAGACCAGTGCAGGGTTTTGAACTGGCGACCTCAGTGTTCCCAGGTTGACACCTTATCCACTGTGCCACCACAGGTCAGGCCCTCCTAGGCTGGTTTTTATCTAATCTTGGCCAGTGTGTGTAGCCTCTCCATTCCTGAAGTGAAATTTTTCCACTGGCCCCCCATGCCTCCACCTCCTCAGGCACTCAGGCACCAGCACAAGCCCACTGGCCACAGCTCAGGCTGCTCCATGAGCATGGGGGACTCCTTGTCTCAGTGGGCTCCACCCCTCATGTGCGAGCACAGTCTGCCTCTCCAGGATTTGCCCCCTGTGGGCACGCAGAATACCTCTCTGGGCTCCATACCTTGTAGTGGCTACATGGACCACCTGGCTCTGCCCTCCGCAGGTGTGTGTGATGCCTCAACCTTCTGGCGTCCTCCTCGTGCCAGCACAGGGGACTCCTTTCCTCACAGGGTTCTGCTTTCGCTGGCATACAGCAGGCCCTTCTGGGCTCCACCCCCCACAACGACAGTATGGGCTGCCTCACTGGGCTTCACCCCTGACTGCCACATGGGCCAAGCTTAGCAACTGCAGCTACAGCTGGGCCCTCCCACCCTTTGGAGGGTACTCAACAGGTGGGGTGGGGGGGTTGTAGCCCAGACATGAACACTCAAATTCTGTGTCCCTGATTTGTCCCCTGCTTCTAAATGTCTCTCTGCCCTGACTGGAGCAGAAGAGCCTCTGGTGGGTGGGGTAATTGCTTCCCTTTGCTGGCTTGGTTCTCCCAGGAAGAATGGGCACTTTAGGTTGGGAAGTGACCCAGCACAAGAGTCAGGGTGGCTGTCATCCTTAGTCTCTCCCTTTGCCCCTGAAACTATACTCTCCTCTCACTACTGCAGTCCTCTTAGTGCTCTTCACTCCCAGAGCCCTTAGTAAGTGGCTGCAAACAGGTTTTCTGCATAGTTCCTTTAAGAGGGAGCCTGAGTCTGAGAGTTCTGTTTCTCTCTTGCAAACAGTAACCAAGCTCTTCTTTCGATTAAATACTGTCTGTATGCCTCCTCTATTCTCTGGGGCTCTAGGCTGGGGGTCCATAAGTCCTCGGAAACCCCCCTTTCCACTGTGAGAGAAACTCCCGGCCTCCACTCACTCCTAGGAGTGGGGCAGCCCTTTGTGCATCTTCACTTTTCCTACCAGTTCAGTGTGGTTTCTTCAGTGTTGCTTGGTTATAGATTTCTCTTAGTTTAGTCCAAAGTTGGTTTTTCAAGATGATTGTTCCTAAGTTAAGTAGCAATCCACTTTGGTTCTAAGAGGTGGGATTTGTAACGTCTGCCTACTTCATCGCAATTTGAGGAGGGGTAAGGGAATCTGACTTCTCCTTCCATATTCCCCCCTTTTGAGATCTCAAAACATTTTTATTATCCTGGGGTCTCACCTTATTATATATTTTTGAACAAATCTTCTATAACCTGCAGAAACTTTCTGAAAATTACACAAACCTTTAACTTTTATGAACTTTCTTTACTATTCATTAATAACCAGCTTTTACAACAACCTAATTTTTTCTTTTCCTTTCAAAAGTACCTCTATACCTTATTCCTTTAATCACTAAAACTATAAAATTTCTAGGAGCAAGATGGCGACGGAGTAGGCGGACGTACCAACTTCCAACTCCCAGAACCAAAGTGGATTATAACTCAATTTTAAGAATCATCATCTGGATAAACCAACTTTGAACTAAACTAAGTGGACTCTTCAACCAAGGAACATAGAAGAAGCCACATTGAGACTGGTAGGAATAGCAAAAACGCAAAGAGGGCTACCCAGCTCCCCAGAGCAAATGGCAGTCCAGAGAGACACGTGTGGCAGGAGGAGAGTTTGGCGAAGAGGGAGGGACATGGGTCCCAGGAACCAAGCCCCAGCCTACTGTCCCAGAGCCTAGAAGAGGCGTTTGGACAATTTTGAGCTGTGAAACGAGTGAGCTCCCAGGCCTACAGTGTGGAGTATTAGGATCCTTCCTACTCTGTTGAAGGTTGCTGAAGGGTATGGTGGCGGCAGCAGGCTGAAACGCGGTTCTGTCGGCATGGGTGGAGGCCAAGCCGGTGTGAGCTCAGTCTAGCCCAGCAGGGGTGGAGGGGACCTGTGAAAGCGGTCCGGAAGTTGTGGGCCCACCCGTAATCCCACCTGCGGGGACAAAGTGGGAGGCCAGAAACAGGCAGAGATATGCTCTGCGACCCTGCGCAAGCCGGTCCTGACACCGGGGACGGGGCTAGTACCAGGGGCGGGCGGGGGCTTGAGGCTGAGCTCAAACTACCAGCCCCACCAGGCCGGAGAAACCACGGATTGCCATTCTATGTGCGAGAGCGGGCTCCGAGCGTGGGGTGCGGGGTAGACCCCGAGACGAGCAGAAGCTCGCAGCTGACCCTATGCTACTATCTTTGCCAGGCCGGAGAAACTGAGGTTTGCCATCCTACGTGCACGAGCGGGCTCCAAACGCGGGAGAGGGGTAGAGTCTGGTACAAGCGGAAGCCAGCAAACACACCCGGCCCAATAAACCTTGGTTTCCAACCCTGTGAAGAAGGTTTCTGGCCTCGAGGGTGGGACTAAAGCTCTGGGTGGGCAAATGCTCACAGCTGAGAGCACGTCAAAAGCCCCGCCCAACCTGCAACTCTGTGGCGAGCAGGCTCTGACTGCGGGTTCTGGGCAGAGGTCCAGCAACAGGCTCGGTCCGCAGATAAGCAAAGGTGCTCACCTCTACCCTTGTTGCTGAGGCTTGTGGCTTGAGTGACAGACCCTCCTGCGGAGAAGAGGCAGAAATCATAGCAAAAGGCACAGTGGACCGGCGCTGGCAACGCCCATACCCAACTGCCCTAGGCAGCGGCAGACAGGGTGGCGGAACAGCAGAGAACACAAAGGCAATACTTACTGGACTCCAGTGGCCACAACTTGCTTATTCACAGACCAAATGGGCAGGCAGAGGAATGCAAACCAAATGAATCAAGAGAAATCCCCAGAGAAAAACCTGAATGAACCAGATATAACCAAATTGCCAAAAGCAGAATTTAGAATAATGATACTTAGGATATTCAAAGAAATTAGAGCAACAGTGGATAGTCATTATGAACACCTAAATAAAGAGATAACAAGTATAAAAAACAAAATTGAAATAATAAAAAAGAATCTGACAGAAATGACAAATACAGTATCAGAACTGAAGACCACAATGGAAGGAATTAAAAGCAGGATGAATCACGCTGAGTATCAAATAAGTGAGTTAGACCACAATAAACAAAGGCACAGAAGCAGAGAAGAAAAAGGAAAAGAGACTCAAAAAATGTGAGGAAAATCTAAGGGAGCTCTGTGACAACCTGAAGAAAAACAACATTCGCATCATAAGGGGGCCTGAAGAAAAAGAGAGAGGACAGGAAATGGAAACTTTGTTCAATCAGATCATAGCAGAAAACTTCCCTAAATTAAGACTGGGAAACACCCCACACGTTCAAGAAGCACACAGAACTCCATTAAAGAGAAACCCAAAAAGATCTACACCAAGACACATCATAGTTAAAATACCAAAGCTAATGGATAAAGAAAAAATTTTAAAAGCTGCTAGGGAAAAAAAGGCTATCACCTACAAAGGATCCCCCATAAGGATGACAGCAGACTTCTCAACAGAAACACTTGGGGCCAGAAGGGAATGGCAAGATATAATCAAAGTAATTCAGAACAAGAACCTACAACCAAGACTACTCTATCCAGCAAGGCTAATGTTTAAAATAGAAGGAGAAATAAAGAGCTTCCTAAAAAAAGAAAGCCTGAAGGAATCCATTAAAACCAAACCAATTCTGCAAGAGATACTAAGGGGCCTCTTGTGAAAAGTTTAAAGGAAGGAAAGAATAGAGCAAAAGAAGAATACAGCTTTAAAGAATAAAATGGCAATAAACAACTACATATCAATAATAACCTTAAGTGTAAATGTATTAAATGATCCAATCAAAAGACATAGAGTAGCTGCATGGATAATGAAACAGGACCCATACATATGCTGTCTACAAGAGACACACCTTAAAACAAAAGATGCACATAGACTGAAGGTAAAAGGATGGAAAAAAATATTTCATGCAAATGGAAATGAAAAAAAGATCCGGGGTAGCAGTACTTATATCTGACAAAATGGACTTTAAAACAAAGGCTGTAGTAAGAGATAAAGAAGGACACTACATAATGATAAAGGGAACAATTCAACAGAAAGATATAACTATTATAAATATCTATGCACCAAATATAGGAGCCCCAACATACATAAAGCAGACTTTGATGGATATAAAGGGCGAGATTAACAGCAATACTATCATAGTAGGGGATTTCAATACCCCTCTAACAACACTGGATGGATCCTCAAGAAAGAAAATTAATAAAAAAACAGGAGAATTAAAGGATACACTAGATCAACTGATTTAATTGATATCTTCAGTACTTTTCACCCTAAAGCAGTAGAATATACATTCTTCTCAAGTGCTCATGGTACGTTTTCTAGGATAGACCACGTGTTAGGACACTAAAATGGTTTCAATAAATTTAAGAAGATTGAAATCATATCAAGCATTTTCTCTGATCACAATGCCATGAAACTAGAAATTAACCACAAAAGAAAAACTGAAAAATACTCACACACTTGGAAACTAAATAGCATGATATTAAATAATGAATGGATTAACAATGAGATCAAAGAAGAAATTAAAAAGTGTCTAGAAACAAATGATAATGAGCATACATCAACTCAAAATTTATGGGACCCAGCAAAAGCAGTTCTGAGAGGGAAGTTCATTGCACTACAGGCATATCATAAGAAGCTAGAAAGAACTCAAATAAGCAACCTGACCCTGCATCTAAAACTACTAGAAAAACAATAGCAAAAAAAATCCAGGACAAGTTGAAGGAAGGAAATAATAAAGATCAGAGCAGAAATAAATGACATAGAGGCTAAGGAAAAAATACAGAGGATCAATGAAACCAGAAGCTGGTCCTTTGAAAAGGTAAACAAGATTTATGAACATTTAACTAGACTCACCAAGAAAAAAAGAGAGGACTCAAATAAATAAAATTAGAAAGGACAGTGAAGAAATAACAACTGACACAACAGAAATACAAAAAATTGTAAGAAAATACTATGAAGAACTATATGCCAAAAAATTAGACAATCTTGGTGAAATGGACAAATTTTTTGAATAATATAACCTTCCAAAAATCAATCTGGAAGAATCAGAACACCTAAACAGACCAATTACAACAAATGAGGTCGAAACAGTTATCAAAAACTCCCAAAAAAGAAAAGTCCTGGGCCTGATGGCTTCACAGGTGAATTCTATCAAAAATTCAAAGAAGAACTAAATCCTATCCTCCTCAAGTTATTTCAAAAAATTCAAGAGGAAGGAAGACTTCCAATTTCCTTTTATGAGGCGAGCATTATTCTGCTTCCAAAACCGGGCAAAGACAACACAAAGAAAGAAAATTATAGGCCTATATCCATGATGAATTTAGACGCTAAAATTCTCAACAAAATAATAGCCAACCAGATCCAACAATATATGAAAAAAATCATACACCATGATCAAGTGGGATTTATTCTGGAGAGGCAAGGCTGGTTCAATATTCGCAAATCAATCAATGTGATTCATCACATAAACAAAAGGAAGGACAAAAATCACATGATAATTTCAATAGATGCAGAAAAGGCATTTGATAAAATCCAGCATCCATTCATGCTCAAAACTCTCAGCAAAGTGGGAATACAGGGAATATTCCTTAATATGATAAAGACCATCTATGACAAACCCACAGCAAACATCATACTAAATGGACAAAAATTAAAAGCAATCCCCTTAAGATAAGGAACCAGGCAGAGATGCCCCCTTTCACCACTCTTATTCAACATAGTCCTGGAAGTCCTACCTACAGCAATCAGACAAGAAGAAGAAATAAAAGGCATCCAAATTGGAAAAGAAGTAAAAATGTCAGTATTTGCAGATGATATGATATTGTATATAGAAAACCCTAAAGTCTCAGTCAAAAAAGTACTGGACCTTATAAATGAATTTAGCAAGGTGGCAGGATATAAAATTAATACTCAGAAACCAGAGGCATTTCTATATACCAACAATGAACTGTCAGCAAAAGAAATTAAGGAAACAATCCCCTTCACTATTGCAGCCAAAAAAATAAAGTACCTAGGAGTAAATTTAACCAAGGAGGTTAAGGACTTGTACTTGGAAAATTATAAAACATTTATAAAAGAAATCAAGGAAGATACAAACAAGTGGAAGCATATACAGTGGTCACGACTAGGAAGAATAAACATCATTAAAATGTCTATATTACCCAAAGCAATTTATAAATTCAATGCAATACCAATTAAAATACCAATGACATAGTTCATAGATATAGAACACATATTTCAAAAATTTATATGGAACCAAAAAAGAACACGAATAGCCTCAGCAATCTTAAAAAGAAAAAATAAAGCAGGAGGTATCACTCTTCCAGATATCAAGGTTTACTATAAGGCCATTATACTCAAGACAGTCTGGTACTGGCATAAGAACAGGCCCATAGATCAATGGAACAGAACAGAGGACCCAGAAATAAACCCACAGCTTTATGGACAACTGATATTTGACAAAGGAGGAAAGAACATACAATGGAGTAAAGACAGCCTCTTTAAAAAATGGTGTTGGGAAAATTGGACATCTACCTGCAAAAAAATGAAACTAGACCATCAACTTACACCTTTCACAAAAACAAACTCAAAATGGATTATAGACTTAAAAGTAAGCCGTGAAACCATAAGCATCTTAGAAGAAAACATAAGCAGCAAGCTCTCCGACATCTGTAGCAGCAATATATTTGCCGATTTATCTCCACGGGAAAATGAAATGAAAGGCAAGATAAACAAATGGGACTATATCAAACTAAAAAGTTTTTGCGCAGCTAAAGACAATAAGAACAGAATAAAAAGACAAACCACACAATGGGAGAACATATTCGACAGCACATCTGATAAGGGGTTAATGACTAAAATTTATAAAGAACTTATAAAACTCAACTACAGGAAGACAATCCAATCCAAAAATGGGCAAAAGAAATGAATAGACATTTCTCTAAAGAGGACAAACAGACGGCCAATAGGCATATGAAATAATGCTCAACATCACTAATCATTAGAGAAATGCAAATTAAAACCACATTGAGATATCACCTCACACCAGTCAGAATGGCACTCATCAGCAAAACAACACAGAATAAGTGCTGGTGAGGATGTGTAGAAAAGGGAACCCTTCTGCACTGCTGGTGGGAATGCAGACTGATGCAACCACTGTGGAAAACAGTTTGGAGATTCCTCAAAATATTAAAAATCGAACTGCCTTTTGACCCAGCTATCCCACTTATAGGAATATACCCTAAGAACACCACAGCACTGTTCGAAAAGAAGAAATGCGCCCCCATGTTCGTGGCAGCATTGTTCACAATAGTGAAGATCTGGAAACAGCCCAAGTGTTCGTCAGAAGAAAAGTGGAATAAAAAGGTATGGTACATATATACTATGGAATACTACTCAGCCATAAGAAATGATGACATCGGATCATTTGTAAGAACATGGATGGACCTTGATAACATTATACGGAGTGAAATAAGTAAATCAGAAAAAAAGAAAAACTGAGAACAACATGATTTCATACATAAATGGGACATAAAAGTGAGACTATGAGACATGGACAAGAGAGTGGTGGTTACGGGGTGGGGGGAGGGAGGGAAGGGTGAGATAGGGAGGATGGGAGGGACACAGGGGAAACCAGATAGAAGGTGACAGAGTACAATTTGATTTTGGGTTACGGGTATGCAACATAATTGAATGATAAGATAACCTGGAGATGTTTTCATTGTACATATGTACCCTTATTTATTGGTGTCACCTCATTAAAATTAATAATAATAAAAAAAATAAAATAAACACCTCAAAAAAATATATACAATTTCTTTCCAATTAATCAGAATTCTTAATTTCTAAAAACCTTAACCTTCAGTGAGGACTAAGTTAATAATAAGTAATCCTCTTTTCAAATATCCTTCTTTTTGGAAGTGCCCTTTTTCCATGTGCCTATTGGACACATGATCAATATTCACAGATTATTCTACAGGGGTAGCTATAAGGGCATATATATTTTTCATTTACTGTGTAGCTTCTCTATCAGCCAAGGGACCTACACCTTTTTCTGTATGACTTATAGTGGTACACACATAAAACCTTAAGATGACTTATTCTGGCTTTTTTTTTTAACTTAGTTTCCCTTTCTTCCCAGAGTCCAATTATAAGAAACCCCATGGCAAGGTTCCTCTGGCTTCAACTGTGTGTGGAACAGCCAGCTTCTCATTGTGGCTGGAGCAGGGCATGTTGTCCTTCTCAGGGTCAACTTATAATGATTGGTATGGTCAGTTTCTATTGTCCACAAGGGTGTCCCTGCTGGGGCTGCAGGCTTCAGCTGGTTGTAGTGAATCCAGGCAGGCATGCCTTCTACCTTCACAGCAGTGGGAGTGGTCAGGATCACAGTGTAGAGTCCCTTCCACCTGATTTGGAGGGGATCTGGATTCCAATCTTTGATCTACACTTGATTTCCTGGAGAAGAAGAATTGACAGGGGCAAACAAACTGATTGAAGCCCTGTCTAGAAGCCACTTGGATATGGCACCAGTCACCTTGCCTAAAGCTTTTAATTGTCTATGTAGTCCTATTTCTCTGACAAACTATGTAATACTGGGGGAGGCCTACTGTATAATACTTTATAAGGTGAATACCCGGTGTTCTTAGAAGGGGTGCACCAAATCTTAAACAATATTAGAGGCTAAGCTGACACCTACTTAAGATTTGTTTCCTGACACTATTTCCTAAGCCCTAACTTTAGAGTGCTATTTATGCGTTCCACCTTTCCCTAGCTCTGAGGTCTGTATGCCGCATGAAGCTTCCAGGTGATGTCCAATGCTCAAGCTGTTCCTTATACTACCTTAGCCACAAGGGCTGGGTTGTTGTCAGAGCCTACCTGAAGTGGCAGTCCACACCTTGGAATGACTTCTTTGAGTAGTATCTTTTCAGTCCGGGTGGGTTAGGCTTCTATCTATCCTGCCTTCTGATGTTCTTGGCAGTGGATTACTGCTATCTGTTTTGGTTTCCATACTGCTTCCAGCAGCTGGAGAATTTTTCCAGGATATTTGAGGTCCTTGCCCCCAGCTGTCAAGAGCCCTCTTTCCTTATATACAGCTCCATGGACTTGCAGAGTAGAAAGGTAAATTAGAAATTAGTAAAAAAAAAAAAAACGTTCACTTTGTTCCTTTACTGAATCTAGAGCCCAAGTCAGATCAATCAGTTCTGTCCGCTGAGCAGAAGTTCTTTGGGGGAGAGACCACACCTACACAGTCTCTCTTAAAGTCACTACTGCATACCCTGCTTGCCTTTCCCCTCATGAGTTTACAGAGCTGCTTCCATCTGCATACAGCTCCTAATCTGAGTCTCTTATGGATTGATTTAACAAGTCTGGCCAGCTGGCAGTTGTGCTGCTGCTCTCCCTCCTCTACTGGGAACAGTGTTCTTGGGTTTAAAGTGGCATACACCTCTATGGCTAGCTTTGGGTTCTTAAAGAGTAAATTCTGGTAATTGGGATGGGCATCTGTGATCCAACAATGCTTTCCTGTACTCAACAGAGCCACCACTGCACGAGGCACCCACACCTCCAAACCCTGTTCCACACTCAATCTGTCTGCCTCTTGTGCTAACACTGTTGCAGCTGCCAAGACCCCCAAGCATGACTGCCAGCCCCCAGAAACTCTGTCCAACTGTCTGGAAAGACAAGCTCCCGGTCCAGACTATGACCCAAAGTCCTGAGTTAATACACTTACTGCTGTTCTGTTAAGAAGACCTAGTACGGGGCAACTTGTGATTCCTTTTTAAGAGTATGAAAAGCACAGTCCTGTTCCAGCCCCCAATCCATGGGCTCTTTTTCTTCCCCCTTTTGAGACTTCATAGAGGGATTTGGCCAGTACTGCAAAGTTGGGAATCCACAAGTGACAGAATTCTACTGCACTCAGGAACTTCTAACCTCCTCTCTTCCTGCTGGAGAATAAATCCTAAGTATTTTATTTGCCTTTTGCAGATCTGGGCCTTCTTCGATACCCTGTACAGGTATCTATTCTTCTCTAGATGATGCAGTAGCTCATCCATTCCTTGAGCACGTCCTTCAAGACCCAGCAACAGGTCATCCTTATCCTGAAGAAGGACATACCCAATGTCCTTCAGGAAACTGCTGGAGGTCAAGAGCAAGGGTCTCCCCAAAGATGGCAGGGGAGTTCTTGAACCCTTGTGGAAACCTATTCCCAGTGTACTGTCCCTTTGCCCCTGTAGCTGAATCCTCACAGTGGAAGGCAAACAGCTCCTGGGCTCCAGGACCCAGGCTTGTACTAAAAAGGCATTTTTTAAGTCCAAGCAAGTGAACTATGAGACTTGAGCAGAGAGGAGGCTTAAGAGTATGTACAGATTTGGCACTGTCGGGTGGAGTCCCTATTGCCTCATTTACAACCTCAAGTCCTATACTGGCTGATAACCATTAGTTCTTGGTTTTCTGAGGGGAACAAAGGTAAGTATTCCAGGGTGACTGGCAAAGCATAATAATGCCGTGCTCCTTGAGCCTCTGTAAATGCACCTGGTTTTCTTCTAAGGCTTTCTTAGGAATCGAGTGTTGTCTTTGGTTAACAGGCATTAACTTTATCCATACTGGTACTTGATTTATTCCCACTGGGGGGGGGGTATCTTCTGCCTACACCCCTGACCACTTCTGGATTAGCATCTGACTAGGTGGTTTCCCAGACTCGGTAGCAAAAATTCTTTATTCCTCTTCCCTGGGGACAGTTAGAGTTAAAACAAGCCTAGGCGTAGGCACCTGCAAGTCCAGCCAGCCATATCAGCAAAAGAGATAGTGGCTCTCAGTTTGCTTAGCAGATCATACCCCAGCAGGGGCACTGGACAGTCAGGCATGTACAAAACTGATGCATAACCTCCTATTGTATATATATATGGGGCAGGCAGAATGCCCGGTCTGCCTGTTTCCCTGTGGCCCCTACAATGTCCACCCTATGGGGGGAGAGTGTCACTATTGGTCATGTGACCACCAAGTGTTCAGCTCCTGTATCAGTAAGGAAGTCCATCTGTTGGCCCTCTACTACCATGTGGACCATGGACTCAGTGGGGGCCCCTGAGTCCAGTCGCCTGGCAGGTATGCCTCCCCCTTGTCCTGGTTGGGACTTTCATTTTTCCAGTGACCAGTTCCTGGGCAGATGGCACACTGATCTCATCACAAGGGGTCCACCGTGACTGCCTTTTCTTGCCCTTGCCTGTTTTCTTCAATTTTGAATGGGGGAAACTTTTCTTTTTTCTTCTGTTGAAGGGATGCCGCTTTGAATTCTGCCTTTTTCTGCATTCAGCACTCATCTTTCTGCCTCCTTGCAACCTCTCTGTTGACATAAATCTTGTTGGCTCTGTCACTGTGTTTCTCACTCCTCTCAAAGGCATCTGAACTCCAGGCCCTGTCTTTGAGCACAGCCTCCAGCTAGGGGAGGAGAACCTGGGCCTGGTTCCTCTCACCGCAGGGCGTGAGAGGCGCTTCCCACCCAGGTGAGCTTATGCTGCTGCTTCTTCGGCAGCAGCAATCTGGGTCTGGTGGAATACTTCCTTGCCTTCGCTGTCAATATTGTAGAAGCCAGACCTCTAGGCTAAGTAGGAGGGTGAAAAACTTGTGTAAGCCAAGTGTCTGTGTAGGGAAACTGGTCCGGGTGGCCTGGATCCTTAGTGACTACCTGCCACACCTTCTCTTTCCCTGCCAACATGGCTTCTTTCTAGCACTATTCTCAACTTTCTGGTGCAAAACCCTTTCCTCTAACAACCATTAGCAAAACAATGACCATTCCCAAGCAGGAAGGTAATTTGCAATTTTAGAAACTACATATGCCTGATGCTCACTTCCCAGTGCCATTTTCTAACAATAAAAATAAACAAACTCAAAAATATATAAATTTTACAAACTCATTTGCCTAAGATTCTACCCCTTCTCCTCACTTTGCAATCTACACCACAGGCATTCTTGTGCAAGGAATGAAGTACATTATACAAACAAATTACAGTAACAGTTAAAGTCATACAATTCCAACAATTACAAAGGTGCCCTTCACAATGCCTCTCTGAGCACTTTGCCCACGGTGCAAAATGTCCTTGGAGCTTCTCTCCAACTGGATAAAAAGCTTCCCAGTGCAGGAGGGCCTCTACCATAGCTGCCCCCCACCCTGCCCCCATCTGCACACCTTCTGTACAACAGACTTATCCAAGCTTCCTTCTGCTGGCTATCTTATCCCAAAAGTGGGCTCTTCTAGTTCACACAAGGTCCTCAATTTCCCGTGGGACATAGTAACCCTATAATCCCCTGAGAACCTTTTCTTAAAGTTCTTGACCATTGTGGCTAAAGGAGTGAGATTCCCTGAAAACCTCTCATGCCTCCCACGACAGACAGCAGTCATGCCACATGAAGGAAGTGGGGAAGTATAAGAGAAATTTGAAGGGGACTCCACTTGCTTCAGCCCATCACTGGCTGCTCCCCTCATGGGAATGGAGGCCTTCTTGGCCTATAGTAGGTTGATATAAACCATCAGCACGCAATTCTGCCTCTTGGCCATATGAGGCGCCCTACGGAACCATGGTTTGGGACCCAACATTCACTTCGGCCCTGTGGGAGAGAATCAGAACACCTCCTGGTGTCTGTCTTATTCACTCTGCACACACTCTCTTTCATACAACTTCCCACACACCAGTGGAGGGTGACGAGTCACTGCTCTTAACCTGTGGGGCCCACTCCCCACAACCTATGTAGGGCAACAAGTCACCACTCCTAACTCATGGAGAGTGATGAGTCACCACTCTTAGCCTGTGAGGCCTGTTCCCCACAATCTGTGGAGGTGAGGCAGTCACCACTTCCATGGGGACCACTCCTTACACCTGTAAAGGGTGACTAGTCACCACTCCTAACTCATGGGGACTACTCCCCACGCCTGTGGAGAGTGACAAGTCACCACTCCTAACCCCTGGGGACTACTCTCTCCACCTGTGGAGAGTGCACAGTCGTTGCTCTTAACCTATGGAGGGTGATTAGCAACTCTCCGGAGGAAAATCAGGTCTCCCTTCAGCCCAGTGAGGCAAGACCCCAGCTAGTTTCCTTTGCCCGGTTTTCCTTACCGTGGATCTGAGGCGCCCTTGTTCCCTCGATCCTTCATTATCTGATCCTTGCTGGAACCAGCGAAGGGGATCCTCCCTTCTGTCCTACAGAGGTGTCCACATGGGAAAAACCCTGACATACACTCAGCAGGCGCATCAGCAGGGCAGCTCAGGGGCTACCCAAGAGGGTGCCTGAAGTTCACCCATTGCGGCTGTCTTTCCTCCTTGGTTCCCAACCAGTGCACCTTATACTGCAGGAATCAAAGGAGGACAAAAACACCCAGACAACTTCTTAAAGGAGGTAGGATTTATTTAGCCAGAGGAGCTACGTGACCCCAAAAGAGTCAACAAAACAAATGCTCTCCAAAGTTAGATTTCTTACATCTTATATGTCTTTTACAGAATACAGGTTTTCATTCAAGGGTCTCATGATCCCTTTGTCTAGTGGTATACGTCACTCACATGACTCTAGAATGGGAGCATGAGTTTATGTGAGGTAAGAGAATAAGCATTGGAATTTATAAATTAAAGTCTTAAAATTTTTAAGAAAAGAGAAGAGGAAGAGGTTTTCAGATAAGTTCTATCTTCCTTTCTCTGTGTAGCAAGTTGCCCCATGCACTTATTCAGAGAACTCTAAGAAGTAGTTAATCCATAATTGGCTGACTCAGCTACCCCCACTGGCTCCTTTCCGTTGCAATCTTCTTGTTTCTTCCTCCCCAGTGGAGGAGAGGTAGACTTCTTCCATATTCACCAACCCAGAAAATCTGAACCTCATCATGTAACGGTTTCCCCAGAAGCCAGAAATAAGTCTCCAAGTTCCAACCTTGTAGTCATACTTTGGTCTTTCTGGTGACCAGAAAATGTGCACACCCCAAAATGCAGTCTTTCAAAATAAATATTCCCTAAATATTTTTTAATGTTTTTGTGATGTCAAATCTCTCAAATTGATAGCTTGTCTCTTTCCAGTAATTGACTAAAGCAAACTATTTATATGCAGAAAGATGAGTTTGTTTAGTACTTCTTTGAATTAATTATAATAAATAATGTTATAAATTTTATAGTTGGCATGTTTTAAGTAAATGGTTTATAATTCTTAATGGGTACCAAAGGATTAAGAACACCTTAATTATGATTTAATCAAAAAACTAACTTAATCGTTATAGTTGCATCCTCGTTGTTGACCTCCAGAGGGGGCACTTGGGTGGAGCTGCCAAGGTAACAAAATGTAACTAATTTTCTCCTTCCCACTGTTTAAGCAAAGGATTAATTGATATAAATACATCCCAATTAAATATAAACAGCTTCTTTAGCACATACTTTGGAAACTCTATGTCTGAATAATTGAGATATTGATTATTTCTGGAACATAAATTAAGCCTTCTAACTTAATATGATTTAGACAAAAAAAAATACAAAAAATGAAGTTTCTGGATAACTTTTGGTTTTCTTATTTCAAAGTATCTCCCTTTATAAATCTTTTTTCTTAAACTGCTAGACTCTGCCATACTTAATGACTGATAACAGGACATCCAAATATTCCGCGTTCTGCTTCATAATTTAATAACAAAGTTAAAATGCAGGAAGGAATATTTTAAAAGAGTCTATTGGGACTCTTAATAGTATTATAGTTTTTGTTGTGTTTATTTCCAGCAAGTGGAAAAAGGTCATAGAGAGAAAAATCTCTTCTGAAAAGTATAAATACAGGTTTTAAATCCTTCTTAAATCCTCAAAATACTATGGGAAGTGAAAGGTTTTACATAATTCAATTAGTGACAAGACTGGACCTGAACAAAACTGAGGCACTTTTTAGTCTCTATAAAACCCACGAGTGTTAATATTTTCACCTTTACTGCAAAAACATAAATGTGTTGTGTTCAGGATGCTGGCCGTGAGGTACTATACATTCTGGAGTGTATGAACTGTAGTCCCTTTCAAACCCTGAAAATTCTTGACTTATGAAGCATGTCTGGCTACAAAGGTTTGGGATGAGAGATTCTAAACCTGTTCTAGAAAATAACTGGATGGATATTCATATAGCACTAAAAATAATAACTTATTTAACTGGCCAAGTAAGCCATTAGCATAGATATTATATACTATGAAATTTGAAACTTAGAAAGCATCAAACTGACCTTCATTAAGAAAATTGAGGGGTCTAGCAACTTGATCATGGTTACTCAGTTAAAAATTAGAACCCAGGAAGTTTGTCTTCAGAAGTCAAGCTTTAAAATCACAAAGATTTTTTTTTAACTGAAACATACTGAAAGCTTCCTCTAGCAGAGAGAGACTGAGTCTTTTAATGAAAGCATGATAATTTTGTGAAAGTTCACACCCTTTTGTGTAAAACCCCAGACTCCCGGGAACTGGCAGTCTTCTCATACTTAAAGTATAAAATTAGAGGGTCCTTTTTAAAAGGAAAATAAATATAGCTTTAAAGGAAAAAAACTAACAGAACTGACCTCAGGTGATCCTCTACTGTAGAATCCACCTGCCCAATGCTGGCCTTGCACACTGACTGCCAGGCAGATAGTGCTCCTTTTTTAAATAGGAGGAGATTCAAAGATCACCAGACATTTAAGAAAAATGTCAAACATGAACTAGATCAAAATAAACAATCAATAAAAAGGAATCTCAACAAGTCAGAGGAAATACAAACAGTAGAGAAAATTTCAAAAAATTTATTATATCTTTAGAAATCAAGAGAAGTAATATATCAATGAAAGCAAAACAGGACACTATTTTAAAAAATGAGGTTGGCTCTGGCTGATTGGCTCAGTGGTAAAGCGTCAGCCCAGTTTGTGGAAGTCCCGGGTTTGATTCCCAGCCAGGGCACACAGGAGAAGCACCCATCTGCTTCTCCACCCCTCCCCCACTCGCTTCTCTCTCTCTCTCTCACCTTCTCTCCTCCCCCCCACCTTCCCTGTAGCCATGGCTCTATTGGAGAGACTTGGACCCAGTTCCTGAGGTTGGCTCCATGACCTCTGCCTTAGGTGTTAAGAAGAACTTGGTTGCTAAGCAATAGAGGAATGCCCTAGATAGAAAGAATATTGCCCTTAGTGGGCTTGCTGGATGGATTCCATCAGGGCTCATGTGGAAGTCTGTCTCTCTGCCTCCCCTTCTGTCACTGAATAAAAAAAGGGAGGGATTGCAATAGAGGACAACGTAGGGCATTAAGGTGGTAAAATTATAATAGCTGAAACTTAAAAATTTAATTAAACTTTGGAAGATAAAGTTAGTGAAATTCCCCAGAAAGTAGTTCAAAAAGAAAAAGAAAAAAAACAAGGATAAGAAAATTAGAAAATTTATTCAGTAAGTTCAGAGGCTTATTTTGGTATAAGCTTTCAGACAAAGAAACAGAGAAAATGGTGGCAAAGAGAAAATAATATTTTGTTGTTTTTATTGTTTAAGTACACAGCAGAATGATTTTTTAAAATATTATTTTAGAGAGCATACCTAGAGAACTTGTTTTTGTATAAATACCTGAAGTTTTAAAAACAGAATCTGAATAATGGGTTTACTGTGCTGCAAGAGGATTGCTTAAAGATTTATAATTTTTATTTATCATTGAATACACAAAACAACTTAACCAAATCAAGGAAATCTTTCTTATGTTTATTTATTTGTTTGTTTGTTTGTTTATTTTGTATTTTTCTGAAGTGAGAAGCAGGGAGGCAGAGAGACAGACTTCCACCTGTGCCCAACCAAGATCCACCTGGCATACCCACTAGGGAACGATGCTCTGCCCATCTGGGACATTGCTCTGTTGCAACCAGTTATTCTAGCGCCTGAGGCAAAGGCCACGGAACCATCCTCAGCACCCAAGCCAACTTTGCTCCAATGGAACCGTAGCTGCGGGAGGGGAAGGGAAGAGAGAGATAGAGAGAAAGAAGAGGGAGAAGAGCGGAGAAGCAGATGGGCGCCTCTCCTGTGTGCCCTGTCTGGGAATAGAACCCAGGACTTCCACAAACTGGGATGATGCTCTACCACTGAACCAACCAGCCAGGGCAAGGAAATCTCTTTTTTAAACATTATCCTTAAGAACATTCATAAAGGAACCACACTTGTCATATAGTCATAGGGCTGTATCTGAAAGTTGGAAAAATCTTTTATGAACCTTTTCAATAAAAACACTTTTGTTTTTCTCTTTAGGGGCACAGCGATTGCTGGTATTGTGTTTGGAATCGTATTTATCATGGGGGTCATTGCTGGAATTGCCATATGTATCTGCATGTGCATGAAAAACAACCACGGGCCCCGGGTGGGCGTCATCAGTACCGCCCGCGTCAATGCCATCACCTCCTATCCTGGTAAGCAGAACTGTTTGCTTCTTCTCCAGGAAGACTCAGATGTGTTAGTTACGCTGTACTCCTTGGAGAAAGGAAACATTAAAGACTCTCACTGAAATGATCTCTGAGGATGTAGTGTATTTCTAAATTCATGTATATCGAAATTATATTTTCAATGGTTGCCTCATTGACTACAATTGCCAATCAGCCAAAGTTAAGAGATAAACAACTGACACCCATCATGTCATTCTGCCAAGGTGTTCTGCCAAATAGTTGTAGAGAAAGTGTATGTTACATGTCAGAATAAACTGGCTTCTGAACTAATAGGTATGTATGTTTTGAGAAAAAAAGTATTGAAGAAAGTCTTTATGTGTCCTCTTTTTGCAAATAAAACAGTTTTAACATCATATGAAAATTCTGAACAATGAGCAAAGGTAACACATTAATAATGTAACATTCATTAAGAATCTTCCAGATGTTTCTCATGTAAATATCTTGAGCACCTATGACTGCATTAACTGTGTTTTGCATTACATGATTGCAACAGCTTTTTCTAAATCAATCTATATGTGGACAATTTGACATATAAAAAGGAGTCAAGTTCTACATTTAGCATATCCTTAGATAGATCATTTCTTATTCATACTCATGTCCTCTCAGTCTCTGTAGAAAAGAATGAGGGAAATTTCCACATGCAATCATCCTTTTGTATCATTTCCCTAATTTTTCCTTCCTTTCTTGACCTTTTCTCTATTTTCTACAACTTGAGAAAGAAAATTTCAGGTAAACATGAGAATACCAATGTCTCCTGTACTTCTTTGTCAGTTCTTTCTCCTCTCCAGTATCTTTTTTTAATTGTTTTTATTAATTTTAATGAGGTGACATTGATAAATCAGGGTACATGTGTTCAGAGAAAACATCCCCAGGTTATTTTGACATTTGATTATGTTGCATACCCATCACCCAAAGTCAAATTGTCTTCCATCACCTTCTATCTGGTTTTCTTTGTGCTTCTACCCTATCACTACCCCTCCCTCTCCTCTCCTCCTTTCCCCCCTGCCCCGACCCCCCCACCCCCGGTAACCAGCACACTCTTGTCCATGTCTCTGAGTCTCATTTTAATGTCCCATCTATGTATGGAATCATATACTTCTTAGTTTTTTCTGATTTACTTATTTCACTCTGTATAATGTTATCAAGGTCCATCCATGTTCTTGTAAATGATCCAATGTCATCATTTCTTACGGCTGAGTAGTATTCCATAGTATATACAGTGTGTCCATAAAGTCATGGTGCACTTTTGACCAGTCACAGGAAAGCAACACAAGATGATAGAAATATGAAATCTGCACCAAACAAAAGGAAAACCCTCCTAGTTTCTGTAGGATGATGTGGCAGCATGTGTACATGCGCAGATAATGACGTAACACCATGTATACAGCGGAGCAGCCCACGACCATGCCAGTCGAGATGTGGACAGTACAGAGGAAAGTTCAGTGTGTTCTGTAGCTTCTAAATTCGAATCCAGCCATCCATATCTGTGGACATTTTCATCACCATAACGTCCAAATATGGGCTGCTGAACATCATCATGTCTATGTTGAGTATGAACGTAACACTCCTAAAGTGAATGTGTGGTGTGGCCTGATGCATGATAAGGTAATCGGCCCATTTTTTTTCATGGAGCAGTCTGTGACGCCAAACACCTATCTTGACATATTAGAATTGTATGCAGTGCCACAATTTCCAGAAGGTGGCATCTTTCAACAAGACAGCACTCCTCCATACTACGCCACCATTGTTCGTGAGTTTCTGGATAGAACATTCCCCTGGCGGTGGATAGGCAGGGATTCTGTCAAGCCATGGCCACCATGATCCTCGGATCTGACGCCCTTAGAGACTTTTACTTTTGGGGTTATGTGAAGCAACATGTGTACACTGAACATATCAACGATATCAATCACTTAAAACAGAGAATCACAGACATTATTCACTCTGTTACACCAAACGTCTTTATCCGTGTGTGACAAGAACTTCACTATCGTTTGGATGTGTGTAAAGCAACAAATGGAGCCCACATCAAACTGCACTGAATAGGTATGAAACTTGGAGAGTTTTCCTTTTACTTGGTGCAGATTTCACATTTCTATCGTCTTTTTTTGTTTTCCTGTGACCTGTCAAAAGTAAACCATGACTTTACAAACACACTGATTGTAGCAAAGCCTTTTAATCCACTCGTCCTCTGACGGACACTTGGGCTGTTTCCAGATCTTCCCTATTGTGAACAATGCTGCCACAAACATGGGGGCACATTTCTTCTTTTGAACAGTGCTATGGGGTTCTTAGGGTATATTCCTAAAGGTGGGATAGCTGGGTCAAAAGGCAGTTCGACTTTAAATTTTTTGAGGAATCTCCATACTGTTTTCCACAGTGGCTGCACCAGTCTGCAGTCCCACCAGCAGTGCAGGAGGGTTCCCTTTTCTCCACATCCTCACCAGCACTTATTCTGTGTTGTGTTGTTGATGAGTGCCATTCTGACTGGTGTGAAGTGATATTTCATTGTGATTTTAATTTGCATTTCTCTAATGATTAGTGATGTTGAGCATTTTTTCATATGCCTATTGGCCATCTGTATGTCCTCTTTGGAGAAGTGTCAATCTCTTTTGCCCATTTTTTGATTGGATTGTTTGTCTTCCAGGTGTTGAGTTTTACAAGTTCTTTATAAATTTTGGTTATTAACCCCTTATCAAACATATTGTCGAATATGTTCTCCCATTGTGTGGTTTGTCTTTTTATTCTGTTCTTGTTATTTTTAGCTTTGCAAAAGCTTTTTAGTTTGATACAGTCCCATTTGTTTATCCTGTCTTTTATTTCACTTGCCCGTGGAGATAAATCGGCAAATACATTGCTGCGAGAGATGTCGGAGAGCTTACTGCCTATGTTTTCTCCTAAGATGCTAATGGTTTAATGACTTACATTTAAGTCTTTTATCCATTTTGAGTTTGTTTTTGTGAATGGTGTAAGTTCATGGTCTAGTTTCATTTTTTTGCTGGTAGATGTCCAATTATTCCCAACACCATTTGTTAAAGAGGCTGTCTTTACTCCATTGTATGTTCTTTCCTCCTTTGTCAAATATCAGTTGTCCATAAAGGTGTGGGTTTATTTCTGGGTTCTCTGTTCTGTGCCAGTGATCTATGTGCGTGTTCTTATGCCAGTACCAGGCTGTCTTAAGTACAATGGCCTTGTAGTATAACTTGATATTAGGAAGAGTGATACCTTCCTCTTTATTATTCCTTTTCAAGATTTCTGACACTATTCATGTTCATTTTTGGTTCCATATAAATTTTTGGAATATGTGTTCTATATCTTAGAAGTATGTCATTGGTATTTTAGTTGGTATTAAATTGAATTTATAAATTGCTTTGGGTAATATAGACATTTTAATGATGTTTATTCTTCCTAACCATGAGCACGGTATGTGCTTCCACTTGGTTGTATTTACCTTGATTTCTTTTATTAATGTTTTATAATTTTCCGAGTACAAGTCTGTAATCTCCTTGGTTAAATTCACTCCTAGGTTGACACAGAGTGAGAAAAAAAAAAAACAAACAAAAAACAAAACAAAACAAAAAATTTAATCCTAGGTACTTTACGTTCTTGGTTGGAATAGTGAAGGGGATTGTTTCCTTAATTTCTCTTTCTGCAAGTTTATTGTTGGTGTATAAAAATGCCTCTGATTTCAAAGTATTAATTTAATATTCTACCACCTTGCTGAATTCAATTTTCAGGTCCAGTAGTTTTTTGACTAAGACTTTAGAGTTTTCTATATACAATATCATATCATCTGCAAATAATGAGAGTTTTACTTCTTCTTTTCCAATTTGGATGCCTTTTATTTCCTCTTCTTGTCTGATTGCTGCAGCTAGGACTTCCAGAACTATGTTAAATAAGAGTGGTGAAAGGGGGTACCCCTTCTTGGTTCTTTATCTTAAGGGGATTGCTTTTAATTTTTGCCCATTGAGTATGATTTGGCTGTGGGTTTGTCATAGATGGCCTTTATCATGTTAAGGTATGTTCCCTGTATTCCCACTTTACTGAGAGTTTAGATCATAAATGGGTGCTGGATTTTATCGAATGCTTTTTTTGCATCTATTGAAATTATCATGTGGTTTTTGTCTTTCCTATTCTTTATGTGATAAATCACATTGATTGATTTGCGAATATTGTACCAGCCTTGCCTCCCCAGAATAAATCCCACTTGATCATCATGTATGATTTTTTTTATATATTGCTGGATCCGGTTGGCTAATATTTTGTTGAGGATTTTAGCATCTAATTTCATCAGGGATATTGGCCTATAATTTTCTTTATGTTGTCTCTGCCAGATTTCGGAATCAGAATTATGCTAGCCTCATAAAAGAAGCTTGGAAGTCTTCCTTCCTCTTAAAGTTTTTGAAATAGCTTGAGAAGAATAGGAGTTAGTTCTTCTTTGAATATTTGGAAGAATTCACTTGTGAAGCCATCAGGTCCAGGACTTTTCTTTGTTGGGGGTTTTTGATAACTGTTTTGATCTCATTTGTTGTAATTGGTCTGTTTAGGTTTTCTGATTCTTCCAGATTGATTTTTGGAAGATTGTATGTTTCAAGGAATTTGTCCATTTTATTTAGATTGTCTAGTTTTTTGGCATACAGTTCTTAATAGTATTTTCTTACAATATTTTGCATTTCCGTTGTGTCAGTTGTTATTTCTCTGCTATCATATTTTATTTTACTTATTTGAGTCCTCTCTCTTTTTTTCTTGGTGAGTCTAGTTAAAGGTTCATTGATCCTGTTAACCTTTTCAAAGAACCAACTCCTGATTTCATTAATTTTCTGTAATGTTTCTTTAGTCTCTGTCATTTATTTCTGCTCTGATCTTTATTATTTCCTTCCTTCTATTACCCCTTGGCTTTACTTGCTGTTGTTTTTCTAGCAGAGTCAAGTTGTTTATTTGAGCTTTTTCTACCTTCTTATGATATACCTGCAATGCTATGAACTTCCTTCTCAGTACTTCTTTTCTGTGTCCCATAAATATTGAGTTGATTTATGCTCGTTATCATTCATTTCTAGGAATTTTTTATTTCTTCTTTGATCTCATTGTTGACCTATTCATTATTTAATAACATGTAATTTAGTTTCCAAGTGTTTGAGTATTTTTCAGTTTTTCTGTTGTAGTTGATTTCTGGTTTCATGCCATTGTGATCAGAGAAAATGCTTGATATGATTTCAATCTTCTTAAATTTGTTGAGACCGCTTTTGTGTCCTAACATGTGGTCTATACTAGAGAATGTACCATGAGTGCTTGAAAAGAATGTATATTCTGCTGCTTTAGGGTGAAAGGTTCTGAAGATATATATTAAATCGAGTTGATCCAGTGTATCCTTTAAGTCCTCTGTTTCTTTGTTTATTTTCTTTCTTGAAGATCTATCCAGTGATGTTAGCAGAGCATTGAAATCCCTTATTATTATAGTATTGTTGTTGATCTCAACCTTTATATCCATCAAAGTCTGCTTTATATATTTTGGTGCTGCTGTACTAGGTGTGTAGATAATTATAATGGTTATATCTTCCTGTTGGAGTACTCCCTTTGTCATTATGTAGTGTCCTTCTTTATCTCTTGCTATAGCCTTTGTTTTAAAGTCCATTTTGTCAGATATAAATATTGCTACCCCATTTTTTTTTCATTTCTATTCGCATGAAATATTTTTTCCATTCTTTTACCTACAGTTTATGTGCATCTTTTATTTTAAGGTGTGTCTCTTGTAGGCAGCGTATGGATGGGTCCTGTTTTTTTATCTATAAAGCTGCCCTATGTCTTTTGATTGAATCATTTAATCCATTTACATTTAAAGTTATTATTGATATGTAGTTGTTTATTGCCATTTTATTCTTTAAAGCTGTATTCCTCATTTGCTATATTCTTTACCCACTTTGATCTGTTCACAACAGGCCCCTTAGCATCTCTTGAAGAATTGGTTTGGTTGTAGTGAATTCCTTGAGTTTTGTTTTTTTGGATTTTTGTTTTTTGTTTCTTTTTGTCTGGGAAGCTCTTTGTTTCTCTTTCAATTTTAAACATTAGCCTTGCTGGATAGAGTAGTCTTGGTTGTAGGTTCTTGTTCTGAATTACTTTGAATATTTCTTGCCATTTCCTTCTGGCCTCAACTGTTTCTGTTGAGAAGTCGGATGTCATCCTTATGGGGGCTCCTTTGTAGGTGATACCCTTTTTTCCTCTAGCTGCTTTTAATATTTTCTCTTTATCACTTATCTTTGATATTTTAATTATGATGTGTCTTGGTGAAGATTTCTTTGGGTTTCTCTTTAATAGAGTTCTCTGTGATTCTTGAACGTGTGAGACGTTTTCCAGCCTCAATTTAGAAAAGTTTTCAGCTATGATTTGATTGAACAAAGTTTCTATTCCTTGTTCTTTCTCTTCTTCTTCAGGAACCCCTATGATGCAGATGTTATCCTCAGCTTCATCTATCCTGCTTTTAATTCCTTTTATTGTGTTCTTCAATTCTGATATTGTATTTTTCATTTGTGTTTGATTCTTTTTTATTATTTCAATTTTTTTTATACTTACTATCTTTTTATTTAGGTGTTCATAATGACCGTCCATTGTTGTTCTAAGCAATTTGAACATCCTAGAAATCATTATTTTAAACTCTGCATCCGGTAATTTGGTTATATCTGAGTCATTCAGGTCCTTCTATGGGAATTTCTCTTGATTCATTGGGTTGTATTCCTCTGCCTGCCCATTTTGTCTGTGTATAAGAATGGTTTAGCCAGTGGAATCCAATGGGTATTGCCTCTGTGTTCCCTAGGTGTGTTCTGTCTGCAGGCCTGCCATCCCCTCTGCCACTGCCTAGGGTGGTTGGTAATGGGTGTTGCTGGCACTGGCCCGTTGTGGCTGTAGCTGCGGTTTCCACCTCGCCTCCGCAGGAGGTGCTATGTTCTCCTGCCTGACTCTAGAAGCCTAAGCCAATCTCTGCCTTAGCCCTGCCTTCACGGGTGGGGTTGCATGCTGCACACGGGCCACAAGCTTCGGCACCAAAGGCAGAGTGACCACCTTTGCCCAGCTGCTTGTCTCTGCCTATTCCCAGGCTTCTGCCCAGCCCCCACAGTCAGAGCTGTCTCATGCATCAAACCGCAAGCCTCAACTCCTCTGGCTGGGTGGGGCTGTGGGCATGCACTCAGCTACAGACCCCTTCCTTTTCCTGGGCTTTCGCCATGCCCCGCCAGGTGGAGCAGCTCATGCCTCAGGCCGGAAGCCTCAGCTCCTCTGGCCTGGCAGGGTTCTGGGAATGTGCTCAGCTCCTCCACCTTTTCCTAGGTGGGGATGTCTTGTGCAGGGCTGCAAGCCTTGGAGGCTAGGTGCTGCTGTGCACTGCACATCCTTGCTCAGCGGCGGACCTCTGCCTATTCCCTGGATCCTGCTTTTCCCCCACAGGTGGGGTTACTGGCAGGTCTGCAGCTGGCCAGACCATATTTGTGTGTCCCCTCTGCCCCCGCTGGGCTAGACTGAGCTCACACTGGCCAGCCTAGCTTTCAACCCCACCGACAAAACTGCGCTTCCACACCCCGCTGCCACTGTCCCTCCAGCAAGCCCTCAGCAGTGTGGGTGGGGGCGCTGCAGCTCAGACCCTAACACTTCATACTGTAGACCTGAACGCTCCATTCTTCTAAGCAGCTCTGCTCTAAGTGCCACGGGTGAACTTGTTTGGCTGGTGTCCTGCTTCCCTTTGCTTGTATTGCTTGTTCCAGGGGAAATATTCACTTCAGATTTGGGGAGTGACTCAGCCCAGGGATTAGGGTGGCTGTCTCTCAAAGTGTTTCTCCCTTTGCCTTCTAGATTACACTCCTCCCGCTGCTCTGGTCCTCTGTCTCTCCCTGTCCCCCATATCCCCAGGTGAGTGCTTGTAAGAGAGGTTTTCTGCACTGTCCCTTTAAGAAGAATCCTGGGTCTGAGAAAACTGTCTCTCACAAACAGTATACTAACTTGTTTCACAGCCAAATCCTGTTGATACGTCTCTTCTAGGCTCTGGGGCTGCAGGCTGGGGCTTTGTGCCTGGGACCCAGATACCTCCCTCTCCGCTAAACTCTCTTCCTGCCATGCGAGTCTCTCCAGGCTGCCGTTCACTCTGGGGAGCTGGGCAGTCCTTTCCACATTTCCTACCAGTCGCAATGTGGCTTCTTCAGTGTTCCTATGTTGAAGAGTCCTCTTAGTTTAGTTCAAAGTTGATTTTTCCAGATGATGGTTCTTTAAATTATAATCCACTTTTGTCTGGGAGCTGGAAGTTGGTATGTCTGCCTATTCCATTACCATCTTGCCCTTCTCTCCAGTATCTTTATGTTGTAGTTCCTTGAGGTTCAGTCTTCTGTCTGCTTGTATCCTTCATTTATACTTACTTCTTTGGTTATATCACTTGGTTTTATTATAGTATTAAGTGCTATTTACATTCTAATGCTTTCCAAAGTTATAAATCTCAATTTCATATTTATTTGATTCCTCTGGTTATCAGACATCTTCACTTGGTTGTCTAATAGGTATCTCAAATTTAACATGTCTAAAGCAGTACTTCTGACCCTCTCCCCAAACCTTCTTCCACTTACAGTCTTTGCTATCTCAATTGATGGCATCTCTAACCTTCCTGTTGCTTAGGCTAAAAATCTTGGACTCATTCTTGACTTCTCTTTTTCCTTCAAACTTACATGCAACCTATCAGAAAAACTTCTCAGCTTCATCTTCAAAATATATAGTGTCTGACAACTTCTCACAGTACCTTCTCAGGTAGAAACCACCATCAGCTCTCATATCCATCACTGTGATGACATCCTATCTACTTTTCCAAAATTGACCTTTGACCCCCACAGTCTTTCTCAACACAGTAACCGAAGTGAACCTTTTTTAAAAAGCTGTCAGGTTATATCACTACTCTGCTTATATTTTTCAATGGCTTCCTATTGTTCCCAGAGGAATAATCAAAGCCAACATTTACTCATTTTATCTTTGTAAAAGACAAATTCTTTACCAAGGCCTTCAAATCATTGTTATGATTTTGCTCCTGTTTTTATTTCTCTGACTTCATTTCTTTTCACTCTCCTTCTTGTCACTCTGGCTCCGGTCACACTTTCCCTTTTGCTGTTCTGTGGACAAATAGGACATACACTCATCTTAGGGTTTTTTCTAGAACACTAACTCCTTCACTTAATTCAAGTCTTTGATCAATGTCATCTCCTGAATGAGTCCTTCCTTGGTTGTAATGTGTTCCCCACAGCACCCAATCCTCCTTACTCTACTCTACCTTTTTCTTCCATGTTTTAAATTTTCTAATATACCACGTACATCTGTTGTTTATTGTTTATCCCCTTCTTCCAGAATATGAGCTCCATGTGGCAGGGTTTTTGTCTATTTTGTTTACCATTAAATCTCAAGCATGTAAGATCAGGATGGGCACATCATGGGTACTCAGAAAACATGGCTAAACAAAGAAAAAAGTGATACTGATGACAAGATCTGAGTTAAATATCCATACCTTGGGAATTTATGAATTTACAATGAATTCTACCCTGGAAAATGTAGCTTTTACTCACTGCAAAAGTTATTCATAATTTTGAATCTTCCCAATTTTACTGAGAATATTGTTTGGGTTGCTGTAATGATGTTAGGACTAGGATATAAGGAAAAAGTACGGAGATTATTTTTTATTCTTCATATTTCATGGCCAGCCAACCCATTACCCAAGAGAAGAGCAGAAAGATAATTATAAAGAGACATAAATTAAAAAGAAGGCAAAGTTGCTTGACCAGGCAGTGGCACAGTGGATAGAGCGTCAGACTGGGATGAGGAAGACCCAGGTTCGAGACCCGAGGTCGCCAGCTTGAGCACGGGCCCATCTGGCTTGAGGAAAAGCTCACCAGCTTGGACCCAAGGTTGCTGGCTCCAGCTAGGGGTAGCTCAGTCTGCTGAAGGGCCACAGTCAATGTACATATGAGAAAGCAATCAATGAACAAATAAGGTGTTGCGATAGCAATGAAAAACTAATGATTGATGTTTCTTATCTCTCTCCATTCCTATCTGTCTGTCCCTATCTATCCTTTCTGACTGTCTCTCTGTCCCTGTAAAAAAAAATAAAAAGAAGGCAAAGAGAAGTGTGTAGATAACCTTCCAGACATACTTTTGCTTGGCTAAGAAATGTTTAATTAAATTTAATTATAGAACATTTTTAAATATTATTGATAAAATTAGGATAAAAAATACAAAATATTTTCATGTGAAGTCATGTGCTTTTTCAAGTTTGAGGTTTCTACTTCATGCATAAAAACAGGTTTTTAAAACTTTATACTGGCCTGCCTGAGCAAGTGGTAGCGCAGTGCATAGAGCATCAGACTGGGACGCAGAAGATCCAGGTTCGAAACCTCAAGATCACTGACTTGAGCGTGGGCTTACTGGCTTGAGTGCAGGGTCGCTGACTTGAGCATGGGATCAAGACCCCATGGTTGCTGACTTGAGCCTCAAAGTCTCTGGCTTTAAGCCCAAGGTTGCTGGTTTAAGCAAGGGCTCACTCACTCTGCTGTAGCCCCAACCACCACATCACAGCACATACAAAAAAGCAATCAATAAACAACTAAGGTGCTACAATGAAGAATTGATGCTTCTCACCTATCTTCCTTTCTGTCTGTCTGTCCCTATCTGTTCCTCTCTCTGATTCTCTGTCTCTGTCAAAAAAAAAAAAAAACTTTTAAGTGGCCCCATTTATACAGGCATATCACAGAAATGTGTTTTTAACAAATGTGTGGTTCTGGGAACTGAATAATGCAAGAAACATAATAAACCTTATGGAAGAAGCATTGTTACTGAAAAAAGACAAGGCCTCTGAAACATAATGTGCTTGATTACTTCTCATTTTCTTCTCAAAGACACTAATTAAGCTTTTACTTAAAGGATAGGGAAACAGCTCAGGGTAGAATTGAACGGTTTTTATAATCTTTCATGTGTGGAAATATAAAATTTTTTACCCACATTAATTAATTAACCCTGTGATAATAGAAATAACACCAAGTTATTGTACAGTTCTACAGCCTAGAGGCCACATAAGTGAATGGAAAATAATTTAACCAAGGTTATATTATCCTTTGGACAAAGTGCTCAGGGGGAACCCTGCAGTGAGCATAATTACTCCACTCTAGAGTTGGGGAGAGATTATCAATAAATGGTAACCTGCTACCCCTCACTCTTTGTTGGACAGAGAGCTTCTGAAATAGTTTTTTATTCCTGCCATGCTGAGTGGAATGAATAGTGTCCTGTTTAATTACAAGTATTTTTAAAACCATCTGTGTGAAAACAAGAATTATTTCGCAAGTCTTACATTTCCACTACTTGGCAGAAATTCAAGGTAAATGAAGAAAACTGGTCATATTAACAGTGGATTATATATACCTGAAAAAAAGTAATACAGAAAGACCATAACAAAAGGCTTTGCAAAGATATAAAAGTCAAATGCCAAAGGACGGCAAGATGGCGATGGAGTAGGCGAACCTACCAACTTCCAACTCCCAGAACCAAAGTGGATTATAACTAAATTTTAAGAATCATCATCTGGATAAACTAACTTTGAACTAAACTAAGTGGACTCTTCAACCAAGGAACACTGAAGAAGCCACATTGAAACTGGTAGAAAAAGCAAAAATGTGGAGAGGGCTGCCCAGCTCCCCGGAGTGAACGGCAGCCTGGAGAGACCAGCGTGGCAGGAGGAGAGTTTGGCGGAGAGGGAGGGACCTGGGTCCCAGAAACAAAGCCCCAGCCTGCAGTCCCAGAGCCTAGAAGAGGCGTTTGGACAGTATTGAGCTGTGAAACAAATGAAGATACTGTTTGTGAGAAAGTGACAGTTTTCTCAAACCCAGATGCTTCTTAAAGGGACAGTGCAGAAAACCTCTCTCACAACCATTCACCCGGGGCTCCAGGGAATGGTGAGAGAGGAGAGGACCAGAGCAGCGGAAAGAGAGTGTGGACTGGAAGGCACAGGGAGAAACACTATGAGGGACAGTTAACCTAACCCCTGGGCTGAGTCATTTCCCTAATCAAAAATGAATATTTCCCCTAAAACTAGCAATACCAGCAAAGGGAGACAGGACACCAGCCAAACAAGCTCTCCCGTGGCTCTTAGAGCAGACCTGCTTAGATGGAGGGAGCTTCCAGGAATACAGTATGGAGTGTTAGGGTCTGAGCTACAGTGCCCCTACCCACACTGCTGAGGGCTTGCTGGAGGGATGGTGGTGGCAGGACACTGAAACGTGGTTCAGTCAGCAGGGGCAGAGGCCCAGCCAGTATGAGCTCAGTCTAGCCCAGCAGGAGTGGAGGGGATGCGCGAAAGCGGTCCAGCAGCTGCCTAAAACCCCACCTGCAGGAGAAAAGCTGGAGGCCAGGAATGGGCAGAGATCTGCTCTGTGACCCTGTGCGAGCTGGCCCTGTCTGCAGGAACGGGGCTAGGACCCATCCTGCATGCATGAGTTGGCTCTGACTGCAGGGGCAAGGCTGGAGCCCAGAAAAAGCAGAGGCTTACAGCTGAGCGTGTGCCAGCAGCCTCACCCAGCCCAAGAAACCATGGTTTGCGATCCTGTGTAGCGAGGCCCTGGCCTCAGGGGCAGGGCTAAAGATCCGGACAGGCGGAGGCTCACAGCTGAGTGCACATCAGCAGCCCCGTCCAACCCGAAAAACTGTGGCAAGCAGGCTCTGACCACAGGGCCTAGGTGCAAGCCCGGGCACAGGCTGGATCCACAGCTGAGCAATGGTGCTCACTTCTACCCTTGGTGCTGAGGCTTGTGGCTTGAGTGCAGTGTGCAACCAAACTGTGGGGGTGAGGCAAAGGCCCAAGCAGGCCGAGGTTTGTAGAGCAGGGCACCAGAACACAGCCCCTCCTGCAGAGGAGAGACGGAAATAACAGCAAAAGCCGCAGTGGGCCAGCGCTGGCAACACCTATACCCAACAGCCCTAGGCAATGGCAGAGGGTGTGGTGGGCCTGCAGACAGACCAAACGTAGAGAATACAAAGGTAACACCCATTGGACTCCAGTGACCACAACCTTCTTATACACAGACAAAATGCGCAGGCAGAGAAATGCAACCCAAAAAAATCAAGAGAAATCTCAAGAGAAGGACCTGAATGAACCAGATATAACCAAATTACCAGATGCAGAGTTAAAAATAATGATAGTTAGGATGTTCAGAGATTAGAACAACAATGGATAGTCATTACGAATACCTAAATAAAGAGATAACAAGTATAAAAAAGAAAATTGAAATAATAAAAAAGAATCAGACAGAAATGACAAATACAGTATCAGAACTTAAGACCACAATGGAAGGAATTAAAAGCAGGATGGATGATGCTGAGGATCCAATCAGCGAGTTAGAGGACACAATAAACAAAGGCACAGAAGCAGAGCAGGAAAAAAAAAAAGAGACTGAAAAAATGTGAGGAAACTCTAAGGAAGCTCTGTGACAACATGAAGAGAAATAACATCCACATAATAAAAGTTCCTGAAGAAGAGGAGAAAGAACAAGAAATAAAAACTTTGTTCAATCTAATTATAGCAGAAAACTTTCCTAAATTAAGGCTGGAAAACATTTTCCATGTTCAAGAAGCACAGAGAACTCCATTAAAGAGAAAACCAAAGAAATCAACACCAAGACACATCATAGTTAAAATACCAAAGCTAAGGGATAGAGAGAAAATTTTAAAAGCTGCTAGACAAAAAAGGCTATCACCTACAAAGGAATCCCCATAAGGATGACATTCGACTTCTCAACAGAAACACTTGAGACCAGAAGGGAATGGCAAGATATATTCAAAGTAATGCAGAACAATAACCTACAACCAAGACTACTGTATCCAGCAAGGCTAACGTTTAAAATTGAAGGAGAAATAAAGAGCTTCCCAAACAAAAAAAGCCTCAAGGAATTCATTAAAAGCAAACCAATTCTGCAAGATATGCTAAGGGGCCTGTTGTGAACAGTTCAAAGGGTTGAAAGAATATAGCAAAAGAAGAATACAGTTTTAAAGAATAAAATAGCAATAAACAACTACATATCAATAATAACCTTAAATATAAATGAATTAAATGATCCAATCAAAAGTCATAGGGTAGCTGCATGGATAAAGAAACAGGATCCATACATACGCCGTCTACAAGAGACACACCTTAAAACAAAAGATGCACATAAACTGAAGGTAAACAGATGGAAAAAAATATTTCATGCAAATGGAAATGATAAAAAGCCGGGGTAGCAATACTTATATCAGACAAAATGGACTTTAAAACAAAGGCTGTAGTAAGAGATAAAGAAGGACACTACATAATAATAATAAAGGGAACAATTCAACAGGAAGATATAACTATTATAAATATCTACGCACCAAACATAGGAGCCCCGACATACATAAAGAAGACTTTAATAGATATAAAGAGCGAGATTAACAACAATACTATAATAGTAGGAGATTTCAATACCCCACTAATATCACTGAATAGATCCTCAAGAAAGAAAATTAATAAAGAAACAGGAGACTTAAAAGATACACTAGATCAACTCGATTTAATAGATATCTTCAGAACTTTTCCCCTTAAAGCAGTAGAATATACATTCTTCTGAAGCACTCATGGTACATTTTCTAGGATAGACCACATGTTAGGACATAAAAATGGTCTCAACAAATTTAAAAAGATTGAAATCATATTAAGCATTTTCTCTGATCACAATGCCATGAAACTAGAAATTAACCACAAACAAAAAAACTGAAAATACTCACACACTTGGAAACTAAATAGCATGTTATTAAATAATGAATGGGCACGAAGCAAGATGGCGATGGAGTAGGTGAACGTACCAACTCCCAGAACCAAAGTGGATTATAACTCAATTTTAAGAACCATCATCTGGATAAACCAACTTTGAACTAAACTAAGTGGACTCTTCAACCAAGGAACACAGAAGAAGCCACATTGAGACTGGTAGGAATAGCGAAAACGCGAGGAGGGCTGCCCAGCTCCCAGAGCAAACGGCAGCCCAGAGAGACCCGCGTGCTGGGAGGAGAGTTTGGCAGAGAGGGAGGGACCTGGGTTCCAGGAACCAAGCCCCAGCCTACTGTCCCAGAGCCTAGAAGAGGCGTTTGGGCAGTATTGAGCTGTGAAACAAGTGAGGATACTGTTTATGAGAAAGAGAAAGTTCTCTCAGACCCAAGATCCTTTTTAAAGGGACAACGCAGAAAACCTCTCTCACAACCATGCACCCGGGGCTCCGGGGAATGGGGACAGAGGAGAGGACCAGAGCAGCGAGAAGAGAGTGTGGACTTAAGGCACAGGGATAAACACTCTGAGGGACAGCCACCCAAACCCCTGGGCTAAGTCATTTCCCTAATTGAAAATGAATATTTCCCCTGGAACTAGCAATACCAGCAAAGAGAGACAGGACACTCGCCAAACAAGCTCTCCCTCGGCAATTAGAGCAGAGCTGCTTAGAGGCAGGGAGCTCCCAGACCTACAGTATGGAGACTTAGGGCCCTTCCTACTCTGCTGAGGGTTGCTGAAGGGAGGGTGGCGGCAAGACGTCGAAACGCGATTCTGTCGGCAGGGGCAGAGGCCCAGCAGATGTGAGCTCGGTCTAGCCCAGCAGGGGCGAAGGGGACGCACTAAAGCGGTCCTGCAGCTGCGGGCCCATGTGTATCCCCACTGGCAGGGGATATGCAGAGGCCAGGAACGGGCAGAGATCTGCTCTGCGACCCTGTGCACGCCGGCCCTGACTGCAGGGACAGGGCTAGGACCAGGGACGGGCAGGGGCTCATGGCTGAGCTCACACCACCAGCTCCACCAGACCGGTGAAACCACAGTTTGCCATCTTGCATGCTCGAGTTGGCTCCAAACACGGGGAAAAGGTAGAGCCCGGGACTAGTGGAAGTTCGCAGCAGAGCACACGCCAGCAGCTACCCCTGCCCCAATAAACTGCAGTTTGCAACCCTGCTCAGGAGGGCCCTGGCCTCAAGGACGGGACTAAAGCTCCGGACGGGCAAAGGCTCACACCTGAGAGCACTTCAAAAGCCCTGCCCAACCGGCGAAACTGTGGCAAGCAGGCTCTGAATGCGGGTGCTGGGCGGAAGCCCAAAAACAGGCTGAGCAAAGGTGCTCACTTCTACCCTTGGTGCTGAGGTTTGTGGCTTGAGTGACAGCCCCTCCCACGAAGGAGAGGCAAAAATCACAGAAAAAGCCACAGTGGGCCGGCGCTGGCAATGCCCATACCCAAACGCCCTAGGCAGCGGCAGAAGGGGTGGCGGGCCTGCACACAGACCACACCTAGAGAACACAAAGGCAACACCTACTGGTTCCAGTGGCCACAACTTGCTTATACACAGACAAAAAGGGCAGGCAGAGCAATGCAAAAAAATGAATCAAGAGAAGTTTCCAGAAAAGAACCTGAATTAACCAGATATAACCAAATTACCAGAAGCAGAATTTAGAATAATGATAGTTAGTATGTTCAAAGAAATTAGAGCAACAATGGATAGTCATTATGAATACCTAAATAAAGAGATAACAAGTATAAAAAACAAAGTTGAAATAATAAAAAAGAATCGGACAGAAATGACAAATACAGTATCAGAACTGAAGAACACAATGGAAGGAATTGAAAGCAGGATGAATCACGCTGAGGATTGAACAGCGAGTTAGAGGACACAATAAACAAATGCACAAATCAGAGAAGAAAAAGGAAAAGAGACTCAAAAAATGTTAGGAAACTCTAAGGGAGCTCTATGACAACATGAAGAGAAACAACATTCGCATCATAGGGGTTCCTGAAGAAGAGGAGAGAGGACAAGAAATGGATACTTTGTTCAATCAAATCATAGCAGAAAACTTCCCTAAATTAAGGCTAGGAAACATTCCACACGTTCAAGAAGCACACAGAACTCTATTAAAGAGAAACCAAAAAAAATCTACACCAAGACACATCATAGTTAAAATACCAAAGCTAATGGATAAAGAGAAAAATTTAAAAGCTGCTAGAGAAAAAAAGGCTTTCACTTGAGACCAGAAGGGAATGGCAAGATATAATCAAAGTAATGCAGAACAAGAACCTACAACCAAGACTACTTTATAAATAATGAATGGATTAACAATGAGATCAAAGTAGAAATAAAAAAGTATCTAGAAATTAATGAAAGTGAGCATACATCAACTCAAAATTTATGGGAATGAGCAAAAACCAGTACTGAGAGGGAAGTTCATTGCACTCCAGGCATACCAAAAGAAGCTAGAAAAAGCTCAAATAAGCAACCTGACCCTGCACCTAAAAGAACTAGAAAAACAACAGCAAATAAAGCCCAGGGTCAGTAGAAGGAAGGAAATAATAAAGATCAGAGCAGAAATAAATGACATAGAGGTTAAGGAAACAATACAGAGGAACAATGAAACCAGAATCTGGTTCTTTGAAAAGGTAAACAAGATTGATGAACCTTTAACAAGACTCACCAAGAAGAAAAGAGAGAGGACTCAAATAAATAAAATTAGAAATGAGAGTGGAGAAATAACAACTGACACAACAGAACTACAAAGTATTGTAAGAAAATACTATGAAGAACTCATTGCCAAAAAATTAGACAACCTAGGTGAGATGGACAAATTTCTTGAATCATATATTCTTCCAAAAATTAATCTGGAAGAATCAGAACACCTAAACAGACTAATTACAACAAATGAGATCGAAACAGTTATCTAAAAACTCCCCAAAAAGAAAAGTCTTGGGCCTGATGGCTTCTCAAGTGAATTCTACCAAGGGGCCAGGGAACATAAAAAAACAGATAGAAGGTGACAGAGGACAATTTAACTTTGGGTGATGGGTAAGCAACATAATTGAATAATAAGATAACCTGGAGATGTTTTCTTTGAACATATGTACCCTGATTTATTAATATCACCCCATTAAAATAAATAAATTTTTTTAAAAGTAAAAAAGAAATTCAAAGAAGAACTAACTTCTATCCTCCTAAAGGTATTTCAAAAAATTCAAGAGGAAGGAAGACTTCCAAACTTCTTTTATGAGGCGAGCATAATTCTGATCCCGAAACCGGGCAAAGACAACACAAAGAAAGAAAATTATAGGCCAATATCCCTGATGAATTTAGACGCTAAAATTCTCAACAAAATATTAGCCAACCGAATCCAGCAATATATGAAAAAAATCATACACCGTGATCAAGTGGGTTTTATTCTGGAGAGGCAAGGCTGGTTCAATATTTGCAAATCAATCAATGTGATTCATCACATAAACAAAAGGATAGACAAAAATCACATGATATTTTCCATAGATGCAGAAAAATCATTTGGTAAAATCCAGCACCCATTCATGCTCAAAACTCTTCTTAAAGTGGGAATACAGGGAACATTCCTTAACATGATAAAGGCCATCTATGACAAACCCACAGCCAACATCATACTAAACGGGCAAAAATTAAAAGCAATCCCATTAAGATCAGGAACCAGGTAGGGCGGCCCCCTTTCACCACTCTTATGCAACATAGTTCTGGAAATGCTAGCTACAGCAATAGACAAGAAGAAGAAATAAAGTCATCCAAATTGGAAAAGAAGAAGTAAAACTGTCATTATTTGCAGATGATATGATATTGTATATAGAAAACCCTAAAGTCTCAGTCAAGAAACTACTGGACCTGATAAATGAATTCAGCAAGGTGGCAGGATATAAAATTAATACTCAGAAATCAGAGGCATTTCTATATACCAACAATGAACTGTCAGCAAAAGAAATTAAGGAAACAATCCCCTTCACTATTGCAGCCAAAAAAATAAAGTACCTAGGAGTAAATTTAACTAAGGAGGTTAAGGACTTGTACTCGGAAAATTATAAAACATTGATAAAAGAAATCAAGGAAGATACAAACAAGTGGAAGCATATACTGTGCTCATGGCTAGGAAGAATAAACATCATTAAAATGTCTATATTACCCAAAGCAATTTATAAATTCAATGCAATACCAATTAAAATACCAATGACATACTTCAAAGATATAGAACATATATTTTTAAAATGTATATGGAACCAAAAATAGCCTCAGTAATCTTAAAAAGAAAAAACAAAGCAGGAGGTATCACTCTTCCGGATATCAAGGTTTACTACAAGGCCGTTGTACTCAAGACAGCCTGTTACTGGCATAAGAACAGGCACATAGATCAATGGAACAGAACAGAGAACCCAGAAATAAACCCACACCTTTATGGACAACTGATATTGGACAAAGGAGGAAAGAATATACAATGGAGTAAAGACAGCCTCTTTCACAAATGGTGTTGGGAAAATTGGACATCTACCTGCAAAAAAATGAAACTATACCATCAACTTACACCATTCACTAAAACAAACTCAAAATGGACAAAAGACTTTAATGTAAGCCGTGAAACCATAAGCCTCTTAGAAGAAAACATAGGCCACAAGCTCTCCGACATTATAGCAGCAATATATTTGCCCATTTATCTCACGGGCAAATGAAATAAAAGGCAAGATAAACAAATGGGAATATATCAAACTAAAAAGTTTTTGCACAGCTAAAGACAATAAGAACAGAATAAAAAGACAAACCACACAATAGGACAACATATTCAACAACACGTCTGATAAAGGGTTAATAACCAAAATTTATAAAGAACTTATAAAACTCAACACCAGGAAGACAAACAATCCAATCAAAAAATGGGTAAAAGAAATGAATAGACATTTCTCCAAAGAGGACATACAGATGGCCAATAGGCATATGAAAAAATGCTCAACATCACTAATCATTAGAGAAATGCAAATTAAAACCACAATGAGATATCACCTCACACCAGTCAGAATGGCGCTCATCAGCAAAACAACACAGAATAAGTGCTGGCCAGGATATGGAGAAAAGGGAACCCTTCTGCACTGCTGGTGGGAATGCAGACTGGTGCAGCCACTGTGGAAAACAGTATGGAGATTCCTCAAAAAATTAAAAATCGAACTGCTTTTTGACCCAGCTATTTCACTTATAGGAATATACCCTAAGAACACCATAGCACTATTGAAAATGAATAAATGCACCCCCATGTTTGTGGCAGCATTGTTCACAATAGAGAACATCTGGAAACAGCCCAAGTGTCCGTCAGAGGACGAGTGGATTAAAAAGCTTTGGTACATATATACTATGGAATACTACTCAGCCATAAGAAATGATGACATCGGAACATTTACAACAAAATGGATGGACCTTGATAACATTATACGGAGTGAAATAAGTAAAACAGAAAAAAAAACTGAGAACAGCATGATTTCATACATAGGTGGGACATAAAAGTGAAACTATGAGACATGGACAAGAGTGTGGTGGTTACAGGGTGGGGGAAGGGAGGAGAGGGTGGGAGAGGGAGTAGGGGATGGCCACAAAGAAAACCAGATAGAAGGTTACAGAGGACAATTTGACTTTGGGTTATGGGTATACAACATAATTGAATGATAAGATAACCTGGAGATGTTTTCTTTGAACATATGTACCCTGATTTATTAATGTCACTCCATTAAAATTAATAAATAAAAAAGTCAAATGCCAGTAAAAAGAAAACAAAGAATTTTAATGCTATTAAGAAAATTGAGATTTGAAGTGTATTATTGAGTCCTCTGATAATTGGTTGATGGTGATGGTATATGATAGATAGATAGATAGATAGATAGATAGATAGATAGATAGATAGATAGATAGATTTATAGATAGATAGATAGATTTATAGATAGATAGATAGATAGATAGATAGATAGATAGATAGATAGATAGATAGATAGATAGATAGATAGATAGATAGATATAGAGAGACAAGCAGACAGGCATAATGGAGAAGGGAGAAGCTCTTGCTAATAGAAAAATGCCAAAGAACACATGTAAAATAGAGTTGTGGAGTTCGAAAATTTATCATTTTAAAACCATCATTAAGAAAGGTTTAGGACAAGAGTCATCAACTGATTGTAAATCTGGGAAGAAAGAATGCTGGGAAGTAGGATAGGTGCATATTCTCAAAGTGTATGTCTCCAGAATCTTATTAATTATAAAAGTGAAGAAGCCAGACAACATTTTGACCAGAAAATATAAATTAATATCATCAAAGAAAGATAAACAGACATCTTCCAGCTTTGGGTGCTACTCTGACAGTGATACAGCTTAATCTGTGTAGTATTCTGCCTGCAAGTTCACAGCCTGAATCTCAGCATGAAACACTATCTGACAAGTCCAAGTTGAGGAACATTCTATAAAATAACTAACTGGCTTGCAATATTTCAAATCTCTTGGAAATATTTTATCAAGAAAGCAACAGTCCATCTGCATCACTTGAGTTAACAAAGTATGGCAACCTTATTGTGAAAGGCAGTGAACATGGGAAGATGTTCACGTATTTATCCAAGGAGGATTCGATGATAAGGTGTCTTCTGATTGTACCCATTTTCTTAATGAAATAAGAAACAAGTGTTATGCTAAAAGTAGGTTAAGGATGCATTTGTAGTTAAAGAAAATGAAACACACACACACACACACAAATGGAATGATATTCTCAGCTAATGGAGGGGTGTTGAAATTCCTAAAGAAATGTGTAATTTACAAGCACTGCTGACTGCCTCCACACTTAAAAATATTGTCCTTTATTTAAAGTGAAATCAGTCAGCAGAGTTGTACATTGTTACCCTTCGACATTAAGCTCCTACATGCAGAACTGAGGTAGACAAAATGTTGTATTTAATTAGGATTGGAGTTTCAGGCAATGGAGAAAGAAAGAGATAGGAGTTGACAATAGAGGCACAGAAATAATTTCTGTGATGGACCATACATCTAAACTGAAGAAAGATAGAAAGACAGAAAAGAAGTGACATCAGTTTAATTTATTATTTTTTAAATGCCATCAGTAAATTGAAAATCCAGGTGAGGTTCAAGATGTTTTGGAATGTATATTCTAGAAAGACAAAAACGTGGTTGTCAGATTTACAAAATGATAGTATTGGTTACAATAAGGTGAGAAAATGATTTTGAATGCAAAACAGTCCAAGTAACTGAAAGGCAGGGTTACATGTGTTTTTAAAAAATTAAAGAAGACAACTTACGTGACACAAACCAACATTTTATAGTTCTTCATGTGGAGAACTATAAAATAGACAGAATGCAGGAGGCTTTTATGAGATAAAAAATAAAAACAGCAAAGACAAAAATAATAAGTTATGGCCAGTTGTTGATTCCTGGAATTTTATTCTGAAGAACTAATTTAAAATAATTAGAAGTCTATGTGTATGAAGATATTCATCACTCTATTATTTATAATAATAAAACATTTTATATCTCAAAACAAGTGGATGATCAGTTGAAAAATATGCAGCTATTAACAATAATGTTTATAAAGAATATATAGCACAATGAAAAACACTATGTTATAATATAAAGTAAAAAAGAGAATATACCATTTTATATGAGCATAAGGATATAACATACAAATGATTAAAAAAGAATAAAGATAATATTTGTTGAATTGTGGTGAAAAATTATGAATGATTTTTCTATTTTCAAGTTTTCTAAAATATAGTTTTGAGAACACTATGCATCTTTTCTTTACATTTGTTTTAGAAGTGTTGGCTTGAGTGGGTGAAAAACATTACATTTCTTCTATGAATTTCATAGCTTCCTTAAATCTTCTAATATTGTAGACAACTATAAGAACATTAAAGATAAATGGCATGTTTGCTCTACATACAACAGAAAATTGTAATATGGGTTATGAAAGAATTTCTAAGACACCAAATCTCCATCTGCATCCATATATCTTTTAAAGATGACTTAACCTTAAAGGAAGAACAAATCCTCTTAGAGTTAATCTGGAACTCTAAAAATTGATGTTGTGAAGTTGACTTCTCAGTGAAACCTTACTATCTATAAGAAAGAAAGATAGCACAGTCCACAGTTATACAGATATTTTTTCAAAAAGTCTTCCAGTCGCTGGTACCATAAAAGATGTGCCATGTTTATTTCATGATGGATTATCCTCAAAATACTGCTCTTCAGCATTATAATATCACTGTATCAAAATTCAAAATCTATATGAATAAGGGAATACTGTTTCATATCTTGGATTTTTATGTTCAACGTGCAACTGTATGAACCATGGGGAATCTCCCTGAAATGCCCTCCAGCAGTTTTATGCAGATGACAAAAAAGCACTTTGTTACTGCGCCATAACCACGCACTGTGGCGTCACGACAGAGAATGATGCAGTCAATCTGTAGAATCACTTGGTGTGTGCTCCTCACAGGGGAGGCAGGGAAAGCTTCAAGAGAAAAAGAACTTAAAACCACATGCTTATGAGAAAAATACAATGGGTATCCAGCTGTAACTTCCTATTTTACATGGAGGCTGCATTTCTTGATTTGGAGGAAGGCTATTATAAATCTCTTGGTCTCAGGCCTCCTAGACACAAGGAAGCAAAAGAGTAGGTATAATGCAGAGAGAGTGTATGTTTACACTCCACAGGAGCTATTCCATTTTGTTGTATAAAATTAAGCTTGGCATAGCCAGCCTCCAAAGGTCTAAGGCAGCCATGGAGAAGCTGTGTGTATTGTTGCTGCTCTCTACAAAGCTTTGTCTTCTGCCATGAGCCCTCAGCCTGCTCAGATCACCGGAGACTTGCAAAGCCTTTGCGTACCAGAGAAGTCCTTGGAGGACATCCCACCCAGTCTGTGCCTCCATCTTACTCTTGAGTAGTTCAGTTCTGCTTCCTCACATGCAGGAGTACAGATAGATCAATAAATGGTTCAAAAAATTAAACTCCTGGTGAAGTTAGCCAACCTAAAGGGACCCAGAAGAAACATAGTTTGCATTTGCAAACAGGGTGACGCCCAGTGTCTGTGCATGCATATTGCTCAGAACACTAGCATGGTCTTATTGGTCAAAGCACGTTTTAGAAGACATCTTAGAAATAAGTTTGTTGAAATGTTGCTTATTCTTGTCTCCCATTCTAATGTTAAAAGCCTGACTTTTGGTTTTTTGGTTTTGTTTTTACATTACTATGACACTAGTCTTGTGATTTTGGCTACATTCTCAGTAAGCAATTAGACATGTCAATTCCAAATAGAATCATGAGGTGGATGATGATTCAAGTAACTGGCAAGTCATCTGAGGGCTTGCTGAGTGTTTGCTCAGATGTTAAAGAATGACTGGGTTCTTAAAGACATACTATGGTCTTCTCTTCCAACCCTCAAGATGGGGCTGAGATCACTACAAAACAGGCATCCATATATAGTCTTAACAAAGTGTTTTAAATATGACTTAGAAACATACTGACATATACTACAATAAAAAATTAATTAAGGAAAAATTTTCAAATAAGGTTTGGAAAACTAAATTCTTCATTTTTATTTGCAAAACTGCTTGTCCTATTCTTTTTTTTCTTATTCCTTTAATGACTCCCTGACTTTCCAAGTTATGGGAGCTCAATATTGGGTGCCCAGTACTTCAACATCTTCTTTCACTCCACACCTTTCTGCACCTATCCAGTCATCACCGAAGCACTCAGCTGCCTGAGGGCTCTTATGATTCCAACCCCCACCTCCACCCTGCTGCCATGAGTTCCTTATGATTCTGTTCACTTACAGAGTTCTTGTATCATCTTGCCTTTTCTTTGGTTCACCTCAATCCATACTACAGAAGGGTTGTCCTCCTAAAGCATATTCACTAGCATGTTCAAACAGGTCTCTGATAATTGCACATCACATTCTTCTTATGTAATTTTCAAAGCACACCATGATGATAATACAATCAGATTATTTATTCCTCAATGTCTTTCCCATTTCTCCCCTTCATGTACTTTTTGCTTTGAGCAAAATGTCTGCCTGCTTCTGTGCTTTTTCTCAGATTTGAATCATTCTTGAGCCTCTTCTCTCTCTGCCCCTTCAACATGTTATTTCCAAGAAATTTACTCTAAGCCACCAACTCTAAATACCTTGGCCAATGGCACCAATTGCCCTGTTATATATAATTGTGCCCTCAACTTAATAAAACTCAGATTTCTGCAGTCAAAAGTCCTGTCCCCTCCACAGCACTCAGCACTCAGCCCAGCAGCGTACACATGGTGGACACTCAAAGGGATATTCGCCAACTGCCTGATGTCTTTTCGTTTTCTTTTTCAGTGGCACCACCGCCCTATAGTTTTGACCAGGAGATGGAATATTGTGCAGAACTGCCTCCTCCCTACTCCCCAACCCCGCAGGCTGCAGCACAGCGTTCTCCACCTCCTCCTTACCCTGGACAGTCAAGGAAATAATCCTTCTCCTAGGACAAAATGTGTGCCAGCCACAGATCCTGCCCGGAATCAAATGCCTCTACTCTGAAACAGACAGGAAAGGGTTGTTGTAAGGAATAGTCTTTTGGGTCGTGTGGAGTGGAATATCCAGGCTCAAAGATACAGAGATTCTAACCCTTCTCAGAGCTGACTCTATCTGGAGTATTATGTTTGGTTTGATGAACCACATTTGAAGAGATCTACTGATCAATGTAAGCACATTCGGAGGAGAATGAGATAGATAAAATATCTGAAAATCATGTTGCTACGGAAATTGTAATACTGACCCTGGAAAAGAAAAGATTTATATGAGAAAGGGAAATAACCTGGACCGCATAAAAAAAACCACTATATTCTACATTCAGCATAGCTTTAAGAGTCAAAACTAAAATGGTGCATTCTCTTGTTTATCAATAAACGTTGATCAAGTGATGAGAAAGAACCTACTGTGTGCTTTATACTATTAGAAACACTGGATGGAAGTTACAGGGACTTTGGTTTCAGCATGAGAAAAATCAGTTGGAGCTTTTGTGAAGCTCCCTGTTACCATGACTTTGAACAGAACCTGGCTGACTATCTTAGAGACATGCTGTAGAAGGGATAGCTAAATCAAGTGGTCAAAGGACCCAGTGGACCTCAAAAGTTCTGCTCATGTTTCATGTAGGTGTGAGATAAATTTGTATGCCTCCTAAAATAAAAACAACTGAGACAGTTGAATCTTATCTATTTAATATTAGAGTTAAAGCAGGATCAAAGGGATTCAACAGGTGCTTGAAGCCAAGAACCCTTCAATGCTACCTACTGCCACCTAAAAATCCCCTGATTTTAATTAGTGTCTTATGAAAAAGATTATTCCAACAGTGAAAAAATGTATCAAGTTCCACAAGCCACAAATTCTTCACTTCAGATTAAAAGATTAGAGCCAAATATTTCCATTTTTATATCAGGAAATAAAAATCTCAGAACTTGACCATGAAAATATACAACATTACAAAAGGAAGAGGAAAAAATGATGTTTGGAGTCTGTTCTGTAGAATTTCATTCGTAGGTAGTTTAGACAAATTTCTCTTTCTCTTTTATGACATTTTGATAATCTACTATCTTGTGAAAGTTACAAAGTTAATGTAAAAATTAATATATTAACATCTAATTGTTGCCTTTTGCCAAAATCCAAATGTTATGAAGTGCCTATCTTTACATGTAAAAGTTGTTAATAAATAATTCTAATGTGTCATATTTTGCTACAAGTGACCTTGATACTTATGTTTTTATATTGAACTTTTCATGTATGTAAATTTTACATTGAAAAAAATGGGGAAATAGATGATTAAATTTTTCTATCACTTTACAATTAAATCTAAAATGTTTAATCAAAAATCATTATCATGATACAGTGAAATCTAAAGCAATCCAAAGAATTCTACTGAATAAAACAAAAGAAATGGCTTAAGGTGCCTGACCAGGTGGTGGCGCAGTGGATAGAGCGTCAGACTGGGATGCGGAAGACCCAGGTTCGAGATCCCGAGCTCGCCAGCTTGAGCACGGGCCCATCTGGCTTGAGCAAAGGTTTGCCAGCTTGGACCCAAGGTCGCTGGCTCCAGCAAGGGGTTGCTTGGTCTGCTGAAGGCCCGTGGTCAAGGCACATGTGAGAAAGCAATCAATGAACAACAAAGGTGTTGCAACGGCAACAAAAAACTAATGATTGATGCTTCTCACCTCTCTCCGTTCCTGTCTGTCTGTCCCTATCTATCCCTCTCTCTGACTCTCTCTCTCTGTCCCTGTTAAAAAAAAAAAAAAAGAAATGGCTTAAGGTATAAATTATAGTTCCAGTTCTTGTAGTTAGGAAATTTAGTACCTAATATAAGTAAGCATATTTTACTTACAATACATTGATCTGACTGAAATATGGTTTAACCAGCAATGAGATGCAAAAGCTAGATTTGTTCTGAATAACTTGCTGGGATTTTAGGCACTGATAATTTTCCTACTTATGGAATGCCACAGTACTTCCGAGCATTCCAGTCTATTCTAGTGACTAAGATTTCAGCACAATGTTAATAGTGCACAAACTTCAATTTATCTCTTTTCTGCAAGTGTGATCAGACCCAGTCGCACTGCAGCAATGCAGCTCAAAGTGCCAGGGTCTCTGACCTTCAGAATGTGGGCTGCACACACCATTTATTTCTTAAGAAAACTGAGAGGAAACGACCAGTGGAAATTGAGTTCTCATCAATGTCACCATCTATAAACATCTAAAACGTACTTCCTATGTTCTGCAAACATTACCCACCTAGGAGCCATTTTCTCCCACACCATCTCTCTCCTTCAGGTTGTTTTCCAGCCTCCCATAAGATATATCACAGACCATACACCCACAATAGATGACTATTTTCATTATTTGTATTTAGTGTCAGAATAGTATAAATGTGCATATTATCAGTATAGACTTTTAGAGTTCACTGATTATTTTAATAAATAATTAATCATGAGGGAAAATAGTATATGATGTGAAAGCTTTAAAAGATAGTTATTTTTAAAAAAAATGTATTTGCTGAGGCCAAAAATGTTTACAATAAGCAATAAAATAAAATGACATATTATAATAAGGGTTATATTTTCATTGTCTTTGTCCACTGTGTTTTACTCTCTATGCCTACTGATGTCACCTCATTCTTCTGTACAGGAGACACAGAACTGGAACCAGATAGACTTTATTTTGAATTCTGTCTCCTGCCTGAATGATGTAAAACAGGCCACTTCACATCTCTACAATTCAGCTTTCTGCTCTGGAAAATGTAAATCACATAATGGATTTCATCAGGTTTTGTGAAACTTGGATGGATACATGCATAATTCTAAGTATGGTGCCTGGCACATAGACAGTGTTCTATAAATATTAGCCAGAAATAAATTAACAAAAGAATAACATAAGGATGACAGCCTCTGGGGTTGTGCTATCTAACACAGTAGCCACCAGCTACATATGGTTATTTGAATTTAAATAAATTAAAATTAAACTAAATGTCAAAGTCCATTCCTCAGTCTCACTTGCCACAATTCTAATACTATCCAGCTTCATAGGATTAGTGGCTACCTTATTGGGCAGTGTAGTGCTAGAAAAATCCTCTATGCCAGGGGTGCCCACACTTTTTCAGCTTGCGAGCTACTTATAAGATGACCAAGTCAAAATGATCTACCTACAGTAAAAATGCAAAACATAAATTTATTTCTTCTATATTATCAATATTTAAGTTACTATTATTACTATTAATATTGTATATTCTTCTTTCACCTTTCTTCTTCTCAGCTCTCTTTTCGGAGGAAAGTCAATGTCATAGTTTTTATGAATAGTCCAAAAAAGCCACTCCACATTTCCCTTCTTTGGAATAGCAATGACACACAGACAGATGAGGCAAACGCACTTAGAATATGACATAGTGAAAAAGATCCCCTCCCATTCTGTATGAAAGTGGTAGGTTTTAGGCTTCTTACTCGGACCAGCTATGGCACTCATTTTTATACCCTTTGTTGTATTTAGTTTAAATAAATTGAAGGCTAACTACGCAGCAATGTAACTGAACAAGTTAGCGTGGTTTAATGGGCATGCGTAGGGTGTCAAAAGTTCAGACGTCAGATTGGCTACCCTGTATGCCAATCAAAAGACAAATGTCTTTTTAATGTCATGCGATCTACCCACACTTCCTTCGCGATCGACCAGTAGATCGTGATCGACGTATTGAGCACCCCTGCTCTATGCAATGAGCAATGAGGTAACAAGAAAAAGTTGGAGAAGAAACCTCTACAGTCATCTTGTCTTAATGTGAACTTTGTCTGTTAATGATAACGACTGTCATAAATATGTGTGGAAAAGCTATTGTCCTGGAAGTGAGGCTGTCATCTGCATGAAAGTCCATGAGCAAGGAGAAGCCCACTCTGGGTCAGTGGTGGAGAAGCTATTACAAGGACAGAAGGGCTAAGTCTAGATGAGAGACCCTAGACCTGGCCCAGGAGCTGTTTGCAGAGTCTAATCAATTCTACAGCTGCCTTGCCCAGCTCCAGAAGCCATGACTGTAGTGTCCAGGACCACCTACATCTTCCTAAGGTATGGCTCTGTGGTGTACTCTATTATTTCATAATCTTCTTGCTACCACCAAATGAAAGCAGCACTCTCTGCTCATCCATTCTGTTCCCAAAGTGTCTTTGTTTAGCCAAACTTATTTTGTCAGTTTGGGGCTGTAGCTGGGGCAGGATCTGGCATACATCACATCGTAATGAGCCCATCAGATAGTGGAGCTCTGGGTGCCATTGTTTTGTTTTCAACTTAATTAAAGACAACCTAATACCGGAATGTTAGAGTCACATGATCATCTAATCACCAGGGAGGTTGCTAAGACTACCAGATCCTCAACCAGAACCTGGCTGATATGTGCAATTTTAATTTTCGAATCACAAGCTCAAGCTGCAAGGAATATAGCTGAATTTATGTACATTCAGAGCTCGTCTGGTCCAACACCACTGTGTGGTACAGTTCAGTACAAACTGTGTCAGGACCTCCAGAAAGAAAAAGTGACATAACTAGCTTTAAAAAGATCTACAGGTGATACTGATTGCCACCCTAGCCCCAACCCTGCCCTTGCCTCGCATGACTCATTAATGTAGAGGAAGGAACTAAGGCTTCCAAATAAGAGAGACTTGGGTTTCTCTCTCATCTCCGTCACCTTCTAGCTACATGTTTTGAGCTAAGTAACTGAGTTTCCAAAATTCCAAAATCTCAGTCTATCCAAAATATGTGAACACCACCACCCCTGGCAGGTTGTCGCAATGATTGTAAACAGTGTATGTAGAGCATCTGTCATCAAGAGTCCATCTGAGTTGGTGACTCAGAGAGTCACAAATATATATACTATTCTCTTTCCAAACTTTGTGACTCCATTTCCAAGAGTTACCACTTCTATGAGCACATGTCATGGTCATCCATTGTTGTTTAACAAATTACCTGAAAACGTAGTGGTTAGAGACAACATTTATTGTCTCAGTTTTTAGAGAAACTGGAATCTGGGTGTTACTCAAACGGGTCCTCTGGCTCGGACTCCCACAGGCTGTGGCCATCACCCTGCAACTGAGGGAGGGTTTGCATCCAGGCTTACTCATGTGTGGTCAGTGACAAGATTCTGTTCTTTGCAGGCTTATAGACTACGGGCCTGATTTACTCCCTGACTGTTAGCCAGAGAACACCTTCACTTCCTTACCGTATGGTCCTCTCCATAGGGCAGCTCTAAATATGACAGTTTGCTTCCCAGAGCTAGCAAGCAAACAGAGCACAGAGTGAGAGGGTGCGCCTGCAAAACCTTGTGCCAGTCAGAGGGGAGGTACAGACTTTTATTTTATTTTTACTTCAGGGCTATTATTTCATTGAACTTTAAATTTCAATCTTTTGTTTATTTATTTATTTGTTTGTTTCCAGACATTCCATTAAGTACTTTTCCAAATATTTTATGTCAGATCATATTTGATAATCTCTTGCCCCTTTTCACATTTTCATTTTCTTCTTTGATTTCTTTAAATAACATGTATCAAACAGGTTAATTATGTGAGGTTACTGATGTAACTGACTGTCTCTTATTAACTCTCATTCGTGATGCTTGGTTTCCTTGTACATTTTGTTATTTCTACTTATGATTTCATATTCACTGGGACTCAGCCCATGAGGGTTCTTCTCTTTTTTAAAGAAATTAAATTTAATGGGTGACATTGATCAATAAGAGTAAATAGGTTTCAGATGAACATCTCTATAGCATTTCAACTGTTGATTGCATTGCGTGCATCACCAAAGTCAAATCATTCTGAGGTATAGACTTTTCAAACCCAATCTTGAAACTGACCTCCCATCACTTTTGCTCTGGTCTCTTTGTTAGAATGAAGTCACTAAGTTCAATTTGCACAAGAGGAGGGGAGTTCCCCAGTGCCCAAATACCAGGAGTTGAGAGCATCAGGAAACTCTTGATTCTAACAGGGCTAGTGCATCTCATTCTCCTGAAGTCCATTATTGAAGTTTAGGCAGTCTGCCCTCTAACAGGATGGTACCAACTCAACAGCTGAAAGAATCTGAGGGCCGTGCTATACTGTGATCAAACTGCTTTCAGTGAGCTAATAGGTAGCATAGAGCCAGCAGCATTTACAGGGCTGTGCTCACTGGCTAAAAGCTGCATTCCTAAGGAGTCCTGAGGATGAGACAGAGAGTTTGTGTTGCTCCTGAACGTCATTTGTGAGTTGCACTATAAAGCACATTGTGTTTTGGCAAGGAACAAATATGCTGAATATGCCACATACCACAGAAACAGGTCTCAATGTGGTCCCAGTTCGCTCCAGAGTCCAGTGTTCAAATGAGTGTTCAGTGGATCAAATTGCTACCTAGCCTAATCCTGAATTCTTTCACTAAAAATGCAAAACAAATCCAAGGCAATGCTTGGAACTATAGAAACACATGCTGGGAATGTTTGTCTTCTCTGGACACATTAAGAATAATAGGTTTTTAAAACATTCTTTAGAATCAGATTCTTTGATACCTATTTGCTCTGTTTCCCTCTTCTCACCCAGAAAGGGGCAGCTGCAGGGTGTGTGCTTCCTGCCATGGCTTGGTGTGAAGAGGGGGCAGGGAAATTATTTTCTGAATCACGATTGGTGGTGGGAGATAAGTAAATAAGATTTCCTATATTGCTTCCATGGTCTGGAAGATGGCAAATTTAATTTATTTTCTGACAAAAATCCAAAGAGTACCAAGTGATCTGATTTTCCCATGTTTGTATGTCATCGTAAATTAGTGTCTTCATTATCGCACATCTTGTGTATTAACTTCTCCTTTGCCTGGGAACAACTTGGAAGCCATGCATAAGTTTGATTCCTTCCACTTGGCCTTTGTAAAGGCATCTGGGGACCCAACCCTCGGGTGTGTCAGCACTACCTGTAGACACAAGACAAACTTCCTCATCTCCTTGCCTGAGGAGAAGCCTCTCACTTCTGCAGCTAGACAGCTTATATACTCTGAAGAGGCCTGATAATTTTTATGGTCAAAATTAATTGATTCCAGCTCTATCTCTTTTTTGCACCTTTTTTGTACTCATCTTATATCTTTTGTCACATATTTGTTCCATGTCTGTCTCCCCCATGAGATCATTAAGTCCTCTGAAAACAATGACTGTCTCTTGGACATAAGCCATCCCCCGGGGGTGTAGCTATATGATCTGTAAAACATGAAATAAATGACTGAATATATTAAGTCAAAAAATAATATTTGACATTAAATAAAGTTAAAATAGCTTGAAGAATTAAAGAATGAGAGTTTATAGTGAATCAGCACATTCTAAATGGGGTCCGTAAAGCAAGATATGGGTTAGCAAGCTGGACAAAAGGGCAATAGTTTCTTAGTTTTTAACAGATGATATATGTCAGTCCAGACAGAGTTGGATTATGTCATTAAGCACAATTTTGACACATCTCTGCTCAAGTAAATGAACGTGCTCATCTTGACTGACTCAGTGCAAACAAGACACATGCCAGTTTGGGAGAGGCCCTTTTATAATTCTTTAAATTAAAATATAGCTTACTTTTTTACGAAGAAATAATACCAACCAAATATCAGGAAAAAATTACCTCATAAATCACATTTCTATAGAATGAATTTTAATGTAATTTAGCTTTCAAAAACAGTGTCCAAAGAATTCACTAAAGGCATTTTTACCAAAATGAGATGACATAATTTCCACATTGCAATTTCTTCAGAGTATGTTGAAGAAAACACAATTGAATAGTTAAAAATGAAACAAAATGACTAAAACTGATGGAAAGGGGTCATAAAATAGTCCCCAACTTTTGTGCTATATAAGACCAGTAGTCACGGCCATCGCAGCAGCCAGGCACTTGCAGGTTCCCATTAGATTCGGATACACAGTAGAGGAACAATTGAGCCCAAAACTGGTGGGCCATCTTTTATTCTACCCTCACAACTGGCTGGCGAGTAAATACACAAGCGGAAAAACACTACCCTTTCCATTCAGGGCTCCCAAAGCCACTGGCTTTCTGCTGGTTTTTCTAGAATCAAAGCCGCCCCCCCAGCCTTATTCTCCTCTGTTCCTTATTCATCTCCTTCTCTCTGCACAGATGCTGCACAAACTGGCTTCTCCTATAGCACCCCATTATGTTGGCTGCCTCTTCTCTGCCACAACGTGGTCTCTGCCAAAATAACCTCCTAGCTCCTCCCCCTTCTTTCTTCTTAAAACTTTTCAGAGTGACAATCCCTCCTCCAGCAGACATTAGCATAACCAAGCCCCTTCCCAAGCAAGAAAGTAATCAGCCACCCCACGTGAGCAGCTGCCATTTTTAACAATAAAAGTGAGCAAAACCAAATAACACAAATTTTACAAACTTATTTGCCCAACATGTTATTATTATTTAATAAATAGAGAGGAAAAGTGCATTTACCCAAGTTATGAAAAGCACTAATACCACTGTAAAAAGATTGATTCTCAATGGAACTATATCTAAAAATATGCTACCTTAAATCATAATAATAATTTTGACACCCAAATATTTCTTTGTTCCTAAATAGTATATGTAGTTGTAAACTTGCACACATGATGGAAAAACAAAAGCCTTTATCTCTAAGAAAAAGTTATACTAATAATAATAGGTTTGGTGGAAACAAGGAGAAGGGAGGCAGGGTTGGTTCAAGAAGCTATTCTAAACACTTTACAGTTAATTACATTCTCTTTTCCAATTTCATGACATAAGTATTATTATTTCCCCATTTTGCAGGTTTTGAAACTGTAAATGTTTTCTTTCATAATTCTAAACAAAATCCTTCAGTGAGAACAAATTTTTAATACTACACAGAAATTTCCTGTTTGCTCGGGAGAGCTACATGTAGCAATCTCAAAGCAGAACATGAAGCTACCTTTCCATGGCTTCAGTTCCAAGCAGATGATTGGACAAGTTTAAACAGTCTTAATTACTCACCTCCTGCACTTTGTCTTTCTGCTGCAATTCATCACTCAGTCTCTGTCAGTTCCAGTTCTTATGTTCAGCATGGATGAGACAGAGAGGAAAATAACCCTTTTAACTCTGGTGCAGCCCCTGGTCCCAGCAGACAACTTCACCCAGTTGTCTCCCAGGTCATGACTTTTACCTGCACAGAACTCACTGTCAGTTTTCTGTGCTTGCTCTACTTCTTGATCAGAACAAAGCAAAGAGTTCACACTAATGAAAAAGGAGTAAAGGAAATGGACATTTGGAAAATGATGTGAAGTTTTAATTAATCACAAAGAAACAGTCATGAATGTTGCAAAACATGAATGAAAACTGCAAAAAATTGGTATCCCTTTAGTACATATATCAATATTCCTATGGAAATGGTTGTTAACTTTCTGTTATACATTTTTTTAGAAACTCAAGATCTCTGCAGAATTTTTAAAGAAAAATGCATATAATATATTAAATGCATATAACCAATAATATAAAATACATATAATATATTAAACAACAATAATGTTACAATATTGCCTGACCAGGTGGTGGCACAGTGGATAAAGCGTTGGACTGGGATGTGGAAGACCCATGTTCAAGACCCCAAGGTAGCCAGCTTGAGTGCAGGCCCATCTGGCTTGAGAAAAATCTTGTCAGCTTGGACCCAAGGTCGCTGGCTCCAGCAAGAGGTGGCTCGGTCTGCTGAAGGCCCGCCTGTGGTCAAGGAACATGTGAGAAAGCAATCAATGAACAACTAAGGTGTCACAACGGCAACAAAAAACTAATGATTGATGCTTCTCACCTCTCTTCTTTCCTGTCTGTCTGTTCATATCTATCCTTCTCTCTGACTCTCTCTCTGTCCCTGTAAAATAAAATAAAAATTTAAAAATTTAAAAAAAATAATGTTACATAATTTAGGGAAGAATTTGTAAATGAGAAAAATGTTAATAATAGTCTTCTAGATAATTCTGCATAAACAATAGAGCTCTAAAGGAATCGAAGAATAAAACAATTTTTTACCCAGCACAAACGCATATATGCATGAATGTCAAAATTAAAATATTTATGAAGTCGTGTTTCTCCAGGCCACAGAAATCTGGCAAATGATGGTATTTCTCTTTCCTGGGCCATATTTGCTGCTATCATATTTTCAGAATTCTGCCAAATACAGCTAGTTCTCAACTTACGACCACAATTGGTTCTGACAGACCAGTTGTAACACGATTTGGTCATAAGTTCAGTAGGCTATACATACAGTATTGTGAAATAATGTTATAAAAATCTTTAAGTCATATTTTATCATCATTTTTTTCATTATTGTTATATGTCATAATTTTCTTTGTTGATTTTATGCCATTTGTATCATCTCTACACCATTTTGTTTCTTATTTTTACATTCGTAAGGTTTAAGTAAAACATTGCATTACCGGTACAACTGGTTTAATAATTGCAAAACATACAAAATTACAAAATACAGGTGCATACAAAAACTGCTCCAGATGCGGAGCAGTCGTGGCTAGTGATTGTGGTCGTAAAGTTGAATGGTCGTAAGTTGCATAGGTCGTAAGTCGATCAATACCCATACAACCAAATATTTGGGAGTCCCCAAAAGATATTTCTTATTGCCTCTCAGTTAGCAAATTACATCTTCCAAGGTTTTTTTCTCAAGCTCTCCTTGACTGATGTTATTGTCTAGACCAGTGGTTCTCAAACTTTTTGAAGTCGGGGCATATTTAAAATCCTACAAATAATTGTAGGTGCACTATATACAAATTTCTGATAAATATGTTATAATAAGTTAAATATTAAAGAAAAAATATATACAGTCCAAGCATGCTTTTATGGTAATTAAACAAAATAAATATAACAAAATTAAATTTATTCTGGCATTAAAAAACATTTTTATGTTACATTTTTTGAGTTATGCTTTTTAGAATTCATAAAAAAGAGGGGTTAAAAAATTTAAAAAATGACAAAATGTTATCTTTTTATATATATAGATACATTCTTAGTAAGATTAGTAAATTCAGCAGGTCCCAGCGCAAATGTGTTAAGTTTTTTCATTCTTGTGTTTATGAGAAACATGAGCCTGATGTGTCCTCGTGATTTCTTCAATGTTTGGGCATATATTTGAAAGGCAAATTCTCATTTCCTTATCAATACATTGAAGAATTCCTCTGTTTTTACTTTTATTTGTGTTGAGTGCAGAAAACCCCCACCATACATATCATCTTAACTTTACACCAAACAAAGGATAGAAGAAACTTGCCTTCAGTCTTTCTGGGGAACACGGGGGTAGTGTAAACAATTCAGCACCACAGTTTAACAGCCTTTTGCAACCTAATTAGGCAAGTGAGGTGGGTGATTGGGCAGATTGTTGGCTTAGAGCCAATTCCCCACACCTCTGTCCCCCAACAATCTAAACTCCAAAAACCCTGTTGGTTTTTTGGCCCCCAACAGGCACATATTTCTCTGGAATACCATAGGGCACACCTGGAAATTTTCTAGGGTGCAAGAGCACTCTGGCGCACACTTTGAGAATCACTGGTCTACATATTTGCCAGCCACCAGGTTGTATGAAGGTCACTGGGCACTGTCCTGCTGTTGAAAACCAGCATGAAGCTGTGTGAGTTGGTTGCTGGTGCCCAGCTACCAGAATCACTGTTACTGGAGTGTCATAGCAATTGTGGAGAAAGACTGGGATGCTGCGTCTGTCCCTGGCTGTGGTTGAAAGCTGTTGGCCCCAGGTACCATTAGAGTTAGAACATACAAACACCTTGAGGCCGGGGCCACTGAAAGATAGAGTCTTCAATATGCTACAGCCTCCTGTGCTCTATCCATTCTTCAGCAAACCAAGAAAATGTTGCACTCTGAGCTAAATGGAAAAATACCTATTATTCTTTTTTTTAACCTGAAGATATTAGGCTCATAGCAGCCATCCTTCATGGTTCTAATTTCTCAGGGGCTATTTTGTGAAAATAGTGCTTTCAATTTTGACATAATATCCTCTCCTGTTCCTCAAACCTAGACATGGATCTATGAGCAAAGAGCTTTAGGACAAATTGTAGTGTGATAGACACTGTAGTTTTATTATAAAAAACAATTCACTCCCCTCTGAAGATTGGAGCATTTTATGGGAACATAATTCTGGCACTTTCTTCCCTTAGATGAACCTTACCCAGGAGACTTCATAATCCCATGCAAGTAAAATCTCAGTGGACTTAGTCCCCCATTCATTCTTTCAGACATGTTGGAAGCGAACCGTGCACAACTGCCTTCTGCCCTGCACACAAAATACAGTGGTTTCCATGACTAACCCATTTTTCCCAGGAAAGAATAAGTTGCCATAAAGTAGTACAAAATATTGTTTAGCCAAATTAAAAAGGAACTAAGAATAACTTTATCAAATTATTTGATGGACTTATTTCAAGTTTTTATGTGAGTTGACTGTCATTTTGATTATCTGTAGACAAGTCCTTAAAAATATGTCGGTAGAAACCAAAATAAGGGCCAAATGTGTCTTCATCGTATAATAAGTTTTGAGCAAAGTGTGGTAGCATGAGACACATAAAGTGTGGAATGAACACAATGTCAAATAGAAAAAAAAGGGGTAGAAGAAACCTTTGTGTTAAACCTTTCTGTTTTGCATACCTTCCCCCTTCTGGTTCCAGTCTCTGCCCTTTCCCCTCCATCTCTGCCCCAGGAGTAGCACTGCATGGACTTAGTGGGTGAGCTCCCTCCTCTACTGAGCTTTTGGTTGAGTTTGGCCAACAAGAAGCTCACCCAGAAGATCAGAAGAAAAATGGCAAATAAGGATAGGGTATTCACTCGGGAAACTGTTGGGGCTGCACTTCTCAAATAAAAGTCTCAATTCCCATTGGATACGGTCTCCAAACAGCTATTTCTGCAACTCTCTTCTCGGGCCCCTTCAGGCTAAAGGCTGGGAAAGCTTCCACGTTGACACTAGCCTGGGGGTATGCAATACCCCTTGTGGTTTCCCTCAGCTTTACCCACACAATTCATTACACTCTCTTCAGTTTACTCAGTTTGAGTCTGCCATTCTTTCTAGCCCTGACTGAAACACTCATTCTTAAAAAAAAAAAAAATTAAATAAAAAGCTACAAGTGAGTCATGTAATACATTAAAACAGACCAGAGTATTTTCTCAACTTCTCTGGGTTTTATTACATATTTATTTGACAAAGTAGGTAGGAAATATAAATTTTAGCCTCAGCTCTACCACTAACCAGCTTTAGGACAGTGAAAAATTCTCTAAGGTCATTATTTTTTAAAAATCAAAATTAAAGTGTTAGACTAAATGATCTCTAGGATCATGTTTAGCTCTGTGAGCCTATGAGAGACTAATAAATTACTGTGCTGCAGCTTTCAAAAATGAACAAGCCAATAAAAAGATTCACATATGTTACAGAGCAGCATAGCAATATTCTTATGCAACACTGATATTCTTTAGGTGAGGAAACAGAAGAGAGAAGTTCAAAGTTAATTGTGATAAGCCAATTTGATAGCAACCAGTTAGACCCTGATGTCCTTGCTCTTATCTAGTACATTATGCCACTTCTCCATACAACAGTTGATTCAGGTTGTTATTACCATACTCTTTCCAACATCAGGGCCTTTGTACATTCTGATCTTTGTCTTTCTCATTATCCAGGTCTCAGTTTAAATAGCAAATCTGGCTTCTCTGACAACCTGAATTAAGTAAGTCTCCCACTATCCATTATCATTCTGCATCACAATCTCCCATGCTGCCTTTCCAGCACTTATTTTAAGATGTAATTAAATAGGTTGTTCACTTGTTTTATTTCTATTCCTCTTCTCCATTAGACTGCAAGCTCCTTGAGACCAGGGGCATGTCTATTAAATGCATAACTTTGTACCCAGCATCCAGTAAAATACCTGAGGCAGTAATGGCACTCAATAAAAGTTTTTCTACCTCCATTCTCTTCTAACTTCAGTCACCAGTGGTTATGTAGCAAGAATGCCTCAAATAGTGTTTGGGCCTCTATCACTGCAGTTGTGCTTGAGAGCTATGTAACAGCCCTATTCTTACCTGCCAAGAATAAATAGAAATATCCAGAGTTTAAGTCAGGATGTACTTTTACTTGACAGCAACCTGTATTCTATTCAGAATGAAGCTGGGTTTGGTGAAGAAGCCAACTCACGGATGCACAGTTATTGGAGTTTGAATAATTGATAGTGGACATAAGTCCTTGTAATGGTCTCCATTTGTTAGGGGAAATTTTTAACCAGGCAACACTGTTTTTGTGTCATCAGGTTTGAAGTATACCCTTGGAAACAAAAATATTAGTTTTTTATGACATGTCCTGAGCATGTATTTAAGTAAGTCAGGCCCTATAACTATGAGGCAGCATTAAAATTGAAATGGTGGAAACTGGCTGTATTTCTCCTTATGTTAAGGAAAACAAAAAAGGAAATTACTCAAATGAGTTGATTGATATAATGGCATCTCCAGGCCTAATTTTGAAAAAAAAATAAGGTTAGTAGGTTTCACAGAAAAAAGATGATGCCCTCTTCTTGGCAAGTGAACAATTGTCTTGTAAACCCTAAGATAGTTTCTTTTCTATTATTTTAATGTGACCATCACTGACTATTTTCATTTGGTTCTGTTTATTATTAAGCTTATTGGCTATACATCTGTGGTTTAATTGCTTATTTTTTCTACTCCCACATTTTATTTTTATTTTATTTTTTAAATTGTTTTTATTAATTTTAATGGGGTGACATTGATAAATCAGGGTACATATGTTCAGAGAAAACATCTCCAGGTTATTTTGACATTTGATTATGTTGCATACCCATCACCCAAAGTCAAATTGTCTTCTGTCACCTTCTATCTGGTTTTCTTTGTGCCCCTTTCCTCTACCTCCCCCTTCTCTCTGCCCCCCCCAGTAACCAACACACTCTTGTCCATGTCTCTGAGTCTCATTTTTATGTCCCATCTATGGAATCATATACTTCTTAGTTTTTTCTGATTTACTTATTTCATTCAGTATAATGTTATCAAGGTCCATCCATGTTGTTGTAAATGATTTCAGTTGCTCGGTTGGTTGGTTGGTTGGTTTTGGTTGGTTGGTTTTAGTAAATCTCATCTACTGTAGAGTTGCAAAAGCCTTTTATAGGAGCCAAAATGAGAAGGCTACATAGTGTATGATTCCAACTATATGACATTCTGAAAAAGACTAATTTATGGAGGCAGTAAAAGGATCAGTGGTTGTCAAGTGTTAGCAGGAATGGAGGAATGAATAGGTGGAGCACAGGGATTTTTAGAGCAATGAAATTCTTCTGTATGATATTATAATTGTTGATGCATTATACATTTGTTTAAACCTATAGAACACACAGCATCAAGAGTGCTTTTGTAAACTGTGGACCCTGGGTGATAATGATGTGTCAGTGTAGGCTCATAAGTTACAAAAAATGTTCCTGTATTGTGGGGGATGTTTATAGTAGGAGAGATTGTGTATTTGTGGGGCAAGTGGTATATGGGAAATCTTTGAAACTTCCTCTTTACTCCATTTTGCCCTGAAATTACAACCGCTCTGAAAAATAAAGTTTATTTTTTAAAGCTCTTTATAAAGCACAAACCATCAGTTCAGTAAATGAGGAGGGGACAAGAGGTACTACCTAAGCCTACCATTACTAATATTTGTTCATTTATGCAAAAGACAGTGATAGCACACCTACTATGTGTCAGTTATGATTTTAGGTGTTAAGGCTTTACCAGGGAACAAACACTCCCTGGAATTTCCAATAAAAATAAATAATGACGGTTCAGGGAAGATGGCAATAAGTAGGCGGACGTACCAACTTCCAACTCCCAGAACCAAAGTGGATTATAACTCAATTTTAAGAACCATCATCTGGATAAACCAACTTTGAACTAAACTAAGTGGACTCTTCAACCAAGGAACACTGCAGAAGCCACATTGAGACTGGTAGAAATAGCAAAAATGTGAAGAGGGCTGCCCAGCTCCCCGGAGCAAACAGCAGCCCCGAGAGACCCGTATGGTGGGAGGAGAGTTTGGCGGAGAGGGAGGGACCTGGGTCCCAGGAAACAAGCCCCAGCTTGCAGTCCCAAAGCCTAGAAGAGGCGTATGGACAGTATTGAGCTGTGAAGCAAGTGAGGATACTGTTAGTGAAAAAAGATAGTTTTCTCAGACCCAAGAATCTTTTCAAAGGGACAGCTCAGAAACCCTCTCTCACAACCACGCACCCGGGGCTCCGGGGAATGGGGACAGAGGAAAGGAATAGAGCAGCGGGAACAGAGAGTGGACTGAAGGCACAAGAACACTCTGAGGGACAGCCATCCTGACCCCTGGGCTAAGTCATTTTCCTAATCAAAAATGAATATTTCCCCTGGAACTAGCAATACCAGCAAAGGGAGACAGGACACTAGCCAAACAAGCTCTCCCGCAGCAATTAGAGCAGAGCTGCTTAGAGGGAGGGAGCTCCCAAGCCTACAGTGTGGAGACTTAAGACACTGCCATCTCTCTGAGGGTTGCTGAAGGGATGTTGGCGGCAGGACACTGAAACGCGGTCCTGTTGGCGTGGGCGGAGGCACAACCGATGTGAGCTCGGTCTAGCCCAGCAGGGGCAGAGGGGACGCGCGAAAGCGGTTCGGCAGCTGCGGGCCCGCCTGTGACCCCACTTGTGGGGGAAAATACGGGCAGAGATTGGCTCTACGACCCTGCGCAGGCCGGCCCTGACCGCGGGGACGGGGCTAGGACCAGGGACGGGTGAGGGGCTCGCGGCTGAGCTAACGCTGCCAACCCCACCCGGAGGAGGAAACCGCTGTGGTTTGAAATGCTACATGCGCGTGAGCTGGCTTTCGCGGCTGAGTTCATGCTATTAGCCCCACCCTGCCAGAGAAATTCCGGCGGTTGGCCATTCTACCTGCTGAAGCTGGTGCCGAATGTGGGGGTGTGGTAGACTCCGGATCGATCAGAAGCTAGCAGCTGAGCTCACGCCAGCAAACACGCCGGGCCCAATAAACCGCAGTTTACAACCCTGCGCAGGAGAATCCTGGCCTCGAGGGTAGGGCTAAATTCTGGACAGGAAAGGCTCAAAGCTGAGAGCACGTCAAAAGCCGCGCCCAACCTGCAAAACGGTGGCGAGCAGGCTCGGACTGCGTCCGCAGCTGAGCGAAGGTGCTCGCCTCTGCCCTTGGTGCTAAGGCTTGTGGCTTGAGTGACAGCCCTTCCCGTGGAGGAGAGGTGGAAATTACAGCAACAGCCACAGTAGGCTGAAACAACATTCGCATCATAGGGGTGCCTGAAGAAGAGGAAAGAGGACAGAAAATGGAAACTTTGTTCAATCAAATCATAGCAGAAAACTTCCCTAAATTAAGGCTAGGAAACATTCCACACATTCAAGAAGCACACAGAACTCCATTAAAGAGAAACCAAAAAAAATCTACACCAAGACACATCATAGTAAAAATACCAAAGCTAATGGATAAAGAAAAAATCTTAAAAGCTGCTAGAGAAAAAAAGGCTATCACCTACAAAGGAGCCCCATATCACCTAAAAGCTGCTAGAGAAAAAAAGGCTATCACCTACAAAGGATGACATTGGACTTCTCAACAGAAACACTTGAGGCCAGAAGGGAATGGCAAGATATAATCAAAGTAATGCAGAACAAGAACCTACAACCAAGACTACTCTATCCAGCAAGGCTAACATTTATACTTGAAGAAGAAATAAAGAGCTTTCCAGACAAAGAAAGCCTGAGAAATTCATTAAAACCAAACCAATTCTGCAAGAGATACTAAGGGGCCTGTTGTGAACAGATCAAAAGGAGGAAAGAATATAGCAAAAGAAGAATACAGATTTAAAGAATAAAATGGCAATAAACAACTACATATCATTAATAACCTTAAATGTAAATGGATTAAATTATCCAATCAAAAGACACAGGGTAGCTGCATTGATAAAGAAACAGGACCCATACATATGCTGTCTACAAGAGACACACCTTAAAACAAAAGATGCACATAGACTGAAGGTAAAAGGATGGAAAAAAATATTTCATGCAAATGGAAATGAAAAAAAAAAACAGGATAGCAGTACTTATAGCTGACAAAATGGACTGTAAAACAAAGGCTGTGGTAAGAGATAAAGAAGGACACTACATAATGATAAATGGAACAATTCAACAGGAAGATATAACTATTAAAAATCTCTATGCAACAAATATAGGAGCCCCGACATACATAAAGCAGACTTTGATGGACATAAATGGCGAGATTAACAGCAATACTATCATAGTAGGGAATTTCAATACCCCACTAACAACACTGGATAGATCCTCAAGAAAGAAAATCAATAAAGAAACAGCAGACTTAAAGGATATACTAGATCAATTTGATTTAATAGATATCTTCAGAACTTTTCATCCTAGGGCAATAGAATAAACATTCTTCTCAGGCGCTCATGGTACATTTTCTATGATAGACCACATGTTAGGACAAAAAGATGGTTTCAATAAATTTAAGAAGATTGAAATCATATCAAGCATTTTCTCTGATCACAATGCCATGAAACTAGATATTAACCACAAAAGAAAAACTGAAAAATACTCAAACACTTGGAAACTAAATAGCATGATATTAAATAATGAATGGATTAACAATGAGATCAAAGAAGAATAAAAAAGTTTCTAGAAACAAATGATAATGAGCATACATCAACTCAAAATTTATGGGACACAGCAAAAGCAGTACTGAGAGGGAAGTTCATTGCACTACAGGCATATCATAAGAAGCTAGAAAAAGCCCAAATAAGCAACCTGACCCTGCAGCTAAAAGAACTAGAAAAACAACAGCAAATAAAGCCCAGAACTAGTAGAAGAAAGAAAATAATAAAGATCAGAGGAGAAATAAAAGACACAGAGGCTAAGGAAACAATACAGAGGATCAATGAAACCAGAAGCTGGTTCTTTGAAAAGGTAAACAGGATTGATGAACCTTTAACTAGACTCACCAAGAAAAAAAGAGAGAGGTCTCAAATAAATAAAATTAGAAAGGACAGTGGAGAAATAACAACTGATACAACAGAAATACAAAGCATTGTAAGAAAATACTATGAAGAACTATATGCCAAAAAATTAGACAATGTAGAAGAAATGGACAAATTTTTTGAATCATATAAACTTCCAAAAATCAATCTGGAAGAATCAGAACACCTACACAGACCAATTACAACAAATGAGATTGAAACAGTTATCAAAAAACTCCCAAAAAAGAAAAGTCCTGGGCCTGATGGCTTCACAAGTGAATTCTATCAAAAATTCAAAGAAGAACTAACTCCTATCCTCCTCAAGCTATTTCAAAAAAATTCAAGAGGAAGGAAGACTTCCAAACTCCTTTTATGAGGCAAGCATAATTCTGCTCCCAAAACCGGGCAAAGACAACACAAAGAAAGAAAATTATAGGCCTATATCCCTGATAAATTTAGATGCTAAAATTCTCAACAAAATATTAGCCAACTAGATCCAGCAATATATGAAAAAAATAGTACACCATGATCAAGTGAGATTTATTCTGGAGAGGCAAGGCCGGTTCAATATTCGCAAATCAATCAATGTGATTCATCACATGAACAAAAGGAAGGACAAAAATCACATGATAATTTCAATAGATGCAGAAAAGGCATTTGATAAAATCCAGCACCCATTCATGCTCAAAACTCTCAGTAAAGTGGGAATACAAGGAACATTCCTTAACATGATAAAGGCCATCTACGACAAACCCACAGCAAACATCATACGAAATGGACAAAAATTAAAAGCAATCCCCTTAAGATCAGGAACCAGGCAGGGTTGTCCACTTTCACCACTCTTATTCAACATAGTTCTGGAAGTCCTAGCTATAGCAATCAGACAAGAAGAAGAAATAAAAGGCATCCAAATTGGAAAAGAAGAAGTAAAACTGTCATTATTTGCAGATGATATGACATTGTATATAGAAAACCCTAAAGTCTCAGTCAAGAAACTACTGGACCTGATAAATGAATTCAGCACGGAGGCAGGATATAAAATTAATACTCAGAAATCAGAGGCATTTCTGTATACAAACAATGAACTGTCAGCAAAAGAAATTAAGGAAATAATCCCCTTCACTATTGCAGCCAAAACAATAAAATACCTAGGAGTAAATTTAACCAAGGAGGTTAAGGACTTGTACTCAGAAAACTATAAAACATTGATAAAAGAAATCAAGGAAGATACAAACAAGTGGAAGCATATACCGTGCTCATGGCTAGGAAGAATAAACATCAAAAAATGTCTATACTACCCAAAGCAATTTATAAATTCAATGCAATACCAATTAAATACCAATGACATACTTCAAAAATATAGAAAACATATTCCAAAAATTTATATGGAACCAAAAAAGAACACGAATAGCCTCAGCAATCCTAAAAAGAAAAAATAAAGCAGGAGGTATCACTCTTCCAGATATCAAGGTTTACTACAAGGCCATTGTACTCAAGACAGCCTGGTACTGGCATAAGAACAGACACATTGATTAATGGAACAGAACATAGAACCCAGAAATAAACCCGCCGCTTTATGGACAACTGATAATTGACAAAGGAGGAAAGAACATACAATGGAGTAAAGACAGCCTCTTTAACAAATGGTGCTGGGAAAATTGGGCATCTATCTGCAAAAAAATGAAACTAGACCATCAACTTACACCATTCACAAAAACAAATTCAAAATGGATAAAAGACTTAAACATAAGCCGTGAAACTATAAGCATCTTAGAAGAAAACATAGGCAGCAAGCTCTCCGACATCTGTAGCAGCAATATATTTGCCGATTTATCTCCACCGGCAAATGAAATAAAAGGCAAGATAAACAAATGGGACTATATCAAACTAAAAAGTGTTTGCACAGCTAAAGACAATAAGAACAGAATAAAAAGACAAACCACACAATGGGAGAACATATTCGACAGCATGTCGGATAAGGGGTTAATAACCAAAATTTATAAAGAACTTATAAAACTCAACACCAGGAAGACAAACAATCCAATCAAAAAATGGGCAAAAGAAATGAATAGAAATTTCTCCAAAGAAGACATACAGATGGTCAAAAGACATATGAAAAAATGCTCAACATCACTAATTATTAGAGAAATGCAAATTAAAACCACAATGAGGTATCACCTCACACAAGTCGGAATGGCGCTCATCAGCAAAACAACACAGAATAAGTGCTGGCAAGGATGCGGAGAAAAGGGAACCCTTCTGTACTGCTGGTGAGAATGCAGACTAGTGCAGCCACAGTGGAAAACAGTATGGAGATTCCTCAAAAAATTAAAAATCGAACTGCCTTTTGAACCGGCTACCCCACTTTTAGGAATATACCCTAAGAACACCATAACACTGTTCGAAAAGAAGAAATGCACCCCCATGTTTGTGGCAGCATTGTTCACAATCGCGAAGATCTGGAAACAGCCTAAGTGTCCATCAGAAGATGAGTGGATTAAAAAGCTTTGGTACATGTATACTATGGAATACTACTCGGCCATAAGAAATGATGACATCAGATCATTTACAACACAATGGTTGTACCTTGATAAAATTATACGGAGTGAAATAAGTAAATCAGAAAAAAAAAAACTGAGAACAGCATGATTTCATACATAGGTGGGACATAAAAGTGAGAATATGAGACATGGACAAGAGAGTGGTGGTTACGTGGTGGGGGTAGGGATGGAGGGTGGGAATGGGAGGAGGGGAGGGGCACAGAGAAAACCAGATAGAAGGTGACAGAGGACAATTTGACTTTGGGTGATGGGTATGCAACACAATTAAATGATAGATAATCTGGAGATGTTTTCATTGTACATATGTACCCTGATTTATTGAGATCTAATCTTTATTGGTGTCACCACATTAAAATTAATAAAAATAAATAAATATAAATAAAGAAATAAATAAATAATGAATAACATGTCAATTGTGAAATAGCTCCGAAGAAAATAAGCAAGGCAAAGGGAGGTAGAATGTTCGAGTTGGGGTATAAAAGGCTGTTTTTAGCAAAATCAGGGTATTCTTTATTTTTTCAAAGTGACAAGTGGAGGAGTGGGGGTGGGGGGAGGCAGGCACAGATAGACAGATTCCCACATGCAACTGACCAAGATCCACCCAGCATGCCCACCAGAGAACGATGCTCGGGCCTCTCTGGGGTGTTGCTTTACTGCAATCAGAAGCATTCTAGCACCTGAGGCAGAGGCCATGAAGCCATCCTCAGCACCCAGGCCAACTTTGCCAATGGAACCTTGGCTGCGGGAAGGGAATAGAGATAGAAAAGAGAGTGGAGAAGCAGATGGGCGCTTCTCTTGTGTGCCCTTGCCAGGAATCAAGTCCCGGACTTTCATACTCCAGGCCAACACTCTACCCCTGAGCCAACCGGCCAGAGCAAGATCAGGGTACTCTTGATTCAATGACATTTAAGAAGAGAATTTAAAGAGGTGAGGAAATGAGGCCTATAAATATCTAGGGCCAAAGTGTAGCAGAAAGAGAGAAAAGCATGGAGCTAAGAGCCTGAGATAATCAAACACTCAGACTTTGCAAGGAAGAACAAGGAGTCCACTGTGACTGGAGCACAGTCACCTACTAGTAGAACAGCTAAACCTGTAAGTCATGGTAAGAATTTGGATTTTATTCTGAGTGGAATGAGAAGTCACTGGAAGACTTTGAGTCCTATATGTATGCGTTTAGATGTATATGTCGCCTGACCAGGTGGTGGCACAGTGGATGGAGCGTCGGACTGGGATGCGGAAGACCCAGGTTCGAGACCCCGACGTCGCCAGCTTGAGCATCGGCCCATCTGGCTTGAGCAAAAGCTCGCCAGCTTGGACCCAGGGTCGCTGGCTCCAGCAAGGGGTGGCTCGGTCTGCTGAAGGCCCGCGGTCAAGGCACGAGTGAAAAAGCAATCAATGAACAACTATGGTCTTGCAACGGCAAGGAAAAACTAATGATTGATGCTTCTCATCTCTCTCTGCTCCTGTCTGTCTGTCCCTATCTATCCCTCTATCTGACTCTCTCTCTCCCTGTAAAATAAAATAAAATAAAATAAAATAAAATAAAATATATATGTATATGTCATATATACACACATATACATGTTATATATATATGTCATATATACATATATTTATTTATATATTATAATATTACATGTTTAATTCAAATGGAAAAATTATGTAATGTATATCCTTTTTCTGTAATATTTAACACTGGTACATTGCTCTTCAGATTTCAAAGTGCTTTCATCTGCATTTTAATGCTCATTGGGATGTCTGGTGGTGGAGAATGAGTGAGAGTTGTGAAACAGATAGGTGGGTGAAGGAAAAGATGCAAATATACAGCCTGAGACTCTTTTAAATTAGGCCATGGTTACCAGTCCCAGGGTGGCAAGCGTTAGTTAGCTCATCAGCGCAGTGGTTAATGTTGCACTCCCCTAATGGATATTCATAGACTGCACAAGAGAAAGAAAATTTTGGAAATTGGGTCACTGCCATTGATCTTGAGGGGATTAGGAGTATGGTGGGGCTGTTAGCTAGAAGTGGGAGGGGTCTGAAGAGAGGTAAGACTAGAATACAATTAGGGATACTTAAAAGTGGGAAATTCTGGTCCCTTGAAGATTTTCTTTTACTTTAAAATGTCCCTGAATGCCTAGAGAATACAGGCCATCCCTGCTTAGCCTGCACCTCAGAGGCATAGCCAGAAATAAAACTTCCCAACACAAGATTAGATCTCAAGAACTCATTTTTATTTTAAAAAATACCCTTATTTCTTCTCTCTGAAATATTCTACCATCCAACTTACTGTTTCCTAGACTAGAGAATCAGTTCTATGTTTGGTCTGTCTATATTTCTGAATGTTTATGATTGCTATGATAACACACAAGAATATACAGCCAATTTTATTCATTTTATATACAGTTGGTAGGGACAAGAAAGATTGTGTTGGGTAACTTACAGTGTGTGAGGACTGGCAAGTCCTTGGTTCATATGAATGATCTAATGGAATATGTTATCTCTTCTAGAACTGACATGTATCATGGGTCCTTTCACTTCCTAAAGTTATTGCAATTTGTAAAATATATTTACTATATATTATATTTAATATTCAGATATAAAGTAAAAATCTGAAATACTATTTTATTATCCTTTCATTTTAAAATTAATTGGAGTGTGTAGCCTTTCAGAAGTACAAAATAGATAGGGACAGACAGGCAGTGGCGCAGTGTATAGAGCGTTGGACTGGGATGCGGAGGACCCCGGTTCGAGACTCCGAGCTCGCCAGCTTGAGCGCGGGCTCATCTGGCTTGAGCAAAAGCTCAACAGCTTGGACCCAAGGTCTCAGGCTCCAGCAAGGGGTGGCTCTGTCTGCTGAAGGCCTGAGGTCAAGGCACATGTGAGAAAGCAATCAATAAACAACTAAGGTCTCGCAACGGTAACAAAAACTAATGATTGATGCTTCATCTCTCTCTCCACTCCTGTCTGTCTGTCCCTATCTATCCCTCTCTCTGACTCTCTCTGTCTCTGTAAAAAAAATGAAAAATACAAAATTTTAGTTTATTTCTATGAATTTTCGAGAGTAACTACATTCCCAGAAAGGAGTAATTTGGTGTGTGTGTGTCTGATGCTCATTTAGGCGTCTCTAATAACAGGTGGATGTGAAGGCAATGCCAAAGTCTAGGGAATCCATCATGCATTTATGAATATAAATCACTGTTCATCTCCCAAATTAGTCAGTTACCAAATAAAACTTATAAACCAGTCAAATGTCTCCTATGTCAATAACATTTTAATTCGTTACCTACATAACACATTCAAAGGAGGACCTCAAATTTAAAAATAACAAGTTTTTCATTATAAGTTTAACATTTTCCTTGAGTCACTTGTTCATGGTATTTTTCAGCTGTATCTCAATGCTATCCTTATAAGATGCATCAAAGGAAATAGATAAATGTGGATATTTTCAAGAAAACTGCCATCTCTACCCTCAAACCTTTTCTTTTCTGAAATAACAATGCTGCCTCCTAACTCAGAACCACAAGATGAGGATGTAGCGGTTGAACAACTATATTTATTCTAATAAAGTAATTCCATTTGATATCTGACTTCTTCAATTTCCCATTTTATATTTCTGAGTGTTATGAAGGAACACTCAAGCTTTTCAGTACATACAGAATGAAAATTAACTGAACCCAATACTGAAATTACCAAACTATTCAATTTCCTAGGATGTAGCTGATGAAAAATAAAATGTTCTAATTTTCTTGAGAAGAGGAAAAGGAGTGATATAGGAATATAAAGTGCTTAAAATGCTACAAAAGGAGGTAGACTACTGCTTTCAAAGATGTATTATGAAATGTTCCAAATAACTAATATGATTAAATGACTTTCATCTCAACTTCTGTGTACAGAGGCCTTTCTACAGATATCTGAATGATGTTTATTTGTCTAATAATGGTACAATTCTTTTTAAAAATGAGGCCTAAACAAAATCATGAAGTTTTGGTTAATTATTGTGATAGCTATCTTCCTTTCCGACTCGGTGTAACCCACCCTGTGGTGCATTCTTCCCCATTAGATGTCAGTGATTATAAAAGATGATCTGGATTATTTTTCCTCTTCTATAACATGGATTTTCTAAGGATCAGGTGAGAAAGGTAAGAGAGGTTAGTGTGTGTGGGAGGGGTTGTGTTTCATGGATGCAAGTGCACATGTGTGTGCAGTGAACATGCTGTGGACTTTGGAGTCAGTCAGCACAGTATTTAAATCCTGGTATCACTTCTTACAAACTGCAGGATCTTGTTGATGTTACATCATTTCTCTGAGCCCCAGTTTCCTCATCTGTACATTGTACTCCATTTAGCATAGGCTATTGCTTTATTTAAGTTTCTAAAAACCACTCATAATGATTGATTCTGTATGTCAACCTGATTACGATGCCCAGTTGTTCAGTCAACCACTAGTCTGGGTGTTTTTGTAAAGGTACTTGTGGATATTATTAACATCTGCAATCAGTTGACTTAAGTAGATTACCCACCATGAGATGGATGGTCTTAAAGGCAAAGACTGAGGTTTTCAATGGATGAAGCAATTCTGCTTTAAGACCGTAACATAGAAATTGTGCTTGAGTTTTCAGCCTACTGATCTACATAAAAGATTTCAGACTTATCAGCCTCCACAATTGCATGAATCAATTTTTTAAAATAAAATCAATCTCTTTCTCCATATTTACACTCAAATTGCAGTTATGATTCTCATGCTTATATCTTTGCGTATTTGTTTTATTACTTCTTTTAGATCAGTTCCTCAGAATGAACTCATGGAGTCAAAGGATATGCATATTTTGCATTTTGGTATAAACACACACACACACACACTAGGGTTTTGTGTTCTAGAGAACATTGGCTAATATGCTATCTCATCTTGTTGTTGTGCAGGTAAAAGGAGTTCCATATGCTGCTAGAATATCAAAGTGTTCAATAAATTGTTTGATAAATTATTCTCCCAAATGAAAGTTATAGGAAGTCCACTCATGAGACTGGTTCTGAAAGCAAATTAGTGTTGTCCTTTGGGCTTTATAGAAGATTTGGGGAAGGGAGATGAAGGGGAAAATGTCACAAGGGATGGATTCTCCCACTGGAGCTGGCTAGAACAACAACAAATTGAAGTCCTATATGTCATTAGCTGTCATTCTACCCAAATCCAGCCCCAAGCTGGGTCTCACTCCTCCAGACGACTGGGCTCAGTGCCTGGCTGAAGTCATTATCTCATAAATGAGAGCTATTGCTTGGCTTCTTGAAACCATTTCACATCAAACCCAAAAGTGAACTGTGCTTCACTGGGGCTTTGGCCTCTAAAAGGCAAGTAGAGAATAAGGATTCAAAAATAACTCTATCAAAGGAGGGAGAAGATGGCGATGGAGTAGGCAGACGTACCAACTTCCAACTCCCAGAACCAAAGTGGATTATAACTCAATTTTAAGAACCATCATCTGGATAAACCAACTTGGAGCAAAACTAAGTGGACTCTTCAACCAAGGAACACTGCAGAAGCCACATTGAGATGGGTAGGAATAGCGTAAACGCGAAGAGGGCTGCCCAGCTCCCCGGAGCAAACGGCAGCCTGGAGAGGTCCGCGTGGCGGGAGGAGAGTTTGGCGGAGAGGGAGGGACCTGGGTCCCAGGAACCAAGCCCCAGACTGCAGTCCCAGACCCTAGAAGAGCCGATTGGACAGTATCGAGCTGTGAAGTAAATGAGGATACTATTTGGGAAAAAGAGAGAGTCTTCTCAGACCCAAAAATCTTTTTAAAGGGACAGCTCAGAAAGCCTCTCTCACAACCACGCACCCGGGGCTCCGGGGAACTGGGACAGAGGAGAGGAACAGAGCAGCGGGAACAAAGAGTGGACTGAAGGCACGAGGACACTCTGAGGGACAGCCACCCCGACCCATGGGCTAAGTCACTTCCCTAATCGAAAACGAATATTTCCCCTGGAGCTAGCAATACCAGCAAAGGGAGACAGGACACTAGCCAAACAAGCTCTCCCGCGGCAATTAGAGCAGACCTGCCTAGAGGGAAGGAGCTCCCAAGCCTACAGTGTGGAGACTTAGGGCACTTCTAGCCCCCTGAGGTTGCTGAAGCCTATGGTCGGGACAGGACGCCGAAACGCGGTCCTGTCGGTGTGGGCGGGACAGTGAGAGCTCGGGCTAGCCTAGCAGTGGCAGAGGTGACGCGCTAAAGCTGTCCGGCAGCTGCGGGCCGCCTGTGACCCCACTTGTGGGGAAAAATACGGGCAGAGATCAGCCCTGCGACCCTGCGCTAGCCAGCCCTGACCGCGGGCACCGGGCTAAGACCAGGGACGGGCGAGGGGCCCGAGGCTCACGCTGCCAACCCCGCCCAGAAGGAGAAACCCCGGTGTGCCATCTGTGGGCGCGAGCGGGCTCCTAAGTTGGGGACGAGGGAGACACTGAGACCAGGGGAAGTTCCCTGCGGAGATCACGCTGCTCTCCCCGCCCGGCCAGAGAAACCGCGGAGTACCGCCCTACGTGCGCGAGCTTTCTCCGAGCGTGGGGGCGGGGTAGGAGCCGGAACGACCGGAAGCTAGCCGCTGTGCGCACGCCAGCAAACACGCCCGGCCCAATAATCCCCGGTTTTCGGTTTCAGTCCCTGAGCAGGAGGGCCCTGGCCTCGAGGGCGGGGCTAAATTCTGGACGGGCAAAGGCTCACAGCTGAGAGCACGTCAAAAGCCCCGCCCAACCCACAAAACGGTGGCGAGCAGGCTCGGACTGAGGGGGCTGGGCGTAAGCCTTCCAGAAAAAGTCCGGGTCCGCAGCTGAGCGAAGGTGCTCGCCTCTGCCCTACTCGCTAACGCTAGTGGCTTGAGTGACAGCCCCTCCCGCAAAGGAGAGGCAGAAACCACAGCAATAGCTGCAGTGAGCCGCCGCTGGCAACGCCCACACCAAACCGCCCTAGGCAGCGACAGAGGGGGTGGCAAGCCTGCAGACAGACCACACCTGGAGAACACAAAGGCAACACATACTGGACTCCAGTGGCCACAACTTGCTTACACTCAGATAAAATGGGCAGGCAGAGGAATGCAAACCAAATCAACCAAGAGAAATCCCCAGAGAAGGTCCTGAATGAACCAGATATAACCAAACTACCAGAAGCAGACTTTAGAATAATGATAGTTAGGATGTTCAAAGAAATTAGAGCAACAATGGATAGTCACTATGAGCACCTAAATAAAGAGATAACAAGTATAAAAAATGAAATTGAAATAATAAAAAAGAACCAGACAGAAATGACAAATAGAGTATCAGAACTGAAGACCACAATGGAAGGAATTAAAAGCAGGATAGATGACGCTGAGGATCGAATCAGTGAGTTAGAGGACACAATAAACATAGTTACAGAAGCAGAGAAAAAAAAGGAAAAGAGATTCAAAAAATGTGAGGAAACTCTAAGGGAGCTCTGTGACAACCTGAAGAGAAACAACATTCGCATCATAGGGGTACCTGAAGAAGAGGAAAGTGGACAGGAAATGGAAACTTTGTTCAATCAAATCATAGCCGAAAACTTCCCTAAATTAAGGCTGGGAAACATTCTACATGTCCAAGAAGCGCACAGAACCCCATTAAAGAGAAACCCAAAAAGATCTACACCAAGACACATCATAGTTAAAATACCAAAGCTAATAGATAAAGAAAAAATCTTAAAAGCTGCTAGAGAAAAAAAGACTCTCACCTACAAAGGAGCCCCCATTAGGATGACATCGGACTTATCAACAGAAACACTTCAGGCCAGAAGGGAATGGCAAGATATAATCAAAGTAATGCAGAACAAGAACCTACAACCAAGACTACTTTATCCAGGAAGGCTAACGTTTAAAATTGAGGGAGAAATAAAGAGCTTTCCAGACAAAGAAAACCTCAAGGAATTCATTAAAACCAAACCAATCCTGCAAGAGATTTTAAGGGGCCTAGTGTGAACAGTTCAAAGGGAGAAAAGAATATAGCAAAAAAAAGAAGAAAAATACAGCTTTAAAGAATAAAATGTCAATAAACAACTACATATCAATAATAACCTTAAATGTAAATGGACTAAATGATCCAATCAAAAGACATAGGGTAGCAGCGTGGATAAAGAAACAGGACCCATACATATGCTGTCTACAAGAGACACACCTTAAAACAAAAGATGCTCATACACTGAAGATAAAAGGATGGAAAAAAATATTTCATGCAAATGGAAATGAAAAAAAAGCCGGGGTAGCAGTACTTATATCTGACAAAATAGACTTTAAAACAAAGACTGTAGTAAGAGATAAAGAAGGACACTACATAATGATAAAGGGAACAATTCAACAGGAAGATATAACTATTATAAATATCTACGCACCAAATATAGGAGCCCCGACATTCATAAAGCAGACTTTGATGGACATTAAGGGCGAGATTAACAGTAATACTATCATAGTAGGGGATTTCAATACCCCACTAACAACACTGGATAGATCCACAAGAAAGAAAATCAATAAAGAAACAGCAGAATTAAAGGATACACTAGATCAACTTGATTTAATAGATATATTCAGAACTTTTCACCCTAAAGCAGTAGAATATACATTCTTCTCAAGCGCTCATGGTACGTTTTCTAGGATAGACCACATGTTAGGACACAAAAAAGGCCTCAACACATTTAAGAAGATTGAAATTATATCAAGCATTTTCTCTGATCACAATGCCATGAAACTAGAAATCAACCACAAAAGAAAAACTGAAAAATACTCAAACACTTGGAAACTAAATAGCATGTTATTAAACAATGAATGGATTAACATTGAGATCAAAGAAGAAATAAAAAAGTTTCTAGAAACAAATGATAACGAGCATACGTCAACTCAAAATCTATGGGACACAGCAAAAGCAGTCCTGAGAGGGAAGTTTATTGCACTACAGGCATATCATAAGAAGCTAGAAAAAGAACATATAAGCAACTTAACCCTGCAGCTAAAAGAACTTGAAAAACAACAACAAATAAAATGCAGGACAAGTAGAAGAAAGGAAATAATAAAGATCAGAGCAGAAATAAATGACATAGAGGCTAAGGAAACAATACAGAGGATCAATGAAACCAGAAGCTGGTTCTTCGAAAAGGTAAACAAGATTGATGAACCCTTAACTAGACTCATCAAGAAAAAAAGAGAGAGGTCTCAAATAGATAAAATTAGAAAGGACACTGGAGAAATTACAACTAATACAACAGAGATACAAAGCATTGTAAGAAAATACTATGAAGAACTCTATGCCAAAAAATTTGACAATCTAGATGAAATGGACAAATTTCTTGAATCATATAAACTTCCAAAAATCAATCTGGAAGAATCAGAACACCTGAACAGACCAATTACAACAGAGGAGATTGAAACAGTTATCAAAAAACTCCCAAAAAAGAAAAGTCCTGGGCCTGATGGCTTCACAAGTGAATTCTATCAAAAATTCAAAGAAGAATTAACTCCTATCCTCCTCAAGCTATTTCAAAAAATTCAAAAGGAAGGCAGACTTCCAAACTCCTTTTATGAGGTGAGCATAATTCTGATCCCCAAACTGGGCAAAGACAACACAAAGAAAGAAAATTATAGGCCTATATCCCTGATGAATTTAGACGCTAAAATTCTCAACAAAATATTAGCCAACCGGATTCAGCAATATATGAAAAAAATCATACACAATGACCAAGTGGGATTTATTCTGGAGAGGCAAGGCTGGTACAATATTCGCAAATCGATCAATGTGATTCAACACATAAACAAAAGGAAGGACAAAAATCACATGATAATTTCAATAGATGCAGAAAAGGCATTTGATAAAATCCAGCACCCATTCATGCTTAAAACTCTCAATAAAGTGGGAATACAAGGAACATTCCTTAACATGATAAAGGCCATCTACGACAAACCCACAGCAAACATCATACTTAATGGACAAAAATTAAAAGCAATCCCCTTAAGATCAGGAACCAGGCAGGGTTGCCCACTTTCACCACTTTTATTCAACATAGTTCTGGAAGTTCTAGCTACAGCAATCAGACAAAAAGAAGAAATAAAAGGCATCCAAATTGGAAAAGAAGAAGTAAAACTGTCACTATTTGCAGATGATATGATATTGTACATAGAAAACCCTAAAGTCTCAGTTAAAAAACTACTGGACCTTATAAATGAATTCAGCAAGGTGGCAGGATATAAAATTAATACCCAGAAATCAGAGGCATTTCTATATACAAACAATGAACTGTCAGCAAAAGAAATTAAGGAATCAATCCCCTTCACTATTGCAGCCAAAAAAATAAAATACCTAGGAGTAAATTTAACCAAGGAGGTTAAGGACTTGTACTCGGAAAATTATAAAACATTGATAAAAGAAATCAAGGAAGATACAAACAAGTGGAAGCATATACCGTGCTCATGGCTAGGAAGAATAAAAATCATTAAAATGTCTATATTACCCAAAGCAATTTATAAATTCAATGCAATACCAATTAAAATACCAATGACATACTTCAAAGATATAGAAAACATATTCCAAAAATTTATATGGAACCAAAAAAGAACACGAATAGCCTCAGCAATCTTAAAAAGAAAAAATAAAGCAGGAGGCATCACTCTTCCGGATATCAAGGTTTACTACAAGGCCATTATACTCAAGACTGCCTGGTACTGGCATAAGAACAGGCACAGTGATCAATGGAACAGAACAGAAAACCCAGAAATAAACCCACAGCTTTATGGACAACTGATATTTGACAAAGGAGGAAAGAACATACAATGGAGTAAAGACAGCCTCTTTAACAAATGGTGCTGGGAAAATTGGGCATCTACCTGCAAAAAAATGAAACTAGACCATCAACTTACTCCATGCACAAAAACAAATTCAAAATGGATAAAAGACTTAAACATAAGCCGTGAAACTATAAGCATCGTAGAAGAAAACATAGGCAGCAAGCTCTCCGACAACTGTAGCAGCAATTTATTTGCCGATTTATCTCCACGAGCAAATGAAATAAAAGGCAAGATAAACAAATGGGACTACATCAAACTAAAAAGCTTTTGCACAGCTAAAGACAACAAGAACAGAATAAAAAGACAAACTACACAATGGGAGAACATATTCGACAGCACGTCTGATAAGGGGTTAATAACCAAAATTTATAAAGAACTTATAAAACTCAACACCAGGAAGACAAACAATCCAATCAAAAAATGGGCAAAAGAAATGAATAGAAATTTTACCAAAGAAGACATACAGATGGCCAAAAGACATATGAAAAAATGCTCAACATCACTAATTATTAGAGAAATGCAAATTAAAACCACAATGAGATATCACCTCACACCAGTCAGAATGGCACACATCAGCAAAACAACACAGAACAAGTGCTGGCGAGGATGTGGGGAAAAGGGAACCCTTCTGCACTGCTGGTGGGAATGCAGACTGGTGCAGTCACTGTGGAAAACAGTTTGGAGATTCCTCAAAAAATTAAAAGTCGAACTGCCTTTTGACCCAGCTATCCCACTTTTAGGAATATACCCTAAGAACACCATAACACTGTTCGAAAAGAAGAAATGCGCCCCCATGTTTGTGGCAGCATTGTTCACAATAGCGAAGAGCTGGAAACAGCCCAAGTGTCCATCAGAAGACGAGTGGATTAAAAAGCTTTGGTATATATATACTATGGAACAATATTCAGCCATAAGAAATGATGACATCGGATCATTTATAACAAAATGGATGTACCTTGATAACATTATACGGAGTGAAATAAGTAAATCAGAAAAAAAGAAAAACTGAGAACAGCATGATTTCAGACATAGGTGGGACATTAAAATGAGACTACGAGACACGTACAAGAGTGTGGTGGTTACGGGATGGGGGGAGGGAGGGGAGGGTGGGATAGGGAGAAGGGGAGGGACACAGGGAAAAACAGATAGAAGGTGACAGAGGACAATTTGACTTTGGGTAATGGGTATGCAGCACAATTGAATGATGGGATAATCTGGAGATGTTTTCATTGTACATATGTACCCTGATTTATTGGTGTCACCCCATTAAAGTTAATAAAAAAAATAAAAATAAAAAAAAATAACTCTATCAGAAGAAGCACTAAAAGTGAGGCTAAGGTTATTCTTTGTCCTGAATATGATAAAAAAAAAAAATAATGCAACACCTAAAATACCATCACCATTCTTCATCAGAATTTCTAAGTGAGAAACTTAAACCAAAGACAGTTTCACTAAAGAGTTGATATTGCCCTGGTCAGTTGGCTCAGTGGTCTAGTGTCAGCCCAATGTGTGGAAATCCAGAATTTGATTCCCGGCCAGGGCACACAGGAGAAGTGCCCTTCCCCCTCTCCTTTCTCTCTATCTCTCTCTTCCCTTCCTGCAGCCAAGGTTTCATTGAAACAAAGTTGACCCAGGTGCTGAGGATGGCTCCATGGCCTCCACCTCAGGCGCTAGAATGGCTCTGGTTGCAACAGAGCAATGGCCCAGATGGGCAGAGCATCGCTACCTAGTGGGCATGCTGGGTGGATCCCATTCAGGCACATGTGAGAGTCTCTCTGCTTTCCTGCTCCTCACTTCAGAAAAAATACAAAAAATAAATAAATAAATAAAGAGAGAGAGAGAGAATTGATATTATTCTTAGAAGGTAAATTGATAGAGTCTTATTTCTCAATTGCTGAAAACACATTCACAAACTTCCATAGTCAAACTAAATTAATTCAAGATTTCAAAATTTGGGGGCCTTTCTTGATGTATTGAAAACCTATTTTCAAAGATGTGTATGTGTCTCCTAGAGATGTTGGGTAGAGGTGAACTCGTGTCCTATTAGGATGTACACTGGGTAGATCATCCTGGAAAGCAGTTTGGCAACATAACACCAGAAGGAAAAATGTATATATTTTAGGACTCCTTGATTTCACTCTGAGGAACCGATCTAAAAGCAATAATAGAACAAATATGTGAAGCTGTATGCATAAGATCATAATGCAATGTTGAATATAACAAAATAAAATTAATGTAGCTATGCATCAATGAAGTCAAATGAATGATCATCCATACAGTGAAATACTCCACAGCTACCTCAAGCAATCCATTGTGTCCAGCAGGAAAAGAATGATTTAGAATGTTTCCATTTTCCTTTGATCAAATTATTACTTGTATATGCAATCTAGGAGAATAGTTGCAAAAAGATTGCTATCTCTGGGTTGTTAGATGAATGAGTACTATTATTTCCTTTCTAAATTTTTATTTATTTCAAGATAAATAGTCCCTTGATTTTTATAACCAGAAAACCAAAGCTAATTAAAATTTTAACTATAGATAAATTAACATATTTTTCCATGTTTTAAGGATTTTAAAAAAATTTTTTGAAGTTTCAATTGGTCTTAATTTTTTTTTATTTATTGATTTTAGTGAAAGAGGAATGGAGAGAGAGAGAGCGGAAGGAACAGAAACAGAGATCTGTTCCTATATGTGCCCTGACCAAGGACTGAAGCAGCAACCTCTGAGCTTCAGCATGAACCAAGCTATCCAGCCAGGACATCAATTGCTCATAATTCTTTTTTTTTTTTTTTTACAGGGACAAAGAGAGAGTCAGAGGGAGGGATAGACAGGGACAGACAGACAGGAATGGAGGGAGGTGAGAAGCATCAATCATTAGTTTTTCGTTGCCGTTGCAACACTTTAGTTGTTCATTGATTGCTTTCTCACATGTGCCTTGACCTCAGGCCTTCAGCAGACCGAGTAATCCCTTGCTGGAGCCAGTGACCTTGGGTCCAAGCTGGCGAGCTTTTCCTCAAGCCAGATGGACCCACACTTAAGCTGGTGACCTCAGGGTCTCGAACCTGGGTCTATCGCATCTCAGTCCGACGCTCTATCCACTGCACCACTGCCTGGTCAGGCCAATTGCTCATAATTCTTAAACGTAAGGAAGGCATAAACAGAATTGCATTATTTTTTCAAGTTAGCTTTCTCTGAAATACAAGGAACCTACAAGAAAATATTCAAATGCTGTATAATCCTTCAAATAACAAGTAGGTTGAGATCTGTGGTAAACTACTGAATAAATATATTTGTCATTGTCTGTAAATTTGTGGAGGAGCATGAAAAGTTTGTCAATAAATGACTTAAGTCCCATGCGGGTGAATTCCAAGCACTGTCTATCATTGGATCTGTTATGTACAAGTTGACAAAGCTTTTGTTATGACCACAGCTGGAGCTATATTTACATTGTACGTTTGTGTAGAAATTTCTGTCTGAATATTTTTCCACTGATTCTCAGACTCTCAAAACAAGTCCATCTTAAAACTAAACTCCAACTAAAATAGGGTTTACTTGATTGACACCAGTGGTAAGGAGAGTTTGCTTACTTTTCATTTTACTTGTATGTTTCTCATATGTGCTTTGACCAGGGTGAGCCAGTGTCTCCTTCATTAAGCCAATGACTTTGGGCTTTTTGTGCCACTGGCTTTTGGGCTCAAGCTGGAAAGCTTTGGGACTACATGGACTATTCCCTTGTTCAAGCCAGTGACCCCTTGCTGACTAGCCCACACTCAGAGCCAGAGACCTCAGGGCTTCAAACCAGCAACTTCAGTGGTCTGGGTCAACAGTTTATACACTGTACCACCACTGCTCAGGTGAGAGTTCAGTTATTTTTGAAGAACAATGTTGTGTATGTTCAACAGACAGGGTAGGGTGGGAGAAGAATTTAAACGACTCAGAATATCACTTATTAGCATCAGATATAAAAGTACTTTTCTATTTTAATAATATAGCAACCTTAGGTATCACTGATTTATGCAACTGGCATTGATACAAGCCCTAGAAACTATACCTAAGTCATGGTTTCTCTATATGCATGTGGTTCTAAAATGTGAGGTTTTTTCCCACCAGAGGACATTTGGCAACATCTGGAGATATTTTTGGTTGTCACAACTGGAATATGGAGCTATCAGCATTTAGAAAGTAAAACCAGGAATGCTGGCAAGCATCTTGTAGTCCTCACAATAAAGAATTATTTATCCCAAAATGTAAATAATATTGAAGCTGAGAAATACTTCCTTAAGCTTTGTATACAAGCCTGACCAGGCGGTGGTGCAGTGGATAGAGCGTCGGACTGGGATGCGGAAGACACAGGTTCGAGACCCCGAGCTTGCCAGCTTGAGTGCGGGCCCATCTGGCTTGAGGAAAAGCTCACCAGCTTGGACCCAAGGTCGCTGGCTCCAGCAAGGGGTGGCTCGGTCTGCTGAAGGCCTGCGGTCAAGGCACATGTGAGAAAGCAATTAATGAACAACTATGGTGTCGCAAGGGCAATGAGAAACTAATGATTGATGCTTCTCACCTCTCTCCATTCCTGTCTGTCTGTCCCTGTCTATCCCTCTCTCTGACTTTCTCTCTCTGTCCCTGTAAAAAAAAAAAAAAAGCTTTGTATACAAAAGTTATAATAAAGTCTTCTAATAATATTCCTTGACTGAATTAATCAGCATTTAAATGGTCAAAATAAACACAAATTCAATAGGACATAATACAGGAATAATTTGGAAGCTGTTGATATCTGTGGTCCTCTTTACTGTAAAGTGTATTTCTCTTGCTGATACAATATAACAAAACTCAGATACAATAATGTCTTTAGATATGCCAAAATCATTGAACAATTATATTCTTATTTATTTACTATTATTAAGTGAGACGTGGGAAGGTAGAGACAGACTCTACATGCACCTGACCAGGATTCACTCAGCAAGCCTCCTACCAGGTGATACTCTGCCAGTCTGGGCTGTTGCTCTGTTGCAACGGAGCTATTTTAGCGCCTGAGGCAAGGCCATAGAGAAATTTTCAGTTTCTGAGGCCAACTTTGCTCAAACCATTTGAGACATGGCTGTGGTAGAGGGAGACAGACAGACAGACAGACAGAGGGGAGGAGAGGGGAGGGGTGGAGAAGCAGATGGTCACTTCTACTGTGTGCCCTGACTGGGAATCGAACCTGGGACTTCCACACACCAGGCCAACACTTTATCACTGAAACAACCAACCAGGGCCACTTACGTTCTAACTGCAAAATCTAAGTTTTAAGTACAAATTCTTGAAAAGAAAAGAAAGAAAAAAGGACTGCATATTCACAAAATATAATAGCAAGTTATTTCCCCAAAGAGCTCATAAGACAGACTCAACATAAGAACATGATATGACTAAAACTTTGTCATATCTAAAATTTCCAAGATAAGATGCTTTAGGAACTGTTATAAGATTAAATGTTCATGTCTCCCCAAATAAAACTAATCCCCAATATGATGGCATTAGAAGAATCTTGGGAGCTGATTCAGTCATGAGTGTGGAGACCTTATAAATGGAATTAGTGCCCTTATAAAAGAGATCACTGAGCACTCCCTTGCTCTTACACGAAGTGAGGACACAGAGAAAAGGCAGCCATCTAAGAACCAGGAAGCAGGCTCTCGCCAGACACCAGAATCAGCCCATTCCATGAACTCTGACTTCTAGCCTCCGGAACTCAAAGAAATAATTATTTTTGTTGTTTATTAGTAATGCAGTCTACAATATTCTGTTATAACTGCCTAAACAGAGACTAGAACCCACAACATTTACCCTAATTCTTATAAATCGTTATGTTTGCAAAATGGAACATGACTCTGATTTGATTTATTTGTAATTAGTAAAGACATTTAGCAAATACTTTCTATAAGATATTTAACCAGTTGTTTGTGTGAACCAACAACCACAGACTTGACGTTGCTGAAATATGAGTTTATAAATATGCAGTGTGGCACCTTCAGAGAAGCTTCATTCATCCCAGAGAGAGGAAAGCTAAATGCTTCTTGAGAAGAAAATGCTTTCCATTCTTGGAATTCAGTAATTTATTATTTAGCATTCCTGCCATTGGAAATAGAATATTATTGGAAGATAGGTATTTTCCCAAGGGATGATTTAAGGACTGTGAATTACAAGAACAAAAATAGCATCTGTACCAGCCAGTGCACAAACTCATTAAAGGGTAAAAAGATATATTTTGTGTAAAGATATAAGGATAAAATAATCAAAAGACACATCCTAATTCTACCAATCATCATCAACACAATCTGAAGTAGGTGTACTGCTTCATAAAGAGTTTATCCACGGCCAAGTCTTGTCATGAATCAACCAGTCACCCTTTGACTTAAGAGAAAATCTTTACATAATTTGGTACTGCCCAAGCCAATTGACAATACCACTTACGCATGCCCAGATATCTATAAAAGTAACGCTTCTCAGAACAATGAGTAAAATAATGGCCATTTTATGTTATTTTGGTTCCTTGAATTTTTCAGCCACTTCAGGATATGCTTCAGCACAAGTGTGACTTCAGGACACCTCTTCTCAGAGTAGCACCCACCTTTCACTTTTTGTCTCAAGGCTTCTATGCCGGTGACCTGGTATACCTGTGTGCACAATCCAGAAGTTCGAGGGAGCTATCACCACACAGAAAATACAGTCCACAGAGCTCAGTAGAGGGTCCCCAGCATAGAGTGTATCTGTACAGACAGATGCACATTTTGTATATGCAGCATGGAACTTCTCTGGGACAATAACCCAGGAATCAGGGATACTCTTGTCTCCAGGAAATGAATCTGAATAGCTAAAAGACATGGGTGAAGAAAGAACCCTCAAGGAATATTCTTTTAAACCTTGTAAATATATTATTGCCTGTTTAAAATTAAATAAAACTAGAAATAAATAAAATTATCCTAACATCTTATTTAGTGGAAGATAACCTACATATTCAGGCTTATTCCAGTCATACAGATGGAGAGAAAAATAATAGATATGGAAGGATTGCCACTTTGAGAAATTACCTAAAAAAGTCAAGTTTGTCAAGATAATTGACAGATTATCTGCCCATAAAAGACACTTTTTAGAGAAAAAATAGCCTAAGTAGTTCAGAAAGCAATCATTGTATTATCTTGTTCACATTTTAGACAGTGCATGTTGGAAATTTTAGAATGAAACTATTGGCTAGAAGCTATTTCGGGTCACCTCAAATTGATTTTATATAGAAAGTAGTAGAAAGGTCCATATCATAAATCAGACTACTAATTGACAAAGGCAGCTTACTTTTCTATAATATTTAATACAGAAATTTTGTTCCAGAAGCACATTTAGGTGAATCCAGACAAATTCTGTGAGATCATTTTAGAGGAAAAATTCTTTGATTTGGTTAAACTTCTCAAAGTGGTTCTAAGAGTTTTTCCTGTCATATCCAACTTTGACTACAAAATCTACTTTCATATCATAAAATATAGAAAGTCTGTATACTCTTATTAAGAGAGTGGCTTCCTTTATTGATAGTCTTTGCTATGACTTATGTACCCATGATATAAAAATTTGATTTATAGGAACATTAATCAATTACATTTTAAATAGTTAGTTCACTTAATGAATTTAATTTTTAATTTATATAATCTAGATTTGCAGTGGAAACCTTAGGACACTTTTTGTGCATAATGCATGCCTATAATACTTTGTATTACTTTAGGCAATTTTCTTGCTAGTTTTTGAAATATATTGCAAAAAGTAGCACTAGCTACAATTTTTTCATTTTTATATTTGGAAAAACTAAGGATAAAAGGTGAGTTTGGCTTACCCAGCTTACACAGAGCGATGGTTATCAACCTCTACTGTGTTCACAAAAAGAAGGTGCTGCTTGTTTGCATGTGGCCAACCACATAATATGTTCTCTCTACTTTCTTTCTGTGTTCTGCTTATTGGATAGGGATTTGTTCTTGATAAAGTTACAAAATCAAATGTGAGTTGAGTCAAATGAAGGAAAATGATCATCAAGTTCAGCAGAAAGCCAATGAAGCACCACACAACACAACCACCCTAAGAATTACACTATTGGTTTTGTTGTCCCAAGCATTTGCCCACAATAATTCATGGGAAATAATATCACATGCTGGCAGAAAGCAGAATTAAAATTGCCTGCTAGCATTTTCCTATGTAATATAATCTGTTTTCAGAAGCTCCACCTTGTCTCATGAAGGTTGATCCAGGAGCTCCTTAATCTGACAAAATATGTTTTATTATGTTTTTCTTCATAATGAATATTGGAATAGTTAATGTAAGGGTTGCTTCTTTATTAAAAACAATATATAATCAAGAAAAAAACTTACTCTGTCAGAGAAAGCAATCTTCCAGTTCCCAATATGGGTTTATTAACCATGTAAATCTGATCTTCTCATGAAGCTAATTTTTCATTGTATTCAGAAAACACATGCAAGGTCTTTAATACCAGAAAAAATGTAACTATTTTAAGGTAAACTTTTATTAAGTAGCAAAAGTAATGAACTTCACTTAGTTGTATTTATAGATGTCTATTTACTGAAGCCTGAAACACTTGGTTATTACCACTTATATAACATTAAACTTGGTGCTTACATAAGTGCACAATAGAGGTGACATTAACCAAATTTTAAAAAAAATTCCCCATTAGAGATTATCTACTGATCATGAAGGAATATTTTAGAATTACTTGGAGAGCTATAGTATTAAGGTAAGCTTCTGAGGTGATTTAGAATAATATTCCCTGGAATTATGGGAATGAACCATTCAATTATGACACATCAATTTTCCTTCTTGTCATCCAATGCTGTTATGAGGAACAAACACATTTTCAGTCCAAATATATTGTTTCTGAAACCCCAGGCACAATCATTTCCCTTCTTCACTATTCAAAAATTCATAGTTTTTCTGTATTAATGAGAATTTTTATCCCCAAAAACAGTGTCTACTCAATTCCAGAACAGTCAGGACATTGTTTGAACAAATGAGTCAACCAATTCAAGCAAACTGAATTTGTGATGTCACGTTAACAAAACAAAACCATTGGTAATATTTTAAGCATTTAATCTCTCATTTGGTAATTTTATAGATTTAAGAGTCAAAATAGGAATTTATGTTTTCAATGTTTAACCCAGATCAAATTTATTCTCAGTCCAACCTCAACGGGGGCCAGGTGAAATATCAAGGAGATTTTTCAAAACTAGTTTTCTAAGGTAAATTTTGAAGAATGAAGAATCTTCTCTGTTTTTGCTCCAGATCCACCTTAAGCAGCTTTAAAGTTTGAATACATCTTATCCATGAACTTGTTCAAAACGTTCTTCTATTTGTGACTCTCAGTAGCAGACAGTCCTCCCAGGAGCTACTCAGGGCATGTTAGACATAATAATTGAGTGAAAAATGACAGGCTAACCCTCCAGTTGAAATTTATCTGTTCCTTTACACTTTGATGCTTTTAAAGAGTTGTCATTTTCACTCACTCTGCAGGTATGGAATTCCCTTGTAACTGTTTATGGGGTTGAAGCTTTGGTCACTCTGCAGTATTTTATTTCTTTTTCTCCTGAAAGATTTGAATATGACTCATAGCCCAGAGAGTAACCAAAATGATAATATGTAGGGAATACTAAACTGACTGACCAAGAGCTGAATATCCATCTCAGAGATTTATAATAGAGACCTCAAGAGATAGGAAGCAGCCAAGAATTATTATTAGACTCCTAGACTTCATGGTGTTCTTCATTACAACCTACCTAAGAAATTAGGATTGAAGCTAACATTGTCTAATATTCCCTTCATAGTTTAGTAATCAATAATAGTAATACTTGACATAGAAATATTACATTCTGATATTCTCAGAGTCCTAAAGTAGATTTTACTATAACCTCCTAAAGAAGGCTGATTAAATCTAATTTTTAAAAATAAAAATAACTAGCCTATATATAGTAAAGACTGGGTTTTTTTTTCAGTTTTATTGTGATAAAATTGACATACAGCATTGCGTAAGGTTAAGTTATACAATATAATGACTTGATTATATTATGAAATGATCACCACAATAAGTTTAGTTAACATCCATCATTTTATACAGACAGAGAAAAAAGAAAAACTTTTTATTTCTTTCATTGTAATGAGATCTCATAAGATCTACTCTTTTAAAGGCTCTTGCCAAGAGAAAAAGAAAGAAACTTCAAGTGATATAGAAAAAAAGTGATGTGACCATTCAAAGAATTTGGACCCAAAATATCAAGCCCTTCAGTAGCTCTCCAAACTTGAGTTATTTATCTAATCTCTCAGTGTCTCAATTTTCACTCAGATGAGAGATTAAATGACATCTAATTTCCTTCTCAGTTCCAAAATTCTAAGATTCTCTAATGAAATATATTGGTACAAAGAAAGTTAATATTAGTTTCTCACCAAAATTACTATAAATTCTCATTTTGTATAAACAGATTTTTACTTCCTTATTTAGCCATGAGCAACACTTAAGAAGGTATTTATTTGATCAAGACTATAAGACACATTTCCTCATAAGGTGACAAACAATTCAAACAAGAAAGTCACTTTTACTACTCAGAAGCCCATGTCCCAGGAATCCCCTCAGTCCTGGGCACACCAGGAAAACTAGTCACCCTATCTAGCACAGCCCTGCTCTTGTCACTCCCTCCCACAGTTCCACAGCTCCCTCTCCTGCAGAAATCAGTTCCTTTAATCAGAAAATTCAGTTCTACTCAGGTAATAATTCAATATCAACTAAAAAGGACCTTACATAATGAATTACAACCTAAAATTGCCTTGGTTCTACTTCGCAGTTGCGATCTAATGGGTCTGAGGAGAACCTTGACCAGCTGCTTGCCCACTGAGAATTTATTCCTATAGTGAGTCTGAAATCTTGTTATAAATAGTCCCTTGGAAACAAATTCAGTGACCAACTAGATACTTCAGTGGTAAACTAATATATGTCCAAGACCTTCCTCCTGAATGGAGGAAAGAAATGGTCACAGAGACTTATACCTACTGAAAATTTACACAAAGTCTGAAGGTAATAGAATTTAGTCAAATTCACTTTGCACTTACCACTGCCATTGAATTTTAGGTGTTCCAGATGGAGCATAGGAGAGGCAACTAGTTTAGAAAACAATAGTGTTGACTTTCTTTATTAATCTTTAATGACTTCTGCTACATATACCCTCCCCAAAATACATATTGTAATAAAAACATTAAATAAAGATTTAAGACACCAAAAGTCAAGGTGAGATAGGCCACTTATAATATTTTAGACACTACTTAAACATTCAGGTACTCAGTTTCTTTACCTGTAAAATGAAGGTAATGATTTTGTTTTTTCATTCTTGTCATAAATAAAAAAATAAGAAAGTGAAATGTGAAGAGTAAAGGGGCTACAAATGTACACTATAATCATAACTATATAAAAATAATATGAGACCTTTTTATTTCTATTTTTTTCCATTTATTCTTTGTTTCTGTTTTTATTTCTCCACCCAAACATACAGGGAATATACTACTTCCAGATTAAAAAGCTTTCCAAACCTTTTAAAATATGATAAAGGACAGAGAAGCCAAAAGGAATTGGGAACATCAGGTGCATCAGAAATGCTATTTATTAAGAGCAATTTATTAGATTATATTTGCATACTAATCATTGACAGAAAGTAAACAGCAGCTCTGTAGCACTATGACATCACAAACAATTTTTTCCAGTTTTCTTCCCATCCTTTCCACATTGTACTTTTATTTCTTCTCCCTTTAAAATAGTGACATTTACCTAAACTTTAGCCAAGTCAATCTTTCTGTGATTGTGTATAGAATTTAAAGCTACTTGACTATACATATAATTCTTATTAAAGTAGGCTTTATATTAAAATGTCTTTATGACACAGTGAAAATGTCTGTTATATGTCAAAGTCTCCATCTAATAGAAACAAATTCTGAAGCCACTGTTCTGGCCTTATGGTTTTCTTTCATTAAGAAAAGGAAAGGGGACAGGGGAGGCAAAATAAAAAGCTATTACAGAGTTGGGTATATTAGCAATATTGTAATTTAAAATTCTAGGTTGTCTTGTGCTATAGACTGAACATTTGTGCTCCCCACCTAAATTCATATGTTGAAGCCTAATTCCCTGTGTGATGCTACTTGGAGATGGAGCCTGCAGGAGGTGATTTGGTCATGAGGGTGGAACCCTTGTGAATGAGATTAGTGCCCTTATAGAAGAAGCTGTGGAGAGATCTCTTACCCTTCCATCATGTGAGAATATAGCATAAGAAGCTTTTATGAACCAGGAATCAGAACCTCACTAGACCCTAAATATGCTGGCACTTGATTTTAGACATTTTTGGCTTCCAGAACTGTAAGAAATAATTTTTAAGCCATCTAGTCTCTGGTATTTTGTTACTGCAGCCTAAACAAAAAAAGAAGATATGCTAACATTCCTCTTCTCCTGCATCCCCTATATCCAACTGATCACCAAATCTATCTTTTAAATATATTTTCATTCTGGCTCCTCCCTCTTATTGCCATTTCCCCATTCCAAATTCTCTATTTAAACTGGTTCTTTTTTTCAGCCTTTTATTCTTCTAGTCCGGCCTCCAACTGCTGTTGGGCTTCTTCATTTAAAGGTCTCTAATGGTTCCCTTTTGTTTACAGACTCACATCAGAACTCCAGAGTTGAACCCCAGATCATACATTTAGTAGACCACATCTTAACAATTTTGCATCATGCATTCTCAAAGAACTGTACACTTAAAATGTGTGCATTATATTGTTTATAACTTGTACTTCAATAAAGCCGATCTTAGGAAAGTTTGGCAACCATGAAAATTTTGACATGTAAAATGCCTCATATAGAACTTATGTTCTGCTCCAAACACAATAGTGTGCACTGAGGACAAACCCTGATTTTGTTCTGCATTCTTCCCAACTGTATTAAACCCAGCAGATTAAGGTTAGCATAACGACACCATTAGTCCCATTCATCCTCCGCATGAAATTATTCAACTCTTTTTGAATGCTACTTATCTCTTACATAAGCCAAGGGATTTCCTAATAAGAACTGACTCTTTTTTTAAACAAAAAGCAAGGATATGAATACACTAATATTGAGCCAATAAAAAGACTGGCCAAAATGTATTACAAATAATATTCTAACATCTTGGTCTCATCAATAGAGTACAATGTGGAAGAGAGTTTCCTTTCCATGACAGGAAATTTACTCTGGAATGAATTGCTGGGGACTCCATAAATCCAGAGACTTGCACAACAAAACACCTTAGAAGCCAATAAGAACACCCTCTTTTTAGAGACATAAAGAAATTAGGTGTTTAGCCCAAGTTCTTATGGCTAAAGAGAAGAAAAATGGAGCCTGGAAACCACATTTCTTGACAGCCCATGCCTTTTCCAAGCTCCTGCTTTACCCACACATAACTCCTGGTAAATCCTGTGTGGAATGCAAAAGAGAGGAAAAGAAGGGTTAACAGAAGCACCACCGGAAGGCGAGAACAAAAGCTCATGTCCAAAAATATCAAATTCAATTTTTTTTTATAAAAATGCAAGAATGATGCCTGACCAGGTGGTGGCGCAGTGGATAGAGCATCGGACTGGGATGCGAAAGACACAGGTTTGAGACCCCAAGCTTGCCAGCTTGAGCGCATGCCCATCTGGTTTGAGCAAAAGCTCGCCAGCTTGGACCCAAGGTCACTGGCTCCAGCAAGGGGTTGCTTGGTCTGCTGAAGGCCCGTGGTCAAGGCACATGTGAGAAAGCAATCAATGAACAACTAAGGTTGCGACGGCAACGAAAAACTAATGATTGATGTTTCTCACCTATCTCCATTTCTGTCTGTCTGTCCCTATCTATCCCTCTCTCTGACTCTCTGTCCCTGGAAAAAAAATAATAAAATAAAAATAAAATAAATCTTTAAAAATGCAAGAATGAAAGAATGCAATACCCTAAAATTGAATAAAATTTTAACTTATATTTGGATATATCTTTATTATGGATATGTAGTTTTTAAGTTACGCAGTCACTGTGTGAAGCTTGAAAAATGCAGTTAATTTTTGTTTTAAATCATTCTCAAATAACCACTTAAGTATATTTGTAAGAGTTTGTGTCTTTGCTTAATTAAAAGACTCCTCATTTTTCTTTCAATTATAGAAAGTCTTTTGCCTTTAAATCTAATAAAGCCATAAAGAATGTCACAACCATTCAAATACATAAGGCAAAGTGAAATGTATTTTATTTGCCTCAATAAATAATATTTTTAACATTACAGGCATAGTTGTTGCAAAATAAGAAATTATCTGAAGATCTAGTGATTTCCAACATCATGTCTGCATATTTCATAAATACCCACACACTTGTATATATTCTTTCTTCCATTAATTCATTTCGTAAACAAAAAGTTATTGAGCACTTACTATGGGCCTGGCTCATCAAAATAAGGTTTAAAAGATAAATATATAAAATGTTTAAAATGTTCTTTCTGTTCCCTTATCAGAAATATTCAGTTAGACCATAACCATTGTTAGGAGAACATAACTCCAGGCCATCTGTCAAATGTTTATTGTTATCAAAACCCTCCCTGGAGGAAGATGCAGCTCTGGCTCACCTCACTGCAGGAATGTATTTCTTCTTAAATTTTAAGTATCCTAAGTGCCACAGACACAGCAGAGAAATGAAGCAGCTGACCTCAGGGTTGCTTTCTTTTTTTTTCCTTTTGAGCAAACAAAAAAATAAACAAATAAATATATAATGTAATGTATGGCCAGGGGTCCCCAAACTATGACCCATGGGCCGCATGCGGCCCCCTAAGGCCATTTACCCAGCCCTGCGACACTTCCAGAAGGGGCACCTCTTTCATTGGTGGTCAGTGAGAGGAGCACAGGATGCATCCGCACCCATAGTTCCCATTGAAATACTGGTCAGTTTGTTGATTTAAATTTACTTGTTCTTTATCTTAAATATTGTATTTGTTCCCGTTTTGTTTTTTACTTTAAAATAAGATATGTGCAGTGTGCATAGGGATTTGTTCATAGTTTTTTTTTTTATAGTCCGGCCCTCCAACGGTGTGAGAGACAGTGAACTGGCTCCCTGTGTAAAACGTTTGGGGACCCCTGTAGGCAGTAGAGTTCAAAGAATGATAAAACGTAGTAGAAAGGTAGCATGCAATAGGAGGGCGGGGGTGGGGGGTACTATTCATACAAGATCGTCCAGGAAGTCCTCTCTGAGTAGATGATATTTGCACAGAGACTTGAATAAAACAATAGAGCAAGCCTGAGTGTATCTTGGGGAAAGGCATTGCGGCCAAAGAAAATAGGAAGGGCAAAGATCTAAGTAGCAATTCACCTCATATATTCGAGGAACAGCAAGAGGAGCAGTGTGGCCAGGTGCAGGGGAAGTGGGAAGCAGGATGGAAATGTAGTACCTGTCTTGGTATCTCATCATCGCCAAAACCAGTGGTCCTTAACCTTTTTTGAGGTACCGAACCCACCAGTTTCATATGCGCATTCACCGAACCCTTCTTTAGTGATAAATAAAATAGGATTTTTTTTTCCTAATTCAAGACATAGGTATATGTTTTTACTGGTGCACAAAATGAGCCGTGCATGAACATCACCTTGCTCAAGGAACAAAACCAACTAAGTACGGTTTTACTTTATTCTGGCCTCTGCGGCAGAGGTTTCTCCGAACCCCTGGGACCGACTCATCGAACCCCTAGGGTTTGATAGAACCCAGGTTAAGAACCATTGGCCAAAACCAAGTCTTTTGAAGGGTTCTGAGATAAGAAAGGACATAATCTCGTTAGCATTTCTAAAGAGTCACTTTGTTTTCCATATGTAAATTAGACTTAAAATTGGTTTTAAGGCAGAAGCTACTGGAAGAACTTTTGCCTTGTAACCAATTTAATGTTCAGAGGTGGGGGTTTCAAAATGTACAGACCTTTTCTTAAATTATAAACTTTAATTTTAATAATAACCATGATAAAACAAACTTAAGCTCAGGGTGCACTTTTGATAATATCTGGAAAATGTTCAGCAGAAAAAATGCTGAGAAAGGCAAAGCAACATCTAGTTTCATTTACGCTAGCAGGCATCAGAAGTTTTCAGCATCTCCCAGAGAACACAGCCAATTACCACACACACCAAAAACACTTAGGGAATGCTAGTTGGATTGAATTTTACCCTACTAAATCCAAAGAAATTATGGTTTAAAAGAACACCAAAACAAAATATCTGAGGTTGCCTAACGATCAGGGTTTTGCCAAGAAATCTTAATGGTCGTGTTCACAAACTGCAAAGCTGAAGCAAATGCATGGCCAATTTAGGTAAGAAATGCCTAAAAAATTATAAAGGCTAAAAATAAAACTTCTGAGAATTTCCATTTTTATTTCATTGTTTATGGTTTATACATTAGCAATAAGGAGTGAGCTTTTTCCAACATCTTGCATCTATTCATTCTCCATCCAATTGTTGGAGTGTCTTTTCTCTCAATCTGGCAACACTTATGAGATCATTTCCTTTAATTAAAGTAATTTTGGCTGGACACTTGAAGTTAAACATCTCCTCTCCACACACCCAACACTGTCTTCAGGGGACAGGAGAGAACCTCCTGTCCTCAGAATAAGACTACCCCTCCTCTGCCTCCACACATCACTCAGAGGCCTGAGATGCTGTCCCAGCCCCCACTCCTCACTACCTCTTAACATGCAAAGAGTCAACAGCGCTCTCTGCTTTGAGGCCACCGGGATTTACCAAATTGTAGCTCTTTCCCTTATTTATATGCATCATCCCAAGAAACTCCAGCCTGACCTGTGGTGGCGCAGTGGATAAAGCGTTGACCTGGGAACACTGAGGTCGCCAGTTCAAGACCCTGCACTGGTCTGGTCAAGGCACATATGGGAGTTAATGTTTCCAGGTCCTCCCCCCTATCTCTTTCTCTCTCTCTCTCACTCTCACTCTGTGTCTCCTCTCTAAAATGAATAAAATAAAAAGAAGTTAAAATAAATTTAAAAAAAAGAAACTCCAACTCCCAGGTGACGCTTCATTTTCTCTAATCTCTACAATCCCCCCATATCCTGAATCTGCTGTCTCCCCCTGAAACTCTCCTACTGTGCCCTCTGAACTCAGGACAGACATTCCCAAACACACAGCTACCTCAACCTCTCCCCTGAAGCATTGCTGCTTCTCTTGGTCTAATACCTGGACCTCCTAGGAGTTATGCAGCCCCACAACCCCATACTCTGGGTGGGGAGCTTGGGAGGTGACCTCTTCCTCCCCACTGCCATTTTCACAGCATTCTGTCTTTCTCCAAAACCCTAGCTTTGGCTCCTTCTTGTTTCTCAAATTCCTTACCATCTAGTTTATTGTTACTCTCTTTCCAAAACTACTTCAATCTTTAATTCCAGTGATTTAAATATTCATATAAATGATTTTTCCAGCACACTGGTTTCTCAGATCCTTAAGCTCTTCTCTTTCATAATCTTGATCCAAACCATTTCTCAACTATATACTCCCGTGATCATAACCAAGGCCTGGTCATAATAAATAAATGCAATTCTTCCTTAAACTTCATTTAAAAACTCTCTTTCTAACACACAACAATCCTGCTCCAATCAAATTTTTATTCATTTAACCCTGCCCCCGCCATTCCAGTCACTCTCCTAGTGTGTTTCTTTTCCTCCTTGCCTACACTTCAATTCCATTTCAGTCATTTAAAGTACTCCGTTGAGAATACTCTCCATCCCTTGTTCTTCTCTCACTTCATAACACTTTTAGAAAAACATGCAACCTAGTCCAATTCACCTTTCTACCTTCTCTACACTTCTATCACTCCTTCCTGGTAAATACTCTTCTTTGCCTTGTTTTCAAGAAACCGCCTTCTTCTTTTTTATTTTTTCTCCCTGCTACACTGGCAGCTCCTTCTCTGTCTCCTCAGTTACTTTCCCCGTAGAGGTGGGGTGTTTCAGTCCCAGTTCTTCCTCTCCCTCTCTTTTGTCTCCACACTGATTCCCTCAGTGATCTCATCCCATCTTATGATTTTAAATACCGTCTAATGTGAACATATACATTTCTATCTCCTGGTAAGACAATCCACTTAAACTCAAGACTGAGAAAGCCAACTGCTTACTTGCTTTCAACTTAACATGTCCAAACTGACTGTTGAGCTCTCCTCAAAAGGCCTGCCTCTTTCACAGTCTTCCCCAAATCAGTCAATGGCAATTTCATCCTTCCAACTTGGAGCCACCCTTGTTTTTTTGACTCCTCTCTTTCTCTCTAGCCCACACTCTCCACTCAGCCTATCAACAATTCCTGTGGGCTCTACTTTAACATTTTACTCAGGAACCCATTGCTTACCACCTCTACCATGTCTACCTATCCAAACCACCATCTCTCTGGCCTAAGTTAGGCAACACAATTCTCACTGGTGTCCCAATCCACCCTTGTCTCACTGCAATCTATTTTTAACTCAGCAGCAGCCAGAAAGATTCCTTCAAGATATGTCAGTGTATGTCATCTCGTCCCACAGAACTTTCCATTAGTCCCCTGTTTCACCTGTAATAAGAGCTAAAGACTTTACAGTCCATGAAAATGTCCCTCAAATGCTATTTCTCTGACCTCATTTCCTGGTGCTTCTCTACTCAATTCTTCCTCTGTAATCACAGGGACATCCCTGTAGTTCTTCCTCACTTCTCCCATGATCTTGCTTCATTTCCTGCACTCTGTGTCTTCACTCTGCCCTTCCAGACCGACCCTTTACCCTTATCATCCCTGCTCTGTGCCCAGGAAGGATGAACTCTGTAATTGATGTAGTGGTCTCCCTGGCTTTTTTCTTCCAGAAGGATTTGGCCAATGGAAAATGCAGCAGAAGATCTAAAGGGGGAATGTCCGTGAGGTTAGTCTTTCCTTTTTGTTCTCTTCTGGTGCTTCCTTCCTGCAGTGCTGGTGCAGGTGCTGTGTCACTTAGCCTAAGGTCCCAGCTCTAGTCAGGCAGACTCTCAACATAACTATCTCTTTGTCCAAGTTCTAATGACCACCTACCAGCCACCTTTTCAAGTCTAGAGTTGATTATAGTGCCTCTCTGTTTCTAGCTCCTGAACACTAGGTTGTCTCTTCTCACTTTCCTACAACTTGCTGATACCTTTGAAAATAATCACTTTTTTTCAAATATCCTCAAAGTATCCAAGTAGATTGTGTCAGTCTTCTGCTCTGACTGATGCAGGACCTTTGCACATGCTGTTTCCCCTATCTGCAGCACTCTTTTCCAATGTTACCTTCTTAGGAATGCCTTCCCTGTTCTACCACTTAAGATTACACTTCTCACCTACTTTTCTCACCTGTACATCTTTTGTCCTTTTCCATAAAATTTATCATTTTCTAATGTACCAACTTACTCACTTATTCATTTTATTTTATTGTGTATCTTTCCTTTCCTCCACAAGAAGCCAAACTCCCTGAGGACAGAATTTTTTGTTGGGTTTTATTCACTGCAATATCATGAGCATTCAGAACAAGAAGTAACTGCAATAAACTTCTTTTAATACATACAAAGCAAAAAACAAAAAATAAAAGAACAAGAGACTCTTAATTCCCCACAGGGTTAAGAGAGCTTAAAGTTTTGCTAAATTGTAGTAAATCACTCTCCAATCAATTTAGCCCTAACCAAACCCAGGCAAGTTGTTAACTAGAGATTGTACTGAGTCTCACCACTGGTGACATAAGGTTCCTATTAGAACAGGTTGAGTTTAGAAAGACAAATCTGCCCTTCAAATTTTACTTTTAAAGTAAATATTAAAGTCCATAAATCATTTCAGTTGCTTAATTAGATATAAAGCCAGGTCCCAGAAATGTGAAACAGGAATAGCTTTGGTTTGATACAAGTGATTACTCAGTGTTTCCTGTCTCCTGGCAGTTTATTGATCCTCTATTTTGTGAGTCTTCAGGAAAAAAATAATTTTTTTACTCAAGCAATTTTGCATGGGTGAATTCCCAATACCTTAATGCAGTTATTCCTGAGAAATGTAGAAGAGCAAACAGCCCTGCATTTCGCTCAGCCTTTGGGTCTATAACTCTCTCTATAATTGCCTTGCTCCCTTAATTCATCTTGCCTTCATTGAAATCAGAAATATTTGGTTCTTTTGTGAATAAAGCCCTCTGGACACCAACTATCCAGGAGACAGGTCCATAACCCATAAATAATTTAAAGTTTAGAGAGCTGTTACTCTGATGATTTTGCTTGCATTATGTTCTGAGAGGCTCCCTTCATGTGAGGATCTGACAGTATTTGATCCGCATTATGGAATACCTGTCTTTTTGCTTCCCTTTTGGCCTGCCATGGAAGTCACCACCACTGCCTAAGCCTGTGAGGACAACTTTATTTTCCAACAAAAAAGAAATGAGGCTTTTTGAGGTTTGTATATGGTAGTTAATATCTTTGCAATTATCCATTTGAATGCCTTTTATCCTCTGGTAGAAATACTGGACCAACTCAAAGAAGGCAATGTTTAAAGTTGATGTTCATTTCACATGCAAATATCAAATTGACAATTATCAATTGATACAGTAGAGCATTATTTAATAAGTAACTAATTGCTCAACAGTAAAGATTACTGGTTGTACATTGCAGGCCTGGGTAAAGCTAATGGATATATATATGAAAAAAGCATCTCTCCACACCAATCTCACTAGTGCATTTGAAACTAGTCAAAAATCTATTCTGAGGTCTCTCAACATTACTGTTATTCAAAAATAATCTTTCCAGCGGGTCCCTGGAGTCCATTCCCTCCCAAATATCCTTCCCACATCTCCCTTAGCCTACACCTTAGTTGTTCCAATGCCTCATTTTCCATCTAAACTTTGTCTTCCAGATGGAACCAGTTCCCTTAACACCAAGAAAGATTCTTTGAATAAGATGAATGATGACCCTGGTATCATCAAATAGAATGGATATACTCCTGTTCTTACCTTCCTTGTCCCTGTGGTGATATTTCCATAACTGGCCACCTCCTTCCTGTGGAACCCCTTCTCCTCCGGGTCTGGGAAATCTGTCTTCTAGCTCTGTTTCTATTTCTCTTTCTGTTCCCCTTTAGACTACTTTCACAGATTTCCTTCTCCATGTAACACGCGAAATGTTTACATTTCCACAGCTCTTTCTCAAGTAATCTATTCCACCAGCCATCCCTTGGTCAGCTTATCCATGTGTCCATGCTGACGACTGTCCTCTAGTTCATAGCCTTCTAATAGGTTTCAATCCAATGATCCAACTGCCATGTCTTACAGGCCCGTCCAAATTTGAGACTGGGTCATCAGCATCAGCAGCCCTAACTAGTGGGCAAGAGACCCAGGAAACCCGCCTGGTTCTGTCCTGAAGGACCCTTTGATTAAACAACCTGGAACACTGGCTTACCAGTGACTATGAGTCATATTTCAACAATAAAGCATTTCACCCAAAATGCCAAATGAAACTAAAGAAAATAGGGGGCCTGCCCAAAGGAGCAGACATGACGGACCTGCTATCCCTCAGTGCATTAACCTTCAGGGAAGAAAACAGCTTTGAGGTCAGAAACAGCAGCTTCTCGGGTATTAAAATATTAAGGGAAATAATAGCGGACTAGAGCAGAGAGCAAATGATTTGCCTGATTCAGAGAGGACATTACTTTTGTTATCACCCCTATAAACTATCTTTACTCTCACCTCCATATTGGGAGGTCTGATGAGATTGGTTGAGGCAATATATCAGGTCATTCCAGCCCTGTAAACTCCAGAGGAGGGCCTGGAGCCGAAGATGGCCCTGACATTTATCTAAGTGACAGGCCTTTCTGGTCCTCAGTTTTCTATCTTTTAAATAGAGATGTCACTAGAGGTGATCTCTAACATCTCTGCCACCTCTGATGTTCCACGAAAGACAGTTGTATTGTGTCCACAGTTTTTGGTCAATCTTTGGAGTAGATTCTGCTTAAAGAAATAGGTGAAAAGCAAGATCAGCAACAACCTGACAAACCTCACTTGTGTAGAAAGTCCAATATGAAACTTGGGTGTCTCACCTCTACCTAAGCACTTCCAAATGCTTCTTAATTCACTTTACACAAATGACACTCCTACAAACATGAAACCCACCCCAAAGAAGACATTTGCCTTTAAGAATTTGGTAATAAAGATCCCTAGATTTTAGACTCAGAACTGAGATCTTTCACTTGCTGTCATTCAGCTTCTCTGAACCTGTTTTCTTCACCTATAAAATAGGACTAATGTTAACTGTCTTTTACTCATGAAAGGTAAAGGACTTGGATACTTGGTTTAAGTAGTATTTAATAGATAGAGATATAGATTTCATAGACAATGGATAGATAGATCTGCTCCCCTAGTGGATTATAATACTCAAGAATAGAAGAGCCTGACCAGGCAGTGGCGCAGTGGATAGAGCATCGGACTGGGATGCAGAGGGCCTGGGTTCGAGACTCTGAGGTTGCCAGCTTGAGCGCAGGCCCATCTGGCTTGAGCAAAAGCTCACCAGCTTGGACCCAAGGTCGCTGGCTCCAGTAAGGGGTTGCTCGGTCTGCTGAAAGCCCACAGTCAAAGCACATATGAGAAAGCAATCAATGAGCAACTTAGGTGTCGCAACGAAAAACTGATGATTGATGCTTCTCACCTCTCTCCGTTCCTGTCTGTGTGTTCTTATCTATCCCTCTCTCTGACTCTCTCTCTGTCCCTGTAGAAAAAAAAAAGAATAGGAGAAGTATTTCTTTTACTTTCTTGATGGAAATAGCACAGTATTAGATTCACAAAGAGATGCTAAATTCATTATGAGTCGACTTGATTTGATAGGATTAAATATTTTCTTTATATGTTCACTCTTTAATTTCCAAATGACTTCTTGATTTTTATAACAAAACAAACATATTCAACGAAAATAATTTTTTTTTACTTGGGAAAATTAAAAAAAAAAGGAATGCAACAAGCAGAGAAGGGGATAAGGGTATTCCCCACAGCAGAAGTTCTTAAAGTGTGGTCCCTGGAGTAGCAGCAGCTCCTTGCCAGGAACTTGCTAGAAATGCAGATTCTCAGGCCCCTTCTTACACCCACTGAATCAGAAACTCTGGGAAAGAGCCCAAGCATCTGTGTTTGACAAGCCCTCAATGTGAGGTTTTTCAGGCTAGAGTTGGAGAATCACAGCTTTATAAGGGTGCACTTTCATTTACCAGTGTGGCTGGGGAATGCGAGAATGACTATAGAGATTTAAAAGGAGGAAGGGGAGTTAGTTGGGCCTTGAAAGAGGAGGAAAGGTGAGTAGGTGTGAAGAGGAGAGGCAGTCGAAGACACAGAAATAACATGAGTGGAGGCTTCTGCCCTTGACTTAATTCTTAGCAGGGGACTTAAGATCCAAGCATTGACGTGCTCCAAGATCAAAATGACCTTAATCATACTGTGCTTAAGACCAAGAACACATTATTCTGAATTTCCTACCAAAACACAACTTAATGAAGAATTTTCTCAACATTAATCCAAAGTGGTGAAAAACGCTTGAAATAGTCCATCTGGAAGAATTATCAGACAATTATGGTCAGACACAGTTTAGAGCCAAATGGAAAGGATGTAAACAGTTGCATTAATTGTCCAGAAGACAGCCTTCGTGTTGAATAGGAGAATACAACTTCAGCTATAGGTTTTAGTGATATAAAATCTCTTAATACCTTGCCAGACATGTGACTTTCCTATCTGAAGGACTGGAGCCCACCTCCTGGGAAAGAATGCTTACCTGCTAATGGCTTCCAAGAGCGGCACGTGATGAAAAAGAACAAAACCTGTGATCACTGGGAAGAAAAGACAGTCATGCTACTTTGGAGTTAATGAAAAGCTGTCTTAGCAAATTGAGTTATTCAAATCTAAGGTTGGTATGTTCTGACTAGTCTTTCATTCATACTGGGTTGGTTTTTGTGTTTGTTTTTACAGAATTGGTGATTTTGCTTTTCCACGCCACATGAATGCATCTGATTATTCACCCTTTCCACCGTTTTATTTTTTGTATTTTTCTGAAGTGAGAAAAAGGAGAGGCAGACAGACTCCTGTATGTGTCCACCTGTCATGCCCACTAGGGGGCAATGCTCTGCCCATCTAGGGCATTGCTCCATTGCAATTGGAGCCATTCTAGTACCTGGGGCGGAGGCCATGGAGTCATCCTCAGTGACCGGGCCAACTTTGGTACAATGGAGCCTTGGTTGAGGGAGGGGAAAAGAGAGATAGAAAGGAAGGAGAGGAGGAAATGTGGAGAAGCAGATGGGCACTTTTTCTGTTTGCCCTTGCAGGGAATCGAACTCAGGACATCCACACGCCAGACTGACACTCTACCACTGAACCAACTGGCCAGGGCCCATTTTGCCCCTTTGACAGGGATAAGTTTGTGTTCTAAAAATCATCATTTCATTCAGTTTATTTGTTTGGAACTTGGACTTCTATCTTGACAGTGTATGACTAATTGAAAGGCTTCTACCTCTTCCCTTTCTCCATGTTGATGTAGATGTTACCATGTATGCTTTAGCTCTTTTAGATGCCTTTATAACATAAGGTAGTTTTTTCATGTTCACTTAACTGCACCCTGAAAAATGATCTATCCACATACTTGGTGGCAAAAGACAATAGGAGATGGCTCTAAAACTGAAATAGTTCTTCTATAGACATAAAGGGAAAGATTGTGTGCCGGGACTGGATGAAGTGCATTTCATGTGTTTAGTTTCCATAAGAAAGTTGACATCTTCAAATCAGAAATGGATTTGACACAACCATTTATTCAATGATGGTTGACTTGCCCTTCTACAACAATGGCAAACTATCTGGCTTCATGGAAACAGAGCATTTTTATTCCTCATTGATCAGAAAACTATTCAAATGAACTGCTATATTTATTTAATTAAATTGCTGAAATCTTTCTAAGGGAAAATGAATGTAAATCTTTCTTTTCTTTTTTTGACCCATAAAATAAAGCTGAATTTCAGTACTAAAATATTTTAGTGTGATATGTGTTCCAAAAGATGGAATTTAGAAAATACAAATTTGAAGAAGGCTCATATAAACCATACTGTTATTTTAATCAGCACTCTTATTCACTCTCCTTTTTATTCGCCGACTTTCTTTCTGATTGTATCATAATACTTGTCTAGACTTTGTTCTCCAATATGATAGATTTTAGAAGACTTGGAAGAAATGACACTAGAAAAAAAATAAATTAGCAATCCTGTACATTAAAGTGTCACAGTTTAAAAAGTTATGAATGGAAAAATCTTTGCTTACCCATCAGCTAAGATAGCCTGCTAGCAATTCATTTTCTTCAAGGTTCTATAGCTTGTGATTAGGAAGTCCTTATCCACCTTGCTCTCAAAATGTATTTAATAAATAATGACTTACAACAGTAGGTATGTTTCTGTGTTCCTAATTAACTTTTTGTTTTACAATAGATACAAAAGTTTTGTGGGAATTGCAACATTGGGTTAAGTTACAACTCATTAAAATTGCATTGTGGACTGGTTTTATGAATGTCTGACTTTGTTTGTGATTTGAGGAACTGCCATAAGTTTCAAAGTCACAGTTAATTAAGGTTTTACTTAAAGCAACACAATAATAACAGTGACAAATCCTATCAGAAACAACTCTCTCAGGTGATATTTAATCAGTAGGAAGTGGTATAGCAATAATAAAATACTTTCCAGAAGGCTGAAAACCTGTTTATGCCCCAAGCATCTCCCAACCCAGTGCCCTCCCACTCACCCCTGCTATCCCAGCCCCTCCTCCACGACACCCATCTCTTAATGACTCAGGAACTATAGGTTAACACCTGGACCAGGAAGGAGGCTCCATCCATGGCATGGTCAGATTGGCTACTATTGATTGCTAAGCATTTATGTCATACATATCTTTAACTTCATTCCTGATTAAATCTTATCAGTTATCATCTTAGCTAACACCTTAGCATCCAGCATAAGAATGGGTCTCAGAACAATTCTTGATGTGTGAAATGAGAGGGAGCCATGAAGGGAAAAAAGTGGATAGATACTTAAAAGCTTCAAAAGACGGTTGTTATTTACAAGCAAACCTCTATTTCACCATTTTCTTTCAGGTCAAACACATATATGTCAATTATTTAGTTGCTCTGAAGGATTTTCTCAAAGAAAAGATGATTTATTATGTTGAGCAATGTGATAACTGTTCCACTTCTACAGTTAGAACTTGGAAATATTCATGGCTGAGAGGGATGCTGCCCACAAGCTTACAGGTATCTAGTAGTTGTTGGCCCCACCCAGATCTTCTTTACTGGGCCAGCGCACTTCGCCCCTCCAACTGCTAGTGTTGGATTTTGGTGGCTCACAGATGCACCCTCTTCTGGATAACTGCTGTCAGCCAAGAAGAGCCCCCTTGCCTAAAGATACTTGGGAGGTATGCTTCCACAACCACCAGAATAGTTTCCTCCTAAGGACTGATGCTACCCTTGCAGGGCAATTTTGTGATGCCATCCAGGTTTCAGAGCTCCCTGTGGAGTCATATTGAGCTGGATAACCACACCTTTGTTTGGGTTTTCCCTTGCACTGGCCTGCTTCCCTCATGTCTGAGAAGACTTCTCTTAAAAGCACTTCCTTAAAGAATTCATGTATCAGTCTCTAGTCCTAAAGAACCCAATGCATTCTATTTTTGAGACAGAAAAAAAGATAAGTTTTCTTTCTAAATATAAATGACCCAAAAAATATATGGACAATTTTTAGACCAGATCTTTTATCAAACAAATGTGGGGAACATTAATAATGTTCAACTTTGATTTCCTACAAATTATACCATTAGCAATCTAAAATAGATCACAGTACTATTTTTCTTTTTTGTTGCAGTACTTTTGTTTTCTTTTTGTTGGACTTTCATCACTGAAATTTATATTTTCCCTGTTACTGATCATTCTGCACATAAATAAACTGGAAGGAACATGTCAATACTTTGTAGACCACAATTAGCCATCTCACCTAACAGAGAAGGCATCTGGGTATTTTGATTTGAGCCTCTAGATTCTTTCTTCACCTTTGTCCACCCTGCTCTGAGCCCCAAGATTTCAACCTTAAGGGTTCATGCCAACCAACTTCCTTGACCTCCATCTTTGGGTTCCAGTTCAGCCAGTGTGAGGCATCTGCCCAAACTTTGAAGGACTGATGGAGAATGAGAAAAGCATTTTTATTCCAAGAGCAACCTCCCTGCCAGGTTATGACAAGTTGGCTCTGATCCTCTACCCACGGTTGCAATTCCTACTGAACAGCCCCCTCCACCCAGCTACTCATTGTTTCCCATGCCAGCCCCCTCAGACATCCTGCTTTTCCTGGCCCTGGGGCACTGCACTATCTCTTGTTCTAACACTGTGTTTAACCTGCCTGCAGCATGGTAAACTTCTCTTCATTAAACTCTCTTCAGTGGTCCTTTTGAGTATATTGTTTCCTACCTACATGCTGGGTGAAATCATATGATATCCTAAATTGGCTAACATAAAGTGAAAATATTTTCTACTTGGACAAAAATGCAACCTGCTGTAAAATACTTAAATAATTCTCATGGGATCTGATCACTTAGGAGCTCCTATACTCATTACTGCCTATTGATTTAGGGGTTATGGTCATTCAATCATTCCTTTAGTCATTTACTCCATAACCACTTATTGATCACCAGCTCAGGCTGATGCTCTGTGAGCCATGGTAGCCATGCAAGGCACAGAATATAGGGTCCTGCACTCCATTATACCTTTCTCCTTGTGAACAATTTCCAGGTTACCTTCGAACAATGACTGAAGGTAAAGGAAAATGCTAAACAATGGAAGGAAAGTCTTCTGACCTCTGATTGGGACTGAAATGAAAAAATTCATGGATTAAAGGAGTGCAAGTGTAAGATGAGTTCTTTTGCAACAAGCAATTGAAGTACCACTCTGGAGAGGGGTCAGTGGAGGAAGGAACTGCTCAGCTCTTTGCAGGGAAAGTCTGTGCCCTGGAAGATGCCTGGTAGTTAAGTGGATGGTTTTAAAGCTATGCTGAAAACTGGGGTGAAAAAACTGTAAGCCCCAAATGCTTTGGAAACAATTTCTCCGTCTGCCTTGCCTAAGGGGCACTTCATTCAACAGTGCCTAAACAGTCAATTTAGTGAAGTCAGTCAAATAAGCTGTTTGTTAGTCTCAAGACTGAAAAACCAATTGTGGGACTGAATGTCTCATCTTTCAGGCCAGTCATTGTAGAAAGAATCTAAATTTTGCAGATGATTGATTTTAAAAATTACACTGATGTTTAATCTCAGTCATTCTTTCTGCTGCAAAGTAAAATTAAAAGTCTTCAGGGCAAAGTCCAGCTGAGGGTACTTTTACAAAATATCTCTATACTTCACCTCATGTTCTATATTGCTGAATCATGACAAAGTGGTTTTTATTTTTTCAAAAGAAAACATCCTTTTTTTCTTTTTAATGAAAGGAGCTGAGAAAATGCTTATGCAATCAAGAAAAGGTATTGAGCTTAACAAAATACCTTTGGTTGTTTGACTCTATTAAAGACAAGAGTTCCTTCAGAGGGGAAGAAATTTGGGGGTGAGGTTGCTGTCAGCCCAGGGCCTCCTACTGCCCTGAGAGCTGGGTGGACCATTGATCGTCATACTTCCAGACCTAGGTCTGCACCTGCTGCATGGGAGACACCGTGCATGTAAACACTGGTTGCAAACATTTGTGGAGTGAATCAGTGAATTCTGAGTTTTAGCAAAGAGTAACATTCCCTGAATCTCTCTAGGGAATAAAGGTGCCAAAACGATAAAATGAGCTCATTTGGCAGAGTAAGAAACAGATATATTATGTGAACTGTTTGACATGAAGTAACTTTCTGGGATATAAATCATAGTAAGTGTTATGCTATTTATTTTCCTGGAAAATCAATAGCTGCCATTTATATTCAAGTCAAAAGTTTCTTTCTGTATGTTCCTTAAGGTTCATCTGTGGTTGAGATTAATTTAGTCCACACTGAGTGGGGAAAATATCATGCTTTTATTTCCTGAAATCAACTTAGTTCAACTTTGACCCATCATGTTGGAATTCCCACTCTTGCTTGACCCTCTCCCCCACCCTCCAGCTGCATGTGCACACGCATGCCCGCACACACACAGATATGGATATACTCATGAATAAGGCTCTGATGAGGCAAAGATAAAGATAAACTTATAGTCTTTAGAAAGGTGCTTCTAAAATCCTTCAATCTTCACTCTACTTCCGAGCACACTTATTATGGTCTCTTCTTGTATCTCAGCCCCTGGGTCTATCTTAGGGCAGAGAGATTTGGGTAAAAATCTAAAAAAAAGAGAGCCATTCCCTTTGAGGACTCCTTACTCTCCCTGGTGGTACCAGACAGCAGGGCTCAAGTCTAGAACAAGTGACTTGTGATCCTTTCTCTCTTCTTCTCTCCCTTTCTTTTTCTTGTTTTTTTTTTTTGATGTTGTTGTTGTTGTTTATTCATTTTAGTGAGGGAAGAGAGAGAGAGATAGAAGCAGAGAGGAGTAGAGAACATCAGCTTCCATATGTGCCTTGACCAGGCAAACCTGGGGTTTTGAACCAGTGACCTCATGTGTTCCAGGCCGGCGTTTTTACCACTGAGCCACTGCAGGCCAGGCATCTACCATTTCTTCTCTGACTTAGCTCTTTTCCTGCTTTCAGGTCCTCTCTCCCATTCCTCATCAACTCTGGGACTCCTTCTTCCAAAGAGTTGAGATTTTTATATAACCCCTACTCCTCAAAAAATGCTTTGGATTTAAGATTACTTATGTTTTCTAACAAATGGATATCCATGCAGCAAGGAATTTCAAAGCCTGAATTCTGTCTTGAAATAGAACAAAGAAAAAGAAGAAGTAGAACAAACACAATTGACTGTTTTTAAATTGTCTTCTATGCTACAAAATCAAAGTGAGTGTCTGATACCAAAATAGGCTAAATGCACAAGTTTATGAAGGATGAATTTAAAAGTCCTACTTCAGGAAATGTTTATTAATTCATCATTATAATTTTGAGATAGTCACTTTAATTCTGCATTTTCACTCATCTGATCTGAATTTCTAGTAGACTATCAAGTGGTGGATGTGTGATGGGATTGTACCCAGTGTGAGTTATGAGTAATCTGTGTGTTTTTATAAACTTTTACCTCATGGTATAATTTCTCTCCCAGAAACTTAGCTGCTTTGGGATATAAATTTAGAACTCAGGTTGGATGTCTGTTAAATAAAACTACAGAAAGCCTGGTAAACATTTATTTCTAATATTGGACTCTACATCCAGTTGGCACAATTTACCACAATGTTGCTTTGAATTTGACCATACATATTTTTCAAATGTGGCATATTTTGTCAAATACTTCATTTTAAACACAAAGAAAATTTATTTGTGAAAAAAATACTGAAACCTCGTTTTCTGAGATGTTGGTCTAAAGCAATTTTTAAAACTAATATCAAATTTTTCTTTTTACAAGAATTCTCTCCCTAAAAAAGAAAAAAGGGAATATTTGTGTTAAATAATAAGAAAGTGTAGGGATAAAAACATTTTACATTAGGAAAGAGTAATATATATTCAAGACCCACAGGTGTATCACCAGGCTACGCTACATGAGTTTGTGTGAAATATTTTCCAACAGTTTTGAATACCTACTGTTTCTTGAGAAAAAAGAAACAGGTAATGTAGTCACTAAATAGCCAATTAGATACATGTTTTCAAGGACAATTACACATTGTTCAAATAAACATATGTAGGTTTGCAAGCATTTACCTAACGTTCCTAAAATATTTTGAAACCCAAACACACTCAAGAATTAGCACTATTCACAAATATATCAAGGACACTAACATTCCTGGTATAATCTAAATCTCCAGGCTGTTACTGCATCCCCCACTGGGCTCAACATCTGTTTTGAATATGTATTTATTGGTGAACATTTTAAGAATTTCGAGGTAAATCTGAAAGGACCAGATTATCTTGACTTATGTTTTAATGTTCTTGTGTTTAATGTGACCTTTTTTATCAACTCTGCTAACTCTATAGTTTTTCCTTGAAATTCCTCTCTACTATTATTTTTCTTTTTCCAGGTGAGAGGAGGAGAGATCAAAAGACAGACTCCTGCATACACCCCGACTGGGATACACCTGGCAACCTCTGTCTGGGACCATTGCTCTGTCCATCTGGGGCTATGCTCACAACCAAACTATTTTTAGTGCCCAAGAGCCATCCTCAATGCCTGGGCCATGCACTCAAACCAGTCGAGCCATGGCTGTGGGAAGGGAAGAAAGAGGGGTGGAGAAATAGATGATAACTTTTCCTGTGTGCCCTGACCAGGAATTAAACTCTAGACTGAGCCAACTGCCAGGGCACCTCTCTACTGTTGAAGAAAAAGGGTGTGGAATATCATTTTCTTTCTAATTTTTCCATTGATTTGGGGGGACAGAATTATCGACTTGTTGTTTCACTTAGTTGTATACTCACTGATTTGCTTCTTGTAGTTCTCCTTAACCCAGGTGGAACCACAACCTCTGGTGCACTGGGTGGCAGCTGTATCCCCTGATCCATTGGGCCAGGGCAAATTCTTTTTTAACTGTTTCATTTGGTTAACAACTGTAGTTTGATAAATGCTAAAGAGTTTTCACAGGTTAGTAGGCTCTCAGATGTGGGTTCTTTCCTTAACTTAATAAACTTTACTACTGTTTCTGAAAGGGACTTCCAACTGCTGTAGACAAATTTATTTCAGTACTTGACTTATAGGAATGTTGGTTGTTTTAGGACTTGTATTTAGCTGGTATTGCTGGTTATCAAAATTTGAAATCATTGGGTACCATTAGAATTATTCCAAAACTTTCTCCCCTACCATCCCTCAACCACAGCTGAGTCCCATGGACCTCTGCACAGTCCAGCAAACACTCTAGCTCTCTAACTGTTCTGATTGCATGACGGCCATCTCATTTAGCTGTTGCATATATTTTTTAACATTTTAAATTCTCTTAATTTACTAGCTCTTCTATGCTTGGAGATAGTAAGCCAGATTAATATAGTACAGTTACCAGAATATTCTTCATGGAGTAAGTTTTTCTTCATTATAAAATGACCTTTAAATTTAAGCAGTGAATTATTTTGGAGACTCTACTAAAGTTATCAAGCAGGGCAGAGGAGACTTGACAATTTGCTTGCGTATCCAGGTTCTTATGATGACGCATGGAGCTGGTCCTCTCAGCTCAGTTGTTTATTGTGTGCATCTTCTTTCCAATCAGCACCCTCACACCTTGCACTCAAATTGGTTTTCCTTATTCAACTTGCCTTCGCAAACATCTCTCATCGTTTTCACATACTCATTCCATCCATAAGGTTCTATGTTCTCATTCTATCTTTAGGACTCTGTTTCTGGCATGCAAAGAAATCAATTAACTAAATGCTTTGCTGCTGTTGTGATCCTTACTTCTACCAGGAAAAAGAAATACTTATATCCAGTAGGCTATGTTTCAATTATGACATTCTGAAGGCACCATCCTCCCCTGTCCTTTGCTAGCAAATGCAATGAACACTCAATCAGTGAGCCCTAGAGGCCTGGAGAGGGATGCTGACTCATAGAAGCTGGCTGACCCTTGTGGAGCCACCATTGCTCATGTTTCCTGCCCATCTGTGCAGTCCTTTCCACAATGATCATTTCCAAATTGTACTTAGATAGTGAAGCAGAGGTTTTGATGCCATTCTTTTGTGAGTTTCAGAGATGGTTCACATTGCTTGCCTGCATGGGGCAAGCCAGGAAGAATAAGTACATCTGCTTTCATTTATCAGAATAGCTAGACTGGGTCCCAGATCATCCAATCGTTATGGCACCTTTGTTTTGCATTGGCTATGGAGTCACAGCTGGGGAATGTTCTCTAACCCAGTTATACTCACCCTTTCTTGTGTCCTCTCATGTTCAGTAAGAATAAACATTACTCACTACTTTTTTTAAAAGGATTCAAACACTATAAATATTAGACTCTGTTTCTTCCAGCCCAATCCATTAGCCACACTGATACTTCATATCTCAAATATTTAAAACCCACTCACTATTTGTTCATTCTAATTCATTAAAGAATTCATCATTTTAAAGAAAATTCATCTCAGCTCATGCATTTTCTGTGAAAGAGCTCTAATATTCTGTCTCTATATTCCACAAGGGTATTTTATAGTATACTGCTCCTGTTCTGATAGATAAGAAAAATCATAAGAATATACAAGTTTACTAAAAGTGACCCAGACTACTTGAAGAAGAACCAGTAGTTAAAAGTGTAGGGTAAAAATGGCAAAGACGTTTCTGGTTTCTGGGAATATCAAAACCAAACCAGCTGATGAGAACAAAGGCTCCGTGGGAGTGAGCTCTTGAGACATGAAGGCGGCCTTCCCAATAGGGCAAAGCTTGTCTGCAGAGAGGTTTGACAGTTAGGGGAATCAGACAGAGAGGAGCTACAGGCCACAACAAGGTACATATTTGCAAATGAAACGATCACACCGCTGGGGAGGGCTGCTTTGTCTAGGACATGTCTCAAGAACGCATTCATCACACACATGGCATTTATAGCAGAGAAATGCCAAATGACTCACTGAAACACCATGGCCACACCTTGTCTGGAGATGTAATGGGACGTCAATAAATTTGACTCTCTTCTCTTCATAGTTGTCCTGAGAGAGTATAAGAAAGCAAGAAAAGGAAGCCAGGCATGGTGGAGTGGGCAATAGTCATAGGACACTCCCACAGGTGCACTGGTCCATGTGGAGAAGCAGTGGCTGGATGGCTCACTAGAGGAGGTAGAGAGCGCTCTCCCAGGGAAGCATTCCTGTAAGCTATGTGTACACAGAACACAAGGTACGCTTCCCACCATCTACTTCCTCCTGGCCCCAGACATCCACCCACTTGTCACCAAAAGTTCATTATTCAGGTTTTCTAAAGGCCCTTTTTGAAATACCTTCATTATACTGGGAACAATATATTTTTTGTTTTTTGTTGCAAGAGGTTTTAGAACTGTTTCTATATATGTCTGTATTGCTGATTCCAAATCTGAAATCCATTTTTGATGCATGCTCCAGTTTTTACGTAATTTTTATTTCTTTTTATTACAGTTAATGGTATGCATTAGTATTTAAATTGGAGTTAAAGGGCAATGTCTCTTGGATTGAACATAACCACAGGCAATTAATGTTTTACAAACATCACTTTTACATAATTGTTGTTGTTTTGAAATGTAAATAATTATTATCTGATCAAAACACCCTCTTATTTTGTTTTAAGAATGAATCATGGCTTCTTCGAGTAGGCGTAAATGTAAGAATAGTCCTGACACCTCCTGTTATATATGTGGCTGTTACACACTTCAACGTCAAATGTGCAATATTTCATCATTTGTAACACATGCAAATATTGCCTATTTTCAAGTTCCCCTTGGCGATCAATACAAGAATTGGGCTCCGCATATTGTGTGTCATAATTGTGAGGAAATGCTTCATGACTGGACAAAAGGAAAAAGCAAAATAATGCCTTTTAGTATTTCCATGGTTTGGCGTGACCCTAAGGACCACATCAGTGACTGTTATTTCTGTCTGATTCATACAAAGGGTATCCGCAAGAAAAAACAGCATATGATCGCATATCCTAATATTCCTTCAGCAATACGACCTATCCCACACTCTGAGACACTCCTGGTTCGAGTTTTCAATGGCTTTATTTCTTCTAAGGACCAAGAAAGTGAACATAGTGGTCAAATGTATTTTGATAAGATGCATGAGGAAATGGTTGTAGAATCTGAAGGGTCTTCTTCTGATGCCAAGCAGTCATTAACCTCTCAGCAGTTTAGCCAACCCGAATTGAATGACTTAGTGAGAGATTTGGGCATATCAAAGAAAGCAGCTGAGTGATTAGCCTCCAGGCTTGAAGAAAAGGATGTACTTCACCAGTCAGCTAACGTATCCCATTACAGAAAGAGTGAACAAATTTTTGTGGGCTTTTTTTCCGAAGACAAACATTCTGTTTACTGTCATGATATCAGTAGTCTTCTCAGCCAGCAAGATGTTACCACTGAGAGTCCACCAGAATGGCGGCTATTTCTTGACAGCTCTAAATGGAGTCTGAAATGTGTTCTCCTACACAACGGTAATGTTTATGCAGCGGTTCCAATTGGTTATTCAACTCATCTGTGAGATAACGACATAAAAATTGTTCTTGACTTTCTGATGTATGAGGAGCATAACTGGATCATTTGTTTGGATCTTAAAATGGTCAATTTTCTGCTAGAACAACAGAGAGGTTTCACGAAGTATCCTTGACTTCTGTGTTTGTGAAACAGCTGAGCTCAGGAGAAACACTGGACACAGAAGGAGTGGCCAAAATGTCAAGCTCTGGAAGTAGGGATGCAAACTATTGTGAATGAACCTGAAGTTAATCGAGACAAGATCATTTCCCCCCACTTCACATCAAGCTTGGCTTAGTGAAGCAGTTTATTCAGACTTTGAATAGAGGAAGTGAATGCTTTCCACATATTATTTCTGCTTTTCCTACTTTGTTTTTCGAGAAGATAAAAGCAAGTTTGCTCGATGGACCTCAAATTTGAACCCTCATACATGATAAAGAATTTGCCAAGAAGATAAATAAGGAGGAGAAAGCAGCATGGCAGTCTTTTGTGGCAGTTTCAAAGAATTTCCTTGGCAACAAAAAAGCAGAAAACTATAAACTTCTGGTTCTAAGGATGCTGTTGACTTTCCACAACATTGGATGTAACGTGAGCATTAAGATTCACTTCTTGAGAGACGGAAGATGGCGATGGAGTAGGCGGACGTACCAACTTCCAACTGCCAGAACCAAAGTGGATTATAACTCAATTTTAAGAACCATCATCTGGATAAACCAACTTTGAACTATAAACTAAGTGGACTCTTCAACCAAGGAACACTGCAGAAGCCACATTGAGACTAGTAGGAATAGCGAAAACACAAAGAGGGCTGCCCAGCTCCCCAGAGAAAACGGCAGCCCGGAGAGACCCGTGTGGCGGGAGGAGAGTTTGATGGAGAGGGAGGGACCTGGGTCCCAGGAACCAAGCCCCAGCTTGCAGTCCCAGAGCCTAGAAGAGGCATATGGACAGTATTGAGCTGTGAAGCAAGTGAGGATACTGTATGTGAAAAAGAGATAGTTTTCTCAGACCCAAGAATCTTTTCAAAGGGACAGCGCAGAAACCCTCTCTCACAACCACGCACCCAGGGCTCCAGGGAACAGGGACAGAGGAAAGGAACAGAGCAGCGGGAACAGAGAGTGGACTGAAGGAACGAGGACACTCTGAGGGACAGCCACCCTGACCCCTGGGCTAAGTCATTTCCCTAATCGAAAATGAATATTTCCCCTGGAACTAGCAATACCAGCAAAGGGAGACAGGACACTAGCCAAACAAGCTCTCCCGCGGCAATTAGAGCAGAGCTGCTTAGAGGGAGGGAGCTCCCAAGCCTACAGTGTGGAGACTTAAGACACTGCCATCTCTCTGAGGGTTGCTGAAGGGATGTTGGCGGCAGGACGCTGAAACGCGGTCCTGTGGCGTGGGCGGAGGCACAACCAATGTGAGCTCGGTCTAGCCCAGCAGGGATGGAGGGGACACACGAAAGCGGTCCGGCAGCTGCAGGCACCCTGTGACCCCACTTGTGGGGAAAAATACGGGCAGAGATCGGCTCTGCAACCCTGCGCAAGCCGGCCCTGACCGCGAGGACGGGGCTAGGACAAGGGACGGGCAAGGGGCTCACGGTTGAGCTCATGCTGCCAACCCCGCCCGGTCAAAGAAAGCGCGGTTTGCCATTCTTTGTGCGCAAGCGGGCTCCTAACGCGGAGAAGGGGTAGACCTCAAAAGGAGCAGTCTGCATGCCTGCGAGCTGGCTTTCACGGCTGAGCTCATGCTACTAGCTTTGCCCGGCCTGAGAAACCCCGGTGGTTTGAAATCCTACGTGTGCGTGAGCTGGCTTTCGTGGCTGAGCTCACGCTACTAGCCCGACCTGGCCAGAGAAATCCCGGCGGTTTGCCATCCTACGTGTGCAAGCTGGCGCCGAATGTGGGGGCATGGTAAAGTCTGGATCGATCGGAAGTTAGCAGGTAAGCTCAAGCCAGCAAACACACCCAACCCAATAAACCGCGATTTGCGACCCTGTGCAGGAGGGCCCTGGCCTGGAGGGTGGGGCTAAATTCTGGACGGGCAAAGGCTCACAGCTGAGAGCACATCAAAAACCTGCAAAACTGTGGCAATCAAGCTCTGACTGCGGGGGCTGGGCGTAAGCCTTCCGGTAATGGGTTGGGTCCGCAGCTGAGCAAAGATGCTCACCTCTGCCCTTGATGCTAAGGCTTGTGGCTTGAGTGACAGCCCCTCCAGAGGAGGAGAGGCAGAAATCACAGCAAAAGCCACATAGGCTGTCGCTGGCAACGCCCATACCCAACCACCCTAGGCAGCGGCAGAGGAGATGACAGGCCTGCAGACAGACCACACCTAGAGAACACAAAGGCAACACCTACTGGACTCCAGTGGCCAAAACTTGCCATTACACAGATAAAATGGGCAGGCAGAGGAATGCAAACCAAATGAATCAAGAGAAATCTCCAGAGAAGGACCTGAATGAACCAGATATAACCAAATTACCAGAAGCAGAATTTAGAATAATGATAGGATGTTCAAAGAAATTAGAGCCACAATGGATAGTCATTATGAACACCTATATAAAGACATAACAAGTATAAAAAATGAAATTGAAATAATAAAAAAGAATCAGACAGAAATGAAAAATACAGTATCAGAACTGAAGACCACAATGGAAGGAATTAAAAGCAGGATGAATCACACTGAGGATCAAATCAGCGAGTTAGAGGACACAATGAACAAAGTTACAGAAGCAAAGAAGAAAAAGGAAAAGAGACTCAAAAAATGTGAGGAAACTCTAAATGAGCTCTGTGACAACATGAAGAGCAACAACATTTGCATCATAGGGGTACCTGAAGAAGAGAAGAAAGGACAGGAAATGGAAACTTTGTTGAATCAAATCATAGCAGAAAACTTTCCTAAATTAAGACTGGGAAACACTCCACATGTTCAAGAAGCACACAGAACTCCATTAAAGAGAAACCCAAAAATATCTACACCAAGACACATCATAGTTAAAATACCAAAGCTAATGGATAAAGAAAAAATTTTAAAAGCTGCTAGGGAAAAAAAGGCTATCACCTACAAAGGAGACCCTTAAGAATGACATTGGCCTTCTCAACAGAAACAATTGAGGCCAGAAGAGAATGGCAAGATATAATCAAAGTAATGCAGAACAAGAACCTACAACCAAGACTACTCTATCCAGCAAGGCTACCGTTTAAAATTGAAGGAGAAATAAAGAGCTTCCCAGAAAAAGAAAGCCTAAAGGAATTCATAAAAACCAAATCAATTCTGCAAGAGATACTAAGGGGCCTCTTGTGAACAGTTTAAAGGGAGGAAAGAATATAGCAAAAGAAGAATACAGCTTTAAAGAATAAAATGGCAATAAACAACTACATATCAATAATAACCTTAAATGTAAATGGATTAAATAATCCAATCAAAAGACATAGGGTAGCTGCATGGATAAAGAAACAGGACCCATACATATGCTGTCTACAAGAGACACACCTTAAAACAAAAGATGCACATAGACTGAAGGTAAAAGGATGGAAAAAATATTTCATGCAAATGGAAATGAAAAAGAAGCAGGGGTAGCAATACTTATATCTGACAAAATGGACTTTAAAACAAAAGCTGTAGTAAGAGATAAAGAAGGACACTACATAATGATAAAGGGAACAATTCAACAGGAAGATATAACTATTATAAATATCTACGCACCAAATATAGGAGCCCCGACATACATAAAGCAAACTTTGATGGATATAAAGGGTGAGATTAACAGCAATACTATCATAGTAGGGGATTTCAATACCCCACTAACAACATTGAATAGATCCTCACGAAAGAAAATCAATAAAAAAACAGCAGACTTAAAGGATACACTAGATCAACTTGATTTAATAGATATCTTCAGAACTTTTTACCCTAAAGCAGTAGAATATACATTCTTCTCAAGCGCTCATGGTACGTTTTCTAGGATAGACCACATGTTAGGACACAAAAATGGTCTCAATAAATTTAAGAAGATTGAAATCATATCAAGCATTCTCTCTGATCACAATTCCATGAAACTAGAAATTAACCACAAAAGAAAAACTGAAAAATACTCAAACACTTGGAAACTAAATAGCATGATATTAAAAATGAATGAATTAACAATGAGATCAAAGAAGAAATGAAAAAGTTTCTAGAAACCAATGATAATGAGCATATATCAACTCAAAATTTATGGGACACAGCAAAAGCAGTATTGAGAGAGAAGTTCATTGAACTACAGGCATATCATAGGAAGCTAGAAAAAGCTCAAATAAGCAACCTGACCCTGCATGTTAAAGAACTAGAAAAACAACAACAAATAAAACCCAGGACAAGTAGAAGGAAGGAAATAATAAAGATCAGAGCAGAAATAAATGACATAGAGCCTAAGGAAACATACAGAGGATCAATGAAACCAGAAGCTGGTTCTTTGAAAAGGTAAACAAGATTGATGAACCTTTAACTAGACTCACCAAGAAGAAAAGAGAGAAGACTCAAATAAATAAAATTAGAAAGGACAGTGGAGAAATAACAACTGACACAACAGAAATACAAAGCATTGTAAGAAAATACTATGAAGAACTATATGCCAAAAAATTAGACAATCTCGGTGCAATGGACAAATTTCTTGAATAATATAACCTTCCAAAAATCAATCTGGAAGAATCAGAACACCTAAACAAACCAATTACAACAAATGAGGTCGAAACAGTTATCAAAAAACTCTCAAAAAAAAAAAGTCCTGGGCCTGATGGCTTCACAAGTGAATTCTATCAAAAATTCAATGAAGAACTAAATCCTATCCTCCTCAAGCTATTTTAAAAAATTCAAGAGAAAAGAAGACTTCCAAATTCCTTTTATGAGGCGAGCATAATTCTGATTCCCAAACCAGGCAAAGACAACACAAAGAAAGAAAATTATAGGCCTATATCCCTGATGAATTTAGATGCTAAAATTCTCAACAAAATATTAGCCAACCGGATCCTGCAAAATATGATAAAAATCATACACCATGATCAAGTGGGATTTATTCTGGAGAGACAAGGCTGGTTCAATATTCGAAAATCAACCAATGTGATTCATCACATAAACAAAAGGAAGGACAAAAATCACATGATAATTTCATTAGATGCAGAAAAGGCATTTGATAAAATCCAGCACCCATTCATGCTCAAAACTCTCAGCAAAATGGGAATACAGGGAACATACCTTAACATGATAAAGGCCATCTACAACAAACCCACAGCAAACATCATACTAAATGGACAAAAATTAAAAGCAATCCCCTTAAGATCAGGAACCAGGCAGGGGTGCCCCTTTTCACCACTCTTATTCAACATAGTCCTGGAAGTTGTAGCTACAGCAATCAGACAAGAAGAAGAAATAAAAGGCATCCAAATTGGAAAAGAAGAAGTAAAACTGTCACTATTTGCAGATGATATGATATTGTATATAGAAATCCTAAAATCTCAGTCAAAAAACTACTGGACCTTATAAATGAATTCAACAAGGTAGCAGGATATAAAATTAATACTCAGAAATCAGAGGCATTTCTATATACCAACAATGAACTGTAAGCAAAAGAAATTAAGGAAACAATCCCCTTCTCTATAGCAGCCAAAAAAAATAAAGTACCTAGGAGTAAATTTAACCAAGGAGGTTAAGGACTTGTACTCGGAAAATTATAAAACATTGATAAAAGAAATCAAGGAAGATACAAACAAGTGGAAGCATATACCGTGCTCATGGTTAGGAAGAATAAACATCATTAAAATGTCTATACTACCCAAAGCAATTTATAAATTCAATGCAATACCAATTAAAATACCAATGACATACTTCAAAGATATAGAACACATATTCCAAAAATTTATATGGAACCAAAAAAGAACACGAATAGCCTCAGCAATCCTAAAAAGAAAAAATAAAGCAGGAGGTATCACTCTTCCGGATATCAAGGTCTACTACAAGGCCATTATACTCAAGACAGCTTGGTACTGGAAAAAGAACAGACACATAGATCAATGGAACAGAATGAGGACCCAGAAATAAACCCACAGCTTTATGGACAACTGATAATAGACAAAGGAGGAAAGAACATACAATGGAGTAAAGACAGCCTCTTTAACAAATGGTGCTGGGAAAATTGGACATCTATCTGCAAAAAAATGAAACTAGACCATCAACTTACACCATTCACAAAAACAAATTCAAAATGGATAAAAGACTTAAACATAAGCCGTGAAACTATAAGCATCTTAGAAGAAAACATAGGCAGCAAGCTTTCCGACATCTGTAGCAGCAATATATTTGCCGATTTATCTCCACGGGCAAATGAAATAAAAGGCAAGATAAACAAATGGGACTATATCAAACTAAAAAGTTTTTGCACAGCTAAAGACAATAAGAACAGAATAAAAAGACAAACCACACAATGGGAGAACATATTTGACAGCACGTCTTATAAGCGGTTAATAACCAAAATTTATAAAGAACTTATAAAACTCAACACCAGGAAGACAAACAATCCAATCAAAAAATGGGCAAAAGAAATGAGTAGAATTTTCTCCAAAGAGGACATTCAGATGGCCAAAAGACATATGAAAAAATGCTCAACATCACTAATCATTAGAGAAATGCAAATTAAAACCACAATGAGGTATCACCTCACACCAGTCAGAATGGCACTCATCAGCAAAACAACACAGAATAAGTGCTGGCGAGGATGTGGAGAAAAGGAAACCCTTCTGCCCTGCTGGTGAAAATGCAGACTGGTGCAGCCACTGTGGAAAACAGTTTGGAGATTCCTCAGAAAATTAAAAGTCGAACTGCCTTTTGACCCAGCTATCCCACTTATAAGAATATACCCTGAGAACACCATAGTACTGTTCGAAAAGAAAAAATGCGTCTCCATGTTTGTGGCAGCATTGTTCACAATAGCGAAGATCTGGAACCAGCCCAAGTGTCCGTCAGAAGACGAGTGGATTAAAAAGCAGTGGTACATATATACTATGGAATACTACTCAGGCATAAGAAATGATGACATTGGATCATTTACAACAAAGTGGATGTACCTTGATAACATTATACGGAGTGAAATAAGTAAATCAGAAAAAAAAAACTGAGAACAGCATGATTTCATACATAGGTGGGACATAAAAGTGAAACTATGAGACATGCACAAGAGTGTGGTGGTTACGGGGTGGGGGAGGGAGAGGAGGGTGGGAAAGGGAGAAGGGTTTGGGCACAGGGAAAACCAGATAGAAGGTGACAGAGGACAATTTGACTTTGGGTGATGGGTATGCAACACAATTGAATGATAAGATAATCTGGAGATGTTTTCATTGTACATATGTACCCTGATTTGTTGGTGTCACCACATTAAAGTTAATAAAATAAATAAAATAAATAAAATAAAAGTTGTGGAATGACAAAAAAAAAAAAAAGATTCACTTCTTAAACAGTCCTCTTGATAAGTTTCCTGAAAACCTTGGAGCTGTTAGTGATGAGCAGACTACTGTTGGAGCATCAAACGAGATTTGTCTTCAACAAGTACACAAATGCAAGAGCTACACACGCAAATTTTTGCCTGAATAAAATTTAAATAAGTTTTGCCCAAATTTTATGACTAAAGTGTTTTGATATGTTCTATTTTGAAATTGTAAACAAATTCTAATGCAATCATACCTTTTAGTATATTAGTGTATTTACTGCATTATATAAATTATTATATTTTCACAAAGATGATGCCCAAGAAGACATTCTACTTCATTATGTTAAACTAAATGTTTAATATTTTACAATAAGATGAAAACCTAAAATCTTGAATTGCAAAGAAACTGTAGCTTACATAGAAAAACTAATGTCAGATTTGAGATAGCACACTTGAATTACATAAGATCAACTGCTTTTGTGAATGCAACAAAAGTTGTTCCCCACTGCAAGGCTGACGGAATATTACTGGAGAAAAAGTTTAACAAGGAACTGCAGTCTGTCAGGTGTATCATTAAGGTCTGGTAAATAGAGTGAAAAAACTGGGATTCAATTGTACTTTGGTTTCAACCTTGTTAAATGCTAGAGTTCATATGATCTGACAAGTATAAGTCTAATCTTTTACTTTATAATGTTAGCTACCTTTAGCCTCTTTCAAAATGGTATGAATATGATAATTAGGGATATGTGTGGAGCCTTTACGTGTGTGTGTGTGTGTGTGTGTGTGTGTGTGTGTGTGTGTGTGTTCCTTTGAATTTGAATGCAATTATTGACAGGTACTGTTGTTTTATTGTGCTGCACTACAGCAATGGTTTTTCAAGAGAATAAACAAATGATAATTTCCATTTTAGTACACCTTAAAAACTAAAATGACTTTTCCTATATAAAGATAGAAGGTCCGCCCTCCTGATTTGACTTTATTTATATAGATAATCCTCAGAATCACCACAGTAGCCAGTTCCCAAAACAGTTCCCTGAATAATATATCCAATCCCTTCATTGCCCTGTAGATCAAATGTGAGTCTTACAGAGTTTTTCATGGAAGTTCATAAATATGCTATTTTCTTTTTAGCTAGACTTGCTATGAACAAAGCATAAAAACAGTCAACATTTGCAAGCTAGCTATTAAGACTTAATTCTGTTTCTCCATAATAAAGAAATTGATGTATAGACAAAACAACTTTTCAGTTCATTAAATACAGCTATAAATCTTTCTCCTGAAATGGTGGTTCTGCTGTCTATAAGTCTCTGCAGTAAGCATGGTACTAACTATGCTACAGGATGACTTTTACTGAGGGTAGACTGCTACAGAGACATCATGGTTTAGTAGATAGAGTATAAAAATTTCTACTCTCCCATTCCACCCTGAGGTCCCAGTTGACCTTGAGCAAGTCTGGCCCTCCTTCTTTGCATTTCAGAGTTCTTTCTAATATAGTAGAAAAAAAAATTGTGTATCTCTCCTCTTTGCAGGAATCCTTCTAATACTGTTGTTTTATTTTCTTTCTATTATAAGCATTCTTTTTATTACAGTTTTTCTAGTTCTTATCCCTTATGAAATGACCATCCAACTTTCCCAAGTAACTGGGAGATTATGTCAAAGAGCCAGAAGAAATTTTCGCTTTGGGCAGAAAGTGTAGTTAGAATCATCAAGCACCTGCAAAGGCCTATGATTCCCCTTTCTCAGTTTTTATTGAAATTGTGGGTAGCATGAATTGTGTTTTCTTATTTAACTTCTTTCTTTCATATCTACTCCAAGCCCCTTCCCCAGTCTTCATTGATTTAGTTCACATGAGTTTATAGTTTTTCAAACTTCCAAAACAAGAGAAAGGGCTGCAGACTGTGAGTCCTCGTGTATGGGAGATGATTATTCATTCAGCAGGCATAGAATCAGTAACAAACTTGAAGGACTCTCTGCCAACAACAGGACAGAGTTAGGAGAGTCTCAAAGAGTTACATTTGGCAGAGTGTAAATCTTTTTCTTCCCACAAAGACTTGCTTAGATGTGAGACATGTAGGCTGGGGAGCACTGCATTGCTGGGAGAAGAAGGCCGAGTGCTAAGGAGGAGGGGAATTAGTCACCACCGCAAGCTATGTACAACCACCCTAGCTGAACAGGCTGGGCCACAGAATTAGGGCTTGTCAGAATGGGCCTAATGGAAGCAAGAGGCCATACCAGCCAGCCCTGTTCAGTTATTGGGGGAAAGCATTGATCAGGAAGAACCAAGGTGGCAGGCTATGATGTGACGTGAAATTTCATGGTTTCAGAACATGATACCATCCTCAACAACACCCTAACCAGTGGCTATGGAACCACTATGACCACCGCCCTCACTCCCAGCAAGAGAAAAAGTCTAGAAATGGGCACAGTATTAGCCCCAGCGCACATGGCTTCTGGCAACAGTGTTCTAGTTTTAGAAAGAAACAGAGATTCCAGGCAGTAAAACCATGCAGACTACCAAGAAAGAGAGGAAAAAACAAACAGCCCTTGACATCCAGACGGTGAACCCGCATGCAGAGCTAAGCCATGTTATTCTCCTGTTAGACATACCCAACCATGTAGAGTAACGTCAGAGGCCATGATAAAGTGATACAAACAAGCCTACTTCATAATTTTGTTGAAACACAGATAAAAACAAGGTCACTGTGTCACCCATAAAATAGCAAACACCTCTTCTCTTACTCCAAATGACTGCTGCTCCTTTTCCAGTCTGCCCTCCCACAGATGGGACTTACTGACCCCCTGTCATAGATTTGCCCCTACTTTCAGACAGCATTCAACCTAGAGAGAACACTCAGGTTTTAGACTCTCCCCAGACCACTCAACCAAAGCCCGACTCCTAAGAAGGTCTTTCTAATACTTTCTATTTTGACACTGCATGGCTTCTTTTGGCAGGTGTTCTCCCTCCCCAGAACAAGTTACAAACCAGTTTGTCTAGCAGTGTACTTCTGGTGATTGCTGGCCGGTGGGAAGAGACATTGGCAAGTTGGATTCAAGAACGAAGCCCAGTTCCAAGGAATGGGCCAGTCTTTATAAGTAGAGCACTTACTAATGTTACAAGTTGGGGCTACACAAGCAGCCAGGGCTTGCCCCCACAGGGCCCTGGGTCTTGGAGCCAGTTCTCACCACAACCTCATTCCAAAACACACCAGAAAGTAGAGCTGATATCACAGTTCTGGCTGGAAGTGGGATCTTTGGGGTCACAGGGAACACGTGGGCCTGCAGTAGGGAGTTAGGGAAAGAAGCAGCAAAGAGAGAAGGAGGCAGACGTTAGTGAGCTGAGTTGTATTTATAATAAAAGCTTTGAAATATTATAGACCAGGATTTTTATGATCAGAATTGCCAAATCCATCAATCACCCAGAGACACATTAAAAAAAAAAAAAACCAAAATAATAATGATACAGTTGCTAGAATCTAGGAAAACCTTGAGGAAGTCTAGTTATGAGTCCGTTTTTACCATTCCTCTTTATTTAGTTTTTTTCTCTCTCACAAACATATCTTGTTGTCAATATATCTTTATATATATATTTTTTTATTTCCGAGCATTTTATACTTATTCCCAAGGCTAGATGCTTTACTTTGTTTTATTTTCTGTTTAAAGTTCTCAACTTTGGCTACACAATAAAAGTCCCTAGAGAACAATGAAAAAAAAAAAGAAAAAGCTGAGTACCAAGGCCATATCCTGACCAGTTACATCAGAATTTCTAGGGTGAGACGCTGATATTAGTTTCTGTATATTTGTTTGTTTGCTTTATCTTTTTCTTTATGTGCAAGTGACTCAAATAGGCCAACAAGGTTGAGAGGCACTGGCTTAGAATTTCTTCTTTAGCTTTGACAATAGTCTCATTATTTAACTGATGAGCTCCTTTTTGGATAACAGATAATACCCTTATGCTATGTTCTTCGAGCACACCTATTCTTAAACTATGCACAGATTTCCCCCCCCCCGGGAGGGTGGTTAATTTGAGAGTTAGGGGGTGGCTTCAGTCACCTGTATTGATTCTGAAGAGCAATGAAATTTGAAAACTACTGCTTTTCCACAAGGTGCACAGGAGAAATATTTAAAATAATTAAGAATAGGTTGACACCAACCAATCAGAATTTGCCATTGCAGTTATGCTGGAGTGGATGTGGGAGTTGGTCACAGAGACCTCCAGCTGTGCCAGATGTCAAATCTTAATTGCTGGACCCAAGTGAGTCACAGAGAATTCTAAAAAGGGGTCAAGAAAACAAGGACATAAAAGGGTAATTTGGGAGACCTGTGACAGTGGCAATCAACCAGTACAGAAGCATTTTAATGTTTTAACCTTTGGTGCGGGCTTTTCTGAGGGGACCACCAGGATATCAGCCCTCCACAAGACTGCAGCTAGGGGAGCACCTAACACTCTTCTTGTACTGTGTTGTAGCTACATTACTTGCAGTTTGCTACTTGAGAACACAGATCATGTGCTCAGCAAATGCCTGAGAATAGATGAATTTTGTTTAATGCAGAGAGCCCTTTTGATCTTTTTAACAGTCTGTAAAAATATTTTCTTTTGGACCGCAGCCATCATCTTGGTGTATTTATAATTGTAAAGCCTGTGAAGAATTTCATAATTGCATTTTTCAATATTGAGCATGCTACATGCTTATTGCGGTGTTAGGTATCGTAAGAAAGAACAGAAAGCGTAAGATGAGATTTCTGACTTCTAGGTGCTTATTTATGGACACCTGCGTCTCTAGGTTAAACTTTGGTGCCATTCCATCTCACGGTGCTACCGCCCTGTGAAACCAGCACGTAGCGGAAGCATCTACAACGACAACATCGCAAGACCCATGGGTGGCTATGAGGGATGAACACTTGGGTCCACAAAGATTTCTTTTCTTTTACCCTGTTCCTTATAAATAACTTCCTATGTATAGACACAAGATATAAAATTTTCTGATTTATATCAAGCTGTATGTTGTACGATAGTATTGTAAGAGATACCTTTTGGTTTAATTACTTAAAATTATGATGAAAGCCACAGTCAAAACATTCAGCTGTCTTAACTCCAGTATGTCACTGGTCCACGTTATTTTGCATGTCTCCTCTTGAAGAAAATTAAACCATGAACTACTGGTAGGTAATAAAAAAGGAACTGCTTTTTATTTCATAGGCAGAGCTCATCGTGACAGGTATACATTTTGGAATTTTAGAAGTCTTGAAGTGGTTTAGTGATTCTAAAAATGTCTTAACTTAAAAGAATCTAGGCAAATAAATGTTCTTTATATTTTTTAATATATAATTTATGTATTTAATTTGGTTTAAATATTTTATATTACCACAGTGATTAAATTGGATATATGCATTTCAATATCATGCGAATCAGTCCTGAGAATTTATAATGATTATTCATGTGATCAGGAAATATTCACTCAGAGGTGCTCTCTTGGGCAGACTGTCAGAAAAAAAGTGTGCTCTTTGGCTAAGAATCTACTTTAAGGACTCCTTTCCTAGCCTTTCTCAACTAGGACAGTACTTCCAGAGACAGAATGGTGTTCTATATAGACAGAATGGTGCTTCCATAGATAGAGTGACCGTCTTGACTTTGATGCATTGCACCATCTGTGTCTTGTTACTCTAACTCCAATCTGGCTCTGGGTTTTCTCTCTTTATCTCTTTGCAATGGGGGCATTAATAATTTTTGCAATTAGTTAATATTTAATACATATCCATAAAGATAAATACCGGCCTACTTCATCAATGACCAAAATAAATTATTCAGTTTTTCCTTGCACAGGAAAAGCTCATTCTTACGTTAGTGTCAGGAAACAGATTGAATGACCATAATTTAATGATGACACTACAAAGTATTATAGTATATAGCCCTTATTATTCAGTGACTTGATGGTTGGTATTCCTTATGATAAAGTCTGCATAAACTACATTTTTCTCTAGTTATTTGTATACCCAATGGAAGCTTAACTTTCAGTCAAGGTCAATCTCTTGAAAATGAGCTGTGGGTTTAAATTCTTTTTGTCTATTCTGACTTCAGTATCTCTCTGCATTTGGTTTCTATGAGCATCTGTTTCTATAGGAGATGGCTGGATGACTTCGCAGCTGGAATAATGCCTAAGTAGAAAAATATTTTAGGAACACTTATGAAGTTTTGAATGGAAGGCCTAGCTAGCACTAAAGGAGGTGAAGTTGAGAAATTCTAACTCCAGAAGGTGAACTGACTACCTGAAAAAAGAAGAGAAACATTTAAGTAAAAGCATAGGGAGTAAATTTATGCATAATCCTGACCATCCCATTGATGAAGGGGTCTGAATTGAGGATCAGGATGGAATAAGGCACTGGGAGTTGTCTGCAATGCTAGCTGTCAACTAGTCATAAGAGAAAATTTACCAAATGAGCTAGGGCAGAAGAGCATGTGAGAGGACTGTTCACAAATACATATATGGTATCCTGATTCCTGGAAGTATTTGGGGAATAAAAGAGAAACAGAGATTTAGGTCGATAAAACATGAAGTGTGATACAATTTCCCCAGCCACAAAATCCCTTAGAACTTCATTCTCTTCTCTGAATCTTCCCTTCACTTTTTTGTATCCCTGAGGACACAGTTTTTTTCTTCTGCCCTCTCTAGCAGTGGCCTTGATAACATTGGGTCTGGAGGTACAATAGACATCCTCATAGGTCTTTGTTGTCACTCAGACTATTCTCACTCCCTATTGCCTAAACTCCTTATCCAGTTTTAAAGTTCATATCATCAGTGTTATGGGCTACCATGTGTCTTATCCACCTTGTAATTCTTATGTTGAAATCCTAATCCCCAGTGCCTCAGAAAGTGAATGTTATTTGGAGATGGAGTTTTTAAATAGGTGATTAGGTTAAAATAAGGTCATTGGGGTGGGCACTAATCTAATCTCACTGGTGTTCTTATAAGAAGAGAAAATTTGGACATGGACACAGACAGAGGAAAGACCATCTGAAGACAAAGAAAAGAAAACAGGCTTCTACAAGCCAAAGAGAAAGGCGTCAGAAGAAACCAACTCTGCTGACACCTTGATATCAGATGTCTATCCTCCAGAACTGTGGGAAAATGTCTTTTCTTTAAACCACCCAGTCTGAGGAATTTTTTATGGCAGCCTTAACTGATTAATACAATCCAATGCCTGTCTGTTATCTGCAGCTCTCTTTGAAAATTTTTGTCCTTGGTTTTGTCCCATCCCTCTCTCTTACACAACCTCTGTCATAATCCTGTGTAAGTTTTCTTTTTCTTTTTGGTGAGAGGAGAATAAAAATGAGGCAGATTCCCTCATGTGCCCCACTGGGATCCACCCAGCAACCCCCATCTGAGGCCAGTGCTCTGGAACCAAGCCATTTTTAGCATCTGAAGCTGATGCGCTCCAACAGAGCCATCCTCAGCACCCAGGGCCACGCTCAAATCAATCAAGCCACTGGCTTCAGGAGGAGAAGAGAGTGAGAAGGGAAAGAAGGAGAGGGAGAGAAGCAGATGGTCACTTCTCCTGGGTACCCTGACCAAGAATCGAATCTGGACATCCATACAGTGGGTCAATGCTCTATCCACTGAGCCACTGGCCAAGGCCCCTTCATTACTTCTGTAACTGTGTGCATAATCCTTCTATCATCTTGGCCTCTCTGTTCCTGTTCCTTACTTTGGTTCAGCTACCCACTCTGTGGTCACTATAGATCAATCATAGTTCTTGAGTTGTGAGCTACTTGTTCCTTCACAAGGCTGAGGCAGGACAAAAGCACCCAAGTCCCCAGCCAATGATTCCTGGCCTTGGGCAGTCTCCTGTGCTTCTGTACAAGATATGTTATAAGCTATTATTGCTTTCTTTATGTGCCAGAATAACTAAAAATGCTAAAGGCACTTCCCTAGTCAGGGGTCCCCAAAATTTTTACCCAGGGGGCCAGTTCACTGTCCCTCAGACTGTTGGAGGGCCGTCACATTCAGTACTCCATATACTGACCACCAATGAAAGAGGTGCCCCTTCCAGAAGTGCAGTGGGGACTGGATAAATGGCCTCAGTGGCCGTAATTTGGCCCACGGGCCATAGTTTGGGGACCTCTGCCCTAGATCTTATTGTTACTAATAATCACACCCCACCCACAATCTCACTTTAATAATAATTTTTTCCCAATTACCATCTCGCATTGTTCAAAGCACCTTTCTCTAGTTCTCTGAATTCAGAAATATTTTACTCATTAAGACCTACATGCCATTGAACCTTCCAAAAAAAGTTTGTTGAATACATGAATACATGGATGAATTTTCTAAGGTCCATCCCATCTCTCTCTAACATTTATTTTTCCCAAAATTCCTGTTTTGGATGGTACTATTTGTATTACACTGATGAAAACGTGACTTTCCTGATAGGCCAATGACAAAGAAATTAATCTCTAATTAAAATTATCATGTATGAGACATAGCCTGAGGGTAAGGAAGCCCTCGTAGCAGCCCCCACATCACCTTTCCTCAACCTCCACATCGTGGGAATCCAGAAGGCATGGGGACTTGGTTTTAAGCATTCTACAACATTTAGATGTTTTTCACTGTGGCTGTCAACAGAAGCATCATTTATGCACTTGTGTTCAAGGACAGTGTGAAGCAACTGCTGATATTTTGCAAAGGGTTGTCCATATTTTATTCAAGGATTACATATGACAGGATATTTGGGGGGGGGACTCCATTCACTGTGAATATGGAAAAGTTCAGCAGGTTACAGAAAATATTACAATCTGCTTCAATGTCCTATTATTACTTATCTACTGTCTTCAAAAAATATATAACTTACTCTCTTCTAAAGGTTTATATATGTATCTTCAAACTCTCCTGCTCAACTAATACCACTGAGCCATGAAAGTGTAACTCTGGGCAGGCACATCAGACTTCACAGTGACTGCTACTTCCCTGCCAATATCAGTCAGCTCTGTATTCCACTGCCATTGACTAGGTTTACACCCGCATGGCCACTGAAAATGGGTCTCTTTAGTTACATTCATCTTACCCCCACCTTTTCCAAATTACAGACTTCTCTGATCTTTCTTTCATTGGTACAATCTCATAACTATTTTACTTTTAATACCTTGAAGCCTAGACAATAATGTCATGCGCCATCATTTCAATCAATGACAGCTCACGTATATGATGGTGGTTCCATAAAATCACAATGGACCCCAAAACTTCCTAACACCTAGTGATAATGTAGCTGTTATAATATCATGGCAAAATGCATTCTCATCTGTTTGTGGTAAGACTACTGTAAACAAACCTACTGTTTATAATACACACAGTTACGTAGAGCCAATAATACTTGCTGTTGATAATAAAGGATTATTGTATTTACCATACTACGCTTGATGTTGTTATCTCAGTGTACCCTTCTACTTATAAAAAAATGTACTATAAAACAGTATGCCTCAGGCATCTCATGGTCACACATTTCTTCATTACATCATATTCTCTTATGCCTGATTTAATTTTACATTGTTGTGGACAGCAACTGCTTTACAGGCTTATAGCTTAGAGAAATGGGCTATACCATATACCCTTGGTGTGTAATAGGCTATACCATCTAGGTCTGTGTAAGTGCACTCTATGATGTACGCATAATAATGAAATCACCACACAAGACATTTCTCAGAATTTATCCCCATCATTAAGTGGAGCACGACTGTATATGCCTCATGAAGAAAATATGTTCTAGCAATATCAAAAACCATTACTGTATATCATTGTTCAGCCTACTGAGACTTTTAAAAAGAATTTAATGTGCAATTTTGTCTCAGATATACATAGATATAGCTAAAACTAGGTATGGTTTATGGCTGATACTAACACTTTATTCATATTTACAACACTTATTATTGTATACTATGGGTAACCATTTGGTGTCTGTGAAAAACTGCATTGCAACCAAGAATAGAACAAGAGATCTGAAGTAGCCAAAAGAGCACAATGTGCTCACTATTCTTGAGATCAAAATATTTCTATTCTAGTTATTATATATATAATTACATAATATATATTCTATATATTCAACTAGAATATGTGTGTATGTATGTATCTATTTATACACACACATACAGCCCTAATTCCAAATTTATCTTTGTGTCAATTATAATAATTATACCCAACTATCTCAAGTCACTTTGAGAAAAAAACTGATTATGTCAGTTGAACAACTATTTTAGTAGCCAACTGAATCTAGTCAGTTTGTTAAGAATCAATTATCAATTATAATAAATTGTTTGGACAAATTTAACCATTATGGTTTTATTTTTATAGCTTAGAGTTTTATTCACCCCACCTTCCCATCATACCTTATTCTTTCTTATGTCATTGTTCGTTTACTAACTACCAGCTGAGACAGTTGAAGACTGACAGCAAATGCAAACTTTATAGTGACTGTATAAAAGAGAGATGTGTTAAATAAAGATACTATCTCCTCCATGCAAACAAATCATAAATGAAATTAGATAGGTTCTCTCCAGTTCTGATTGTCTAGGCCTGCACATAAATACACTTGGAACATTTATTAATAACTGTCAAATACTAAGACATCCTGATAAATGTAAATATCTACTGTGAAGCTGCACTAAGTGCCATATTATGGGTAAAGACTGGGTAGATTCTGGTTTTCATCAAGAACATGCATACTCTGATATGAGGTCTATGTTGAAACCCAAATCTTTAAAGAATTAATATGATTTGAACAGGATTGGGAGGAAAAAGTTAAATATTTTGACATTTTCAAATCATCTTCTTTTATTATGTATTGTTCAAACAGTTTTTATAATTTTTTCCAAAGTGCAATTTACATTTAAATATATTAAAATTTGAAATAAGTAAAATTTAATTTAATTTAAAATGACATAAATTACTTGATTTGCATGCAGTGCTTTAAAGAAATCTTTGTGAATATTACTGTTTTAGACAAGATATGTTTTTAACATGTAATCCATGAAATAAAGTATCATTTCACATTTTATTATTAAGTGGGAAATATCTGTGAAAATGACATAGTTCAATATAATCTCCCATAAAGCCCAGGTAGATATCTTAGTATGAGATATTCTAAGAAATCCATATATATTTAACACAAAATAAGTATGATCAATACCAAAAGGAAATTACTTTATCCAGAAGCAACCTTATACAAAACAATTTATCTTAATAATTGTCACTTCAAGCCAGACAGATATGTTATAAAAGCAGATTTTTCAGGCAGAAATCATAAAGACTTTAAAATTACATTCTAAAGAGAAATTTTTATTCTTCTCCAGACTTAAGAGCGTTGTGAGTTAGGTCATGCTAGCTTCCCCTATTCCCAAAGAAGCAATTGTATCTGTGTTCATTTGGGGTGCACATGCAGGACTCCCATGTTGAGTATACTTGTCTTTTAGAGTCTACTTAGCAAAACTTGGGCTGAGGGAACTGCCAGCTCTGGACTCACCTGCCTGTGCTTCATCTCTTGCTAGAATGAATCCCTGAGACAATGAAAAATTAGCAGGAAAGTTTTTCTTTTGGCATTTTGCCTTCCTCCTTTGATTATAGCTGATTCCATTTCTTTTGAACTAATAATCTTGCTTCTCTATTTCCTAAGAAGTGCATATGTCCCATGCATTCATTTTGTGAAAGAATTTCCCTCCTGCAGAACAATTTTCTCTGCTGGCAACTCTCCTGAAAGCTGGGGTTTTTTTTTTTTTTAGTAGCCTAATCACAGCCCTGAAAGAAATATTTTAACATTTCCAGCATGCTGTATTTACCTCACATTACACACATTGATTTTACTCAAAAATACCCCACAACTAGTGTTGGAAATGCCATAAGAAAAGAAGAGAGATTTTTGTTACACTTTAATGTCTTCATTGATATGACCCTTTCAAAAAAGGAAAGTTTAGGAGAAACAAATTCTATCCTCATAGATAACAAATATCCTTGATTTAAAACAATGATGACATTCATACTCTAGAATTTTTATTAACAATGAATAGTTTTAAGTTTTTATTTATGTACTACACTATATTATTCCAATCTATAATCTTGACTTATTCTACCAACAATCAACTGACCAATATTTCTATTTTCATTTCTAAATTAGAAGTTTAGACAACCCTCTCAAGTTTACTCCAGTTCTTACTACAATAAAACTAGAACATGGTATCACTGTCCCTGAAATGTATATTCTATACCACCAAGAGTCATTGTTATTCAACATATATTAACTTATATGCAGAGAAAACAATAGGCAATGTGGTTGGGGTACACACACAGCATTTTAAAAGTACACATGTATATTTCTTCTTTGAGACTTCTAAAGCTTGAAGAATTCATCTTAATTGTATGACAGAATATCAACCATCAAGCCATACAGATAGTAAGAAAATGTTTTTGTGAGCATTGCATAGGCCTTTAAAAAATATTACCATAGCCTGACCTGTGGTGGCGCAGTGGATAAAACCGTCGACCTGGGAACACTGAGGTCGCCAATTCAAAACCCTGCACTGGTTCGGTCAAGGCACATATGGGAGTTGATGCTTCCAGCTCCTCCCCTCTTTCTCTCTCTCTCTCTCTCTCTCTCTCTCTCCCTCTCTCTCACTCACTCTGTGTCTCCTCTCTAAAAATGAATAAAGTAAAAAAATATATATATATTACCATAAAAAGTTATACACAACTGTGAGTAGCAGAAAATCCAGAAAGCTGGTCAAAAGTCAACTTTTTATTTGTTAAATAATGCTTTCAAAGAACTAGGCACTTTCTATATGCCATCTCTGTCACCTTATTGTTTGAGTATTATCCTCAGAGTCACAAAGTGGCTTCCTGACATACCACTACTATTGGCATATTCTAGGTAGAAAGAAGGAGGAAGAGATTTCTCGGCAGGCAAGATGGCGATGGAGTAGGTGGATGTACCAACTTCCAACTCCCAGAACCAAAGTGAATTATAACTTGATTTTAAGGACCATCATCTGGATAAACCAATGCTGAACTGGACTGAGAGGACTCTTCAACCGGGAGACACTGAAGAAGCAACAGTGAGACTGGCAGGAAAAGTGAAAATGCAGAAAGGGCTGCCCAACTCCCCAGAGTGAAAGGCAGCCTGGAGAGACTCATGTGGCAGGAAGAGAGGCCAGCACAAGGGTAGGGACATGGGTCCCAAGAACAAAGCCCCAAACTACAGTCCCAAAGCCTAGAAGAGGTGTATGGACAGTATTTAGCTGTGAAACAGGATAGGATACTGTTTGTGAGAAAGAGACAGTTGTCTCAGACTCAGGATTCTTCTTACAGAGATGGCACAGAAAACCTCTCTCACAACCACTCACCCAGGACTCTGGGAGACAGGGAGAGAGGAGAGGGGAAGAACAGCAGGCAGAGAGTGCAGTCTGGAAGGCACAGGGAGAAAAGCTTTGAGGGACAGCCACCCTAAACCCTGGGCTGAGTCACTCCACAAATCGGAAACAATATTTCCCCTGGAACCAGCAAGGGGAAGCAGGACACCAGCCAAACATGCTCCCCTGCAGCAATTAGAGCACAGTCGCTTAGAAGGAAGGAGCTTTCAGTAATACAGTATGGAGTGTTAGGGTTTGAGCTGCAGTACCCCCACCCACACTGCTGAAGTCCTGCTGGAGGGAGGGCAGCAGCAGGACGTGGAAGTGCGGTTCCCTTGGCAAGAACAGAGGCCTAGCTGGCTGGCATGAGCTCGGTCTAGCCCAGCGGGGGCAAAAAGGACGTGCGAAAGTGGTCCGGCGACTGCGAGCCTGCCTGTGTCCCTACCGGTCGGGGAAAAGCGGGAGCCCGGAATGGGCACAGATGTGCAGCTGGGCAGGGGCATGTGGGCGCGCAGCCTTACCAGGACTTCAAGGCTTGAAGGTCTGCACAGACCGGCTTAGCCCACAGAGGAGGGGCGGGAGCCCGGGCTCACAGTTGAGTGTGCACCAGAAGCCGGGCTGAGAAGCCAAGGTTGGTGGGGGCAGGGCGGAAGCCTGGCTCACAGGTGAGCAGGCATCAGAAGCCCCTTCCATCTGGAGAAACCAGCTAACAGGGACCTGCAGCTGAGCAAAAGTGCTCGCCCATGCCCTTGGTGCCCAGGCTTGTGGCCCGAGTGTGGTGAGCAATCCCACCCATGGGAGGGGGGTGAAGGCCGAGATTAGTTGAGATTTATAGAGCCTGCATGAGAACACAACCTCTTCCGTAGAGGGGAGGCAGACACCAGGGCAACAGCCTCACTTGCCGACACCGGCAACACCCATACCCAACCGCCTTAGGCAGTGGCATAGGGGGTGGTGGGACTGCAGACACACCACAGCTAGGGAACATAGAGGCAACACCCATAGGACTCCAGTAGCCAAACACTTCTTACACACAGACAAAATGGGCAGGCAGAGAAATGGAACCGAAATGAATCAAGAGAAATCACCAGAGAAGGACCTGAATGAATCAGATATAAGCAAACTACCTGATGCAGAGTTTAAAATAATGATAGTTAGGATGTTCAAAGAGCTTAGAGCAACAATAGATAGTTATTACAAACACCTAAATAAAGAGATAGCAGGTATAAAAAAGGAAATTGAAATAATAAAACAGAATCAGACAGAAATAACAAATACAGTATCAGAACTGAAGACCACAATGGAAGGAATTAAAAGCAGGATAGAAGAAGCTGAGAATCAAATAAGCAAGTTAGAGGACAAAATAAACAAAGGCACAGAAGCAGAGCAGAATAAAGAAAAGAGACTCAAAAAATCTGAGGAAACTCTAAGGGAGCTCGGTGACAACATGAAGAGAAATAACATCTGCATTATAGGGGTTTCTGAAGAAGAAGACAAAGAACAAGGGATAGAAACTTTGTTCAATCAAATCATAGATGAAAACTTTCCTAAATTAAGACTGAAAAATGTTTCACACGTTCAAGAAGCACAGAGAACTCTATTAAAGAGAAATCCAAAGAAATCTACACCAAGACACATCATAGTTAAAATACCAAAGCTAAGGGATAAAGAAAAAAATTTTAAAAGCTGCTAGAGAAAAATAGGCTATCACCTACAAAGGAGTCCCCATAAGGATGACATCCGACTTCTCATCAGAAACACTTGATGCCAGAAGGGAAAGGCAAGATATATTCAAAGTAATGCAGAACAAGACCCTACAACCAAGACTGCTTTATTCAGCAAGGCTAACATTTAAAATTAAAGGAGAAATAAAGAGCTTCCCAGACAAAAGAAAGCCTCAAGGAATTCATTAAAATCAAACCAATTCTGCAAGAGATGCTAAGAAACCTGTTGTGAACAGTTTAAAGGGGGGAAAGAATATAGCAAAAGAAAAATACAGCTTTAAAGAATAAAATTGCAATAAACAACTACATATCAATAATAACTTTAAATGTAAATGAATTAAATGATTCAATCAAAAGACATAGGGTAGCTGCATGGATAAAGAAAAAGGACCCATACATATGCTGTCTACAAGAGATACACCTTAAAACAAAAGATGGACATAGACTGAAGGTAACAGAATGGAAAAAAATATTTCATGCAAATGGAAATGAATAAAAAGCCAAGGTAGCAATACTTATATCTGACAAAATGGACTTTAAAACAAAGGCTGTAGTAAGAGATAAAGAAGGACACTACATAATGATAAAGGGAATAATTCAACAGGAAGATATAACCATTATAAATATCTACGCACTGAACATAGGAGCCCCATAATATATAAAGAAGACTTTGATGGATATAAAGGGCAAGATTAACAGCAATACTATAACAGTAGGGGATTTCAATACCCCATTAACATCTCTAGATAGATCCTTAAGAAAGAAAACAAAGAAACAGCAGACTTAAAGGATACACTAGATCAACTCAATTTAATAGATATCTTCCAAATTTTTCACTCTAAAGCAGTAGAATATACATTCTTTTCAAGCACTAATGGTACATTCTCTAGGATAGACCACATGATAGAACACAAAAGTGGTCTCAACAAATTTAAGAAGATTGAAATCATATCAAGCATTTTCTCTGATCACAATGCCATGAAATGAGAAATTAACCACAAAAGAAAAACTGAAAAATACTCAAACACTTGGAAACTAAATAACATGTTATTAAATAATGAGTGGATTAACAATGAGATTAAAGAAGAAATAAAATAGTTTCTAGAAATGAATAAAAATGAGCATACATCAACTCAAAATTTATGAGACACAGAAAAAGCAGTACAGGGAGAGAAGTTCATAGCACTACAGGAATACCATAAAAAGCCAGAAAAAGCTCAAATAAGCAACCTGACACTGCATCTAAAAGAACAACTAAAACAACAGCAAATAAAGCCCAGGACTAGTAGAAGGAAGGAAACAATAAAGATCAGAGTGAAAGTAAATGAAATAGAGGATAAGGAAACAATACAGAGGATCAATGAAACCAGGAGCTGGTTTTTTGAAAAGGTAAACAAGATTGATCAACCTTTAACTAGACGCACCAAGAAGAAAAGAGAGAGGACTCAAATAAATAAAATTAGAAAGGACAGTGGAGAAATAACAACTGACACAACAGAAATACAAAATATTGTAAGAAAATACTATGAAGAACTCTATGCCAAAAAAATTAGATAACCAAGATGAAATGGACAAATTTCTTGAATTATATATTCTTCCAAAAATCAATCTGGAAGAATCAGAAAACCTAGACAGACCAATTACAACAAATGAGATTGAAACAGTTATCAAAAAACTCCCAAAAAAGAAAAGTCCTGGGTTGTTGGCTTCACAAGTGAATTCTACCAAATATTCCAAGAATAACTAACTCCTATCCTCCTCAAGCTATTTCAAAAAATTCAAGAGGAAGGAAGATTTCCAAACTCCTTTTATGAGGCAAGCATAATTCTCATCCCGAAACCTGACAAAGACAACACAAAGAAAGAAAATTATAGGCCAATATCCATAATGAATTTATCTGCTAAAATTCTCAACAAAATATTAGCCAACCGGATTCAGCAATATATGAAAAAAATAATACGTCTTGATCAAGTGGGATTTATTCTGAAGAGGCAAGGCTGGTTCAATACTCACAAATCAATCAATGTGATTCAGCACATGAACAAAAGGAAGGACAAAAATCACATGATAATTTCAATAGTTGCAGAAAAAGCATTTGATAAAATCCATCACCCATTCATGATGAAAACTCTCAGTAAAGTGGGAATATAGGGAACATACCTTAACATGATAAAGGCCATCTATGACAAACACACAGCAAACATTTTACTAAATGGGCAAAAATTAAAAGGAATTCCCTTAAGATGAGGAACAAGGCAGGGTTGCCCCCTTTCAACACTCTTATTTAATATAGTTCTGGAAGTCCTAGCCATAGCAATCAGACAAGAAGAAGAAATAAAAGGCATCCAAATTGGAAAAGAAGAAGTAAAACTGTCATTATTTGCAGATGATATGATATTGTATAAAGAAAACTCTAATGTCTCAGTCAAAAAACTACTGGACCTTATAAATGAATTCAGCAAGGTTGCAGGATATAAAATTAATACTCAGAAAGCAGAGGCATTTTTATACACCAACAATGAACTGTCAGCAAAAGGAATTAATGAAACAATCCCCTTCACTATTGCAACCAAAAAAATAAAGTATCTAGGAGTAAATTTAACCGAGGATATTAAAGACTTGTACTCTGAAAATTATAAAACATTGATAAAAGAAATCAAGGAAGATACAAACAAGTGGAAGCATATACCATGCTCATGGTTAGGAAGAATAAACATCATTAAAATGTCTATATTACCCAAAGCAATTTATAAATTCAATGCAAGACCAATTAAAATACCAATGACATACTTCAAAGATATAGAACACGAATAGCTTCAGCAATCTTAAAAAGAAAAAATAAAGCAGGAGGTATCACTCTTCCGGATATCAAGGTTTACTACAAGGCCATTGTATTCAAGACAGCCTGGTACTGGCATAAGAACAGGCACATAGATCAATGGAACAGAACAGAGGACCCAGAAATAAACCCACACCTTTATGGACAACTGATATTTGACAAAGGAGGAAAGAACATACAATAAAGTAAAGACAGCCTCTTTAACAAATGGTGTTGGGAAAATTGGACATCTACCTGCAAAAAAATGAAACTAGACCATCAACTTACACCATTCACAAAAACAAACTCAAAATGAATAGAACACTTAAATATAAGCCGTGAAACCATAAGCATCCTAGAAGAAAACATAGACAGTAAGCTCTCTGACATCTGTCGCAGCAATATATTTGCCGATTTATCTCCACAGGCAAATGAAATAAAAGGCAGGATAAACAAATGGGACTATATCAAACTAAAAAGTTTTTGCACAGCTAAAGACAATAAGAACAGAATAAAAAGACAACCCACACAATGGGAGAACATTTTCGACAATACGTCTGATAAGGGGTTAATACATTGGTTCTTAACAGTATTTGAGGTACTGACCCACCAGTTTCATATGCGCATTCACTGAACCCTTCTTTAGTGATAAATAAAATATGATTTTTTTTCCAAATTTAGTTTTGCCGGTGCGAGACTAGAGTTGCTCTACTTGGCATTGCATATCATGCCGATAGAACGCTGACTCCCACCCCGTTCCGTGATACATGTGAATCCATGTTGTACATATTCATCTGACCACTTTCTTTTTTTGCTCAACATATTTAGTATGGATTAAAATATTAAGAAAGAACCCTCACGACGTACAACTATGACAGCCGTTGACTACTGAGCACACTAAATTCCCCATAGCACTCGTAGGCCAAGCAATGTAACATGATTCTCTGCAGCAAGTGAAGGCCAAGAGGGGCGTGTCATCACGACTTTACACAAGTGTGTCTTTACCTCCATGGCAGAGGCTTCTCCGAACCCCAGAAACTGACTCATTGAACCCCTAGGGTTCGATAGAACCCAGGTTAAGAACCACTGGGTTAATAACCAAAATTTATAATGAACTTATAAAACTCAGCACCAGAAAGACAAACAATCCAATCAAAAAATGGGCAAAAGAAATGAATAGAAATTTCTCCAAAGAGGACATACAGATGGCCAATAGGCATATGAAAAAATGCTCAACATCACTAATCATTAGAGAAATGCAAATTAAAACCACAATGAGATATCACCTCACGCCAGTCAAAATGGCGCTCTTCAGCAAAACAACACAGAATAAGTGCTGGCGAGGATGTGGAGAAAAGGGAACCCTCCTGCACTGCTGTTGAGAATGTAGACTGGTGCAGCCACTGTGGAAAACAGTATGGAGATTCCACAAAAAACTAAAAATCGAACTGCCTTTTGACCCAGCTACCCACTTATAGGAATATACCCTAAGAACACCATAGTACTGTTCGAAAAGAAAAAATTCGTCTCCATGTTCGTGGCAGCATTGTTCACAATAGCGAAGATCTGGAAACAGCCCAAGTGTCCGTCCGAGGACGAGTGGATTAAAAAGCTTTGGTACATATATACCATGGAATATTACTCTGCCATAAGAAATGATGACATCAGATCATTTGTAACATGGATGGACCTTGATAACATTATACTGAGTGAAGTAGGTAAATCAGAAAAAAACTAAGTACTATATGAGTCCATACAAAGATGGGAGATAAAAATGAGACTCAGAGACATGGACAAGAGTGTACTGGCTACCGGGGGGTAGGGGGAGCTGAAGGAGGGGGTAGGGAGAGGGGAGGGTCAGAAATAAAACCAGATAGAAGGAGATGGAGGACAATTTTACTTTGGGTGATGGGTACGCAATATAATCAAATGTCAAAATAACCTGGAAATATTTTCTCTGAACATGTGTGTCCTGATTATCAATGTCACCCCTTTAAAATTAATAAAAATAAATAAATAAATAAATAAATAAATAAATGGAGGAAGAGAAGGCAAACAGCTTCTCTTCTATATCTCATTAGTTCTCACTATGTCCCATGGCCACTTCTAGTGCAAGAGAGACTTACTATGCAAGTACTACTGTCTGAGGCCTCTCTAGCACAGAGAGGAAATCGAGGATGGTGCTCTTGAATGATTCAACCTATAATACTAGTCACAAGATGTTAGACTGTAATGCCTTTCTAGAAGGGGAAAGCTTTGAAGCAAATCATGAGAAAAAAAAGTCTAGAATATAGTGAGAAAGGAAATCAAGATGGATAAAATCATGCAATAAAAATTCTGCAGGGAGAATTTTTCTCTTCTCTTTGACATTGTAAAATGTTGTAAGTCAAATGAACCCAAGTAATATTCAAAGTCAGGAAACCTCTAACAAACCATATGAGTGTATAGTATGCCCCTGATAAATATTTATTAAACAACTAAATGGATGAATTGTAGTCTTGCTTCTTCTTTTGCAAATGTCAATTGCTTATTTAAGTTAAGGCTTTTGTTATGTTGTTCATATTTGAAAGTGAATTCTTGAAGTTCAGCTCACTACAATGAAATGTAAAATCTTGATAGTATACTTCCAGTAGTGATCACTAGCATTAAAGCTGAAACCTCTTCTTACATAAGCTATTAGTTTTAACATTTGAAGTCTAGAAGGAAACACATTATTTGTTTATTTTACTCTCTGATGAAAAATTTCTAGAAAATATGTTGCCATAAAAATTCTATTACTTGCATTATCTTCAACGTTACTTTTAATTTCCTTTAAAATAAATGAAACAATAATGTTATAATGTATCAAGTAAAAAAGTAACATTGAGCTTTTGCAATAACCTTGTTGGGCAAATAAGTTATAAAATTTGTGTTATTTGGTTTTGCTCACTTTGTTAAAAATGTGCCCATGTGAATGACCACTGCCAGGTGATACAGTTAATTACCTTCATGCTTGGGAAGGGTCTTGGTTATGCTACTGTGTGCTGGAGGAGGGGATTGTCCCACGGAAAGGTTTCTGAAGAAGGAGGTAGGAGGCCATTGTGGGAGGAGGAGACCATGTTGTTCCAGGGGAGAGAGGCTACGTGGTTGGAGTGGAGGAGGCAGCTAAAATGGAGGAAAACAGAGGTGGGAGCCTTTGATTCTAGGAAAGAAGGGGTTTTGGTGCCCATGCGTTTGTTTTTACTCATTGGCCAGTACCAGGCTAGAATAAAGGAAAATGGCCCACCATTTCTTGGCTCTGTTGATTCATTACCATCTGTCCGAATCAAATGCAAACTTCCAAAAGTCGGGCGGATGTGATGGCAGCTGCAGCTACAGGCCATACAAACCTAAACAAAACAACTGTTTTTGTGGGACAGACTTCACCTAATGGATGTCACTTAAACTGTAGGAAACATATGTAGACAATAATAAAGTACAAGACGGAATCACTTTAGTTACAATAAAGAAGAATTATGATTTGGGCTCGTAATAACTTGAACAAGATGGAAAATTTTCTTGCTAAAAAATAAGAAAGAGAACTTGTGAGATAATGATATAATTAATTTAAAGGTAAAGTAAAGAATATCAACTACATAAAAGTCTTCACTTCAGAAAACTATTGGCTTACAAGGTAGGGTTTTTTTTTAATTTTGTTTTATTATTTCATTTTTAGAGAGAGAGAGAAAGACAGAGAAAGGAAGGGGAGGAGCAGGAAGCATCAACTCCCATATGTGCCTTGACCAGGGAAGCCCAGGGTTTTAAACCAGCAAACTCAGCATTCCAGGTTGATGCTTTATCCACTGCGTCACCACAGGTCAGAAGGTAGGTTTTGAATACTGAACAGAAATATGTAATGATTCAATTCTATACAATCTGCATCTATTGGTTCTCTACTTTGTGGCTACAAAATTTTAAAGCCACAGAAGAAACAGAAATAAAACTATGTTGTCTCTGCCTTTACATTATTTACAATCTTCCAGGAAAGGAAGACATAAACAACAAACACACAAACTGAAAAATGTTATAAAGGTTTTCATGGAGACATCAAAAAGATAAACAAATCTGCATGCTGCTGATGGAAGAAGAGCACAGAAATGTAGATGAACCTGAAAAACATTATACATAAGGCCGATATAGGAGGACAATAACTCCATGATCTCACTTATCTGTGGAATCTAAAACAGTCAATTGCATAAAAGCAGAGAGTAGAATGGTGGTTGCCAGGCACAAGAGGTGAAGGGGAAAATGGAAACATGTTTATCGAAATGTACATACTTTCAGTTATGTACAGTAAATGAGTTCTGGAGATCTAGTATACTGCATGGTGACTACAGTTGTTGATTACCAGAGGGAAGAGGAGTGAGAGGAGGTAGGAGAAGAAAAATGGGCATAAATGGTAATGGAAGTAGACTTGACTAGGGGTGGTAAACACACAATACAATACACAGAAGATGTATTATACACAGGAAATCTGCATAATTTTATAAACCAATATCATCCCAATTAATTAAAATTTTTTGAATACTAGTTTTACTTGAAATTTGCTAAACAGATAAATTTTAAGTGTCCTCAGCAAAAAGAAAAAATTTTTAAAGGAAGGAGCAAGCAAAAGAGGAAGGAAGGAAACAGTAACTATGGGTGGTGATGAATATGTTAATTAACTTGATTGTGGTGATCATTTCACAACTATACATATATCAAAATATCAAGTTGCATGCTTTAAATATGTAGAATTTCAGTGTGTCAATTATACTTCAATAAAGTTAAAAAAAAAAGACTAAGGTGTGCGTTTGGTCAGAGCTCCCTGCCACATCAATCTACAATCAGGATAGTAAGATAAATTCAAGTGATAGAGAAGTAGAATCTGATACTAAATACAGATCGCTCCAAGAAAGACGGCTAAACCTTTTGGTATGTACAGTCAGTTAAGATCTAATTTGGAGGTTTATCACTTAGCCAAATGCTAAATGATACTAATAATAGCAAATATTTATTAAAGATTTGCTATTGTGATTAGTAATGAATGTGTTCATCACCAACAGTTACCATGTAGAAAATTGGATTGACCACAAGAAGACTCTTCCCTCAAGGATATTTTTAGAGTAACTATAAAATAATCACATCACTTCACTTTTTTTTCACAGAGATTCTCAGAAAAAACTCCTTTCATAAATACAGGCAAGGATTTTTGTCACCTTCCCCCTGAGAATTCTCAGTATCTTTGTTTATATTTCATAAAATGCTTTAAACTCCCAGAGCGGAAAAGTGTTGTGAAATTACTATTATTATCCAACTCCTGTTTTTATATCTATTTATTTCTGTAAGTTCTATTCATGGTTTCTATAAAAGCTAAACACACAATGTTACCTTGGGGTGTTAATGAACCATTAAAAGGCACCCAGAATTGCTTCTGAACTGAAAATAAAATGAAGCAAAAAGAAAAGACTGTCTAGAAAGAAAAGTAGAAGAAATATACTGATTAAAGATAAGCATTCCTTTGTTTTTCCGAGATGTACTTAAATAATCAACTATTGACTTAATTTATCACCTTAATAATGAGGGTGCACCAAAAACCACTCCATCTTAGTTGTAACACTTTGTAGACTAAATATAAAAAGAGGCAGCACTAGCCCCCTGAGGTACCTTGGATTCCAACAAGGCTTATTATCAGCTTAAGTTCTTCATTCCCTCCTCCACTTGGCCACACACTGTTTGCATATCTTATTTTAGCATTTATAATTTTCACCCAAGGAACTAACTACATTGTATTCATTTTGAATCACTACAGAAACTAGCAATTCACAATAAGAGAGTAAATGTTCTTATACTAAATTATTCAATTGATTGATTCGACCCAAAGATTAGCACAATTGCACAACATATATCAGCTCTGTCTTTCATTTAAAATCACTTTTCTAAAATATGAAAGGTAAAAGTCAAAACTAAGGTAAAAAAAATTGCTAAATAGAAAATAAGCCAAGTGATTCCTGTAATACACCAACAGAAACCTGAAAAGCACTGAATGCGCAATACTTCTTTCCTGTCCTTAGCTGTGTTAGCATGTTCCTATCTACATCAGATAGTTCGTTTGTGCTGCCCTAAATTAAAAGTTCCTTGTGCTTTATTTATCCTATACCCCTAATGCCTAGCACAGTGCCTGATATAAGGTGCCACACCAATAAAATTAAACTATTAAAAGTTCAAGTTCTGACACTGAACTTTCTAAGAAAAGGGAAACTCTGAACACTAAAATAAATGAGATGTACATGTTTTTATCTATCGTTGAAGAAATCACTTTTCTTCTCTTTTCCTCTTCTCTTCAGCATAACAAACTCATTCAAGTTTCTGTTTCATTCTCACCGTCCAGGACAGCTTCCCAGAGCACGTTTTCTAAAGTGGCTACTTCCCAGTACTTCTCCGCTCTTTCCCTCTATTTCAGTCTTCTCCATTGAGCTCAGCACTGGATGAATTTGTCTTATACATGGGTTTATTGTCCTACTTCTTCACTCCAGAATATAAGATTCCTGTGAGCATGGCCATTATCTGTGTGGTTGCCATTGTAGCCACCATCAAAAAATAACTATGCTCAAACCAGCTCTATTATGGAAATACTGGGGGAGCTTTTTTTAAAAAAAATAATAATTAAAAGATTCTACTTATTTATTTTAGAGAGAAAAAGGGGTGGAAGGAGCAGAAAGTAACCTATAGTAGTTGCTTTTTATATGTGCTTTGTCCAGGCAAGCCAAAGATTTAATCCGGGGACCTTAGCACTCCAGGTCAACACTTTATTCACTGTGCCACCACAGGTCAGGCACTAGGAAAGCTTTTAAACAGATAGATAGCCAAGCCCAATCTAGAACAATTATATCAGATTCTCTAGAATAAGACTCAAGCATCAGAGTTTCATCTAGCTTGAAGATTAACAAGTAATTGTAATCAAGACCCACTCTTAAGTGAGTGAGTGCACAAATTAAAGAACAATTACCTGGAACTAGGTGTGCATTGCTCAGTATTTGATTTTTACACAGGAAACATCTCTTCACTTAACCTCAAACACACAGCTGAGACCCAATGCAGTTGCTTTGGAAATGATGACCTTTAACTGAAGCATCACCCCATTACCCCTACTGGAAAAACTACTTCTAATGGTCAGTTGCAGATTCCCTGTTTACTACAGATAGTGGATTAAGAAACCAGAATGGCTGTTGATAACACTCGTACGTAAAGACACATGCAGCCCCATGTTTACTGCAGCATTGTTCACAGTGGCCAAGACATGGAAACAACCAAAAAACCCTTCAATAGATGACTGTATAAGGAAGATGTGGTACATATATACTATGGAATACTACTCAGCCATAAGAAATTATAATATCGGTGTCCGGTAGCACCCTCCAGGCAGGGGCCAGAAAGTCCCTCATGTCTTTAGCATTTCTGCAATTACTGACCTTTAGTACACACATCCTGTCCGAACCCATAATAGAAATTCCTCAACCATTAACGTCCCCGGTTGCGCAAACCACCTGCAGGCCTAAACTGCAGTAGAAAATTCCCTTCCCCAGCCAGCCTGAGGGGGTATAAGAATCTCAAGCCCCACCAGTTGGGCGCGGCTTCTCGGGCTCCCATTCCGAGTCTGCGAACCCGCCCGGTGTCCTCCCAATAAAGCCTAACTTTTGCTCATTTGGCTGTTTCGGCTCTTCGTTCATTCATCGGAGGCACCCAGCAATCTTTTATTTGGTGCCGAAACCCGGGAGAAGGGCTTTGTGACCGCCCTGGCCCCCAGAGGCCAGAGCGAGAGACTCCCTTCTCTTTCCTTCTGCCTCGTGCTGCCCATCGCTTTGAATTCGAAGTTCCCTGCGAAAGTGACTTTCAACCGTGAGTAATTCGATTCTCTGTCTCACTGGACCCCTGTGTCTCCGACGGGGTCTCTCGTCCTAGACTCGGCCGAGCCGAGAGGCCCTCCCCATGCCAACTCCTGGAGTCTTAATAGGAGTTCCGATTGAAAGGGACACCTTTCACTCGCTCCTCTATTCCTGTCCGGAGACGGATATCTGGAAGGGACGCCTCCCTCATATCCTTTCTCCTCCGACACGTAGGGGTCCAAAAGACTACTAAATTATGGGGAACTCCAAATCCAAAATAGACCCAAAACTCCTCTAGGATGTCTTCTTAAAAATTTTTCCAAATTAGGATACACTCAGACACTTAGCAGGAAGAAACTCGTCTTCCTGTCACAGGTCGCCTGGCCTCAATACACCCTAAATAACCGGTCTCACTGGCCGCCTATGGGTACTTTTGACTTTAACGTCCTCCGGGACCTAGACAATTTTTTGCCGGCACACTGGAAAAGACTCTGAGGCCCCATATATTCAGGCTTTCTGGGATCTCCGTTCCCACCCTGATCTCTGCTCCTACTGCTCCACTCTCCAAATTCTTCTAGCCCAGACCTTCCCTCCTCCCAAGGCTTCATCCCAAGAACCCCCTCCTTACTCTCAACCTGATGACCTTCCCGACCACCTATCTCCCCCTCCGGCTCTCCCCCGTGAAAACCTCCAGTCCCGGGCCAGGCTCCGGCTCCTTCCACCCCTCCAGCTCCTTCTGACCCCCCAGTTCCTTCCGCCCAACCTCCTGCCGACCCTCTAACCTCTCCCATCGCAGCCCATACCAGGTCACACGGCCCCCAGTCATCATCAGCTGTCCTCGCCCCTCTCCGCGAGGTAGCTGGGGCAGAGGGCCTAGTTAGGGTACATGTCCCCTTTTCCCTCCAAGACCTTTCACAGATTGAGAAACGGCTAGGATCTTTCTCGGCTGACCCCTCAACCTACACTAAGGAATTCCGGTACTTGACTCAGACATATGACCTGACCTGGCATGACATTAAAGTAATTTGTACCTCCACTCTCACACCTGAGGAACATGAATGTATCCTCACTGCCACCAGACAGCAGGCAGACAGGGACCATCTAGTGGATGACCAAATCCCCCTTGGCACAGAGGTGGTCCCCGAGGAAGACCCCAATTGGAGTTACCAGCCTGGCCAAGGGTCCAACATCCCTCGTCAAACCCTTATGCTCCGATACCTAATCAGAGGTATGGACGTGGTTTCTAACAAGGTTGTAAATTATGATAAACTGAGAAAAATTACCCAACTCCCCGAAGAAAACCCAGCCCTTTTCCTGAACTGCCTTCAAGAGGCCCTAGTTCGTTATACCCGCCTAGACCCAGGGTCCTGCAATGGGGCCACAGTCTTAACCTCTCACTTTATCTCTCAGTCTGCCTGGATATTAGAAAGAAACTTAAAAAGGCTGAGGAGGGCCCTGAGACTCCCATCCAAGACCTGGTAAAAATGGCTTTTAAAGTGTTTAACGCCAGAGAGGAAACAGCTGAAGCCGCCCGCCAGGAGCGGACCCAAGCCTTGGTAGCGGCCCTCCGGCTGGTAGGGGGAACTGACAAAGAAGCCATCCTCCAAGGGAGGACAGCGCACACCACCGGGCACTTGCTTTAAATGCAGCAAAGAGGGTCACTGGGCCAAGGCCTGTCCGCAACCAAGGCCCCCCACCAAGCCTTGCCCACAATGCAAACTAATGGACCCTGGCTCAGCCTACGGCACCTCAATGCCGGGGAGCTGAGAACCAGGCATTTCCAGTCTCAGAACTGCTGGGCTTAATGGACGACTGAGGGGGCCCTGGCTATTTGACTCCAGTTACCCTCACCGAGCCCAGGGCTACGCTCCAGGTAGCGGGTAAGTCTGTTTCCTTTTTAATGGACACGGGGGCTACCTACTCTGTCCTTCCCTCTTATTCAGGCCTTACAGTTCCTTCCCAGGTCTCGGTCATGTGAATCTACCCCACAACGGACGACTCTCCTTAATTGCCTATTTGAGGGTCACCCATTCTCACACTCCTTCCTAGTCATACCCTCCTGCCCAGTTCCCCTCCTGGGGAGAGACATTTTGTCCAAACTCCGGGCAAGCATTTCATTCTCCCCCAGGCAAGCCTTCCATTAGCACTGGTGCCAGATCCCGACCCCGGGCCTGACTCGGACCCCAGAGTCCAGCTTCTACCTGGAGTCGACCCTAAGGTCAGGGATACGGATACCCCCACTGTAGCCTCCCTACAGAGACAAATAACTTCTCTCGCCCAAGTCTCGTTACAGAACCGGCGAGCCCTGGACCTGCTTACGGCCAAGCACGGGGGCACCTGTGTCTTCCTGCAGGAAGAATGTTGCTACTACATCAACGAATTCGGCCTTGTAGAGACCAGGGTAGAAGCCCTCCATAAACTCAACTCTGATCTCCAGAAACAAAAATTCTCAGCAGAAGCCTCTTCTTGGTGGAACTCCTCCATGTATTTTTTACTGCCTCTACTCATAGGACCCATTTTCATAATTAGACTAATCTTACTGATTATTCCTTGTCTTTTTCACTTCCTGCAGACCCGATTTCAGGAGATCACCAGGATAGCGGTCAACCAGATGATGCTGCAACAGTACCAACCCCTGCCCACCATGGCAAATACGGACTGCTCTGGCCCTTTCCTACCTCTCCCCAACTCCACCCCCGTACAGCAGGAAGTAGCCAGATAAGACCACGTTGCCCCACTCCCTGTACCAAAAAGCCAGGAATGTCGGGTAGCACCCTCCGGGCAGGGGCCGGAAAGTCCCTCACGTCTTTAGCATTTCTGCAATTACTGACCTTTAGTACACACATCCTGTCCGAACCCATAATAGAAATTCCTCAACCATTAATGTCCCGGTTGCGCAAACCACCTGCAGGCTGAAACTGCAGTAGAAAATTCCCTTCCCCAGCCAGCCTGAGGGGGTATAAGAATCTCAAGCCCCACCAGTTGGGCGTGGCTTCTCGGACTCCCATTCCGAGTCTGCGAACCCACCCGGAGTCCTCCCAATAAAGCCTGACTTTTGCTCATTTGGCTGTTTCGGCTCTTCGTTCGTTCATTGGCCGCACACGGCAATCTTTCAATTGGATCATTTACAACAACATGAATGGACCTTGATAACATTATATGGAGTGAAATAAGTAAATCAGAAAAAAACTAAGAACTATATGATTCCATGCATAGGTGGGACATAAAAATGAGACTCAGAGACACGGACAAGAGTGTAGTGGTTACTGGGGGCGGGGGGGAGGAAAGAGAGGGAGCAGTGGGCGGAGGGGAAGGGGAAAGGCACAAAGAAAACGAGATAGAAGGTGATGGAAAACAACTTGACTTTGGGTGATGGGCATGCAACATAATCAAATGTCAAAATAACTTGGAGGTGTTTTCTCTGAGCATATGTACCCTGATTTATCAATGTCACCCCATTTAAATAAATAATAATAAAAAAATTAAAATAAAAAAAGAAACCAGAATGAGTGAAGGGAATCCTTGTGAAATGTGAAGATAAACAATGACAAATAAAGGAGTGCGATAAAGGAATTGGTCAGCACAAGTCAAGCCATGCACAGATTTTGAGAAATGGGAAATGTCAGCTATTCAGACAAAGCAAATATTCAATATTCAAAATGACCATAATGTGAAAACTTTTAAAATAAGCTTGAAATTTTTTATTTTATTCTGCCTCTTCTCAATCACTAAACTCCTCATGCAGTTCTCAGAAAAGAAAATACTCAGAGTGATTATACCTTGCCCTTCAGTGAGTTTCTTGGACTGGAAGGATTTATTTCTGTATTTTTTAAGTTACTTCATCACCCATTCACAGTCTACTTCAGCTAGTAGTAGAGAAAAAATTTAAAATCCTATCATCTTCTGACATCAGAAAAGACAGCCATGATTCTCCCTTTGGATAATCTACATTTTTCTTTAGTTTTTCCTGTCAACCATAGAATAGCAAAACAATAAGTTTGTTGAAAAAAATGTATCCAGTGCATTTGAGGGAACTTTTCTTCTTCACAAAATTCTTTTCCCTTCATCATGGTTACAACTGTATGATGTCAGGCTAATTGAATTTTAATAAGGATCATTTCATCTGATTTCTAAATTGTTAAAAATGCTATAAATAGCAACTAGGAACACTAGATATTTAATAGAACCAACAATTATTCAGGGTGAATACAAACATGTAACTAACTTTTAGTTTAATATTTTGGTTAAAGCATTTCTTTCTAAAGTGAGAATATTTTATTTGACTGGGTAATATTCAAATAAAAGAAATAATAATTCTATAGTTAAAAGAGATAATAACCAATTGCAATATAGGAATTTAATTTAGAACCTAATTCAAACAAGCTAAAAATAATTATAAAGTTTTATAAGACAACTGGGGAAAAGTAAACCCTGACAAGTCATTTGATGATATTAAAATTTTTTTCAATATTTTTGAGATCGTGTTATTATGGTTGTATCACATTTTAAAGTCTTTGTCTTATAGAGATACATATTGAAATATTTACAACATGATATGTCTTGGAATTGATTCCAAACAGTCTACAAATGGAAATGAGTAGGTGTATTGATAAAACAGGAGTGGCTTTTTATTAAGTCCTTAAGATGGATAATAAGTATATAGAGTTTATTTTACTCTCTCTCTCCTCCTTTCTTCAAATAGATAGATAGATGATGATAGATAGATGATAGATAGATAGATAGATAGATAGATAGATAGATAGATAGATGATAGATAGATAGATGATAGGAGATACATACATGCATAGATGATACACTTTTCTTATTTGGGGACTTTTAATATATATATAGAAATAAAACAAGTAAACGATAGAAAAACAGATAATAATAAGGCCAATAATTAAAACAATTCAATACTCTTTGGTGTGGTAATGCCAGAGTAAAATAATAAATATAAAAATATATAATAAACATTGATATCCTTATTCCTCATTTTTAGAGTACAAAAAACTCTATACAGAACTCTAACCAAGGACATTTAAATACGAAAGTAACAAGAATCTCACTCTATTGGATAGTCCCCCACATTTAATGTAAGTAGAGTAAGGGTCTAAGGCAGGGGTGCTCAATACATCGATCGTGATCTACTGGTCGATTGCGAAGGAAGTGTGGGTAGATCGCATGACATTAAAAAGACATTTGTTTTTTGATTGGCATACAGGGTAGCCAATCTGACGTCTGAACTTTTAACACCCTACGCATGCCCGTTAAACCACGCTAACTTGTTCAGTTACGTTGCTGCGTAGTTAGCCTTCAATTTATTTAAACTAAATATAACAAAGGGTATAAAAATGAGTGCCATAGCTGGTCCGAGTAAGAAGCCTAAAACTTACCACTTCATACAGAATGGGAGGGGATTTTTTTCACTATGTCATATTCTAAGTGCGTTTGCCTCATCTGTCTGTGTGCCATTGCTATTCCAAAGAAGGGAAATGTGGAGCGGCTTTTTCCGGACTGTTCATAAAAACTATGACATTGACTTTCCTCCGAAAAGAGAGCTGAGAAGGAGAATGGTGAAAGAAGAATACACAATATTAAATAGTAATAATAGTAACAAATAATGATAATATAGGAGAAATAAATTTACGTTTTGCATTTTTATTGTAGGTAGATCATTTTGACTTGGTTATCTTATAAGTAGCTCGCAAGCTGAAAAAGCGTGGGCACCCCTGGTCTAAGGTATTCTATTCAAATGTTGGGCTGCCATATTTAAATAAATTTTCCTTTGCCATCTTTCCTTCAACAAATATTCTTCATGGCTTACTACGTTCCAGAGACTATTCTAGGTGCTAAGAAGACAAAGATGAATTATGTAGTCTCAGTCCTAAGGGAGTTACAGACTACTGAACAGATAACCAAACAAATACAGACTTGTATTTGTGCCATCAAGTAAGCATAACAAGATATTAATAGGAACATATAACAAGACCACGTGGTCTCCTTTGGAGAGTGGGGATGAGCAGCAAGGGGTCCATAGAGAAAGACTTCCCTGATTCTTGCTCCTAATAGGAGTTGGAAGCCATTGTGTGATTTTTTTTTATTATTATTATTAACTTTAATGGGGTGACACCAATAAATCAGGGTACATATGTACAATGAAAACATCTCCAGGTTATCTTATCATTCAATTGTGTTGCATACCCGTCACCCAAAGTCAAATTGTCATCTGTCACCTTCATCTGGTTTTCCCTGTGCCCCTCCCCTTCTCCCTATCCCACACTTCCCTCCCTCCCCCCACCCCGTAACCACCACCACTCTCTTGTCCATGTCTCTTAGTCTCACTTTTATGTCCCACCTATGTATGAAATCATGCTGTTCTCAGTTTTTCTTTTCTTCTGATTTACTTATTTCACTCCGTATAATGTTATCAAGGTCCATCCATTTTGTCATAAATGATCCGATGTCATCATTTCTTATGGCTGAGTAGTATTCCATAGTATATATGTACCATCGTTTTTTTCTATTAACTTTAATGGGGTGACACCAATAAATCAGGGTACATATGTACAATGAAAACATCTCCAGATTATCTTATCATTCAATTGTGTTGCATACCCATCACCCAAAGTCCAATTGTCCTCTGTCACCTTCTATCTGGTTTTCCCTGTGCCCCTAACCTTCTCCCTATCCCACTGGCCCCACAATAGCTTTTTAATCCACTCATCTTCTGACGGACACTTGGGCTGTTTCCAGATCTTCGCTATAGTGAACAATGCTGTCACGAACATGGGGGCGCATTTTTTCTTTTAGAACAGTGCTATGGTGTTCTTAGGGTATATTCCTATAAGTGGGATAGCTGGGTCAAAAGGCAGTTCGATTTTTAATTTTTTGAGGAATCTCCAAAATGTTTTACAAAGTGGCTACACCAGTCTGCATTCCCACCAGCAGTGCAGAAGGGTTCCCTTTTCTCCACATCCTCTGTGTGTTTTGCTGATGAGTGCCATTCTGACTGGTGTGAGGTGATATCTCATTGTGGTTTTAATATGCATTTCTCTAATGATTAGTGATGTTGAGCATTTTTTCATATGCCTATTGGCCATCTGTATGTCCTCTTTGGAGAAATTTCTATTCATTTCTTTTGCCCATTTTTTGATTGGATTGTTTGTCTTCCTGGTGTTGAGTTTTATAAGTTCTTTATAAATTTTAGTTATTAACCCCTTATCAGACGTGCTGTCGAATATGTTCTCCCATTGTGTGGTTTGTCTTTTTATTCAGTTCTTATTGTCTTTAGCTGCGCAAAAACTTTTTAGTTTGATATAGTCCCATTTGTTTATCTTGCCTTTTATTTCATTTGCCCGTGGAGTTAAATCGGCAAATATATTGCTGCTACAGATGTCGGAGAGCTTGCTGCCTATGTTTTCTTCTAAGCTGTTTATGGTTTCAAGGCTTACGTTTAAGTCTTTTATTTATTTTGAGTTTGTTTTTGTGAATGGTGTAAGTTGATGGTCTAGTTTCATTTTTTTGCAGGTAGATGTCCAATTTTCCCAACACCATTTGTTAAAGAGGCTGTCTTTACTTTATTGTATGTTCTTTCCTCCTTTGTGAAATATCAGTTGTCTATAAAGGTGTGGGTTTATTTCTGGGATCTCTGTTCTGTTCCATTGATCAATGTGCCTGTTCTAATGCCAGTACCAGGCTGTCTTGAGTATAATGGCCTTATAGTAAACCTTGATATCTGAAAGAGTGATACCTCCTGCTTTATTTTTTCTTTTTAAGATTGCTGAGGCTAATCGTGTTCTTTTTTGGTTTCATATATATTTTTAGAATATGTGTTCTATATCTTTGAAGTATGTCATTGGTATTTTAATTGGTCTTGCATTGAATTTATAAATTGCTTTGGGTAATATAAACATTTTAATGATGTTTATTCTTCCTAGCCATGAGCACGGTATATGCTTCCACTTGTATGTATCTTCCTTTATTTCTTTTAACAATGTTTTATAATTTTCCGAGTACAAGTCCTTAACCTTCTTGGTTAAATTTACTCCTAGGTACTTTATTGTTTTGGTTGCAATAGTGAAGGGGATTATTTCCTTAATTTATTTTGCTGACAGTTCATTGTTGGTATATAGAAATGCCTCTGATTTCTGAGTATTAATTTTATATCCTGCCACCTTGCTGAATTCATTTATAAGGTCCAGTAGTTTTTTGACTGAGACTTTAGGGTTTTCTATATACAATATCATATCATTGCAAATAATGACAGTTTTACTTCTTCTTTTCCAATTTGGATGCGTTTTATTTCTTCTTCTTCTCTGATTGCTGTAGCTAGGACTTCCAGAACTATGTTGAATAAGAGTGGTGAAAGGGGGCACTCCTGCCTGGTTCCTGATTTTAAGGGGATTGCTTTTAATTTTTGCCCATTTAGTATGATGTCTGCTGTGGGTTTCTCATAGATGGCCTTTATCATGTTAAGAAATATTCCCTGTATTTCCACTTTACTGAGAGTTTTGAGCATGAATGGGTGCTAAATTTTATCAAATGCCTTTTCTGCATCTATTGAAATTATCATGTGATTTTTGTCCTTCCTTTTGTTTATGTGATGAATCACATTGATGGATTTGCGAATACTGAACAAGACTTGCCTCTCCAGAATAAATCCCACTTGATCATGGTGTATGATTTTTTTCCATATATTGCTGGATCCGGTTGGCTAATATTTTGTTGAGAATTTTAGCATCTAAATTCATCAGGGATATAGGCCTATAATTTTCTTTCTTTGTGTTGTCTATGCCCGGTTTTGGGATCAGAATTATACTTGCCTCATAAAAAAATTTTGGAAGTCTTCCTTTCTCTTGAATTTTTTGAAATAGCTTGAGGAGGATAGGAGTTAGTTCTTCGTTGAATTTTTGGTATAATTCACTTGTGAAGCCATCAGGTTCAGGACTTTTCTTTTTTGGGAGTTTTTTGATAACTGTTTCGATATCATTTGTTGTAATTGGTCTGTTTAGGTGTTCTGATTCTTCCAGATTGATTTTTGGAACGTTATATGATTCATGTAATTTGTCCATTTCACCGAGATTGTCTAATTTTTTGGCATATAGTTCTTCATAGTATTTTCTTACAATGCTTTGTATTTCTGTTGTGTCAGTTGTTATTTCTCCACTGTCCTTTCTAATTTTATTTATTTGAGTCCTCTCTCTTTTCTTCTTGGTGAGTCTAGTTAAAGGTTCATCAATCTTGTTTACCTTTTCAAAGAACCAGCTTCTGGTTTCATTGATCCTCTGTATTGTTTCCTTAGCCTCTATGTCATTTATTTCTGCTCTGATCTTTATTATTTCCTTCCTTCTACTTGTCCTGGGTTTTATTTGCTGTTGTTTTTCTAGTTCTTTTAGATGCAGGGTCAGGTTGCTTATTTGAGCTTTTTCTAGCTTCTAATGATATGCCTGTAGTGCAATGAACTTCCCTCTCAGTACTGCTTTTGCTGTGTCCCATAAATTTTGAGTTGATGTATGCTCATTATCATTTGTTTCTAGAAACTTTTTTATTTCTTCTTTGATCTCATTATTAATCCATTCATTATTTAACATCATGTTATTTAGTTTCCAAGTGTTTGAGAATTTTTCAGTTTTTCTTTTGTGGTTAATTTCTAGTTTCATGTCATTGTGATCAGAGAAAATGCTTGATATGATTTCAATCTTCTTAAATTTATTGAGACCATTTTTGTGTCCTAACATGTGGTCTATCCTAGAAAATGTACCATGAGCACTTCAGAAGAATGTATATTCTACTGCTTTATGGGGGAAAGTTCTGAAGATATCTATAAAATCAGGTTGATGTAGTGTATCCTTTAAGTCTCCTGTTTCTTTATTAATTTTCTTTCTTGAGGATCTATCCAGTGTTGTTAGAGGGGTATTGAAATCCCCTACTATGATAGTATTGCTGCTAATCTCGCCCTTTATATCCATCAAAGTCTGCTTTATGTATGTTGGGGCTCCTATATTTGGTGCTTAGATATTTATAATAGTTATATCTTCCTGTTGAATTGTTCCCTTTATCATTATGTAATGTCATTCCCTATCTCTAACTACATACTTTGTTTTAAAGTTCATTTTGTCAGATATAAGTAGTGCTATCCCGGCTTTTTTTTTCATTTCCATTTCCATGAAATATTTTTTCCCATCCTTTTACCTTCAGTCTATGTGCATCTTTTGTTTTAAGGTGTGTCTCTTGTAGAAAACATATGTTAGGGTCCTGTTTCTTTATCCATGCAGCTACCCTATGTGTTTTGATTGGATCATTTAATCCATTTACATTTAAGGTTATTATTAATATGTAGTTGTTTATTGCCATTTTATTCTTTAAAGCTGTATTCTTCTTTTGCTATATTCTTTCCTCCCTTTAAACTGTTCACAACAGGCCCCTTAGTATCTCTTGCGAAATTGGTTTGGTTTTTATGAATTCCTTGAGGCTTTCTTTTTCTGGGAAGCTCTTTATTTCTCCTTCAACTTTAAACGTTAGCCTTGCTGGATAGAGTAGTCTTGGTTGTAGGTTCTTGTTCTGCATTATTTGAATATATCTTGCCATTCCCTTCTGGCCTCAATTGTTTCTGTTGAGAAGTTCGGTGTCATCCTTATGGGGTCTCCTTTGTAGGTGATAGCCTTTTTTTCCCTAGCAGCTTTTAAAATTTTTTCTTTATCCATTAGCTTTGGTATTTTAACTATGATGTGTCTTGGTGTAGATCTTTTTGGGTTTCTCTTTAATGGAGTTCTGTGTGCTTCTTGAACGTGTGGGGTATTTCCCAGCCTTAATTTAGGGAAGTTTTCTGCTATGATTTGATTGAACAAAGTTTCCATTTCCTGTCCTCTCTCCTCTTCTTCAGGTACCCCTATGATGAAAATGTTGTTTCTCTTCAGGTTGTCACCGAGCTCCCTTAGAGTTTCCTCTCATTTTTTGAGTCTCTTTTCCTTTTTCTTCTCTGCTTCCGTGCATTTGTTTATTGTGTCCTCTAACTCGCTTATTCGATCCTCAGCGTGATTCATCCTGCTTTTAATTCCTTCCATTGTGGTCTTCAGTTCTGATACTGTATTTGTCATTTCTGTCTGATTCTTTTTTATTATTTCAATTTCGTTTTTTATACTTGTTATCTCTTTATTTAGGTGCTCATAGTGACTATCCATTGTTGCTCTAATTTCTTTGAACATCCTAACTATCATTATTCTTAATTCTGCTTCTGGTAATTTGGTTATATCTGGTTCATTCAGGTCCTTCTCTGGGGATTTCTCTTGATTCATTTGGTTTGCATTCCTTTGCCTGCCCATTTTGTCTGTGTATAAGCAAGTTGTGGCCACTGGAGTCCAGTAGGTGTTGCCTTTGTGTTCTCTAGGTGTTGTCTGTCTGCAGGCCCGCCACCCTTCTGCCGCTGCATAGGGCAGTTGGGTATGGGCATTGCCAGCGCCGGCCCACTGTGGCTTTTGCTGTGATTTCTGCCTCTCCTCTGCGGGAGGGACTGTCACTCAAGCCACAAGCCTCAGCACCAAGGGTAGAGGTGAGCACCTTTGCTCAGCTGGGGACCCAGCCTGTTTCCGCATTTCTGCCCAGAACCCACAGTCAGAGTATGCTCACCACAGTTTTTGCAGGTTGGGCAGAGTTTTTGACGTGCTCTCAGCTGTGAACCTTTGCCCGTCGGGAGCTTTAGCCCCGCCCTCGTGGCCAGGGCCCTCCTGCGCAAGGTCGCAAACCAAGGTTTATTGGGCCGGGCGTGTTTGCTGGCTTCCGCTCAGCTGCAAGCTTCCGCTCATCCCGGACTCTACCTGTCCCGTGCGTTCGGAGCCCGCTCGTGCACGTAGGATGGCAAACCGAGGTTTCTCCTGCCAGGCGGGGATAGTAGTGTGGACTCAGCTGTGAGATTCTGCTCATCTCGGGGTCTACCCTGCCCCCGCACTCGGAGCCCGCTCGTGCACGTAGAATAGCAAACCGCGGTTTCTCTGGTCGGGCGGGGCTGGTAGCTTGAGCTCAGCCGCGAGCCCCCCGACCGTCCCTGGTCCTAGCCCCGTCCCCGCGGTCAGGGCCGGCTTGTGCAGGGTTGCAGAGCAGATCTCTGCCCATTCCTGGCCTCCCGCTTTGTCTCCGCAGGTGGCATTACAGGTGGACCCACAGCTTCCGGACTGCTTTCACGCATCCCCTCTGCCCTTGCTGGGCTAGACCGAGCTCACACTGGCTTGGCCTCCGCCCACGTCGACAGAACCGCGTTTCAGAGTCCTGCCGCCACCATACCCTTCAGCAACCCTCAACAGAGTAGGAAGAGCCCTAATACTCCACACCGTAGTCCTGGGAGCTCCCTCACTTGTTTCACAGCTCAAAACTGTCCGAACGCCTCCTTCTAGGCTCTGGGACTGTAGGCTGGGTCTTGGTTCCTGGGACCTCCTTCTCCGCCAAACTCTCCTCCCGCCAAGCGGGTCTCTCCGGGCTGCCGTTTGCTCCGGGGAGCTGGGCAGCCCTCTTCACGTTTTCGCTATTCCTACCAGTCTCAATGTGGCTTCTGCAGTGTTCCTTGGTTGAAGAGTCCACTTAGTTTTGCTCAAAGTTGGTTTATCCAGATGATGGTTCTTAAAATTGAGTTATAATCCACTTTGGTTCTGGGAGTTGGAAGTTGATACGTCCGCCTACTCTGTCATCATCTTGCTCCTCTGCCATTGTGTGATTTTAAATAGACATGATATGATCAGTTTTTCATTTTTATAAACAGTAGTATGCCAGTAAGAACACAGAGGCTAATTACATAGTCTTACTTGGAGTCTGACAGCCTGGGCTCACCTCCCAGTTTGCTCTTTACTAGTTATATTATCTTCAGTGTCCACAATTTTAAAGCAGAAAAATGATCATTTCTTCTCTGATGACTTATTAAGGATTAAATAAAATAATCCTTAAAAAATGCTCAAAATATTACCAATTTTTTTGCACTAGAGAAAAAAAGTTGTGAACTTGGACCAATCTGGGAAATCTCAAGAGTTTGATTCAATGATGAAAGAAAAGCCACATCTTCTTCCTATTAAGCATGTTTTCTTAAAACCAAGAATTGACTTTGGAAAGCCTGTAAAATTATAACCAATTTTTCAAAATAAAAGTAATCAATTTTCACAGTGGTGATTAATGTCTAACAGTCCTATTTTTAAAGATTAATAACACTCTAAATAATCTATTTTATGTTCATATGCTCATTGCTCATTTACAAGAATATCAATTCATGTAAAGTGCATTAATAACATCAAAGTATTCAACCACAGCAACATTTTCCAAAATTCATCATCAGGTCCTGTCATGTTCATAGTCATAAAATTACAGCTTGCCTAACTTAAGAATTAGCCTGCATGTTGACTCCCACTTAAATACCTCAGCTTGTATCATTCAAACATTTTCAGTTTTTTATCAATGTCCAGAGTTTTCACTTATTCCTTCCTTATTACCACTGTAAAAAAAATATTTCAAACCCCACAAGTCTGCTATTGTTTGTTCACCAAGGTGAGCTGCTGTGAATTTCATGACAAGACCAAGAATTGTTATCCTTTGTTGCTTAAAAGCATTTGACAAATGTTAAAACTGCTCTTCTAAGAACTTAGCTGTGTTTGGAATTCTCTTTCCTCACTTTTTTTTTCTTGTGTAGTAAGTTTCGATGTTGGTCTGGTCTCATATACTGTGTCTGAAAATGAAGAGCAAAGATAAACTGTTCAGTCACCTCCGTCTGCATTGTTTCACCTGTGTACAGCATCTGTGTATAGCAGAGGATGCTTGGGAAAGAGCACTGCCCCGGGAGTGAAGGCAATTGGCTTCCAGGGCCTGACCTTGCAATTGACAGTTGTGCAGCTTTGGTAAACTTTTCACTGATGATAAGACTAGGCCTTATCTTCTCCAAAATAAAAGAGGTTAACCAGATTGGGATTTACAAACTGGGTGGCCTTGTGCCAGGTTTATTACAAGCCAAATCCATTATTTTTTCAACCTGCAAATCGTACATAGACAGGATACTGACTTTCCACTACATCTTAGCCCTACTCTTTCCCTTTCATGTGTTTTAAATGAAAAGACTTCATTTTTTTAATAGTTTTAGATTTATAGAAAAATTGACCAGGTAGAGTTCTCATTGTATAGCCCCTGTATACAGTTTCACCTATTCTTTCCATCTTATGTTAGTACGGTGCATTTGTTACAAGTAATGAACCAATATTAACACATTATTAACTAAAGTCTTCAGTGTATTTGAAATTTCTTACTTGTTGCCTAGTGCTGTTTTTCTGTTCCAGGATCTCATCCATGATACTACATTACATTTAGTCATCAGGTCTCTTTAGGTTCCTCTAGGCTGTGACAGTTGCTCAGACTTTTCCTTGTTTTTGATGACCTTGACAGTTTTGAGTATGGTCAGGTGTTTTATAGAATATTCATCTATTGGAATTTGGCTGATCTTTTTCTTTTAAGTGGGCTGAAGCCATGGGTCTTGGGGAGGAAGATCACAGAAGTCAAGAGTCATTCTTAGCATCTTATATCAAGAGTATATGTGATCAACATGATTTATGACTGTTCCTATCGACCTGATCACATAGCTGAAGTAGTGTTTGTCAGGCTTTTCTACTGTAAAATTACTCTTTTCTCTCTTTTCCACACTGTATACTTTAGAAAGATATAACTATGTGTAGCTCACACTTAAGGAGTGGGGAGTTATGCTCCTATTCTTGAGAAGAAATATCAACATTATTTGAAATTATTCTATATGGGATATTTTTATCTTTTCCACCTTTATTAATGTATTCAATTGCTAATTCATATCAGTATAGACTCAGGAATATTTATTTTATACTTTGCATTATAAATGAACACTACATTTTTAAAAATTGTTCTAGCATTTGCTATTTGAAGCTTTTTCAGCTGGATCTTGCTCTCCTTTGACATACCCAATATGGGCACTTGGTTTTGGGAGAGTGGGTAATACTTTCTTACTTTCTGGTACTATAAGATGCTTAAAATTTACATTTTGTAATTCTGCCCCAGTCCTGGAATTATTCACTTCTCTAAGAGCCCAGTTCCATTTGTTGGAGAATGGTACTAGAAACTAAGATCCAGGTAGTAAGTGGGCTCATTGCTATTGAGATGGTGTTTTTTTTTTATTTCTCTCAGCTGAAAATCTTCCTTTAATTTTACATTTGAAGTAAATTATATATTTGGTATCTAGTCTAGTCATTGAATACATTTTGAGTTTTCCTGGCCTAGGATCTAGATTATCTCTAGGGTTCCTTCTAACTCTATTAGAGTTCTATCAGTCAAGGAAAGAATAGTTAATTATGGGTCCAAATTTAAATGTAAGAGATGAAGATGAGAAAATTTCAGGGCAAGCTTTTTATAGGCTCTACCCAACCACATACATACGCCATGGGTTCATTCATTGCAGTGATTCTAATATATATTTCTTCTTTTATTTATATTTCACCTTAGTCCAGATCTACCTCATCATCACAGAACTTGTTAATGCATTTAGCTTTTCATATTTACAAGATTGACATTTTGATCACTGTTGTGGGGGACTGTCCTGTGCAATGTAGGGTGGGCATGCATGGTATCTATACTCTAGAAACCAATAGCACCACCATCTATTTTAGTGTGACACCAAAATTATTTCCAGACATTGCCAAAGGTTCTCTAAGGGCCAAATCACCGTGGGCTTAGAAGCACTGCCTTAATATGCAAAGTGAAATTTTCAGAACCTGCTGCCAAATCCTGACACCACTTGCCTGCCTGGACAGATACATTCCCTGGGAAGGGAGCCTGCGCCACAATGAGCACTGTGCTGAATTAACCCCAGCAACCTGCCTTGCCCTCTGTGATGTCCTACGCTACCTTGCCAATGACTGAAAAAGCCCTGGCTGTGAATAGCTCAGCATCTCTATCCTTTTGGTATTCCTCACACAGACCATGTACTATTATTATCTCTTCAAGTGGATGCTTCTATATCTACATCTAATCTGCAAACACTTCAAAGTCAGTAACTATAATTTGAGCTCCTCTTTATTTCCAACACGTCTAGAAATGGTGCAATATGTAATTGTTGATTCACTAATCCTTTTTCAACTTTGTACATTAATCTCAGCACATCAAAAGAATTTTAAAAAAACAATAATATTGGGGAACTAGAGTAAAGCAAATTTAGGTTATCATCTTTGCCAAGTTAACAGTATTACTTTAATAGTGTAATAAGCTCTTATGGCTCTGTGTCCTTACTCAAAGTTCTATAAGGAGCACGTGGGGAATTAACTCCTCCCAGATTGATTTTTAAGCTTTTCTGCAACCTTAACATCTTGATTGTGGCAAAACTTTTTGTGAAATTATGGAACGAGTAGAGTAAAATTTTAAAGACTTTTTATATTGTTTCTTTATATTCCAGCCTACTACTACGTTTTAGTGATGTCATCTCTATGCACCATAGGCATCTTTTCTGGTCTTCCCAGCACCTATACCTGCTTGTGGTGGCAGTGTCCCTGCTCTTCTTTAGGTAAATACTGTCTTCAGCCCACAGAAGATGTAATTTGGACAGGCTGAAACCTCAGCATTCTACTTTTAACTACATAGAATGAACACATGGGCATGGCTGATCAGCCATGTAGTTAAATAGCAAAAGTTTCTCCTAAAAAATCAGCCCATCAAGGATGTCCAGAACTAATGTCGAGAGAGAAGTGCTTCTCTTTTCTTGTTGCTAATAAGAGGATTGTAAACCTAGTACTGCTGTTGACTTCACCCTACTTTCCAAAGTTGGAAAGGATGCAGCCAAAGCAGAAAGAAGCAGAGATGATTACAACTGTACCCTCCGTTTGAGACCTGTCCCCATCCTCAGGGATCCATCACAGCATCTCTGGTGATTCTATTACTGTTCACAATGATCTGTTGCCCTCTTTGTAAGTGGACCCTATGTCCTTCCAATGGTTATGTCATTTGCTGTACCTCCCTGTGAGAGGTGATACTTCCCTTACCCATTGACCTCTGTCTTGGACATGTGGTTTGCTTTTTCATGATAAATCCAAGCAGAAACTCTAAGAATCACCACATGGTTGTATGCTTACATTTTTTTCCACAGCAGAGATAGAAGCTGCCAGGGTCCCAGAATGAGAATATAAGTGAAGCAGAGCCACACCAGAATGTGACATAAACAACAAACAAATCTTTGTTATTATATGATAGAAGCTTCCTCTAATAAATCCATCTTCTTCTCCTCTTTTTTCCTTCCCTCTTTCTCTCCCCTTTTTTCTACTTCTCCTTCTCTATCTTTCCCAGAACACAGTCCCACCAAGTTTCTATCCCTATAACTAGAAAGATTCTAATTATCATGTGACTAATATATATTCTTTATTCCATAACCAATGCATACAATTTAACAACACATTTGCTGAACAAATTACCATGGTCAACATGTGTGAACAAGTATACGTTGAATTAATCTATCCCAGAAATGGTTATTTCAGTATTTTCTATGAAATTATTTTCAACATTAAGCATATGTTCAGAGATGCTAAACAAGTTTTCACAGTAACACTAATTTGTTCTCTAACATTCATATTTACAGTATAGCTAATGTTTGTTTTAAGCCTCTTATCACAAAATATAATAATTATAATTTCAACTTCTTTAATAATCCTTTCAATGTATGTCAGCATTAGTGTTCTTTTTACAGTTTAATCAAATCTAATTAGCACTTAAGAATTGTTCAGTTTACTTTGGACATGCAATATTATGTTCTTTATGCTAAAATTGAAACATAGTAACATTTTCATACATGTTTAGATACTTAGTAAAATGATGAAATCTTGTTCTTGCCATCAGCTAATGTACTGTAGACAGCTAGTGAATATACCACATCTAGTTCTCCTCTTCCTCCTGCAAACCCAATACCATTTTCCCCCAAAAATCTTTTATTTACAGCTAAATGAGCAGTTATAGTTTAGTTGTTTTCAACTGAGAGCAATTTTACTACCACCTTAGCCCTCAATGACCAGAGGACATATCTAAAGATATCCTGTTATCACAACTGTGGGGGGTCTACTGGCATCTAGTGTGAAGAGGCCAGTTTTGCTGCTATACATCTTATCATGCACAAGAGTCAGCCAACAATAAAAGTCTGTTCAGTCGAAAATGCCAACAGTGCCAAGGTTGAGAAATCCTGTTCTAGGCAATAAGCCGCAAGTGGAAATAAAGTAGGTGATTTCTTAGTTGTGGCCTTCTACCACCTATCTTCTCCTTAGGAACTAACCATGGAGGTCATGTGCTGAAATTGAAGTACCACAAGAAGCGAATGACCCATGTTTCTGAGTCACCACATAGGAAGGAACTTCCTTAGAGAGTGGCCTGAGCTTACAGTTTTTGTAAACATTACATCAATCTCTTTTCATCTTTAACCTCTATTGTATGTCTTAAACTGTATTCTATGACTAATTTGTTACTGCAGCATAATCCATCCTATTCTTATTAATACAGCTAGTTTAATAAATTTTCACTTAGGTGCCTGTTAATGTATTACATTTCTAAATGCCAGTTCATATCATCTGCATAACATAAAGTAGTTTTCAAAAATAACTTATTTCTAGGTAAATATCTTTGGCTATTTCATTCATTAATGTATGCTGAAAATAAAAATGATATTACTCAAAAACAAAACAAAAAGATGCGCCTGACTGGTGGTGGCACAGTGGATAGAGCACTGAGCTGAGACATTGAGGTCCCAGGTTAGAAACCCCACAGTTGGCAAATTGAGCACAGGCAAACCAGCTTGAGCACAGGGTCGCTGGCTTGAGCATGGGATCGACATGATCACATGGTCTCTGGCTTGAGCCCAAGATTGCCAGCTTCAGACCAAAAATCACTGGCTTGGCTAGAGCCCCTGATCAAAGCACATATGAGAAGCAATCATTAACAACTAAAAGTGACACAACTGGCTGACCTGTAGTGGCACAGTGAATAAAGCGTCGACTTGGAACACTGAGGCTACTGGTTCAAACCCCAACTTACCTCGTCAAAGCACATATGGGAGTTGATGCTTCCTGCTCCTCCCTATCTTCTTTCTCTCTCTTTCTCTTTCTCTCTCTCTCTCTCCCCCTCTCTAAAAAGTGAATAAACAAAATCTTAAAAATAAAGGGATATAACTACAAGTTGATGCTTCTCATCTCTGTCTCTTCCTTGCACTCACTCTCTCTTTCTCTGAAGAAAGAAAAAACAAAAACAAAAATGGGATGTGAAGAATGCATTTTCAAAAAGAGTTAGCATAACCTTCAATAATCTTCAGAATGTAGAACATAATAGTGTGTGTATGGAAAGAGGAGATCGGGTCTGAAAATAAAACTGAAAAAATGATAACTTTCAGGTGTACAATGATTTTGCCTAAAAGTTATAAGAATGTAAAATAAGAGATTTGAAGATTCTTTTTCCCCTTGAGTTGGTGCTAGGCTTTATTTCACAGCTGCCTAGCTACAACAAGAGATATGTGTTCCTAACACAGTGGGTGAGGGGATAGGAAAGAAAGGCAATAAAACCTATGCTGAAGCAAGAATAAAATCTAAAGAAAGCGCCTTTATTAAGCACCATAATCACTACTCCTCCTGTGTGCCAGCAAAGGGCTAAACTTTGAACTCAGTCTTCCTACTACAGGTTATTTAAAATACCCAAGAGAAGTGCTGTAAGTTCCCTTAACTGAAAGCAAGACTTACCTATCTTTTTATACTTTCCACTTTTCCCCCTTCTCAGTTAAAGACATAATAATAATTTGTAAAACTTTCAATTCATGCTTCAAGTCTTTAATGACTTTGTCTTATTATGAGACATAAATTGTTTGAAAATTCAGAGAAATTAAATAAGAAATGTGAGTCCTACTGTGGCAATGCCATCATGCAATTTATGGACAATGCTGATGCCCGAGGCAACTGTGCACTTAACTTCCTCGTGGAAAGCTCTTATTGCCAAGCAAGCAATTAAAACCAGAATTCATATATATCATTTTTAATCAGAAATTAATTCTACATGAGCATGGCTAGAGACCATTTTAATATAAGCATAGGAAAAAAATTCTTTGTCAAGTAATTTTGCCCTCATGATGTTGCTCATTTCTCTAATACGTTCGTGTGGAAATGAAGCTATACTATGTTCTGGAAAATGCAATTCACTGGGACTTCTGAGGTTCAAATTATGATACTGAAGAACTTTAAAAACTCCAAACTGTTATACAAATATTTTAGTATTTCTCAGACAGGCTCAGCCACAAAGCACTAGGATTTCAATATCATCTAGAGTGAACAAAGAAAAGTTCTCATTTAAGGCCACTGGATACTCAACTCCGTTGTAAGAGTAACCAACAAATTAATATATTTTGCTGAGGGTTATATATAGAAGTCAGCCTGATTCACACAGGTATGACTACTCAGGAAGGTCAGTAAAAGGGATCGGATAAACCAATAGGAACATAAGCAACAAGACTGGTTCCTGATGACTCTCAGAGGGGACTGACAATCATGCAGACAGAATTGCAAAAAGGCTGCTTGAACACCATGAGAGGAGCATCAGGGCCTTGGTCTCATGGTTAGAAGTCAGGGTTGGGTTCCAAGATCTACAGAAAACTGGAGTTCTAGAGACACAGGGACATAAATCCAACTCCATGACCTGAGCTAACTCAAAAGATGAATGCATAGGTTGTCCAAGCACAGAGATTACCATAGTAGTGTCTGTACTAATTCTATTCATTCTGCCTCCTGGGGGAAGTAAATCTCCTGGTTAACTCCCAGACTAGTCAGAACTGGGGTCTAGGCCGTGAGTAAGGGATGTTTGTTGCTACTCACTTCAAAGTCAAGGAAAGGCAATGACTGAAAAAACACAAAGAATGACTAAAAATAAAAAATTGTTTTAGTTGATCTCACATTTAAAATATGCTTCTATACTTTCCTTGAAAGTATTAATGTAATCTCTTCCTAATCCAAAAACCAGTGGTGGGATTCAAACAATTTAACAACCAGTTCTCTGACCTAATGACCATTTTAAGTATGAAAAAATATATCCTGAAAGGTAGTTTATTATTTTATGCATTTAATACTGAAACAAGGACAATAACAGAGAGACACAAAACTAGATTATGTTATAAAAAAGAGTTTTAGAATATTAATGAAAAAATATTAAATAATACTCATAATATCTTGGGGGAATTTGAACGTAACACAAAGTTCAAACAAATGACAGCTTGTCAACCCTGGTTGTTTGGCACTTTTTCTCTTTACGTTATATGTTTGTTTATTGAAGTAGCAAACACAAAGGAATTAAAATGTAGTGTTTCATCAAAGGTATAATGAGTTTTATGAAATAAATAAATAAATATTACAAGCATAGTTCTGTCAATTTTTTTTTTTTACCTATGGACACAATGAACATTACTATAGGCGCTTAGAATACACCCTTGCACAGATGAACCTTAAAAAAGAGTAAGGAATGTAAATTTGTGATTTCCACATTGGGTGGCTGCACAGGCACCCACCTTAGGGAGAACCCTGATTACAAGTGCCATTTTAACAACTGGTTCACTGAACTTAACAAAAATTTAAGCATTGGTTCCACTGAAACAGAGTGAACCGGCTGAATCCCACCACGGCCAAAGACCATTCAATACATAAGCATTGTTTATTGAAGTAACAAACATGGCCAAATACTATTCAGTACATAAGCATTTCAGGCATATATGAAGTCAGCATTATCATTTCACTTTGACAGTACATAAGAAATTAGAAATTCAAGGATAACAATTAAGAGAAAATAGTTGTTTAAAATTGTCACATAGTTAGAAACCAAAATAACTATTGAAATAGGTTTGTTCAAAGTATAAAGTAATTTATCATTGTGTAAAACATGTTATATTGCATGACCTTTATCCGCTGACTGTATTTAAATTGTATACACCAGTGCCTTCGCTGGACTGTGAAAGTGAATAGTGCAGACTATTCATCTTTATAACTTCCAACTATGCTACTCATAGTAGGTACCCTTTCAAATAATGGTCTTCAATGAAATACATTCAAACCAAGGCTGTGACAGGAAAGACATTCACTTTATGACCTCAACTTTGCCAGCAGGTTTACTGGACTAAAAACTATGGCTATTCTACTCACATGGTTGATCAATAACGCCGTAACATTTTTTACAAGTAAGTACAACCCCCACCCGAATTAAATGGATTCGGTTTTAATTTTGTCTATAGAGAGAAAAGTTTTACAAAAGTGATGATGATTATAGCTCTAAAATAAAACTATAAAACTGGTGCCTTCATGCAGTTGATTGAAGTTGGGTTACTTTCGTCACGCATGAGCTCTTTGTTCCTCAGAGTCACAACTACTTCCTGATGCCGAGGTCTGTGTTGTTTGCTGTTTGTCACTCTGCTGGCCCAGTCCATGTGGGCATTTGAGTTTGCCCCTAATATTTATCACTGACCACAGAGAGATCCTACTTTGTTTTGTAAGTGTCCTCTCATAGTCTTTGACATCTTTCACATTTCTTGCAAAGCTTGGGGAAAGGACATATGAGCTATGATGAAAGCAGGGAACACTCACATAACCAGCCAGACCAGGTGTCTCAATTTACACTCTCAGTGAGAACAGCTACTGCACTTACATTTAAGGTTATCCTTTCTTCGTGTTTCATGTGCAAATATCCATGAAGTCAATGTTACTTTTAAATACCTGGAGTGATTCCAATATGTATTTTTAAAATGCCAAATGTATCAAGTATCAGTTATTCTATTGTTTTATATTCTACCATTTTTTTAAAAGACAATAACTAAAAGTATTTTAGTATCATAATGTCATCATTATTTATCATAACTTCATAGGTTAAATATGTAACTGCCCAACAAAACTCAAAGATGAAGTCCTTGTAAAATAGAATTTATAATATTTTGCTGAAGGTCCTTAGTCATCTTCTAGATTCCTTTTTTCTGAAAACCTACTTTTCACCTTCAGTGGCTTTGATTAAAATTCTGAAAATAGATGCAATTTTCTTATATCAGGCAAAACGTAAAGCAGACCGTATTAATCTGTCACTAAGCTTTAAATATTCCTTCTCTTGTCTCATACAAAACAAGCCTCATCTACTGTGTGTTTTCATTCCTCCGGCTCCTTCCAGGTTATTGATCTTTGTGTTATATTTCCAAGCACATGGAAAGGTTTTATTATTTGTATAAATTAAGTATATGATGCACAGAGGCCACTTTACTCAGCTGAATATGTCTTTAATGCACTTCAAAGTGAATCTTTAAAAAAAGTCTTCGTTAAGAACTGTTTCCCATTATAACTTCCAAACTTACTTGGTAGCCTTATGCAATTTTACAACATGCACTAAATATAAATGAACAGCAAATAAGAATAAATATTACACATCAGGAGTGCCCATAAAACTACTGTTTAATTGTTTGGTCCTTTAACCAAGACCAAAAAAGTAATACCTAAAATAATATTTTTTACATTCTACACTTTCTATTAAAATCTTATGACTGTTCCTAAGAAAAGGCCATATGCTTAAACCAACATTAGGCAATTCTTTTTCTCCCTATAAAACAGCAACACAACACGCACAAAAAATCTAGAAGCTAAGCAAATCTCAGCTTTAGCCTTTTAGTATCAACCTTTTTAATCAAGAAGATAAAGTATTTTAATATTAAAAGCAAATGATTCATTCTTTTGGGATTTATTTTTACATAATATATTATACCAAATGTCCTGAACATGTGATTTTAAATAGTAGATGGGTCTCCTGCCCCAGAGCATAAATATACACCATAATATTCTAACAACCAAATAATAGTTAATTCTCTTAATAATTTACAATGGTTTTATTCTCTAATAACACAATGTTTTAAAAAATTGAGAACAGTTTTTAAAAATAAAACTATGGAACACTCTTTATAGAGATTACAAAATCAAGCTGAATGAAAATTAAAATATGAGTAGTTAGGGGGGCCTAATGCTAATCTTGGGTAGCCAACTTCATATGTCATTTATTCTCACATTAATTAAATTTATTTTAATTATATAGCAACTCAAAATCCCAAAACCAAATACCTCTCTAAATGGTTAAACTAAAAAGGTTAACAATTCTAAGTGTTGACAAGGATCAAGTGGAACTCTCATATATTGTTGGTGGAAATACAGAATGATACAATAACTTCAGAATAGTACTTGGTAGTACCTATTAAAACCAAATGTATGCCTTCTCTGACTACAGAATTCCACTGTTACATATATACCAAAGAGAAATGAATGTATATGTCCATTAGAAAACAATACAAAAATTCTTAGCAACTTTTTCCACATTAATCAGAAACTAACAACACAAATGTCAATTAACAATAGAATAAATAAATATTTTGTAGCATATTTACCAGTCTAGCAGTTACAAAAGGAAAGAATTATTCATTAATAAAATTAGCATGAATTATTTTTAAAAGCATAATCAAGAGTAAAACGAGTCAAAAGAGTACAGCCTTGTGATCCCATTTTTATAAACTAGACTTGGTAATTTATAACTAGTAAAACTAATCTGGCTTGGAAAAAGTCAGATTTGTTCTGGAAGAGAATTGTGGATAGGTGGGCATTGGTAGATTAACAGTAAAAGGAAGCCTTCTAGTATGCCAAAAATATTCTTCGTCTTGGTGGTGGTTACAGTTACTCAGTGTGTGTGTCTGTATTACATAATCATGTGAAGATTCATCACTTGAGATCAGTGTACTTAAGAGGTTATGAACTATACCTCAATAAAAATGAACAAGAACAACTAAAGATTTTACATCTTGGGAGTAGAGGTAGATGACTTACCAGTTTGCCTGTCCATGGAGAGAATAAGCGAGAAACGTTCCCAACATCTTGTTTTCTCCTTGGTTGCCCAGCATAAAGAACCAGTGACAATGGGTCATTTGTTTTCTGTAATATTGGTCTCTGCCTGTATGATGTGTATATTAGATTCCTGGGGCTGCCATTATAAATTACCACAAACTTGTTGACTTAAAACAACAAAGAGAAATTAATCTTCTCACAATTTGGAGACCAGAAGTACAAAATCAAGATGTCAGTTAGGCTGCACGGCTTCAGTAGGGCTTTGGGGAGCATCCTTCCTTGCTTCTCCCAATGTCTGGTGGCTCCAGTTGGCTGGACTTGTTGCTGCATCACTCCCCAAGATGTGGCTGCATCTCTGCCTCTGTCTTCACTTGCCTTCTTCTCTGTCTCTGTGTCTTCTTTTTTTTTGGTTATAAACACACTGGTCATTAGATTGAGGGCTCATCCAGATAATCCAAGATGATCTCATTTAGAGACCTTTAACTTAATTACATCTGCATAGATCCTTTTTTTCCAAATAAGTTCACATTCACAGGTTCTTTGTATTAAAACATGGATATATTGTGTGGGGTAAGGGGCATCATTCGACACACTATAATCTGAATAGATTTAAATAAGTACAACTTCCCATTATAGTGAATATAATGTGTAACCTCTAACCAGATAAAAACAGTAAAAATGTATGTTTACTTTGAGTTTTCAAAATGTAAAGGTGTTTTCACTTTTTATCTGGCTTGACTTTCATAATCAGACTCCACAGATTTACTGTGGTAACCAGGATATATTTATTCATTGCCTCTGTTTCTTTAACCAATGAGAATCTTGTTAGAGGGAGACAGTTTTGAAAGTTTTTGTCTTAGTTCATAAGGGAGAATTGATTTGTGTCCATTGTAAATAAGGGGAGAATGACATTTAACTTCTACCGCACTGACCAAGAAAAGGGTTCAGAATGATTTTAACAGGAACATTTATAAAATATGACAGCATGTGATAAAGGACAAAATTCTTCAGGTAAAAATTCCTAAGAAACAAGTTGAACACTACCTAGAAATGTTTAACTAAAAATATAAAACTGAGATTTAAAGTTAAGAAGCTCTTTTTCTCCAATTTCTTCATTTATGTTTGTTAAATTTGCCCATCTTAAGTCTAATGATGCATTATTTCTTATAATTCAATAGGTATATTTATTTTTCAAATATCAAATATATCTACAATTTTAGAAATACCAATGTCTTTTAGAGATATGCATTCTTTTCTTCCAGAAATGTTATAAATTTTTGTAATTTATATGTGTATTACGTGTGTTTCTTTTTTAAATGAATTTACTAGTATAGTAAAAGAACTGAATTCATATTTGCAAATTTTTAAGAATTATTTATATAAAATAAACATTTTATCAATATAAAATAGCCTATAAATAACCTATGTATATTGCATATTTAAAATATAAATGTAGCCTGACAAGGCGGTGGTAGATAGAGCATCAAACTGGGATGCAGAGGACCCAGGTTCAAAACCCTGAGGTGGCCGATTTGAGCACAGGCTCACCAGCTTGAATGCAATGTCACTGGCTCAAGCATGGGATCATAAACATGAACCCATGGTCTCTGGATTGAACCCAAAGGTCACTGCTTTGAAGCCCAAAAGTCGCTGGCTTGAGCCCAAGGTCACTGGCTTGAGCAAGGGGTTACTCACTCTACTGTAGCCCCTCTCCGCCTCCCCCATCAAGGAGCATATGAGAAAGCAAGTAATGAACAACTAAGGTGCCACAAAGAAGAACTGATGCTTCTCAGCTGTCTTCCTTCTTGTCTGTCTGTTCATATCTGTCCCTCTCTCTGACTTTCTTTCTGTTTCTGTCACAATATATATATATGTATACACACACACACACACATATATATGTAATTTTACTTACAAAAATTTGATTTTTATACAACTATCTCTGCATAAAATGAGACTCATCTGTGTTACTTATGTAAAATGCAGCGGTTATTGCATTGTAAGAACCAACTTTGGCTTTCACCAACAGTGTAAGTGATTATCTCAAATCAAATACCCTTAACTACTTTTAAGCTCTCTCAAACTCATAAAAGGATTTTGAATTTCTAAATAGTTGCATAGAAATGGAGAATTGTCTTTTGTTGTCATGCAAAAGACAAGATTCTAAGAAAACTGCAAAGTATTTCCTTACAATAGCATCTTATGAGGTGTGGACTTTAACAGGCTTTTCTATTGGCAATGTTGTAACTGGGCAGATGTCTGCTGCATATACCATGTCTGCATTAAGAGCCAGATTTTTTAAAGAGTTAATTATAGGAAGCATTCTAGATGACAGCACAAACTACTCCTCGATCCTTTTGCAAATAAAAATTTTAGACCCCTGATAATTTTGTATGTGTTTGAAAAGATGACCTTATTGATCAATGTCATCCTATTAAATTTAATTTTCTTAATAAAATTTAAAAAAATACAGGTGACCTATAAAATGAAAAGCATAGGCAGTAAAAATAGAAGTAAGAAGCCAGATGCAAGAGTATAAAAAGGAATAGCAGTAGCTGAGGGCTGGACTATTTACAGGAGTCAGTACCTATGTCGTATCCTGCAGGCATTTACCTCAGGATGAGTTGAATTGCATATGGTCTGGCTAGACTGAGAAGGCCACCCGAAACTCAGCTACCTAGGTTGGGAGGAACCACTTAGTTGTGGGAGCAAGGCAGGAGAGTATAGTTAATGCTATAACAAAAGGGTTAAAGGTGTGCTTGAATTTCAAGCATACCAAATGCAAATACAATAAAGAAACAAACAAACAGTCAAATAATTGCAGAACTGTGAATGGAGCCATCAGGGTGAAAAGAACTAATAAAGAGGTGAGATAGATAATAATAGGAGATAATAGATATTTTTAGAGTATGATTAGAATCTGAATGTTGTCACCATAAGCAACAGTGCAAAAATAACAAACTTTAACCAGACCAAAGTTACATGTCTTATGTCCTTCTAAAACTGTAAAGATCCCTCTCACACAACATTTTGTATAAAAAGAAAATGACAGTTGTATTGTCTTCTGATTTTATGGAATTCCAAACTCACTGAACAGCTAACAGAATCAGGCAGGCTCTGAGTTCAGTGCCTGGTGAGACTCAGTACAGAGTAATGAAACCACCAAAGCACTACTGTACCTTCAAGTCTATAAGAGAAATGAATGCATTCCAGCCTTCAGGTGTCAACTCTCCTCGCAAAAGGGAATGGGGAAGGAAGGCAGGACACAGTGATTGACAGCTATGCCAGATTCATGAAATGTGTAGGAGGAACACCCATAAAGCCAGGAAGCTGTATTTCAGGAGAGACAAAAGCCTTAAATACTTACTAGAAACAAGAAGTGCATGTGAACCAATGCTCTAGTTTATGTGAGACAATACAGGGAACCAATCCACCTACTTTAGCTAGGACATGAGTTGAGAAGGGAAGGAGTCTGTTTGCATCAAGTGACAGATGTCTCCAGAAAGGTCTCCCTATGTCAGGGAGGGCTGTTTCTCCATTACCCTGAAGGAGCTTAGCAAGTGGGAGGTGTGTCCTTGCCAGATAAATGTGATTGCTTCCCATTATGGCTCTCACTAGCCCACAGGGTCCTGGAAAACACTGCACTAAAAATAGCTCCAAAGCAGAGGGGTCTGAGCAAAGGCCATGGGGACAGATGACTGCCTCAAACGGCTGGAACTGAATGTGACTGCAATTCCTAAGTAGAAATTCTGCAGGCCCCATTTTTTTATCTAAACCAAATAAACTTAAGCATAACATGAAAAAAATATTTCAGGACTCCAGTTGAGAAAAATATTACTTCACAAGGTGGGTCAGTGACCCTTGTGCCACACGAAGTTCTACTGTAGAATTTATCTAGGAATAAACCAGTAGGGGTAGGTGACCAACCCCACCCACCTGCTATATGTGCAGGACTCAGGGCATGAGTTCAAATGAGAACCCATATTCCATCTGTCTAAGGATTTAAGAAGATTTAAACCAAACTAATAAACTGTTAAATGAAATAAGGTCCACTCTTCTGCCTTGACAGATATCTCTGCAGAAAACCTGGAGGCCAGGAGAAAATTTAGAATTCAGTAACACTTTGAACACAGAGAGCAGGGAGAGCCAGCCCCCAGCCTTTGGCCTGAGGCCTGCTCCACTTTTCTTCCTACCCCAACTCCAGCCCATACAACAAAGCTCATCATGAACACACATGTAGAATCGCAGCTCACGAATCTAAGCTCATCCTTCATGCCTGTCACCTCACAATCAGCTTCCCCTTGGCCACACTTGGGTGCAGGGATATGTGTGTCAGTGCACTTGTCTCCTCTTATGACAACTGACACTAATAAGGCATCTGTTGAAGTGAGCCCTGTGATGTGACACCGTCCCCCATCAATGAAATACATCTTATCTTATGAGAGTGCTGTAAGCAGGTAGATACCTTCTAGTTTTTAGTCCCTTTAAGATTGCTTCCGCTGCAGAAATCTGCCTCACCCCAGGTGATGCTCATTCCAGGGGCAAGCCACATTCAGTGACTAATTGATATGACACTATAAAGACCTGCCCACCCTGGTTCAACTTGGGACAACTCAAAAAAAGTCATTCTAGCTCCAGAGCACTGTGCAGTCAGCAAAACATTTACTAGATCTGTGATACAGCCCAACTTCTCCCTCTGCCCCATCCTGCTTCCTCCTCTGAGTTTCCCCAGAGTTATTTCTTTCTAAACATGCTGTATGCTCAACTGCTCAGCATCTGCTTGCTATGGGATCTTAGAGCATCTGCAGAAGCACAGGAAGCAGGTTCAGTGCCACATGAGCAGGAATGCCAGAATGCTGTGGTCCAAAGAGGCAAGGCACAGGCTAAGGTGAGCATATTCCATGGTAGGAGGTGCTTCAGAGCGGGGTGCTCTGAGGAGTGGGGCCTAGGTTAGGGGTCCCCTTGGCTGATCTAAAAGCAGCACTAATAAGCTGTACCACTTTTTAAAGGTTTTCCCTTATGTCATGATATTAGTTTCCTATGCTGCTATAATAAATTGTCACAAATGTAATTGTTTAAAACATCACACATGCATTATCTCACAGTTCTGGATGCCAGAAGTCCAAAACTGGGTCAAGTGGTGCTGAAATGAAGGGGTCGGCAAGTCTGGACTCTTTCTGGAAACTCTAGGGGAGAAGCATGGCCTTGCCTTTTCCAGTTTCTAGAGGTGTCACCTTCCTTGGCTCATGGTCCCTTCCTCCAACTTCAAAACCAGAAGTATGTGCTCTTCAAATTTCTCTCTCACTCTGACAATTATGATTACATTAGGGTCCACACAGATAATCCAGGACAATGTTTCTGTTTCAAGATCCTTAATTAATCACATCAGCAAATTTCTCTTTGCTATGTACTATAACGTAGTCACAGGTTTTGGGTACTAGGGCATGGATATTTGGGGGAAAACATTATTCCATCTACCACACTACTTTAGAGTGGGAAGTCTAAATTTTAACTAATCTTGTGAGATTTACTTTATGTTTCAATACATCAGTAAATCTACCAATATCTTGCCCATTTCCACTGACAGGCTTCATGCTGTCCTTAGAGAATTTGTTTTAAGAAGTCCTTTAAAGGGTTATCTTTATCTCCTGCCTCTGACTTCCCTTTCTTTATTTAATCTTGAATCCACTCCAGTTACGTACTCATCCTCACTGGTTGTTAAGGTAATCGATGATCTTCATATTTCTAAGTTAAATATTGATCTTCAGTCCGCACCTTATTTGGCCATCAACAACCTCTGACACAATTGATTATATTTTTCTTTCTTCTTCTTTCCTTCCTTCCTTCCTTCCTTCCTTCCTTCCTTCCTTCCTTCCTTCCTTCCTTCCTTCCTTCCTCCCTCCCTCCCACCCTCCCTTCTTTCCTCTTTCTTTCTTTCTTTCTTTCTTTCTTTCTTTTTTTCTTTCTTTCTTTCTTTCTTTCTCTCTTTCTTTCTTTCTTTCTTTCTTTCTTTCTTTCTTCTTTCTTTCTTTCTTTTTTTCATTCATTCTTCCTTTCTTCCTTTCTTTCTTTCTTAGTAATTATCTGAGTAGTGGGAGATAATTCAAAGCACTTCTTATTTTGTTTTAATACTCTTCAGTATGTTTTAAATTTTTAGACATAAATTCAGAAATGATTGTCTTTAAATATATAAGAGAATCACTAACAGCTTTCTCAAAATGTGCAACTGAATATGAAACCCAAATAGAGTTTACACACTTTAAAAATTCTATGCCTGAGCTATGGTGGCACAGTGGATTGAGTGCCAACCTGGAACACTAAGTTCACTGGTTCAATATGCTGGGTTTGCCAAGTCAAGGTACATACAACCAGCAACCAATGAACAACTAAAGTAAAGCACCTACTTCTCTTTACCCCTCACTCTATAAAATCAATAAATAAAATATTTCAGAAAATAAACACCAGAAAGTAAAAAAGATTTACAAATAAATAAATAATTTTTTTTAATCTTAAAAGCAGTATAAGAAATTCATATATAAATTATTACACTTTAACCTTAATGATTCATGTTTTTTGTTTGTTTAAAGAAGAAAGATTGCTAAATGTTCTGAAGATAAGCAAAACACCAAATTGTATTCCTTTAATTTGACCCTTTGCATTTTTAATTAACAGCTTTTGCTGTATTTGGAAAAACTAATGTCTAACGTCCCTCTGCTAAAACTAGAATTTTAAGTAAGTCAATAACAAGGAGGTGAGGTGATCCACTAAGTCCTTTTGGGGAGAAAAATCCTATAGATGGCATTGATTGTGAAAACTCTGCGGGGGTAAATGAAAAACAAGGCAGCAAACTTTATATTTAGTATAGATTCTTGCCTCTAACTACAACACAGGGTTATCCAAGATGCTTCACTTTGGCAAGATCACAGGGAAATCTGCAAAATTCCTCTCATGTCAGGCAGGGCCACTGAACCAGTCTGGGTTATGAGATAAGAGTCAGCCTTAAGTAAAATAGACAAGTCAATAAATTTGTCTCCTGCTCTGCATGTGTCTCACACACCCATGCACAGACTTATCTTTTAGAATTCCTCCCTCCACACTAGGCCTGGAAGGGCCCATGTCCTTTGCCTAAACACTGTCTCATTCCAACTATCAGGACTGACCCAACATAGATCAGGCTGCCTTCCTGGGAGTAGCTTGAACCACGTGATTTCTTCTACTCTCCCTCCTGTCTATCCCCAAACTCCATCCAATCTAGAGAACTACTTTGCCTCTAAAACTGGCTGATGAGCGTGAAAATTGGTGTGGGGCTTCCTTCTTTCAGCCAGGAGACTCAGATGAACAAGGCCTTCCCAGACATCATGAGTAAGACAAAAGAATGGCTGTAATAGTGAGAACAGCAGATGTTGTCTTCTGACCAGTGGTGGAAACTCTGGGGCAGGCAAACCTTCTGTGTCACACCATACCAACAGCCACCCATTCCAGCAGTACCATGCTGTGATCGAGGGAGTAAATATTGGCAAACATTTCTGCAGCATTTTGCTGGAGTTAGTGGGAGAAATGAAAATCAAAGAAGGAGGGTCAGACAAGAAATAGGGCAGGAGCTTAAAATCTGAATTAATAGAAATGCCCAAGGGAGCCCATAGAAACAGAAAGTCAAATGTTCAACTCAGCACATCATCTGTTGTAAGGCTGAAGTGTAACCCAAGTCATCATCAGTACAGTCAAGCGACATCTGTGTGCTCGATGTTCCTCACTGGGAGCAGCTGATAAGGAGAAGGATCAGAATTCTTCCTGAAATTATTAAATGAGCCACTGCGTAAATCTCTTCAGCAAACTCAGAGACTTTGAGACTAAAAAAAGATCAGAAAAATGTGAGGAAGATTTATGTGACACTCAGTCTCCTGGTCTGCCACCACCATTGGGAGGGATTCTGACCATTTTCATCTGATTCTCAAAGGTCCAACTGTCTCAAATGACATGTGAGCTACAGAAGCTAAGTTGAAATACGCATGACATCAATGTCACCTCAGAGTTTCAGAACATGGTCAAGAGAAGGAGCTCTTGGGGAACCAGGTATTTCCCATGAAAATTACTGAACAAAAGTTATCAAGTCTTACAGTCTGTCATTTCATTTAGGTTTTCCTGGACTAGAAGTTCTACCAGGATGTAGCTGGTTAGAAGTCTCCCAGAAATGGTGACTCCAGGGCAAGATCTGATTAGTACCTGTCATTAAGGATACCTTTGACAATTTGAACTTACAGCTACTTATTATTTGGCGTCTTCGTGTTTGCAATGAAGCCACAGAAAACAATTGCTCGAGTTTACCACTTGTTGGCTGGTTCAAACAAACAGCATCACCAATATTTTTAACTCCTTCCCGGACAGCTGCCATTTGTCTCTTTCCCCAAAACCCAAATAAAATGTATCATTTTCCTGAATCTCTCAATCCAAATGTCACCCCTTAACTCACCAATGATTCATCTGCAACGCAAGTGAAAGCACTGACCTGTGTCTTTCCTACTTCTCCAAAATGCCTTGCTACAACAACGTGACTTTTACATTTGACACCATACTTGGCATTTAAAAAATGTTCAATAATATCTGTTAGAAAAAAAAGAAGAAAGGCTATTTCTTCATTCAGAGGCTTGACCCTTTCCCCTGGGTTTTTTGATGCTTAGCACAGTTTCATTCATTTTTAGATCTCTGTCACTTTTTTTCTTCTTTTTTATTTTTAATTTTTTATTAATTTTAATGGGGTGACATTAATAAATCAGGGTACATAAGTTCAAAGAAAACATCTGAACATTATCTTATCATTCAGTTATGTTGCATACACATCAGCCAAAGTGAAATTGTCCTCTGTCACCTTCTATCTGGTTTTCTTTGTGCCCCTCCTCTCCCCCCTCCCACTCTCTCCTCCCTTTCTCCACACCGTAACCACCACACCCTTGTCCATGTCTCATAGTCTCACTTTTATGACCCACCTATGTATGAAATCATGCTGTTCTCAGTTTCTTTCCGTTGTACTTATTTCACTCCGTATAATGTTATCAAGGTCCATCCATTTTGTTGTAAATGATCGGAAGACATCATTTCTTATGGCTGAGTAGTATTCCATAGTATATATGTACCACTGCTTTTTAATCCACTCGTCCTCTGACGGACACTTGGGCTGTTCCCAGATCTTTGCTATTGTGAACAATGCTGCCACAAACATGGGGGCACATTTCTTCTTTTCGAACAGGGCTATGGGGTTCATAAGGTATATTCCTATAAGTGGGATAGCTGGGTCAAAAGGCAGTTTGATTTTTAATTTTTTGAGGAATCTCCATACTGTTTTCCACAGTGGCTGAACCAGTCTGCATTCCCACCAGCAGTGCACGACAGTACCCTTTTCTCCACATCCTCGCCAGCACTTATTCTGTGTTGTTTTGCTGATGAGTGCCATTTTGACTGGTGTGAGGTGATATCTCATTGTGGTTTTAATATGCATTTCTCTAATGATTAGTGATGTTGAGCATTTTCTCATATGCCTATTGGCCATCTGTATGTCCTCTTTGGAGAAATTTCTATTCATTTCTTTTGCCCATTTTATGATTGGATTGTTTGTCTTCCTGGTGTTGAGTTTTATAAGTTCTTTATAAATTTTGGTTATTAACCCCTTATCAGACGTGTTGTCAAATATGTTCTCCCATTGTGTGGTTTGTCTTTTTATTCTGTTCTTATTGTCTTTAGCTGTGCAAAAACTTTTTAGTTTGATATATTCCCATTTGTTTATCTTGCCTTTTATTTCATTTGCCTATGGAGAAAAATTGGCAAATATATTTCTGCAACAGATGTCAGAGAGCTTGCTGCCTATGTTTTCTTCTAAGATGTTTATGGTTTCACAGCTTACATTTAAGTCTTTTATGCATTTTGAGTTTGTTTTTGTGAATGGTGTAAGTTGATGGTCTAGTTTCATTTTTTTGCTGGTAGATCTCCAAGTGTCCCAACACCATTTGTTAAACAGGCTGTCTTTACTCCATTGTATGTTCTTTCCTCTTTTGTCAAATATCAGTTGTCCATAAAGGTGTGGGTTTATTTCTGGGTTCTCTGTTCTGTTCCATTGATCTATGTGCCTGTTCTTATGCCAGTACCAGGCTGTCTTGAGTACAATGGCCTTGTACTATTACTTGATATCCGGAAGAGTGATACCTCCTGCTTTATTTTTTCTTTTTAAGATCGCTGAGGCTATTCGTGTTCTGTTTTGGTTCCATGTAAATTTTTGGAATGTGTTCTATATCTTTGAAGTATGTCATTGGTATTTTAATGGGTATTGCATTGAATTTATAAATTGCTTTGGGTAATATAGACATTTTAATGATTTTTATTCTTTCTAACCATGAGCACAGTATATGCTTACACTTGTTTGTATCTTCCTTGATTTCTTTTATCAATGTGTTATAATTTTCCGAGTACAAGTCCTTAGCTTCCTTGGTTAAATTTACTTTTAGGTACTTTATTTTTTTGGTTGCAATAGTGAAGGGGATTGTTTCCTTAATTTCTTTTGCTGACAATTCATTGTTGGTATAAAAAATGCCTCTGAGTTCTGAGTATTAATTTTATATCCTGCCACCTTGCTGAATTCATTTATCAGGTCCAGTAATTTTTTGACTGAGACTTTAGGGTTTTCTATATACAATATCATATCATCTGCAAATAATGACAGTTTTACTTCTTCTTTTCCAATTTGGATGCCTTTTATTTCTTCTTCTTGTCTTATTGCTGTAGCTAGGACTTCCAGAACTATGATGAATAAGAGTGGTGAAAAGGGGCACCCCTGCCTGGTTCCTGATCTTAAGGGAATTGCTTTTAATTTTTGCCCATTTAGTATGATGTTTGCTGTGGGTTTGTCATAGATGGCCTTTATCATGTTAAGGAATGTTCCCTGTATTCCCACTTTACTGAGGGTTTTGAGCATGAATGGGTGCTAGATTTTATCAAATGCTTTTTCTGCATCTATTGAAATTATCATGTGGTTTTTGTCCTTTCTTTTGTTTATGTGATGAATCACATTGATTGATTTGCGAATATTGAACCAGCCTTGCCTCTCCAGAATGAATCCCACTTGATCATGGTGTATGATTATTTTTATATATTGCTGGATCCAGTTGGCTAATATTTTGTTGAGAATTTTAGCATCTAAATTCATCTGGAATATTGGCTTATAATTTTCTCTTCATGTACTGTCTTTGCCCGGTTTCAGGATCAGAATTATGCTCGCCTCATAAAAGGAGTTTGGAAGTCTTCCTTCCTCTTGGTTTTTTTGAAATAGCCTGAGGAGGATAGGAGTTAGTTCTTCTTTGAATTTTTGATAGAATTCACTTGTGAAGCCATCAGGCCCAGGACTTTTCTTTTTTGGGAGTTTTTTGATAACTGTTTTGATCTCATTTGTTGTAATTGGTCTGTCTAGGTTTTCTGATTCTTCCAGATTGATTTTTGGAAGATTGTATGATTTAAGAAATTTGTCCATTTCACCTTGGTTATCTAATTTTTTGGCATAGAGTTCTTCATAGTATTTTATTACAATATTTTGTATTTCTGTTGTGTCAGTTGTTATTTCTCCACTGTCCTTTCTAATTTTATTTATTTGAGTCCTCTCTCTTTCTCTCTTGGTGAGTCTAGTTAAGGGTTCATCAATCTTGTTTACCTTTTCAAAGAACCAGCTCCTGGTTTCATTGATCCTCTGTATTGTTTCCTTAGACTCTATGTCATTTATTTCCACTCTGATCTTTATTATTTTCTTCCGTTCACTAGTCCTGGGTTTTATTTGCTGTTGTTTTTCTAGTTCTTTTACATGCAGGGTCAGGTTTCTTATTTGAGCTTTTTCTAGCTTCTGATGGTATGCCTGTTTTTCAATGAACTTCCCTCTCAGTACTGCTTTTGCTGTGTCTCATAAATTTTGATTTGATGTATGATCGTTATCATTGGTTTCTAGATACTTTTTCATTTCTTCATTGATCTCATTATTAATCCATGCATTATTTAATAACATGCTATTTATTTTCCAAGTGTTTGAGTATTTTTCAGGTTTTTTTGTGGTTAATTTCTAGTTTCATGGCACTGTGATCAGAGAAAATACTTGATATGATTTCAATCTTCTTAAATTTGTTGAAACCATTTTTGTGTCCTAACATGTGTTCTATCCTAGAGAATGTACCATGAGCGTTTGAGAAGAATGTATATTCTACTGCTTTAGGGTGAAAAGTTCTGAAGATATCTATTAAATCAAGTTGATGTAGTGTATCCTTTAAGTCTGCTGTTTCTTTATTAATTTCCTTTCTCGAGGATCTATCCAGTGAAGTTAGTGAGGTATTGAAATCCCCTACTATTATAGTATTGCTGTTAATTTTGCCCTTTATATCCATCAAATTCTGCTTTATGTATTTTGGGGCTCACATGTTCGGTGTGTAGATATTTATAATAGTTATATCTTTCTGTTGAATTGTTCCCTTTATCATTATGTAGTGTCCTTCTTTATCTCTTACTACAGCCTTTGTTTTAAAATCCATTTTGTCAGATATAAGTATTGCTACCCTGGTTTTTTTTTCATTTCCTTTTGCGTGAAATATTGTTTTCCATCCTTTTACCTTCAGTCTATGTGCATCTTTTGTTTTAAGGTGTGTCTCTTGTAGACCGCATATGTATGGGTCCTGTTTCATTATCCATGCAGCTACCCTATGTCTTTTGATTGGATCATTTAATCCATTTACATTTAAGGTTATTATTGATATGTAGTTGTTTATTGCGATTTTATTCTTTAAAGCTGATTTCTTCTTTTGTTATATTCTTTTCCCCTTTGAACTGTTCACAACAGGCCCCTTAGCATCTCTTGCAGAATTGGTTTGGTTTTAATGAATTTCTTGAGGCTTTTTTTGTCTGGGAAGCTCTTTATTTCTCCTTCAATTTTAAATGTTAACCTTGCTGGATAGAGTAGTCTTGGTTGTAGGTTCTTGTTCTGCATTCCTTTGAATATATGTTGCCATTCCCTTCTGGCCTCAAGTGTTTCTGTTGAGAAGTCGGATGTCATCCTTATGGGGGGTCCTTTGTAGGTGATAGCCTATTTTTCTCTAGCAGCTTTTAAAATTTTCTCTTTATCTCTTAGCTTTGGTATTTTAACTATGATGTGTCTTGGTGTTGATTTCTTTGGGTTTCTCTTTAATGGAGTTCTCTGTGCTTCTTGAATGTGAAACATTTTCCAACCTTAATTTAGGGAAGTTTTCATCTATGATTTGATTGAACAAAGTTTCTATTTTTTGTTCTTTCTCCTCTTCTTCAGGAACCCGTATGATATGGATGTTATTTCTCTTCCTGTTATCACAGAGCTCCTTTAGAGTTTTCCAACATATTTTTAGACTCTTTTCTTTTTTCGGCTCTGCTTTTGTGCCTTTGTTTATTGTGTCCTCTAACTCGCTGATTCGATCCTCAGCTTCATCCATTCTGCTTTTATTTCCTTCCACTGTGGTCTTCAGTTCTGATACTGTATTTGTCTTTTTTGTCTGATTCTTTTTTATTATTTCAATTTTCTTTTTTATACTTGTTATCTCTTCATTTAGGTGTTCGTAATGACTATACATTGTTGTTCTAATGTCTTTGAACATCCTAACTATCATTAATTTAATGACTGCATCTGGTCATTTTGTTATATCTGGTTCATTCAGGTCCTTCTCTGGGGATTTCTCTTGATTCATTTGGGTTCCATTTCTCTGCCTGCCCATTTTGTCTATGTATAAGAAGGGTGTGGCCACATGAGTTCAATGGGTGTTGCCTTTGTGTTCCCTAGGTGTGGTCTGTCTGTGGGCCTACCCCCCCTCTGCCGCTGCCTAGGGCCGTTGGGTATGAGTGTTGCCAGCGCCAGCCCACTGAGGCTGTTTCTGTGATTTTCACTTCTCCTCCACAGGAGGGTCTGTACTTGTGCCCGGCCCTACAAGCCTCAGCCTGTCTGGGCCTTCACTTTGTCCCCACAGGTTGGGTTGCACACTGCACTCAAGCCACAAACCTCAGCGCCAAGGATAGAGGTTAGCACCTTTGCACAGCTGCGGACCCAGCCTCTTCTCGGACTTCCACCCAGCCCCCACAGTCAGAGCCTGCTCGCCGCAGTTTCTCGGGTCGGACAGGACTGCTGGCATGCACTCAGCTGTGAGCCTCCGCCTGTCCTGGGCTTTAGACCCGCCCTCGCGGTCAGGGCCAGCTCGCGCGGAATCTCAATCCGTGGTTTTTCGGACTGGGTGGGGCTGCTGTTGTGCGCTCAGCTGCGAGCCTCCACCTGTTCCGGTCAGAGCTAACTCATGCACGCAGGATAGCAAACCACAGTTTCTCAGGCTGAGCAGTGCTGCTGGCGTGTGCTCAGCTGTGAGCCTCTGCCTGTCCCTGACTTTAGCCCCACCCCTGCAGTCAGGGCCAGCTCGCGCGGGGTCGCAGAGCAGATCTCTGCCCATTCCTGGCCTCCCGCTTTACCCCCGCAGGTGAGGCTGCAGGCAAGCCCGCAGGTGCCAGACCGCTTTCGTGCGTCCCCTCCACCCCTGCTGAGCTAGACCGAGCTCACACTCACTGGGCCTCCACCCCCGCCGACAGTACCGCGTTTCAGTGTCCCGCCACCACTGTCCCTCCAGCAAGCCCTCAGCAGTGTGGGTAGGGGCACTGCAGCTTAGACCCTAACACTCCATACTGTAGTCCTGGAAGCTCCCTCCATCTAAGCAGCTCTGCTCTAAGTGCCGTGGGAGAGCTTGTTTGGCTGGTGTCCTGTCTCCCTTTGCTGGTATTGCTAGTTCCAGGGGAAATATTCGTTTTTGATTCGGGAAGTGACTCAGCCCAGGGGTTAGGGTGGCTGTCTCTCAGAGTGTTTGTCCCTGTGCCTTCCAGTCCACACTCTCTTCCCATTGCTCTGGTCCTCTCCTCTGTCCCCATTCCCTGGAGCCCCAGGAGAGTGGTAGTGAGAGATTTTCTGCTCTGTCCCTTTAAAAAGAATCTTGGGTCTGAGAAAACTGTCTCTTTCTCACAAACAGTATCCTCACTTGTTTCACAGCTCGATATTGTCCAAACGCTTCTTCTAGGTTCTGGGGCTGCAGTCTGGGTCTTTGTTCCTGGGACTCAGGTCCCTCCCTCTCCGCCAAACTCTCCTCCCGCCATGCGGGTCTATCTGGGTTGCCATTTGCTTTGGGGAGCTGGGCAGCCCTCTTCGTGTTTTCACTTTTCCTACCAGTCTCAATGTGGCTTCTTTAGTGTTCCTTGGTTGAAGAGTCCACTTAATTTAGTTCAAAGTTGGTTTATCCAGATGATGGTTCTTAAAATTAAATTATAATCCACTTTGGTTCTGGGAGTTGGAAGGTGGTACGTCCGCCTACTCCATCACCATCTTGCCATCTCCTACACTGTCACTTTTTATCGACTCTTTGTGTGACTTTCTCTAAAGCAGGCCTCCGCCTCAGATCCTCTCTTAAGCATCACTTTATTGATTGTCTTCATAACAATGATCATAATATCTGCTTGTCTTATGTCTTTCTGTACTTGTTCACTGATGCTTGTCATCAATTCCCCGAGAGTAGGAGCTTTGCTTTTGCTCTTTACAGCTTCCTGAACACCTAGAACCCAGAGGGCACTCAAATTTTTGCTGAAAGGATGGCTCCAGGTTCAGGTTTACAACAAAGTTCTGAATAGAGGTTTTCCACCCAGGACACAAACTAAGTAATACCAGCTAGCTAGGCAGTGGTGTCTGAGTGTGAATGTTTTTGCTTACATGCTAGGTTTGCACATACTCGTGAGGTCTGTAGGTGCGGCACTTGACACAACAGCATGAATCTTACTGGCCAATCTGTGAATGTGTCTGTCTGCCTTGCACCAGGCTAGCTATGGGCAGAGGTCTAAGTTCTTGTTAGAGTCCTTTACCCACCAAACTTGACACACAGCTAAAAGAATGCTGAAGACTTTGCTTACAGACACATGTAAGTCTTTGTGGCCTTTGGTCTATTTTGTCCTGATATATCCAACCTATCTTTTTCCTACTTTTTTTTTTTCTTTAGAGATAGAGGATTTCGCTGTTCCATCAAAAATGTTTAGAAGTCTTTTTTTTTTTTTCACTTAGTACAAATTTAGTTTCTTACATTTTTATTGATTTTATTGTGGAGACATTGGTTAATAAAATTATATAGGTTTCAGGTGTACAAGTCTATAATACATCATCTGTATGTTGTATTGTGTGTTTACCACCGCAAGTCAGGTCTCCTTCTATCAGAATTTATCCTTAAGTCATAAAGTTTATTTAATCTTATTCCAAACTTTACAAAAAGAGTAATGTTTTGAGGAAAGAAACTTAAATTCATGTTAGAATTGCTTCTCACTTTATTTGAGTAATCATAAGCTCTGTGTGTGCACACAAGAGTTTTTGAATATCTAGAGAAGCATGTTCATTTTGGCAGGGATCTCATTTATCTTGTTTTAAATAATTTGAGGTTTCTTATTCATCGCAAATCCCCTACTGATATAACTAAAGTTCTGTATAACATCATCATGGAAAAACTGCATTCCTCACATTCTCATTAGTAAAAGGTTATAGCTTTGGAACATATGTTTATTTTCATTAAGAGCATAACATTTCTTGATAAAGAGAAAGTTTACCAAGAAAATAGCAATTTTGTATATAATTGTTGGATAATCCACTTCAATTTTCTGTCCAAATCTAATGTGTAAAAATATATTATTGAGGCCAAACCATATTTTCTTCATTGTATTTTATTTTTTGTGTACAAATGTCACAAAATTGGTCAGTCAGAAGAAGTAAATTTATAAATGTTTTTTAAATAAATTATTATCTGCTTGGAAGTAAAAGCAAATTATTAGCTGGATGAGGGGTACAAAGTTGTGTAGTCTATTATAAGTCTTGGTGCAAACTTTTGTCAATAAATATTCCATGTTGAGTAGATACTTTTGTTAATCAAATTCAGTGTTTTTAACAAAACCAATTTAGTGATCTACTTAGTAAAAGAGAGTCCATCAATGAAAGTCTCTCAACCTCTCTTCTCTCTGCATCTCTTTCTTTCTAAAAGCAAGGACCCCCTGCTTGGCAGCCAGGGCTCACATCGCACAATGCTTTGGTCCTCGCCCCCTGCTCTTCCTCACCTTGTTTTCCAGGCACACCGATTACTCTCCAGCCTTCTGTGCTTTTCTGTGTGGTGTTTCTTCCTTATCCTTCCTTATGATTCAACTTAGGGAAACAACACATTCCTCTGTGTTCCCATACAATTTGACATATCTAGTTATCAAATTAATTGTTCATATATCTGTCTCCCCATCTCACCATCTCTCCAGCCCCTCTGGAGGAGCAATCTTTTCTTATTCATTTTGCAGTCGTATTACAGAGCCTAACATTAGTATACTCTGTCTTATGTAAGCACTCAATGGTTGTCAGAGCTGTGTTAAATTATTTAAATTTACATGTATATGTCGTTATATTGGTCTGATTTTTTTCAACTGTTTATCAAAATATAAAAAGAAAAACATTATTTCTAATAAAAATGTTGCCCAAAAAATTTTTACTTTCAAAAAATCTCTATTGATTACTTTTTAAATCCTTTTTTTAAAAAAAAATCCTTATTGACTGACCATCATGTCATATTACCCAGGTGAGTTATTCAATTCAATATTCACATCTTCCATTTAAAACAGAGCAGAAATTTTTCTGTATTTTTTCAAGAAATAGGAGAAAATATTAAGATTGCTTACTCCTTAATAATTCTTACAAATTTAAAAGATTCATATTACATAATAAAGTCTCTGAACCAGGAGTACACTGGGGAATCAAATGAAGAAGAACATGTCTGCTCAAAACCCCGATGAAAACATTACAAAGAGTATAAATTCACACCAAGAAATGATGAGTCTATTAGTAGCAATCTATAATTTATATCAAAACAAATGATAGATCAGACTTGCTGTCTTTGTCAATCTCCTAACATATGAGCTTTCTACCTTTGTTCAAAATGAAATTTTTGCTTCTCTGATATAAATGAAAAATTGCATAAAATCCAGCTCTTTTGCTGTAGTCAGATCTATGAATATACATATATAGAAGTGATTTTTTTATGGCCATGCCTCCATTTCTTATTTCATTGACTTATGCTGACACTGATGAAAACAGTGAGGTTCAGGGTTTTGCAGCCGTGTGGTAAGTGAGGTTCTCTGAGGCCATGCCAGCAGCCTGTCTTTGCAGCCAGTGTAGTTATAATGGAAGGTCACTCCAACCGGGACTACCATTGCTATGGATTTCCTGCATTGTCATATTTACTGAATACATAAAATATTAGAACTCCTATTTTGTGTACTTCTGAATGTGTACCAACATTTCTTTCTGTATATGCCTATTGAAAAAATAGTTGCATGACTCCACCAACCCTGAAAACTGTCTTGCCATGATATTGTGTACATCTTTAAACTAAAGCCAATCTCTAAAAGATGAACAAATACTAGAACAAAATAATGTAAGAGAGAATTCACAGAACACTAGATAGAAAATAAGAACTGATGTTTGAATGGTGGAAAAATTGTGTTTCAGAAATCTTAATAAGTCATTGTTATTTTAAAGCATTGTAAATGCTGCAAAGGAATAAGCTATCTTTTTTTAATATCTAGAAAGGGACAGGGATTCTGTTAAAGATGAAAGAAAGCTAACATCTGTGTGCATTATTCTACCGAAGATTCACTCATCCAAATTGAAACTTTGTTCAATTCCTTAAGGCACTTCACATCATGTATTAAAAAATAAGATTTTCGAATTGTTTGAAAGATGAAGCACTTAATATATTTCAATTTATTTATTGCAAAATAAGAAAAACTTATTTCTCAAATGGGAAATACCTTTTGTTTATTCTATTCCAGCAAGAATGGCTTTGATTTTTCAGAACATTTAATAATTTGTTTTGCCCAACCTTCTTTTCAGACCAGTTTTTTACAGAAAAGAACATTTGAGAAGAATGAGAAAGAAATAAGGCATGATGAACAACAAAAAAAAGTGATAATTTTAACTACTGGTGTACAGTAGTTCTTAAATTAAGCTCTCAAAGAAATATAATATTGACACAAGAAAGAATCCACTTTAAAGAGAGCTCATAATGATATGTGAACTGCTACCAAGTTGGATCCTGCTCATTAAAGTTTTAAGATGATAATCTTGAGGCCTTTCTCAGAGGCAGCATCCGGCCCGTGACGGTTGTCTCATGCAATTTGTACACACATAATGTGTAAAGAGTTCAAAGCGAAGCCTGAAAGTAAACAAAGAAGCATTGGAATACACAAAGGTCTGAATGAATCTTTTTCCCATTATGGAACCAACACAAAATCCATAATGAAATCAAAGAGTTATGTTGTGTATGCACAAAAATTATACAGATAAATACCTGTACGTACACTCACTCACACGTGCGCACACACACACATATAATCTATAGCTCTTCCTTTTAAAAATAGCTTAATATTCTAAAGATTTTCAAAATGAAAATACTACAATATTAGTTGCCTGTCCTCTGGAGACCAGATAATACGACAGCTCAGAATATGGATTCTGAAGCCAGACTACTGAGGTTTAAATCCTGCATCTTCCATTAAAGCTGTATGAACTTGGGAAACTTTCTCAATGTTTTCGTTTCTCAGCATTCTCATATGTAAAGTGAGGACAAGATCTACTCTATTTGGTTGTAGAGAAGTAGCATTAGAAATATTTTAAAAAGCAGCACATAAATATCAAAATATGTAAAAAAAAATAAGCAATTTAGTTCTGGCTCAAAATATTGAGTTTCTTTTCATTGGGGTTCCCCCTCAGTTTTATTGGTATATAATTGACAGCACATACAACAAAATATATGTCATATTGTCTTTGTCCATTCAACTGTCAAAGGACACAGGTTGTTTTCATGTCTTGGGTAGTAATAATGTTTCTGTGGCCCTTGCTGTTTGGCTCAGTGGTAGAGCATCAGCCCAGGGTGTGGATATCCTGGGTTTGATTCCCAGTTAGGGCACACAGGAGAAGCAACTATCTGCTTCTCCACCATTCCCTCTCCCCCTCCTCTCTCTCTCCATCTTCCCTCCCACAGCCATGGCTCAATTGGTTCAAGCACATTGGCTTTGGGAACTGAGAATGGCTTCATGAAGGATCTGCCTCGGGTGCTAAAAATAGCTCAGTTGTGAACAAGGCCTCAAATGGACAGAGTATTAGCCCTAGACAGGGGTTGCTGAGTGTATCCCGGTCAGCGCCCACATGGGGATATGTCTCTCTATCTCCCTTCCTCTGACTTGGAAAGCAAGAAAAATAATAATAATAATAATAATAATAATAATAACGCTGTGAATGTGAGAGTGTAGATACCTCTTCAAAATAGTGTTTTCATCTTCGAATATAGTCTCATAAGTGGAATTTATAGATCACATAGTAGCTCTATTTTTAATTTTTTGAGAAATTTTCATACTGTTTTACACTGGCTGTACCAATTTACATTCTGATCAACAGTACAAGATTTTCTTTTCTCCACAACCTCACCTGCATTTGTGATCTCTTGTCTTCTTGATGACAGCCATTCTAACAGGTGTGAGGTCATATTTCATTGTGGTGGTGATCTGCATTCCCTAATGACTAGTGATGTCGAGCAGCTTTCCATATTTCTGTTGGCTATTCACATATTTTCTTTGAAAAAATGCTTATTCAGGTCTTCGCACATTTTTTAAAACTGAATTTTTTTCTGTTATTGAGTTGTATGAGTACTTCAGGTTTTAACCCCTTATCAGTCATATGGTTTGCAAATTTTTTTTAGAGAGGGGGACAGAAAGGGACCGGCAGACAGGAAGAGAGAGAGAGAGAGATGAGATGCATCAATTATTTGTTGTGGCAACTTAATTGTTTATTGATTGTTTTTTCATATGTGCCTTAATGAGGGGCTCCAGCTGAGCCAGTGACCCCTTGCTCAAGCCAGCAACCTTGAGCTTCAAGCCAGTGACCTTTGGGCTCAAGCCAGTGACCATGGGGTCATATTTATGATCCCATGCTCAAACTGGTGAGCCAGCACTCAAGCTAGTAACTTCAGCTTTTCAAATTTGGGTCCTCCATGTCACAAGCCAACACTCTTTCCACTGCACCACCACCTTCTCAGCAGGTTTGCAATTTTTTTCCTATCCCATAGGTTGTGTTTACATTGTATTCATCATTTCTTTTGCTGAGTAGAAGTTTTTAGTTTGATATAGTGCCACTCATTTATTTGGTGTTGTTGTTGCTTGTGCTTTAGCTCTCATGTCCAAAAATTCATTGCCAAAACCCATGTAAAGGAACTATTTTCTTATGTATATGTTAAGAAAATAAAAAGAACTCAGGAAAACAACCTAAGTTTATACCTTGAAGAACTAGAAAAAGAAGAACAAATTAAGCTCAAAGTTAGAAGGAAGAAAGTAATAAAGATCATAGCAGAAACAAATGAAACAGAGACCTGGAAACAGTAGAAAATATTCACAAACTAAAAGCTGGTTCTGGTGTTGACAAGTGATATCGGTAAGAATAATAGATTTCAAGTACTAACTGCATGCTATGTAGTAGGCATTGAGCTAACTGCTTTGAACTTACTTTATTATCTCATTTTGAAAAAATTATTTTATTAACATTTTACAGATTATAAAATCCAATGGCCAAGAGAAGATAATGTCTTGTCCAAGATCACACAGCTAGAGAGTTCCGTTATAGCATGTAGAACCCAACTAAAATATAAGTATATTGTACTTTGCATTTAGCCTACTAAAATGAATCTGCTAGTGATAATAACAACTAGTGAACCATTTAACTACCAAAAATGTTGCTTTTCTTTAAACTTGTAACAATATTCTTATGATGATTTGGGTGGCTTATATCAATAAAGCTATCCAGAGAAATTTCAAGCAAAACTATTTTGTTTAAGTTTCCCAGTAAAATTACCTGAGGCAAGATAAAATGTTTACCTTCCTCAAGGGCCCCAGCCTGGTAGTTTATTTGGTTAGAACGTCATCTTGATATATCAAGGTTGCAGATTTGATCCCCAGTTAGGCTACATTCAAGAATCAATCAATAAATGTATAAATAAGTAGAACAATAAATTAATCTCTTTCTCTTTCTTCCCCTTCTTCTCTCTCTAAAATATAATTAACAAAAAAATTTTTTAAACTTTTCTTAAGGTGGAAATAAATAAATATTGTTCAGTATCATGCTGAATTACGTCCAGTTTTCTTGTTTTGATATTGTATGATAGTTATATAAGATATCACTACTGTAAGCAGCTGGGTGAAGGGTTCAAAGGATTCTGTGTGCTACATTTGCAACTTTCTGTAAGTCTAAAATCATTTCAAAATAAAATGTTAAAATAAATAATCTTGGCTACATCCAAATATCTGAAGGTTTTCCAAAGCTTACATATGGAAGTCTGGAGAATTTGTCTCACCCTTACTCCTTTCTGTATCTCAAACCACAATTTAGGAACAGTTTTGGAGGAGAAAAGAAGTCTCGTATGGGTGTTTGTGTATGTGGAAAGCTGGGAAAAAGTAGACCTAAGACTACTTGTAAGTAAAGGTCCTTGGACTTGATGCTATTGAGTTGTTGGATCTCTTGGGATGGTTTTATATGCAAATAAGAGAGGACCCAACACAAACTGGCTTACACTGGAATGCACAGATTTATTTATAATAATATTTAGGCTTCTGGTATGGTTTAATAAGGACTCCAATTTATCTATAATTCACTGAGCTCTGCATACCCTAGTGTTTCATCAACTTTATCCGGAGACTGGCTTTCCTCATAATAGCCAAGTATCTGTTAACAGTGCCAGGTCTCACAGCATCCAGAAAGAGAGATAACTTCTCCTATCCCAGCCTTTGAATAAAGGTCATAGTCCCCTGAAATAAAACTTTGTTCATCAGCTTACTTGACAAACTAGGTTCAATAGTGATCATGGTGTATCCCTCAGTAATTCAAAACTACTTTTGTGCTAGATGCCTTGTGTTACCTTCCTCAGAACTGAGACACAGTTGCCCCAGCAGCTGCAAGCATTGAGTGCTTTGAGTTCTTAGCTAAGACTGTCTCCATGAATTGCTTGTGTCTAAAAATGGTGACTTCGCCCAAAGGACTGCCCCCTTCTCTAAATCAGCCCACATCCAGTGATAGTTAATATGGGGATACAAGACACTGGCCCTTTTGCCTCTCTTTGGGGCACTCTCGGGTCTTCCTGTCTCCACTGCACTCCAGGGCATCTGAGGCCTTGCTTGGAACTGCATCTAAGTTCAACTGCACCCTCTTCCCAGTCCTACTTCTTTCATTCTCCCAAAGGTATTGATCCCAGGGCACCCCGAAATAACTCTCCTGCCACAAATCTCTGTCTGAGAGTCTGTTTCCTGGGGAACCTGACCTGCAACAATAGCTGCACAGAAGTGTGCAAATGTTCCCCACCTTCTGCAGACCACACCAGCCTTGTCTCTTGCTTTCTCATGAGGAGCAAGCAGTCTTTGTATTCTGCCATAAATGGACAGTGTTTCTCGCAAGGGCATTTTCTCAGGTCAATATAATAATGAAAATTGTTTCAGTCAAGGACTGTCACTGAAAGACTTTATTGTAAATGTAACACACAAGTTAATCCCATAACATCATCTAAAAAATCTCTAATATGTAATGTTGGAACAGATAGTTTGCAGAACAGTCTGACTTTTCCAATGGTCCTATTCTAAATGGCATTCCCTCAAAGACAGGTCCACATTTTGATGCATTAAAACTAATGTCTCCAGAGTCCCAGGCAGTAGAGATGCAAGAACTCATGTGGCTTTCTGCTTTTCTGCTGATCTGTTTATAGAGGAGGCGGCTACTCACAAATGATTGAATCAGAGAAGCCAGATAATGGTGTGTTTTGAGAACAGCCTCAGAAATATTGTTTGTGCTCACTCCCGCTTGTGTTTCAAGGCTGGCTATGTTCTCTGGCCATGAGAGTTCTAGTCTAATGAGAGTGATACAGCTGTTGCCCCCGCAGCTCTCTTTAAGAAGCAGGGATCCTTGTGCAGGATATCAGCACTCTCTGGAAACACATGATGGCCACTGTCTGTGGTTTTACAACTCACTGTTGTAAATGTTTTACCTGGGTTAAAAGGTTAGAATGTTCCTTCTCATCTGACCAGGCGGAGGTGCAGTGGATGGAGCATGAGACTGGGACTCGAAGGACCCAGGTTCAAAGCCCCAAGGTCGCTGCCTTGAGCGCAGGCTCATTTGGTTTGAGCAGGTTCATCAGCTTGAGCCCAAGGTCGTTGGCTTGAGCAAGGGGTCAGTCGGTCTGCTGTAGCCCCCCCAATCCCCCTGTCAGGGCACAAGTGAGGGAACAGTCTGTCTCCCTGTCTCTCTCTGTCTCTGTCACAAAAAAAAAAAAAAAGAATGTTCCTTCTCAGTATTACCCAATGCTATGCTTTAGAAATTAATTTAAGGTTATCTTGTAAGATTGATTGAATCTTCACCTCTTTCATCAGCTACTGTGTGGAATGTTTAAAAATTATATTATGTTATTTAGAAGTTCAGAGAAGTTTTTCCCTTCTATAGAGAGATCCAACATAGGAAATCAATTTTTTTTGACAACTAAAATATTGAGAATAAAATTTGAGGTTTTCACTTTGACTAAATGAATATATGTGTTGTTCTTATTACAACCATTAATAGGAAGGTTCTAGAACAGTGGTTCTTAACCTGGGTTCTATCGAACTCTAGGGGTTCGATGAGTCGGTCTCAGGGGCTCAGAGAAGCCTCTGCTGCGGAGGCCAGAATAAAGTAATACTGTAATTTGTTGTGAGTTCATGCACTTTGTTGGTTTTGTTCTTTGAGCAAGGTGATGTTCATGCACGGCTCATTTTATACACCAGTAAAAAAACATATACCTATGTCTTGAATTTGGAAAAAAAATCATATTTTATTTATCACTAAAGAAGGGTTCGGTGAATGCGTATATGAAACTGGTGGGTTCGGTACCTCAAAAAAGGTTAAGAACCACTGTTCTAGAATATCAAGTAGTCTAGGACATGAATATGCAGGTAATTTAAAATGAAACAGAACTCATCATTCATATAAATGTCATAGACACTGACCTACCTGCCCTTAATAATAAGAACCGTCAGGGATGAATTGGGGATGCAGAGCACATTCTGTGACACAGTGGAGCAAAGCCACAAGATGAAGACCCTATTCCTTCCCAAAGGCAACAGGTGAATGAGGAGTCCAAGGTCACAAGTGAAGTATAGTTCAACAGTTGCCCATGTCATAAACAGCCTATTAGCTTTGAGCAGGAAAAGAATGTTCTTTCATGTTAGCAATTATTTCTGTTGACCAATTAAAATCTCAGTTCAATGCAAAAACTATTTCAGGAAATAGTATTCTTTGATTCATAAAAAGAAAATAATATTAAAAATAAAAGTTCGTGACAGACCATGACCTTAGTTTTCAAGGAAAAATAATAATAAAATGTTATCAAAACTGCAGAGGAGATTCCAAGACAGCTCAAATAAAGCTTTTATTTAAGAGAAGCCTAACAGCTTCTCTGTCTTATCTACTAGATTTTCTACAGGCTCAATACTGGATATTAGATATTGCTCCAAGACTCTCTAGGACAAGAATTGCTGAAAATTTCCACCTAGCCTCTTTCCTGAGAGCTGAAGCAGGTAAGCCTCACTAGGAACATAAAGGAGAGAAAAAATGTAACACAAAAGTCATCTTGTCTAGAATCACTAACCCAGGCTTGGGGTAGCATTTGGAGTAGACTTCTGAGCTCCTTTCGTTCCATTTATATTGTCAGCTAACTACAGAAAAGTAAATGTGTTAGGACAAATGAAGTAAAAATGATAGATAAAGGAAATTTAAAAATCGTATTCTCAAATACTCTTAAGAAAAACAGCTATGCCAAATAATAAGCATAAACAAAATGATACATTACATGGAGCTAAAACTGCTGAAACTTTCAATATTTATTTAAATGTTCAATTTTACCATTGCTATGACTGCTGTTGTAATGTAATGTAATGTCTTTGCAACTACAGTGGAACTATCTAGTCTGTGAGCTGAAAATTGATATACAAGAGAAGAAAATGTGTTCAGATTCTAGTGGCCATTGTAATTCATCTTATGCATTCTCTGTAGGACATTATTAACGTACTGCAATCTGGCTCTAGCTCTGTGGTGCTCTGCCCTTACCCTTCTCTAATGGCAGATGTACCTAACTCCCGGGTACTGAGGGTTCACAGCTGCATTTCAGGCTGGGAATTGCCTTGCCCAAAGTTCCACCTCCTGGGGAGTGTGATCTCATGACTACTGATGAACTGCTATGGGTATATAAAGGTCAAGTCCCTTTGCTTCCATTTGGGAGAACTTGATGAAACATCCCAGCTCTGAAAGTCCCCTTGGAATTAACTGAAGCTTCATTTGCCCTGGATTAGAGGTCATCTTCTTGGTCTTCTCAGTCCTACCACCCTGGTGTCCTGACCAGTCTATTCTCCAAGAACACTCCTCATCAAACCTAGACCTGCCTAAAACTCCTTATCTCCAAATCTCTTTCCAAGGAACCTATCTAAGTAAATTGATGCCAGGAGTGGTTCTAGGAAGAAGATCCTAAATTGGGATTTGGAAGCTGGACTACCTGCCAGCTGGCTGGCAATGAGGATTTCAACCACTAGTAGAAACTGGAGTATGAAGAGTATCTGATACACAATTACAGTGAAATGGTTATAACATTCAGTGGCGTACGGTGGATATGATATCAGTGGATGGGGAAATACCTACTAAAGCAAATAATCTAGTGTTAGAGATATGAGGGAAAAACAACTGTAAGGCTGGAACTGAGTGGCTGTTGAGTGTCATTGATTAATAAAAAGAAGTAATGACTGACTAAGGGTGATTAAGCATCAGTTCAAGGCAAAAGTGAAAGTGCCTATGGTGCTTCAGGACCTGGCTAACATATCCTACCAAGAGCTCGGAAAGTGTGCCTGTGAATATGAATTCCAAGACAATGTTAGATCTAGGGGGAAAGAAGAGAAATGATCTACTGGATTAGGGAGAGTTTAACACTATGGAGCATTCTCTCAAAATACAAGACTGAACACACTGGCAAGGACCCTGGAAAAAATGCTTATGCACTGCTAGGATGGCTTTTAGAAGCAAAATAATAGCCCACATTAAACAAAATGTAAATACCAGAACCAATTTAATAGTGGTTTGGCTAATGAATCAAAGAACCAGAAAGGTGGGCATAGTAAAGTGGATCTCCTACGTAAAACCTACTGTTTTCTGCAAGGAGAAACACTCCTTTTGCTGACACAGTAAGAACGCACTGTGAGAAGGACAGCAGCATCACTGAGAAGGTCAGTAGTGGTCATCTAACTCCTAGCACAGGGTATGCTATATTAATCTGGCAATTTTACATTCTTTTCTCTCACAAAGAGAATTTGAAACATTTTTTGCATTTAATAAATACAATAGAAAATAGTATATCTCTATGGTCTTGCCCCAAGGCTATATTAACTCTCTTACCATTATTATAATATGGCCTGAAGCAATCTGGACTATCTTTTGGCAGAATATTACATTGGCTCACTATATGAATGGCATTATATAAATCATACCAAATGAACAAGAAGTGGCACATACAGTGCAAGCATTGGTAAGGCTCATGTGTACCAGAGTATGGGACCTAAATCCATGAAGTCTCAGGAGGCTACCTCATCAGTGATGTTTCCAGGAGTCCAGGAGACTGCAGTTTGCCAAAAAATCTGCTCTGAAGTTAAGAACAAATTATTAAATATTGAATTTCCTAAATCTGAATCATGTAGCTTTATAAACCTTTCTTGTTTCAGAAGCAGTACACATCCTCATCTGGAAAATTCTACTTTGAACTATTTGGCAGATAAGAAGGATGGCTAGTGACTTTGAGAGAAGCCAAGAACAGGTCCAGTATGTGGTTCTCACAGCTTGGCAGACCCTGTGGTCCTAGAGAGTTATGTATGTGTGATGGGGAAAAACAGCATGTGGAGTCAATGGCAGTTCCGAGTAGGAGAGTGGCAAGGTAGGCCCTTAGGGTTCTAGAGCAGGGCCATGCAGGCTGCAGTAAAGAAATACACACCACTTACACAGCAGCTTCTAGAATGCTATTGGGCCTGATTAAAAGTTGGGTAGGTTTGGTAATAATGTACTGCACAATGAAAATGGTAAATCTTGCATTATGTGCAAACTAAGCCAGAGAACACAAGTAAGTTGCTTAATCACATGACCCACGATGATTGTTGCTCCATCACCTCTCCCTCAGCTCACATCTTTGGCTACTTAGAAGGGTTCTTTACAACCAACTGACAGGGTAGAGAAAAGGCCAAGCTTACTTGTTAGATAGGTCAACTCAGTAGGTAGGTAAGATGTGACTCAATCTTCACAGCTAGATTAAAAGCTTCAGGAGGTCAGAGAGTTGGTCATTCTTGTTCATCATGTAATCACCAGGACCAAGTACAATGTCTATATGATAAGTATTCTTTCAGCAAATATTTCTTAGTCCCACAATATATGCCAGGTTCTGTGTTATGCAATAAGGATATAGCAGTAAACAATTGAATTTATTGAATTATAATAGAGTCAAAAATATTTGTTGAAGAAGGAAAGAACAACAACCTTTTATCACCCAGTGCTCTACCAGGAATCAGTTCAAATGGCAAAAAGTTAACATGATCAGAGACCAAAAATCATGGTAAACATTTATCACCTCTAGGCTGAAAGGCACAAGAGGTGAGACTGTGATAGATGGTTTTGGAAATATTTAATAAGACCAGGACCATTAACAAAAGTTGTAGTTGAGGGACCGAGCCATAGCCATAAAATATGGCCCACAGCAAGAAAGGCCTAGAAAAGATACCTCATCTCTCTCTTCCTGTACCCCTCTAAACCCCACCAGAAACTCTCTTTGACAACAACTGGAAGCCAGCTAATGGACAAGGAAACCCTGGTGATGAGGTCTGCTGGTTTCTGCCTCCCAAAGAATTGTTCATAGTGGAGAAGATGAGACAAATGAAGTGGGAGTAGGAGAAAAAAAAATGGAGAAAACAGAATCAAAACTTTAATAAATGTACCCTTTCTTTCATTTTAACAGATGAGAAATCTGAGGTTGTCCTTGATCACACGAATAAAAAAGCAGATATAGTTGTTCATTACAGTGTTCTTTATAGAAAAGCAAACACAGAGAAATTAAATGACCTGCAACTAATGTGTGACAGAGCTGGGATTAGAACCTGAGTTCTCTGATCTCTTAAGTGTTGTTTTCACTTGATCCATTTCTCTCCTAGAATTTTGCCCTCTATCCCACCGCCAGGCCATCCCATCAGGAGGCCCTAATTCAGAAAACAGACATTAGTTAAATAAATGAATAATTCTCTTCAGAATAGAAGTGCCAAAGTGGGAAGCAACTGCTCGATGGCTTATCTTTAATGGACTTCAGCTATGGAACTAATGGGACGAGAGGGATGAAATCCCAGGAGTCTGAGGATTAGCATGAGTCACAAAAACATCTCAATTGGCCACAGGCTACTTCACAGTCTCAGGCCGACCATTGGACTGGAGATTCATTTTACCCCAGCCTCACATAGTGATCACATTTGTCTTCTAAGATGTGCGTTCCTTGAGCTTCCGCTGCTCCTCTTTCCCTCCTGCCAGACTTCAGCCAGACATCTGGTAGCTTCCCAATTTGTCTCCTTTTCAGATTGAATTAGCATAGCCCTCTAGGGTTCCCTCACAGAGGAACAGTAGTGATCATTTCATCATGATTTGCTTCCTAGGCAATGAAAGTATATTCCCCATTGACCCCTAAGACAGTTCATAGTCTCTGCTTTATTTACCTGGTTTTGAGGTTTTTGGGTTTTGATTTTGTTTTCATTTTTGCTATGCCGGAAAATTTCTATTTTCCTTTATAGTTTAACTGAAGATGTTTACTAGCTTTGGGGATCAGAGGAAAGAATGCATGTAAATTATCTCTGGGAACAGGTGACGGGCACATTCATATTTGTAAGATTCCCCTGACTTTCATCTGCAGGGATTTATAGTGCTAACTAGGCTAAAATCGAAACCTATGTTAATAGCAAAAGAATCATCCACGTTAACTGGGCATGCAATTACAAATGAACATTTCTTAAGCAAATGCCTGGGCCAAAAGGGTTCACCATTGAAAGCACTGAAAGAAGTTCAGTGACCATTGATTTTGAATGAATGGCATTAATTTATGAGCAATCAATACTCTTCTAATTGGAATTTTGCGGTCTGTGGGTACATACATAGCACAGTTTATTAAGGTAAATGATGAGTCACCTTTGTTTTGGAGCTTACAGCAGGAAATTGGAGATGAAATCTTGGATTAGAGCCCTTATTCCACTCACTAGTGTCATTTCACTATGAAGTAAAATCATTTCACTATGAAGTAAAATCAAAGAAGAGGCTCTATTTATATCAGGGACTCCAAATCTAAAGAGGGCTTCTCTCTCTCTTTATATATAAATACTGCTGCTGTTCACCCCCACCTCACTGTCTTACTATCCACTATTTCAGAGAAAGCAAAGTCACATACTTTAGAGATGGATTTTTTTCTGCTTGGGAGATTAGATACTAAGAAATATCTATAGATCAGAGCAAGAACTTCAGATTTTATTCAGATGCCATCACTGATCATGTGTGCAGTTTTCCTGAGCCTCCAGTGCATCATCTATAATAAGGTGACCAACTTTTTTACAATGAAAAGGGGGACAAAAATAAATTGAAGAAAACAATATTGTAAATAAAAAAAACATTTTATTCATTGCAGCAATACCCTATAATATGATAAATGCATAATAAAAAACATTTGTAATGTTTTATATTGTTTAATAATGCTTACATGCCTATTACTTTTTAATAATAATTGTAAGAAAAACATACTCATTTAGATACAAATACGTCACATCCCAAGCAATGGGTCAACTCAACATTGATTGAATACAGACATTTACAGATTAGTTTTCCAATATCAAAATGGATGGCATGTAGGAGGACACTTTTCAAGGGAGGACAGAACTTACAAAAGAAGGACTGTCCTCCCTAAAGGAGGAGGATTGGTCACCTTATCTATAAAATAAGGATAATAATATCTACTTCCTTAACAACATGGTAAGGATGAAATGGTCAAAGCAGTATACAACATCAGACAGTACAATGGCATCTGCTAATGAGCGATTCTGGGTGAGTATTTCATTGGCTTCAGTGCTCCCCTGCTATTAGAACAGAAAATTCTCCAAGATTCTAGAGGCCAAGTAGCTTCATGGACAGTAGTACATCACGATCACTTCCATGTCACATTTCTTTGTCCTCTCTGCATCTTCAAAAGTCATGTTATTCCACAGGCCACACCCAGAAAAAAAGAAAAAGCCAATAGCCCTCTGAGCTACTAATACCCCTACTTGTTGAACAATGTCAACCCTCTTTCAATTTCAGACAAATTGAAGGGCAGGTGGGATGTGGACCTCGGCACAAGCGAGGGAACTTGCTAGAGAAGCTTACTGTACTGCCTGGCCTGAGTTTAAGTCTTGAGTGGACATTTTAAACATCATCTCTCCCTTCTCAGGACTATGTACAACAGAGAAGCATGTGAAAAGAAAAGCCCCTTAAAAAGGAAAGTTTCAGCCTGACCTGTGGTGGCACAGTGGATAAAGCGTTAACCTGGAATGCTGAGGTCATAGGTTTGAAACCCTGCACTTGTCTGGTCAAGACACATATGGGAGTTGATGCTTCCTGATCCTCCCCTCTCTCTCACTCTCTCTCCTCTCTAAAATGAAGGGATAAATAAATAAATAAATAAATAAATAAAATGCTTTAAAAAAAGTTTCAGCAAAATTTGCAAAGCCTTGAAAATGAGGGAGGAAACTGCCAGCAGGAACCAGGTGCATGTTATGCCCAGATGCATCATCTGCTCTGACAGGCACATTTCACAGGGAGCTAAGCCTTGACAATTCTCCTTCCTTGTTTTTTAAAAACTGCTTCCCTGGCAACCCTTCTTAAGCTGTGACAGTCACACTACATTGCAGGTGCACTCTTTTCTGTCATCTCCCTCTCTGTGAGGCTAATTTATTCAGATGAACCATGAGGGTGGGCAGAACATGGGAGCATACCTCCACTGTACCCCAGGCTTTCAGGTAAGACAGCACATCTTCCCCTATGCGCATCTCTTATCATTTACAAATTTACCGTCTCTGAAATGCTAGTAAGGGGCAGTGAATTAAATTATTTGCTGTTGGGGGCGCTTCTTTTTCTTTGATAGTAAGCAGGATAACAAAACAATGCCTGTTCACAATGGGGTGTTGACATATTTTATAAACATCACAGAAGAGCTGGCAACGTAACAGCCACATCTCACACAATGAGCTTGGTATGTTCATTTTCCAAATCGATAGTTTCATTTTTCAAATACATTCTTTTTACATTTGTTTTTAAATACAGTTGACATATAATATTGTATTAGTTCCAGGTGTACAAGAAAGTGATAGTACTTAAAGAGTGATAATGGAAGGGAATAAAAAGGAAGGTTCCAAAGAAACAAACAGAAACTACAAGTATTGCCAAAACTGTATAAGGTGTGAAGCACCCACATACACACGAAGTTGAGCAGATATTAGACCACCACAGAAAAGGAACTCTATCCTTAAAATCCACTCTTTTAGCAGATGAAGAGATAAAGCTCTGAGATATTTTAATAAATATTCACTTAATATGGCTATTCATGGTCAAAAATGTTAAAGGGACAGGGAGTCTGCCTCCAGGTGTGGCTGAAATCCCAAAGGCAGAAGCAAATTCCATTATCCTGTACATTTGCAGCAAAACTAGAAGATATATCCCTCCACTGACCTATTCATTTCTATTTTAAGCTCTAAACTATAGCCACTGTCTTGACCAGGAGATGATTAAGAAACCAAACCAGAATAACCCCCTGAAATGTCTCAGTCCTTAAACTTCTCAAACAGCCTGCTATTCTTCTCAAATGGGAACACCTTTCTTAAAAGGACAAATGCTACACCGAGGTGTTTTCCTGATCAATGAAAATAAGTTTCATCTTGCAGTCCAAATGCTAATTCCTCTCCCCAAATGGTTCACTTCATTAATGAGCATTTATTTATTATTCTAGACCAAGATAGCAACATAGGAGGACCTGAATTTGCCTCCTCCCGGGGGGGGGGGGGGGGGGGGGGGGGGGGGGGGGCATCAAACGTGCTGCTACGCGTGAAGCGATTCCCTCCGAGAGGACTCAGAAGCTCTCTGAGTGACTCCCACACAGAGATGATTGAGAAAATACCCACATCCAAACAGGTAGGAAAGGCTGAGGTACTGTCTTACCACATGCCCCATGCCGCAGCACAGAACATACGATCATGACGGTGCCCCAACTTCCAGCTTCTACCTAAGAAGAAAGGGCTTTGGACTGTGCATCTAGCTCCCGGACTTTTAAGACTACCACGGAGGGACTCAGCTCTGATAGCCACAGGGATGTTCATTCACAAGCTCCACAGGACTGTAGCAAACAGAAGCTATGAGTATGGGCACAGGAGAACCCACCAAAGCGTCCTCCTCGGGACTGGGGCTCTGCAGAGAAAACAGGCGGAAACACTCCTCTCCCAGTCTGTCCCTGAAAAGAGTTTGGCTGCATACTTGACAACCTGCAGCCTGAGAGTTCAGCTTTAATGAGCTAGGTGATGACTGCGGTCCTCTCCAAAGCCTGAATGAGCTGGTGGGCACTTCCCCCTCTGCCTCACTTCAACAATAAAACCAGGTGTCTAGTATCTCCTGGAAGGCACTTGTCCTCACATCTAGTGCTCCAACTTGTAGGGCAGCCAGCTAAGGGACTGGTTCAAAGGGACATAGCTCTGACAGGCACCAGGCCTGCATTCTCAAGTCCCACAGGACTACAGCAAACAAAGAAGCAGCTTTTAAACAGGTGCAGGAACACACACCCTCACCCACCAGCCCCGGAAGCTATACACCTGGGCTCAGAACACAGGGAGCAAGCAAAAGGGCCTGTTTATCCCAGTAAGGAGATAGACTGCATACTGTCCCAGCTGCTGCCTGAGGGTCTGGCTTCTAATTTGCCTGCATCTCCAGGAGAAAACAGATCAAAACCACTGTAAGATATCACCTCACACCTGTTATGATTGCTACCATCAGAAAGACAAGCATTAACAAGTGGAGAAGACGAACTCCTCATGCATGGTCAATGGAATGTAAATTCGTGCAGCCACAATGGAAAATAGTATGGAGGTTCCTCAAAATATTAAAAATAGAGCTATCATATGATTCAGTAATTCCATTTCCAGGTATAGATACAAAGGAAACAAATTATTATCCCAAAGAGGTATCGGAACTCCCATGTTCTTTACAGCTTTCATTTACAATAACTGAGGTATGGAAAACAGCTATTGTTTCCTCCCACAGATGAATGAATTAAAAACGTGATAGGCAATAGATGATGATGATGATAACTAGATAGCTAGATAGATAGATGATGATGATGATGATGATGATAGATAGATAGATAGATAGATAGATAGATAGATAGATAGATAGATGATAGATAGATAGCTAATAGGTAGATAGACAGACACAACAGAATCTTATTTTGGCAGCCATGGGTCAGACAGATTGTGTAGGGAGGAAGGAATCAGTGAAATTGTTGAAGTAAGTGATCATAAAAGGCCAACATGGAGCAGTGAGAAAGGCAATGGAGAGGGGAAGAGAAGAGAGAGTTAGGAAAGCATAGGGGCAGGAGTTGGCATCAGTTGGAACAAGAGAAGTTAACCAGGACTCACGAGTTTTATAGTTTACCCAGTAAGAAACACTGCAGTCTCTTTGATAGCAGACCAAGAAATGCCACTGAGCTGACTCCATCAGGGAGATACTGGCATGAGTGACTGGTGCCTGATGATAAGCTCAGCTACGGGAATTGTGCCTGTGAGGAGAGTGGTATGAAGCCACTGGACGCAAAAATAACAAGTTTCACACCTTAATGCACACAGAGACACATGGAGCCATACTCAGTGCAGACAGGTATTGACATGACAGAGTCACAACTTGTTTTCAGAAAGAAACAGCAGAGCTTTCCTGCTGGGAGCTAGTCAAAATGTGTCAAGGGGATGGTGAGAAGGCACTGAGGTATGCTGGCACTCTCCACCGCCTGCTGGGAGTGGATATTGATCCAACCCTTAGAACGCATTTTGGTAAAATGTCCGTTAAAATTTTATAAAATGAGGCCACAGTACTTCACTTTCAGGAGAATCGCCTAAATAAATAATTCACAGATGGTGAAGCTGCTTACCAGTATTCAACACTGCATTGTTAAAATGAGTCAGGTTAATATTCTATATCTTGTTGGGGTTATAATTACTTGAATGTAAACATTTATCAAAAGTTATTAAATTATTTACTTAGGATCTGTATTTCACTATAATTTTATCTCAAAAAATTAAACTAAAATATATATATATATAAACCTTTTCCTTCTTAAAAATAAAACAACCAAATACAAAATTAGCCCAAATGACCCAATATAGGGAAATAATACCCTAGGAGGATTTATTTGATTATATCTTCTGACATTATTAAAGTAAGAATTTAATTATGAATGTTTCTAATATAGATAATATGTGTTAAGATGCAAATTAAAATATAAATACAAAATACTATAAAGAATATAATCACAAGAGTGCTAAAACATGCATAAGAAAAAGGTTAAAAGTTATTATAGTTAAATATTAACAATAATTGCTATGAGATTATAAATCATTCTTTTCTTTCTTTTATTTTCTATATTATACATTGACCCTTATTACAGTAAGAAAAAATGTTTTAATTCTTTTAAATAGTGAATAAGGTGCTGTTCCTGCCAGGAGTCTCCTTGCAGAATAAATGCCTTCTTCCTACCCCCCTAGCCACACTTTGGTCCTCTTCACCTATAGACTCAGCAGAGGTTATTAAAGTTTGCATCAACTGCCAGACATACACAGATGCTCATTTGGGCTGAGAAAATACTCCAAAAGCAATGAACGGTACTATTTAGAACCTCAACCTAAAAAAAGAGCAAACAAGAAATACTAAGCATTTAAGGAATTTAACACTACAAAAAACACATTCTGAATTCAATAAATATCCATTACGGAAAAAGATTTTTACTAAAAGAAACTTTTAAAATGTTAAAAGAGAAAGATAAGTATAAATATTAGAAATAAATAAATTAAAACTATTATTATTATCAAACAATGTGAATGCCCATCTAGAACACCCAAAAAATTCTACTATTAACTTTTAAAACAGAGAATTTTAAAAGGGTGCATACTAGATCAACATGAAAGAATTTGTAGTAGCATTTTTACACCTGAAATAACCAATTAGAATGTCTCTAAAAATCCCATCATAACAGCAAAGAAAAGAACATATTTGAAATTAAAACCAACAGGAAATGTACAATACATTTATAAAGAATGCTGTAAAATTTTATTGATGAAAGTAAAAGAAGCTCTAAATTAATAGGAGGGCAAACTATAATTCAATATTAAAAGACATCAGATCGCTCCAAATTTGTATATAAATTTGATATAGTTACCAGTCAAAATTCTAAAAGGATGTCTTACAAAATAAAGTGAAATGAAATGAAACAGTCAGTACTAGTTTGAAAAGAAGAATGAGGAGGGACTCTCCTGACCATTCTAAATTTGAACAGTGTGGCATTGGTCCAAGAATAGATACATAGATCAATACAAAAGAATAAAGCATGTGATATTTTAAATCAAAAGAAAAAAGAGGAACAATTCAATAAATGATGTTGGAATAACAGGTTAGCTATTTACAGACATTAAAAACTAAGCTCAACAACACATTAAAAATTATTTAAGTACTAGGAAAACTTTGTCTTAAAGTGGAAAATACAATACTCTCTTAAGTAAAGACAACAAAAATCATAAAGTTAAAATATTTGGCTGTATAAAATTCAAATGTTTTAAATAATTTAAAGATTATAAATAAAATTCAAAGATGAGATACTGACTGGGAGAAAATATTTTCAACATCTATAATAGTTAAGTATTAATAACCAATATAAAGGGGCCTGAAAAATCAATAAGGACTGAAAAAAAATCCCACTAATGGTAGACAAAGAATTCACAGAAGAAATCTGTGTCTAACAGCATTTTTAAATGCTAAAATTCCACTGCAATTTGGAATATGCAAGCTTTTAAAGAAATAATTAGTTAAATTTTTTAATTTGACTAAGGGACAAAATAAAAAAATTAAGATAATGTTTTATTTTGACAAGGGCATGTGTAGGCAAGCAGATTCTCATTAATGAGACAGAAAACTGGAACAGACTTTTTGAAGCATAAATGCTTAACAAATTTTTACTTGTGCATTTCTTAAACCTACAAATCCATTTCTAAGTTTATATGCAGTAAGAATACAATATTCACACAGAAGAATCTTCACTGCAGCCTTTAGGGTGAAAGTATGGCCAAAACAGTAGTTGGTTAAATCAACAATACAACAGAAGAGTGTACAATACCATGAAAGTCATTTTCATAGTAGAAAAGTGGGTACTGGCATAAAAAGATCACTAAAATATATTAGTAAGAACAGAAAATTTTTATGTATAAGCAACACAGGAAAAGGTGAAGAAGTAAACATATCATTAAGTATTAGTTACTTCTTGAGGGGATAAAAGCTTAAGAGGTAGCAGAACTTAACTTCACTATTACTATTTACTATATATATTCTCCTGTTTGTGTTTTTTTCAATGAGTTTATGTGGAAATCAGAAGAAATGATACACTCAGAAAAACTTTTACAGTGGTGACAAGTAAACACTTGACCAGAGTTAATTTAGTCATTTAAAGCAAAGGTATACTTGATGGATGTGTAGACATCGTTCCCCAGAGCCTTCCTTGTGTGGGTGAGCTTATTCAGGTAAAGGAGGATAGGGTATTAACATTCAGATCAGTCTTGTTCTTCTCTTCATACTCATGCTCTTTATTTCTACCTGCCAAAAAGTCACACCCTTGAGCCAATTCCAGCCTTATATAGGGATGTACATTCTTGTGACTCTCCCACCATCTAGATTCATTCCTATTATGAATGTCAGATTTTTAGCTCTCTTAGCTAGGGATTGCTCTCAATATTGAATAAAGAACTGGTCATGGTTTACCAGTACCTGTGTAATTTAACACCTATATAGTTCTTTTAAACAAGGGTGAAACAAGCTTACAAAGATTATACATCAGAAGAATTACCACAGGAAACAAACAAACAGTCATAAAAGACTTAGACAAATAATTCTCTACATTGTCAAAGAAATTAACAAGAAGAGAGAACTATCTAAAAACAAGAACTATGTGAAGAGAGATATGAAATTAAAGAGGAAATAATGAAGGTGGTGACCACTAAGTTCACTAAAACTATCAATCTGGCAAAGTTCACTAGAAATATCAAGGTTTACAATAGAGACACCATAGAAGTAAAATGATATAAAAACAATAACAATAAATTCAATTTTTGAAAAGAATTTGGAACATGGAACAAAGGCTTATAAAAATTCAAAAATATTAATGGCAAAGGACAAAGAAAGAAAGGTAATTAAAAAGATAGATATGGAAAAGAGGCCAAATAAAGCTCAAGCTTGACCAACAATGGAAGTCAAACAAAGCGGTCCAAAAGTAATATTCAAAAATTAAACAGATCATGCTTCTGAAATAAAAAGAGACCTGAATCTGATCATCAAAAGGAATACCATTTTTCATGGAAAAGCAATTCGTTCCAGCAATCAACATGATATATTCTGGTGAGGCTACTTACCTTTAAGAATAAAAATAGAATTACATGAGCACTCAGTCAGAAAAAGCAATTTATCTACCAAGGAGGAAAGTCAGAGTGGCCACATGAAAACAGTGTGATAGTTTCTTATTAAGTGAAATATGCTCTTACCATACAACTCAGAAATCTCTCTCCTAAATATTTACCCAAGAGAAATGGTAGCACATGCAAAAAAGCATTTATGTAAAGTTCATAGTCACTTTTTTCATTAATAACCCAAAATTTGCACACAATTGAAATGTTCATCAACTAGTGAACAAAAACAAATTGCTATATATCCATATAATGGAAACTAAGTGGAAAAATCCAAACACAAAAGACTGCATACTGTATGACTCCCTTTATACTTAATTCTTTTTTTTTTTAAAGAGAGACAGACAGACAGGAACAGACAGGAAAGGAGAGAGATGAGAAGCATCAACTGTGATTGTGGCATCTTAGTTATTCATTGATTGCCTTTTCATCTGTGCCTTGATCAGGGAATTGAGCTAAGCCAGTGACTCCTAACTCAAGCCAGTATCTTTGGGCTCAAGCCAGTGACCTTGGTTGGGCTCAAGCCAGAGACTATGGGGTCATGTCTATGATCCCATGCTTAATCTGGCAACCTTGGGTCTTCAGAATCCCAGGCCGATGCTCTATCCATTCTGCCACCACCTGATCAGGCTATATACTTAATTATAGGAAGGGCAAAAATACAATAACATGATTGTGGTAGTGACCAAACAACTATAATATAATCTATTTTTGTGTAACTACACAAAATACAACTGTATTTATCAAAATTCATAATTCCAAATTTAGGATTGGCAAATTTGGTTGGAGGTATATTTACTTCATTACAGGTGATATTTTTAAAAGCAGAAAGTTAGAAAGACAGTCATATTTCCCAATAAAATTCATTCCATAATAAAAGTATAATTTCGTAGATAAGATACTTTATATTACTTGTAGATGATTAGTGTAAACTTGAAAAATTCTTATTCTGAAAACTAACAGAAATAATGTTAGTCACATGAAAGAGTGTGAAATTAAAAGAGAAATATATTAAGCTTTTCTTTATGCAAATAATTATTAAAAATAACTATAATGGGAGAAACACCACATTTAAAAATTTACAAGTGTATATGCAGCACTTACATAAAGCAAGTTTTAAAACACTTCTGAGAAAAAAAGGAAAAAATGAGTAAAAATATAAATGTACTCTATTCTTGGTAAGGAAAATTTTATACTGAATGGCATTTTTCCTCCTGAATTGAACTATAAATTAATTACTACCTCAGTCAATGGCCTCCTGATGGAGTAAGAGGTAGAATCTAGATCTTTATAACTGTGGGGCAGAAGAAGTTGTCTTTTATAAGAGTAATTACTCCATTGGTGCCAATGAGACCCCTGCGCCCTCCCAATGGTACTCTTCATACAGAGAGTATGCAGATCTTGGGCACTTCAACCTAAATCAGAGAGTCCAGGTTCACCTCCAAGAAGCATAAAGGAGGCATTGAGAAATGGTATTCTCATTTATCAAGCTCTACTTCAGGGGTTCTCAAATTTGGCAAGCATCAGAATTACCTGGAGGGCCTGTTAAAGCACAGATTATTAGGTCCCACCATGAGAATGTACAAATCAGGAGGGGTAGGGTAAGACTTGAGAACTTGCATTTCTAACAATTTCCTAGGTGATGCTAATGTGGGCCAAAGACCACACTTTGAGAACCTCTAGTCTGATGAAGACCCATTGCACTGTAATAAACAGAAATAAAAAACAGCACTGAGTCTAGTCTCCTTTTCCAATCTTCAAAGCCAGCCAGCTCAGCTCTCTGTGGTAGGCTTAGCTTATCAACTGGTAAAGACATGGATGATAAAATACTTTCTCACAGTGCTAATGAGAGAGTAAACATATGCAGCCCTTTTCACTGGCAGTATTTCTCAAAATTCATATGCATATATTCTTGGCCCGGAAATTCCACTTCTCAGTATTTATGCTGCATATATGCTTCCCCCTAAGACTTACAAAGATGTATGTACAAAGATACTTATTGCAGCATACTGATAAAGACTGAAAACTGGAAACAACTTAAATGTCAGTCAATTGGGAATTGTTTAAATAAATTAAAATATATCTCAAGGGAATACTTTGCAGCCATTAGGAGGAATGGAGTAGATTTATCATACTGAAATGAAAATATGCCCACAATGTATAATTAAGTGCAAAAGATAAATTACAGACTAACACACGGCTTGGGATCCATTATTTATTCAAAACTAAATATATGCATCTTATATGACATGACATGTATGATGTGGTATGTATAGATAAGGTTGACACATATGCACAGTGTATGCATGCGTGTCTGCATTCAGAGGTTTCTGAAAAGCTCCTGACATACTGAGCCTATGGAACAGGGGCTGGAGCCTCAAAGACAGTGACACAGCGTGGCTAAGGAGCAGGCATGACACTGAAAGACATTTCCTTTACAATCTCCTGCTTGAATTCTTTTACAACAAGCTCATATACCCTAGTTCATTTATTTAAAAAACAAACTGTTTTTACAAAGTCAAAGCAAAAGCAGTTTAAAAAGCAGTGCCAGTGTTAATTTTTATCTATTGATTAGATGATTTGGCAGAGTCTCAAATAGGGGACAATTTTTTTGCCTAGATTTTAATCACTGTGCATAACTAAAATTAATAAATTAATGCCCCTGGAAAAGGTAAAAATAAGATAGAGGTAGATAAAATATTCACCACAAATTGAGAGAACACCAGTAGACCCAAGCTCTTGCCATGCTCTGTCTTTGGCCATATTTTAATTCTCTCCAATATCTTGAAGAAAATTTAGCACCATTATATAATCAAAATGTATGTAAAATATTCATCTTAACTATCTGCACTTTCTATGTTGACTCCATAGTTGTATCAATTTCATGTACTGAGTTGCTATAACTCCTGCCAACTTCATGATGCCAACATTTCTGAGTTCTGGGAAAGGAACACTCCAGTAATGACAACACTCCAGTATAGAATGCCAATAGATAAGGCCAGCATACGATGACAATATATATGTCAGGATTTGTTAAAAGTTCTAGGGACCTGGAATCCCTCATAGCAAGGGTATGCTTGAAATTAACATTACTTAGGAGAATCACCAGAAGTTACCAACTTGTGAAGAGAAATTAATGAATGTTGTTGTGAGCCTGACACTCATGACTTTCAGGCAGCTAGGTCAAGCTGGCATTCCAATATGCAAACCTACTGCTCTAAGGTATAAGGCCAACTCTCTGGGAGAGAGCAGGGCTACAGGTACCATCCAACTTAAACTTCTCTTTAGAGCCATGAAAGCTTACATCATGACATAGATACTTATATGTGGTGGAATTTTTTTAAATAAAAAATCCCCCCGCCAAAAAAAACATAATGAAACAATATCCCACATTCTTTCTTAACCTGAAAGAATAAAATAAGACTTAGAATTCAAAAAAATCACACATTTTTTCATTCTTACTAAAGAATGTGGAGAGATCTTATTTATTCCATAAAGAGGTGCTGATATTCTCCATAAAGTTAGTATTATTTGGTGGAAAACTCAGTAAAACTGAATCATCAACATCAAAACAGACCCAAAAGTTTATATATCAAACAATATGAACTACATTTTTCTCATCCTGGAAACAATAGTCCTATTTTCTTAGTAGACCCAAAATATCAGCTATAGACTCAAATATAGGTCATATGTCAAGTGCCAATGAACATAGCATTCAGGTTATATTTCTGATTGATTTTGGTAACACACACAAAACACCTTACATGTTTTCCTTAGTCACTGTAAGACAGGTTTAAAGTTTTCTAACTTTTCTAATTTCTGACAGCTATCCCAATTACCTCAAATTTGCTTAGGGAAGCCAAAGTGCTTTAGAGCAATTATCAAATGAAAATCACCAAACATCCTGGCACATCAGCAGGGAGAATGTTCTGTAATCATCACTGAATGGATTGGAAAAACTGCACTGCAGAAAGATTAAGTGATTTACCAAAGATTACAAAGTGAGTCAGCATGAGAACAGAAAGTAGTCCTCAATGATATTGATGTAGTCAAGGGTCCTAGCTCAAATAAGCACCTTGGTCTGTTTTAACTTTGTCCATATAATAGAGACTGGCAAAAGATTATATCTTCTCCCTATTGACAGCTGTCTGTTAGTTCTTTTCTATCCCTCCTTGTTTTTATTTCATAATAATAATGATGCTAGTGCCTGACCAGGTGGTGGCGCAGTGGATGGAGCGTCAGACTGGGATGCAGAAGACCCAGGTTCGAGACTCCGAGCTCGCCAGCTGGAGCGCAGGCCCATCTGGCTTGAGCAAAAGCTTGCCAGCTTGGACCCATGGTCACTGGCTCCAGCAAGGGGTTGCTCTGTCTGCTGAAGGCCCGTGGTCAAGGCACATGTGAGAAAGCAATCAATGAACAACTATGGTGTCTCAATGCAACGAAAAACTAATGATTGATGCTTCTCATCTCTCTCCATTCCTGTCTGTCTGTCCCTATCTGTCCCTCTCTCTGACTCTCTCTCTGTCCCTGTAAAAAAAAAAAAATGATGCTAGTAAAATATGAAGAACATCACATCTCACAAAGTGCTTTTACGTTCAGAATCTCCTCTAATGAAACAAACCCCATCTCCTCATTCTGCATTTCTCTAATCCCTGAATCAATGTGACTTGAAATTTTCAAAAGCCAATATAAAATACAGTAGGGAGAACAGGGCTTCCTTTGAGTCACTATTTTCACTGTAGATACCCAAGATAGTGACACCATCTTGCACCACTGTGTGTGGGACAATGCTAAGTATAAGGATATGAAGATAATTAAGATAGTCATTAAGTGAAGGAACTTACGGTCTAAAGATGGAACTAATTTACACATGTAATATCACAGGTGTCTCAGTTGAGGTATGAATAAAATGTTCTTGGAATATGAATGAAGGAGAAATGAGTTCTACTTGGGGAAATCAGAAATGCTACTATGCTAACCTGTCTTCACTGGCCCCTATATCTTATCCCCACCTGCTCTGCACCCCGCAGAGGTCACCAACGTGGATGGCATCATCACCATGCTTCCTTGTTTACACTCTATCTTTTGGTAGAGTTTGGCAAAAGGCAATCTCTGCAGGAGATTGGAAGTCATGCAGTGACAGATTGAGGTGTTTATTTCCCTGCCCAGTTACAATTTAGCAGTGACTATATTCCTTTATCAAAGGCCAGCACACCTGTCCTAAAGCCCCAAGTCACCCTGGGTCACTGTTTTCTTACTTGCTTCCTTAGACCCAGAGGTAGTAGGCTGCCACCCTTCCTAGCTCCAGAAAGCTTCATCATCTTTTGTATTATCTTTACCCTCTGTAAACAATTTCACCATAAGATTTTAAAGCAGCCTGACCAGGTGGTGGTGCAGTGGATAGATTATTGGCCTGGGACACTGAGGACCCAGGTTCAAAACCCCAAAGTTGCTGGTTTGAGTGCAGGGTCCACAGCTTGAGTATGGGATCATAGACATGACCCTATAATCGCTGGCTTGAGCCCAAAGGTTGCTGACTATAGTCCCCTAGTCAAGGCACATATGAGAAAGCAATCAATGAACAACTAAGGTGCCACTACTATGAGTTGATGCTTCTCATTTCTCTTCCTTCTAGTCTGTCTATCTTTGTCTGTCTGTCTCTCTCTCATGTGCATGTGCGTGTGAGCACACAAAAAAATAAAGAAAGAAAGAAAAAGAAGAAGAAAAGATTTAAAAAAATTTTTTTAATTATTTTTATTTATTTATTCATTTTAGAGGAAAGGGAGAGAGAGAGAGAGAGAGAGAAGGGGGGAGGAGCAGGAAGCTTCAACTCCCATATGTGCCTTGACCGGGCAAGCCCAGGGTTTTGAACTGGCAACCTCAGCATTCCAGGTCAACACTTTATCCACTGCGCCACCACAGGTCAGGCGAAAGAAAGATTTTAAAGCAAAAAAGTGACTTAATGAGTTTTGAGTGGGGACTTACTAAGAAGACCCTGGAATCAGAGGTTAGGTAGCTGCTGGAATCTTAGGTGCATGTTAGAACATGAATTAAGACAAGGGAGGTCAGGATAGAAAGGAAATAGCTGACTTGTATGATATTTTGGGAAGTTAGAATTGCTAGGCGAGGCAGCCAATAGGGCCTTACGGAAAGTGAGGAAATGAGTGAGGCTGAAGGTAACTTCTAAGCTATCAGAAAAAAAAATACGTTCCTTAAAAAAAATTTTAAACTTTGTGGTACTATGTGTGATACATTTTTAATAAAGGATAATTAGGCAAAAATACTGCTGTTTATTCATTGCCTTGCCTTTGCTTTTAGCAGGAAATCAATGGTCACATTCAAGAGTTTGCATAGCAACCTGTACAACCTGAGTATGTGCCTTTTCTGAGGTGCACTCCTCCCACTGTCACCCAGGACACCTTGGACTCTGGTGGAGAACGTGCAGCCATGCGGACAGCTGAGAAGACCACCAACCCTTTGGAGTCCAGCCCTTTCACTTACATTACAGCGCATGTCTGCTGGCACTCTGGACACTGACATTGCCTTGAGTCTACATATGCTGGAAAGTAGATGAGAGCATACTGCATTCTACCATTCCTCTGAATGGTGATAAACCTGGCATTATTACACTAAGTGAAATAAGTCAGACAGAGAAAGACAAATATCACAGGATCTCATGTTTATGTGGATTCTAAATAAAACAAACTCACAGAAACAAAGATCAATTGTGTGGTTGCAGGGAGGTGGAAAGGTTCAGTTATGGTGGTCAAAATGGCAAACCTCCACGTATAACGTAAAAAATGTCTAGGCATGTAATGTACAACATGATGACTATAGTTGACAATACAGTTTTGAAAGTTATTAAGGTGATAAATTTTAAAGGTTCTCAAGACAAAGGAGACAAATTGTAACTATGAGAGATTATGGATGTTAACTAACCTTACTGTGTGAATCATTTCACTATACATATATATTTCAAATCATTATGTTGTAAACCTTAAAATGATATAATGTTATATGTCAATTATATCACAATAAAATGGGGGGGCAGGAAATGTAGTGTTACTGCTGCTTTCTCTCTAAGGCTCTGCTGTTGTTGGGGAAAGTCATCAAAAGGACATGACTGACAATGACCTGTGAGCTGGACCCAGCCAATCAGAGACTACTTACAACCTGCTCCTTCATACCTTGTTAGAACGTGTGTGCCACCCACTGTTCCCATAGCTGGAGCAGTTCCCAGGATATAGCCTTGAGAGAGCAATGTGTTGTTGAGACCATCTGGACTAGTAAGTGACAACCCAGTTAAGGCCTCTATATTGAAACTTTTAAAATTCTGGCTGACAAGTGCAGTGATCTACTCATCTTGCAACTACTCCAGACAAACCTCGCATGTAAATTGCTTATTAAAGCTGCCACCTCCTGATCTGGAGTGGTCTGCCCCTTTCTTCGGTCTCTCCTCACACTTCGTGTCCAGGGGTCAGTTTCAGATTTCACTGGGGCAACTCCCAAGGGTGCAAACCAACAGCTGACCACCAGCACTTCAAATTTGTATTAACTTTAAAAACTAAAGTGCAAACAAAGGCTTCTTTAATTTTATCATCAGACTACTTCCACATTTCAAAATTCCTAGAAAAAGGCTTGAAATATATACAGTACTTTCAAATGGGTATAGACCTAGATGAAAGTGAAATCCCAGTAGTCATATAACATGCATCCATCTTTCTGGAATATTACTATTTAGGCATTAGAACTGTATTGTAAATGCATTCCAATTTTATCAAATATGGGAATTGAACCTTAACAAACATTCAGACTCAAATAAGAACGGAGCCTCAAATGACTTCAATACTTCTTCCATGTATGAAGTTGGAGAGAAAATTTGTTAGGCCTTTATAAGGAAATAAAATCACACAAAGTCTGAGGAAGCAGCAACGTTTCCGAAGAGACTCTATCTAGCACAATGCAACATGTAAAGTAGGCATGGAGAAAATGAGTAACATGTACAAAAACATGTACAAGGATATTGATGGCATTCAACATAATGGTTAAAACCACACATTAAAAGTTCAACAAGTTCCTGAGGAGCCAACAAGAGTTCTTTCATTCAACCTCCTGCAGCCAACCCTTATTTCAGCAACACAGGTGAGACACTGGCTGCTATGAGCCATAGAGCATCCCTGAAAGGAGTTACTCACTCAGAATGGGTTTTTCCATAATGCCAGGTTTATTAAGGGGGATCTCCACAAGAAGCCAATAGAGTCACATGCAGGTTACAGACACAAAGAAGGGGAGCTTAAGGATAGAAGCGAGCAGGATGAGTCTCCAGGGCAAAATCCTGGTCACTGGCAGGTCTGTGACCTGCCAAGCTCATGCATAAGGTGATCAGAGCTCTGAGTTTTTGTAGCCCACAAGGGGGAAAGGTCCCACTAATGTTGGTATCCAGATGGAGTCCTTAAACAAGTGTCCAGACTGGTGGTTTGGGGTGTTCCTATTACATCCCATAACCTCATTCTTGACATAGCACTTGACCTAACTGTCATGGCTGACAGTGACTCCATACTGGATTGTCCAAAAAGTCTGCCTTGCTCTTGCTCTGAACGCTGGCTCATCAGTATAGTTGTTCTCTTTTCAAAGGGAACGTTTCTCTGAAGTTCTTGGTGCTCTTTCTTGTTTGCAGCCCTTGATCATTGCAGTGGTGTCCTTAACATGGAATTTTAAAAGAGACAATTAGTATCTCTTCCATAGAACAGTGGAGCTCCTTATGCAAATTATACCCCAGCACTACCACCTAATTCTGCACACCAAGGGAAGAACAGGTTTTAAAAATGGCTCAGCCATTTGTAAGTGGCTCAAATGAAAAACGTGTTTACATCTCCTGTTCTCTATCAAAATACTGTTCCGATGATGACTTTTTTTATTTATTCATTTTAGAAAGAGAAAGAGAGAAGGTGGGAAGAAGCAGGAAGCATCAACTCCCATATGTGCCTTGACCAGGCAAATCTGGGGTTTCAAACCGGTGACTTCAGTATTCCAGGTCAATGCTTTATCCACTGTGCCACCACAGGTCAGTCATGACTTTTTTTAGTATACCTGCAAAAATAAGATGAGGCGAGGAGCCACCACAGTGCAGCCCAGATGCCAGATACTCGATGCAAAGCTGTAACAGAGAGAAAGAACAAGTCATGTTCCCAAATCAGGAATCAGGAGGACATCTGCCTTCTTAACAGAAGCCTCCAGAGGGCAGAAAACAATAAAGCAATTCCTTCGAAACCCTGAGGGAAAATTACTTCCAACTGAGAAGTTCATATGAAGTCATGCTCATATTAGACTATGAGAGTCAGATGAAGATTTTTCCACATAAGCAAAATTTCTAAAAAAGAAACCTTTTGCCATGAATACAGCTTTAATCAGAAGGCTACCAGAGTGGGTGTTCCCCCAAGTGAGACAGTTTACCCAAACAGCGAAAAACAGAAATGAAAGGTCTACTTAGAACCAGCTAAATAATTTGCAGGATCACACCAAGTACACAATGAAAACATGGAACCGTTTGTTCAAAATTTATGAAGAATTTCAAGGTGGCAACAGGAGAGGCTGAACCCAAACCCAGGGTCTGCTGAGTGTAACTGCACAGAAAGTAGACCTCGGGACACCCAGTCTCTCCTGAGTCATCTCAGGAGAGGGAAGAAGGAATGCCCAGGATGCTGGTGAAGATGGAAGTCTAGACAATCACAGGTCCACACTAGAGGCAGAAAACAGAATGTTCCCCCAAAAAAGGATATTTTCAAGGAAAAGAATGGAATATAGAGATTACCAGATGTGTTTCTATATATTTAAAGGATATTTCCATTTCTTGGAGAAAGTACATGGAAGAATTAATAATAAGTCCAGTTCAATCAACTTTTCAGATAAACCAATGATTGGTGAGTGTCACTCTTTTATGACAAACTTGCTGAAACCATGAAGACAGGCAAGGAAGAAGCTGATCACCAGGCACAGTCTTGGGAGACGCAGATGTGAATCTAAACTAGTAGTACAAACTTAGTAGAACAGTGGGACTTTTTTAGGAATTCAGAATGGAAGGAGGCCCCTGGCCCAGTACAGAACAATACATACAAAGGCATACACCACACAAACCATTCAGAACAAGCCTGGACAAACTGAGCCCCCTTGGCTGTTGGTGAGTGCCAGAGACGGAAAATGTTCCACGTTCCTATCTCATCAGCCCCCACAAATTTCCACTCAAAGATGGATGTGCTAGAAGCATATGCTAGTAAACAGTTCCAATTTGGGATTCTGTTAGGACTTGTAAAACAAGCACATTTTGTTTTGTGCATATTGATTCCTGTGTATTGGTTTTAATTTATATGCTGCAATTAAATTTGTATAATTAGTGCAAGGAAATTCCATGGAAACAGGCTCAGATGTTTCTCTTATACCAGCTCTCTTCTTGTTGTTCTAGTTTATAGGGATTCTCTTATGGCTTGATGGTAGGAATTCAGGATCAAAGTAGAATGCTCCCTAACAGTAAGAGGAAAGAGTAGTAGGCATTGTTCAGAGAATTATTAATTCCTTTGAAAGTAGTTTTATTATTGTCCTTATACATGCTGATTTTTGTAAAGTTTTAACCGTAAAAAATATTTCATAAAAGAGCCAAAAAAGTAATCCCAAATCCCACCACTTAGAGATAAGCACTGTTTGCTTTTACCAGTCATCCTGCTGGACATCTCCATTTGTACAGAAATGCAAAAGGGAAAAGGTGGACACATCAGCCAACAGTAAAACAATATACAAAGTGGCCAATAAGCACATGAAAAAATATTCAACACCCTTAGCCATCAAGAAAGAACAAATCAAAACCACATTTAGGTATCACTTCACACTCAGTAGCGTGGTTATAACCAGAAAGTCAGATAATAAATATTACTAAGGTTATATAGAAGTTAGAACCCTCATACGCTAGTGGTAGGAATGTAAATTGCTGCAACTACTTCAGATAACAGTGTGACAGTTCTTCAAACAGAGTTATCATATGACTCATAAACTCCACTTCTAGGTCTGTAATCCAAAAGAACTGATCAGGAACTCAAACCCCTATTTGTAAACCAATGTTCATTGCAGCATTATTCACAATAGCCAAAAGGTAAAAACAACCCAAGGCTTTTTCAACAGATGAGTAGATAAACAAAATGTGTGAGATCCTTACAATTGACTATTATTCATCCAGAGAGAAGTTCTCTCTTTTTTTAAAATTTAATTTTGGATTGGCTTCAGCTGTACAGCTAGTGGTTAGACAATTATATATTTTATACAGTGTTCCGGTCGATATTTCTAATACCCCAACTGGGACCATACATAGTTATCATAATATTGTTGACTATATTTTCTATGCTTTACTTCCTCATGATTATTTTGTAACTACTAATTTATGCTTCTTAGTTCTTTCATCTCTTTCATCCAGTCCTCTAAACCCTTTTCCATCTGGCAACAAACTATTATTTGTATCTATGAATCTGTTTCTATTCTGCTTATTTCTTTATTTGTTCTTTAGACTCCACATATAAGTGAAATCATATGGTATTTGTCTTCCTCTGATTGACTTATTTCAGTGTTAACACCCTCTAGGTTGATCATGTTGCCACAAATGGTAAGAATTCATTTTTTCTTTATGGCTGAGTAATATTTCATTGTATATATGTACCACCACATTTTTACACATTCATCTGTTGATGGACACTTGGGTAGCTTCCATAGCTTCGCTATTGTAAATAATGCTGCATTAAAAATAGGGATGCATATATTCTTTCAAATTAGTGTTTTGTATCTCTTTGGATATACACCCAAAAGTGAAATCACTGGGTCAAAAGGCAGTTCCATTTTTAATTTTTGAGGAATCTGTATATTGTTTTTCATAGTAGTTACACCAATCTGCATTTCCAATAACAGTGCATGAAGGTTCCCTCTTCTCCACACCCTAACACTTGGAATTTGAGGATTTATTGATGACAGCCAAGGAATGAAGTTCTAATCCATACCTTAATATGTATTATGTTAGTGAACCACACCAGTAATAATGATGTATTATTGCTTAAAGTTTCCAGTTTCTGTTTGGGTTGATGAAATGTTTTGGTAGTAGATAGTGGTAATTGTTGCATAATATTGTGAGTGTAATTATGACCACTGAATTGTGCATTTAAAAATGATTAATATGGCAGATTTGTTACATGTCTTACCACAATAAAAACAATAAAAAAGTAGTAAGTTTTGTTTTTTTTAAAAAAAGATGTCATACTGATACATGCTACAGTATGAATATACATTGAAAACATTTTGCTAAGTAAAATAAGCCAGTCACAAAAGGCAGCATATTATATGTTCCAATATATAAAATATTTCCAGAATCAGCAAATCTATGGAGACAGAAAGTAGATTTGTTGTTGCCTAGGGTTGCAGGCTCGGCATACAGTGGGGTGAAGTAAAGAATGACTTCTAATGGGTGTTGAGTTTTTATTGTCAAGGGGGAATATGTTCTAAAATTAATTGCAATGATGGTTGTACAAATCTGTGAATATACTAAAAACCATTGAGGAGACGGCAAGATGACGATGGAGTAAGCGGATGTACCACCTCCCAACTCCTGGAACCAAAATGGATTACAACTTAATTTTAAGAACCCTCATCTGGATAAACCAACTTTGAACTAAACTAAGTGGACCCTTCAACTAAGGAACACTGAAGAAGCCACAATGAGACTGGTAGGAAAAGTGAAAACGTGGAAAGGGCTGCCCAACTCCCTGGAGCAAACGGCAGCCTGGAAAGACTCGAGTGGCAGGAAGAGAGTCTAGCAGAGAGGAAGGAACCTGGGTCCCAGAAACAAAGCCCCAGCCTGCAGCCCCAGAGCCTAGAAGAGGCGTTTGGATAGTATTGAGCTGTGAAACAAGTTAGAATACTGTTTGTGAGAAAGAGACAGTTGTCTCAGACCCAGGATTCATCTTAAAGGGATGGTGCAGAAAACCTCTTTCACAACCACTCACCCAGGGCTCTGGGGGACAGGGAGAGCGGAGACGACTGGAACAGTGGGAAGAGAGTGTGGTCTGGAAAGCACAGGGAGAAATACTCTGAGGGACAGCCACCCTAACCCCTGGGCAGAGTCACTTTCCAAATCAGAAACTAATATTTCCCCTGGAACTAGCAATACCAGCAAAGGGAGGCAGGACACCAACCAAACAAGCTTCCCCATGGCACTTAGAGCACTGACACTTAGAAGGAGGGAGCTTTCAGGATTAAAGTATGGAGTGTTAGGGTCTGAGCTGCAGTGACCCCACCCACACTGTTGAGGGCTTGTTGGAGGGATGGTGGCGGCAGGACTCAGAAACACAGTTCTGTCGGTGGGGGTGGAGGCCCAGCTGGTGTGAGCTCAGTCTAGCCCAGAAGGGGTGGAGGAGATGCACGAAAGTGGGTCGGCAGCTGCAGGTCCGCCTGCAGCTTCAGCTGTGGGGGAAAAATGGGAGCCCAGGAACAGGCAGAGATTGGCTGATGAGCAGGGGTGCACAGGCACGCAGCATCACCTGGCCTCCGAGATTAGCAACTCTGTGCACAAGCTGGCCTTGACCCAGAGGAGGCTCACAGCTAAGCTCGCACCAGCAGCCCCACCCGTCCCAAGGATCCAAGGTTTACAGCCCTGCGTGAGCCAGCTCTGATGAGTGGGAGATGGACGGAAGCCCGAGAACAGGCGGGGACTGCAGCTGAGCAAAGGTGCTCACTGCTGCCCTTGGTGTCAAAGCTTGTGGCTTCACCTCGCCACCAGTGGGGGCAAAGCAAAGGCCCAGACAAGCTGAGGCTTGTAGAACCAGGCACGAGAACACAGCCCCTCCTTTGGAACAGAGGCAGAAACCCAAGAAACAGCCACAGCGGGCTGGTGCCCAGCAACACCCATACCCAAACACCCGAGGGGGTGGTGGGCCTGCAGACAGACCACACCTAGCGAACACTAAGGCAAGACCCATTGGACTCCAGTGGCCACACCCTTCTTATACACAGACAAAATGGGCAGGTAGAGAAACACAACCCAAAATGAACCAAGAGAAATCCCCAGAGAAGAATCTGAAAGAACCAGATATAACCAAATAACCAGATGCAGAGTTTAAAATAATGATAGTTAGGATGTTCAAAAAGCTTAGAGCAACAATGGATAGTCATTACAAACACCTAAATAAAGAGATAGCAAGTATAAAAAAGAAAATTGAAATAATAAAAAAGAATCAGACAGAAATGACAAATACATTATCAGAACTGAAGAACACAATACAAGGAATTAAAAGCAGGATGGATGAAGCTGAGGATAGATTCAGAGATTTAGAGGTCAAAATAAACAAAGGCACAAAAGCAGAGCAGAAAAAAGAAGAGACTCAAAAAATCTGAGGAAACTCTAAGGGAGCTCTATGACAATATGAAGAGAAATAACATCCGCATCATAGGGTTTCCCAAAGAAGAAGAGAAAGAACAAGGGATAGAAACTTTGTTCAACCAATTTATAACTGAAAACTTCCCTAAATTAAGCTTAGAAAATGACTCACATGTTCAAGAAGCAAAGAGAACTCCATTAAAGAAAAACCCAAAGAAATCTACACCATGATACATCATAATTAAAATACCAAGGCTAAGTGATAATGAAAAGATATTAAAAGCTGCTAGAGAAGAAAAAGGTTATCACCTGCAAAGGAGCCCCCATAAGGATGACATAAGACTTCTCAACAGAAATACTTGAGGCCAGAAGAAAATGGCAAGACATATTCAAAGAAATGCAGAACAAGAAGCTACAACCAAGACTACTTTATCCAGCAAAGCTAACGATTAAAATGGAAGGAGAAATAAAGAGCTTCCCAGACAAAAAAAAAACTCAAGGAATTCATTAAAACCAAACCAATCCTGCAAGAGATGCTAAGGGGCCTGTTGTGAACAGATCAAAGGGGGAAAAGAATATAGCAAAAGTGGAATACTGCTTTAAAGAATAAAATGGCAATAAACAATTACATATCAATAAGAACCTTAAATGTAAATGGATTAAATGACCCAATCAAAAGACATAGGGTAGCTGCATGGATAAGAAAACAGGACCCATACATATGCTGTCTACAAGAGACACACCTTAAAACAAAAGATGCACATAGACTGAAGGTAAAAGGATGGAAAAAAATATTTCATGCAAATGGAAATGAAATATAGCCTGGGTACTAATACTTATATCTGACAAAATAGACTTTAAAACAAAGGATGTAGTAAGAGATAAAGAAGGACACTACATAATGATAAAGGGATCAATTTAACAGGAAGATATAACCCTTATAAATATCTATGTGCCAAACAGAATAGCACCGAAATTCAAAAAGCAGACTTTGACGAATATAAGGGTGAGATCAACAGCAATACTATAGTAGTAGGGAATTTCAATACCCCACTAACTTCACTGGATAGATCCTCAAGAAAGAAAATTAACAAAGAAACAGCAGACTTAAAGAATACACTAGATCAACTCGATTTAATAGATATCTTCAGAACCTTTCACCCTAAAGCAGCAGAATATACATTCTTTTCAAGTGCGCATGGTACATTCTCTAGGATAGACCACATGTTAGGACACAAAAGTGGTCTCAACAAATTTAAGAAGATTGAAATCATATCAAGCATTTTCTCTGATCACAATGGCATGAAACTAGAAAGTAACCACAAAAGAAAAAATGAAAAATACTCAAACACTTGGAAACTAAATAGCATGTTATTAAATAATGAATGGATTAACAATGAGATCAAAGAAGAAATAAAAAAGTTTCTAGAAACGAATGATAATGAGCATACATCAACTCAAAATTTATGGGACACAGCAAAAGCAGTACTAAGAGGGAAGTTCATAGCACTACAGGCATACCATGAGAATCTAGAAAAAGCTCAAATAAGAAACCTGATCTTGAATCTAAAATAGTGGTTCTTAACCTTTTTTGAGGTACCAAACCCACCAGGTTCATATGTGCATTCACTGAACCCTTCTTCAGTGATATATAAAATAAGATTTTTTTTTCAAATTCAAGACATAGGTATAGGTGCTTTTACTGGTACACAATATGAGCCATGCATGAACATCACCTTGCTCAAAGAATAAAACCAACAAAGTACATGAACTCACAACAAATTACAATATTACTTTATTCTGGCCTCTGCTACAGAGGCTTCTCCAAAACACTGAGACCGACTCATCGAACCCCAAGGGTTCGACAGAACCCAGGTTAAGAACAACTGATCTAAAAAAATTAGAAAAACAACAGCAAGTAAAGCCTAGCTGTAGTAGAAGGAAGGAAATAATAAAGATTAGAGCAGAAATAAATGACATAGATACTAAAGAAACAATACAGAGGATTAATGAAACCAGGAGCTGGTTCTTTGAAAAGGTAAACAAGATTGATGAACCTTTAACTAGACTCAGCAAGAAAAAAAGAGAAAGAACTCAAATAAATAAAATTAGAAAGAAGAGTGGAGAAATAACAACTGACACAACAGAAATACAAACTACTGTAAGAAAATACTATGAATATTTGTATGCCAAAAAACTAGACAACCTATAAGAAATAGACAAATTCCTTCAAACATACAATCTTCCAAAAATCAATCTGGAAGAATCAGAAACCCTAAACAGACCAATTACAACAAATGAGTCTGAAACAGTTATCAAAAAACTCCCAACAAAGAAAAGTCCTGGGCCTGATGGCTTCACAAGTGAATTCTATCAAAACTTCAAAGAAGAACTAACTCCTATCCTTCTCAAGCTATTTCAAAAAATTCAAGAGGAAGGAAGACTTCCAACCACCTTTTATGAGGTGAGCATAATTCTGATTCTGAAATCAGGCAAAGACAACACAAAGAAAGAAAATTGTAGACCAATATCCCTGATGAATTTAGATGCTAAAATCCTCAACAAAATATTAGCCAACCGGATCCAGCAATATATGAAAAAAATCATACACCATGATCACGTTGAGATTCATTCTGGAGAGGCAGGGCTGGTACAATATTCGCAAATCAATCAATGTGATTCATTACATAAACAAAAGGAAGGAAAAAAAACACATGATAAATTCAATAGATGCAGAAAAAGCATTTGATAAAATTCAGTATCCATTCATGATCAAAACTCCCAGCAATGTCGGAATACAGGGAACATTCCTTAACATGATAAAGGCCATCAATGACAAACCCACAGCCAACATCATACTCAATGGGCAAAAATTAAAAGCAATCCTCTTAAAATCAGGAACAAGGCAAGGGTGCCCACTTTCACCACTCTTATCCAACATAGTTCTGGAAATACTAGCCACAGCAATCAGAAAAGAAGAAGAAATAAAGGGCATCCAAATTGGAAAAGAAGAAGTAAAACTGTCACTATTTACAGATGACATGATATTGTATATAGAAAACCCTAAAGTCTCAGTCAAAAAACTACTGAACCTGATAAATGAATTCAGCAAGGTGGCAGGATATAAAATTAATACTCAGAAATCAGAGGCATTTTTATACACCAACAAGGAACTGTCAGAAAGAGAAATTAAGGAAATAATCTCCTTCACTATTGCAGTCAAAAAAATAAAGTACATAGGAGTAAATTTAACCAAGGAGATTAAAGACTTGTACTCGGAAAACTATAAACATTGATAAAAGAAATCAAGGAAGACACAAACAAGTAGAAGCATATACCGTGCTCATGGTTAGGAAGAATTAACATCATTAAAATGTCTATATTACCCAAAGCATATAGAACACATATTCCAAAAATTTATATGGAACCAAAAAAGAACACAAATAGCCTCAGCAATATTGAAAAAGAAGATTAAAGTGGGAGGGATTCCTCTTCCTGATATCAAGTTATACTACAAGGCCATTGTACTCAAGACAGCCTGGTACTGGCATAAGAACAGGCACATAGATCAATGGAACAGAACAGAGAACCCAGAAATAAACCGACACCTTTATGGACAACTGATATTTGACAAAAGAGGTAAGAGCATACAATGGAGTAAAGACAGCCTCTTTAACAAATGGTGCTGGGAAAATTGGACATCTACTTGCAAAAAAATGAAACTATACCATCAACTTACACCATTCACAAAAACAAACTCAAACTGTATAAAAGACTTAAATGTAAGCCATGAAATAATAAGCATTTTAGAAGAAAACATTGGCTGTAAGCTCTCCGACATCTCTCGCAGCAATATATTTGCCGATTTATCTCAACGGGCAAGTGAAATAAAAAAACAGGATAAACAAATGAGATTATATTAAACTAAAAAGTTTTTGCACAGCTAAAGACAATAATAACAGAATAAAAGACAAACTACACAATGGGAGAACATATTCAAAAATATGTCTGATAAGGGGTTAATAACTAAAATTTATAAAGAACTTGTAAAACTCAACACCAGGGAGACAAAAAATCCAATCAGAAAATCAGCAAAAGAAATGAATAGACACTTCTCCAAAGAGGACATACAGATGGCCAATAGGCATATGAAAAAATGTTCAACATCACTAATTATTAGAGAAATGCAAATTAAAATTACAATGAGATACCTCTTCACATCAGTCAGAAGGGCGCTCATCAACAAAACAACACAGATTAAGTGCTGGCGAGGATGTGGAGAAAAGGGATCCCTCCTGCACTGCTGCTGGGAATGCAGACTGGTGCAGCCACTGTGGAAAACAGTATGGAGATTCCTCAAAAAATTAAAAATTGAACTGCCTTTTGACCCAGCCATCCCACTTTTAGGAATATACCCTAAGAACACCATTGCTGGTGGGAATGCAGACTGGTGCAGCCACTGTGGAAAACAGTATGGAGATTCCTCAAAAAATTAAAAATTGAACTGCCTTTTGATCCAGCATCCCACTTTTAGGAATATACCCTAAGAACACCATAGCACAGTTTGAAACAGAGAAATGCGTCCCCATGTTTGTGGCAGCATTGTTCACAATAGAGAAGATCTGGAAACAGCCCAAGTGTCCTTCAGTGAACAAGTGGATTAAAAAGCTATGGTACATATATACTATGGAATACTACTAGCCATAAGAAATGATGACATCGGAGCATTTACAACAACATGGATGGACCTTGATAACATTATACTGAGTGAAATAAGTAATTCAGAAAAAACTAAGAATAAATGATTCCATACATAGATGGGACATAAAAATAAGAATCAGAGACATGGACAATAGTGTGCTGGCTATGGGGGTGGGGGGGTGTAAGGGCGGAGAGGGAGGGGCTCAGGGAGAGGTGGGGCACAAAGAAAACCAGATAGAATTTGCTGGAGAACAATTTGACTTAGTGTGATGGGTATGCATTATAATCAAATATCAAAATAACATGCAGAGGTTTTCTCTGAACATATGTACCCTGATTTATCAATGTCACCCCATTAAAATTAAAAATTAATAAAATCAATAAATTTTTAAAAATGTAAAAACCATTGAAATATACACTATAAATAGGTCAATGGTATGCATGTAAATTATATCTCAAAAAAATCTTTTTTTTTTAATTGTGGATTTTTCTGATGGTGGGTGAGTTGAACCATTTTTTCATAATTAATGATCATTTGTGCTTATCCTGTTGTGAATAGCTTGTTCATGTTTTTTTTTTTTTGATTTGGTTGTTTTGTTTCTTTCAGTGTTTAACAATGTAAAAAACCATTTGGAGTCTGCATTGACAAGCATTTTGTAAGTGTTTTGTATTCTTGAAATTGGTGCAAAATACTGCAGGTGGCATGCCTCAAGTCAAAACAGAAGACCAGTTCTGAAGATGCTGACATCTTCTAACAGGTTGTTAGGAGTCCCACGGTTGAATTGATTTTATTTGTAACAGAGTAAACACAGCACGGAGGGGCAGCACAGCTCGAGCACTCTTTGAATCTTCAGTACAATGCCAGGTGGTTTACAAATATGATCTCATATCATCCATCATGCTCACTTACAAAGGAGAAAGGGCAATGCCCCGAGGTAACACAGCCAGCTGTTGCAACTGAAGTTTGAATTTTGTTCTCTCAGCGTCCAAAGTGCTAGTTCATCTGCAGCGCCTTCTGAAGAGTATTGATAACATATGTATGACCAATCCTAGGAAGCTGTGACGGTGCCGTTTGTACTTCGATTTCCAGACCCCTGAGTCAAGCATTGTGCTAAGCAAGCGCTGGCATTATGACACTGGAGCTGTCAGAAAATATATTTTCTCCGCTGCTGAAAGGCAGGCTGTGCAGAGAAATTGACCAACACCAACATAAATTCTTCAAGTTTCTCAAATATTCCTGTGGGGAATTATGAGCCTCCCTGAGTCATGAAGATTGGACTTGGACAGCTCTGCTCGGTCAAATCCCTGAATCAGGATAAAGCAGTAATAAGTAAGACATCACACAGGAAATGTCAAAGTCACACAATGAACAACATGCAGCCATCCAAAGAGCTAATGACTACCATGCTTGGGAAATTAATCTGTAGATTCCATAGAATTAGATTATACATCTGTGAATTATGGATAGTGTCACATAAGGGTCAAATTAGGGAGCTTACACTTTATCTATTACAATTTTTTACTATACAGCTGCAGAAACTGAGATCTTGAGATTTTAATTAACTATTTTACATAGAAAAATTGTCAGTGAAGGAAAGATAGCACAATTTCTGCTGACTCCAAGGTCCTAAATTTGTTGCCCTTCCTCTTCACACTGAAAATCCTCCAAAGTAAGTTTTCAATGGCAAAACCTTTAAAAAACTGTGAACTTCATATTGTCTAGCTCTCTGTACTGCACTGAGAATTGTTCAACTCAAACTCCCTTTAGCTCTGACGGCTGGAAGAGAATATAATACTCAACACTGCTCATGTTTTCAAGTCACATGCCCTCAGGTTGCTAAAACTTTCTAGTCTATAAAACACAAAATGAAATGACAGGTTGCTATTTCTGATTGACACTGAAAGCAAGGAAGCAGATCTATACCCATCGGCAAAATCTTTAGCTGATAGAAATTGCTAGTGATGAGCTATAAATGTTACCACGTTGCATTGAGGAAGACTCCACTTTTCTTGTTGATTGAAATGGAAGAGCTCCCCTTTGGCTTCCACTTTTTCGTATTCCAAAATTAGACATTTACCTTTATTGTAAACTTAATTGTAAATGTAATTGTATTATAAGCATGATTCAGGAAAGGAGAGTAAAAAAAAACGCAAATAGAGTTCAGGAAACACTTGCATTTCTATCATCTTTCATTTCATCTGTTTTTCCTTCACTTGGGCATTTTTTTAATATAATTTAGTTTTTTAAATATTTCTAGCCGACGAGGAAGTGGCACAATGGATAGAGTGTCGGACTGGGATGAGGAAGGACCCAGGTTCGAGACCCCAAGGTCGCCAGCTTGAGCGTGGGCTCATCTGGTTCAAGCAAAAGCTCACCAGCTTGGACCCAAGGTCACTGGTTCCAGCAAGGGATTACTCAGTCTGCTGAAGGCCCGCGGTCAAGGCACATATGAGAAGGCAATCAATAAACAACTAAGATGTCGCAATGGCAACAAAAAACTGATGATTGATGCTTCTCATCTCTCTCCATTCCTGTCTGTCTGTCCCTATCTGTCCCTCTCTCTGACTCTCTCTCTCTGTCTCTGTAAAAAAAAAAAAAAAAAATTCTAAAAATAGGTATGCTCAGAAATTCATATGATTTAATTTTTCAAGTAGATATTACATGGCACAAACTTAGATCAGTAACTGTAATTATATTGTTTATCCTTATGTATATAATCTAGGACTGTGATGGCGAACTTATGACACGCGTGTCAACACTGACACGTGAAGCCATTTTCAGTGACACGCAATGCAACCGCGTACCAGAGAAGTATGGGGCCGCATGCTGAAAAGGACGTTTCATCCTTGGCTCCTGCACAGCCAGGTGCAGGAGCCGAGGATAAAACATGTGCTGTAGTGTAGACACTCTGTGCTGGAGGTCTGTAGGCCAAAACAACAGAACTCTAGCACAGAGCGTCTAGTTCTGGGACTTCTGGTTAGGCCGTTTTCCTCGAATGATACACCACCCGAGTTATGCTCAGTTTTTTGGCGAATTTTGACACACAAAGCTCAAAAGATTGCCCATAACTGATCTAGGACAATAGAATAGATTACTCTAAAAGATAGAATGTATTTATTTAACTTTTAAAAAATATTTCACATGTATTTTGGTATCAACCAACTTTGTGCCATAGGCAATTAAAAATAAGCACAATTAAAATGTAAAAAAAGTATTTAATGTTTAAGTCTGAGCACATTTATAGAGTAATGTAAAATTCTGCTTCATTCTTTGGTTAATGAATATAATGGTCAGACATAAAAATAAATGTTTAATTTATATATTTATCTAACAAATTTATATAATATTGTTAAATAATAGATGCTTATACTTAATATATATTAAATAAGAATTTGAAAATACAATATAATTGAAATCAATTAAAAAGTTTGAAATATAATTGTGTATATATGTAGACATATACTGAGTTAAATATATATTATATATACAAACATATATCAGTATACTAATATATATATATATCAAACATAAAGCTGACACAATTTTTCCCATTTAATTAATGATTGATCATTGTTTTTACAATCATGTAGATTATAACAGTGTACAAACAAGAACCTGCACTTAGATAGCCAGAAAACAACCTGTAGTATTCTTTTTACCCTAACTCCTCTTTTATTGTCCCTCATTTTCTACTTCTAGGCTTCAGTGCTTTTGTTAGTTTTTCCAGGTTGAATTTGCTTTATTCTTTACATTCATGACATTGCTGATATAGTGAAATGTGATTTACAGCACAAGAACCAGCCAACTGGAGAACATATTATCTGGAAACTGGGAACACAAGCAGTAAAGAATGTCAGGAACCGCTAAAAATAGAGAGTTTCGTATATCCTATTTAGTCATTTTTGTTTGGCGCAAAAATCTCTTACTCCAGCTCATTGTGTCTTTTATTTTTTTTTAAGCAGAAGAGAGGAAATAATTTAATGTGAAAGTTACTTTTTAAACACTGGTTTTCTTAGCCCATCCAATTTCAGTCTACATACATGGTGAATAACCACTTCCAATTGCTATGCCAGGAGAAACAACTCACCTAATTGCCTGCCAAGGCTCATAGAACACGTCTGTGTCATTGACAATTCATTGGTCTACTGATAGCATAACTCATGTTATGTTTTCTGGTTCTTGCTTTTAACTTCTCACTCACTCTGCTGCTCACTTTGATTTTTTACATCCACCACACACGTGCATTTACGCACACGTGTATATATTGAATATACTCACATCCGAGTGGAATTTTTCATTAGACTGAAACATTTTATTTTCATATTGATCTATAGTAACTTTTAAAGTTACTCTAAAGCCTCTTTATGTGACATATCGGTGATCAAACCACTTCATCTCAGAATGCCAGAATATTTACAAGCTCTCAGCTAATGAGTTCATTTCCAGCATAGTGTCATGAGGTTTAGTTGCCAGAACCAAATTATATCTGTCAGTTCTTTGCATGGCAGGGCACTTCTTCTCTGTTTGTATAGAGTGTCATGCTGTGGCCAGCACCATGCAACAGGAAACAGCTCTAATCAGTACATCTCTGTCATTTTCCCCTAGATGACAGCACAATGTTAAGAAAGACTGTTCACACCTGCCATATTCTGCCAAATTTCTTCCTCTCAGGCCACACACCAATTAGTTTCACATCCTCTTGAGAAAGTCCAGAGTGCGAAAACCAATGTACTTGTCTTTCTCTACTACCTCAGAGGACAGTAACATTCTTCTGCTCTAGCGGATGAAATTTGAGATGTGATGGGAAATAGTTCATGTAAGGAGGAAAGTTTCCTGGGAAATGTCAACTCATTTTTAGCTCAGTGAACATGGAGACTCATCTCCTACTGTGTCAAACTCCTCATTCCCCTCCACATCACTTCCTGAGACATTCAATGGCCAAGGAAACAGTGGAAACTTGGTCAATGTGTGACCCAAGGCTGGCCAGGTTAAATACCACAAAAAAATCTGTATTTGTACAAAAATTAGTTGACTTCCGCTACATTAAGAATCATAAGCTTGAAATTTTCAAAAGAAACATTATTCTTGGTAGCCAAGGCAAGGTAATAATCAAAGTGTCCTTTGATAGAAGATTGGATAAAGAAGATGTGGTACATATTTACAATGCAATACTACTGAGCCATAAGAAAAGGTGAAATACTGCCATTTGCAACAACATGGATGGATCTTGAGAATATCATGAGAAGCAAAATAAGTCAGAAAAAGTCAAGAACCTTATGATTTTACTCATATGTGGGATATAAAATTGAAAGCAACAAATGAACAAACAAGACAAACAAACAAATATTCACAGACACAGACAATGGCATGATGGTTACCAAACGGAACAGGTGGAGGGTAAGGAGTAAAGGGTACAAGTAGTCAAATATATGGTAACAAAAGGAGATTTAACTTTAGGTGATGAAAACAATGCAATATACAAATGATGCACTATAGAATTGTACACTTGAAACCTACATAATTAACCAATGTCACACCAATAAGTTTAATAAAAAAAAATTTTTAACTATAAAAATGGAAATACTACTGTGAAGTCAGGACCCAGTATTTGTGTGAATCATGTTGTGATACTGTGATTTATAATAAAAAATATTTACTTGGCCTTCTTCTCATTTCTGGCATAGAGCTCAGAAAACTCTTGAAATTTCCTAAAAGTGTCTTTTATTATGTTAATAGAGTGCCCTTTGAAAACACCTAAAGATGGGAGCTTGTTGCCCCAAGAACCAACCTGGATGTGATTGGAACTTTCAATTGCACAGCTCTTCACTCCCCAAACCCTGACCTCCAGGGTAAGAGTAGAGGGACTGGAGATTGTGTTCAATCACCAATGGTCAATGACTTAATCAATCATGCTTGGATAATGAATACCCATAACAACCAAAAGGACAGGGTTGAGAGAGCTTCCGTAAGTGAACGAGTGAAAAGTTGGGAAGAATGGCGTCCTCAGAGACAGCATGGAATCTTCTTGCCCCTTCCGCATGCTTCGCTCCATGTATCTCTTCCACCTGGCTATTCTTGCGTTTTATCTTTTTACAATAATCCAGTAGGTAAAGCATTTCTTTCAGTTCTGTGAGCTATTCCAGCAAATTAATCAAATCCAAAGAGGGTGGTCACTGAAACTGCCAACTATAGCCGATGAATCAGAGACATTGGTGAAAACCTGGACTTGCAGGTGGGGAGGTTCTGCGTTCTTGCACGGCTGAGCCTTAGTGTGTCGGTGCTGATTCTACCTCCATGGTGACAGTGTTAGACTGCATTGAATTGCAGAAGCCCTGCTGGAATTTGGAGACTTGCTTGGTGGTTTAGGACCTCTCCCCTATCCCCACCTTACACCTTGGACATCCTCCTTGAGAAGAGACAGACCCGAGACCTGAAAGTTGAGCACTTTCCTATGTGGATATGAGCAGTGCAGGATGAATATAAGGGTAGCAGGAGGACCTGGGGAGAAACACAACATGGGTGGGCATAAAAATAATCTGATCAAGCCAGTCTTTCCTCTGGTTTGTATTTTAAAATAAAATCCCCAAAGTCAAAGATATATAAAATATAAGCCCACTGATTCCACATTAGGCTGTCACAGCAATGTCAAGTCCCTATCAAGCTATTGCAGCGTTTACTCTCAATTACCCACCTGTGGTTTAAGATGCAATTCAGGGGCCTACCACCTCACCTCACCAGTGAAAAGGGCCACCTTTTCCTGTTGGCCTGTCAGTAGGAATTTTACAATGGCTGTGGCTCCCATAGAGCAGCGCCTTTGACCTGGGTTGCTGTATTTCAGCTCTGCAGCTGCTCTGGCCCTCTGTGAGTTCAGAAACACGGATTCTCAGATGTGAAAAGCCTTTCTCAGCCTTTGCCAGCCTCTCTTGCACTAATCTAGGGATCTGTAAGGTCCTAGGGCCTGGGATTGTGGTCTCACCACCTGGCTCCTGCAACTTTGTAAACTATGGGCTTGTTGTCTGTTAGCAGCAGGATTCACTGCTTAGAGAAGCTCACCTGCTTTCTCTGTGCTTTTTGGACATGCTGAAATGCCTATTACACATGGAAAAGGTGATGGACGCCATGATCCTAATATCTCCCTCTCCCTTTATGCATTAGATGTATTCCGGAGCTTGTTCCTGGGCCCCCTTTTATCCTTCTGCTCACTATGGGTTTTCAGTCTGAGATGTGTGACCTCTTGTGAACTCCGAGAAGAATCATTCACAATCAATTCACAAGAATTTGAGAAGTAATTTATCTGCTGAGACGGAATCTCCATGGTCAACCCAAGGCCCAAATTTTATGAATAAGAAGAGTCTAGTGACTATTTACTGTCAGGTGCTACTCATGCACTCTGTATGGAGGGAAGATCCTCAGCCTGCTCTCAGCTTCCCGCACTTTGCCCTCTGAGATAACCTGCAGGGAAGTCCCAGTTTCATCTTTCCACTAATGCACTGAGACCTGCCACCTCTAATCAGAACTCCTCCATAACAACCAATCAGAATGCATAAAATTGGCCTATCAGGACTGTGTGATGAGGAAAAATCAGACCCTTGTGAATTTGGGTACGTCATTTACATAAAGTAAACCTAATCAGGAACCGGGGCGGGAATTTCTATTTAAAAGATGGCCTCTAAATGACATAGAGGTGAAGGAAACAATACAGAGGATCAATGAAACCAGAAGCTGGTTCTTTGAAAAGGTAAACAAGATTGATGAACCTTTAACTAGACTCATCAAGAAAAAAAGAGAGAGGACTCAAATAAATAAAATTAGAAAGGACAATGGAGAAACAACTACTGACACAACAGAAATACAAAGCATTGTAAGAAAATACTATGAAGAACTATATGCCAAAAAATTAGACAATCGTGGTGAAATGGACACATTTCTTGAATCATAAACCTTCCAAAAATTAATCTGGAAGAATCATAACACCTAAACAGACCAATTACAACAAATGAGATCAAAACAGTTATCAAAAAACTCCCAAAAAAGAAAAGTCCTGGACCTGATGGCTTCACAAGTGAATTCTATCAAAAATTCAAAGAAGAACTAACTCCTATCTTCCTCAAGCTATTTCAAAAAAATCAAGAGGAAGGAAGACTTCCAAACTCCTTTTATGAGGTGAGCATAATTCTGATCCCAAAACCGGGCAAAGACAACACAAAGAAAGAAAATTATAGGCCTATATCCCTGATGAATTTAGACGCTAAAATTCTCAACAAAATATTAGCCAACCGGATCCAGCAATAAATGAACAAACTCATACACCATGATCAAGTGGGATTTATTCTGGAGAGGCAAGGCTGGTTCAATATTCACAAATCAATCAATGTGATTCATCACATAAACAAAAGAAAGGACAAAAGGCACATGATAATTTCAATAGATGAAGAAAAGGCATTTGATAAAATCCAGCACCCATTCATGCTCAAAACTCTCAGTAAAGTGGGAATACAGGGATCATTCCTTAACATGATAAAGGCCATCTATGATAAACCCACAGCAAACATCATACTAAATGGACAAAAATTAAAAGCAATCCCCTTAAGATTAGGAACCAGGCAGGGATGCCCCCTTTTACCACTTTTATTCAACATAGTTCTGGAAGTCCTAGCTACAGCAATCAGACAAGAAGAAGAAATAAAAGGCATCCAAATTGGAAAAGAAGAAGTAGAACTGTCACTATTTGCAGATGATATGATATTGTATATAGAAAACCCTAAAGTTTCAGTCAAAAAACTACTGGACCTTATAAATGAATTCAGCAAGGTGGCAGGATATAAAATTAATACTCAGAAAGCAGAGGCATTTCTATATACCAACAATGAACTGTCAGCAAAAGAAATTAAGGAAACAATCCCCTTCACTATCGCAGCCAAAAAAATAAAGTACCTAGGAGTCAATTTAACCAAGGAGGTTAAGAACTTGTACTTGGAAAATTATAAAACATTGATAAAAGGAATCAAGGAAGATACAAACAAGTGGAAGCATATACCGTGCTCATGGCTAGGAAGAATAAACATCATTAAAATGTCTATATTACCCAAAGCAATTTATAAATTCAATGCAATACCAATTAAAATACCAATGACATACTTCAAAGATACAGAACACATATTCCAAAAATTTATATGGAACCAAAAAAAAACATGAATAGCCTCAGCAATCCTAAAAAGAAAAAATAAAGCAGGAGGTATCACTCTTTAAGATATCAAGGTTTACTATAAGGCCATTGTATTCAAGACAGCCTGGTACTGGCATAAGAACAGGCACATAGATCATTGGAACAGGACAGAGGACCCAGAAATAAACCCACAGCTTCATGGACAACTGATATTTGACAAAGGAGGAAAGAACATACAATGGAGTAAAGATAGCCTCTTTAACAAATGGTGTTAGGAAAATTGGACATCTACCTGCAAAAAATGAAACTAGACCATCAACTTACACCATTCACAAAAACAAACTCAAAATGGATAAAAGACTTAAATGTAAGCCGTGAAACCATAAGCATCTTAGAAGAAAACATAGGCAGCAAGCTCTCCGACATCTGTAGCAGCAATATATTTGCCAATTTATCTCCACGGGCAAATGAAATAAAAGGCAAGATAAAGAAATGAGACTATATCAAACTAAAAAGTTTTTGCACAGCTAAAGACAATAAGAACAGAATAAAAAGACAAACCACACAATGGGAGAACATATTCAACAGCACATCTGATAAGGGGTTAATAACTAAAATTTATAAAGAACTTATAAAACTCAACACCTGGAAAACAAACAATCCAATCAAAAAATGGGCAAAAGAAATGAATAGAAATTTCTCCAAAGAGGACATCCAGATGGCCAATAGGCATATGAAAAAATGCTCAACATCACTAATCATTAGAGAAATGCAAATTAAAACCACAATGAGATATCACCTCACACCAGTCAGAATGGCACTCATCAGCAAAACAACACAGAATAAGTGCTGGTGAGGATGCGGAGAAAAGGGAACCCTTCTACACTGCTGGTGGGATTGCAGACTGGTGCAGCCACTGTGGAAAACAGTTTGGAGATTCCTCAAAAAATTAAAAATCGAACTGCCTTTTGACCCAGCTATCCCACTTATAGGAATATACCCTAAGAACATCATAGCACTGTTTGAAAAGAAGAAATGTGCCCCCATGTTTTTGGCAGCATTGTTCACAATAGCGAAGATCTGGAACCAGCCCAAGTGTCCATTTGAAGACGAGTGGATTAAAAAGCTTTGGTACATATATACTATGGAATACTACTCAGCCATAAGAAATGATGACATCGGATCATTTATAACAAAATGGATGTACCTTGATAACATTATACGGAGTGAATTAAGTAAATCAGAAAAAAAGAAAAACTGAGAACAGCATTATTTCATACATAGGTGGGACATAAAAGTGAGAATATGAGACATGGACAAGAGAGTGGTGGTTACGGGGTGGGGGAGGGAGGAGAGGGTGGGATGGGGAGGAGGGGAGGGACACAGGGAAAACCAGATAGAAGGTGACAGAGGACAATTTGATTTTTGATGACGGGTATGCAACACAATTGAATGATAAGATAACCTGGAGATGTTTTCATTGTACATATGTACCCTGATTTATTGGTGTCACCCCATTAGAATTAATAATAATAAAATATATTTAAAAAATTACAGTAAAAGATGGCCTCTCCTTTGTTTCAGCCAAGCATCCCTTTAGTTTCCACCGGAGGCTGAGTTTTCATAGCTTACAAACTATATATTTCGTGTGAATAAAGTCTATTTTCTGATATTCTTTCTGGGAATTTTGGTTGACACCATCCATAGCACATGTGAAGAACTTAGGCTTATATAGCCCAGACATACCAATGCCGTACTGTCCTAGTTCAAATCGAATTGTGCTCCTAACTGTTGAATGCTAACTCTTGCCACCTACATCAAACTTGGTTCAGAAACTTGACATCAGAAACCCTTGTCCAGCATTTAAGCATGCTGCCGTATATCAAGACTGAAGCCCTGGTCTCTCACATCCCTTCAGGAGGAAGGATGGAAGATACATGGACTTTCAGTGGAATTTTTCCTGACTCCTCGTGACTGGCTAGATAGAAATAGAGAAGATTTATTCTCTGACTGGCCCTGATGTGTGCAAGCTCAGTCATCTGCAACCCAGCTAATTAGAAAGGTCAGTGGTGCCTTTTGCGCAAAGCACGGAAATAGACCTTAGCCAAGCTGCAAACGTGCATATTACTGATGAGGTGCCACAGCGAGGCAGGAGGAGGACTAAGAAGAACGCTCATGCCTTGTGGGGAAGCTTTGGGAGAAACTTTGTAAGTCCAATACTGCTGGAGGTCACTGTCAGCAGATTCTGTGCAAAATTAATAGCATAACGTGGATGGTATTGTGCCTCCCTGTTCCTATAGAAGGAGAAGGCTGCATTATGAATAAGGAACAACTATAAGAATAAGAAAGAAAAAATGATGTATGAAACATTCCAGCTCAATAACAGACTGTAGCGGAGCATATAGACACTACAAAATGCCACCTAATTCCTTCCTGCTGTGCAATGAAGGGCACCCAAACATTTGGTATGTTTCAGACATGGTATGAAGGTGATTTTCTATACTACAGAAGCAGTATACTATTGTCCTCTTTGTATAGTTGAGAAAGCAGCAATGCAGAGTAGTTAAGTAATATGTCTGAGGTCATACAACCAGCTTTTTCAAACCAGAAAAAGCTGAAGCCAAATTGTGTTTGAATCCTAAGCCCATTTGTAATGTAACCATTACTACCACAAAGCAGAAGAGTAAATGTCTTTATATCAGATCACTACGCACAACATTGCTATTTCAATTCTACTCCTCCACCAAAATTAAATAGTAGTGTGAACTCATGTTACATTAGATTATAATTAAAGCACTAGGACAGTGCCTAGCCCATATTTGTTAAATAATACAAGAAATATTATCTGAAACTTAAACTTACAGTTCACAAACACAAATCCATTTGTCCTATTATATTATCAAGGAGATGTTATCTAAATAGCTCTGTGAAATTTTGTTCTATTATTTCATATTCCAATGCAAGAATTGCAAGTACCCTCAGAGCCTCAGCACATTTATTTATCCGGGAGAACTTGATGAAACAAACAATTTTTTTCCAGAACATATGAGGATTTGAGAACAACAGGAAATTATACCATCATTAGAGGTCAGAGTATTTTATGAAGCCCTTTGCTACTGATGTGATTATAGTTTTATCTCTAATAGGAAGCTCTACCAAAAATACCCTAGTCCATTCAAGCTGCAGGTTCAAAGCTCGACCTTCATTTCCAGGTAATGAGTTTGGCGTATTCCCAAGGGTAAATGTCTGCCCTAGGTTTGAATAAGAACCTCCTAAGAACCTATGTTTGTAAACGTGCAGATTCTTAGACCTTACATCTTAGAACTTCTCTCCAACAGGATGAGGTGGGGCCCAGGAATCTGCATTTTAACATACACCAGTTCCTGACAAAGGTGGTCTAATGCCTATTGATTGAGAATAGAGGATGCTTTTAGCGTATCTCTAAGTCCAGTTTATAATGAGCCCCTTGGGTTTGTGCTGTACCCACAGGAGGGCTGTCACAAGCTGGTGCTCAAGTGTTTGAGGTTTTCCAGATTCTCATATTGCCGGAGCATCACTTAAACTGAACCAGGTCTACATATGATAATTCTCTAGGACATACCTGTTTGAGATTGATCTTGACAAGCAAGATTATTGAAGTTCATTCAGATACAGATTTGCTCCCTCTTATCTGCTCTAGGTTGGTCTCAAAATAAAACTGTGAACTAGAATCATTTCGTTTCTGTACCCTATGCCTTCATCATTTCTAGCTTCAGTACCCAACCACATGTAGAAAACTCAAGCTTCTTGGTTAATTAAGATCATCAACTGAAGCAACAGACCAAAGCAGCCCATCTCTCTTTCACCCATTCTGGATTTCTCTTCTATTTCCTCCATCAAAATGTACTTCATCCGTTTCCCATTTGGTTAGGATCTTAGCCTCAGCACAGTGACAAGACTTTAGTATGATACCTTTAAATGAACTAACAGATTAATATTTTATCTGAGAGCCAGACTAGAGCTAAGACAAGCAGATTTTTGTCTTAGGTCTTCCACATTGCACAAGAAAGTTAATAAATAAAATCAGAATATGGTGTCAGGTATGTGGAAAGGCAAAGGCAATCTTTCCTCAACTTTTCTATTACAAAAAATAAAAACCTACTTAATTTATCAGTAATCCACTATGTCTGTTGACAATTCAACAAGATCATAAAGAAACTTAGCTAACTCTAAGGACTGAGAATTCAACATGGCAAAACCTAGACTCTAAATATGTTTTAACTTATGAAGAAAAATTCAGTATAACTTACTAGAATACAAAATATAATCAAAATCAAAAAATAAGAATCATAAAAATTGCTTGATTAAACATGAGGTTCCATGGCAGTGTACAAAATCATAGTCCTAACCTAAGACCTACTACTATAGCATTAAGGTACTCAGCCATAAGATAAGATGACATATTGTCATTTATGACAACATGGATGAAACTTGAGAACATTATACTAGATGAAATAAGTAAATCAGAAAGACTAAAAACTATATGATTTCACACATAGGTGAGATATAAAAATGAGACTCCTGGACATAGATAAAATTGAAGTGGTTACCAGCAGGAGGGAGTAAGGGGGAGGGGAGTAAAGAGGGACAAATACACAGTAACAGGAAATTATTTGACTTTGGGTGATGGACACACAACCTGATCAACAGTTCAAATACTATAGAAATGCTTAATTGAAACCTAAGTACTCTTATTGGTCAATGTCACCTCATTAAATTTAACTTTCTAAATTAAAAAAAGATACACACTACGGCCAAGCAAAATTCTCAGGAGAAAGCAGAGAAAACCAGTTTCCCCAAAAAAACTCTAAAAAGAAAGCAGAGACTCACTGTATTTTAGCCCGTCTTTGAAGATTTTATATTATTCACCATGATCTACACTTAAATATCTCGTGAAACTGTAGCAGTTTAGGATAAGATAAAGGGGAGGAAAGGACAATCCCAAATTCATTGATGTTTTTGTGTTATTAGAATCATTTGAACTTTAGCTCTGTCCTTGGATTGAGACATAACTAGAAACCTTTGGCTTCTTAGTAATAAGTCATTTAGTCATAACTTTCAAACTTCATGATTTTAACTAACATTTAAGCTTTAATGAATTTTAACGAGCTACTCTTTGTTTAGGAAGGATGTTGTTTTAATGGGGTCCTTTTATACACAGCACCTTACAAATTCCAAAGAATAATCTTTGACAGACAGACAGGAACAGAGAGAGATGAGAAGCATCAATCATTAGTTTTTCATTGCCGTTCCAACACCTTAGTTATTCATTGATTGCTTTCTCACATGTGCCTTGACCTCAGGCCTTCAGCAGACTGAGTAACCCCTTGCTGGAGCCAGCGACCTTGGGTCCAAGCTGGCAAGCTTTTGCTCAAGCCAGATGGGCTCGCGCTCAAGCTGGCGAGCTCGGGGTCTCGAACCCGGGTCTTCCGCATCCCAGTCCGACGCTCCATCCACTGCACCACTGCCTGGTCAGGCCCAAAGAATAATCTTAACTGCAGTCTCTGTAACAAGGTAAGAGGAAAGATATTGGAAAGGGGTGTAAATGGTTGTGTAACCTTTACAAGGAAGCAGACAAATATCAAAAGCAATCTCCACATCTTCACATAGAACATTCACAGTGAAACATTTTTCATGTGATTTTTATATGAGTCATATAAATTATATGAATTAAAAAAAAAAAACTTAACATACTACTAAATGAAAGAAGCATCTGAAAAGATTGTCGGGGTCTTGAGGGCAGAGTGAGTGATGAATAGGTGAAGAATAGGGAATTTTTAGCTGGATGAAATCATTCTGTTTGAAACTGTGATGGTGAACACAAGACATCATACATTTGTCAAAACCGGTGGGTGTAGAAAATAAATTTCTTCTAGCTGAACTAAGAATCAAATTAACATAAGACTGACTGACAAAAGAAAATGACCAAATGTAATACATATGTGCATATGGGCATGCCATGAGTATAGGGGACCAAAGACAGGTTGGGCAGATTGGTTTTATATGCCATATTGAGCTAATAAGAAGAAGGCGTAGGGGGCAGGAGGGGGTGTTTTGAAACTTCAAAGGGCAGGAAGGCAATTCACATGGAGATAGAAAAGCAAACGTTTGGTAAATACATGTTTGCTTGTCCAAGCCTAACAACGGGACACAGAGAGAAGTTTGATCAAATGGACCTTGCTGAGTTTGTCCCTGTCTGTCATACCTAGTTCATATCTGTTAGCTCCCTTCCTGATGCAGGCCCTCTACTAAATTCTTTTGGACAGTGAAGAGGAAGGTCAAAGGTTCTTTTTATTATTATTTTTTTTTTTTGATGACAGAGAAAGGGACAGATAGGGACAGACAGACAGGAAGGGAGAGAGATGAGAAGCATCAAGTCTTCGTTGCAGCACCTTAGTTGTTCATTGATTGCTTTCTCATATGTGCCTTGACCAGGGGGCTACAGCAGAGCTAGTGACCCCTTGTTCAAGTCAGTGACCCTAGACTTAAGCCAGTGACCTTGGGCTTCAAACCAGTGACATTTAGGCTCAAGCCAATGACCATGGGGTCATGTCTATGATCTCACACTAAAGCCAGCAACCCCATGTTCAAGCTGATGAGCCTGCACTCAAGTCAGATGAACCTGCACTCAAACCAATGACCTCAGGGTTTCAAACCTGAGTCCTTTGCATCCCAGTCTGATGCTCTATCAACTGTGCCATCACCTGGTGAGGCTCACAAATTCTTCCTGAGTCTTTTGCTTCTTAAAAACAACATGATGGTCCTTGATTTCAAATAATCAGTATCCCAAAAGGTACATTTGGAGGTGGAAATCTCTGTTTCTCCTCAACACAGAAACCTATACAACCTGGAGAATGAACATCAATGTGAACTCTGGACTATTGTTAATAATCATGTGTCAATATTGTTTCATTAAAAATAACAAAGGAAACACACTAATGCAAAATGTTAATAGCAGAAGATATACTAAGGAAAATAGAAGGGTAGGAATAAAGTGGGTAAATAAAACTCTATTTGGGGGGTATTTTTTAGTGGGAGAGACAGAGAGAGAAACATATAGTAACAGACAGACTGAAAAGAAGAGAAATGAGAAGCATCAATTCTTTATTTAGGCACCTTAGTTGTTCATTGATTGCTTTCTCATATGTGCCTTGACCAGGAGGCTCCAGCAGAGCAAGTAACCCCTTGCTCAAGTCAGTGTCCTTGGACTCAAGCTAGTGACCTTTGGGCTCAAGCCAGTGACCATGGGATCATGTCTATGATCCCAAACTCAAGCCTGCCACTCAAGCTAGATGAGCCCATGCTCGAGTCAGCGACCTCAGGGTTTCGAACCTGGGTCCTCTGCATCCCAGGCTGACGCTCAATCCACTGTGCCACAGCTTGGTCAGGCTGGAACTTTATGTTTTATTGGCTCAACTATCCTGGATATATTAAACTGGGTTTTTTAAAAAGCCAAAAGAATTAAAACATACCAAAAATAATAAAAAAGTCTGTGGGAGTGGAACACAGCAGCAATTGCTCTGTCGTATTTGCTGAGTAGGCACTGTGGGGGAGCACCCACCTAAGAATCTTCTAACTTCACCTCATTTAACCTTGAGAACACTGCTTGAGGATGGAGGGACCTGAGAATGAGCGCGGTTAAGCCCTTCTCCAAGGGGACATGGCCAACCAGTTGGCAGGTTGAAAACTCAGGTCCAGGCTGCCCCAAAGCACATGCATTCAGCAACGGTGGGAATCCACTTTGATTTACATCTTTGTAGTTGATTTTGCCCATGCATAAAACAAGTGGGTTACTACAGAGTGTAAATAATAACTAGAAGCTAAAATAATTAGATGATGATAACGCAGGATCAGATGCAAAGATTCTCACAATCAATGCCTACAGATAAGCCAGGGACACCCATACAGTGAAACAAACAGCCTGCAGGGGAATTAATGGCAGAACCATTCTGGTGAGCAATGGCATGATGGCTTTTGCACAAAATCATATTTCAAATGTTGAAATAACCTTCTAGGCCCAGAGGCAGATTAAGGTCGGGCAGATTGCGGCCCCAGGAGCAGAAAAAAAATATTGGTCCCCTTAAAAAAAAGAGAGAGACAGCCTGATCAGGCAGTAGCACAGTGGATAGAGCATCGGACTGGAACGAGGAAGACACAGGTTCGAAACCCCTAGTTGCCAGCTTGAGCACAGGCTCACCCGGTTTGAGCAAGGATCACCAGCTTGAGCCCAAGGTTGCTGGCTTGAGCACGGGGTCACTCCGTCTGCTGTAGCCCCCAGTCAAGGCACATATGAGAAAGCAATCAATGAACAACTAAGGTGCTGCAATGAAGAATTGATGCTTCTCATCTCTCTCCCTTCTGTCTGTCTGTCCCTATCTGTCCCTCTGTCTCACTCTGTCACTGTCATAAAAAATAAACAGAGATAAAGAGAAAGAGAGAGAGGAAAAATAAAAATACATGTTAACAATATTTTTAAATAAATAAATAAATATTATGTACTGGTAATGTTAAAATTGCACATATGACCACCAAACTTGGTGTCGTTAAAAAAAAGTGAAAAGTTGGGGTTTTGCGAGTCCCTTCAGAAGTCAGGGCCCAGGGCTTGCGCCCTGTGCTCCCACTGTTAAATTCGCCTCTGTCTAGGCCCAACATGGAGGTGGTTCTGCCTGGAAAGCCACATGGGCAAACCCAAACTTTGATAATTTTTGTTACTTTGTAAATGCTGGCCTAATCAGAAACACAGTAGATCCACTCAGGCGGTCCCCAGATGCCAAGCCAACTCTGGGCCTTCTCACCTCAAATGAGATCATCATGTGGTACCAGCTAATCACATATTTTCTATTCTTTTCCTTTTTTTAAATAACTATGCTATAAACGTTCTTGCCTTCTGCCCCATTTTGTAGTTCTTTCAAAAAAGATTTTGTCCTTCATGAAGTGTTCAATAAAGTTTTTGTTTTTTTTACAGGGACAGAGATAGAGTCAGAGAGAGGGATGGATAGGGACAGACAGACAGGAACGGAGAGAGATGAGAAGCATCAATCATCAGTTTTTCGTTGCGACGCGTTAGTTGTTCATTAATTGACTTCTCATATATGCCTTGACCACGGGCCTTCAGAAGACTGAGCAACCCCTTGCTGGAGCCAGCGACCTTGGGTCCAAGCTGGCAAGCTTTTTGCTCAAGCCAGATCGGCCCGCGCTCAAACTGGCGACCTCAGGGTCTCGAACCAGGGTCTTTGGCATCCCGGTCCGACGCTCTATCCACTGCGCCACCACCTGGTCAGGCTCAATAAAGTTTTATATAACCTAAATTGTCTTCTTTAATCATTTTTAGCACAAATAAACCAATCACAATAACATTGCTATGGAAGCTTAAAGGGCAAGGGCAATATTTTGTTTTAAAACCAAACTATTTTTTTAAATAACAACAAAAAGAACAGCAAAAAGAGAAAGAGACTTACAGGCTTTATCAGCCTAATGCAATGTGAGGATCAAACGGATTAGTATTCAAACAAACTATGAGAAAAAATAGTGAAATCTGAACATGGATTGGACATTATATGATGCTAAGGAATTATGAAGTTTTAGGTGAACTAATTTCATTAAAATTAAGTTTAAAAAACTATCAAAACTATTGTGGATAAAAAAAAGGGGTCCCCTACTAAACCTGACAAGCTCAGAGGAGGCCTTATAAACCCACAGACCAAAAGTTACCACACAATGTGGTCTGAACATAAAAATTTCTAACAAAAGCTGGTCATGGTGGGTAATCATGTCCTAGGCCTGTAGCTTCTTTGACAAATGTCAATCTTCACCTTTGAAATTAGCTATTGTCTTTGTGCATCTAAGATAACATACCTTTGAAATAACAGGGTAGTGTTCATTTCCAGACACCTCAAGACACAACCACAGGCACCAGAGCACAGACCAGAGTCCCTCATTGTCACCTTGTTCCCCAATACCATCTGTCTGTGCTGTTAGCTGTTCCGTACCCACTAATGGGAAAGAAGTATATGTCTGTCTGCTGTGCTTTTCATCTGACCCCAGGATTTCTCTGCTTTGCTTTCTCCCACCTCCCAACTCTGCCACTCATGCATTTCATGTAACCCTCTTTATGCCTCCTTTGGTTCTAATACCTACAATAACATGCAAAACTGCTATTTTTCACAGCATTTTCTCAAGTTGTTGAAATTTTGCTTCCTGGCAATTGTCAGTTTGGCTAAAATAAACTCTTAATAAGACTTTTTCTTAAGCTGAGTGTTCTTTCGTTGACACTATTAAAGATAAACTTAATAGAGATGAAGTATTATGTCTGGGATTGGCTTCAAAACAATTTGGAGAGGGATGGAGAATGGGTACAGGTCATATTAAAGTTGTCTGTGAAGTGATAATTATATAATTGTTGAAGAGCAGTGATGGGTACACTGAATTTATTACACTATTCTCTCTCTTTGAATATGTTTGAAATCTCCCATTATGAAAGGGTTTTTTCTTTCCTGTGTGTGACAGAGACACAGAGAGGGACAGATAGAGACAGACAGGCAGGAAGAGAGATGAAAAGCATCAATTTTTTATTGCGTCTCCTTATTCATTGATTGCTTTCTCATATGTGTCTTGATGGGGGCGGAGGTTTACTGTAGAATAAGTGACCCCTTGCTCAAGCCAGAGACCCTGGGTTCAAGTCAGCAACCATGGGGTCATGTCTATGATCCCATGCTCAAGCCAGTGACATCAGGGTTTAAAACCTGGGTTCTCCACATCCCAGTCTGTTGCTCTGTCCACTGTGCCACCATCTGATAAATTAAAAGAATTTTTTTGTGTGTGTGGCAGAGACAGAGAGAGTCAGAGAGGGTGTAAAGCCAGTACCCAAGGCCACCATCACAGCCGCCTGACCCGTGCAGGTTCACATTAGATTCGAACAGTCGGTAATAAAACATAGGAGCCAAGAACTGGTGAACCATCAGCTTTAATTCTAGCTTGCACCTGGCGGGCAAGCAAAAACACACACTGGGCTCCAAAACCCACACATTCAGTGCTCACAAAGCTACTGGCTTATCCGAGTTTCCTAGAATCAAAGGTTTCTAGCTCACCAGACTTATTCACCACTGTTTCCCATCTCCTCCAGCACAAACTCTTAACAAACTGGCTTCTCCCTCAGCACTCTGCCATCTTGGCTGCTTCTCCTGGCCTCCATGTGGCCTTCATCTGCTCTCCTTTCTAATACTAACCTCAGGAACTCAGGAACCAAGAGAGCAATCAAGCTACTGGTCTCTCCCACTTTATACCATAGAATCAAAACCTTTAATCCAATTATACAAACAAGGAAGTCTCTGTATAATGGGATTCCTCAGGAGAGTGCACCACCCTACATCATCCAATCAGTCAAGGGTGTGGGGAAGAGCTTACTCTTAAACTAAGCCTTAGGCTATAACAACCCGGCCTGCCCACAGCCTGTTCCAGAACACACATTAATATCAACGAACTTCCATGTGGGCTGCACCATCTTTAGCAAAGTGAGCATAATATATTTTATCTGCCCAACAGAGGGGGACAGATGGGGACAGACAGACAGAAAGGGAGAGAGATGAGAAACATCAATTTTTTGTTGTGGCTCTGTAAAGCCAGTAGTCAGGGCCACCATAACAGCTGTCTGACCAGTGCAGGTTCACATTAGATTCGAACAGTCGGTAATGAAACACAGGAGCCATGAACTGGTGAGCCATCAGCTTTAATTCTAGCTTGCACCCGGCGGGCAAGCAAAAACACACCCTGGGCTCCAAAACCCACAAATTCAGTGCTCACAAAGCTACTGACTTATCTGAGTTTCCTAGAATCAAAGGTTTCTAGCTCACCAGACTTATTCACCTCTGTTCCCCATCTCCTCCTGTACAAACTCTGCACAAACTGGCTTCTCCCTCAGCACTCCACCATCTTGGCTGCTTCTCCTGGCCTCCTCTACGTGGCCTTTCTCTGCCCTCCTACAGCATGGGCTCCTCCTAGAAAGTAACCCCTCTTCCCCCAAAACAAAGTGATCTCTCTTCCTTTTTTTTAATTTAATTTAATTTTTTATTTTATTCATTTTAGAGAGGAGACACAGAGTGAGAGAGAGAGAGAAAGAGAGAGAGAGAGAGAGAGAAAGAGGGGAGGAGCTGGAAGCATCAACTTTCATATGTGCCTTGACCAGACCAGTGCAGGGTTTTGAACTGGCGACCTCAGTGTTCCCAGGTCGACGCTTTTATCCACTGCGCCACCACAGGTCAGGCATCTTCCTTTTAAAACCTTTCTAAGGTGACCAGACGTCCCACTTTTGGCAGGACAGTCCCAATTTTTAACAATTTGTCCCACATCTCGTAGCGTTTTAAAAAAGTCCCGATTTTAAAAAATATATTACAATACTATTTTTGCATTCTATGAAAATTTGTTTTGCTTCATATAGACCAAATTTTTAATCAAGAACCGCCCCCCCCATCAATGGTGTCCTGCTTTACCAATTTTAAAATCTGGTCACCTTATATCCAATCTACAAACAAGGAAGTCTCTGATACAAAGCACTTATCTGAGACATAATGGGATTCCTCATGAGAGTGCACCACCCTACATCAAAAAGGGTGGAAAGGCTTAGTCTTAAAACTAAGCCATAGGCTAGAAGGATCCTGACTGATTACAACATGTACCCCCAACACACATTAATATAATCACGCCTATCCCAAGCTAGAAGGGCAACTAATATCACCTGGGCGACAGGCTTCCACGTGGGCAGTGCCATTTTTAACAAAGTGAGCATAATATATTTTATCTGCCCAACATCCAGCATAGTTCTAGCAGTTACCTGTGCCCTGTTTTCATTCAATAAATATGAATACAAATATTAATTACAAAAATAAAAATTGAAATTAAAATATTAATTAGAAAAATAATCATTGAAATGTACCACATACAAACACTTACCTTGAATGTTTTTATTTTTATTTTAGAGAGGAGACACAGAGTGAGAGAGAGAGAGAGAAAGAGAGAAAGGGGGGAGGAGCTGGAAGCATCAACTCCCATATGTGCCTTGACCAGACCAGTGCAGGGTTTTGAACTGGCGACCTCAGTGTTCCCAGGTCGACACTTTATCCACTGCGCCACCACAGGTCAGCCTACCTTGAATGTTTTAATAAATCATGCCCTTTAGTTTCTTTTAACCTTTCCAGAAAACAGCCCACCTCAGCCTTCGTTGCTAGTCCTCTGTTCAGATCTGCTTATTATAATTTCCTTCAAGTGCTGGTGGCCAGAAAATGGCATCCCTGGCAGAAGAAACAAGTTCAAGGAGTGCTGTAATCTGTTGATGTTTTCCCCTCTAGTGGGGGCTAGAATGAACTCAGGGCACCTTGTGGCTGCTATGGAAACAGTCAAGGTCTCCTCTACTCCTGGGCATCACTCAGGGCCAAAGACAACAGCCTCAGACCTGGGTGATCCTGAGCACCCAAATAGATGTGTGTTTGGATAGTAGTTCTTCATGTGAGATGCTTGGAAGGATAACTCCAAGGACTCTGAGTCACTCATAGAAGATGTAGAGAGGAAAATGAGATTCTACCCTTGTTGAGCAGATAAAATATATTATGCTCACTTTGTTAAAGATGATGCTGCCCACGTGGAAGCCTGATGCCCAGGTGATTGCTTGGGATGGGTGTGATTATGTTAATATGTGTTGGGGGAGGGCTTTTGTGCCAAAAGGTTTTAAAAGGAAGAGAGATCATGTTGTTCTGGGAGAAGAGGGATTGCTTTCTAGGAGGAGGGAGTAGAGAAAAGAGAGCAGAAAAAGGCCACGTGGAGAAGGCCAGGAGAAGCAGCCAAGATGGTGGAGTGCTGTTGGGCAGATAAAATATAATATGCTCACTTTGTTGAAAATGGCACTGCCCACATGGAAGTTTGTTGATATTAATGTGTAATGGGGAACAGGCTGTGGGCAGGCTGCGTCATTATAGCCTAAGGCTTTGTTTTAAGAGTAAGCTTTTCCCCACGCCCTTGACTGATTGGATGATGTAGGGTGGTGCACTCTCCTGAAGAATCCCATTGTGCCTCAGATGGGTGGCTTTGTATTGGAGACTTCCTTGTTTGTGTAATTGGATTGGAGGTTTTGATTCTACACTATAAAGTGGGACAGACCAGTAGCTTGCTCGCTCTTGGTTCCTGATGTTAGTATAGAGAGGAGAGCAGATGAAGGCCACATGGAGGCCAGGAGAAGCAGCCAAGATGGCAGAATGCTGAGGAAGCAGCCAGTTTGAGCAGAGTTTGTGAAGAGAGGAGATGGGAAACAGTGGTGAATAAATCTGGTGAGCTAGAAACCTTTGATTCTAGGAAACTCAGATAAGTCAGTAGCTTTGTGAGCACTGAATTTGTGGGTTTTGGAGCCCAGTGTATATTTCTGCTTGCCCACCAGGTGCAAGCTAGCATTAAAGCTGATGGCTCACCAATTCTTGGCTCCGTTGTTTCATTACCATCTCTCTGAATCTAATGCAAACCTGCATAGGCCATGCAGCTGTGATAGTGGCTGTGGCTACCGGCTTTACAACCTCCTTCCCAAATAGAGCAGGAAATCACTTACTTTTCCAACCACAGGAAGATATTGGCTTGAGGCTGATACCAAAAAGGAGGAAACAGTGGAAATACCAATTCCCCAGCAACAAATGTGGAAGCCAAAATCATAAAGCACCTTTATGGAATCTAATTTCAGAGGTTGGTACATTCTTTTATTGCAGAAATTTGACAGTAATTCCCTAGGCTTGCCCAGACATGGGATGATCAAAGCCGTCTGGTTCCCACATCATGGACACTCCTTGGATTAAAAAAGTGTAGTTTTGTGTGTGTGTGTGTGTGTGTGTGTGTGTGTGTGTGTGTGTGTGTGTATAAAGGTTGCCGGGTGCCGCCAATGAATGAACGAAGAGCCGAAACAGCCAGATGAACAAAAGTCAGGCTTTATTGGGAGGACTCCCGGCGGGTTCACAAACTCAGAATGAGAGCCCGAGAAGCCGCGCCTAACTGGTGGGGTTTGAGATTTTTATACCCCTACAGGTTGGTTGGGGAATTTCCACTGCGTTCTAAGCCTGCAGGTGTTTTGCGCAACTAGGGACGTTGAAGGTTGGGGAATTTCTATTGTGGTTTCGGACAGGGTGTGTGCTAAAGGTTAGTAATTGCAGAAATACCAAAGATATGAGGGACTTTCTGGCCCCTGCCCGGAGGGTGCTACCGGACATTCCTGGCTCTTTGGTACAGGGAGTGGGGCAACGTGGTCTTATCTGGCTACTTCCTGCTGTACGGGGGAGGAGCTGGGGAGGGGTAGGAAAGAGCCAGAGCAGTCCGTATCCGCTATGGCGGGCACGGGTTGGTACTGTTGCAGCATCATCTGGTTGACCGCTATCCTGGTGATTTCCTGAAATCGGGTCTACAGGAAGTGAAAAAGACAAGGGGTAATCAGTAAAATTAGTCCAATTATGAAAATGGGTCCTATGAGTGGAGCTAGTAAAGAATACATGGAGGAGTTCCACCAAGATGAGGCTTCTGCTGAGAATTTTTGCTTCTGGAAATCAGAGCTGAATTTGTGAAGGGCTTCTACCCTGGTCTTTACAAGGCCAGATTTGTTGATGTAGTAGCAACATTCTTCCCACAGGAAGACACAGGTGCCCCCATGCATGGCCGTAAGCAGGTCCAGGGCTCGCCGGTTCTGTAACAAGACAGACGATTGAGGGTGGTAGGCTGTATGCAGTTTCCACTGTATGCCAAGGGAGGCGGAGACAGCCTCTGTGATTTTGGAGATGAAGGCGGGCCCGTTGTCCGACTGGATGGAAGAGGATAAACCAAAGCAAAGAATGATGTCCCGGACTAGGTGGTCAGCTACTGTCCCCACGGTTTTTGAGGTCGTAGGGAAAGCCTCGATCCACCCTGAAAAAGTATCCACTATAGTTCAAAAGTATTTAAGGTTTTTGTGTCTGGGCATGTGGGTAAAGTCAACCTGCCAGTCCTACCCTGGCAGGTGTCCCCGCATTTGATGGAGTGGGCAACGGACATGGCAGGCCCCTGGCTGTTTGTCCTGGAACATGTGGAGCAAGAGGAATGAACGTCTTGGATGGTTTGTTGGAGATGGTTGTGGTGGAATAGAGGAGATAGAAAATGATAAAGGGCTTTAGGTCCTATGTGCAAGGATTTGTGAATGTCAGTGATTATTTGGTATCTTTGAGACTGTGGGAGGATGAGGAGGTCATTTTTGAAAGCCCATCCATCCTTGATCTGGACCTCAGGGGAAGATTGGAAAAGACTTTGCTCTGTGAAGGAGTATTGGGGGTTGTATGTCTTTGAGAGAAAGCAGATAGCAGAGGTAGGATGTGTGCGTGCTATGGAATGGGCTATTTTGTCAGCTAAGGCATTCCCCTTAGCTATGGGAGAATTGGAGGTCTGGTGGCCCTTGCAATATATAATGGCTATTTGTGAAGGGAGTTGGATGGCCTGTATAAGTTTAGAAATGAGCTTGCCATTTAGAACAGGCGTTCCCTTAGTCATGAGGAAACCTCGTTCCTTCCAGATCATACAGTGAGAGTGGGCAATGAGAAAGGCATATTTAGAGTCAGCGTATATGTTAACTGCCTTATCCTTTGCCCAGATGAGGGCCCGGGTTAGGGCAACCAGTTCAGCCTGTTGGGAGGTAGTTCCCAGGGGGAGGCTGTTTGCCTCGATGACCTGGGTGTCAGAAACAATGGCATAGGCGGCTCGCCGGAGCCCTGGAGGTTCAGAGATTGAACTGCCATCAATGTAAAGGGTATGTTGGGCCTTAGGCAACGGATGGGCCGCAAGGTCAGAGCGGGGAGATTTAGAATGTTCTAAAACTTCGATGCAAGAGTGGGTAGAGGTAGGTACGTCAGAGACGGGAAGGAGGGTGGCTGGGTTAAGAGAGTTGCAGTTAGAGAGAGTGATGGAGGGGTTTTCTATGAAGAGGAGCTGGTACAGCTGGAGTCGAGAGGGCCCAAGGTGGGCCAGAGCCTGATGTGAGAGAAGGTCTGTGAGGCGATGGGGGGAAAAAACCTGTAGTGGCTGTTGGAGATTAATCTTCAGAGCCTCGGTGGTGAGATCAGCGGTGGTTGCGAGAGCTCGTAGGCAGGGTTGCCATCCGCGGGTGGTGGGATCTAACTGTTTGGAGAGATAGGTTATTGGGTCTAGAGTTGGACCCGCTGGCTGGGCCAGGACTCCTAGAGCCAAGTGTTGTCTTTCTTCAGTATAAAGGACAAAAAGATGTGAGGGGTTAGGTAAGGTCAGGGCCGAGGCCGAGCAGAGGGCCCCCAGGAGAGCTGAAAAAGCCCCGCGGACAGTCTCACGGGAGATCAGGGGTTCCTCTGGTGCCTCTTTAGCTGCCAAGTAGAGAGGCTTGGCCAGGAGGGCAAAATTTGGGACCCAGTGGCGGAAGAAGCCTACTAATCCTAGAAACGACTGGATTTCAGCTGCCGAGTTGAGGGATTGCAGGCCCCGAAGAGCCTGTAATCTGTCAGTGGTGATGGCTTGGTGGGTCGGGGTGACCAAGAGGCCAAGGCAGGTGACAGATGGGGTGGCTATTTGTGCCTTCTTGGCAGATACCCGATATCCCCTGTTGCAAAGGAAATTCAGTAAGAAGGTGGTAGCTTTGAGGCATTCAGCCTTGCTTGGGGAACAGACTAGAAGATCATCTACATATTGTAAAAGAGTGGATGGAGCTATATTGCAAGCAAGTAGGTCTGTTGCCAGTGCTTGCCCGAATAGATGAGGGCTGTCACGGAATCCCTGGGGGAGGACAATCCAGGTTAGTTGTTGGGCGGTATTGGAGACAGGGTCCTCCCAGGTGAAGGTAAATAGAAAGTAGGAATCTGGGTGGAGAGGTATGGTGAAGAAAGCATCCTTGAGGTCAAGGACTGAGAAATGGGTGGTATTAGGGGGAATGTGAGAGAGAAGGGTGTATGGGTTAGGGACTACTGGGGATATGGGGACAACCGCTGAGTTGATGATGCAGAGATCTTGTACAAGGCGGTATTGTCCCAAGGTCTTCTTAATAAGAAGGATTGGAGTGTTACAAGGTGAGTTGGTGGGAATTAGTAAGCCTTGTGTTTTAAGTTTGGTGATGATGGGCAAGAGTCCCATCCTATGGGCGTGTGAGATAGGAAACTGTGGGCGGTTGGGGAAAGAAGATGGGTCCTTGAGTTTGATCAAGACAGGAGTGTGGTGTGAGGATACAGTGGGGGTGCCCGAATCCCAGACCTCAGGGTTTACCCCGGGTAAAAGCTGGACCCTGGGGTCCGAGTCAGGTTCAGGATCGGGACCTGGCACTAGTGCTAGTAAAAAGGCCTGCTTGGGGGAAAATGAAATACTTGCCCAGAGTTTGGACAGAATGTCTCTCCCCAGGAGGGGAACTGGGCAGGAGGGTATGACTAGGAAGGAGTGAGAGAATGGGTGACCCTCAAATAGGCAATTAAGGAGGGTCGTCCGCCATGGGATCCAGGGCGATCCGTCGATTCCCATGACCGAGACCTGGGAAGGAACTGTAAGGCCCGAATGAGAGGGAAGGACAGAGTAGGTAGCCCCCGTGTCCATTAAAAAGGAAACAGACTTACCCGCTACCTGGAGCGTAGCCCTGGGCTCGGTGAGGGTAACTGGAGTCGAAGAGCCAGGGCCCCCTCAGTCGTCTATCAAGCCCAGCAGTTCTGAGACTGGAAATGCCCGGTTCTCAGCTCCCCGGCATTGAGGTGCCGGATGCTGAGCCAGGGTTGGGCAGTCCGACTTTCAGTGGCCCATTAGTTTGCATTGTGGGCAAGGCTTGGTGGGGGGCCTTGGTTGCGGACAGGCCTTGGCCCAGTGGCCGTCTTTGCCACATTTAAAACAAGCGCCCGGTGGTGTGCGCAGTCCTCCCTTGGAGGTTGGCTTCTTTGCCAGTTCCCCTACTGGCCAGAGGGCCGCTACCAGGGCTTGGGTCTGGAGACTAATCTTCTGTTGTAACCGTGCCTCTCGGGCTGCTTCAGCCGTTTCCTCTCAGGCGTTAAAAACTTTAAAAGCCATTTTTACCAGGTCTTAGATGCGGGTCTCAGGGCCCTCTTCAGCCTTTTTTAGTTTTTTTCTAATATCTGGGGCTGACTGAGAGATAAAGTGAGAGGCTAAGACTTTGGCCCCATTGCGGGACCCCAGGTCTAGGCGGGTATAACGAACTAGGGCCTCTTGAAGGCGGTTTAGGAAAAGGGCTGGGTTTTCTTTGGGGAGTTGGGTAATTTCCCTCAGTTTATCATAATTTACAACATTGTTAGAAACAGCATCCATACCTCTGATTAGGTATCGGAGCATAAGGTTTCGACGAGGGATGTTGGACCCTTGGCCAGGTTGATAACTCCAATTGGGGTCTTCCCCGGGGACCGCCTCTGTGCCAAGGGGGATTTGGTCATCCACTAGATGGTCCCTGTCTGCCTGCTGTCTGGTGGCAGTGAGGATACATTCATGTTCCTCAGGGGTGAGAGTGGAGGTACAAATTACTTTAATGTCATGCCAGGTCAGGTCATATGTCTGAGTCAAGTACCGGAATTCCTTAATGTAGTTTGAGGGGTTGGCTGACAAAGATCCTAGCCGTTTCTCAATCTGTGAAAAGTCTTGGAGGGAAAAGAGGACACGTACCCGAACTAGGCCCTCTGTCCCAGCTACTTCGCGGAGAGGGGCGAGGACAGCAGATGACGATTGGGGGCTGTGTGACCTGGTATGAGCTGCAACGGGAGAGGGGAGAGGGTTGGCGGGAGGTGGGGCAGAAGGAACCGGAGGGGCGGAAGGAGCTGGAGCCTGGCCCGGGTCTGGGGGGTTCTCCCGGAGGAGAGCCAGTGGAGGAGATAGGTGGTTGGGAAGGTCATCAGGTTGAGAGTAAGGAGGGGGGTCTTGGGATGGAGCCTTGGGGGAAGGGGAGGTCTGGGCTAGAAGAATTTGGAGAGTAGAACAGTGGGAGCAGAGATGGGGGCGGGAACGGAGATCCCAGAAAGCCTGAACATATGGGACCTCAGAGTCCTTTCCCGTGCGCCGGCAAAAATTATCTAGGTCCTGGAAGACGTTAAAGTCAAAAGTACCCATAGGTGGCCCGTGAGACCGGTTATCTAGGGTGTATTGAGTCCAGGTGACCTGTGACAGGAAGATGAGTTTCTTCCTGTGAAGTGTCTGAGTGTATCCCAATTTGGAAAAATTTATAAGAAGTCATCCTAGAGGAGTTTTTGGGGTTTATTTTGGATTTGGAGTTCCCCATAATTTAGTAGTCCTTTGGACTCCTACGTGTTGGAGGAGAAAGGATATGAGGGAGGCGTCCCTTCCAAATATCCGTCTCCAGACAGGAATAGAGGAGCGAGTGAAAGGCGTCCCTTTCAATCGGACCCTTTATTAAGACTCTAGGAGTTGGCGTGGGAGGGCCTTTCAGCTCAGCCGAGTCTAGGACGAGAGACCCCGGCAGAGACACAGGGGTCCAGTAAGACAAGGAGGGGATCGAATTACTCACGGTTGAAAGTCACTCTTGCAGGGAACTTCGAACTCAAAGCGACGGGCGGCACGAGGCAGGAGGACAGAGAGAGGGGACTCTTGCTCCGGCCTGTGGGGCTAGGACGGGTCGCAAAGCCTCTCTCCCGGGTTTCGGCACCAAATGAAAGGTTGCCGGGTGCCGCCGATGAATGAACGAAGAGCCGAAACAGCCAGATGAACAAAAGTCAGGCTTTATTGGGAGGACTCCCGGCGGGTTCACAGACTCAGAATGAGAGCCCGAGAAGCCGCGCCTAACTGGTGGGGTTTGAGATTTTTATACCCCTACAGGTTGGTTGGGGAATTTCCACTGCGTTCTAAGCCTGCAGGTGTTTTGCGCAACTAGGGACGTTGAAGGTTGGGGAATTTCTATTGTGGTTTCGGACAGGGTGTGTGCTAAAGGTTAGTAATTGCAGAAATACCAAAGATATGAGGGACTTTCCGGCCCCTGCCCGGAGGGTGCTACCGGATATATATATATATATATATATATATATATATATATATATATATCACATATAAATAATATACATTCTACTTCTAGAGTTTTAGGGATGACAAGAGGTGAATGTGCTTATCTGTTACCCTGTTTCCCCCAAGGAGTCAATCACTTCGAGAAAGAAAATTTCCACAGACAAGTTGAATGAACATTTCAACTTTGATTGATCTATTTAGTCAGCTGTTAAGGCAGTCTTTTTAAACTCTCGTCATTTACTTGTATAGTTTTGGCTTTTGGTATTCAAAACATTCCAAATGCCTGCTCTCATTTGCCTTTCCACACCTTTTCTAAAGGTGTCTGGGGAGCTTCAATAAGCCCACTGATTTAAAATTCTAAACGTCAGGAAGTGCATCACTGCCTTCTTAAACAATGACCTTGCAATGCACAAAATAAAACATTGATTATGTGTTGGGCAGATAAAATATATTATGCTCACTTTGTTAAAGATGGCGCTGCCCATATGGAAGCCCGTCACCCAGGTGATATTATTTGCCCTTATGCTTGGGATGGGTGTGTGGGAAAGGCCATAATGTAAGCAGGCTGGGTTGTTATAGCCTAAGGCTTTGTTTTAAGAGTAAGCTTTTCCCCACACCCTTGACTGATTGGATGATGTGGGATGGTGCACTCTCATGAGGAGTCCCATTATGCCTCAGATGGGTGACTTTGTATCAGAGACTTTCTTGTTTGTGGATTGGATTAAGGGTTTGGATTTCTATATTATACAGTAGGAAAGACCAGTAGCTTGCTCGCTCTTGGTTCCTGAGGTATTAGAGAGGAGAGCAGATTAAGGCCACATGGAGGCCAGGAGAAGCAATCAAGATGGTAGAGTGCTGAGAGAGAAGTGAGTTTGTGCAGAGTTTATGCAGGAGAAGATGGGGAACAGAGGTGAATAAGTCTGGTGAGCTAGAAACCTTTGATTCTAGGAAACTTGGATAAGTCAGTAGCTTTTTGAGCACTGAATGAGTGGGTTTTGGAGCCCAGTGTGTGTTTTTGCTTGCCAACTGGTTGCAAGCTGAATTAAAGCTGATGGCTCACCAGTTCTTGGCTCCATTGTTTCATTACCGATTGTCCGAATCTAATGTGAACTTGCACTGGTCAGGCGGCTGTGATCCTGACCCGGGCTACTGGCTTTACAGATAGTAAACCTCTGTAAGAAAGAAAAAGTAATTTGTTTTTCTACATTTTAAGTTCTTCTGGCTGGACTAATAATCAAATTAACACGAGACAAATAAACAGATGAAAATAACCAAATTTATTACATATGTACATAAGAGGGATCCTTAAGAATTTAAGACCCAAGAACAGATCAGTCAGTTAAGGTTCATATGTCATCTTGAGAAGAAGGAATGAGGAGGGAGGGTGTTGGCCAGTGACCGCTGCTGCTATGCACATGCAGGATCTCATTGGATTTAGGCAGACAGCAAAGAAACAGTGGAGCCAATAAATGATGGGCTTTATTAAAGTCTTGCGCCAACCGATGAGCAACACACAGGGAAAACACTTCCCTTTCACTCATTCAGGGCTCCCCAAGCCCTGACACATTCTCCAATTTCACAACCAAGAGAATCTTCTCTGATTCCTCCTAGAATCAAAGACCCCCCACAAGCCTCAGTAGGACTCCCAAAGCCCCTCAGCTCTGATTCCCCATCTGCACACTTTCTTTCTCTCTGCAAAAACTCACTTCTTCTTCAGCACTCTGCATTCTCTCTGCTCTCCTTGCAAAACTGGTAGGGGCCCACATAATCCCCCTCCTCCAGCAAACATTAGCAAAACAATGGCCCCTCCCAAGCAGGAATACAATCTGCAATTTGCAATCAACTGCCCTGCTCTGAAGGCAAGCCCATGCATTGCTGCCCAGCGCCATTTTTTAACAATAAAAGTGAGCAAACTAAAAAAATTAAAATTTTACAAACTCATTTTCCCAACAGAGGGGAATGATGAGGAGGGTTTGAGACTTCAAAAGGTTGAAAGACAATTCACATGAAGACAAAAATGCAAATGTTTGCTAAATAAATGTTTCCTGGGCCATCATTAACAATGAGATACCCTGAGGACTTTGTCAAATGAGCCTTGTTAGGTGGCTCCCTGCAGATCGCACTAGTTCATATTAAACTATTCTTAGCTATGATGATATCTCCCTTCCTGGAGCAGGTCCTTTCCTAAGTTTTTTCAGGTAGTTTGGGGGAAGCTCAAAAGTTTTTGGGTTTTTTCTGAGTCTTTTGTTTCTTAAAAATAACCATATTAAGCTCTGTCTCGTGGGCTCGGTTGGTTGGAGCATCGTCCTGATACACAAAGTTTGCCAGTTTATCCTTGGTCAGGGCACATACAAGAACAGGGTAATGTTTTTGTCTCTCTCTTTCTCTCCCTTTCTCTCTCTAAAATGAATAAATCATTACATTTAAAAAAATCTTAATATCCTAGAAAAGGCAGATTTTGGGATGGCAAACTCTGTTCCTCCTCACTTCTTAGAGACTACCGCAAACTAGAACTCTAATAAGCTATTTAATGTATTGAGCACTTTATTTAAAAATAACGATCTACACAGGACACCCCCTTCCTGTGGTTAGCCCCATTGAGGACATCAAATTACAGATCAGAAGGGACTTAATGAACTTCAGATCAGAACATCTGCCATTGTGTTTCTGAACATTTGCTTCTTTCGAACTAAAATGGTTTATTACACTTCAGCTATTACAGAAATATAGCAATTTAAGTACTCAACATCAATCAAGAGAATCATACCATTCTCTTATGATGCATGTTAGAAAGATGACTGTAATGCTCGTTACCTACTCCATATAGCTTGGGACCGTACAACTCCATTTAGCTTGATTACAAATAATTATATAATGACTTCTGACACTATTTGCTTTCTCCTTGTAGCAGACACTTGCGGCCCCTCAGGCACAGCTCTGGAACGCTGGACTTCATTACAGCTGTGAAGGACAGGTCCGTGAGAGAGACTAGTGTCTTCCCTCAATCCATGCTGTGGCATCTCTCAAATATGTATAGGACTTTTTTATGAAGTCTCTCAAGGCAGCACAGCCCACAACTCACCCAAATGAAAACATCAGAGTTTGCCACCCCAAAATCTGCCTTTTTTTGGAACACTGCTTATTTTAAGTTGGTTATTTCTAAGAAACAAAAGGATCAGGAAGAACCTTTGACCTTTTCCTTAACTGCCTAAAAGAATTTAGTGGGCCTGCTCCAGGAATAAACTATCATCATGGAATGTATATAACATTTTTTATTTACTGTATAAAATAAGTGCACTTTAATGTAGAAGTAGAAGGAACCTAACAAGGTTGTGTGATCACTGTTCCCCCTACGTCCCCTTGTTTCAAGATGATCCCCAGAAACATTTGTAAGCTAAACCTCAACTCTTCTAACTCCCCTGTGAATTGCCTACTCCCTGCTTCTCCTTCTTAGTCCAGAATGCCATATATACCTCATTTTGCCTGATTGCCTTTGCAATTTTCATTCTTATGTACAATCCCCATGCATACTTATTAACACTTGATTTTTTCCTGTTTATCTGCTGTGTGTCATAAGAATTATTCCACCAGTCAGAAGAATTAAGAGGAGAAGAGGGAATGTTTGCCCATCCCCTGTAAGATGCAGCTTGGAGCACATGATATAAAAGCACCTCTCAGGGCAGCCCTTCACCAACCAAAGAGAGAACAAGTGCCCCAACCTCCCTGTCCTTTGCTGAAACATCTCTGATGTGAATTCTGCAATGTTCCTTCAAAGGGCTCTCCAACAGAACTGATCCTCAGTTGCCCAGAGAAGTAGCCAACTCAATAATCCACCATGTCCCACATATTGTGTCTCAGTCCCCTGCTTCCTCACTTCTGCTATTGGGATTGACTTCCAAGGAAACCATGTGTGCCTACTCAGGGACACTCAAACTCAAACTAAGTCAGTTCTCCTCATGATGGCTGACGACCCCTCATTCTCACCAGCAAGACACTCTACACTAACGGTCCCCTAAAGAGAAACATTTTATTCATCTTTCCCCTCAATATTGGAATTGCCTTTTGTGAGGTGTACACATACCCATGAAAGGTAGCAGAAATTGCCACCCCCAAAATATGCCTTTTTGGCATAAGGATTATTATGAAATGAAATAAACCCTTTTGAACCTTTTTGAAACCCGCAGTAACTACTTAAGCATTGAAAGAGTAAATATTTGCATGCATTAAATCCAAAAATAAATTTACGTTTCCAAAACCCAAATTCTCTCAACAGTTCTTAAAGAAATTTTAATTATACTATTACTTCACTTTCATTTAGATTTTTAAAATTAATTATTTCACCCTTAAATAAATAACTTTTTGTGCAAAATACTAATAGTGCCTTACATTTGCATAGTACTCTCAAGTATTAAAATAACTTTAACTTCAATTTTTAAATTGAGGTTCAGAAAAAACTTTGTGGGGTAATGAAAATAATACCCCATTTTACAAATGAGGAAACTGAGGCCACATTGCTAGAATGTAGCAGTGCCAGTATTCAAATCTAGGTCTTTCAGCTCCAAGTCCAATAATAAGTCATTTGTCCCGTAAGGATTAACAATTCCATGAAGAATGCCTTAAAAATCATTTCAAGCATCCCACAGAGTGAAATAGAAACATACTTCTCAGTGGTGGTATTAAAAAAGAAGTGAGGTTAGTCCTGGCCAGTTGGCTCAATGGTAGAGTATTAGCCTGGCATGTGAAAATTCCAGGTTCGATTCCCATACAGGGCACACAAAGAAGTGACCATTTGCTTCTTCCCCCTGCTTCTCTGTCTCTCTTTTCCCCTCCCAGAGCCATGACTTGGTTGGTTTGGCATATTGGTCCGGGTACTAAGGATGGCCCTGTAGAGCCTCTGCTTTGGGTGCTAAAAATAGCTCTGTTGTTGAGCAATGGCCCATGATGGGCACAGCATCAGCCAAAGACAGGGGTGGTGGGGTAGATCCCACTGGGGCATACACTGGAGTCTGTCTCTCTGTCTCCCTCTCATTTACAAAAGAAAAGAGAAAAAAAGAAGTGAAGCAGCAGCCATAGTGATGTTGCTGCCCAAGAAGAATGAGATTGTCATTTATGAACACTTTATTAAGGAGGAAGTAATGGTGGCCAAGAAGGATGTTGACATGCCTAGATACCCTGAGCTGGCAGACAAGAATGTGCTTAATTATCACATCGTGAAGCTAGTTTCTCAAATCACAAGACTATGTGAAGGAAAATTGTCTGTCTGGAGACATCTCTACTGGTACCTTACCCATGAGGGTATCCAGTATCTCTGTGATTACCTTCACCTGCTCCCTGAGATCTGCCTGCCACTTTGTGAGCTGCTGGGCTGAGACTGGCAGATCAAGGCTCAAAGGTATGAAGGGATAGCAACCTTCAGGATTCACACCACACAAGAGAAAGCCACCAGAGACACCTACAGATGGTGTGCTGTGCCCCCTCATGTTGACAAGAAAACCAAGCCTAGGGCTGGGTCAGTTTAGAGGTGAATTCCAGTTTAGAGGATTTGGATGTGGATGTGGCCAACCACCTGAGTCAAGTTGGAGAGATTATTTGGTGTAGCTTATACTTGTGGTCAGAAAAATTTTAAAAAGAAGTAGAAAAGTGGTATTTCCATTGAATGAACAACAGAAACAGTAGCTATGTTACATCATCAAGAAGAGATGTCGCTCACCTCCCAGGTGTCTGAACTCCGGGAAAGGTGGCTTCATTGAGTAAGCAAGACAACAGCAGCGACTTGATAAAACATGAAAACTTTAGCCTGACCAGGTGGTGGCGCAATGGATAGAGCGTCGGACTGGGATGCAGAAGACCCAGGTTCGAGATGCCAAGCTTGCCAGCTTGAGCGCGGGCCCATCTGGCTTGAGCAAAAGCTCACCAGCTTGGACCCAAGGTCGCTGGCTCCAGCAAGGGGTTGCTCGGTCTGCTGAAGGCCCACGGTCAAGGCACATGTGAGAAAGCAATCAATGAACAACTAAGGTGTTGCAACGGCAACGAAAAACTAATGATTGATGCTTCTCACCTCTCTTCGTTCCTGCCTGTCTATCCCTCACTCTGACTCTCTCTCTGTCCCTGTAAAAAAAAAAAAAAAAAAAAAAAAGAGCTTTAAAGAACTCATTTTGATTTATCAAATCAATGATTCATGAAGTCAAAAGTCTCTCTAAAGTAGAGCTTGACATAATAGACTATAATAATTCTGTGGGAGCTATTAGGGTTTATCAAGTTAATGGCATTCCACATTTGCCCAATAGACTAGAGCAAATCTTAGAGATATGCTTCTCATGAAAGAGGAGACTATTGATCAATGACACAGTGTGGTGGGAGGTTAATGCTGGTGCCATAGACAAATGCCCCTTGTGGTTCGACCTGGAGTTCCACTGTGACCTGTTTCTGTTGATGATCTTAACTTTGCTCTTCTCCTGTCTTACTCACTAGCAAGTGTATTGTGAGGAAGCATATCCCCATCCCTCTGTGTTTGGTTCTCTGTGACCTAGGAAAGTTATAAATGGCTTAAAGTGACTTAACACCTCCCAAAAAATTATTTAAGAACATTAATATTGATGACACAGAGAGGTATGTCCTTTGCAATCACAAAATCCAGGGCCACTGCTTAGTAGTAAATAAAAATGGAACGATTGAAAAAAAAGAAGAAAAAGAAAAGAAATTTTAAAAAGTATGGTTAAATGAGTCTTGACTGAAAAAGAGGAAATGTATCCGAAGCTTTGTCTTTAGTTGAAATTATATAATTATATTGGCATCTCATCTCTATCTGCTGTAAGCCATTGATCAAAGTTCTCTCTTCTGTACTGTTGCAATTAATTTAGTTAGCAAAGCTTAATATATATATATATATCTTGGTTAGTTAGAACATTGTCCAGAAGAGCAGAGGTTGCCGGTTCAATCCCCAATCAGGGCGTGTACAGAAACAAATCTATGCTCCCCTCTCTCTCTGTCTCTTTCTCTCACTCTCACTTCAATAACACTGGGGAACAAAATTTTTGTTCCGTCCACAAAAATACTTGTTCTTACCTAATTCAAGTGTGCTGATCTCAAATCTGATATTAGTTTTACTCTGTAAGCTACAATTTCTTTGCAATTCAAGATTTTAGGTTTTCATCTTATAAAATTTTCAACATTTAGTTTAACATAATGAAGTACACTGTCTTCTTGGGCATCATCTTTGTGAAAATATAGTAATTTATATAATGCAGTAAATACACTAATACACTAAATGATGTGAGTGCATCAGAATTTGTCTACAATTTCAAAATAGAACATATCAAAACACTTTAGTCATAAAATTTGCACAAAACTTATTTAAATTTTATTCAGGCAAAAATTTGTGTGTGTAGCTCTTGCATTTGTGTACTTGTTGAAGACAAATCTCGTTTGATGCTCCAGCAGTAGTCTGCTCATCACTAACAGCTCCAAAGTTTTCAGGAAACTTATCAAGGGGACTGTTTAGGAAGTGAATCTTAATGCTCATGTTACATCCAATGTTGCAGAAAGTCAACAGCATCCTTAGAACCAGAAGTTTATAGTTTTCTGCTTTTTTGTTGCCAAGGAAATTCTTTGAAACTGCCACAAAAGACTGCCATGCTGCTTCCTCCTCCTTATTTATCTTCCTGGAAAATTCTTTATCATGTATGAGGGTTCAAATTTGAGGTCCATCGAATACACCTGCTTTTACCTTCTCGAAAGACAAGGCAGGAAAAGCAGAAATACTATGTGGAAAGCATTCACTTTCTCTATTCAAAGCCTGAATAAACTGCTTCATTAAGCCAAATTTGATGTGAAGTGGGGGGAAAATGATCCTGTCTCAATTAACTACAGGTTCATTCACAATATTTTGCATCCCTATTTCCAGAGCTTCACATTTCGGCCACTCCTTCTGTGTCTAGTGTTTCTCCCGAGATTGGCTGCTTCACAGAAAGTGAGGATACTTTGTGAAACCTCTCTATTGTCCTAGCAGGAAATTTACCATTTTAAGATCCATACAAATGATCCAGTTATTCTCCTCATACTTCAGAAAGTTGATGACAATTTTTATGTCATTATCATCTTCTCACAGATGAGTTGAATAAGCAATTGGAACCGCTGCATAAACATCACCGTTGTGTAGGAGAACACATTTCAGACTTCGTTTAGAGCTGTCAAGAAATAGTCGCCATTCTGTTGCACTGTAAGTGGTAACACCTAGCTGGCTGAGAAAACTACTGATATCATGACAGTAAACAACGTGTTTGTCTTCAGAAAAAAAAAGTCCACAAAAATTTGTTCACACTTTCTAAAATGGAAGGAATAGTTTAGCTGACCAGTGAAGTACATTCTTTTCTTGAAGCCTGGAGGCTAATATCTCAGCTGCTTTCTTTGAAAGGCCCTAATCTCTTACTAAGTCATTTAATTTGGGTTGGCTAAACTGTTGAGTGGTTAATGACTGCTTGGTATCAGAAGAAGACCCTTCAGATTCCACAACCATTTCCTCATGCATCTTATCAAAATATACTTGATCACCATGTTCACTTTCTTCATCCTTAGAAGAAATCAAACAATTAAAAACTGGAACCGGGAGTGTCTCAGAGTGTGGAATAGGTCGTATTATTGAAGGAATATTAGGATATGCGATCATATGCCATTTTTTTTTTGCCGATGCCCTTTGTATTGATCAGACAGAAATAACAGTCACTGCTGTGGTTCTTAGGTTCACACCAAGCCATGGGAATACCAAAAGGCATTCCTTTGTGTTTTCCTTTTGTCCAGCCATGAAGCATTTCCTCACAATCATGACACACAATATGAGGAGCTCAATTCTTGTCTTGATTGCCAGGGGGAACTTGAAAATAGGCAATATATGCATGTGTCACAAATGATGAAATATTGCGCCTTTGACATTGAAGTGTGTAACAGCTACATATATAACAGAAGTTGTCAGGACTATTCTTACATTTATGCCTGCTCGAAGAAGCCATGATTCAATCTTAAAACAAAAGGTTGTTTTTTATCAGATAATAATTTTTTACATTTAAGAACAACTATAATTATGTAAAAGTGATGTTTGTAAACATTAATTGCCTTGTGGTTACGTTCAATCCAAGAGTCGTTGCCCTTTAACTCCAATTTAAAAACCAATGCATGCCGCCTGACCTGTGGTGGCGCAGTGGATAAAGCGTCGACCTGGGAACACCGAGGTTGCCAGTTCAAAACCCTGCACTGGTGTGGTCAAGGCACATATGGGAGTTGATGCTTCCAGCTCCTCCCCCTTTCTCTCTCTCTCTCTCTCTCTCTCTCTCTCTCACTCTGTGTCTCCTCTCTAAAATGAATAAAATAAAAATTAAAAAAAAAACCAATGCATGCCATTAACTGTAACAAAAAGAAATTAAAATTTCATAGAAACTAGAGCATGCACCAATAAATGGATTTTATATTTGGAATCAGCAATGCAGAAATATATAGAAAAAGTTCTAAAACCTCATGAAACAGAAAATGCAACAGAAAATGAAAAAAAAAAAATGTTCCCCAGTTTAACCCTTCCTCTTCCACCAAAATCAAGAAATTAAAGGAAGAGAAAAGTATATCCTTACGTATAGACATAAACAGACGTCCATAACAAAAAAAGTTTCCAAAAACACACCCTATCTTCTTTTTTTTTTTTTTTTACAGGGACAGAGAGAGAGAGTCAGAGAGAAGGATAGGAACAGACAGACAGGAGCAGAGAGAGGTGAGAAGCATCAATCATTAGTTTTTTGTTGTCGTCGCAACACCTTAGTTGTTCATTGATTGCTTTCTCACATGTGCCTTGACCGCAGGCCTTCAGCAGACTGAGCAACCCCTTGCTGGAGCCAGCGACCTTGGGTCCAAGCTGATGAGCTTTTTGCTCAAGCCAGATGGGCCCACGCTCAAGCTGGAGAGCTCATGGTCTCGAACCTGGGTCTTCCGCATCCCAGTCCGATGCTCTATCCACTGCACCACTGCCTGGTCACGCCACACTATCTTCTTTTAATAATATACTGACTTGTTTTAATATTTTAGAAAGTTATTATTTAATTTTAAAAACTAATGATGTGTTGTTCTTTTCCCTTCTTTTCCTTCCTAAACAGTTTAATCATAAATCCAATAAGTAGAGCACAGCAAACTAAACACACAGGCCAGGCAAGGGTGGAAGTATGAGGAGCTGAATGAGCCAGCTCGGGCAGCAGAAACTGAGTGGAGATTAAGAAGGACATCTATGAAGGAAGGCTACGCAGACTGGGTGTCAGAGCCTAGAAGAGTGAGAGGTCAAATCCATGGGAGGGTCGTTTGTGCAGGGTGTCAGAGCCCACGCAGAGTGAGGCAGGCATTCATGCAGAGCAGGGAGTCACAAGGGCAATGGAAGCTTGGTTACACATAGTGGGGGTGATCTGTTAAGTACATGTATTCAGTATAACTGAAGTCACTCTCTGTAGAAAATGTAAATATTGAGACAAAATGTATAGAAAGAACTTAGTGATGTTGGGTTCAAACTGAAGGTATTGATATGAACTCATAGATTTCAGTATAGATATAGAGATGAGAGAGAGAGAGAGAGGGAGATAAAAAAAGGAATAAATTAAATGTCTGTGTGAGTGTGTGCATATTATTAGATATTTCTTAGTTTTGCCCTCTAAGACACTCTAGGAGCAGTGACATAAGGTGCAGCAAAAAAGAAAGTTAATACTCAAATCTTGGATTCTAAGTACTAGTCTCACTAAAAGGTAACAGGACTCCTTTGAAAAATGGCCAACTCTAAGATGGGGCAGACAAAGTATAAGATGACCCTAGAATGTTTTGTTGTGCTGAACACCAAAGTAATGCTCAAGAATAATAGAGACATGTCAAAGAATATAAAAGCAATCAAAATGGCCCCCACAACACCTTTAGCATCAAAATAAATGATGATAATAGTGGATTTTGTCCATTAAATAAAATACGTAGTAAGCCACGAGTTGATAAAGACACAAATAATGAATAACTTAAAAGTTTAAAGAGGAATGAGATGTTCTCATTGTTTACGGTACCTTACCATGAAATGCTTGTTATTTACAAAGGAAGACAGCATTTTTACTGTGAAGAAACCTGGCGGACACCATCACCTTAAACTAGTTAACAAAGTGAACATCGTCTGTAATTGAACAAGTTGCAATTCTGCACCACAGACAGGACACAAGAGGTGAAAGCAACATTGCTTTCATGCTTTTCCTTCCAAAGATGCCTAAATTTAATCATGAGGTAAAATTAGACAAATCCAAATTGAAGGACATTTCACGAAATAATTGGCCCATTGGTTTCAAACATCAAAGTTATATAGTTCAAGGAAAGATTGAAGGTCTTCTTGAACCTATAGAGGCTAAAAAAACAAGGCAACTAAAATATCTAAACTGGATCTTTCTGCTGTAAAGGACCTAATTGGCACAACTGGTGACACTTGAGTGAGACTGAGCATAAGATGAGAGTAATATGTCAATGTTGATTTCCTGATTTTGATGAGATATTGTTGTTCTGTGGTAGTATCTCTTGGTCTGGAGTCTGTGGAGGCATTTTGAAGTCATGGTGTCAACTTCCTTTCACGTGCATTGAAGGGGTTAAACATTCTTCCTGTAATTTCATAATTGTATTTTAAAAAATCAGCCGAATGAATTGTTATAAATATTTGGTATAGATGAATGAAAGTACTAAATACCTAAACTTTGATTCCTATAAAACAAATATATATATATAATCTGTAAGGGACACCCAAATTTTAAATTATTTTCTTATTCTAAACCTTATCCTGAGCTTAGATTAAAACAAAAATGAAATAATTTACTATACAACATAAATAATAAAAAGAATATAGAGGAATTGAACAAATTAAATTTGACTTAGCTATTATCTTCTTCCAGCCTACACTTAAGAAGTTGAGGAAATTGCCTAGGCTGCATAGCTCAGTTGGTTAGTGTTGTCTGGAAGTATAGAGGTCACCGGTTCAATCCTTAATCAGGGCACATACAAGAACAAATTGATGTTCCTGTCTCTCTCCCTCCCTCTTCCTCTCTCACTAAAATCAATAAAAAAAATTTAAAAAAAGAAGTTGAGGAAATTATTCAGTGGAGTACAGTTCTATTTAGCTTCATAGTTTTGCAAAATGAGATCTGTTTTGACCACTGTGTATTATTTTCACACAGATTTGACTATGAAACAAACGTGTCTCACATCAAATCAAAATGAAGGAGAAAATTACACGGCTGAAGATCATACAACCTCTTTCTTTTGTACACAATATAAGCATGTGTTTAATTTTTAAAAATGTGATTCAGTAATTAAATCTTACTGGTAGCATTTGCCTCATTATACCAGTGATTGATAACTGGTAAAAATAAAATTTCAGATTATTGTTCCAGTTTGCCTAGTCTGAGACAGATGTTCCAGAATTATGTTCTCTCTACAAATAGTCTTGGATATACTAATGTTATTTGAGCCCACATGTGATCACAGTTCACCATTATTTCTTTCTTTCTTTTTTTTTTTACAGGGACAGAGAACGAGTCAGAGAGAGGGATAGATAGGGACAGACAGACAGGAACGAAGAGAGGTGAGAAGCATCAATCATTAGTTTTTTGTTGCCGTTGCAACACCTTAGTTGTTCATTGATTGCTTTCTCCTATGTGCCTTGACCACAAGCCTTCAGCAGACCCAGCAACCCCTTGCTGGAGCCAGCGACCTTGGGTCCAAGCTGAGGAGCTTTTGCTCAAGCCAGATGGGCCCGTGCTCAAGCTGGTGAGCTCAGGGTCTCGAACCTGGGTCTTCCGCATCCCAGTCTGACGCTCTATCCACTGCGCCACTGCCTGGTCAGGCTAGTTCACCATTATTTCAATTGGACTTTTTAAATCAAATACACTTAACTGGTACCAGTCCTTTGGTCATTGAAAGCACGTTGTGCAATGAAAGAGTACTAGACAAGGTCAAGAACCAGCTCTGCCATAATCCAACCATGACTTTGGACAAATCACTTAACCTCAGTATGTTCCAGTTTTCACTTCTGTAAAACTAGAGTATCAAGCTTTCATTTTCATTTATTTATTGTATTAACATGGTTTCAAGTGTCCCACTCAACATAACACCGTCAACCTCCCATGTCATGCCTCCCATGTTCCATGTAAAGTCTCTTTCCACTCCCATTTTATCTCCTTTGCCCCCTCCTCCTCCCTCCATTCCCTCACTCCCTGTGGAACTTGCTGCCCTGTCTTCTGTATCTATATGTTATGTGTATATAATATGGCTAACCCCTTCACCTTCTTTGATCCCATCCCCTCATTCCCCTTCCCACTGACAGCTGTCCATCTTTTCCTTGTGACCTTGCCTCCATTTCTATTTGTTCCTCAGTTTATTATGTTTATCAGATTCCACATATAAGTGAGATCATATGGTATTTGAAGCAAGACAGTTTTTAATTTTCCTTTGAATTTGTCTTATATCTTCTTTATTTGCATTCAAGATATTGCCTTAATTAAATTTCAAATGACCAACTCTAATTTATTTTTAATTTTCTCATAGTGCTTAGTATAGTACTTTGTTTGAATTTTATTTTTTGGTTTTGTGGCTTTTTGCTAATCATAGAACCTCATGCATGTCAACAAACTGTCAGTATCCTGTCTTAAATTTGTAGAAACATTTTACAGACGAGTGTAGAAATTATACATCTACTCTAAGCATGTTATTTCAATATTTCAGTTTATAATTGCAATTTTGCACCTGCTAAGAACATGTATTCTTTACTGAGAGTGACAAAAGCCTGCTACATTTCCAACATCTCTGCATTTGTCTCCTCGTATGCACACTTGAGAACCAACTCAGTAATATAAATCATGTTAGAAATTCAAGCTATTTGTAGGATACCAATGAATTTGAAAACATAGTAGAAAGATATGTATTATAGAAGTAGTAAATGGAATCCATAGAACACAGAATTTCCATGAAACATACCATTGCTACTTTAGTATGAACTTAATTTGCTTATTAAGTCTTTCTTTTAGAAATAACTATTTAATTTTCTTAGAAATTAACAATTTAAGTATTGATTTAGAATAAATGAGCTATGAATCATGCTATAACTATTTGAATTTTTAATGTTTTTAATTTATATAATTTATGCTTTTTGTTTCATTACATGAATTGTTTGCAGACTAAAAGCTTTGGACAATGGGGGAAGTGAATAAAGCATTGCTAAGTAATATAATTTATTCCACATAAATTGATATTATCAGAGATTTGAATGTCAAAAATGAAGAGCTCTTTGTAACATCAGATAAAATACTGTTTATTTTAAAGAATTAAGTATTCATTCTTCTTTAGAGAATCTATTTGATACAACTGAATTTTTAAAAATCCAACAAGCCACAAATCTCAAGAGTCTTTATGAGAATTAAGTTGATACAGGCTCATATACACTGGTAAGATTCCAGTGATGACAATAATTTATATGAAGAATTTTTGTATACACTAAATTAATGTGTGTTCTTCTCAGAAGGTGTGATATTATAAAAAGGACAATACTTATGAAAATTTGAAGTGCTCAGTTCTCAAAGTCCAAATCTCACTTATAAACTTCTTTTTAAAAATTGAGACACAAAGTAAGTAAATAAATAAAATTAAAAAATTGAGATACAGCCTTACCAGGCAGTGGCATAGTGGAGCATTAGCCTGGGACGCTAAAGATCCAGATTCGAAACCCCGAGGTCACTAGCTTGAGCATGGGTTTGGGCTCATCAGCTTGAGCGTGGAGTCACTGGCTTGAGCACGGAATCATAGATATGACCCCATGGTCACTGGCTTGAGCCCAAAGGTCACTGGCTTAAAGCCCAAGATCACTGGCTTGAACCTAAGGTCACTGGTTTGGCTGAAGCCCCACAGTCAAAGCATATATGAGAAAGTAATCAATGAACAGCTATGGTGCCACAACTATAAGTTGATGCTTCTCATCTCTCTCAAAATAAGAAATTAAGATACAAAATCTTTACAATCATTAAGAGAAAAATAACACTCTTCCATGAACAGTTAAAAAAAATCCTATGGTAATAATATAATATAATAATATAAATAATTTTCTTTTAGGTCTTGAAGAACTTTATAACCTGGAGGTTAGTTAATACACAGTGACTCCTAGAAATCCAAGTAGCATTTTCACTTTTTTGGAAAAAAAATTAAGGTACAGAATATATAGTGAGAAATAATCACCTATTAAATTATAACAGTAGGGTTGTTTGGCAGGGGTAGGGGATGGGGATCCAATTTTTCCCTGTGAAATTCCAGAATATGAACTAACTAAAAAGTTTAAGGCAATTGAGAAGAGCTTAGACAGTGTTATATATTTGAACCCTAGGAAACCACACAAACGTAGTCAGAACCTATAAATTCCAGAAGTCATTTGCAAAAAGCAGGGAGGTCCTATGCGGAATGTAAACAATATGGCCAGTAAGGCTTGGGAGTTTATTGTGCCTTTTCATGTCTGTAACTACAGTAAGCACAGGACCCCAGTACAAAAGAAGTCATCTCTAACTAGTGGTTGCATCAATAAGTGGGTGAACCTCAATCTCAAATCTGTAGTCTTTTCTTTTGAAAAATATGAGATAAACTTGTCCTGTGTCTAACTCAGCTTTTGGTATTTCCCTTCTGCTCATTCTTTCTTTTGTGCTTTTCTGAACTTACATAAATTCCTTTGGCCATACTGGCCACATAAGCACAATATGACAGAGAGGTAGATGTACATGTTTTGCCTTGGTCATTTAGGGTAAAATATAAATATAAAAAAAAGTTTCAATGTCATTGCCCTTTGAGAACCCAACTTAAAACATGTGTACTTTTTATCCTCTCCAAACCAATAATTTTTCGTCAACAAGTTAATAAAATACGTGAAAGATGGTATTTTCACATGATTCATACTGCTAATGAATTCATCAGTCCCAATATCACACATCTTCCTGTAAATGTCAAACAGGGCGCAGCCAACAAGATCATGACCATTGAACATAAGTTCATGGATGTACATACACATTTGTCCTTGACAGGAGTCATCTATGGATAGTCATTGACTTTCCATGTTTCTATTACTCAAAAGTGAATAACTGTATACAATTTTCACATTACTCTGTCACTACATGTCAAAATTACTGAGCATCAATGCAAATTTTTATGTGTTTAAATATTTTTATTATGTTAGAAATGTCCTTTTTCTGAAAATGGTTTATAACACCCTTTCCAAACATTTTTCAATATTTTACCTCATTTTAAACTCATGAGAATTTTCACATACAGTCTCAGATGTGGTTTCTTAGAGGCTGAGGCCAAGACAGGGAAGCTTATGCAGGTGATTTATTGAAGAAATGTTTCAGAAGAAACTTGTAAGGACATGAAGGCTCAGGATAGGGTGTGGGTGAAGTGAAGCAAAGATGTGGTTTCAGCTGAAGTCTAGTCTCAGCCTGATCCCATAGGAGTTTTAGGATAAGAGTGATAGCACAAAAATTTTCCCACCTTGAGGCAAAGAGTCTGGACTGGCCAATGTGCCCTTTAGCACCTGACGCTCACAGTGACTTGGGGGTGAGCACACAGGCCTCCCAGGAGGTTTCTTTCATGATGTTTAATTTTACAAAAGAAAAACAGAGCTTCCTATAGATTGATGGTTGAACTTTATTGTCTTAGTAATATATGCACAAATCATGTTTCCAATACGTGCATGTTTTATGTAAAACAATAAAACTGCAGTAACTTTGTAACCCAGTACTGGACAACAGAATGCTTAAACAATGTTTGTAATAAAACCTTAAATTCCAAACATAGCCTTATCCCAGGAATTCAGTTCTGGAAATTGTGTTTCATGAGTGATAGCCTCTGTGCAAATTTCAGTAATTTTGCAACTTCCACAATTTGATGTCTCAAAGAGTGGTAATGAGGCAACTTCTGTAGCATGTAAGTCAAGAGCACATTTACCAGCATGGGTGGAAGTTTTGCTTTCACCAGGGTAAGGTCTCCCTTGATGAACAGTCATGGGCCGCTTTAGCAATGGCCCTTCTCAGAAAGCACTCTAATGGAGAGTGCACTTCAATATGAAGTTAGAACAATTTGGCAACAAGGCCTTAGTTAGTTAATTTAAATTTGTTCTCTGACTTACAGTGTGTCTCCATTTTTGTTCATTCTTACCCCTTCCATTCAGTATCCTGCAGTTCAGTCAAACCCTCTTCCCTGCTCATTTTCCATGCCAGAGACTGCTTGTTCTTCTTTCACAAGGATGACTATTAAAGAAGCAAGACAACCTCTTAGGAGGCTTAAGGGGGTGGAAGAATCAGAACCAGCCCTATCTCTTTCCATCTTGTATTTGTATACATTATGACTGAATCCATCATCTGGGAACAGTTGTGTACCAACATCAAGGCTATGCTCTGATCTTCCTTGTTTTTTATCAATATGTTGTAATGAATAGAAACAAAAGTTCTGGAGGTTGACCCATGCCCAACTTACAGGGTTATTACCAAGGACCTCAGCACATCTATTTGCTTGTATATGGCCTCCTTGACCTAGAGGCAACAAATGAAGATCATGGATAAGATGTAAAGCTTTCAAAAAGGAATAGGGGAACAAGTGACCACTGATAGCATCCATCTAAGAATAAAATATGATGCAGCTCCTAATCAAGCCTCCTATATGATCTTAAAGATGTAGAAGTATCTAAATTTTACCAGAGAACATAGCAACCACTTTATCTGCAAAGAGATGAGTACTATAAGTACTATAGGAGGGCTACATAGGCACACAATCTACAATCCATAGTCTGCAGAGATACCTAAAATGTTTCAAAACAACTATTCAGGGAGGATTTGAAGTCAGATAAAAGGTGTGCCCTTTTTATGAGTCATGGAGGGTGGAGTTAGGGAAGGATAAGTGTAGAATTGAAACTGGGGTTTGGGAATTTTCTTCTCTGGGCGGTCAGCATCACTGGGGCACCAAGCCAGGTTTGAAATTCATCCGTTTCCTTTTTTCATAGATCTTCACTTCAACCTGTTTAATCAAGAATCTAATCTATGGCATAGCTCTTTTATTTTACATAGCTTTATCTGTCCAAGCCTTGGTTATGTTGGGGGAAATATTAGAATTTTCTTTAGGGCTTTAAATTATTTCTGCAAGTCTGACCAGGTGGTGGTGCAGTAGATAGAGCATCGGCCTGGGATGATGAGGATTCAGGTTCAAAACCCTGAGGTCGCTGGCTTGAGCGTGGGCTCATCTGGCCTGAGACTGAACACAGGCTCACCAGCTTGAGCGCAGGGTCTCTGGCATGAGTGTGGGATCATAGACATAACCCCATGGTCGTTGACTTGAGCCCAAAGGTTGCTGGATTGAAGCTCAAAGTCTCTGGCTTGAGCAAGGAATCACTCGGTCTGCTGTAGCCCCACCCCCACCCCCCACCACCAAAGCACATATGAGAAAGTAAGCAATAAACAACTAAGGAGCCACAACAAGGAATTGATGTTATTCATCTCTCTCTCTTCTTGTCTGTCTGTCTGTCTCTCTCTCTGTCTCTGTCTTTCTCACTAAAAAAAAAAAGTTAGCAATTCATGAGTCACTTTTGAAAGGACATATTCATAAAGTCTATTTCCCACTTAACATTTGATGGCAAATGATGCACAGAGAAGTTAATGGCCTGTCTGATGCCACACAGCCATTTAGTGAGCAGTTGTAAATTATTTCATAATATTTTTTATCTTAATCATTAATTCCCACTGGCAAGCTATATACAAAACTGTATTGTATTTCCCCTTTGAAGATTATTTGTCCCAGAAGCACTTGATGATCAGCAGTACTAAATTGCTTGTACCATGATAGATCCTACTTCTGTGTCTACTTATATTGCTCCCTCTTCTTGGAAAGTTACCCACCTTTACTCTAGTCCCTACATTCACACTCCACATTTCCACCTTTCAGGAAGTCTTCCGCAGTGACCCCAAAATGGGTAGGAACATCTATCTCATTAACACAACATTGTTTTAGAACAACTTATTTATGTCATTGCTCTCTGTCAAGAAGTGAATGTCTATGTCCATCAAGTCTAGCACTGTGATTGACAGAGTGTAGGTGCTTAATAAATATGTATTGAATGAATGTATTAGAAAATTAATGGATACAAAATGAATGCATAAATAAGCAGGGTGAACAAGATGCATCTGTGAAAGGAGCTAAGAAATGATATTATTTAGTTAACCAAGAAATGACAGTGAAGTGTTCTGCTTGTGTTCCTACAAAACTAGTCTACAGATATGTCTGCTGCCTATAAGTCATTACCCTCCGTCAGGTTCCACCTAGACCAGTGATGGGCAATCTTTTGAGGTTGGTGTGTCAAAATTCGCCAAAAAACCGAGCATAACTTGGGTGGTGTGTCACTTCAAGAAAAACAGCCTAACCGGAAGTCTCAGAACTAGACGCTCTGCACCCACATTCTGTTGTTTTGGCCTACAGACCTCTGGCACAGAGTGTCTACACTACAGCAAATGTTTTATCCTCGGCTACTGCCCCTGGCCGTGCAGGAGCCGAGGATGAAACATCCTTCTTGGCATGCGGCCCCATACTTCTCTGGTATGCAGCCGCACCAAGTGTCATCGAAAATGGCTAAGCGTGTCATAGGCTCACCATCACAGTCCTAGACCCTGAAGGGAAAGAAGCCAGAGTGCCCACCAAAGCTGCCAAGTGCCTAGAACATTACCTGATTTGTAGTAATTGTTCAGATTATTCACTGAGTGAACCAACATCCAAAAAACAAGATTATCATAAGAAGTGTTTTAGAAGAGATGAGGGAGGTGTCACTAACTGTTGACCCATTCAGTCAGACGTCTTCAAGCTTTTTATAAAAACAGCCCACTTTTGCAGTGCTGGTCTACCTGGTCTCTACTGCCCACTAGTGGGCATTCCAGCCTTCATGGTGGGCTAATCGTGGTGCCGTCTGGTTGCTCCACTACTACCCATCATGAAAGCTGGAATGCCCACAAGTGGGAGGTACGGACCATGTTGACCAGCACTGCAAAAGTGGGCCGTTTTTATAAAAAGTTTGAAGATGTCTGCCAGTGATAAGAACACCAAAAGAAGGCTGACATCCAGCAATTCTAAGGTATTTATTTACACAAGAAATATACAAACATATCTACACAAAAACTTGTATGTGAATTTTTACAGAAGTATTGCTCACAATGGACAAAAGGAATGAGATAACCCAAATATCCACCAACTGACAAGATGATAAAATGTGGTTATCTACATACACAAAGACAAAAGGACAGAGACAAAGAGAGAGACAGTGCTGAAAACATCTCAGACTAAAGGTTGCCCATCAGAATTTTCCCTGTATGTTAGCAAAATTCATTTCAGGCATTTGCTGAACATGTCTCAGACAGGGCCCTCATTTCTACTTTGCTAATTTTCAAGGCTCTGACAAGAACTAATATTCAGCCCATTTTAGTCATCTATTGCACTATGAACTTGTGTGTGTGTGAAAAAGTCTTTGCTCAAGCCATATCCATAGTTTCAATACCAAACTAGTATTTATGCCCATTATATGCCAAGCATTTTGCACATGTCATCTCTAAGCTTATTCCCAGGAATTCAATTACATTACTTTATTTTATATAGAGAGATATGAGACTGAATTTAGCTAACCACCATGGTGTCATTATGTGGGAATTGATAGATGTAAGTTTCAGGCATATGTGTGATTCACAGTGTCTATGCTGTATTTGCAATTTGTGTCCTAAAGTCTAGTGTGTAGATAGAACGCACAAAACCAGTACAAGAGGGGGATATGGAAGGAAAGTATAGAGTGTCTGATAAAGACAAATAACCTGATTCAATGTTCCAGCGTGAAACAGCGATGTGAGAATCCTGTTTTACAATCTTGCCTTAATGGTGTGGGCAACGACAAACAGTTCTCCTGGGTCTGGGACTACTCAGGCTGTCAGCTAGAAGAGGGAGCTTTTAAATCTTGTTCTAGCAAGAAATTGCACACACCCTGGGTCAGTTTCTTTTGAAAAAGACCTATGCTTTTGTACTAATTCTAATTGACAGTCCTAGTCCACCAACATTTGGCATCATCTCTAAAGCCCCATTTACTCCCGTGTGAAAATATCAGATTGTGCATGTCATACGCTGTGAGCGCTGATATGCAGATGTCAGAGGAGTCATTCAAGCTCTATTTGTTAGGCTTCATTTTGTTACTGTTCTGTGAGAATGCCTGAGGACACTTTTCTGCTGCTTCCTCTCTGTGTCACTCCCCTTTCTTGTTGTTCCATAGTGCACTCTTAACTAGACATTGTCTTTCACATACCCTCTTTGGCAATTTTGAAAGTAGACTGGCTAATTTCTTGTTTTTCGATCCTCCATGATACCAGCTTTTTTCTTATCTGTAATGTTCTAGAATACTAGGTTCAGGTCCAATAAATCAAACCCAGCTTTGCTATCACCCATAATGGTGAATGGTTCTTAACTCTCATCTTCCTCTCTCCTCCAAAATCAGTAACTTCAGCTATCAGAAAATAAGAAAAGATTACCCCCACACAAAGGAGAGTCAGTATGTAAACTAGATTATTAAAGGACTCACATAAGGACACACAGAAAAAGAAACAGGGTTCTCTGGAAGCAGAGAAATACGTGGCAGGCTGACCTCTGTTAGATAGGTGGGGCTGGTATGGTGTTCTTAGACTTTAACAGAGCGTATGACTAAGGATCCCGTGATGCCTTTATGGACAAGTTATATTGGGTTAGATAAGAACATAACTAGATATGGTCAGACCTAGCTGGATAATCATAATAAAATCATTACAACTGAATGGCTCTTACTAATCCTGTCTTCACAAGCTTACATAAAGATGCCCGAGGAAATACTGTATGTAAAGTAAGATTTTTAAATGATCTCATTAGAGTAGATAATAACACAATGTTAATATTGGAATAATTTTAAAATATGCCAAGTTAACACAGGGATATATATATATATATATATATATATATATATATATATATATATATATATATATATATTTAAGATTGTACACATTATAATACATCTGTAGTTTGGAGAGAATGTACTATAAAAATAATGAAACCCTTACATCTTCATCACCACCACTTAGATCCACACTCTCCATTATGGTAGCCACCAGCCAGATGTGGCTACTGAGCACTTGAATTGTGTATGCTTTCACTTGAGATGAGCTGTTAATGTAAAATACATACCAAAGTGTGAAGACAAGGTATACAAAAAAGATGTCAAATATCTCATTAATAATTTTGACAGTTACATGTTGAAATGATAATATTTTACATATATTAAGTAACATAAAATATATAATTAAAAATAACTTCACTTTTTTTAATGTAGCTATAAAAACATTTTTAATTATCTATGGGGTTTGCATTAGATTTCCGTTGACAGCACTGATTTAGACCAGCAATGGCAAAGTTCATCGTACCCTCTGCCTAGTTTGCACTAGTAACTTAAAAAGCCCTGGGTTCCTGGCTCATCCTTCATCACTCGTCACCTTGAACAATTCCATCGGAGTCCATCACTTACCCTCCACAAATCCTGGATTCCTTTTGTTGCACCTGTGGAACATGCCATGGTCCATCATTAGCCAAGGTCCCCACCTGTCACCTCTAATCTCTGCCTTTCCTTCATCTTCGTGCTCTAACTCCATGGTCCTCAAACACCTCTGTGCATTAGAATCACCTCAGAAGTTTTAAATAGATAAATTCTCAGGCCCCATTTGCAGAATGTTCAATCAGAACCTCTGCTGTGGGGAGAAGGATTCTAAATTTTTTAATAGCTAACCCAGGGGACTTAAATGTGCAGCTGGGACTGAGAACCACTCATTAAACCAGCTTCAACTTTCCTCTGACTCCAGCACTGCATCCATGCTAGCAATCACGGCTGGAGAAAAAAGAAACAACACAGGTTTCTGTTTTCCTTAAATAAAAGACAACTAACCTAAAGTGGACCTTTAAAACTGTCCAGAAATCCTACCACTTCCACCTTGTCCATTCACTATCTTTATTTCCTAGGGAAATAACCTTCTCCACCCTCACTCTCAGCTTCATGACCTTGCTTTTCATTAAAGTGAGGAAACAGTAAATTAGTAAAGATCTTCCATTAGCTCCCTCCACCATAGGTACCCACCTGCCTGCATGCATGTCCATACACATGTCTGTCTCTCCCATTACTGAAGCTCAGCCTGTCCAATGGAACTTTCTGTCATGATCAAAATGTTCTAAGTTGGTGCTGTCCAGTAGCTAAGTCAGTAGTCATGTGTGGCTATTAAACATTTGAAAAAAAAACTAGCACAAGAAAAAAGAAAATTTTAAATTGTATTTAATTTTAAATTAATCTAAATATAAACGACCACCTGAAGTTAGTGGTGACTGTCTAGGCCTGTGATGGCGAACCTATGACACGTGTGTCAGCACTGACACGCATAGCCATTTTTGATAACACATGGCCACATGCGGCTGCATACCAGAGAAGTATGGGGCCGCATGCAGAGAAGGATGTTTCATCCTTGATCCCTGCACAGCCAGGGGCAGTAGCCGAGGATAAAACATTTGCTGTAGTGTAGACACTCTGTGCCGGAGGTCTGTAGGCCAAAACAACAGAACGTCTAGTTCTGGGACTTCCGGTTAGGCTGTTTTTCTCGAAGTGACACACCACCCGAGTTATGCTCGGTTTTTTGGCAAATTTTGACACACTAAGCTCAAAAGATTGCCCATCACTGGTTTAGGCTCTAGGGAGATAGAGCCATAGATGTTTTTCCCATCTAAGACCAACTCCTCTATTGTATTTTGTGCATCATCCCCTCTTATCTATTCTAGAAAGTTGCTCAGCAGTTATCCGGTCTGTTGCTTAAATTTTCCTTTGTGACTGGATCATTCCCCTCACCATAATACTATATTGTAATGCTTTCCATTAAAAAAACAAAACCTCTTTTGTATTCTCTTCTATCCCCTATGCAATTTCTTTGTCCCTTGAGCAACAGAAGTCCTCAAAAGATTAATTTTATAATCACTTACTTAAATTCCTCTCAACGCCTTCTTGAGCCCGTACCAATTATACGTCTCCCTCAACGCCTTCTTGAACCCGTACCAATTATACGTCTCCACCACTTTCTGAACCAGCTTCGTTAACGGCAACAGAGACCTTGCCATCATTCTTTGTTCTTGACCTCCAGAGCTTCCTGAGTAAAATCCAAAACTGGGTCCCACACATTACGAGAAAGGAGAGCCAGAAGAAAGACCACTCCAGATTGGTAGGCAGCAGGTTTAATAAGTAGGAGAACTTATTTATAAAGCTTGTCCTGGGAAGCCACAAGATGAGTGAATCTCTGCACCTGCCCACCAAAATCTGAAAAGTTTACATAGAGTCCTTATGGGCATTTAGTCACATTTCATCCCAGATGGTCTCAACACCTTACTCTTTCAAAACAATGTCATTGGAGTGGCTGGTAGTGTAGGGATGGTGGGCAGAACCTCCATTTCAAGAAGAGGAAAGGATAATGAGCCTAACTGCTTTGTCCAACTCTCTGGTCAACCAGTGGTCACGTCCTCTCAATGACCTCCCCCAACAATCATTAAATCCAGTAGGGTCCTTACTTTCTTTGATCTGTATGCAACATTTATCCCAGTAATCATTCTCTCCCCATCAAACACCTTTTTGACGGGGCTCTTGAAAACCAGTTTTCCATTCTCTGCCTACTTCACCTCTTTCTTTGCTTGGTTTCCTAGTTCCTGCTCATTTTACCAAACTCGAATTTTCCAAGAACCTTAGCGCTCAATCCCAAGTCCTCTCCTTTTGCCCTCATTGCACCCTAAATGCTCATCAGTACTAATGATATCCTTACCCTGACCATACCTCTGATTTCTGAATTCAGGCACCCAACAACCTAGTCAGTATTTCAAACTCAATGATGAATAGGCACCTTGCCTGACCAGGCGGTGGCACAGTGGATGGAGTGTCGGAGTGGGATGCGGAAGGACCTGGGTTTGAGACCCTGAGATCGCCAGCTTGAGTGTGGGCCCATCTGGCTTGAGCAAGAGCTTGCCGGCTTGGACCCAGGGTCGCTGGCTCCAGCAGGGGGTTGCTTGGTCTGCTGAAGGCCCGTGGTCAGGACATATGTGAGAGGGTAGTCGATGAGCAACTAAGGTGTCGTAACGAAAAACTGATGATTGGTGCTTCTCATCTCTCTCTGTTCCTGTCTGTCTGTCCCTATCTATCCCTCTCTCTGTCCCTGTAAAAAAAAAGAAAATAGTTATCTTAATGTGTCTAAAATGGAATGCCTAAACCTCCCCACTGAAAACTATCCTCCCCACTAAAACTTGTCACTCCTCCAGTCTATGCTAATCTTTCAGTTACTGTGGCCTAAAGCCCTGGGTCACCTTTAATACCTTTCTCTCTCACATCACAAATTCGATCCATCAGAAAACCCTTGCAGCTTGAACTTCAAAGTATGTTTTAAAATTTCTGTCTTCTCACTACATCTCACCTCCATAAAAATTTTTACAGTAGCCACCCAACTGGCTTTTTTTCTGCCCTTGCCTCCCTGTTAACTACTTTCAATACAGAAGCTAGAGTGGTCCCTTTTAAAATAGAAACCAAAGCATGCTTTAACTCTGCTCACACCCTACATTGGCCCCTGCTGTACTCAAAGCACTTAAAAATGGTTTTCAAGGTTCATTATCTGGCCTTTCTTATCTCTGAATTGATTTGCTAGGGCTGCCATATCAGTCCCACAAATGGGGTAGTTTAAACAACAGAAATGGGGCCTGACCTGTGGTGGCGCAGTGGATAAAGCGTCGACCTGGGAACACTGAGGTCGCCAGTTCAAAACCCTGCACTGGTCTGGTCAAGGCACATATGGGAGTTGATACTTCTAGCTTCTCCCCCCTTTCTCTCTCTCTCTCTCTCTCTCACTCTGTGTCTCCTCTCTAAAATGAATAAATAAAAAATAAATTAAACAACAGAAATGTATTTTCTCACAATTCTGGAGGATGGAAGTCCAAGAGCAAAGTATGGCATTTTTTGCTTCTTCAGAGGCCTCTCCTTGGCTTGTAACTACTTTCTCCTGTGACCTCACATGGTCTTCTCTCTGTGTGTGTTTCTGTCCTAGTCTCTTTTCATAAGGACACCAGTCGTATTGTATCTGTCCTACTCTAATGGCCTTATCTTAACTACCTCTTTAAAGGCTTTGTCTCGAAACATATTCATTCTGAGGTAACAGGGGTAAGGACTTGAATTTAGGAATATTTTGGCAGGACCCAATTCAGCCTATATTAACCACTCTGACCTCAACCCCTACAACTATGCCCCTCATTCTCGCCACTGAAGCTTCAAGGGTCTCTTACTTTCTTCAAATACTCAGACTTATTCTTACCTCTATATTTGCATTCTCTCACCCCAAGCATTTTCAGGTCCTCTTCTCTCCTTTCCTTTATATGTTTGCATGGATGTCACTCTATCAGTGAGGTTATTCCTGATCACTCTGAATATAATAGCAAGCTCTGACTTGACCATACACACATTTCCCATTTCCCTTATTCTGCACCATTTTCCTCCACAGCCTGTATCATTATGTACCACACTATATATTTTCTTATTTACTTGATTGTTTTTTATCTCAATTTAATAGCTGCTTCTTAAATATTTGTTGAATGATTGGAATAAGACAATATATTCATTTACAGAAAGAAATACATTCAAAGTTCACCATCAAGAGGGATCTGACAACTACAACCTGTAAGTCACAGTTGAGAAAATCAGAATTTTAGGTTTCAAATGAGAACAGAAGCTGAAGGGAACATGGAATAAATGTTTTAAAACTTCTGAAGTTGTGTTCTATGGAATGAATGTGAAATCATTCTTTTGTATTTAGCCTTATTCCTTAAGACAGAATTAGTACCAATGAAAGAAAATTAAGAGAAGCTAAATTTTAGTTAATATAACAAAAAATATTCTAGTAAAATGTTTGTTTTCTGAAGATGGATCCCAAAATAGAAAATAAAGAAGCACATGCCAAATAATTGTTTCAAGAATATTGCCAGCAAGACACCTGTGTTCGTGGGAGGATCAAACAGGTGATTTTTGAGTTAGGTTCCAACTCTCAGTTTCTAGAAAGATAAAGCAACTTTAAAGATTTTATTTATTCATTTTAGAGAGGAGAGAGAGAGAGAGAGAGAGAGAGAGAGAGAGAAGGGGGTGTGGAGCAGGGAAGCATCAACTCCCATGTGTGCCTTGACCAGGCAAGCCTAGGTTTTGAACTGGTGACCTCAGCCAGTTCGATGCTTTATCCAGTATGTCACCACTAGTCAGGCATAAAGATAAAGCAACTTTAGATGAGGAAAAAATGTACAACGTACGACCGGTCTCCTCTGCCCACTGTTTTTATGCATCACAAAATGAAATGAGAATGAGCAGTCAGGGGAGCTGGGGCCTAGCTTTGCGAATACACAGTCACATGTCCATATGGAAGTTCCTCTGCTTCTCTGGGTGGCCAATGAATCTTCATCAAATGAAAGGTTTGGCCTAGATAAGCACCACATTCACTTCAGTTCTAAACACTGTCCTTCTAGGTTCTTCTGTAACTCACAGGAACTAGGAGAGAGCTGGAGGGGAAAGGGTTCAGTCACAGGGGATTCCAGGACGGGGTGGAAGCACCCTGGTACGCTCAGACTGAAGGATGACTGTGTTAGCTCACAGCCTTTCTCACCAGGGGAGTTCAAAAATAAGACAAAAAGTCCTCTGGGCCAACCACCCAGCAACTTTTTTTCAAGTGTGAATGGAGAGAGCTCCAAACTTGAAAATCAAGATGAAATGGTTTCTCAGTCCCAAGGGACTAGGAAAGTTCTTGGTTGTCCTGTGCTTTGGTTCATGGAGACTAAATCTCACACTGCACAATGATCAGTGAGGGCAAATTCCAGAAAGAAGCCAGCCTTTGAGTGGATGTGTGTCCCAGTGTTTGCCTGAGCCCCTTCACCCGGACTGAAAAAAAATATACCTCGTGGATATTTCCTCGGTGTTGGGTCATGGAAACATCGTTGTAAGTCTGGAGATATTCCAGCTCAGTTTCTAATATCTTGGTCTACCTTCCAGACACACCCTGTGTATAGGTTTTGGAGTTTAGAGATTTTTGGTGGAAAGCACCGAACAATGTTCATACATTCTGATTTTTTTTTCATTCTTTTATTTTAATTATCTTTTTATTTTTTGTTATTTTATTCATTTTAGAGAGGAGACACAGAGTGAGAGAGAGAGAGAGAAAGAGAGAAAGGGGGTAGGAGCTGGAAGCATCAACTCCCATATGTGCCTTGACCAGACCAGTGCAGGGTTTTGAACTGGCGACCTCAGTGTTTCCAGGTCGACGCTTTATCCACTGCGCCACCACAGGTCAGGCCATTCTGATTTTTTTAAAAAATAAAATTCCCAGAAACTCCCAGGTAGTAAAGGCTGAAATGGTACAATTGAGTTTAAGCAAATCTCTTTCTAAGAATCAAGCCAGGGTTAATGCTAAGTAAGCTCTAGGAAACCAAGATTTGTGTTTTTGCCAAGTTTTCCAGTTTATTTCCATCTCATCTACCCTTCCTTTGCAAAAAAGAAATGGACCTGCCAGTTTCCCCTTTTAATTTAGTCAGTATCTCCCACCAGGCTTCACAAACCCTCCAGAATAAGGCGGTTACTTGGACCCCTGACCTTAAAAGGTTTAGATAACAGAATGTTTTCACTGATAGTTGGAAAACAGAAATAACTGCATTTCGTCTCACTCCAAGCTCCCTAAACCTTTCCCTTCATTTTCTCTCAGGTACAATAATGAGGTCTGACAGGGACGCTTGACACCATTAGCAGTAAATGAATTTTTCAATAAAGACTAAGAGAGGAAAACTATAGAAATTCATATATATTTATTTTTGACCCAGAGAATTCTGTATCTCCTGTAGTTATGCTCTCTATGTATACTCTATGAGACATTTTAATTAAAATTAATCCAGTAACTATCTCCTTCAATTCTTCTTCTCTGAACCTGTCACTCACCTTTGTAGAGGTCATGAGCGTTTCTTCAGGGCTATCGTCCTAGAATAAAAGGCAGTAGAGTGTGCCTTATCCCGAGACTTAATCTTTGCAAACTTAGCAATACTTGTTCCTTTTCACATAGGAAAACGTAAAGAGAAGCGGTCTCAAATGTGAATTGGAGTCTGTCCCATTTCTCCCTGAAACTGGGAAGAAGCAGGTCCTGTAGTTGTACATTTGTATTATAAATATTGAAAGACTCTCATCTAGTATCTTCCACATAATACACATTTTAACTCCTACTTCAAACTTGCAGAATGTTTTTTTTTATGGCCTCTGTGATGCCCTGCTTTAAAATGTCTGTCAACCTAATATTTCTACTTTCTTCCGTTATTATCTTCAAGGTCCTGCGAGGAAACACCTTTCAGTGGAAAGAATCCTATCTGTTTTGACAAAAGTGTATAGCATGTACATCATAAACCTTCACGTCTACAAGGGCCTTAAAAAAATCCAAGAGTTCACTAGAATGCCTTCAAAGCAGAGTCCCCTAAAGCTCGCTTTGTATACTTACAAAATCAAAATGAAGATGGGAGAGAGGAACGCTGCATAAAGAGCTATCTCCTTTAAAACTGTCTTGGCTGCGTATAATGTTATCAAGGTACATCCATTTTGATATAAATGATCCGATGTCATCATTTTTTATGGCTGACTAGTATTCCATAGTATATATGTACCAAAGCTTTTTAATCCACTCATCCTCTGATGGACACTTGGGCTGTTTCCAGATCTGTGAACAATGCTGCTACGAACATAGGTGGGACATAAAAGTGAGACTATGAGACATGGACAAGAGAGTGGTGGTTACGGGGTGGGGGGAGGGAGGAGAGCGTGGGATAGGGAGGAGGGGAGGGACACAGGGAAAACCAGACAGAAGGTGACAGAGGACAATTTGACTTTGGGTGATGGGTATGCAACATAATTGAATGATAAGAAAACCTGGAGATGTTTTCGTTGTACTTATGTACCCTGATTTATTGGTGTCACCCCATTAAAATTAATTAAAAAACAATCCTACAAAAAAAAACTGTCTTGGCTTCAGGGATAAAGCGCTGTCACAGTGAGCCAAGGTCATGGGTTCAATCCCTGGTCAGGGTACATATGAGAAACAATAAATGACTGCATAACTAAGAAGAACAGTGAATTGACGCCTCTCTTTCTTTCTCTCTTTCAAATCAATGAAAAAAAAAGCCTGAAAATGCATGGTAGATTTTAAAGGATTATTTGAATTCATGCATGTATGTACACTTAGTCACGGGGTTGCATGGTACACAGTTTGGAAATTGTGCTGGAAGATGTTATTCTTCATTTTTCAAAACTTATAGTTCTAACATATCATGTATTGAAAAATAACCTGGAGTAATATACATAATTCACTTCTTTCTTACACAGTATTAATGGGGTATTTAAAGTTGATCTCACAAATATTAAATCTCTATGTGATTATTTGATTGTTATAAGTAAACACAACAAAATATATATATATGCTCTTTTGTAATATCATGTTACTATCATCTGAATAGTTTTCAGCTTTTCTGTTGGGGATAAATCATCAATTATCACGGAAAACTACCAGTCACATCTCCAACTTTCATCTCTCACTCGCCCTTCCTTTGGTCTTTGTCCACCATATTCAAGTTTCTTTCTATTGTATATACTTCTGATCCTTAAAACAAAGTAACTAAACTCTTAATTTATTATTTAAAAAAATCTGCAATTAATGGTGCCCAGGTGAGACAGACCAGGTGCAAATCCTCTCTTCTCTCCCTCTTTCTGGCTGAGTTAACTCTCACCTCTTCATCTGTGACTTGGAAAGTTAATCCAACACGAGTCTCAAGTAATCATGAGTTTTTACAACCTTTTTACAGATCCCATCTCCTGTCATACCTAGAACCTCTAGCAAACCCTTTCCCTATTCTCCCTGATCCTCCAAGTGTCCCTGAACCTCCCTCACTGACAGATCTTTCTCTAGAAATGTTAGAGTATGCCAGACTGATGGGGAGACCTGTTGTGGGTAGCAGCTTACCGCCTCCCATCCCATCTGAACTAAATTCCTTGCCTTCTCAAATGTCAACACGTCCCCCACTACTAACTCCCACTCTTCAGCCCATCAACACTCTTAGTACATTCACATGTCCCTTCCTTAGAATATCCTCTTTCTTGCTCCTTTTTTTCTTTGAGCTTGATATCAAATGCTCTGTAAGAAAACAAACACACACACAAACAAAAACCCCTCTTCCTGACATCCCTTATTTACCCATCCTGGTGCAATAGGTCTGTAACTCCAATTTCCTTTTGATGAATTTGCATATACACACACAAATATTTTATACCAAATTGTACTTACTGATGTATGTATTTTACCATGCCTTTTGCCCCAGTGTTCTTCTCAGAGAAACACGTTAAGTAAACAAATGTATCAGTTTTTACCCTGTTCACAGTGGAAGTGTAAAAACCTTTGATTGATCCAACAGTACTAAACACTTTCATCCTTATGACTAAGTTACTTTAAATGCAATAAATTCACATGTAGAAAAAATGTTCGTTAAGAGATATGGCCACATTGAGTGTTTGCTTTGGGACAAAAGTTGTGTGCTGAATGACTCTGAAGTTTTAATTTATTTGTTGGTTGGTTTGTGTGCCTGTTTTATCATTCAGGATGCTGTTTATTTACAAAACATGTTCACGAGTACTCAAGGCTTACCTGCTGGCTTCTTCCCATTTATTTTTGGCTTCAGCCTTCACATGGATGTTGAAAGTTGATTCACTCATCAAACACTATAGAACTCTCTGCTTAAAAAGAACATGAAGAACAATCCCAAGGTATGATTGGTGTGGAGATAATGAGGTCTGGTCACATTGGAGTGCAACATCCCTCAGCCTTGATGTTTGTCATCAGTCAGCATGTAAGCAATGGGCCAGGGCAAAGCACCTTGGGCAAGCAGCATACCTGGCACACGCCCTTCAGAGTGGTCAGACTTCTGCCTAATTCATAGATTACTGCTTAATTTTACAGCTGCATCCCTTTCTCTCCCCCTCTAGACAGCATTTTAGAACATAAATGAATAGCTTGATAGAAAGCTAATTTTGAGCTGTTTCACTTATGTCCTAAAAAATAAGTAAATCACTCACAAATTTGAAATTCTTTTTTTTTTAAATTTTTTTAACATTTTTATTTTTATTCATTTTAGAGAGGAGAGAGAGGGGGGGGGGAGGAGCAGTAAGCATCAACTCCCATATGTGCCTTGACCAGACCAGTGCAGGGTTTTGAACCGGTAACCTCAGCATTCCAGGTCGACGCTTTATCCACTGCGCCACCACAGGTCAGGCGAAATTCCTTTTTTTTTTTTTTAATGTTTTATTTATTTATTTATTTATTTATTTATTTATTTATTTATTTATTTATTTTACAGGGACAGAGAGAGAGTCAGAGAGAGGGATAGGGACAGACAGACAGGAACGAAGAGAGGTGAGAAGCATCAATCATTAGTTTTTCGTTGCCGTTGTGACTCCATAGTTGTTCATTGATTGCTTTCTCACATGTGCCTTGACCGCGGGCCTTCAGCAGACCGAGCAACCCCTTGCTGGAGCCAGCAACCTTGGATCCAAGCTGGCGAACTTTTGCTCAAGCCAGATGGGCCCGTGCTCAAGCTGGCGAGCTCGGGGTCTCGAACCTGGGTCCTCCACATCCCAGTCCAATGCTCTATCCACTGTGCCACCGCCTGGTCAGGCCAAATTTGAAATTCTTATTAGCAACATATTACTTAAAGACTCACCTAAATCACACTGGGTTGAGAGTCACTGTGCAAAATGGCCATCCCTGACCAGGTCAATGCAAGGTCCTAGGCAGGATGATCCTTGTCACTTTATTGACAGCTATCCTGAATGTCTCTGTTCTCTTAGGAAGAGAAGCAATATCTGTTGTAAAACAGGCTAAGAGTCTTCCCGCTTTGTTACCATACCACCTGATGAGGAGAACATTTTGGAAAATGAGGCTGTGGTAGGTTCCATAACTATTTCCAAAACTGATGTGCAATGGTCAGGATTTCAAAGCCTGATACTTTTTCCTCCATTGCATATTGCTGCTCTATTACTGAAATTCTCTGAATAGGCAAATCCCACTACTGGACTGATTTTCACACTACCTCTGGGGTCGGCATGAATGGCTTCTTTCTCTACTTTTGTTCTTCCTTTTTATTCGATAAAGTATAAGAATATTCTTTTAAATTAGTCCCCGTGGCAACCTTGGAATTACCATCATTCTTCAAACAGGTTATATAAACCAGCTGCCAATAGTGGTCTCTGGTTAAACATTTAGTTTTGATGCCCCATAGAGTTACTACTGAAATACACTAAGCTCATTTGTAAACTGCCACTTATTTGAATCTAAAGGCTGTCACTGAAGTACTTTTGTGTAATGGTTACAGGGTAAAGACTAATTTTAAAAGTATTAAATTGTTTAAAATATGTGAACACCTCATGCGTGTACTACTGAAGTAAAAACTCACGAATTAAGTGGTAACTTAAGAAAAAGGGCAAGTAAAATGTCACATACTCTGTCTATATGCAATTCTGTGAGATACATACAGTTAGATGTAGATGTGTTTTGTTATCCATTTAAACATTTCTTTGTCTATTCATTAAAAAGAATCTTATAATGTAAAAAACTGCACCCATTATTGGGAGAAAGGATTTTATTATGAAAAGCTTGATTGCTATTTACAGTCTAGACTTCCACAGATATTAAAGGCTGCCATCGAGATAAAAAAATTAATGACATCTTTGTGTCCTAGAGAAGGTAGAAAGAAATGAGAATCAGGACCTACTTGTGGTCCACAAAATGTGTCAGTATGAGGTTCTGGAAGAGAAGACAGGTTAAAGCCTGTTAAACTCTCACATATGTCACTGTGTCTGCCATTAGAGCTAATACCCAGCAAGGCAGCACCTCTGTAGAAAGTACCACAATTCCCAACACTATTAGAAGTCTGGAGCGGCCACATCCTCCAAACATTCAATAAGGAGGCAGCCAAAAGAACCGCTCTGGTTACCTAGGAACCACTCCGGCTTCCAAAGGAGATGAATAAAAGGTAGAAATTTTCAAGGATGAATATGAGTGTAGCTTAAAATGTAAGAATAAGTTTAGGGGTTCTGGTTATAAATTGACTTGTTCCCCCAAGTTCATATATAGAAGCCAAATTTTAGTACCCCAAAACATGATTGTGTTTGAGGAAAGGGCTTCCAAAGAGTTACTTAAGTTAAAATGAGGTCACTAGGGTGAACCCGAATCTAATCTGACCAGTGCCCTTATAAGGAGATTAGAAGATACATAGAGATGTCAAGGGTGTGCAATCACTGAGGAAAGACCAAGTGAAAACACAGCAAGAGGGTGACTACCTGAAGGTCAAGGAGAAAGGCCTTAGAGAACCTCAATCCTGGTAGCACTTCAGTTTGGACTTCTACATTCTGGAACTGTGAGAAAATAAATTTATGTTGATTAAACCACCCTGTCTGTGGTATTTTGTTATAGCAGCTCTAACAAATTAAGAATTATAAATGACAATACAAGGTTAGTATTTGATAAAATTTACCAAAGAAAAAAGGAACAGGCCAACCAGGCCATTGTATTTTCAGAGCTGGACGGTCTTAAAAGGGACATGTTAGCTTCTTGAGACCATGGTGCCATGTTGACACACAATAAAGAGAAAGAAGAACTATTTAATTTCTATTTTCTTTCTGTTGAAATTAATGATCTTCCAAGTGAAAGGGGCAAAAGAATCATTGGCCACTGGTAATCAAAGTCAAAGATTAGTGATAGAATCATAGAACAAGTCCTAGCTGCTCCAGATGAGGGTCTATTATGTGCTGAATGAGGTCCCTCTCCCAGATTCACATGCTAAAATTTATATGTTGATATCGAAATCTTGAATGCCTCAGAATATGACTATATTTGTGGAAATAAGACCTCTAAAGAAGTTGTTGAAATGAGGTCATTAGGTTGGACCTTAAATCAGTACAATTGGTGTCCTTACAGAAAGGGATTAAGACACAGGCACACAGAGGGACACCATGTAAAGTCATGGAGAAGGCCATCCTCAAATCCAGAAGAGAAGCTTCAGAAGTAACCAACCCTGCCAACACCTTGATTTCAGACTTCCAGTCTCCAGAACTCTGAATGTAATTCTGTTGTTTAAGCCACCCAAGCTGTGGTATTTGTTATAGCAGCATTAGCAAACTAATGCAGGGTTCATTATCTGACTTAGACTGTTTGGGGGAGCCCAGCACCAGTGGCGCAGTGGTTGGAGTGCTAAGGTTGCTGGTTTGATCCAAGGGCACTGTTTCAAGCCCCAGTCAGGGAAGGTTTGAGAAGCAATCAATGGGTGCACTACTAAGTGGAATAATGAGTTGATGCTTATCTTTCTCTCTCCCCACTCATCCCACTTCTTCTCTCAAAAAAAGAAAAAAGATGTGTTTCACAGCACTATGCATAAGACAGATTTGGGAGAATCAATGGCAAGTGTGACCAATCTGAGTTAACAAATCAAATGGCAATGGTCAGCTGCACACTGGGGTTGGGAACAGACTACCCCACGTGGCAGGTCAGAGCACTTAGGGAGTACTGTAAACACTCCAGAACACATAGTAGAATGGCCAGGACATGGAAGGAACCAGAAACCATGCCATCTGCACTACTGTTGAAGGAAGTAGCTGTGTTACCTGAGAAGGAGAGGACTCTGGAGGCAGAAGCTGCATGAAAACTGCTGGCAAATAAGTGAAGCAATGTGAAGTAGAACAGATGTATTCTGCTTGGTCACTGGGGTACAAGGACATTTGAATGGGAGGTTCAAAGAAAGAGAACGGGGTAAGAACTTTATAGATACCAGAACATCTCAAAGACAGAACGCACTGTCTGAAGGGATAGCAAACATCTCACAAGTTGAGGCATTTAAGTTGTAGAGATTCCAGCCATCTGGTGGTTGGTCCTTTTGTAGGATTCTAATTAGGGATGTTTCTTTATTTCCTGCTCAGGGAATCTGAAAGATACCTCAGGGCAGGAAATGGCATTAAGTGCAGAACAGAGATAGTGGCTGAGAAGTAAAAATCATCAAGATCTAAGTAGTAATAGAACAGGAGAAAATGTAAGGACTGTCCATCATTCTGACAGTCAGCTGCTAATCGTCTTCCCTGGGAGAACGTCTTGAACAGGGAACTTGCGAGTGTGCTGAATTTCCAGTGTAAAGGGAAACTGCTAAATCTAAGAACTTTTATTTTTACAGATTATTACTGTGCTTCTATATTTTTGAATTATGTGCTCAATAAAACTCCTACTTTTAAAAATTGCTTCTTCCCTCTTAGGACTGGCCTCATGAGTATGCAACCTATGCAGTCACATAAGGTCCTGTGCTCAGAAGAGACCCGTAGTTGGTTTAACAATCTCTGTCACCAACTGGAAATTCTTAATTTTGGAATAAAGGGGTCTTGTCTTTGCATTTTGTACTAGACCACCTCAATTTGTGGCTGGTCCTGCCCCCTACCCATCTTCAAGTCATACTTCTCTTTCCATTTAGATGACTTTAACTGTTCATTCAAGTCTGGAACAGTCCGGGAATTATGGTGCTGAAGAGATAGATGTGTTTGCAAAGCAAGTAAGCTTTGCTGTCACTTAAGCATTTCCCTGCAGTACCAACTTCCTGTCACTTACTTGCTGTCAGATTTGGGAGTTCCTCAGTTTTAGTTTCCTGATTTACAAGTGGGAATAACAACAGTGAGGGCCTCATTGGCTTTTGTAGGGAATAAATGACATTAGGCATGTAAAGAAATATTGCATGATAACAAGAATTATTCTTTGTTGAGAATTTTCAAAGGGCACAGGGAAAAAAGTAGTCCAAAGTTCAGGACTGGAGGTGGGAGGGGAGAGATGAAAAGAACATTTAGGGAAACTGGCAGATAAATGCTGACTTTTCAGGAAATAAACCACCAGTCTCCCTAGCTGAGCCATGACCTCACACATTCTCTCCCACTAGCTCCCCTGTGGACTGAGGCTTGGTGACTGATGTTCCTTCAGGTCAGGAGGGGATACATTTGGACAATTCTAGACCATTCTAGACACAATAAAGAACAATGCCAGAGTTTGAGATCAGAAGTTCTTAGTTATGTGGGTTAAATAAGAAACCTCTCTACAAACCCTTTCCCTTTTAACTTTCACTAAACCCCCATCTCGGAGGTATGTTCCATCCCTGTCTGAGAACACAATCCCGCTAACCAGCCCCTCCTCTTATGAAACAAACAAACAAAAAAATCCCCAGAAAAAAAAGAAACAAAACAAAAAACTCTACAATAAACAACAACAACAAAAACTTTTTAAACCTTTCTTTCAAGGATAAGTAAATGGGTCGGTCACCAGCTTCTTAACGAGGTCCGGCTCTTTCTCCTTTGGTTCGTTCTAAAGATAGAATTTCCAGGTTGCTTGTGACTGCTTTTGAAGGAGGAAAAAAAACGAGGCTTTTGCTTTCTCAACAAGCGAAGACACAACATTTCTTTTAAGCTTATCTCGTTCCCATTCTCTTTTAAAAACGCTTCCCCCACTTATCCAAATCGAGACAAACACCGAAATGCGGCTAAAAACGCAACCCAGCAGCAGCCTTTAATACGGCATCCCCGGAGACCTGCGGGGTCGGATGAGTCAAGCTCACGGGAACGAGCAGGGAGCGCTCCAGACTTTTCTGGAGCCCAGACGTCCTACGACTCACCTTCCCTGCTCCTGCCCTTTCCCTCTCCTGGCCCCAGACTCCCCCGCTACTGCTCCCGGGGGTTAGGGGGCGGGCGGCGAGGGCCGGCAACGGGGGACACTGCACCTGTGGGCGCCTGGGCGCGCGCCCCTCCCGGCCCGAGCGCGCGCAGCTCCCCGGCGCCTCCGCTAGGGGTCTCTCTCGCGTGCCGAGCGGGGTGGGCCAGATCAGCTGACTTCGGGCTCCGAGCCCCACAGCCCAGCTCTTGCTCCGTCAGTTTCCTCGGCAGCAGTGGGAGAAAACAGCCGGAGCAGCGCGATCGCAGGGGCCAACAGAGACAGCGACGGCGGCGGCGGCAACGGCAGAGCAAGGGCGCGGCGTATCGCACTCACACAGCAGCGTATTCCGTGCCCCGCGCAGGGTCGCGATGCTGCCCTGTTTGGCACTGGTCCTGCTTGCCGCCTGGACGGCTCGGGCAATGGAGGTGGGTGCCGCCCTTCGGAATGGGGGGAGGGGGCATAGTGTGGAGCCATCGTCCCCAAGTCTTTTATCCGGAGAAGCCGGAGACAGTCAAGGGAACCCCTCTCCCCTCCGCGCCCAGCTCTCTCGCTTACAGTCGCCCTGCGCATCCCCGCCTCGGGCCCAGCCCCGTCCCGGAGACGCGGAGAGGGAACGGGCAAGGCGTCGGGCTCCGGGGTCCGCGCCACATGGGGACGAGTAGAGGAGGTGATCCTGAGCTCAGACCCTGACTCGGTCCCGGACTCCCGGCCGGGGGCGAGAGCCGGGGTTGGGGAAGAGACATCCAGAGGAAGCACGTGGGGTAAAACCGAAAATGCAGCGCCCCTGGATCCTGTCCCCAGATCGGAATCGGTGTTCTTCCCTTCCTCTTGGGCCCCAGGGAGGATGAATCGGGACAGCTCGGGAAGCGCCTCCTTTCTCTGGCTTCCTTTGCCTTTTCCGCCCCGTTTCACCTTCGCCTCGCATCCCCACCACCCTGTCCCTCCCTGCCGGATCTCCTCTGCCTTCCTCTTCGCTGCTGCTCGCCGCGGCCGCCTAACTGCGACCCCTATTAGGGTCGCGCACCACCTTCCGCAGGCAAACTTTGTACCTTTCTGCGTCTCTTGTGTAAGTTGGAGAGATGCGAGGGGTCGAAGACCCCCACCACCTTGCACCTTCCCCCAGCCTGGACGTCCTGCACGTTCGCTCGCACCTTCAGCTTCACCCGGAGAGAAAGTCCCCGGGAACAAAAGCCGCGACACCCCGCCCTCGCCAGCCCGGGGCGCGGTGGACCAAGCCGCGTTAGTCGGTGCGCCACCGCGGCTCCCACTGATCCCTTCCTGGCGCTGTGCTCCTGTCCCGGAAGGGGCTGGGGCGCTACTGTGGCGGAACCTCTGGGCGCCTCAGCTTCCCACCCCCATCACCTCCGAGAATTGCTAGTGCTGTGTTGGGCTATGAAGTCGTCTGGGAGAAATACGCGGAGAGCCGGGTGTATAGTGGAAAGGGCAGTGGCGAGTGGTGCGGGATCACGAGCTCTCCCGCTCCGGTGCATCAAAGGAGGCGTTTGTCTTATTAAGGCGCGGCCTCCTCCCTGGCAGCTCTGGGCACTCTGGTGTCGAACCCCTGGGGGCGCGGCTGATGGGGAGGGTCCACCAAGTGTTTTTTTTAGGCTGCAAATAAAAGGATTGAATTGAGTGAAGATTAAGACGGAGAAGATGGCGCCTCTGCAGTGCAGCAAAGAAAAGCTGTGTGGAGGCTGCAGCCTGGTGAAATCCACCCACCACTAGGTGTATAACAAGTCTTTCCCATTCATCCAACTCTGGAACATTCAGCTAATGCTTGGGCAAAATGACTATTTTTCTTTTTATCTGAAGATGCTTAGAAGTTCTTTGCCTGACGGTTGGGGCACAGGAGGTTGTTATTTCGCATAGCTGGGTTCCCATTCGCTATTTTCTCATTTGCAGCCTTGCCTCCACATATTTTTCTCTCCCCATTTTCCCCCCTCTCCTGTTCCCTTACCCCATGGTAATTTTACAAAAAAAACCCAACAATTTTCGGACAAGTGTTTTTCTGTAATTTCACTGAGACTATACAGACTATCACATCATTACAATTTTTAGCCCCTAATTTACGAAGTCATTGAACTTTTCCCCCTTCTGTCTTATCTACAAGTGGCTCAGGAAGTAGTTTAGGAATTGTTGAGACTAAATTTTTAAGAATTAAAGAACCTGATTTTCCATATTAAAAAATGCATTTAATTAAGGGAGCTCTGATTTCTCCGATGATATAAATTTACTCCTACAATTATTTTTTTCTTGATTGTTTTACTACATATTTAAAAAGCACAAATTAAAAATCATATTATAACCTTTGGATTTGAAGGTTTTGTCAAAAAATAAATATTAACTTTGGAGCAATGGTGTGTTTTTTCTATGTAAAAAGAGGCTGTATGGAGGCAAATATGATTTAGTCTATATTTTGACCATTTGATTACATTTCTTTGCTTGTTCTGCTATCCTTTTGGACATTGAACTGGTTTTTGTCACGGCGGGAGTGAGATTCACATTAGTTCATTTTTTAAAGCATTGGTGGAAGAGTGGGTAATCCACTCTAATGAGGTTTACCCAGCTGTATCTGTGTCCACAGAATAGATGTAATTATGACTTGGCTGTCTTTTGTAGGGCTTAGAAAATAAGTATGCTACAAGTATTTCTACAAAAGAAATTAATAAGGACAGTGATAACGGGGCCTCCGCTTTTGGAGGAATCCTTATTACATGGGTTGATGATTTCACATGGCGTATGGATAGAGGCTGTTTAAAGAGCCCTAACATTTATTTACTTACAGTACTTCTTAAAGTTTTATTTTCCTGAGTTGGGGGTGGGAGGTGGAGGGTTTAACCTAATCACAATGACCTATTTTGACAATAGTGCTAATTCACAGATTGTAGAAACCTATCTAATACTGATGATTACTGTCTTAAAGGCAGACACCTACACACAGAATAGTGAAGCCCAGATTTGCTGGTGATCTATGAGGAATTTCTTGCCAATTAATGGGCAGCCAAGATAACCAGTAGGGCACAAAAGCTTCTTTCTTGTCCCATAAACCAGCAGAGGTACCTAAAGGCACTTGTGATTCTGTCAGTACTATGCAGAAGTATTCCAGAGAGACTGAAGATCTCTGGTTCTGGCTGGAAAAATGAAAAGGAACATGCAACTAAATAGATCATAAAGTTAAATCAGGAGTAACCAATTAAAAAATAAGAAAAATAATGAGGTCCATCAAATACTGGTTTGAAGGGAAAACAAGCAATGTCTATGGATAAGGCTTTCTCCCTGTTGCTGGAGGATCCCTATGCTGTGTTACAGTTTATGGCATCTTAGAGACTTCTGTACAGATATTTGTGAGAAGATGAATGTTGTTAGTTATTCTAGAAATAAGCATATCTATTATGTATCTTTTATGTGACCAGTAAACTACCGCTGCAGAAGTGGGATCAAATGTGGTAGAAATGTGTATGTACTCTGTGCAAATACAATCCAGGTGAGGATAAGTATTACCTTAAGAAATTTACAAAGCATCTGCCATTAATACATTCTTTGATCTCTGCCTCATTGTATCAATTGCAGAATGCAAAAATAATTCTTATCAATGTGCTTTAGATGTAAAGCTATAGGATATAAGGTTGTTTGTATACATCTCCTTACTTTCCACCCTCACTCCAACTTCCAGGAAGTTTGCAGAGTAAATAAGACAGATACATGATTATAAAAGAAAATAGAAAATGTTAAGTACCTGGAGAAAAGTACAGATTGAGACTCTGAATAAAAGTGTTAACAGTCTAGATTTGTATATTTAAAGAATAAAACAACAACAATAGGATGAGATAATCCTGGAGAATTTCCTAGTAGTTCTTTTTCTGCTAGCTTTATTTGCAGATCTGGGGAATGGAAGTGTAGTCATTTTACAATATTTGTTTACATGCCTTTCTCCATCTTTCCCCTCCCAGACAAATACACACACGCACTTACACACTTTTGCTATCTTACCTTAGTGGGTGGGCGGGGCCTTTGTCTTCCTCTTTCTTTTTCCTGAGGCCTGGTGTAGAGCCAGCCTGATGCATGTGAGTTTCTTAAACAATGAAAAATGATCAAGTGTGAGGAGGGTTGATTTCATCAACCTCTCCAGCTCCTCATTAGTAGGGACATTTTTGGGGCCAAGTCCTGTCCCACAGCTCTTTGGATGCTGTGAGGAACAAAACAGTCTTTTCCTTCCTGAAGCTTCCAGTCTAGTGGGGAAGACAGACAAATCATTGTAAACGGATGTTCATAAACTATGACATGCTGAGACTGACAGGAAAGGTGCAGGGAACATTCTTGAGAAGAGTATGGAATTAAGGAGTGGAAGATAAGGGGCTGAGAGCAGATCTGAGAGCACCTCAGTAAGGCCTTGACTCAGAGGGAGGTCATGATGGAAAAAGTGGCAGCAATGAGGAAGGTGGAGAAAATAAACTTTTGTGGTTTTTGGTTGGTTGTTTTCTACCTCTGTGTGTAAGTTGTCTATGGAATCGTTTCCTTCTCCTAGTGGATTCCAGGTACAAATATATGGAGTGAGATTGATGCTAAGTACCATCTTCTGCAAACCCTTGGAGTGGCTCGCTGTCAGCCTGTGTCATACCGCAGTTGTACAGATATACCCTCACGAGTGGCTGGAGGAAGATGGGGTGGCAGGAGGAGGGAGCCAAGGTGAAGGGAGGCACATGCACCCTGAGGGAGGAGCCAGTTTAAGCAATCCAGTGTCTTATTACTTAACTCCTTTTGTTCTAAAAAGAGAAGCAAACATCACCTAAACCCTCAAACTGAATTTGCAAATGGAAACTGTAATGAAGAGGGAAATGTTATGTAACTGTTTCTTCAGTTTGATGTGTATAGCTTAAGGAATAACCGTTTGGCTCAGGACACTAGTGGTTTTCTTTGGAAAAAGTATTTGGTGGATTTTCCTCTTAGATTAATTCTGATTAATAGATAGACTTTATCAGTACCTTTGTAGAAGTAGAACTGCACCAAGCACTGGATGAGAATGACGGCTGTAGGATTAAAGCAATTTTATTATTAAAAATAAAAAAAGCCGGGGCCTGTTTATCAATTACAGTTCTATGAAAAAGTGAGGATTGGTGGATTAGTTAGCTGTTTCAAGTGGGCTGGATATAGAGCATTCAGGTTCATATGCGTGAAATCTTAGCTTGCAGAAGAGCAAAGAGACCATTTTATTTAGTTTGTGTGGCTATACTTAAAAAAAACACACACACACACATGCATTACAGATTTAGCTTAAACTTTATTAGGATTATAGCATTTTATGAAAGGAGGTAGTGGTTGAAATGGGGAAGGTGAGAGGTTTTGAAAAGCCCAGCTCTGTGGAAAGTGTGGAATTGTTGCCACCTTTGTCATGTTGATTTCACTAACTTTGAAATGTCTGAGTCACTGAATTTCTTACCTGTCCAGGGAAGGTAGCATTCCACACTGATCAGGAATTGGACTGGGGCAAGCCTGGGCTTAACGCTTGGCTCTGACTCTTTTGAACTGTTGACTGTGGGCTAGCTCTGCAACTCAATTTTCTTCTTATAAAATAGAGATATTAACGCTTTTGCCTGTTGAGGATAATTGAGTTAATACATACGTAAAATACTTGAAACAGTGTATGAGTTAATATATCTGTAACATGATTCCATCTTGTAAGCACTCTGTGTTAGTTTTTTTACACTAATATATAATGATGATGATGATGTAAAATGGATATATTTAAGTCTCACATATAGATGAAAGTTTAAAAAAAAACCTTTACGATGTTTTACTTATTGACTAGTTCACTTAACCAGATAAGACTATTACATGAAATTGGCAGTTTTTTCTCTTATAAGAACCAGTGAATTTTATTTAAATTAAAAAATGACCTACCACAGATAATACTTGTAGAGTATATGGTATCAGATTTTATTTATTAAATATTTCGGTTGGCTTTTTATGAGACATTAAAGCAATTCGTGCTCACTGAAAAATTTAAATAGCACATAAATGTGCAAAAAGCATAAAGAGTTTTTACGCAAAAGGGAAAGACCTGTTTTAGATGTGTGCATGCTGGTAGCTTGCCACACACGTCTTAATATTGCAGGTTTGATTATTAACTCAGCTATTAGTTGACTGCCAGCTATGTGTAAGGAGCTGTGAACAGCTTGGTTCTATCTTCAGCAAAACCTTTTCTAGAAAAATGAATAAACAAGTTTTGCCAATCTGGACAGAAGTGGACGATTTCATGCTCCAGGAAAAGATTTTTGGTTTTGGAATGGAAGCTTGAAGTGATCTTAGCCAGACTACAAGGAAACCCAAGAGCAGAGTTTGAGAATGCAGCGTTTCTGTAAGAAATCCATTTTCCAAATAAAATGAATGATACTAGTCATCAGATGATTGCTATTCACATCTTTAAAACTCTGTAGTGATCTACTGCTTAATTAATAAGACTTTTTTTTTAAATTAGCATATTTTTGCTATTATAAAAGAAGAGGCTTTCAATCTCATTTTCAAAATTAGGCTCAGGGTATTTGAGAGGACGAGAAGTTTGTGTTACAGGGACTAAAGTACTATGTACACACTGAAGAATCAAGCAAAGTCCCAAGGAATCTATGAGGGCATTCGTTATGCCAGTTATTGTCCTGCTCAATCAGGAAAATTGGGGTTAAGTGGGAAGCTGTAATTATTGCCGCCATGTTTGGAATAAACATCCTGCCCAGAGTAGGTACAGGGAAGAATGAATGAGATGATATCATAACCAAATACATAAGGGTCAGTGAGCAGAGAAAGACAGGAAATAAGCAAAATAAGCATGTCAGAAAAAGGGAAAGAACAATAAGCTTTTTTTCTTTTGTAGATGAACAAATTCTAGAATTCTGAAGGTTTTATTAGTGATGGATCCAAACCATGTTTGAGTCTCTTCAATTTCCAGATGGTCTTTCTCTTTTAATTTTTGTTTTTGCAACTTCAGATGATTTTTAGCTGAGATATTTGATTGAGCAAAAAAAAAGTTAACTCTTTTTTTGTGTGTGTGATTTATTTTGTTGATATGAAAGTGTTCTTTGCCTGATTCTCTTTCTTTAAGAATCTAATAATTTGTCCTGTGCTCTCATTTCATGTCCTTGGAAACCCACAGACCTATCTTTACTGAAGAATGTAAGGCATCCTAGGACCTGATAACTTACTTTTCAGCCTTAAAGGACACTTATGAGAATAAGAGATCAGCTATATCATGAAAAGTCATTTGTGTTAAATGAAGAAATGCATTATTACTCGTGTTGCTTTGTTAAATTTCAAAGCTTAATAATGACTGTAATATAGTTTGACCTCTGGAGACATTTTACTGGAAGAAAAATGAGGTTTTATCCCACTTGTGAGCTAGATTTGTGTACGTCAGACCTGACCTCTTCCTCAGTTAACACAGACTCATTTGTTTAGTTTTCCCATGCCTGTACGTGCTCGATTATAATGAAATTAATGAAGCAACATAATTTTTATTTTTAATCAAAAATAAAGAATATAGTATTGTTTATCGAGACTTGATTAGTCCAAGAAAAGGACCTTCTATATCTGTTCTTTTAATTGGATGAATTATCAAAAGCATAATTATTTTTATAAATTATCACTCAGTTTTTTGTAATGGAATTAATAGGCATACATGATAAAGATAGATGTGCACTGTTTCTTAACCATATTTACTGAGTTTTTAATCTTTCAAAAGAAATCTGCATTTACTTTGAAGGTTGAGCCTTTAAAACTGAAGTAATTGTTTTTTAAATCTTAGATGAACTTTTCAGAGACTAACATTAAAGCCTATCATATGAAAAGTGGTACTTGAGAGCAAATATTCTCAATACTGGTGCTTTTAATTACTTATGCTTTGACTAAAACAAATATAGTTCTGACACTGCAGTATATTGGTTTGAAGATATAAGTGACGAGTTCTTAACCTAAGAAACTCCCATAAAAACTTGCAAATATGCAAACTAACCATTCTAAGAATAATTTATTGACAGATATATAGTAAATGATTTAGTAATTTAAAATTAAGTTTCTATAGAAAAATTACTAGCAGCTCCCCAGCTGGGTATCTTAGTTGGTTAGGGTGTCATCCCGATACACCCAGGTTGTGGGTTTGATCCCTGGCCAGGGTTTATACAGGAAACAACAGTGAATGCATAAGTAAGAACAACAGCAAATTGTGAATGACGCTTAACTCCCAGCATAGAGAGAAAAAAAGAAAGCTTTTAAATAAAGATTTATTTTCAGCTTTTGCAGACATGTTATTGTGAAAAGTTTCATAAATGCTGTCAATAACTTAATAATGGTCTATTATTTCCAACTATTTATTTCAAAAATTGGTCCAGCGAAGAAATGCCTCATTCTTGAAATATTTTATCAGTTCTCTAATTGATTAAGACTAATTTAGTTGAGGGTGCCTAGAAATTGATTTTGTTGAATAATATAGTGGATAATGGATTTTAGAAAGAAAATGTTGTGTATTAGACTTAAACTGTCATTATCATTCTTTTTTGAGTTTGCTGGGTTTTTTTGTTATTTTATAGTTACATTTACCTTATACTTTAGTGTGAACCATAATCAAAATTGGACTTTTAGAAAAAAAGCTGATTTCTGTTACTTCTCTAAAAGAATTGTAGTTTTCAAGTTCAAAGGTTTGAAGCCAATGCCCCCATTGCTAATAACTTGACCGGCATTGAAAATATAATCAAGGTCATTATGATAGCCTTATATCTTGCTAGTGTTTTTCCCAAGCTTGTTTTTGATGTTTTATATTGTGTTAAATCCTCTTATAGCACGGAATCCAGAAAATTTAAAGCCAATAAAAGTAAGCCAATTTTTAAAAATCTTATAGTTGGTTCATGTTGAGGAAGTTGTTGGATAACTGGTAGGCTGTTTGAATGTGAAAAAGTTTACATATGCTGTATTTTGAAGAATTGTGAAGGGCTCTGGTTTGAAGAGTACATTTGTGACAAAATTACAGTTTTGGGATCATTGCATACTTGTTCAGTGAAGTATGAGGGGAAATTCTCTAAGGGCAGCCATGTGACCAGAAGGCTGACAGAGTAAAAGCAAAAGCTGCTGAATAGAGATGTCGTTAAGACAGTGCATGTCCCAGGAACTGAGAACTGAGTGATTTATCAGCATGGCCATTCAAGATATCCAGGACAAAGATAATGAATTCAGTGGCAGGGAGAGTATACTTAATAAACAAGATAGGATGCAGACCTGTTTTGTTCCTAGGCATTTCCTTTACATGACTGTATTTGCTATTTGAATATTACACTTCACTTTTGTGAGCTTGACTCAAAGGTCAAATTTGTATGATTGCAAATTTTCTGGGTCATGTGGTAAGGACACAGATGGGAAGTATTCGGTTTGCTTGGAGTATTATGTGCTCTAGTTATTAATTTCTTAAATAGCAGATAAAGAATGAGAAAAAAATTGTTAGTGTAAGCTGTTTTCCCTGGATGAAAATAAAGATTGGTTAAAACATCATCTTAAAGCTTTATTACAATGTGTTAAATTATTTATATTTAAAAAAAAATCTGACACATGACCTCATTGCTTATTGCTCATTTATCTCAAAGTGGAACATATTAAACATAAACCCAAGCCCATAGATTGATTATTCTATTAGCTGACAAGGGGAAGATTTAATGGAAGATGTTTAATTGGATGTTTGAATTACACATACCTCTGCTCTGTCTCTATTTCAAGATTTCTTAAGGCATTTGTGACCGACTTCTGTGATACTGATTCTGATCCGTAGTTATGGACTTTTTAAATTAAATTTATCTGCGTAACATTGGTTAATAATATACATTTCAGGTGTACAACTTTAAAATATAACATCTGAATACTCCATTGAGTGTTTTTTCTTATTAACTTATTACTGGATTTTTCTCTTATCTTGAATTTTTAAAAACCTCATTTATTTTATGGACAAGTACTGGATACCTTCTGTGTTTCAGTTACAGGAGCTCTGGAATGTAGGTAGGGCTGTGAGTAAATGGAGAAGTAACTCAGTTTATGTCTTGAAAGATTTTATGGCCTGATGGGAGAAGAAAGAGATGCAGAAATAATTAGGCACAGTGTGTGAATGGTTGCAATGGAAGAATATACAAATCTTCACAGAGAAGGCAGGCAACATTTGAACTTGTTTTCAAGGATGAGTGGATATTAACTAGAGCTGGGGAATGTTAGGACTTCGAGGCAGAAGGGACAGTGAGGGCATAGAGATTCAAAATGAAAAGTTAAGAAAATGTGGGTGGCAGAGATGGTATAGACCAGGGGTGCTCAATAGGTTGATTGCGAAGGAAGTGTGGGTAGATCGCATGACATTAAAAAGACATTTGTCTTTGGATTGGCATACAGGGTAGCCAATATGATGTCTGAACTTTTGACACCCTACGCATGAGCGTTAAACCGCGCTAACTTGTTCAGTTACATTGCTGCGTAGTTAGCCTTCAATTTATTTAAACTAAATACAACAAAGGGTATAAAAATGAGTGCCATAGCTGGTCCGAGTAAGAAGCCTAAAACCTACCACTTTCATACAGAATGGGAGGGGATTTTTTTCACTATGTCATATTCTAAGTGCGTTTGCCTCATCTGTCTGTGTGCCATTGCTATTACAAAGAAGGGAAATGTGGAGTGGCTTTTTCGGACTGTTCATAAAAACTATGACATTGACTTTCCTCCGAAAAGAGAGCTGAGAAGGAAAAAGGTGAAAGAAGAATACACAATATTAAATAGTAATAATAGTAACTTAAATAATGATAATATAGAAGAAATAAATTTATGTTTTGCATTTTTATTGTAGGTAGATCATTTTGACTTGGTTATCTTATAAGTAGCTTGCAAGCTGAAAATGTGTGGGCACCCTGGTATAGACTGTAAGAAGTTTAGGGCTTTGAATGGCTTGATGAGTTTGAGTTTCATTTTTTTCAGCAATGGTTTACTGTTCATTGTTTCTACAGTTGTGGTAGCCATTGATTACAGTGGTTCAGTCAGTTAAGTTTAGGACCGTGATGGCGAACCTATGATACGCGTAGCCATTTTCGGTGACACACAGCCACATGTGGCCGCATACCAGAGAATTATGGGGCCGCATGCCAAGAAGGACATTTCATCCTCGGCTCCTGCACAGCCAGGTGCAGGAGCCGAGGATAAAGCATTTGCTGCAGTGTAGACACTCTGTGCCGAAGGTCTGTAGGCCAAAACAACAGAACTCCGGCACAGAGCATCTAGTTCTGGGACTTCCGGTTAGGCCGTTTTTCTCGAAGTGACACACCACCCGAGTTATGCTTGGGTTTTTTTTGGTGAATTTTGACACATCAAGCTCAAAAGATTGCCCATCACTGGTTTAGGAGCCTTTGCTGAAATTCTCATGTCTGCTTACAATCTCATTATCAGAATGGTAGCACCTAGCTACAAGGGAGGCAAGTACATGTGGTCTGTTAATCTGGGAGCATTGACACCAGTAATACATTCCAGGTTCTCCTAAAAGATAAAGGAGAGGGAGGATGTTAATTGGCATTTCAGGATGTAGAGAAAAATGGGTAGTTGTAAAGCCAGTAGCCGAGGCCACTATCAGAGCCGCCTGGCCAATGCAGGTTCACATTAGATTCGAACAGTCGGTAATGAAACACAGGAGCCACGAACTGGTGAGCCATCAGCTTTAATTCTAGCTTGCACCCGGCAGGCAAGCAAAAACACACACTGGGCTCCAAAACCCACTCATTCAGTGCTCACAAAGCTACTGACTTATCCGAGTTTCCTAGAATCAAAGGTTTCTAGCTCACCAGACTTATTCACCTCTGTTTCCCATCTCCTCCTGCACAAACTCTTAAACTGGCTTCTTCCTCAGCACTCTGCCATCTTGGCTACTTCTCCTCCACATGGCCTTAATCTGCTCTCCTCTCTAATACCTCAGGAACCAAGAACCAAGAGAGAGAGCTCAAGCTACTGGTCTCTCCCACTTTATACCATAGAATCAAAACCTTTAACCCAATTATACAAACAAGGAAGTCTCTGTATAATGGGATTCCTCAGGAGAGTGCACCACCCTACATCATCCAATCAGTCAAGGGTGTGGGGAAGAGCTTACTCTTAAACTAGGCCTTAGGCTACAACGACCCTGCCTGCCCACAGCCTGTTCCAGAGCACACATTAATATCAACGAACTTCCATGTGGGCAGCGCCATCTTTAACAAAGTGAGCATAATATATTTTATCTGCCCAACAGTAGTTTAATAACCACTGAACCAAACCAAGAAAGGATTCTCCATGAGTACTTATAGTAGGTTTGTAAGATTTGTCCACTTTTTTGCTAGCTAAGCATATAGGAAGCACATCTTTGGAGAGCAGTGGAGGAAGAGATGTACAATGTTTTTTTGTTTTGTTTTGTTTCTTTATGACAGGAACACCCAAAAGCTGAGCTTTTTTACTCTGATTATACCCAAGATGGTTTAGACTTGTGTTTCTGGGAAATTCTTCTAATCGGAATGATGGAAAATGAGATAATTTCCACTGGCTCTGGATAGTGTCAGTTTATTCTCCCGGCTAGTAGACTCTCTTTCATTTTATCTTGACACTTCCCTAAAACAACTTTTTTGTGTTTGTTCTTTGAAAGGAATAACAGATGAAATAAGCTTTGCGGTTTTAAGGAAAACGTGATACTAATAACCTCCTGTGAGCTAGATTTACCTTTATGTACAATTTCTTTTCTGTTGCTAAACAGCCTTGCAGATCTGTTTATGTGCACCTGTGTTATTAAAACAGAATGGAAAGAAATATGGGAAAGAGGAAATTGAACCTTATTATATTTATATCAGTACAAATGGGGCTACCATTTAAAAATTTCTTATCTATTTTCTTACTCATTTTAATTATTTTAGAAATGGCCAAATGAAGATGTTTCCCAAAAATATATGGTAAAATAAAAATGTATGGAAAAACCTAGAGTCCTGAGCAGGCTTGATATAATCATCAAAATTAAGGAGTGTTTGGAGTTTATAGTACCTAAATATTTATTAAAAGGCCTGACCTGTGGTGGTGCAAAGGATAAAGCATCGGCCTGGAACGCTGAGGTTCCCGGTTCAAAACCTTGCACTGGTCTGGTCAAGGCACATGGGAGTTGATACTTCCTGCTTCTTCCCCCCTTCTCTCTCCCCTCTCTTAAATGAATTAATAAAGTCTTAAAATAAAAGTTTCACCTATAAACATATATTTTATTCTAAATTCTGTCCTGTTTTTATATATGTGAAACAATTTGGCATAATTACTGGCTAATAAGAAGACCTATTTGAAGTAAGTGTGCATTTAGTTGGCTCTGGATTGCAGAATTAGCTTGCTTTATTGACTTTGGTAGTTGATTTTATAGGCAATTAGACATACGCCTTTATTCAAGAACACCTAATTGAACATTTTGGCAATCCAAGAATACGTTTAGAGAAGAATACTTGAGTATCCACCACTCTCAACTTATCTGAATCTTATAAATATTTTATTGGCTCTGTTTATACCCTGTTGTATTTCTGAGTAAACAGGCTTTCTAGAAAACATCTCTGCTCCTGTGATCATTGGAAGTTCACTCGATAAATTGAGGATTTCAGTAATTAGTGGAAAATCTCTAATTAGATATCAATGAAATGTGCTCCATGCATGCACGTTCATTTTAGTTGTTTATTGAGTTTTAAAAAGAAAGATAGCCTGACCTGTGGTGGCGCAGTGGATAAAGCGTCGACCTGGGAACACTGAGGTCGCCAGTTCAAAACCCTGCACTGGTCTGGTCAAGGCACATATGGGAGTTGATGCTTCCAGCTCCTCCCCCCCTTTCTCTCTTTCTCTCTCTCTGTGTCTCCTCTCTAAAATGAATAAAATAAAAATTAAAAAAAAAACTTTTTTAAAGAAAGGAAAGATAGTAATCATCTTTATAAAGTAAACTAAATTGTTATTTTAAATATATATTCAATTTAAAGAAAGCAAAACAGGATACAAGTGCCAGTGTAAAGGATCTGCATGTAGGATTATGCCTAAAGCCTGCAGTTGATAATTGAGATTTAGCCCTAGAGTAAATGAAGTGAGTTTGATTATATTAGGCCCAAAGTTATTTGCTATTGATTCATTGTTGATGAGTAAAGTAAACAAAGCGTGGCTTTAAAACAGCCATTTGTAAGTATTTTACAATATTTTATAGAAATATTTACAATATTTCTATAAAATAACTGCAAAGTCCTAATGGTGAAGAGCCAGGGAATGGCAGTGTCCCATCAGATGGTGTCCTTTCAGCTCAGAATTCCCTGGGCGTCACTGAATGCCCAGGTCTGACTAAAGTGATGCTATCTACCACAAGTATAATGGGACTATGAGTGTCATTAAAATTTTCTGATAGCCACATAAAAAAGTAAAAGAAACAAGTTAAGTTTTAATGTTTTATTGCACCTAGTAATTCCAAAATATTATTTCAGTATGCAAATTATATTCTCTCTTTTTTTATTTTATGTCTTCAAAATGTTTACCCATAGAGAATACTTTAATTCAGAGCATCCACATTTCAAGTACCCAGGAACCACATGGGGCTGGCGGGTAAAATATTGGACATTGTAGCTATGGAAGGGCCAACTCAACCTACCACTGTCTAGGAGAAGAAGCATAGGTTTTGGAGCAGGTAGTATCCATAAGACCCTTCTAAGTCCTTTCATTTTGTAAATAAAGACAGTGGAATTGAGAGACACATTGAGTTGCCCAATATCACTCAGATATTAAGGGTCTGTCTTCTGACTTCCGGTCTCTTTCTTCATCACTTTGAGTCTTCCTCTTCTTGTTCCATGTTGTTATGTCCACTTCTGTTTGTCCTAACATGAAGTAGTTGCTATCTATCTACTAACCACTGAGCCAGGAGCCTTAAGAAGATGTGGTCCACTGTATGGCATGACCTGATCTGGACAGAACTCTGTTCTGTGGCTGGATAAATACAATTGCCAGCATATAGACTCTCTGTGGAACAGTAATAGTAGGTGATGCTGGGTCCACTGACCCCCTTGTCTTCTTTTAGTGGGGACACGATTGGTGTACAAGTTGGGAGCACCCTTTGGGACCCAGCATGTATGACTCTCAGCACTGGTTAAGATGTCAGCTGCCCACTGAAAGGAAAGAATGACAAGGCATTTTTTAAACATATTTTGTTGTCTGTTCCTGGGAATACTGAAGTTAAGCTTTTCAAAATTTTTATTTTTGGAAGGCTGCCCAAATATGCTCATAGTTCATGCCCAATTATACTTAAAGTACATTTTTTTGACAACTTAAGCCACATGCATGCCTGACATGTTATTTTCAGATTGGAAACAAATGTGGCAAGTTTTCTGCATTGCATGGTGGGTCGGGAAGGAAAGGGTCAATGTGCTGCCGCTGCTGCGAAGTGTTTGTTGTACAGTATGAGAGCTCATGGAGGGTAAACTTTTATAGTTGGGAGTTGTTTCCCATTTCATTCCTAAAATATTTTATCAGCCTGGATGTTGTAGGTTTGTGAGAGTGCTTTGAAGGGGCTATAGGTTTATTCGTGTGACTTAATTTTAGTGATTTTAGATTTAGGGTTAAATTTAACAATTTTTCTATTTGGACCTTAGGACTTCTCATCTGTGGCTAGGTTTTACCCACAGAGGCACTGCTGATCTTTACTTTGAGCATGTACTGTATTTTCTTCCTATTCTACAATAAAAATAGTTGCATTTTGCAAATGCTTATGTATGGGACAATACTTAGAGGATTCATGGCTTGCAGGAATGAGTTAAATGTACAGGAATATCTGTATTTCCTTTGGCAGATTAGTATACTTTAAAAGGCTGTCTTTAAATTTTAAAATATCCAATTTTGATATTAAATATAACCAAAAGAAACATTTACAGCTTTGAAAATTATATTTAAATATATTTTTAATTTAAAAAATATTGCAAATGTATTATAGGTAGCTTAAAGAAAATATAAAAACAAGCATAATCTTATCACCCACAAATATGTATTAATTAATTATGTGTACATAATTAATGATGAATTTATCACTTTGATAAATCATTTACTAAAATGAATGGTAAGTGTCTTCCATACTGAATTTACTCAGTCATGGAGAAGAATATATGTTTTAGTAAAAAAAGAATTTATGGAAGACATTCTGTATTCTAAACATTTAAAAGAACTCTTAGAATCCATAACTGAACTTTGCCTGGAGAGTTTAAAACTTTACGACTAGGAGAAATACTCTGTCTTATAGTTATTTTAAGTTTACTGTGGGCTTTTTTTTTTTGGTCCCAAGAGAACTTGTATGAGAAACTTAGTAGTTAGTGATGCCATTTGTGATTTGTTAGTTCTGGAATAAATGCCTCTATTTCTGGCATATGTAAAAATAGACATTTTCTTGGCTTTTGTTGCAGTAATAATAATAATCAGGTATACTGCTCTTTCTAAGAGCCAGGCACTGTTAGAAGTGTTTTCATATAATCCCAACAGTAGCCCTTAAGTTCTCTACTGTTATCCTTATTTCATGTATCTAGCTCAGTGGTTCTTAACCTTTTTTGAGGTACCGAACCCACCAGTTTCATATGCGCATTCACCGAACCCTTCTTTAGTGATAAATAAAATATGATATTTTTTTCCAAATTCAAGACATAGGTATATGTTTTTTAACTGGTGCACAAAATGAGCCGTGCATGAACATCACCTTGCTCAAAGAACAAAACCAACAAAGTGCATGAACTCACAACAAATTATGGTATTACTTTATTCTGGCCTCCGCGGCAGAGGTTTCTCCGAACCCCTGAGACCGACTTATCGAACCCCTAGGGTTCGATAGAACCCAGGTTAAGAACCACTGATCTAGCTGGTCAAGCATCATCTGGGAGAGATCTCACACCCCAGGTTCACGCTTGGTCTTCAATGGCTCTCCTCTTAACCATTCAACTCTCCTGCTTCTAGCAGAATGGTATGTTGGGTGGAGTAGGGCCATTGTTTCCTTTTGTCCTGGCCAATTAGCTTCTTGAGGAAGTAAGCTGCTCCAGTGGCTGTTTGATAAGAAATAAGACTACACTGTTTGGGCTTCAGTTCCTGGCTGCCCTTCCTCCCTCCAACCTCACCCGCATGGACTTTGGAGCACTGACTTCTCTACCTGGTGTCTTCCCCTGTTTCCACAAAACGTCCTTCCATCCCAATTCCATTCCTTCCCTTTCTCTCAAACCCAAATAAAAGAATACAGGCTGTAGATGTTGGAGTTATCCAGACCTTGGATTTGAGATACAACTCTCTCAATACCTGGAGTTATAACCACAGGAAAATGACTTAACTTCCCTAAACCTAAATTTCCACTTCTACACAGTATCTATGACTAGGCTGGTCAGGAGACAAACTGAATTAAGAGTAAGGTACAAAACCCAGACCTAATCCATTATGGACCCTGAATAAATAATGGTTCTGATTTCATTTTAAGCCTCTGGATAACATCTCTTTTTGGACCCTCCAGAATTGTCCTTGACCCCTGGGAAACACAGGGTCGGGGAAGAAGCCCAGTGGCCTATGGCACTGCCCTGCCTGGCTTCACATTGCAGTGCTGTCAGATGGCTGGGAGGTTTTTGCATCTCATCCTTTCGTCAGGAACATTTTTGTGATCTGAAAACAAGAATGACTTATTTAAAATTCTGTGTAAATACTGTAATCTGGTTGTTAGCCTTTAAAATGTTTTTGGAGTCAGAAAAAAAAACCTCTTGGAAAGGAATCTAAAGAATGTGTATCCAGGAGGCAGCTCTACCTGCTTGTCCACTTTCCTGCCCCTCCTTGGCACCTTAAGCAATGGCCCTGCACAAGTGACAGCTCTGGCTGCTCGGACCAGCGGCAGACAGCCACAAAATTCCTGGCTGCTCTCTTTCAAAGACCTCTGCAAATTCCTTTGAAAAAAAAAAGGGATTGTTTACCACCTTTCAAAGGAGGTTGGGCAGGAGGTAATCTAGATATTTTGGAATGGACCCATGGCTTCTAGCACCTGCAGAAGCTTCTTGAGATGGCAGTAAGCAAGACTGACAGCTGGACCTGCTCATACATAGCGTTGACTGTGTAGATATGTGCCTCCTACTCATATTTCATCAGCTCATTCTGACATTAGTTTCAGGAGAAACTCACTGTGTACCTTTGGTGGTTTCAAGTGACTCTTAGATTTTATTAATTTACAAAATGTGAATACAATGAAGCAGTCTGTCTTTTGTTTTGCGGGGGGTTTATTTCAGGGTGGGGAGGTAATCTGGATGGGGAGGGATTGAATTTTTTAAGACAAACCCAAGAGACTGCCAGGTTTTGAAGTTTTGATTCTAGGATAGACTTTCCTTCTCCATTTCTTCCTCCTGACCTGGCATGTGTGAGGCCCTATCAGGGTTGGCCTGGTGATTTGGTTACACCCACATCCTGTGACTGTATCCAAGTTTTTGATGCCGACTTAACACAGATTAATTTAACAGTTGCTCTGAAAACAGATTCTCCCTGCTAGTTATTTCTAATAAATTGATCAGGCCACATAAAAAGGTACTGTTCTTCTTTAAGAAGTCCTAGGAAGGTGTAGACTGATAAAATAAAACTAAAATGCTTATGACTAAAATGAAGGTATTATATTTAAAACCCTTTACCTCAGACTGATAATGACATGCTCCTTTATTCAGTTTCTAGTCACATCCTTATTTAGAAAAATAAGATTATAAATGGTGGTGTTTGGATGTTATACCAGTCTCTTTTGGCAGTTTGACCTTTCACAATAGTTAAACATTTTTTTTTTTACATGGGGGGAAAGAATTAGTTAACATTTGTGTGCTAGCGGTATGTTGGGTGAATTCAGAGTCTGAATGCAGCAGATGAGACCCCAGGTAGAAACTCGAAAATACATAAATGTAAAAGAAAAAACCAAGCTCCAGTGTGTTGGGGAAGCAGTGATACAGGAAGGGGAGTTTATAAGGATAGTAAATACCTAGGAAAGTTAACACAATTATTTTAAAGTCATCTGGAAAAATTGTTAGTTAAGAGAAACCTGAAAAAAAAAAACAACTAAGGGAAAATGTGAAGGTATAGAAATTAAAACTGCTTAGCACATGCAAAGACAAATCAATGGGACAAAATGAAAGTCTTGAAATAAACTTTCATGTATGTTAGAAATTAGTAAACGTGGTCTTCCATATCTGCAGGGGGAAGGATGGATTATCAATAAATAGTATTGGACTATTTGTCGGTAGAACGAAGCCGGGTGGTTATTTATAAAGTTTGAAACAAAGAGCCAATTTCTTCATTCCACAAAGTGTTCTTACAACTGAGTTAGGAATACTAACTATGGGCCCCGGGATGGTGGGCTCAGTGGTAGAGTGTTGGCCTGGCGTGTGGAAGTTCCAGGTTTGATTACTGGCCAGGGCACACAGGAGAAGCGCCCTCTGTTTCTCCACTCTTCCCCCTCTCCTTTCCCTCTATCTCTCTCTTCCTCTCCCAGAACCAAGGCTCCTTTGGAGCAAAGTTGGCCCCGGGCAATGAGGATGGCTCCATGACCTTTACCTCAGGCACTAGAATGGCTCTGGTTGCAACGGAGCTATGCCCCAGATGGGCAAAGCATCGCCCCCTGGTGGACATACCAGATAGATCCTGGTCTGGCGCTTTCGGGAATCTGTCTCTGCCTCCCCAGCTTCTCAGTTCAGAAAAATACAAAAAAGAAAAGAAAAGAAAAGAAAAGAAATAAATAAAGAAACACTAACTATGAATATAGTAAGAGAAAGAAATGAGCAGAGCTCTTAAAAAACTTTTGTTATGAAAAATTAAAACATATACAAAAGATAATGATATGATGAATCCCCAGTTACCTGTTATTACTATTTTGTTTTATTTGTCCTTCCCCCCCCCCCATTCTCCATTCTTTCTCTGGGTTATTTTGAAAAAGATTCAGTCATATATTTTATCTATATCTATGTCTATATCTATCTATCTATCTGAGCTTCTTAAATAGTTTAAAATAAATGGACAAAAAATAAAGAATTTAACAGATATCAGGAAAAAAAATACAGCTAGTGAACCTATGAAGATATGTTTAACCTCATTAGTAATCCAGGAAATAAATTAAAACAGATAACATTTTTTAACCATCTGATTGCCTGAATGGCAAGAATGTGAAGAAAAAACATTTTCTTCTACTGTCACTAGTACAAAAATCTTCAAAAGCAATCATTCAAAACTTTATGTGCATGCTTCTAAACAGTTCAGGAATTGCTACCACAGTGTATTGTATAAGCGTCCAGAGATGAAGATCTTGTTGGAGCATTATTTGTACCAAATAAGCACATTGTTTTCACTACCTGTACTTGTGCTAAACTGGAATATTATACCATCAAAAATTAAAAATAATATTAAGTAAAATATAAATTTGCCAAAAGCAGGTGTAATAAATTAAGGAAAATTTTATATATTAAAAACAAAGTTCAACCTGACCAGGCGATGGCGCAGTGGATGGAGCATAGGACTGGGATGTGGAAGATCTAGGTTCGAGACCCCGAAGTCGCCAACTTGAGTGTGGACCCATCTGGCTTGAGCAAAAGCTCGCCAGCTTGGACCCAAGGTCGCTGGCTCCAGCAAGGGGTGGCTTGGTCTGCTGAAGGCCTGTAGTAAAGGCAATATGAGAAAGCAGTCAATGAACAACTAAAATGTCACAACGAAAAACTGATGATTGATGGTTCTCATCTCTCTTCGTTCCTGTCTGTCTGTCCCTATCTATCCCTCTCTCTGACTCTCTTTCCCTGTAAAAAACAAAGACAAAAACAAAAACAAACAAAAAGAAACGAAGTTCATGTGCATAGAACATAGCTGAAAGACTCAAGTAAACCTAACAAAACTTGCCTGTGGATAGAGAGACAGAAAGAAGTGGAGAGGGTAACACATACTTTCTTTTTACCTTACTGCCTTCCCACCATGGTGTCCTACCTCATCTCAGATGTGTAACTCCCTGGTTTTGTCATTTCTGGTCAGTATCAACCAGTTTCTAAACAGTTGTCCCCAGAGACAACTCTCATTCCATTGAGCATCTCTTATTTAAGAAGACAAGGATTTTGATGTTATACTTAGAATTTTCCCAGTTGTTCTTCTAAGGAATGATACTTTTGTAAAGTTGAAAATAACAAGTTTCATAGACTCATAAAGCTAGGTCATTTCAGTGAATTTCATCTATTTTCATGGGTAACTGATTTTCCTTATCAAGACTTACTTTTGAAAGTAGTGGAAACCAGAGTTGTTACTTCGGGCTCATTGGCCCTCCATTGAACATAAAAGAAGTAACTCCTTCAATCCAAAATTTCTAGTGTTGCTGTTTGTAATACCGCTTCTCAAGTTGTTACTAATGCTGACTATGAAATTATCCACTGAAGAAAACAATTTGATAGCAGTATTCTCTCTCCCACTGACCTGGTACTGAGGTTTGTAATATTTTCTGCATTTTAACCCAGAAAGTTATTGAAAAGAATTGATCATGGTAAAATATTTATCTTTATCTTATTTTATATTTCCTTAACAAGTGGAAATTATAACGAACTTTTCAAGGAAGATTTTATGTAGACCTTCCTAAATTAATGATGAATGTTTTAATGACTGCTCAGGCATGAGAGATTATAGTAAAATGCACATGGCTTAAGACAGAAAATATTTTTTCAGTATCATGCTGAATTAAAACAGTAAATTGAGATGGTATCAGGGATGATATAAACCAAATGTGAAACTCGGGGAACATTCTTTTGAATCTACAAAAATGTTTATAGCACAAAAGCATATTTACTAATTTATAACTTCATAAGAAAGAGCAAATACTCTATCAAAATAAAATATCAACGAAGTTAGATCCAGCGAGGCTGCATAATTTGCCCCAAATCACAGTTAACAAGAGGGCTGAGCTAGCAACCCTAGCTCCTGTTAACTTAATGTGAACTGACCTAGCCAGAGAACCCCTGAATAGCAGTGAACAATAACTTCTTACTTTCAAAACATCATTATTTTTAAGGCATTTTTGTTATTTATCTTCCTTTGGTTTAAATACTAAATATTTAACATATAAGCATTTTTTAAATTGATTTTCTGACATTTTATGGATCAAAACTACTATCAGAATTTATTCCACATTGGTTATAAAAGTTGGAGGTTAAGGCAAGTAAAGTGATACTGAATTTTTAAAAAACTGTCTTTTGACTTTGAATAAAGATTTTTAAAGTTCTTAGAACTGTAGTGGTTTCTTAAAATTTAACCTCTTTTTAAAAAATAATAAAAATCTAGTGTTGATTCTTTCACCTTAAGTTTTGCTTATTACTGAAATATAGGTAGGATGCATTTTTATTATTTTCTAAGTGATGCTGACAGTGTCTTAATTTGACTAGAGACATCTAACAGGATTGAAATGGTTCTGCAGAAAAGTGAGTATGACGCTTAATGAAAGTGAACACATGATACACCCATCTTAAAAGTAGCATTGACATTCTTAGCAAAGCCCAAGACCAATAGAGGCACTCGGCTAGGATATCTGGTGGTACAAATTAAGTTTCCCTATATTCTCAACATTGTCAGCTTAGTAACCGAGCTATTTTGCCTGCTCAGGATGGATTCTACCCACTTTAAGGAAGCCCCAGTCGGTATTGTATAACCCCAAACATGTTACAGTGAAACATCAACATGATCTTTTAACAGTTGCAAAAACTCCTTTTGTGTATCTGATCATGTAAACCTAACAGCTGATAGATACTATTTCTTATCCTTCCATTTTATAGCCTTGTCCATGGTCACAGAGTGTAACCAGGTATCACATAGGCTCTGGTGGTTACCTAACTGGGCATATACAATTTGTTATCTATGAGGGGCTGTCTGTCTGCAGGACAAAGGCCTTCCACAGGTCCAACAACGCAGTTCACTGCCTTTCGAATTCTTGAATGCTTTTATATCTTTTTGAAAACTCACTTCGCTCCTCTTAGTTTCTTTATCTGTAAAGTAAGACTTCTAGAGAAGTACCTAAATTCTAGGATTGTTGTGAGGATTAAAAGAAATAATATAGCGCGTAAGACACAATATATTCTCAGTAAATATTTATTGCTATTGCTGTAAGCCAGCCCTGGTGATTGGCTGATGATATTTGCCAGATATTTCAGTGACTCTGCTCATGTACACACCCTTGTCATTTATATGTGACAGCATGTAACCTTCTTGACCCTCTGCCTTGTCCCCAATGTAAAAGAACTGAGTCATCCACAACCCTGTTTTGCAGAATTATTTTTGAGTAGAAGATGAAAGGTATCTATTATCTTTCCTTTGGTTTTGTTGCTTTCTTTCTTGTAATGTGGCTGTGCCCAAAATGTAGGCAGAATCAGGAAATTGTAAAATACTGTCAGGCTATGTTTAAAATTTATACGTAACATTCAAGTTAATTTGTGGCTTTTATAATGGACTCATAGAATGGACAAATGACATGTAATTTTCTTAAAGTTTTATTAGACTGTTGGCATTTCCAACTTTAGATTTACGTGTTATCATTAGCATTCCTATTTTTGTTTCTTAAACAATTTACATGCTTATTTAATTCCCACACTGTTCCTGTGAGGTAGGCACTACTATTTTATTGCCCTGTTTACAGATGAGGAGCCAAAAGCATACACAGCCTCTGGTCCAGGATTACAGTTTAGTGTTAGAGTTAAAGTCTATGTAGTTGGGTTCCGTATCTCCTGCCTTTTTTACTCTAGAATATTTATGTAGGTGAATTGTTTTCTTAGACTTGAGAACCCTTTAGCCCAAGGGTCCCGAAACTTTTTACACAGGGGGCCAGTTCACTGTCCCTCAGACCGTTGGAGGGCCGGACTATAAAAAAAACCTGAACAAATCCCTATGCACACTGCACATATCTTATTTTAAAGTAAAAAAACAAAACGGGAACAAATATAATATTTAAAGTAAAGAACAAGTAAATTTAAATCAACAAATTGACCAGTATTTCAATGGGAACTATGGGTGCGGATGCATCCTGTGCTCCTCTCACTGACCACCAATGAAAGAGGTGCCCCTTCTGGAAGTGCGGCGGGGGCCGGATAAATGGCCTCAGGGGGCCGCATGTGGCCCATAGTTTGGGGACCCCTGCTTTAGCCCAACCACTCCCCATAATGTTTGCGGGATTTGTTGCCATTCTTTAAATAGATCGTTTGAGTATAAATGAAGGAAAATCTAGGAATTGACACCAGCATCAAATATTCTGTGAAAAAGGAATGTAGTCTGCTGCTGCTTTTCTTAAATCCATTTTTAAGGGAGCTATGGTACTCACCCACTGAGTAGCTGTGTTAGCTGTCATCAGCCTAAGAGGTTTCCTAACATGGATGAGCTTAAGCTGTTCTCTGTGGTGCAGATGCAAGTCTTTGAATATCTTGAAATCTGAATTGTCATCTTCGCTCCAGCTGTCCTTTGGAGGCCTGGTCTGGAGGAAGCGTTGGTGGGGATGACATCCCTGGTAAACCTGAGGTGCAATTTTGCCCTGCAGTTCTTTAGATTCTGTTCCTCCTCCCTCACCCTGAAAGTGGGTTTTGGGTTAAGGAATTTACAAAAGAAAATTGATGTAGTGTACTCAGGCTGTGGCTGTCTACTGTTGCCTCTTAACTTGGCTCCAGTGCCTGTGATCCACGTCTAATATAGCATAGCCTTGCTGTTTCTGGTGATAGTGAGTTCTGTGTTGACTCGGCCGTGGCCAAGGATGAAAGCTTTGACCCATGGGTCCGTTGTAGTCACTGCAGCAACAGCTTGTTGATGGTAAGGAGCATTCCACAGCTGCTGATGTAACTGAAGGTGACTGGAGCCAGCTCTCTCCCAGATTCAAGGGATCAATTAGAAGATTTGGCCCTGAGTTAGCTTTGTGAAGGAGGCATTGTTTCAAGTCTGTGTTTGGGTAAGGTGGAACTCTGTTCTCCGATAGTAGTATCTTTACATTAGTTACAACATTGTGAAAGTGTATAACTACCAAAGTACTGATGAATTTTCCAAATTATTTGGTACATGTTTAATTTGTTAGTTTGTGAAATACATTTTTTTCACCAGGGTGATAATTCTCTTCATGAAACACTCTTGCAGTTTAATTAAATACTTCTCATAGAATGTGTATTGAGTTTTTAAAATTGTGACTATTTTTAAAATCTAGTAAGTTGCAAGACCTGATCATGGAATAAGCATATATTTCTCAAAGCGTGGCTTGGCAGTGAGCCCAGCAGTCAATCCATTTAACAGTCCTTCTGGTTGATTCTGGTGGAAGCTAGTTTGAGAACCAAAAAAATGGTGACCAAGGTTTGAGTTTCTAAAAGAAACTATCTTTTGTATCCTTTACAGGTAAAACATGATTTTTCTCACCCAATTATATAATAATAAGTTTTCTTTGAAATGAAGGTATATTTACATGATAAAATGCTTTCTTCTTTACGGTCAAGGAAGATACACCTTTGACTTTTCTCTTTTTCTTTTCAATTATTTGATTGTGTGCACTAATGTACCTTTCTCCTTACTTATTTCTCAATCTTACTTCATCTGACATCAAAGAAAGCATCTTGTAGCCCCTGCAGCTTGATATTGATTAGCCCTTTCTACCATATTAAAATGTATAGACTCCACTTAAACCCATGGCTCAGAGTAATAAGACATGGACCCCAGTCTTTTCTCCTAGTTTACATAAAATTACCAACACATTATTGCTTGCCAAGGAAAAAAAACTTTCTTTTCCTTTCCTTTGACCAAATAGTTTTCTTTTCGAATCATTTCTATTTTGTGTTTGCAATGGATAAATATTGAATAACAGATACTGTATTGTTATATTCATTGGAAACTACCTACTGACAAATTACTTTGTGTACTTGAAAGAATGTTTTATAAATTTTTTAATCCTTTGGTTTAAACTTATATTTTGGTCCTATAACACGTATTGATATAATAATATTTGTGTTTAGTTTACATAATCTGACAATTTTCCAGAGGAATTAAAAAAAACCCTCTTATTATGATAGAAAATTTCAAATATGTATCTTGTCCAGCTTCAGCAACTGACCACATTTTGCTATTCTTATTTGGGCGCGAGCAGGTGCACCCCCCTCCACACACACACTATTTTGTTTTCTGTAGTTCTTTAAAGCAAGTCCCAACCATTATATCATTTTACTTGTAACTATCTCTGTTTGTGGGTTTCTAAAAGAATTTGATGCAAGATTTTTATAATTAGAGCAGTACAGACCAGAAAGAGCTCACCAGATATTATTACATTTTGATATTATTTTAGACAATCCTTGTAAAATACATTATAGCTCTTAAAAGTTTTCTCCAGTATTCATTAGAGCCACAAAAAATACCTATCAGATGATGCTCACTAAAGAGGAAGATGAGTTTCCTAAGGGCAGCTCTTTTTGTCTAAAGCAAATACTAAACCTATTTTACTTCATCAGTAAAATCCTTGGGACAGCCATGACTCAGCCACTAAAAGAAGGAACAGAAATAGGATCCGCTGTCTTTTTATTTATCTCTGGGATGGATAGCTAGAATATTTTTATATTGTTGCTAAGTGATACTTTAAAAACTTGGACTTACATTATTTGAATTTTAGAAATATACATATCTGTGTATATGTGTGTATATTTCTAAATCTGTCTATAAATTTAATTCTATCTAGAGTTTCCAAACACGAGGTTGCAGGTCCTAAAACTTGTCAGGTTTGGTGTCTTAGTTTCTGCCCTCACCCTCTGACATGTTTTGTAAACCCAGCAGGGAAGGGGTCCAGCTGGGACTGTTTTCTGGTTTTGAAGAGCAAGCCCCATCCTATACCCCCCAGTCTCGACAGCCCATCCCCACCTTACTTGTTTTGTGACCATGAAAATGATCTTACGGCCACTTCAAAACTCTTGTGGAGTGTGATTCCTACTTCTCTTTCTAACATTTTTAGTCAATGTATAAGGCACAGGTTTTCATTTGGGTTAAAAGAAAAAGGGGCAGAAAAACCCATTTTTTTTTCAAACTGAAGTATAGAGTGGATAAGATCTCGATCTAATTTCTTTTTATTTTATTCATTTTAGAGAGGAGACACAGAAAGAGAGAGAGAGAGAGAGAGAGAGAGAGAGAGAGAAAGGGGGGAGGAGCTGGAAGCATCAACTCCCATATGTGCCTTGACCAGACCACTGCAGGGTTTTGAACTGGCGACCTCAGTGTTCCCAGGTCGACGCTTTATCCGCTGCGCCACTAAGGGTCAGGCAAGATCTCGATCTATAAGTAGATTGAAAAACCTGTCTGTTTTCATCGAAACCTTAAAAACCTATTTTCTTACTTGACCTCTGCTCAAATACTGAAGCGTCTCTGTGGAACCCCAAGGTCCTGAAAGCACAGTTGGAAAACCAGTGGTCTAAAGGGGTTAGCGGTGGTCCCACTGTACAGATGGAGCAGGGGAAGACAGATTGGCCTTGGGGTCATGGCCAAGACTTGAACCTAGTTTAGAAATCAGCTTTTATTTTTTTAGGAAAGAACCAGTCTGTGTTATGGGTTCATTGTCTGCCTGATAGGTTGCTCAAGGCTTAAATACAGGAAGTTAGTAATCAACACAAACTTTTACAACAGCGTTCTGGAAAAATAAAATTGAGTAGGTGGAGTAAGGTAAATACAAAGCTGTTTAAAAATCCACTTTTTTGAAATTATATATGAATCAGATTGGGATAGATCCTGGGCAGGAGTTATAGAAGCTAGATTTCTTACAATTCAAATTTCAGGGTTTTTTTTAAGGGGCAAAGCATTGTAGTAACCTTACTGAGAACCTCAACAAGCTTCTGCACATTAAAAAATAACATTCTCTAGAGTGTGATGGCTTAAGGATGGAATAGGATCATCAAGCCATTTATTTTTTAAAAGTTTTTTTTAAGATCTTAAAGATGTATCGCAATTGCCTGATGATTGTATAATATGTATGTGTGTGTATGTGTGTGCTGCTTCATTCAGAGAGGCAACTGGCTGCAAGATGAGATCACAGGTGTGTGTGTGACAAAACTATTTCTAAAATACAAATCCACATATTCCCTCCTCAGTTTTTTCTGTTGCTTCCCTGAGCAATGCAAGCACTCTGGTTTGTTGAAGTGAGGAAGCTGGAAGTCTTCAAGGGTGAGAGCAGGGAAAGGCAGTTAGGGCTCTGCTCATCCAGCCTCTTCTGGATGAGGCTTGCATCCAACTTCCCATAGGCGACTTGCCATTTGGAAAATCAAAATATTTACTTAACTTAATTGAGAATGAGTATGAAATAATAGTGGAGGATGTTGACTTCTCTAGGAAGTGCGTATTTTTCCTGATAATATAACGTCAGAAAATTGAAAATGAAAATTCAGGGTGGTTAAAATAAAAAACGTCTGCAGGAAGTAATTGGAGAGAGTTTGCATTAAATGAAGGAAAAAACTTTTCTGGATTGTGCATGTCTTTTTATGGTTCTGTGACGACTAGGTAGGAAGAGATATAAAATTAAATGATCCTGTGCTTAATATGTACTTGAAAGTCTAAGTTACAGAAACCATGCGTCTGATGTAGCAGTGGCAATCCCTATTCTTTTTCTGATAGATTGGGAAGGTCTTGAGTTCCTAGTGAGGAAGTCTGGTACTACTTGAGAGATCAGCCATTGCCCGCTCTACCTTCTATTTTTTTTGTTTGTTTGTTTTTGTCTAAAAATTTATTTCATTTTAAGAGAGAAGAGAGAGAAAATAGGGGGGAGGAGAAGGAACTATCAACTTCTATTTGTGCCTTAACTGGGCAAGACCAGGGTTTCGAACCAGCAACTTCAGTGTTCCAGGTCGATGCTTTATCCACTGCGCCACCACAGGTTAGGGGCTCTACCTTCTTGATAAGCTTAAAATTTAAGAAGGTAATTCTAATCCTAGCTTTTATCTTTAGCTTGCTATCTGATTACGGTATACAGCATAATTATAATTATAATAAGGGATAATACCTCTTGCTGCCTATTGACAATAATGTGAGTGTGGCTCTTGAGTAATGTCAGGAGATGGGAACTATTGTTTATACAGAGAGATATGATGAAATATTAAAAATGGTGGATGATTTTATTAGAATCTTATCGAAAATGGAGTGGTGAAAGTTTTATATTTTTGTCCTATGGGTGCCTTTGATATTTGGAAACATTTAGGTTATAAGAAATACAAAGGAAATACTTAGCAGATTTTGGAAAGTCTCTGTAAATCTCGTGTTTAAAAACATAATAGTCTTTTTCTGAATTTTGACTCATCCACAAGAGAATTTCACAAAGTAATTATGGAAAATTATTATTATCACTGTTTTGGGGGAAAGGGCTGGGAAGTGAAGGCAGCAAATGAATGACTCCGTATTTTCTCCTAGAATCACACTTAGGAAATCGCTGTGAAAAGCAAATTAGTTTTAAAAGAAAAGCATTTACACTTTGTGTTAACTCACAAGTACAGAACATCTTGTAGGAAGAAATTCCATAGGAAGAGTGGATGATTTTTTAAAAAAATTCTGCTTCAGAAAATGGCCTTAATCTTATTCACCATGTTGCTTGATTACCTGTTTAAATTAATTATGTACTCTCGTAGACTTTTCATAGATTTACAGACAGGGTCATCTTATTTGCAGATATTCATACTAGTGATGGTTTTTTATTTATTATTCTCAGTAGTTTTGTTAGAAGTATATGTTAGGATGGTACCTGAAAAAAAAATTTTTATTGATTGATTTTAGAGAGAGAGGAAAAGAGAGAAATATTGACTTGTTGTTCCAATTATTTATGCATTATCAACATTCATTTATTGATTCTTCTATGTGCCCTGACTGGGGATGGAGTCTGCAATGTTGGCATATCTGGACAACACTCTAACCAGCTAAACTACCCAACCCGGCCAGGGGAGGATGGTACTTTTATTTATTTATTTATTTATTTATTTATTTATATTTTTGACAGAGAGCGAGAGAGAGAGACAGACAGACAGACAGGGACAGATATACCAGAAGCGAGAGAGATGAAAAGCATCAATTCTTTGTTGCGGCACCTTAGTTATTCATTGATTGCTTTCTCATACATGCCTTGACTGGGGGTGGGGTGGAGGGGCTACAGCAGACCAAGTGACCCCTTGCTTGAGCTAGTGACCTTGGGCTCAAACTGGTAAGCCTTGCTCAAACCAGATGAGCCTGTGCTCAAGCTGGTGACCTCAGGGTTTAGAACCTGGGTCCTCCGTGTCTCAGTCCAACACTTTATCTACTGCACCACTGGCTGGTCAGACAGGATGGTACTTCTTAAAGGGTGTAAAATGGGTAGTCAACCTTTTTATACCTGTTGCCCACTTTTGTATCTCTGTTAGTAGTAAAATTTTCTAACCGCCCACCGGTTCCACAGTAATGGTGATTTATAAAGTAGGGAAGTAACTTTATAAAATTTATAAAGCAGACTTACAGCAAGTTAAAGCATATAATAATAATTACTTACCAAGTACTTTATGTCATATTTTCACTAAGTTTGGCAGAATAAATCTTTATAAAACTTACTATAGTTAAATCTATCTTTTAATTTATACTTTGGTTGCTCCGCTACTACCCACCATGAAAGTTGGAACGTCCACTAGTGGGTGGTAGGGACCAGGTTGACTACCATTGGTGTAAAATATAAGCTATAAAGTGAAGCAAATATGTAAAGCATAATAGGCAAACATTGTTTTTCCTCATAATACTGCACTTCTTGAACACCTTTGGAAATTCCTGCAGAGGAATTCCAACATCAGGGAAGTCTGTATCAAAAGCTGAATGTTGCCTGACCAAGCGGTGGAGCAATGGATAGAGCGTCAGACTGGCATGCAGAAGATCCAGGTTCGAGACCCGAGGTCGCCAGCTTGAGCATGGGCCCATCTGGCTTGAGCAAAAAGCTTGCCAGCTTGGACCCAGGGTCGCTGGCTCCAGCAAGGGGTTACCCAGTCTGCTGAAGGCCCGCAGTCAAGGCACATGTGAGAAAGCAATCAATGAACAACTATGGTGTCGCAATGGCAATGAAAAACTAATGATTGATGCTTCTCACCTCTCTCCATTTCTGTCTGTCTATCCCTCTCTCTGACTCTCTCTCTGTCCCTGTAAAAAAATAAATAAATAAAAAGCTGAATGTCATTTTGTAGATGGTTGAAATCAGAGTCATTAACCAAGATAAACTCTAGATCAGAGCCAAAAAGACAGATTTACTATCTTGTCAGCCATAACAAATCTGTATTTTAATGGAGGAAAAATGTCATGTATTGTTCTTACTGGTTTGATACTGAAAGGGAAACATTTTTCTTTATTCTAAATGTTTTTATTTTTTATTTATTGATTTAGAGAGAAAGAAACACAGATTTGTCATTCCCCTTAATTCTGCATTCATTGGTTGATTCTTGTGTGTGTCCCTACCGGCAATCAAACTCACCACCTTGGAGTATTCGGAAAATGCTCCAACCAACTGAGCTATCCATCCAAGGCTCCTTTATTCTAATTGTTAATCAGTTAATAACCAAAACAATGTGGAACAATATTGTACAACTACTTCATAGTCTAGTGATTTATCTCCCTTGTAATGAATAATTAAGACGTTCAAACTTAATCTCAGTCTAGCATCACACAAACATTAGGTTACTCCTAAAATCAAGATGTTGTGGCACTTGTGTTTATAAAAATTGTGAATGCATGCATTCATGGATTTCAAATGCTTAGAAGAGGAACCAGAATGTGACAGGAACTCAATGCTAGATGCTTTTAGTAGCAGCACACAAAAGGAAGATGTTTGTCCTTATGGTACAAGTGAGAGAGAGACCTGAGCCCCTTCAACCCCTCAGCAGCCATCTGAACTTGGACAAGTTGCTCAACTTCACTGCAAGCTGATTCTCCCATGTAGAGTATGAATAAAAATGTGTAAAGCCTCAGTTAAAAACACAGAAACTTAAAAATACAATGTTAATAGATCTATTAAAAAAATTGTGAAATGCAGTATTGATAGGTCCCTTACAATAACTCAGAACTATCAAGTTTTAAATCTTATCTTTGACATTGAGTTTCAACAATGAAGTGTGTGTGTGTATGTAGTGGACTTTTTGTGTAGAATACACAAACTAGGAAGGTCACTTATTCATTTATTCACTTTCTTGTGTCAAAGCCAACTCTTAATTTATTTTGATTGTTGGGATCTTTGCACTGAGAATTTAACATAGGCACTCAAGGAGGGTTCTGTTGTAAAGAAACAATTATTTTCTTTAGAAATGATCTTACAACTCAAAATTATATATTCTGTAATATAATTTATTGTATTTTAAAACCTAAGTTGAGGCCCTAGCCAGTTTGTTCAGTCGGTGAGAGTATCTCCCAAATGGACAAGGTTGCAGGTTCAATTCCCAGTCAGGGCATATATGGGAAGCAAGCAATGAATGCACAACTAAATGGAACAACAAATGCATGCTTCATTCTTTCTCTTTCTCTCCCTTCCTCCTCTGTCTCTCTAAAATCAGTTGCTTTTAAAAAAATGTTGCAGTAACCAAATATGTATATGTTCTTTGGGGAAGATTATGGCAATGGATTCAGGATTATGGAGATAAAGGCAAGTATACTGCTCACAAAAATTAGGGGATATTTAAAAATGAATATGAAGTCATAAAATATTCCCTAATTTTTGTGAGCAGTATATTATAGACTGCATAATGGAAATGTAATGTTATGTGGTAGTTCAGGAGTAGGGGAGGTTTTTCTTTTTTTTTTTTTGGTGGGGAAGAACTAAAATTTATTTCTTAAGAGGAATGACTTATTTAAACTAAAAGTAATTCAGTGCACTGGGGCCTTGTTCTTTTGTAAATTTTAATGTGAATGAGTTTTAGTTTGCTGAATTATCTAAGGGGAACAAGGTGTAGATTTAACTGTTAGGCCGAGCTAAAATCAGAGTTCTGGCATATAGCATACATAATATACATAATATACATTTATTTTTTTTCCCTTAAATGGAGCTACTTCAGATAAGCCTCAAATGCCAGCTAAGAGTCGTAACTTCTTCCCAGAGCAGAGCAGTTTTAGCTTGAGTTTATTTCTAACTATCCCTATTTACAAAATTAATCTTTATCTAGTGGCAGAGATAGATCAGCAGAGATAGATCAGCATCTAAAGATTAGTTGGTCAGACGGTCGGTTCATGTATTTATAGCTGTTTTATTTGGAGAGTTATTGCAGTGTTTTTTCTTGTTTTAGAAAAGATCTGGGCCCAACCTGTGGTGGCGCAGTGGATAAAGCATTTACCTGGAATGCTGGAGGTCGCTAGTTCAAAACCCTGGGCTTGCCTGGTCAAGGCACATATGGGAGCTGATGTTTCCTGCTTCACCCCTTCTCTCTCTCTCACTTCTCTCTCTAAAAATGAATAAAAAAGAAAATTAAAACAAAAACAAGATCTGGGTGGTAAAACTATTGCTCTCCCATGTGAAGTAGAGGCCTGGCTGTATAAACTGAATGTCAAATTAAAGTTGGATGGTATTTCATTCTTAATGTTTGAGATTCCAGACTGTGTAGTCTTTCAACTTTGTGTTACATGTAACGTTTGTATTATACACCAATGTGACTCACTGGTCAGAATAATTAGTTGGGTCTCTCCGATGAATTGAATTAGGTATTAGGTCAAGTCAGTTGTCAATAATTACGCTTTATAATTCAGAGGAGCTTGCTATGATTGGGTATTTTTCACACTTATTACTGAGGAGCTATTTTTGCTGTAAAATATTGTCTTTATATGCTTAGATTTTACTAAATACAGTAGAAATGTTTTTATTTCCCTTGCTGTTTAAGCACGCCTCCATTACACAGTTGATGTCTCTTTAAGAGTTTGGTAATCTTTGTTTTATCCTGAAGCAACAAATACAGTGTGTCCGTAAAGTCATGGTGCACTTTTGACCAGTCACACGGTCAAAAGTGCACCATGACTTTGCAGACACACGGTATTTTGAGTGACTGGCTTACTATACTACTCTGGGCTCAGTTGTTTTTAAAGGGAAAAGTAATTTTACAACCTCTGTGAAGGATCAGATGGTTACATTTTGCTAGAAAACTTGGGTGCTTTTTGGGTAAATAATGACTTGTTTTATTTTACAGGCTTTTTCACTACTTTATTGATAATATAAATTTATGTTATCCAGGAATAGGGATACTCAGAGTAAAATAATAAAATTTAATCTTAGTCGTGACCTCCCACCTAAAAGATGGTTTTGACTGTTTAAGTAAAAATATTTTCCTGCTTTGTTTTTTTCTGTGGTATGTGAGGGAGGAAGGCAAGACTTACCGTCAAAATATGAATTGCTAAGAAGAGAAGTCTTTGGGTGTTAAAGCTCACATATTTGTTCTGTCCAGACATGACACATTTAGAAACAGGAACTTGCCTGTAGCATAATCTTAGCCAAACTGTTGAGTCATTTCTAAGTATTTTAATGTTAAAGAATGTCTTACGGAATATTCTGAATATCTAAAACAGGTTTTCTTGAGGATTTTTTTGGTTGTTTAATACATGGGGAGCTACTCGATTCTCAGAGCCTGTACCTAAAGTTCAAAGGCAGTTAGTTGCTGTGTTTTTCAAATAAAGCATGTCGCCTCATGAAAAATGTTCTTGTTCTTTTCCTGTAAAGTTTTCTCCTCTCTTGAAAAGCTAGTGGGATGCTACCACCAGAAAAACACTCAGTAACCTGGTGATCTTTAAACAGAAGCAGGATCTGTGAACTTAAAACAAGAAAGTTTTCTTGGGCCTGACTGGTGGTGGCATAGTGGATAGAGCATGACTCTGAATACTAAGGTTGCTGGTTTGAAACCCTGAGGTCCTTGTCTTGAGCACAGGGTCCTTGGCCCAGGGTGCTGGCCTAATCCCTTGTCAGGGCACGGATGAGAAGTAATCAATGCACATCTCTCTCTCTCTCTCTCCCCTTCCCTCTCTTTTTGCTCCCTCTCAGAAAAAAAAAGTTTCTTGCATAGGTTTGTGAAAACTTTTGGCTAAATCTGATCTGTGAATAACTACGAGAGCATAATTGTGACATTTTTTTAAAAAACCAGCAATTCAAATTCTGCTTTCTTAAATATTACAGAATAGTATCCTCTGTCTAGTTTTGTTGCTTTTGTATTTATCACCATAGATGAGCTCCCCAGTGACACAAAGCATCTGTAACCGAGGGCCTTCCCTTTATAGAAAGGTAAATTTAGTGTAGGAGTCAGGCTGATCCTCTCTCACTTGTGTGAAAATGGCAAAATCAGAAGTAATATGCACTCTCTTGTAAAGTCAGTATCAGCAACTCATGTTCTGTGTTGTGCAAGGAAAAGCACTAATGTTTTTCTTCCCTCAGTTGTGTGCTTCAGTTCAGAGTTATGACATCCAGGTCTTCTGCTTTTTCTTTTCTTAGTTTTTATTTACCCATTGCGTTTACTTAGTGTTACTTCATTGACTTTTCCAAATGTGATTTTGGAATTCTGGCAAGTACGGTAATTTAAGTACGTGTACCTGTCATCACAACCTCCTCACATTTGTTCTTTTAAATGAAAATCTATTCTTTTAACAGATCATTTTGATTCTATTTACCTGCATAATGTAAAAGGCAAAAGACCTGGAGTTTTGCTTTGTATTGGGATCTTATAAAGTTCTTGAGTTTTACTTTATTGCATGTTTCTGAGTGCTCACAATTTGCTTTTGAAGTATTTAGGGCATTTGGAAATGCGTCTTTATTCTTATTTCTTTTCTTGCCCTGTGTCTTGTGTGTCCTATAGTAGGTCGCTGAGAGTCAAATCTGATGCTTTATTGCAATCAGTTTGGTGGACACCTGGTAATAGTCACTACTCTTGTTTCCTGTAAGATTTGTTTTGGGATTTATTTTATTTTACTCAAAATAATCAGGTTCAGTTCTGCTTGATCATCCATTTAACATCTCTTACAACCTTTTTTTTCAAATTCATTTCCAAACCTATTAAATGTGCTAAAATAAAAACTTTGGTGTAAAACAAATTAAACTTGCTGTATTATTATAGGATTTTTTCAAAGCTTCCATCTAATATCTGTCTTAACGGATCTATTCCCTGTGTTTGACAATGAAATTTTCCCCATCACCAAGAAAGAACTCTTAACATTTTTTGAAAACTGTTTCTGAGGACGCCGATTTAGTAACTAAGTGAAGCGTTATTAATAGTTTGAAAAACACAATTTGAGTCTACATTACTTAGTGATGTATTTAATAATTTATCAATTTGAATTTGCAACAAAACTTTCATATATAATAGAAGCTCATTATAAGAAATGAATATATCACTGTGGTTAAACAGAAATTCTTAACATCTTGAAATTTTGTACATTTCTAACCCAGTTGTAATTTTATACCGGCAGAGTGACCATCATTAACCTTATATTAGACATTTTTAAAAGAATTTAAATTGCCATTAAGCATGCATGAGTTAAAATATCTTAGAGGGTTTAAAAATACAATGTAGACAGGGTGAGTCAGATCTGCCGGGGGAGGGGGGATCTTTCAGGTTGTGGCTGGGAATGAGGGCGCATGGGCTGCACTGTTGTTACCAGTTTGAAACAACTTGGCAGGCAGCTATCTTACAGATAAATGAGGAAAGATTGTCTATTTCAAGTGGCATAAGACATTCTTTCAGCCAGTGTGTCATAGCTAGCTCTATAGTCAACATTTTCTTTAAAGCAGAAAATCCTCTCTCAGGATTCCCGGATAAACAGCAGACATCTTTGTGAGGGTAGTGCTCAGGAGAGTTCAAGTGTTGTATATTCATTGCTTTAGTATCTCTACATGTCTCAGGAAGTGTCTCATATTGGAATTCCTTCTTCCTTCCTGCTAGATATTAGCTGAGTCAATATGGTTTGTTCTTTTATAAAAACAAATTACTTTCTATCCATTTTATGTATATTATTGAATTTTAATCCTCATAATAAATTGTGAGGTTTCCTCTAAACATCAAATAAATGTTAGATACAGAACTTGACCTTTCCATTTCGATTCCAAGGTTCATATGGGTACTTTAAGGTGTGGTCTCCTCACTCATCCCCTCCTGCAGGCGCCCTGAATCACCTGTCAGTCCCCGATGTCTCTAGAGCAGTGGTTCTTAACCTGGGTTCTATCGAACCCTAGGGGTTCAATGAGTCCGTTTCAGGGGTTCGGAGAAGCCTCTGCCGCAGAGGCCAGAATAAAGTAAAACTGTAATTTGTTGTGAGTTCATGCACTTTGTTGGTTTTGTTCTTTGAGCAAGGTGATGTTCATGCACGGCTCATTTTGTGCACCAGTAAAAAAACATATACCTATGTCTTGAATTTGGAAAAAATAAATCATATTTTATTTATCACTAAAGAAGGGTTCGGTGAATGCGCATATGAAACTGGTGGTTTCGGTACCTCACAAAAGGTTAAGAACCACTGCTCTAGAGCTATAAGCAGTGATGGATAAGATCATTGCATAGTCGCAGGTACAAGACATGAAGTTATTTATGGAAACAATTTTTTAAAGTTATTTTCCATCATAGGGCTTCTAATTTATGTAACATGTTAGTGTACACTTGTTATTCCAGTAGAGTTAATAAATTATTCAATAGGGTTCCAGTGATTTAGGTTTCTCAACTTTTCACTAAGTCGTTTATTGTTGAAATGATTGACTAGAATCAAAAAGTCTTGACCCAGGGAGAGGAGATTTGTTTGGATTTCTCAGTGTGGAAACCCTAGGTATGAATGTGCAATACTGATTTCTTGTGAGTTTTGCTCAGAAGTAGTTACCACCCCTTTTTGTGTGTGTTACTGTATACAAAATAATTATGGGCCATTCTTGGGGAGGTTATTCTGTTCATGTTAATAACATTTTTTTTATTAAGTGAGAGGCAAGGAGGCAGAAACAGACTCCCGTGTGCCCTGGACTGCAAGACCAACCAGGCAAGCTCCCTACCAGGCGATGTCTGAGGCAAGGCAGTGGAGCCATCCTCAGCGCCTGGGGCCAAGTTTGCTGGAACCATTTGAGCCTTGGCTGCGGGAGGGGAAGAGAGAGAGGGGGGGGGAGAGTGAGAGAGAGGGAGAGGAGAGAGAGAGAGAGAGAGAGAGAGATGGGTAACGAGTGGAGAAACAGATGATCACTTCTCCTGTGTGCCCTGACCAGGAATCGAACCCAGGACTTCCACATGCCAGGCAACTGCTCTACTTCTGAGCCAACAGGCCAATGCTTAATGTTAACTTCTCATCCTGAAATCGACAGGCCCCATGATCAGGTACCCTTAAAATTAGCACATATATATATTTGCATCTGTGGAAGACGTTACATTTTATAGAATTTACATATTTATAATTTTTACATTATTTCAGTTGGATTAATTTACAGTATGCTCTGGGAGGAAATCTATTCAATTCAACTATATATTATTTGAGTGCCAGTATTGTTTTGCATGTAGCCTAGAAATTGAGATGAGTAAGACATGTCTCTTTCGTCCTAGGGAAAGAGCATAGGTCAGGGATTTTGACCTATGCACTATGGACATTTAGGGCCAGATAATTCTTCATGGAGGAGGGTCTGCGAGAGGCTGTCCTGTGCATGGTAGGATGTTTAGTAACATTCCCCACCTCTGCCTAGCCAAAAGCACCACCTGAATGACAACAATTAACATTCCCAAGAACTTTGAGCTTCTGCCAAGAAACAATTCACGGAACTCAGAAGAGCAAGGTGGCTGATAATCCATGAGGGTCAACAACCTTTCCCCGCTGGAGAACCCCTGCATAGCTGAGCCACATGGCAGAGACTCCTGCTGGGTTAAAGCACCTCTTTACCAAAGATTGACCATGCTTATAAAAGAAAGCAAGTGCATGTGGATATTCGAGAATTTTCCTTCGCTAGGCCAGAATTGTTCAGTGTTAGTGTACACCATGCTGCCATTCCCTCTTTAGAAAGAAAACCGTGTCTATAAAACACCTTTTAGCAAATATGAAAGGTACTTTGATTCTAATTATGTAAAATTCTTATTATTTAGAATTAGATATTATGAACAATTGAATTCAAATGGGGTGCCTGACTTCACTTGCTGGTGTGTGTGTGTTAGCACAGCTGTGTACTTCTGGTTTATTTGAATTAATTTGTTAAAAAAGTTTTGCTTATGTTAACACTTCATGGTTAGATTTCTTGGTGGAACATAAATTTTTCCAGCAGAATGCTATGCCTCTCTTCCTCGAGGGCAGGATGGAGATTGAATTGCAGGCTCCTTCTGCGTTTTAGGGCTTATTCCTCCACAGACAAGTAAGAAAGACATCCCTGCGGTTGAGGAATGGATTTGCAATGCAAGATTCCAGAGCCTTCTTTCCCCAGGTAACATCGGCCCAGTGTGCCGTGAGGGAACAGCAGCCCTGCACAGCTCCATTAAACATCTGCTAGTTTTGAAAATGAGAATAATTTCCCATCACTCAAGGCAATGAAATGAGGATGGGTTGACCTACCACAATGACTATGAGAATTCCTTGAGGGCTGCAGGACACACCGCAGTGGCGGCAAAATAGGATGTTTGTTAAGAAATCAGGGAAGCGGTGCTAGTGTGATTATTTCCTTTCTTCTTCCATCCCATTGGGACAAACTTGAGTCTCTAGCACAGAGGTCCCCAAATTACGGCCCGCGGGCCAAATTGCGGCCACCTGAGGCAATTTATCCAGCCCCGCCGCACTTCCGGAAGGAGCTCCTCTTTCATTGGTGGTCAGTGTATGGACTACTGTATGTGGTGGCCCTCCAACGGTCTGAGGGACAGTGAACTGGCCCCCTGTGTAAAAAGTTTGGGGACCCCTGCCGATGTATTTGGACTTCTATTGTTAACTGGAAAGGTATTACAAGCTCATTCCCCACCACTACCACCTGCTGTGTTCTCATCCTGAAATCGACAGGCCCCATGATCAGTCTTCTCCATTTGTACTTCTTGCCCTGCTGTCATTGTTCTTCTGGTGCCTAGGATTATGTTAGGATCTTGGTGGCTGGGCACCTCCACCCTTTCCCCGCACCCAGGGCTGACTTCTTCATTGGTCATTGTAAGCACAGTATCTTGGGTCCATAGTATCTTTAGAAGCCCAAGAAAATGCTTCAATTTTAATTTCTTTTAATACAAGACAAACATGACTGTAATAATAAGTATATACTAATGAAGCCAGCCTGAATTATAGCCAGCTTTATGCCAACACAACCCTCAAATACAACTAATATTTTTGTTGAATAGGAAAGGTCCGTGAAAGAAGTCACGTGTTCATGCATCTCCCTCATACCCAGATGGGACACTGCTCTTGCTCTCTTTGAAAGGTGACAGTTGCTCCCATGGCTTTGGACATTGATGACAAATTAAAGGTCATTCACACCTCAACCTGATCTACTTTTCACTCCTCTTCTCCCCACACTCCCCCTATGGACATATTTTGCCGCAATCTTTGGTCTGCCCACACTATGCAGACTCCATCTTCCTCTCCTTCCACATCAAACCAGGCCCTGCTTCCTCACTCTATCATCTTTTATTAGTGAGTGGGGGCCTCCTTGTGTTTGTCTCCACCACTGTATGTCCACTGAAGTTCAGGATGTTCAGGTGACACCTGCATCTGCCGTCCTGCGTGTATTCAGTGGATGAGAAATGTTTAAGGCATCCAGCCAGAAGTTTCCTGAAACTTTACCCAGGAATCAAACAACCCCGAAACTTTGTCTATTTGAAGTTAGAAGGACAAGGGTTTGATAACCATCAGCATATGGCTATTCTGCTTAGCTGTTCAACAATTAGTTTCTGTCTCTTCCTCTTAGTATTTTCAAGTATTTTTTTACACCAACATTCATTCTAGGGGTTACGTTACACGGAAATCTCAGACAATCAGTTTCATGCTGCTGAGGGCTTTTAGCTGCAAGAATTTTTAAAATAGTTGATTGGATTCTCTATTAAAGAAGTCTGGCTGCCCATGCTATTTGTGCCATTCTTGGAGTCTAGTGAGATAATCTGATTTTTTTAATGCCACCTGAATTGCAGAATGATGCACCTCTCAGGAATGTGTTATCCGAGAGTCAGGAAATGGACATTGAAACTTACTGAGCCACAAAGATCATAAGCTATCTTGTTTTATGCTCCTTTCATTTTCTTTTTCAAAGATAAGCCAGAAGTTCTTGCACAAGTTGAGTTGTAACAGGTACTTGAGGGTTGGGAGAGACAGAAGTGTGTGCTGCATTTTCTTTTCTTCACACAAGGACATTCCCCTCCTCTGCCATAATAAAAAACTCACAGGTATTTGAGTCAGAATTTATTTTGTATTGTTCCGCACCTTTGTCAATAATTACACTTTCTGCATTTTAGTTTATTGTTCTTTCTCATGCCAGACATTCCTTAATGCTTTCCATAAATACTTACTGTGTGCTCGAGTGTGGGGGAGAGGTAGAGACACAAGCAGTCAAGGGCAAGAAGGCTCTAAGGTGGACAGTGAAGCAATAACTCTCATCTTGTTTGCATTTATGTTAAAAAATGTATTTTTAAAGGACTAAGAATGCTTGTTCCACTCACTTGGAAGTGTTTAGATAGTCTTTTCTTCTATTCTTATGGCTAAAATGTCGATGAGTACTTATAGGTGGTACCATCAACTGCACCCTTGTAGTAGCAGCATCCTGCATACCTTTACCCAGTGTCAGTCTCATCTCCTTCATGTAGATTATAGCTGGGCCTCCAAACAGCTCTTGAGTTCTGTCCTCACTTAGAGATAAAGAAACTGACCCAGATGTTGTGTCATTGAAACTAACATTAGAAATGTGTGAAAGAGTAAAACTCCAATATGTTTTTTTGGCTCCTGGTCATCTATTGTTTCTGTAATTTTATTATGCGGCCTAGAAAGTAGATAGAGTGTCTGCACTATTACTTTCCTTGCAGAATTATTTTCTCCTATGTATTATAGTTCCCAATGATCTTTATTCTGATGAGAAAGGCAGTGTGAAATTTTTTAGTGAGTCTTAGGGCTATAGAGGGGGCAAGCTCCTTTGAAAAGTGCCTTGGTGCCTTATTTAAGAAGGATAATCTGCCCGTGCTTATCAAGCAAATAGCCTGCAACTTGAATCTTGAGTGTGCTTCAGTGTTAAAACCCTGGAAAATAATCTTGGCTTACACTAAAAGTGATAAGTGAACAGAATACAATTTTAACAATGAACAAGGATGCTATTTGAAAGTTATCATAGATTTTTTTTATATCAACGTAATATTCTCTCGGAATTTCTATTATGTTTGCAAAGTGGTTTTCTCCTACATGGAAAGTCCTAGTAATAAAAACACAATGATATGAAATTATATGCAGATGGGAAAAGTAGATAAGTAAATATTATGTGACTTGGAGAGGAAATAAACCAAAGGATATAATGTAAATATCCTTTCTGCTTATCAGAAATAAATAACTTCATGTTCTCTTCCTGAAATAGTTCTATAAATATTCTGAAAATAGAGAAGTTTTAAGGCCACGATTTCTTTGATCCACTTCACATGTAGAATTAGAACTCTCAGTACATATAATGTACTTATTTATAATCTTTCTTGTTCTAGCAGACCATAGGTGACTTCTTACTGTCTATACATAAATGTGAACATGTGTGCATGCGTGAACAGTAAGAACAAGAAATAAATGGTAAACATCTTAAGTTTCCTGTCTCGATTACCTTTAATTTTTTTTTAATTTCTTTTTTTATTTTATTCATTTTAGAGAGGAGAGAGAGAGAGAGAGAGAAAGGGGGAAGGAGCTGAAAGCATCAACTCCCATATGTGCCTTGACCAGACCAGTGCAGGGTTTTGAACTGGCGACCTCAGTGTTCCCAGGTCGATGCTTTATCCACTGCGCCACCACAGGTCAGGCTCGATTACCTTTAATGGAGGAAATGCTGTTATTCCCTCCTCTTTGCCTTCCTACTTGCTTGATCACCTTTCAGGGGACTTGTTTTAAAGATTTTTCAGGAACTTGTTAATAAATCTTGCTAATTATTAGTCTTCCACTTGTGATCTTCTTTATACTGTTAACTGGAAATCTAATGATGGGTGAGTTGGAGTCATTTTGTAAAATGGGAGGTCCCATGCTAACATGCATGAGTGCCTTAAATTTGGCATTGGTAACTGATTCTCAAAGTGTTCTGAACTGTTCCACCTCTGGCATATAGGAAATCAGTTGATAAAGACTTCCTAGAGAGTTTAGTAGGGCTGAAGTTGATGTGTCTGCTCCTGACCCTCTGTATACCAAAGAACAGTATTAGATCTTAAATTACTTAGAAAACGAGGGTTATTAGGATTCATTCCACTTTAGTACTAGAAATTATAAAGATATTAAAGGGTAGGGACAGTCTGGGATGTACCAGGCCCAGATGGGTATACTGGCTTCTTCACTGCAGCCCAAGGCTAAGAATCCCATTAATCACTTCTCCCCATTCTAGCCCTAATTGTCTCTCCACCTACTTGGTTTCACAAGAGCCTGAAGCCTGGTGGGTGGTAGAGGCTGTAAAGGGAAATAGATGAATTTCTGAGCTGACAAAGGGTAGAGAAATATGACCTTTCCCCCTTGACAACGAGTATGGGTAATTCTTAAGATGCAGATGTAGGAGTGTGGCTGTACTACACATGTTCTAATTAAGTGATAGAGTGGTTCCATTTATAAACCAACTGCTGCCTCTTCTGGAATCTTCTTTTCTATTTTTTCTCCACATGTAGCTTATTCAAAGACTTGTTCTCTTCTTCATCTAGTGATCCCTTGGTGCTCTGTTGCTTCTGTTGTATATGTTACATGTGGGTCAACACCGCAGTGGATAAATGAGAAGAAATAAAAAGGGGGAAAAAGAACTATAAAACTTTTAAATTTGCACTCAACTTTGAGCATGTTAGCATAAGGCTTGTGCTCTAGAGGATCCATGGGGAGTGCTCTAGATAAAGTCTGGTGATAAAGTGAGAGTTCATTTTAGAATGGTGTTTTTAGCTAGTGATGGATATGATATGCATAAAAGACAAGTGCATCTCTCAGGAAATGAGAGGTATCACAAATGTCATAGAATACCAGTAGTCTTATTATTAAGCAGAGGACTAGTTATAACAACTCAGCTTGCAAGGGGTAGTATATTCCAAGGCAATAAAGTGAATTTGGTCGATAGCTCCTAATCGTTCCACGTATATGGCTGTGTCTGTGCACGGAACTCAATTGATGCTGAGGCTGAAGCCGGCGACCTTGGGATTTGGAACCTGGAACCTCAGTGTCCCAGGTCAGTGCTCTATCCACTGTGCCACCACCAGTCAGACATAATTTTCTTAAAATATAAACTATGTAAGGAAGGAGAGTTTTCAAGAATGCAGAAGGGAGCAGGGATTTGTGAGCATCGATAGGGAATAGGGCCCAAAGGCTAACAATAGAAAAGACAGAAACTCTATTTGGGAGGCCAGTACTTCACAAGATGTGTGGGGCAGAAATTCAGGTTCTGAGGGGGAGAACCGAGTTGTGAGGGTTTAGCACAAAATCTTGTTTGGGCACAAGGTCCTACTGCTGGAAAACTTTTGAAAGCTGCTAACTTCTGTCTAACTTGCCACCGATTGAGAGACCGTTTCTGAAACCCTGTCCGTCCGTCTAAGTGACTCTCCGTGGTGAGACTTAGCATCTCATGAGTTTCCTTCACAGCCACTCTCCATCACTGTTGTTTGTAATTAAAGCTCCTCCTAAAGATGTCCTCTACCCTTATTTTATCCTGTTTTCTCTAAAATTGGATGAACTTTGAAAAGAAGGTTGAAATTTACAGGCCAACAAGAGAAGCCTGTAGAAGAACCCAACCCTCAGACCTTAAACTGGAACTTCTAACCTCCAGAACAGCGAGGCAATACATTCCTGTTGTATAAGCAGAAAAAAAGAAGAAAAAGAAAATTTGATAAAATTTGTCCTGATAAATTTTTGTTTCACTCCAAGGTAACCTTTGTGTAATTTTTTAGTGTTTATCAAAACTGTAAATACATCATTCTAGATGTGATTTGACACAAGGTTTCTCAAGATGATCTAGGGCCCCTTATTTGTAAAGCAGAAGGGTGCATCGCTGTTTTGTTTTTTAGTTTTTAAAACCTTTGGAACTTTATTATGGAACTGCTACCCAGCCGTGCCCTTTTTGTCTTGTACTACTTTAAAAATTATTTCAAGCAAAATACAGGATCTTGTGTATACTTAAAGTTCAATGTGAAAAGGTTTCTACCTTCTAAGCTAACTTCTAACCCTAATACTATTACTTAATATTAGTTATTCCTATCAAATACATGCCTGTATTTGCTCTAATAATTCTGCTAAGTCACAACCCACCCTATAACTCTGTAACTTAAAAAATAACCATTTATTACAGCTCACAGGCTTATGGGTCAGCTGGTCTTGGCTGAGCATGGATAGAAAACAACAGGACTTCAGAAATTCAACATATATAAAATGCTTCTTGTGTCTAAAATGGAGAGAGTAATAGAATTTGCATTTTCTGGGGTTCATTATGTGCTGCATGCTAATCTGCGTGAGCTGTTGGAACTTGTGGAAATTACACTGGAAAATTGTTCATTTGTTGCCATCAAATTTCTTTACAATGAGTGCCATTCAAACTAGCAACTCTGAGGAGCCCATTTTCCAAGTCCTTCAGCTTGTTAGCAACAGGACTTAAATGCATGGACTCTAGAATAAGATTTTAGCAAAAGCACTGTCATTTCAAATTTGCTCTAATTGATCTACCAATAAACTATGTGTGGTGTGTGTGTGTGTTGATTACTGTTAACACTACTACATACTATACTGCTAGTTCTATAGTAGGTATATATATACATATACATACACGTACGTAGATATATGTTTACTGTTGAAAAATTAGAAAATACAGATTAACTGAGCTAACAGGTGATGAATATGCATTAATAGTGGAAGTAGCGGAGGCTCTGCACCCTACTTTTGCACATTCAATTGGTTGCTTCTGATTTAAGGAAAAGAAACTAATTTAGAAGAAAGTTTCACATTTGCTTTTCAGATGAGATTTCTTAAAGAAGGGCTGACAAAAGTGACTAGATTCTAACATCTGGTGATTTAAATTTAAGATATGCAGGTTAAATATTTAAACTGTGGTTTTGCTTCCCTTTTACTTGCTCTAAAAAATTTTTTTTAGAAGCCAGTAACAAAGAACTGCAAAATACTGCTACAATAGGGGGAAAGTTGTTTGAGAATAATATTCAAGATTTAAAAAAAGCCAGCATGGGCTTTAGAATAACAGTGTCAGCAGGTTTTGAGTCTTTCTGATTAACTGAGTAGATATAGAGGTGACTTATCTTGGTTCTTCTGAGAGACAAAGTAGATAATGAAGAGAAAGGCCTAAGTAGACACTTTGATTTTTGCCGGTAATTCTTTTTCTAACTGTGTTTACAAGCTCAAGGTTGAAAAAGTATAGCAATATTGAGAAAAACAGAATAGTACAAAGATGGATATTGCATGTTTTTGTATGCTAGCTATATTAAACATGCTAGAAAAACTGAAAGACAGAGATAAGCCATTTCTGCATCAATGAATGATGTTTAAAAGAATTTGACTGTTAACCAACATAAAAGCACATCAGAATCAATTGTACATGGTGTAGAATATATGATATATATCATATATATGTATGCAGTTAAAACATAAAACAGTTACTGTCAGGAGTAAATGAATATTAATTGGATCAAAAACTACGTTTTAAGTAAATAATTTGGTTGCCATGCATGAGGCTCTGTTGTTTAAAATCCCAGGTTTGTATCTCCTCAGGGCAGAGGACATCAGTCTTTCTGGGCCTGCCTAAATCTCATGCTTTAAACATTTGTAACTAATTTCATTGCTGTTGGATAACAAAGGTTTCTATTGAGCGAACTCGATTTCCTCCTGGGCATCAGCAGCCAGAATTATTTACCAGCTTTGTTATGAGATGGTGTGGTGTGGGGTTTTTAGAAAACCTATCCTTGGAGCAGAAAGAAAGGCTTGTTATTATCCATGACAAAACTAAAACAATTCAGTAATGATGACTTTGTTCCTTAACCAGGGAAAAACAATCCATGGATTGAGGTACTTCAGTGCCTCACAAGCAGTGGAGTATTGTTTTTAGTGATTTGGGGGCAAGAACAAATCTTTTTTATTTTTATTTTTTTACAAGGACAGAGAGAGAGTCAGAGAGAGGAATAGATAGGGACAGACAGGCAGGAGCGGAGAGAGGTGAGAAGCATCAATCATTAGTTTTTCGTTGCCGTCACAACACCATAGTTGTTCATTGATTGCTTTCTCACATGTGCCTTGACCGCAGACCTTCAGCAGACCAAGCAACCCCTTGCTGGAACCAGCGACCTTGGGTCCAAGCTGACGAGCTTTTTGCTCAAGCCAGATGGGCCTGCGCTCAAGCTGGCGAGCTTAGGGTCTCAAATCTGGGTCTTCCGCATCCCAGTCCGATGCTCTATCCACTGCGCCACTGCCTGGTCAGGCGCAAGAACAAATTTTATGGAACATTAGGAGAGGCAACGTGGAAGCAGATGTGACTGGCTAAGAGGTCAGGGGTTTTCTTATGAGGCTAACAGGTTCTCTTCTCTAGTCGAAGGTGAGTTAGGTAAAGCTAAATTAGAGAATTGGGATAGGTGTATGTGGGTCCCCATACAAGAATTACCTTTTATCAATATCAGCAGTGGGCACATATTCACCAACGAGCAATAAATTGTCATTTGAAGTCAGGGCAATAGTGCCAGATTTCAAAGAGTGAAATATCTGGGTTAATTCTCTGAAAGGAATTTTTTTTCTCTATGTATTCACTTTTGTAGCAAATCAATTTTAGCCTGAAATTTGGGCTTTGACACAGCTGCACAGCAAATCGCAGTAAATCATGGACATGAGGGATGTCGCCCTCCGCTCACAGGTACATGGAAGCTCTGTGAAGTGGTAACAACGTTTCGTTTCTTATGTATACCTTGACTAGCTACTCCATTCTTTCTCACCAGAAACTCACATACGCATACACACAAGGGTCAAACCTTGGAAAATAGCAATTTTTTGTTAATTTGAGAGTCAGCCTGGTCACATCAACAGCATCCTGGATGGAGTAGGTCTGACTCCTGTCTCTGCCTCCTCATAATTGTGTGGTGTTGGGCAGATAAAATATACTATGCTCACTGTTAAAGATGGTGCAGCCCACGTGGAAGCCCCTTACCCAGGTGATAATATTACTTGCCCTTCTTGCTTGGGATGGGCGTGACTATATTAATGTGTATGGAGGACAGGCTGTAAGGAGGCCGGGTCATTATACCACAAGGTTTAGTTTTAAGATTAAGCCTTTCCCACCCTTTTTGATGTAGGGTGATGCACTCTCATGAGGAATCCTCTCATAATGCATCAGATAAGTGACTTTGTATCAGAGACTTTCTTGTTTGTATATTGGATTGAAGGTTTTAAATCTACACTATAAAGTGGGGCAGACCAGGAGCTTGCTCTCTCTCGGTTCCTGAGGTTAGCATTAGAGAGGAGAGCAGAGAACTGCCACGTGGAGGAGAGGAGAAGCAGCCAAGATGGTGGAGTGCTGAGGGAGAAGCCAGTTTGTGCAGAGTTTGTGCAGAGAGAAGAAGATGGGAAACAGAGGTGAAAAAGGCTGGTGAGGTAGAAACCTTTGATTCTAGGAAACTCGGATAAGTCAGTAGCTTTGTGAGCACTGAATGAGTGGGTTTTGGAGCCCACTGTGTGTATGTGTTGCCTGCCAGGTGCAAGCTAGGATTAAAGCTGATGGCTCACCAGTGTTTGGCCCCGTTGTTTCATTACTGTCTGTCCTAATCTAATGTGAACCTGCATGAGCTAGGTGGCTGTGATGGTAGCCGTGGCTCTGGCTTTACATGTGGTTTCGGCACATCCTTACCAGACCAGAGTCTTCTGCTTCTCAGTGTTGGGATGGACGATTTTACACATTCTTCCAGTTCTATGATTCTAATTTTAACGTGAGATCTCCTCTGAGGTAACATGGGCAATTGCAGATGTTCTGATTTAGCTGAAGTTTCTTTTTTGGGGGGTTACTAAAAGGAAAACTATACAGCTTGTCTTTTCCTTTACAGAATAAAAATGTGCTTTTGTGAAGCATTTAAGTGATGCTTACTCACTTTTGGGCAGATAAAATGTATTATGCTCACTTTGTTAAAGATGGCGCTGCCCATGTGGAAGCCCGTTGCCTAGGTGATAACATTAGTTGCCCTTCCTGCTTGGGATGGGCGTGATTGTATTAATGTATGTTGGGGCAGGGCTTTCGCGCCAAAAGGTTTTAAAACAGTGGTTCTTAACCTTTTTTGAGGTGCCGAACCCACCAGTTTCATATGTGCATTCACCGAACCCTTCTTTAGTGATAAAAAATATATAATTTTTTTTCCAAATTTAGTTTTGCTGGTGCAAGACTAGAGTTGCTCAACTTGGCATTGCATATCATGCAGATAGGACCCTGACTCCCATCCCGTTCCATGATACATGTGAATCCATGTTGTACATATTCGTCCGACCACTTTCTTTTCTTGCTTTACATATTTATTATGGATTAAAATATTAAGAAAGAAACCACATGACGTACAACTACGACAGCCATTGACTACTGCGCGCACTAAATTCCCCGCAGCACTGGTTGGCCAAGCAATGTAACGTGATCCTCTGCAGCAAGTGATGGCCAAGAGGGCTGTGTCATCACTACTTTACACAAGTGTGTCTTTACTTCCGCAGCAGAGGCTTCTCCAAACCCCTGAGACCAACTCAACGAACCCCTAGGGTTCGATAGAACCCAGGTTAAGAACCACTGTTTTACAAGGAAGAGAGATCACATTGTTGTTCGGGGAGAAGAGTGATTGCGTTTTAGGAGGTGGGCAGAGAGCAGGGAAGAGAGCAGATTAAGGCCACGTGGAGGCCAGGAGAAGCAGCCAAGGTGGTGGAGTGCTGAGTGAGAAGCCAGTTTGTGCTAGCGAAGGAGATGGGGAACAGAGGTGAATAAGTCTGGTGAGCTAGAAACCTTTCATTCTAGGAAACTCAGATAAGTCAGTAGCTTCGTGAGCACTGAATGAGTGGATTTTGGAGCCCATTGTGTGTTTTTACTTGCCCGCCGGGTGCAAGCTAGGATTGAAGATGATGGCCCACCAGTTCTTGGCTCCGTTGTTTCATTACCGAGTGTCCGAATCAAACCTGAATTTGCATGGGCCAGGTGGCTGTGATGGTGGCCATGGCTACTGACTGCACTCTCACTTTCCTCTTGTAAGGAGTTCACTCTCAAATCAGTTAATTACACTGAAAATGGAAAATATATATTACAATTAAGTTTAAAAGTATTTCTGTGGCATGTAATTGAATGATGCCCAGGTTAAGGGAAAACTGTATTTATGGGAGGAAACCGCAGATGCGATTGAAATAGTATCACTATGTTTTTTTAAGAGATGCTATACCAGCTTCCGACCCTGAGGAGATTGTGAACATAAAATAGTACCAAATGTTTCGTTCTATGAGGCCAGTGAAAAGTTGGTTTAAATGCAGAAACCAGATGCTGTTCATTAGCTACAAACCTGAAAATGACATAAATCCATGGATGCAGCTAAGCTGTGGATCTGAGCTTTTTCCTGCCAGGGGAGACTTCTCAGCCAGGGAAACAGAGAGCTCCTTGTTCCCTTTCCCTTTTCGTAGGGGCTCTGTAGGGAGGAATGCGGCCAAGCCTGCTCTATAAGGAATTTTGATCTCCTTGATGATAATAAAGAAAACTTTTTGGGGAAATGGAACACTCAGTTTGAAAGACAGCGGGAGGAACGTTTTGCATTTGTATATTACAGCAATCTCGCCTGTTGGTTTTGCCAGTGCATCTATGCACATTGTTTAGATTAGGTACATATGTTGGTTTGCATTTCCCCATCAGCCCTTGAAAGCCATTGTTTTTAGCTAACTTGTTTTGGAAAGTCTATTTTCACTTTAGTATTTCATATTAATAGGACCTTAAAATATTTTTTTTCTGGTAGCAAAAGATTGCTTTTCAAAAGATTTGCTGCATCATTAGGTGTAATATTTACAGTTCTGTAGTTGAGAACGTTCTGTAAATAGCCTCTTGATTTTCAGGCAATGCATGGATGCCCCATTGTTTCAGCCAGTGATTTGTTCATTGTCTCTAAGCACTGTTTTTTCCCATGGGAAAGCATCTCCAGTCTCATGATGTCAGTGGAAAGTCATTCAATTGACAAGAACTATCTTCACTTTCAGTCTCAGAAATGTGGAGACTGTGTGTGTCTGGCCGGTTATACCAGGGTTCCAATCTTTTAGGTATTGTCTCAGATTTCTGCAGAAGTAACCCTAAATTACCTTAGATAGTGTTAAGATGAAAGCAAAATTCAAATATAATAGTTATGTAAGTGGTTATATTTTCCATCCATTGAAGCTTTTGTACTTCTTTTCCATTAAAAAAGAAAACGTTTTCAAAATGTTAGAAATAATTTTCTTTCAGAAGACTTTGACAGATGATGCATTTTCACTGGCAGCAAATCATTTAAATTAGGATCCAAAGGTTTCAGTTTTAGGAATGTCCCTATTAACAGATCCCAAATGGGATCTTGTGGGTAATATATTCAGCCATTTCTTTGAGAATTCATTGGGTGTTGGGCAGATAAAATATATTATGCTCACTTTGTTAAAGATGGCGCTGCCCACATGGAAGTTCGTTGATATTAATGTATGTTCTGGAACAGGCTGTGGGCAAGCCGGGTCGTTATAGCCTAAGGCTTAGTTTAAGAGTAAGCTTTTCCCCATACCCTTGACTGATTGGATGATGTAGGGTGGTGCACTCTCCTGAAGAATCCTATTATACAGAGACTTCCTTGTTTGTATAATTGGATTAAAGGTTTTGATTCTACGATATAAAGTGGGAGAGACCAGTAGCTCTCTCTCTCTCTTGGTTCCTCAGTTCCTGAGGTAAGTATTAGAGAGGAGAGCAGAGTAAGGCCACGTGAAGGCCAGGAGAAGCAGCTGAGATGGCAGAGTGCTGAGGAAGAAGCCAGTTTGTTAAGAGTTTGTGCAGGAGGAGATGGGAAACAGAGGTGAATAAGTCTGGTGAGCTAGAAACCTTTGATTCTAGGAAACTCGGATAAGTCAGTAGCTTTGTGAGCACTGAATGAGTGGGTTTTGGAGCCCAGTGTGTTTTTGCTTGCCCGCCGGGTACAAGCTAGAATTAAAGTCGATGGCTCACCAGTTCTTGGCTCCTGTGTTTCATTACCGACTGTTCGAATCCAATGCGAACTTGCACAGGTCAGGCTGCTGTGATGGTGGCCGCGACTACTGGCTTTACATTTGGCGTAGTCTATGGCAGGATTCGATACAGATCGGCATGGAGCCACCACCACCTCTGAACAGTGGAGTAGAGGACTGGTTGCTGTTTTGGTTTCCCATAGCTGTTTTTTGGGGGACTGTAGGTTGGCTGACTTTTACAGCCATGTGTGAGGAAACCAAGAGCTCTATGGAAGAGGCTGCCCGGGACCTGCAGGCCGAGCAGCGGAAGGAGCTGGAGGAAACGTGGAAGAAACAGGTGCTGACCCTGGAGCTGAAGGAAGTGCTGGAGGCTGACCAGGTTTGCGAGATTCACCTGGAAATGGAGCTGACGTTGGAGAAGGAATCACAGATGCGTGAGTTGGAGATTGCCCTGGATGTTGTGGAGAGCCAGCAGTGGCATGAGGCCGGGGCCGGAGCTGAGGCCAGGACCGGGGCTGAGACCGGGGTTGGAGCTGCAAGGCCTGCTGAGCAGAAGGAAGCGGTGGCCCGGGGCTCAAGCCCAGCAGCAGGAGCTGGTGTTTTCAGTTTCTCTTTGGAGGATGAGGAAAATTGGTTTGGAGTTGAAATCCGCAACCTCCAGAGGGTGAGAGCCCAGCAGCAAGGAGTAGCTACGCTGCCGGTAGGTCTGCGATTTTGGGACATAGGGGTGGATGCCATCATGCTCCCCAGAGCAGAGATGGAAATGCTGACTGCCATTGCCACATGCTTTTCTTTAGGACAGTGTGAGACTTGCCATGATGGCAGGAATGAGGGGGGAGGCTAAAGCCCTATGTGTGTAGACTGATTTCCTGGACTATGACTGGATGGGCACAAGCTCCTTTGTTGAATAGACTTATGGATTTTGGACAATGTGAAATACCCTGATGGGGGTGAGGGGTGGCTTTGATGGAGGTTGTCCCCCTGCCCCGGGAAGCCTTTCAAATGGTAAGGGAGAAGGCCGAGGACATTTTGCGCTTTTGGCAAAGTGCTCAGAGACTGGTGAAATGTATCTTTGTAATTGTTGAAACTGTATGATTTGGGCTATTGCTGTAATTTGTGTAATGTACTTAATTTCCTTGTATAGAGATGACAGTGGTGTAGATTGTGGGTAGTAAAGTGAGCATAAGGGTGGATTGTTGGGCAGATAAAATATATTATGCTCACTTTGTTAAAGATGGCGCTGCCCACATGGAAGTTCGTTGATATTAATGTGTGTTCTGGAACAGGCTGTGGGCAAGCCGGGTCGTTATAGCCTAAGGCTTAGTTTAAGAGTAAGCTTTTCCCCACACCCTTGACTGATTGGATGATGTAGGGTGGTGCACTCTCCTGAAGAATCCTATTATACAGAGACTTCCTTGTTTGTATAATTGGATTAAAGGTTTTGATTCTACGATATAAAGTGGGAGAGACCAGTAGCTCTCTCTCTCTCTTGGTTCCTCAGTTCCTGAGGTAAGTATTAGAGAGGAGAGCAGAGTAAGGCCACGTGAAGGCCAGGAGAAGCAGCCGAGATGGCAGAGTGCTGAGGAAGAAGCCAGTTTGTTAAGAGTTTGTGCAGGAGGAGATGGGAAACAGAGGTGAATAAGTCTGGTGTGCTGGAAAGCTTTGATGCTAGGAAACTCGGATAAGTCAGTAGCTTTGTGAGCACTGAATGTGTGGGTTTTGGAGCCCAGTGTGTGTTTTTGCTTGCCCGCCGAGTGCAAGCTAGAATTAAAGCTGATGGCTCACCAGTTTTTGGCTCTGGTGTTTCATTGCCATTTGTCCGAATCCAATGCGAACCTGCATGGGTCAGGTGGCTGTGATGGCGGCCTTGACTACTGGCTTTACATTGGGAAAAAGGAATTTGAGTAAAAACGTCTTGGGCTCTTGGATAACTAAGTATTATCTTTTTTTTGATCACCTGCGCTGGTGATAGATTCCTGTGGCTGAATGCCAGAGTGGACTGCTCCTAGCAATGAGACTTTGGTTCCTAAATGGTTTAGGTGACAATCTTGACGATTGCATGTTTTCTTTTAATTGAACCAGTAATGTAACTGAGTTATATTACTTCAAACATGGAAGTCTTTACAGGCAACCTTCAATAAGAATAGTATGGCTTCCGGTTCAATTTGTATCTTGCAGAAAATTGCTCTGATTTTCTTGATTACATGTGGTATTGGTTTGGGAAAAAATATTTGCTTGATAAACATGCTTTTGTGTTTTAAGTATTTATTTGTGAAGGGCCTTTGTAATGTCAAATGTGAGAGATGCACCTATATGACCAATTTTTTAAATTCCCCTTATTATAATTTGCCTTAATTATTGAAGAATCAAAGTTTGAACTATTAAACCATCTCCACTTAAGAAAGTTGGGCATGGCCTGACCAGGCGGTGGCACAGTGGATAGAGCGTAGGAGTGGGATGTGGAAGACCCAGGTTTGAGACCCCGAGCTCGCCAGCTTGAGAGCGGGGTTTGAGCAAAAGCTCGCCAGCTTGGACCCAAGGTCGCTGGCTCCAGCAAGGGGTTGCTTGGTCTGCCGAAGGCCCGCGGTCAAGGCACATGTGAGAAAGCAATCAATGAACAACTAAGGTGTTGAAACGGCAATGAAAAACTAATGATTGATGCTTCTCAGCTCTCTCCATTCCTGTCTGTCTGTCCCTGTCTATCCCTCTCTCTGACTCTCTCTCTCTGTCTCTGTAAAAAAAAAAAAAAAAAAGTTGGGCATGTTAATGATCACTGCCCTCTATACATTCATTTTTTAAAGTTAATATTAGCTCTCGTCTTATTAAATACTCAGAAAGAATTGAAGCATATACATATTTTCTGGTCTGAACTACCATTAGTAAAAATGAAGAGCATAAGGCAGTTAAAGATGTTCTTTAGTAATATTATTAGCAGATTAAAGGGATCTATCCACCTGCAAGTGTCAAAGCCCAGTGCAATTCAAACAGGAGTTTACAGCAGAGAAAGTAGAGGTTTGTGAATTAAGGAAATGGCACCAAGCCCTGAGTCACAGGTGAGCTAATGTTCAAAGACCTGGCACCTTTGATGGCTTACAAGGAATGGGTTATATAGGGGTAAAAAATCGTTAATTTTGGTGGCTAAAGGAGTAGGGGTTGTGGACTATACTGATTCATTGGGACTAGGGGTAAAGAGTAGTTGATCATTGTATCGGGTCCTGATGTTAGCTTTGGCCTTGTTCTGCCTGGTTTCATGAAGACGCAGTTCATAATCTCCTTTTACTTTCATGGACCCTGGACTGAAACACAACTGAAGTCAAGATGTTACCATGAGCTTGACCAAAACTTTGTTTCTGTGGTGAGGCTTTGTTCCTAAGACAGTTTGATACTGACAAGAATATGATGTCCTAAGGGCTTAATGATTAAGGAAGGGGAATGATAGGACAGAAAGGAGAAAACGTCATCGTAAGCCAGTAGCTGGAGCCACCATCATAGCCGCCTGGCCCGTGTAGATTTAGGTTCACATTTAATTTAAACAGATTATAAAGAAACAGTGGAACCAAAAACTGGTGGGGCATTTTACTTTATTCTAGACTCGTACTGGCCATCGAGTAAGAAACAAACACACGGGGTGCCAAAACCCACTCACTTGTTCCTCCAGTTCCACAACCAGGAGAATCTTTCAGGTTTTCCTAGAATCAAAGACCCCAGCAGCCTTATTCACCTCTGTTCCCCATCTCCTTCACAAACTGTTTTCTCCTTCAGCATTCCGCCATTTTGGCTGCCTCCTCCATGTGGCCTTCCTGCCCTACTACAACATGGGCTCCTCCTCCCTACCAGAGCGCAGTCTCCTTTGCAAAATGTCCTCCTAGCTCCTCTTAAAACTTTTTGGCACAAAAACCCTCCCCCAACAAACATTAGCATAATCAAGCCCCTTCCCAAGCAAGAAGGCCATTTATCTGTATCATGTTGAGAGCATCACCATGTGAGAGCAGCGGCCATCTTTAACAGAGCAGGCATAAAATAATTTATCTACCTGACAGTCATGTTAAAGAAATGGAGTTTCTGCATGGTTACAGTATGATAGGATTGTAACCAACTCATTCTAAGACAGATGTAAAGGATTTCCACTTGGTAGTCTGTGTATGCAAAAAATAAAATGCATAAAAGAACTGTAAAGTCAAGAGGAAACAATGGCAAAGTAAAGAATGGAAGAAGCAGCCTGACCAGGCAGTGGCGCAATGGATAGAGCGTCGGACTGGGATGCGGAAGACCCAGGTTCAAGACCTTGAGGTCGCCAGCTTGAGCGTGGGCTCATCTGTCTTGAGCAAAAAAAGTTCACCAGCTTGGACTCAAGGTCGCTGGCTCAAGCAAGGGGTTGCTCGGTTTGTTGAAGGCCCGCGGTCAAGGCACATGTGAGAAAGCAATCAATGAACAATCAAGGTGTCGCAACGAAAAATGATGATTGATGCTTCTCATCTCTCTCTGTTCTTGTCTGTCTGTCCCTCTCTCTGTCCCTGTATAAATAATAATATAAAAGAATGGATGAAGCAAAAAAAAACATTAGAAGTCAAGGTAAGAAAAATTTAGGACATGTTTTTTGATTTATTTGTCAGGTAGGGTGACCAGTTGTCCCAACTTGTCAGGGACTTTTCTGGTTTTAGCATGGAAAGTCTCATCTCCTGGAAAACCCTCATTTCTAGGCAAACTGAAATGGTTGGTCATCTCTGTTGTCAGGGAGAGGACTTAGAATGATTAATTGCTTTGTCCTCAAAAGTACATCAGTACCTAGCCTGCCTGTGTTGTATACTCAAATTTACCGAATGAATAAAGAAATGTTAGCTGCTGCCATTTTGTTGTTGTTGTTGTTGTAATTGTTTTATCAGAGTTGCCTCCTGTGGTGAGTAGTTGAGAATGAGACTTTTTAATTAAAGTACTTAAAAGAGAAGCTGTGGCCCATTCTTTGGGACAGCTCTGAGCTCTGAATTGGAGGACTGCAAGCTAGTAATGGGATAATCAAAGCTAAGTAACCAGAGCCAGGATAGTTCACTGTGACAGAAGCCAAGGTAATTGTAAAGCCAGTAGTCACGGCCACCATCACAGCCACCTGGCTCATGCAGGTTTGCATTAGATTCGGACAGTCGGTAATGAAACAAAGGAGCCAAGAACTGGTGGGCCATTAGCTTTAATCCTAGCTTGCACCCGGCGGGCAAGTAAAAACACACACGGGGCTCCAAAACCCACTCATTCAGTGCTCACAAACTACTGACTTATCCGAGTTTCCTAGATTCAAAAATTTCTAGCTCACCAGCCTTATTCACCTCTCTTCCCCATCTCATTCTCTCTGCACAAACTGGCTTCTCCCTCAGCACTTCACCATCTTGGCTGCTTCTCCTCTCCTGCACGTGGCCTTTCTCTGCTCTTCTCTCTAATGCTAATCTTAGGAACAGAGAGAGCAAGCTCCTGGTCTGCCCCACTTTATAGTGTAGATTCAAAACCTTTAGTCCAGTATACAAACAAGGAAGTCTCTGATACAAGCTCACCTATTCGAAGCGTAATGGGATTCCTCGTGAGAGTGTACCACTCCACATCAGAAAGGGTGGGAAAGGCTTAGTCTTAAAACTAAGCCTTAGGCTATAACGATCCGACCTGCTTACAGCCTGTCCCCCACACACATTAATATAACCACGCCCATCCCAAGCAATAACTTGGGCAATGGGCTTCCACATGGGCAGCACCATCTTTAACAAAGTGAACATAATATATTTCATCTGCCCAACAGTAATAGACATCCAAACATGATTTATGTATGGCAAAGAAGCTGAAAAGTGACAGGTAATGAAGAAAGACGACCCTGTTTGGTTTCTCAGATTTGAAGTCAAGTATGACCTAGAACAAAGCAGTTTTAATGGTGGGATTGTAAACCAGATTTCAAGGAGTATAAGAAGCAGGTTAGAAGGTGCTAACAGTGTGTAAAGCCAGTAGCCACGGCCACCAAAACAGCCGCCTGGCCTGTGCAGGTTTGCATTTGATTCGGACAGACAGTAATGAAACAACGGAGCCAAGAACTGGTGGGCCATCATCTTTATCCTAGCTTGTACCTGGCGGGCAAGAAATACACTGAGTGGGAAAACAATTCCCTCTCCATTCAGGGCTCCCAAAGCCACTGACTTATCTGAGTTTTCTAGAATCAAAGGTTTCTACTTTACCAGCCTTATTTACCTCTGTTCCCCATCTCCTTCTCTCTGCACAAACTCTGCACCAACTGACTTCTCCTTCAGCACTCTGCCATCTTGGCTGCTTCTCCTCTCCTCCATGTGGCCTTTTTCTGCTCTATCCTCTAATGCTAATCTCAGGAACTGAGAGAGAGCAAGCTCCCTGTCTGCTCCATTTTATAGTGTAGAAATCAAAACCTTTAATCCAATATACAAACAGGAAATCTCTGATACAAAGTCATTTATCTGAGGCATAATGGAATTCCTCATGAGAGTGCACCACCCCACATCATGCAACAGTCAAGGGTATGGGGAAAAGCTTAGTCTTAAAACTATGCCTTAGGCTATAAGGACGCTACCTGCTTATAGCCTGTCCTCACATCCAATGCAAACTATAAGCAAGCAAACATATATATCATATTTACAAACTTATTTGACCAACACAGTGTTTATCAAAGTCATCAGTAGAGTTAATTGAAAAAAAATGGAAGAAGTTTCCTTTAGAACAGGGATTATTAATAAATTTTGGCCCACTGGTCAAATCTGCCTTACTGCTTGTTTTATAAGTAGTATTTTATTGTAAAACAGTCACTCATTTTGCATATTGTCTGAGGCTGCTTTTGCATGGTCACACCAGAGATTGTGTAGCTCACACAGCCTAAAATATGGCGCTTTGTAGAAAACAATTGCTGACTTCTTGCTCCAGACCTTAGGTAGAATGTAGGGAAGTTTTTTTGTTTTTTGTTTTTTTCCCTAAGAGATCAAAGGCATTTGTGGATATATTATGGAGCTGGAGAAAAATTGGAGCATATTAGGTCTTGTTGCTCTGTTAAAAGGTTATAGCCAATTTAAAGGTTTAAAGCAACAAACATTTATTATCTCTGTTTCTATGGGTCAGGAATTCGGGAGTGTCTTCTGGGTGGTTCTAGCCCCAGGTCTTCTTGGCATGTCAGTGGTGTCAGCCAGGGCTGCAGTCCTGTGGCTGAGAGTGTAGGAGGTTTCCAGGCTCACTCACATGGTGTGGACAGGAGATCCTGGTTCTCATCACTTGGGCCCCTCCAAAGGGCTGCTTCAGTGTCTTCGACATGGCTCACCTACCCCCATGGTGAGTGATCAAAGATGGGAGGAAGAAGCCAAGGTGCCTGGTAGGTGTTGCCCTTATAAAACTTACCTCCTTTTTGCCGTATTCTATTTGTTGCACAGACAAAGTGTTAGTCAAATAAGTTTGTAAATATGATATATATGTTTGCTCGCTTATAGTTTGCATTGGTGTGGGGAACAGCCTATAAGCAGGCTGGGTCGTTATAGCCTAAGGCTTAGTTTTAAGACTGAGCCTTTCCCACCCTAAGTGACTTTGTATCAGAGACTTCCTGGTGTGTATATTGGATTAAAGGGTTTTGATTTCTAAACTATAAAATGGGGCAGAGGAGTCCATGCTAGAAGAGAGCAGAGAAAGGCCACGTGGAAGAAAGGAGAAGCAGCCAAAATGGCAGAATGCTGGAGGAGAAGCCAGTTTCTGCAGAGTTTGTGCAGAGAGAAGGAGATGGGGAACAGAGGTGAATAAGGCTGGTGAAACAGAAACCTTTGATTCTAGGAAACTCGGATAAGTCAGTGGCTTTGGGAGCCCTGAGTGGAAAGGGAAGTGTTTTCCCACTGTGTATATTTCTTGCCCATCGGGTGCAAGCTAGGATTAAAGCTAATGGCCCACCAGTTTTTGGCTCCATTGTTTCATTACCGTCTGTCCGAATCTAATGCGAACCTGCACAGGCCAGGTGGCTGTGATGTTGGCCGCGGCTACTGGCTTTACACAACCCCTGATACGTTGTGGGATGGCACTGATGATGTGAATACCAGGAGGCAGAGGTCATTAGGAGGTTCCTTGGAGGATGGCTACTGTAGGAAGAGAGGTTGGCACTGAAGTGTTCCATGAGTGGAAGCTTTGGAACGAAGGGCATGTGTATTGACAAGGAGGTACAGGCTGCAATGACCAGATTGTGCAGAATATGAGGTAGAGGGATTTTGAGGTGTGTGTGTGTGGGGGGGGATCATTCAGTAAAGTAAGTGCCAGCTGTGGTAAAGATCCTTAATCTTTGTTCATTTAGAGCTGAGACTGGAAATCTTTGGTACAGGAATGAGTTTGAGCAGAATATGATGGGGAATACAATGGTGATCCCATTCCCGGATTATAGATTCCTTGAGGGCAAGGCTCATATTTTATAAAAATAAATATATTTTACATATTTATATATATTATACATGTATTTCATCCACCATAGCATCTAGTTTAGGGCCTTACCTGTGGTTATCCATTATGATGATGATGATGATGATAGAAGGACAGACAGGGACAGAGTAGGAAGGGAGAGAGATGAGAAATATCAACTGGTAGTTGTGGCACTGTAGTTGTTCATTGACTGCTTTCTCATACCTGCCTTGACCAGGGGGTGGGGAGGCTGCAGCTGAGCCAGTGACCCCTTGCTCAAGCTGGTGAGACCATGTTCAAGCTGACAACTTTGGGGTTTTGAACCTGGGTCCTCAGCATCCCAGGTCGACAGTGTATCCACTTTGCCACCACCTGGTCAGGTAGTATCTGATTATTTTACTTTCTTGCAATATTAATATCTTACTACTTAATCTCAATAAAATGGACAAAGTTCGCACTCTGACTTTTAGAATCAAGGCACTGGATTCGCATTATTGTCCCAGGAAAGCTGTTGAAACTTAAGGTTATAGAGCATTCTGTTTAGGATGGCTTGCAAATTTTAGGAGGTGGCAAGGGGCCTAAACTGGGGAATCAAGGGGTCCTAGATCTTCCTGCTGACCATCTGATGCTGTGTCCGCTCTGCTGCTTGTTAAGTCTGGTGACATTGGACCAGTATTTTGTTAATTATGTGTGCCTTACAGAATAGAACTAGAAATGTTGAAGATTACTACCTGAAATATGGTTTTAAATATTTTTGCCAAGAGTTTTTGCACTCAGGTCAGGGATAAATCTCAGCTGGGGTCTATGCCAGACTTTTTTAAAGGACATAAATCCCCTGCAGTGCTTGGACAAAATACATAAGAAGATGACTAGAATGGACAGATGTTTGATCTATTTTTATATTTCTGTGGGAAGAAATGCAGGAAGCCATTTTTTTAACTGAAATCTCTCAGTACAATTTTAGGGTTTTGTTTTTTATTCTCCCTCCTGTGAACAATTTTTAGAAATGATACAAGTGATATAGAATTACCAAGTTCTTTACTGCATGAATGGCTTCTGTGGGACATTAACACTTCTTGGCATGGATGTCACACGTGTCCTCAGCAAGGGGATTTAACAAGGGAGGAATTATGTTGCTTAACGTGTCTTTTGACTCCTTGGTTTTGAATAACAGTTTTCCTATGGGTTTAATGTTCAACTCTTGCTGATCTTTTTTTCTTTTTAAGATATGAGAACCTATGAAGTGAGATAGTACACATATTTTTATTACTTCCATTTTCCCTTTAAAAAATATTTCCAGGAAGGCAATTCCTGTGCACAGAGGGTTTAGAGATCCAGCAGAGCGCCCTTTTCAAAATCATTTTCCCCGAAGTGATATATTTCCTGTTCTAAGAATAGCTGGGACTTGTTGAGAGCTTACTGCACAGCAGGTGGGTGCTGTGCTGAGCTCTGAATGATCCCTGTTCCCCCCTTGCCCTGTGGTTAGGAGCCCAGACAGTGATAACCAGGAAATATTCTGGGGCGGGAGGAGGGGGGGAACAGGGGGACAGCCAAATATTCAGTCACATTTGGGCATGGTTAAAAAAACAGTTTTTTGCTCAAAAAGTTATAATGTAGTCACCTGCTAACTACTAATGCACACTAACCCCTTGCCTTCGGCTCACATGGTGTAGTCGCAGACCTGGATTGTTCTGTGAGTCAGTTGGAGGTTATTGTGGAATGTGCTTTCTTCTAGAGTGAGTATATTTACTTTTGAAAACATTGTATTTTATTGTCAGAACCTTTCAGAAGGCACCACAAAATATGCTGTGGAGAAATGTATAAACTTTTCAATGAATACATTCCTTTTAATATTGCTAATTTGTCCATTTCAGTGTAAAAAAATAAATAAACACTGTATTACAGGTGGTTGGAGATGTATGTAGCATACATAATAACAAGGAATGCCTGGGGCAAAGTTAGTTCACAATTAAGAGTGGGCAAGAATAGATCTATTTTCATTATTGGCTCCTTGTTTCACATTCTCCTTTACAGCCCTTCCACCAAACTCGAAGACCCCAGAACTAAGGCTTTCTGTAACTAACCAAAACTTTATTTTCCTAGGTGCCCACTGATGGCAATGCCGGCCTGCTTGCAGAACCCCAGGTCGCCATGTTTTGTGGCAAACTGAACATGCACATGAACGTGCAGAACGGGAAGTGGGAGTCAGACCCATCAGGGACCAAAACCTGCATTGGCACCAAGGAGGGCATCTTGCAGTATTGCCAAGAGGTAAGTCCCCTCTGGTGGATGTGTTACATCACATGCCTTTATTATTTTTTTTAACTTATGTATTTGTATTGTACCTCATACAGAGATATAATACATCACCCAATGCATATCATTATTCCTAATGGTTCACTATTTATTAATGACATTTACTTACTTTACTCTACTACATGCATTCATGTTTTTAAAAATTATATCATACTATGACCATCAGTAAAACAACTGAGTGAAATTTAAGATACCTTGGCATTTCTTTTTATCTTTAGAATATATTTCACTGTAACTGCACAAAGTGTTGTGTAAAAGTGATTAGAACTAAGTCTCTCTATGTTTACCAATTTGCTATACTTCCTTTATTTCTGTTTCTGTTGTTTCCACCTCGTTGCCTTATTAATTTTACTTTTTGAATATAAAATGTTTACATTGTTGAACTATTAAAACTATAAAAAGTTGTACGCGGACATACCATTAGCCTCCCATCTTTTATTGATAAACATATTTATAGTTCCTGATTTATATTTGTAAAAATAAAAAGGGTAGCTTACAGTAATCACTGTTCTGCACTTTGCTTTTTTGACTTAACTTTTATAAGTTAAAAGATCTTCATCCATCAAGGTCTTCATCCTTTGGATAATTCTTTCTAGTGTCTTTGCTGTTGTTTTACCCTTTTTTATTGATTCTGTTTAAAATAACTGGAGTACAGGCATTTTATTCCTCACTCACTAAGCACTATGCTACAATATGTGGCTAGTTGTATTTTAAGAACATTTAAAGGAATTCATGATGTGAATAGATAACACTGGGGAACAGAATATTTGTTGCATCCACAAAAACACTTGTTCTTACCTAGTTTGCATTTAAATATTCTTTTCCTTTGTTTCACTTATGAATAATCAGATGTTTTTGCATTTATATACTGACCCTATAAAATTTTCTTTTCATGACCCCGAGAATGACTGTTATTCCCATTCCACTTAGAAATTCCCCTAGTGCCTGGGTAGCTTCACTTCCTGTTTTAGTCCATAATTTGTCCCAGATCTAAGCCACAGGGTGGTCCTTCCCAGTTCCAGACCTTGCCAGATTGTTGGTGGCTAGAGGGTGAGAGGGGAGGAAAGTAACTTCTTGGGCATTTTCCCTTTGTTTTGTGATTCTGGTATAATCTGCCTCTCTTGACTCACCACGCACACAGAGGTTTTGTAGAATGATGCACACAGGCTAGAGTCTTAAGCTGGATTAGGTAAACATTAGACAGGAGAAGTAAGAAAGGGCCAGAACATTGGGCCTTATGAGCCTTTTTTTTTATTATTCTTTTTATTTTATTCATTTTAGAGAGGAGACACAGAGTGAGAGAGAAAGAGAGAAAGGGGGGAGGAGCTGGAAGCATCAACTCCCATATGTGCCTTGACCAGACCAGTGCAGGGTTTTGAACTGGCGACCTCAGTGTTCCCAGGTCGTCGCTTTATCCACTGCGCCACAACAGGTCAGGCCTTATGAGCCTTTTTAATGAATTTGATCTTTATTCCATAACAACAGGAAGTCATTGAAGATATTGTTTTTTTTTTTAAAAGAAACAGAATGACTGTAGATTTGCATGTCAGAACATCACCCTCTTGCTTTGCCAGATCTGTCCCCATATCTGGTTTCTTATTTTTATCAGGGCCTACCCTGCTGGAGCCCCTACCCCTATGTTGTTCAGTATAGTCGCCACTGGCCACATGTGGATAGTACAGCAGGTGTGTGTTATAAGTGTAACCTAGGTACCATATTTCAAAGATTTACATGAACAGAAAGCAATCTGTCACATTAATAATTTTTACTGATTTCATATTGACATATTTTGTATATACTTTCTTTTCTTATTTTTTATTGATTTTAATTTATTGTGTTTACATAGATTCTAGTGTTGCCCCGAATGCATTTCCTCTCCCCTGTATATACGTTTAAGACATGTATATGTTACTAAATTGTAAATATAGATGTTATTAAAATGAATTTCACCTGTCTCTTTTTTTTATATTTTAATGTGGCCACTATGGAATTTAAAATTACACTGGCATGTTTCAGTATGTTGTATTTTCATTAAACTGTGCTGCTCTCTCCTCTACCACAAAGCACCAATGATTCTGGGCTGTAGGAATCTTTAGATTTCATGATCTGACAGGTGAGAGAGGGAGAGTGAAGTGAAGAGTCCACCCACCCACCCAGGTGGTTGAGAGTCAAGCTTATGTGGCTCCTTTTTAATACATTTTTCATTAAAAGTATTTTAATGCAAGATGATTATGTAACTACTTTTTTAGAACCCAATGCTTCTCTCTTCCTCATACATACAGTATGTCCGTAAAGTCATAAAGTCATGGTGCATGTTTGCCTTTGACCAGTCAAAAGGGTACCATGACTTTACAGACACACTGTATATCTTGGGTTGCCATGGGTGCAGTGATGAGTAGAACACAGGACTTGTTCTTAAGGGGGAATCTCAAGGGAAAGAAAGGAGAGTAAAAGTAATTTTAATACTGTAATATGAAAACTGATGATGACAGTGATGGCACATGGCCGAGATGAAGATGATCCTAAAACTGTTACTGAGCTGTTGTAAAGTAGCATATCTTAATTCTTTGGGTTATGTAGAGACACCAAAGCAGGATACAGAAGAATTTTTAAGTGGAAATTTATTAATAAGCTGGGTGCACATGACTTACACAAGGTATAGTTGACCCAAATTGTGTAGCCTCTAATATATCTCTGAGGCTATTTATATACCCTTGACCACACACAGGTTGCGGGAAAAAGAGGGGGAGCATGACACAATCATTAACAAGCTTATAACATTTGTCTATAGGATATATAAAAAATATTCCTACATATTAAAACTTACAAGGTAACACAATAGTGATGTCGTTTTACATATCAAAGAAATTCACAAAGCTTTTAGTGCAGGGGTCGGGAACCTTTTTGGCTGAGAGAGCCATGAATGACACATATTTTAAAATGTAATTTTGTGAGAGCCATACAATATGTTTAAAACTAAATACAAGTAAATGTGTGCATTTTATGTAAGACCAACACTTTTAAAGTACAGTAAGTCTCTGAATTCTTTTTAATAATGTCATTATGCTGTTGCTAATCAATGATGAATAAAGTACTTCTTACCATTAATGCGACTTCTGGTGCCGCATGGTTTTGCTGATGGCTTTGTAGTCTGGTTGATATGTGGTGAGGTTAAGCTTCATGCAGGTGTTGAGACTTCCATCCATTAAATGTGATCATAGGTTGGACTCAACATTCTTTAGATGTGAGAAAGACTGCTCACATGCAAACGTAGAGCCAAACATTGTCAGTACAGCAATACTCACATGCTGCAGTATGTGGTATGTGATGGGAAGCGTGTTCCAAGTTTTGAAAATCAGCTGGTCCGTGGGTTGAAGTTTTTTCATTTCTCCCCACTTGTGTTTGCTCGCCAAATCTGCTTGCTGTCATGCAAGTCTTTCCAAATCTTCCTTCAGTGATTTGAACTTATTCACCCACATCTCTGAGGCCTTCAGGTCAGCAGCTTGTAGCTCAAAATCTCTGACGGAGACACCGGGGATGTAACTCAGGTCGGCACTGCCCACTGCACACTCATGTTGATGGGTGATAAACTTAAAAAGACAAGTGCACTTGTGAAATTCTCCAAAGTGCGCTTTGAATGACTGCAGGAGATTAGATGTGAAGCCCGCTAGCTGCTGGAGATCAAGATGTTGATTTGAGCAGGGTCACTTGCTGTGCATGCATCTTTAAACTCTCCCAGTTTTTCAAACTGTAGTAAATGACCTGTTTCAGTGTTGGTGATGAACAGTTCAAGCTTTTTTTCAAATGCAAACACTGGTTGTTGAAGGGATAAGACTGTATTTCCAACGTTTTACATTTTCACATTGAGCTGGTTCAGATGTTCAGTCATGTTCATGAGATAGTAGAACTTCAGGAGCCACTCAGTATTGGCTAACTCAGGATGCTCAATGTTTTTCATTTCAAGAAAAGTCCGGCCTGACCAGGCGGTGGCGCAGTGGATAGAGAGTCAGACTGGGATGCGGAAGACCCAGGTTCGAGACCCCGAGCTTGCCTGCTTGAGCGCGGGCCCATCTGGCTTGAGCAAAAGTTCGCCAGCTTGGACCCAAGGTCACTGGCTCCAGCAAGGGGTCGCTTGGTCTGCTGAAGGCCCGCGGTCAAGGCACATGTGAGAAAGCAATCAGTGAACAACTAAGGTGTTGCGACGGCAACAAAAAACTAATGATTGATGCTTCTCACCTCTCTCCGTTCTTGTCTGTCTGTCCCTATCTATCCTTCTCTCTGACTCTCTATCTGTCCCTGTGAAAAAAAGAAAAATCCGGATTTCGCTCAGACAACCCGCGAAACGGCTGAACACCTTCCCTCTTGACAACCAATGCACATTGCTATTTAGAAGCAGACCAGGATAATTATTCACAACTTCATCCAGCAGTGTTTTAAACTGGTGATCATTTAAAGCTCAGGCAACAATAAAGTTGACCACCCAAATGACCAGCGACATCACCTCACCAAGCTGCTTGCCACATATCTGACCACAAACCGCCTCCTGATGTAGGATGCAGTGCTACAAATCCTCTGTTTTTCTCCACCATGCATGGAGCACCATCAGTACATACCGAAATAAGTTTATCCATCGGTAGATATTTTCTTTAGTGAACTCAGTAAAAGACTTGAATAAGTCCTCCCCTCTTGTTGTCTCTTTCATAGGCAAAACAGCAAGACTTTCCTCACATAGTGTGTCACTGACAGCATACCTTGCAATCACACTGAACTGAGATAAATGGCTTATGTCTGTTGACTCATCCAAAGCAAGAGAAAAGAATGGTGCTGCATTTATGTTCTTCACTTGTGTTGCCTCAATTTGATTTGCCATCATGATGGTACGATCGTGAACAGTTCTTGCTGACAGAGGCATGTCTTTTATTCGTTTGATTATCTTATCTTCATCCAAAAAGTCATCAAAAAGTTCATTGGCAACATCAAGCATGAATGTTTTGGCATACTCCCCATCTGTGAATGGCTTTCCATTTCTCATAATTGCTAAAGCACCAGCAAAGCTAGCCGAATTCCAGTCACCTTGTTGGGTCCAAACACGGAGTAGCAGCTGACTAGCTTGCACTGTGCACAGTAGCTCTTGACATGCTTTCTTTCTGCTTTTCCCTGCTGGATATTTCGATGCAAGTGTAGTATGGTGTGTGTCAAAGTGCCGCTTTATATTTGTCTGTTTCATCGATGCAATTTTATCATTGCATATTAGACACACTGCAGACCCTGCTCTTCACAAAGGCGAATTCCTCTGTCCATTCCTGCTGAAAAGTACGATACTCCTCATCTTTTTTTTTTTTAGCCATTTTCTTTGTCAGAAGGGTTTCTGCAATTAGCCAGCTGACTACTTGATTAAAAGGAGGGAAGTTTACTTCCTGACATTATAACATCCCGTGTACATTATGCATTATCCAATAAAAATTTGGTGTTGTCCTGGAGGACAGCTGTGATTGGCTCCAGCCACCTGCAACCATGAACATGAGCGGTAGGAAATGAATGGATTGTAATACATGAGAATGTTTTATATTTTTAACGTTATTATTTTTTTTATTAAAGATTTGTCTGCGAGCCAGATGCAGCCATCAAAAGAGCCACATCTCGCTCACGAGCCATAGGTTCCTGACTCGTTTTAGTGTCTACCTCACATGATTTTAGGATGGGATGGGGCTTTCATTATGTCAGAGGATACGCGTTTATAAATCGCCCATTAAGGAGAAATAAAGGAGAGAGGAAAGGGCTACTTAAATCGTTTTTTTCCCTGCACCTGGCTAGCTGTTTACCTTCTTCCTCACAGGTGTGGGGAAGAGAGAGGGTCTAAGCCTCCTTCCTTTTTCCATTCAAAACCAAGTACAAAAGCCTGACCTGTGGTGGCGCAGTGGATAAAGCATCGACCTGGGAACACTAAGGTCACCAGTTCAAAACCCTGCACTGGTCTGGTCAAGGCACATATGGGAGTTGATGCTTCCAGCTCCTCCCCCCTTTCTCTCTCTCTCTCATTCTATGTCTCCTCTCTAAAATGAAAAAAAACAAAACAAACCCAAACAAAACAAAAAAACCAAGTACAAAAACCTCTCTACTTACAATATAATAGCTCTTCCTAAGTATGAGTGTGATCGGCCATCTTGAGCTGGTGTAAATCACACAGAATTATAGAAATCATATTTACAAAATCTCTTTGAATGCTTGGCCTAAATCATAAAATGCCTTTTAAGCCTCTTAGTAAAAGGCATTTCTTATCTCAGTGCATAGTATTTCCTTATAAGCCAGGAAGCTCCCACATTATTCTCCCTTCATTTTCTACAGAAAGGAGGGGGCAAGAAACCTGATTCTTTCTTCTAAAATATTAAAATTAATTTTTGCAACTCTTCGGTACCTTACCAGAGAGCATTATCCAAGTGTCAAGTGAGTGCTTTCCTTGTTCCTCCAGGATGCCTCTGGGGTGGTATCCTGGGAAAGAACCTTGAGAATAGCAACAGTTAAGGGGAACAATGAGAAAGAATGCCATCCATGGAGGAGGAGCAGTGGCTGAAGCCCTAAGACTAGAACTGGGAGATGTGTGTTGGAAGTCAAGTTAGGTTGATTTTTAAATGAGGGAGGTGATGACAGTTCCAAGTGTGATGCTCCTTGAATGTGGTTGAAGTACAGTTTTTGACAAGGCAAAATCATGAGTCTTTTGCAAAAATGAATGCATATCAAAGGTTTTATTGTTCGTTAATTAGTGAGGTAACTTCTAAGATGTTAAAACTGGTCCAGTTTGACTTGGAGAGATTTAAAATCTTTCCCAGCAAACTTGATTGACATAGCTATAAACAGTCCTTTGACTTATATTGCATGGGACAGAAAACACTGGCATTGCTATCTTTCTCTACAGTGTCTACCCTTATGGTGTTGTAAAATAGCTTAGTCAATAGTTGATCTGAACACACCCTGTCAAATCAAATACTCTTTCATATCATCCCCCAGGCTCTGGAAGACAACACCTGCATTTTACTGCTTGGATACCCAGTAATCTTTATTTATTTATTTATTTATTTGCCCATTTCTAAGTTTTTGAGAGTGTTTTAGAAAATACAGTGTGTCTGTAAAGTTATGGTACACTTTTGACCAGTCACAGGACTGACATGCACCATGACTTTACGGACACACTGTATTCTTCTACTTTGGCAAATAAACGTTTATTGCTGTTCTTTGGGACAGCAATTTCAATGGAATAAAAGTGAAATTGCTGTATGTTATAAGAATACATGAATAGGTAGTGAAGACATCTGTGGATTCTTTGAGGAAAAACCTAGAGGCCAAGAGCTTGAGGGCAATTCAAAGAAAAGCGAAAGGTTTTGTTTATTTTTGTATCATTTTTTCCTTTTTCTTTTGAGTTTTTAATTGAATTTATTGGGATGACACTGGTTAGCAAAATTATACAGGTTTCAGGTGCACAATTCTATTACACACATTCTGTATACTGTATTGGGTGTTCCCCTACCCCAAGTCAAGTCTCCTTCTATCACCATTTATCTATACCCAACCCCGAGGCCATTACCACACTATTGTTCAAGTTTCTTTCTTCCTCTTTTTTTTGTCCTTTTTTGTCCAATTTCTTCACCCCCCACCCTTTACCCAGCCACCCACTCCCTGACACCTGTCAGCCTGCTCTTAGATTATCTATGACTCTGTCGCTATTTTGCTTGTTAGTTCATTTTGTTCATTAGATTCCTAAAATGAGTGATTTTTATGTGCTATTGTTTTATAAACAAAAAGAACTTAAGCTAAAGAAAGCTTAAACTAAACTGTGGGAAGGGTGGATGTTCACCCAAAGAAAACTAGGCTCAGGTGAGGGATCCGGAGAATAAGTGATTAGCTGAGTGTAAAGCCAGTAGTCGAGGCCACCAACACAGGAGCCACCAACTGGTGAGCCATCAGCTTTAATTCTGGCTTGCACCCGGCGGGCAAGCAAAAACACACACTAGACTCCAAAACCCACACGTTCAGTGCTTCCAAAGCTACTGACTTATCCGAGTTTCCTAGCATCAAAGCTTTCCAGCTCACCAGACTTATTCACCTCTGTTTCCCATCTCCTCCTGCACAAATTCTTCCTCAGCACTCTGCCATCTTGGCTGCTTCCTCCACCATGTGGCCTTACTCTGCTCTCCTCTCTAATACTAATCTCAGGAACCCAGGAACCGAGAGAGAGAGATCAAGCTACTGGTCTCTCCCACTTTATAGCATAGACTCAAAACCTTTAATCCAATTATGCAAACAAGGAAGTCTCTGTATAATGGGATTCCTCAGGAGAGTGCATCCTCACCACCCTACATCATCCAATCAGTCAAAAGTGTGGGGAAGAGCTTACTCTTAAACTAAGCCTTAGGCTATAATGACCCGGCCTGCCCACAGCCTGTTCCAGAACACACATTAATATCAACGAACTAACATGTGGGCAGCGCCATCTTTAACAAAGTGAGCATAATATATTTTATTTGCCCAACACTGAGTCTTGGAAAGGAGAGGGGAAAATAAAGGAAAGGAGAAGAAAAAATGGGGAAATAGTGAGAGTCGATTAATTAACCAGTTTCTGTTTGCCAGGTGATGAAAACCCACTACAAATCTTACACATGGAGAATATTTTCTACCACAGATGGGGGTAGCTTTTATAAAGTCATCCAGAAGCTGGTTCCTCATGTATTAGAACTAAGATAAGATAGTACGGCCTGGAATTTCTCAGTGGGGTCTTTCCTGTTTTCTGTTTGTCTGTTTGCCCTTAGGCTCACCTTCTGCTGAGATAAGCTTCTTCTAGGACAGTGATGGACAATCTTTTGAGCTTGGTGTGTCAAAATTCGCCAAAAAACCGAGCATAACTCGGTGGTGTGTCACTTCGAGGAAAACGGCCTAACCGGAAGTCCCAGAACTAGACGCTCTGTGCCGGAGTTCTGTTGTTTTGGCTTACAGACCTCCGGCACAGAGTGTCTACACTACAGCAAATGTTTTGTCCTTAGCTACTGCACCTGGCCGTGCAGGAGCCGAGGATGAAACGTCCTTCTCGGTGTGCGGCCCCATACTTCTCTGGTATGCGGCTGCGTGTCGTCGAAAATGGCTACGCGTGTCATAGGTTTGCCATCACGGTTCTAGAAGGCCAGGAAAGATGGCAGCCCATAGCTCTGGGAGTGTGTCATCCTAGCTTGGCTTCCCAACTGCATTACACCAGTGTGCTTTATAATCCAAGAGTCCAATGAGGAATTCTGGTTGTCCTTGGTTTTGGTCACACATCTACTTTTGGCATGCATTGGGACTGGCCTGTATTAGCCATGTGGGTGTATGGCCTGTTCGACAGCCAGACCTGAGCTACCTGGTGTGGGGAAAGGAGTTCTTGACAGAGAAGGGGTGAAGGTGGCATGGGGCAAACATGAGCACAGTCCAACACAGTGGGCTTAGACACTGCATTAGAAAAGCTTCAAAGGTTGAAGAATGGTTAGCTGACAAGTTGATAGTCTCCTGGCGTTAACAAGCTTTGGGGAACGTATGCGAGCAGGGGAAGGGCGGGATGAGTGTTTACTCAGAACTTTTAAAGAGTGTTTGACATTTTCTGTTGAATTGTGCATCTTGAACTACCTGGACAAATTCCTTACTGATATTTTAGGGTGTTCCTCTAACTTCCCACTTCGTAGGTATTCTGATACTTTTCTTTTATAATAAATAGTTTTTGTTTGTAAGATTGAATTTTATATGTTTTGTTGGAAAATGTTTATGTTCCTTTATTCTTTTTTTTCCCAACTTTATGTTCTGTTTTAGACAGTATTGATTGAATCTCTGGTAGGAAAGCCACAGATAATATTCACAAATTTTCTACCCCTTCTTCTCACAGTTTTTGTAAGTTATATTACATATATATGTATATATATATTTTAGCAATAAGTACAGAGAGAGGGAGGGACAGAGACAAATAGTGACAGGCAGGAAGGGAGAGAGATGAGAAGCATCAACTCTTTGTTGCAGCACCTTAGTTATTCATTGATTGCTTTCTCATATAAGCTTTGACCAGTGGGCTGTAGCCAAGTCAGTGACCCCACGCTCAAGCCAGCGACCCCTGCACTTAAGCTAGTGAGCCCACGCTCAAGCCAGATGAGCCTGAGCTCCAGCCAGGTCTTGAACCTGTGTCCTCTGTTTCCCAGTTCAACACTCTATCCACTATGCCACTGCCTGATCAGGCTACTTTTATATTTTCAATGTTGTAATATACTAGTCTGTTCTCTTGGCATAAATTCCCATAGTTGTAAGTTCTGTCTTTAACTGGGTGCATTGTTTACAGTGAATTTTTTCACCAAAGCATCTCTATTCTTATATTTTTTAATTTTTATTCCTTTTTTTTTTTTTTTGGATGTCTGTCATCTCAGTTATTTCCAGTTGTTATTGAACAGTAGTTTAATCAGATATAGAGTTCCAGATTGATGAGCAATTTTGCTCAGCTCCGTGAAGATATTTATCTACTATATTTATCTACTAAAACATCTGTCATCTATTATTGTGTATTCTTTTTTTGTAAAAATATACAGAGACCATGATTATTTGTTAGATTTATAGTGCTACTCATTTACTGATATTTTCCTCCCAATAGTGATGAATACATTTTTTTCTCTACATGCTCACTCAGTTCCTCTTGTGACCAAAACACAGATGTTTTAGAGACAGCTGGCTGAGTCAGAGAGGCAGCTGTTAGCAGTCTGTGGACCTAGGACATAACACCAACTGAACTTATGACCATGACCTTATTTTGACCTTTTGCTAAACCAGTGTAACTCACTTGTTTTGTTTTCCTAATTTTATTATTTTATTTTTTTAATTGATTCTATTGGGGTTACCTTGGCTAATAAAACTGTACAGATTTTAGGTCTACAATTCTATAATACATCATCTGTATATTGTATTGGGTGTTCACCACTCCAAGTCAAGTCTCCTTTCATCACCTATTACTCCCCCCCCCCAATATCCGATTCTACCACCCCTTTATTCATTCCTTCATTTGTTAAACTTCTTTTTTGAAGGATTGTCTGTATAAGATGCACATTTTATCTGTCGATGCTTATCTTAATATGATGTGTTAAATATTATTTTGTGCCTGAGAAGACAGTGGCACAGTGGATAGAGCATCAGACTGGGACGCAGAGGACTCAGGTTTGAAACCCCGAAGTCACTGACTTGAGCCCAAGGTCGCTGGCTTGAGCAATGGGTCACTCAGTTTGCTGTAACCTCCTGGTCAGGGCACATATGAGAAAGCAATCAATGAACAACTAAGGTGCTACAGTGAAGAATTGATGCTTCTCATCTCTCTTCCTTCCTGTCTGTCCCTCTTTCTGTCTCTGTCACACACACAAAAAATATTTTGATGAATTTTAGTTTGTCTTTATAGCCTCATGTTCTTTTCAATTTGTATTCCTTGCTGTTGTTTTTCTGTTGTTATTATTATGAGAATTGCCATTTTGGCCCTCTGATTTCTTCTGTTTTATTATGAGTCAAGGGCACAGTTAGGGAGAAAAAATAAAAATTGAGTCTTTTTGTTCCTGGTTATAAACTGATATAAAGTTTTATTGGGAATACAGCTTGAGATTTATGGTTTAAATCAAATATTTGTTTAATCTGCATTTTATACTAAATCCTCCAAATTCCAGGTGCCTATCTATATTCCTCCCCCTTCTTTTCCCCAGTAATAATAGTTATGCCCAATCATCATTCAGATATTTGCTTTTTAAAATTTTTCTTTTTTTTTTATTATTAGCAGTGTCAACACCATTTGAGGATTTCATTTGTTTCTTAATCAGATAGGTATTGAGGACTGCTATGGACCAAATGCTTTTGCGCATCACCCCCTCCCACAGTTCTTATATTGAAGCCCTAACCTCTAATGTTATGGTATTTGAAGGAGTAAGTCCTTTGGGTTGGGTAGAGCCATTGAAGTTGGGGCGCTCATAATGGGATTTTTGCCCTTTAAGAAGGGACACCAGAGAGCTTGCTAACTTTGCTCTCTCCCTAATCATACAATGAGGTAATGTGAAAACACAGAGAGAAGGAAGCCATGTATCTGCAAGCCAGGGAGAGAGCTCTTACCAGAACCTCGACCATACTGGCAGCCTGATCTCAGACTTCCAACCTCTAAGACTGTGAGAAAATAAATTTTTGTTGCTTAAACTACCTAGTCTATGGTAATTTGTTATGCCAGCCTGAGCTAACACTAAGACTTCCAATGGTTTCTATGAGCAAAAGGATTACAGACCCTGGGTGTCGCTGAGAATAAATGTTTGTAGAGGTCATGCATTACAAAGCATTTTATCTAAAATTTAGCTCTGACTCAGCACATGCAAGGGGTCATTCATTTAGAAACTATTTGTGAATAGCCTTTGTTGGCCTGGGGATTGCTACAGCATAGGCAAGGGTTCTGCTTCCCTCTTTACACTGAGTCTTCCCTCATGTGGAGCTTGTGGTTTCCTTTTGCAGGGACTGTTTCTTTACACTGATGGAATTCTAAAGAGATTTTAGACAAGAATTGGGGGATTGTTGGTCCATTGTCCAGACTTGTCATCGGTTTATTTTTATGTACTTAAGATGCAAATGCTGTGATAGACACTCGAATAATAGAGTAGTAAACATATATATGACTAAGTATTTAGTTAAATATACTAAATAATCACTAGCAATGCCTTCTGAAAGCATTAGGCAAGCCCTAGATTGTTCTCTATGTGATTCTGTGATAATAGGTTCTGTCATTGGCTGTTGATGAATGATGCCTTTCAGCAGTTACACCCTCCCTGGAATTTTGGTTGAACCTGAGACTTGCTTTAAAGAGTACAAGGGAGTAGAGGTGACAGTGGTTCAGGTATAAGCCTTAAAAAGTTCTAGATGTTTCTCTTTTCGTGCTCTGTGAAGAGAGCCATGTTGAGAAGCCCAAGTGGATGAGAATGGAGGCTCTTCTTCAGTGGACCTACCTGAGCTTTCAAGAAGCTGCCTGCAGGGCCACGTGTACAGGGCCAGGTTGGACCTTGCAGCCTTCCTTGTAGTACTCTAGCTGACAACATCATGCAAGAAAGACTTGCCTAGTCAACCCACACAATTGTGAAAAATTATTATGTAGTTGATAGTTTCCATGTTGGCTCCCAATGATCTTTGCCTCCCTCCTCATATTTATGTCCACATTTAGTTTCCTTTCACACTGTTTAGGGCTGACATGTATAACCAATAAGCTACTACAGACATGATGCTGTGTAACCTTTGAGGCTAGTTCAGAAAGACATGTGGCTTCTACTTTGTATGACATGATCAGGACACTAGGAGGGCACTGTGGAGATGTGCATATGGTGAACTGAAACCTCCTGCCAACAACTAGCACTAGCTGGACAGGCATGTGAAAGAACCATTGCAAGTGAACCCTGTAGCTTAGTCAAGCCTTTGTGTGTCTGTGGCTGATGTCTGGACTGCACCCTTGGAAGAGCCAGGATCCCTCTGTTAAGCTACTTCCATTTTTCTAACCCACAGATACTGTGTGCGGTAAGAAACATTTTATTGTTTGAAGCCACTAAGTTTTGGGATAGTTTGTGTGTAATAATAGATGACCACAACAGCCATTCCCTCAATTATAATTTTCCTCTGTGGTGCTTTAATAAAAACAGCTCCTTTCCTCTGTTCTTTATGAGATGCAGAGAATGCTGTTATCACCAAAAGAACTTAGAAAGAACTATAAATTATTCATCACTTAGCAGCCTAAAGTGGCCACAAGCCTTAATAAACTCTTATAGTCCCCAAACATTGGCCTAAGGAACTAGCAGTCCTATGAGTATAAATAAAACAAAACTAGTATAATATTCCGCTCACAACATATATTAAAACCTAGGAACAAAACTGAGACTCTTTAGATTTTATTGTCTTGGATGAATTGAGATTTTTTAAATTTTTTATTAAATAATTTTATGCAAACCAAGGGCTTTAGGATGGGTAAAGAAAAAAAATTAGAAGTGTATTTTGATTCTTCACCTAAAGAACCATTTTCTTTTCCAAATTTAGTATGAGAAAATACAACAAATATTTATTGAGTGCATTTAGATAGCGTTTTCTGTCACTTGTTGCTGAATGGCAAGGAGACACCAAGCTTGGCTAACAAGGAGCCTATATAAATATACAATTATATGAACTGAAAAGAGAATTCAGAAAAGTGAAAAGGTGGAATGAGTTATAAAGCAGAGGGTCTTGATTATAAACCCGGAGTTTTAGAGTCTGGTTTTGGACATAAGAAAGAGCTCCTATAATGAGTCAATATCCAAAATATATAAAGAACTCATGCAACTCATCAACAAAATAAACAATCCAATTAAGAAATAGGCAGAAGACCTGAACAGACACTGCTCCCAAGAAGACACACAAATGGCCAACCAAATATATGAGAAGATGCACAACTTCACTAGCTATTAGAGAAATGCAAATCAAAACTACAGTGAGATACCATCTCATACCTGTTAGCTTGTTACCAACAAGACAGGTAATAACAAATGTTAGAGAGGCTGTGGAGAAAAAAAGAACTCTTATTCACTGTTGGTGGGAATGTAAACTGGTACAGCCCATGTGGAAAACAATATCAAGTTTCCTCAAATAATTAAGAATAGAGTTACCATATGATCCAGCAATCTCTCTACTGGGTATCTACATAAAAAATTTGACAAAGATATATATCCTCCCCCCATATTCATTGCAGCATTATTCACAGTGGCCAAGACATGGAAAGATGTGGTACATAAATACAATGGAATACTACACTCAGCCATAAAAAAGATGAAATACTGTCATTTACAATAACATGGGTGTATATATAGAATATCATCTTAAGTGAAATAAGTCAGAAAAAGTTAAGAACCATATGATTTCACTCAGACGTGAGATATAAAACTGAAAAGCAGCAAATGAACAAACAATAACTTACAGTCACTGACAACAGTATGGTGATGTATCATAGAAATGTACACTTGAAACCTATAAAATTCTAATAACCAATGTCACCCCAATAAATTTAATAAAGAGAAAAAAAGAGCTATGGGATTATTTTTAGTGTGTTTTCTGGTCCAGATACTTTTAGAAGTATTAGCCTCTATCCAAGGACAGGTTGGATTGGGCAGAAAAGGGAATTCAAATCTCAAGATGTTAGTGCAAAAAGAATGCAAAAGATCATCCTGCTTGTCTTTTCATTGTGGGCAAGATGTGGTAAGGCAGCTAGCTCCTGGGGTCAAGTGAAGGGCGGACACGGGCTTTGTGATTGGATCTCCCTTCAAATCCAGCCTTTGCCTGTGACCCTTGAGTGGTCCAGAGAGCTGCCTAACCACTCTAAGACCTCCTTTATAGTAGGAATACAAACGTGTGTGTTGTAAAAGTTAAAAATTGTCAAATTAAATGAGAAATTATGTGAGCCCCAGCACTGTTCTTTTTTCTTCTTTCAAGGAGAGAACTTAAAAGCAGGCTCTGCCAGCCTCTGTATCCCTAACCTTCAGAGCACCTTGCATGAGGTGGGGGCTTGGAGCCTGTGTCCACCGCTCTGCTAACTCACAACAGGGAGCAGCTCTCTGCAGGGAGTTTTGAATAGAGGTTTCCAGCTGGCAGAGGTCTCCCGCTGGGACAGAGACAGGTGAAGGTGGCTTTGTTTATCATTCCTTCTATTAGATAATTGGTATGTTCTCTTCCCTAAATGTTTTCCACAGCAAACAATGTGTGTTCTCTGTTTCTTTAATCTTCTGGTTCTAAGTGAACAGTTGTTTTGTCTTTAAATTAACAGGATCACCAGACAAAACATACTAGTGCCTGAACAAAACAAAAACTGCTGTTTGGCCTGACCAGGCGGTGGCACAGTGGATAGAGCGTCGGACTGGGATGCGGAAGATCCAAGTTCGAGACCCCGCGGTCGCCAGCTTGAGCGTGGACCCATCTGGCTTGAGCAAAAGCTCACCAGCTTGGACCCAAGGTCACTGGCTCCAGCAAGGGGTTGCTCGGTCTGCTGAGGGCCCGCGGTCAAGGCACATGTGAGAGAGCAATCAATGAACAACTATGGTGTCGCAACGAAAAACTAATGATTGATGAAAATGAAACTTCTCATCTCTCTTTGTTCCTGTCTGTCTGTCCCTATCTATCCCTCTCTCTCTGTCCCTGTAAAAAAACAAACAAACAAAAAAATTGCTGTTTGGTAGTTGAATAAAACCATTTCCTTGGCCCAACTTTCTACTCTAAAAGATGTAATTGAACATGGGATTCCCAGACAGAATTGTTTATCCAGCTTGTTTTCATTCCACAGCACTGTGAAATTAAAATCCATTTATAAAACAAACAACACGTGCAATCTTTTTCGTCTAACCAACTTGGAGGGCACACTGTCCACACAGTGCCGTGGCGGAGGCCGTGGTCCACTCCCGGCCCCTGTGATGTTGCTGTGTGTGCCCTCCACCGCTGTTGGCTTAAAACTGACCCACAAATTATAGGCACATAAACACTGTGGTCTGGGAAAGATTCAGAATTTATCTTAGATGAAACAGTTTTTGAATTGAGGTATTTAGGTACTTATATATGAAAACAGATACGTTTTACGCATTAATGATCTGTATAAATATAGGAGTTGGGCTGTGTTTAGAGCTAAATGAGATAAAACCTGTTTGAACTTTTTTTTTACAGTTATTTAATCAAATTAATGTTTGATTCAGCATTTCTCCTTTTTACTGTCTATCTAGTCCCTAAAAGCATGCCCAGTCATTACATATTTGCAGTCATATTATACTTTTATAATTGACATTTTAGTTTTTTAAAAATAAAATTAGCATAAATTTCCAGAGAATGAGAATCTAGGCTATATGTGTGCACATCTGTTGTCTCCTGTCCTACGTATATTGGTGACCACCCACCCCCACCCCTTGCGCTCTCCCCACCAGTTCATTTTTACAGTCAGCATATTGGAATAAGAGTGATATCAGCCAAGGTTCTTGGACAATATTTTCCAAGTCTGAGTATGCATGTGTGTATGTTAACAATATATTTATATACAGTGTGAGAAACATAGTTGGGTCATTGGGAAATAAGCTGGTGGCCTGCGTGCAGCATTTTCTGTCCCTTGCTTTTTTACAGGCCATTTGTTGTGCAGTGTCGCTGTGCTGTCCCGTTAATATGGTAGCGCTCTACCAGCTACCTCTCAGCACCTCATTACATTGTAAGCACAGCACGTTTTTGGTTGGTTTCTAGGTCTCTTTCTCAACTAAATTAGTCATTCCATTTCCAGTCGCCCTCAGATGACAAGAATTTATGTTGAAAACGGTTCAATAGAATTCTTCTTTGTTTTCCAGACAAATTTTATGGGAGGAAGTTCGTCATTTTAATCTGGAAACAAACATGTATTGTCTAGGTCCGTGATGGTGAACCTATGACACGCGTAGCCATTTTCGATGACATGCGGCCGCACACCAGAGAAGTATGGGGCCACAGACCGAGAAGGATGTTTTATCCTCGGCTCCTGCATGGCCACCAGGTGCAGTAGCCAAGGATAAAACATTTGCTGTAGTGTAGACACTCTGTGCCGGAGGTCTGTAGGCCAAAACATTTTTGTTATTTAAACTATAAATATTGCGAAATTATGGTTTTTTTCTCGAAGTAACACACCACCTGAGTTATGCTCGGTTTCTTGGCGAATTTTGACACACCAAGCTCAAAAGATTGCCCATCACTGGTCTAGGTCTAGGACATACTTTGTTTCAGTTTAGATGATGAAGAGTAAGTAGTTTAAAACTTACCTTTGGCAGACTCCATGAGTGCTCAAGGAAGGGCTCACAATTTGGTCATGTGCCACCTCTGTCAGTGTCATCATCTGTGAAATGGGAGGACTGCACACTCGTAGGGGGTGGTGTGACTGCGTACACATGAAACATTTGCAATGATTCTGGCACATACTAAACCGTCGACTATTATATTTTTTTCTTATTCTTCTCTTGGATGTGTTCTTTGAAAAAGAAATTGGTATGTCGAAGCTTTCAGAGGGAACGACCCCATGCTGAGGTTCCCTCCATGCCTATTTGCTATTGAGTTTTCAGTTGTGTCCACTATATGTTCTTACATGCCAACTGTAGTCATGCACGGCCAGTTTGAATCTTGGTTGTTATCATATTTGTATTTTTGCTTGTGAATGTAAATTTAGAAATTTAAATCTGTTTCTGCTGGGCTTTTTTTTCCTTCATTCTTTCTAATTTAAAAATTCAAACATATATACAAAGTAGCGAGAATAGTATAAAGAATGCCCCCTGTTCCTATCAGTCAACTTTAGTGATTATCAAATCTAGTCTCTCTGGTTCCCGGTAAGTCTGGAGTGTGTGCATTTTGCCCTGTCCCTTCTGGGTCGCATTAGTTTTTGCAAGCCCCTTGTGGGTACATACTGCTCATTCTTTTTTGCAGAGCTGTAAATTGACTTAAGGTGAATATTATTGATTGACTTACATATTGGAAGTGTCATTTTACTAATGCTACATAATTGCTAACACTTTTCCTCAAAACAAAACAGAAAAAAGAAATATCCTTGAGAATTTGCTTCAAAGTTGAAAGACTAGAAAGAACTATAAGTAAATTATTTTCAGAATTAGCAACAGTTCCAATTACCTGGCCCTTAATTGTTTTTAGCCTTTTCCTGGCCACATTTGATTTAAAAAAAAATTTTTATTAATTTTAATGTGGTGACATTGATAAATTAGGGTACATATGTTCAGAGAAAACATCTTCAGGGTATTTTGACATTTGATTATGTTGCATACCCATCACTCAAAGTCAAATTGTCTTCCATCACCTTCTATCTGGTTTTCTTTGTGTGTCTCTGAGTCTCTTTTTTATGTCCCACCTATGTATGGAATCATATAGTTCTTAGTTTTTTCTGATTTACTTATTTCACTCAGTACAATGTTATCAAGGTCCGTCCATGTTGTTGTAAATGATCCAATGTCATCATTTCTTATGGCTGAGTAGTATTGCATAGTATATATGTACCACATCTTCTTTATCCAGTCATCTATTGAAGAGATTTTTGGTTGTTTCCATGTCTTGGCCACTGTGAACAATGCTGCAATGAACATGGGGCTGCATGTGTTTTTACACAGCAATATTTTTTAGTTTTGGGGGTATATACCCAGAAGAGGAATTGCTGGGTCATATTGTAGCTCTATTTTTAATTTTTTGAGGAACCACCATACTTTATTTCATAATGGTTGTACTACTTTACAGTCCCACAAACAGTGGATGAGGGTTCCTTTTTCTCACAGCCTCTCCAACACTTGGTACCTGTCTTGTTGATAATAGCTAGTCTAACAGGTGTGAGGTGGTATCTCATTGTAGTTTTGGTTTGCATTTCTCTAATAGCTAGTGAAGATGAGCATCTTTTCTTATATCTGTTGGCCATCTGTATTTCTTCCTGGGAGAAGTGTCTGTTCATGTCCTCTTCCCATTTTTTTTATTGGATTATTTGTTTGTTGTTGAGTTTTATGAGTTCTTTGTATATTTTGGATATTAGCCCCTTATCTGAGTTGTTTGAAAATATCTCCCATTTAGTTGGCTGTCTGTTTTGTTGTCAGTTTCACTTGTGCTAAAGCTTCTTAGTCTGATGTAGTCCATTTATCTTTGCCTTCACTTCCCTTGCCTTTGAAGTCAAATTCATAAAGTGCTCTTTGTAACCAAGGTCCATGAGTTTAGTACCTATGTTTTCTTCTATGTAATTTATTGTTTCAGGTCTTATATTTGGGTCTTTGATCCATTTTGAATTAATTTTAGTACAAGGGGACAAACTGTAGTCGAGTTTCATTCTTTTGCAAGTGGCTTTCCAGTTTTCCCAGCACCATTTGTTGAAGAGGCTTTCTTTTCTTATTGTGTGATGTTGGTCCCTTTATTGAAAATTATTTGACCATATATATGCGGTTTTATTTCTGGGCTTTCTATTCTGTTCCGTTGGTCTGAGTATCTATTTTTCTGCCAATACCATGCTGTTTTGATTGTTGTGGCTCTATAATGTAATTTGAAGTTAGGTATTGTAATGCCCCCAACTTTGTTCTTTTTCCTTAGGATTGCTTTGGCTATTTGGGCTCTTTTATAGTTTTATATAAATCTGATGATTTTTTTGTTCCATTTCTTTAAAAAATGACATTGGAATTTTGATAGGAATTGCATTAAATTTGTATATCGCTTTGGATAATATAGTCATTTTGACTATATTTATTCTTCTTATCCAGGAACAAGGAATATTTTTCCATTTCATTGTATCTTTTTCAATTTCCCTTAACAATGCTTTGTAGTTTTCATTATATAGGTCCTTTACATTCTTTGTTATGTTTATTCCTAGACATTTTATTTTTTTGTTGCAACCATGAAGGGGATTAGTTTTTTGAGTTCGTTTTCTGATATTTCATTGTTGGCATTTAGGAAGGCAATGGACTTTTGTATATTAATTTTGTATCCTGCAACCTCACTGTATTGATTTATTGTTTCTAGTAGATCACATACCTGGGCAGCAGCCATTTTTATGAATAAAAGTGAGCAAACGTAAAAATCACATTTTACAAACCTATTGGCCCAACATTCCACCCCTTTTTCTCACTTTGCAATCCACACTACAGGCATTTCTGTGCAAAGAATTAGGCACATCACATAAATAAATTACAGCAACAGCACAAGTCATACAATTTCAACAATTACAAAGGTGCCCTTCACCAGTCTTCCTGAGCACTTTTCCCAAAGTGCAAAATGTCCTTGGAGCTTCTCTACAACTGGATAAAAAGCTTCCTTGTGCAGGAAGGCCTCCAGCAGAGCCATCTCCTGCCATCCGTCAGGGTATCTCACATTGTCCAAAAGGCCATATACCCATCCAGCATGGGAGCTGGTGCCCCTTCTGGTCGCAGTCCAAGAATCAGTCCACACACATGGGGCCTCAGGCCTACCCCTTCATCCCTGCCATCCTGGCAGCTCTTACAATGCTGTTCCAAGGAAGAGCACATGGCAATGGCGGCCAACATTTCCACCTCTGCTCCAGAGAACATGCTGCCATCCACCCCTATGTCCCATAATCACAGCAAACCTATGAGGGGTATAGTAGATACTCTTTGCTGCTGGGCTTTTACCTTCTGGAGACTGTGGACAGCAATTCTATCCTTCTCATCCTCAGAAGAGAAGCTGGAAATGCCTGCTCTTGCTGACTTAGATCCACTCTGCCGGCATGGCTCCATCTTAGGCTCATGCTGCTGCTGGCTCTTGGCAACTTGCAGGGCAAACTGTAACCCACACATCTGTAATTCCTTCTCAAGAGACTTCTCCATTTCCAGGCAAAACTCTTGAACCTGGTCGGCCTCCTTTTCCAGTGCTCGCTCTAGTTCCAGGATCTGTATCTCCTTCTCCCGTGGCCATTCCAACTCCTTCCGCTGCTGCTGTTTATAGGCCTCAGGCAACCTCTTGCACAGAGCTCTCGCTTTCCTCATGGCTGTAAATCAGCCAGCACACGGTCCCCAAAACAGTCATCACAGCCAGGCACATGCAGGTTCCCATTAGATTCAGGCAGATGGTAAAGAAACTGCAGAGCCAAAAACTGGTGGGACATTGCTTTATTCTAGCCTTGCACCTGGCTGGCGAGTAAAATACATGCACAGGGCTCCAAAACCCACTCACACATTCTCCGGTTCCACAACCAGGAGAATCTTCTCTGGATTTCCATAGAATCAAAGGTCCCCCACTGGTCTCAGTCACCTCTGGTTTCCCATCTGCACACCTTCTCCCTTCTCCTCTCTGCACAAACTGGCTTCTCCTTCAGCAGCCTGCCATCTTGGCTGCCTTCTCTTCTGCTTCTTCACATATATTTGGTGCGTAAACCCCTCCTCCACCAACATTAGCATAACAATGGCCCTTCTCAAGCCAGAAGGTAATTAGGAGTTTCCGAAATCACATACCTGGGCAGAGGCCATTTTAACAATAAAAGTAAGCAAATGTAAAAATCACATTTTACAAACTTATTTGCCCAACAGCTGCCATGTCGTCATAGGGCAACCATGAATGGGATTTTCATGGTTCAAGTTTCATAATCTCATCCATCTGCATATTAATAATTGCCATTGTCAGTCTTCTGTCAATGAAGAGATAAGTTGAAACACAGGGAATAATACATATATCCCAGATTTTTGTAGTGGAAACTGAAGCAAATTCTGTAGTTGCCTGATCACTCTGTGGGGCTCAGGTGACATTTAGAGGCGGCCCTGTTGGAAAGTCTCAGCAGAATGAATTACACCAAATAGCACCTTAGGACACTGGTGACAGCATGCAGCAAGAAGCAGAGACCCTTGTCTCCTGCTTATCAGTTTGTACCCTACAAACAGGTTTTATTGGGGTTCTTTTGGTTTTTAGTTGAAAAGAAGAAAATATGAGCTGCCTGCCTGCCATGGGGCTTACAGAAAACTGAATTCCCCAGGGAAGCTTCTCAGTAGGGACGGAGTTCTTTGAAATGGCAGCTGGAACCCCTTTAGAAAAATGCAGTAACTCACATTTTACTGCACATGGAGTTAGCGTCCCTCAGGGCAAATTCTCTTGTGTCACAGAGTTTATGACTCATGAGTGCCCTACCTTCGTGATATAATAAACAAGGAAAGGTGGTGGGAGAATTATATTCCTGTGCAAAGAACCACTTCACCTGCTATCACATTAAAAAAAAAAACGCAAGAGGTTATTAAATTTTTAGTGACATTTTCAAGTGGAGCATTATCTGAGACAGAAATGCCTGCATTGTCGTGCTAAGATACTTGTGTACAAAATTTAAAAAAAAATAAAGGAAGGTAGCTGTCTTCATTGGGAGCTAAATTACTCCCATTGTTTTTGAATAATGACCTTTTCAATCTGCACCCCAGAATTTTGACTTAGATATGTGTGTGTGTGTGTGTGTGTGTGTGTGTGTGTTTTCATTCTCTTTCAACACAGAATTCACCCCAAACTATACTGATTGGTGCCTTATTTTATATTTTTAAAGAAATAGACTATTTTCTGGCTAGATAACTCAGTTCATTAGATCATGGTTTCAATGCACAGTGATTATGAGTTCGATCCCCGGTCAGGGCACATACTAGAAAAGATTGATGTTTTGTCTCTCTTTCCCTTTCTCTCTCTTTGAAATCAATCAAAGAATTTAGACTTTATTTTTTAGAGCAGGTTAGGTTCACAACAAAATAGAAAGGAAGATGTATGGCCAGTAGTCACGGCCTTCGTCATGGCCACGCACATGCAGGTTTTCATTGAATTAGGGCTGACAGTCAAGAAACAGTGTAGCCAAAAAATGGTGGGCCATTTATTAAGTCTCGCACCAGCCAACGAGCACCACACAGGGAAAACACTTCCCTTTCACTCGTTCAGAACTCCCCAAGCCCTGACACATTATCTGGTTCCACAACCAGGGGAATCTTCTCCAGTTTCTCCTAGAATCAAACCCCTCAGCTCTGGTTCCCCATCAGCGCACCTCCTCTTTCTCTTCACAAACTGGCTTCTTCCTCAACACTCTGCATTCTCTCTGCTCTCACTATGCAAATATGGCTTCTTTTTCCTCCTCCTTATTCTCTCTCTGCAAAACTGCCTGGGCCCTCCAAGACCCCTCCTCCAGCAAACATTAGCAAAACAATGGCCCTTCTTCCCAAGCAGGAAAGTAATTTGTAATTTCACAGACCACATATACCTGGTGCTGCCCAGCCCCCAGTGCAAACTATTAGCAAGCAAACAAAAATCATATTTTACAAACATATTTGACCAACAGAAGTTACAACAGATCTTCCATGGACACCCTGCCCCACACAGGCACCTCCTTCCCCATTATCTACATCTTCCGTCAGAATGGGACGTTTGTTAACAGTCGATGAACCAACGCTGACACATCATCACCCAACGTTCATTGTTTACATTAGGGACCACTCTTGGTTGTACATTCTGAGTTTGGGCAAATGTACAGTATGTGTTCACCATCATAGTATATCGAATAATTTCACTGCCCTAAAAATCCTCTATGCTCCTTCTATTCATTCTTTCTACCCGCCCCCCAACCTCTGGCAACCACTGATCTTTTACTGTCTCCAGAGTTTTGCCTTTTCCAGAATGCAATATAGTTGGAATCTTAAAGTGTGAAGCCTTTTCAGATTGACTTTCTTCTCTAGTAATATGCATCTTTTAGGGAGAGGAACTTCCCGTTTCTACCCTTCCTAATTTCTTGAGGCCGGGCTAATAATAAAATTGGCACAAGGCAGAACGACAGGAGAAAATCCCAAGTTTTATTACGTGTACACAGGAGATTTTAAAAGGATTATTCTCTGAGAGAAGTGTAGCAGGCCATTCATATGTCCTCTACATAAAGAAACAATAAATCAGGGGGCACTGAGACAAGACAAGGAGGTAGGTTTTGGGATACATAGTTAAAGTATGGAATTTAAGTAGAATGTAGGCTTAGGATGATTAATTAATAACATTCCCAAGGGTTTTTTTCTATAGGATTCTCAGTTCTGGGTTCTTTATCTCTGATGACAAGGCTGTCTCTTCCCAAGTCCCGTTGCTCTTTGTTCCTCTCATACCAGGGAAAGCACCTTATCCCAGGAAATGTGTTTTCTGCATTAGGTCGGAGAGCTCCTCCTACTCTTGCTGCTTCTCAAGTTATTTTAATTCAAAATAGTTAATATCTCATTGTGGGAGATTTAGGGGCAGACTGCTTTGGACCCTCAAACCATTTAGGGTTCCTTTGTGTCCTTTCATGGTTTGATAGCTCATTTCTTTTTAGCACTGACTAACCCGCTGTCTGAATGTATCACATTTTGATGCCTTATTTCTTAAAACTAGTTCCTCTCAGGGCTGTGACTAGGGTGAGGTAAGCGAGGCTCTCAGGAATCCAGATTAAATGACATTTTAATGCTATATTTTAAAATATCATAATTGGTGTAAAATTATAATGAACAAAATACCAACATTTAAAATAAAGATAGGATCGAGGCAGGCATCTCTGAATGCCAGTTGGCAGTCGTAAGCAAGCTTCCTTGTCTCCACCCCCACACTGTGGACATCATCTTCTCGCTCTGAAACCTGGTTCTTTCCGAAACACACTGCTTTCCTGTAGCCTCCTTGGTAGCTTATAATTCTCATGACATTCACTGGGCCTGGAGATGGGGATGTCCTCCTTCCTCCACATTGTCACTTCCAAACCAGCCTTCTCTCCTCCTGAAAACATTTCCCACCGCAATTTGGAAGTACAACCTCTCCAACTAGGTCGCCTCTCTCCTCACCATGTGGATCACCTATAGCTCTCTTTCATCCTCAGTAGAATTCTTCTGTGTCTTTGAAGTCATCCCAACAACTGTTCCTTCCATGATTCGTAAGTGATTTTACTATAAATCTTGAAGATCCTTCCACTATTCCAGTTTCTCAGGTCCTTGATTTTTCATTTCTCCAGTGATCTTACTTTCATCAGCCATTGCCTCTGATGCAATGACCAAATACTGTAACTTCTCCCAAATCGTAACACCAAGTATTTGACTCCCCAACGTACTACTTCTCGTCACCTCACTTTCTTTGGTACCTCCATGCTAAAATTCTGTAGTCCGTACCAGGCCTCGTACTACAGCCTTTTCATTGTATTTCCACCCCTGCTTTATGTTCTCACTTCCTTCCACTTTAAATATCTTGGCCCATCATTATAACCATTTCCTTGTTATCCCACCACCACCACCGCCACCACCAGTCCCTTAATGCTTCTCTCTCTCTTTGCGTGCTTATCTGGCAAACAGTACCCCTGGCAAAATACAAGATTTATACAAGGAAAACTCATTTGAAAAATAATTTTTATGATTCTATTTTCTTTCAAATATCTACTCATTCTTAATAAGTAGAAATGATTTGATATTTCACAAATATATCTTGGTTGATCCAAATTCCACATTTCATTCCAAAGTGCTCAATAAACAGCATGATGTACTGAGACCAGTAATCAAAGCAAAGGGCTGTAGCTAATTATTAAGGGAACAGACTCATAAATGCAATTCTTTATCTAAATGACAGCTCTTATAACTATTTGATAAATTATTCTTATGTAAATTAACTTTGAATAAAGAGAAATATTTTTTATATAGAAAGCTTGCTATGTGTCATATCCTGTGTTTAAAATATTTACCTAATTAATAAGATAGGACTGGGTTGAATTTCAACAAAGATAATATCTCCAGGTCGACAATCTACTATCACATTTATTTAAGACATTATGGAATATAAGCCTCACACCAGTTTACTTTGTGTTGAAAATGATCCTGTGCTTATGAGGGGATCCTTTCCCCTAGTTTCTGTTTAATCTCCTCTGGAAAAATAATATCTTAAGTCGGAATAGGTGCCATAAGATAAAAATCATATATTTTTTTTGTCTTTATTGTCTTGAATAGAATGATTATGTGCTTGTCACTTGCAACTTTTTCTTTACCCTGAATTGCTCTTAAGCTTGATTGGGCATCAGAGCCTGCTCGCGTGTCCGGTGTTATAAGTGCATTAGAATAACAGTGGTGGTGGATCAGGTATTTGCTCACCCCAACCCCTGCCTCAGGTAATGATTTACCCTTTTTATGTGCCTCCCCCAGGTCTACCCTGAACTGCAGATCACCAATGTGGTTGAAGCCAACCAACCGGTGACCATCCAGAACTGGTGCAAGAGGGGCCGCAAGCAATGCAAGACCCATGGCCACATGGTGATTCCCTACCGCTGCCTAGGTGAGCCAGCCAGCCATGGCCCCGATCTTTGGGGGTGAAAAGACAGATGCTCCAACTAACTCAAATACACAGACACTGCCTTTAGCATATTGCCACTCTATCAGACTATATTTTGGACTATTAAGGTAGCTTGTGTTCCAATAGTACAAGAAACGTATTTCTGAATTTCCTCGCACAGAATGAATTTACCTAGTGTGATTTTCAAAATTACAAATTCTTGGTCTGAACCCAGGACTACTGAATGAAAGTGCCTGGTAGTGGAGCCCAGAAATCTTAACTTAACCCAATTCTGTAGGTGAGTCCTATATATACTGACTACCTCAATGTGTAGAATTAGGGCCTTGTGTGTTTCCTCACAGATGCTTCATCAAAGAAAGAACTCAGTGTGAAGCTGTAGCATTTTGCCAATTTCTTAATCTGTTCCCTACCACTGACTACTTTCCCTGTTTGGCCATAGCTGGGGAATTAGAGTTGGAGAATATTTTTTTCTGCTTACATCAAACTAGAGGAAAGAGTTTGATCACTAAGGTTTAAATGTGTTTCTCGCACTGACCTCAGATTTTACTTTCACTTTTTATTTTAAAAGTTGAGTTGTTTTACATGGTATTCTACTTTTTCCCTGTGGAAACACTATCATACTTAATCGGACATGGTTGTTAGTCTTTTCCTTGTTGGTATTTTTATGTAAGCAGGCATTGTGGAAATCAGTAGTCTCTGATCTGATGGCTAGCATCTAGATATTTTCCACAACTTTATTCACCAGAAGAATGGTTGTAAATAAAGACAGAGAAATCTATATATGAAGCATGTGGAGCAAATATTGATATACATTTGATGATAGCTTGTAAAGACTATACAAAATTTTTTTAATAAGTCCCAACGGCTAATTCAGAAAATAAGGATAACTACTGAACATTCTGGAGCTCTGTACAGCACTTGGTCAAATGTGAATGTCATAAGACCATACTGACTACTGTTCATGCATGTGCATTGTTTGAGATATTAATAGAAAAAAATTGGTGGTAGTATGAAGATTTTATCTGGTGGATTTACTTGTCACAGTATAACTGATGAAGAGAGTTAGAAAAACAAATTTTTAAACATTTGATAATTCAAGAATTTCTGTGTTCCTCCTCATTAGTTGTCTTTAAATAACTTACAAGGCTTCTCACCCATTTCTTTCTGGCTGGTCAAGAAGTGATTTAATAATATGAAAACAAATAATGTTTAAATAGTAATACAGAACTCCTACTTCAAGAGAATATAAAGATTCAGTTGTCTTCAGGAACTGGAGTATTTCCAACTATCTTAGTTGTTATATCGAGAGACCATATAAGTCAGCACAAGTTAGGCAGTAATCACAAGTCAGTTAATTAGGCCTTGTTAGGATTTGTTTCTGTTGGTTCTCTCTTGCCCATTCTATGAACTGTTTCAAATACATTTTCTTTAGACACTAAACTCACTGGGAACAGGTACCAGGTCTTTGGATCACTGTTCTTGCTTATGATGGCTGATATAGCACACTGAAGTTAGTTTCAGAATAAGCACATATCATTTTGTTTAAAACTTTCTACTTCATAATTCCAATCAGAGTTGTGAGAATTGACTAAAAGGTGGGATCCACATGAAGACTATAATTCACTGCCAGCACTACTGAGTTGGGGCAGATGGGCTCCTCCCACCTCTGAAAAACTGCTCTATGGCAAGAGTGAATCGAAACTCAGGGGGAAAACACTGTAAAAAGGAACAAGAGATGTATATAGTGCCTTGGAGTTAGAAATATGGCGTCAGAAGGTTTTTGTGATAATGCTACAATTAACTGTCAAAGTATTTGTTTTTATCATGATAAGCTGTGTTGTGCACCATTTAGGGTAACTTCACCCTAAGTAGTCTCACTTATTGAGAGCTGGTGAGATTGAATCTCTTGCTGTAACTCACACAGCTTGTGAGTGGTGGTATTCTGGACCAGTGCCAAAGATCTGTCTGTTTTTAAGCCAGTGTGTTTTACAGTATTAACACAAAGTGGTGTTCAAGAAAATATCCACCTTATTTACAGAAACAAATCATAGAAGAAAGGTTATTATTTAGAGGCAACAAATAGCACTTTTTAAATTTAAAAAACAAGTAAAAATGTAAAAACCTTACAACACATGTTGTGTTTATAAAGGCAACAACCATGATGATCCTGGGACAGGATAAATCCCCACCCAATAATGTTTTCCATTTCATGGTACTAATAGACAATAATCTGATATAGACAATAACCTGCTGCTTGAACAAAGAATGACTCTTTAGCATTAACATAAGTATCTTTTAACCTCTCTGGCTGTATACAGATATACCCCTTAGACAAAAGAGATTATTTTACTGAAGTTAATACTCAGAAATTTGCTTCCTAGAAAACAAAATAAGGTTGTCTTAAATATTACACATATTACAATTCAAAACAAAGCTTCGATAAAGAAAAATGCCTGTTATGTCTGGCATGCTACCTTGCTGACCTTTCTATCAAATGCAGGATTCCTTGTTGCTCTGGGCTATTTTTCTCTAATCCATGTATTCGCCCTGAGATACTTGCTCTACAGGACCTTGCCTTCCTTGTCTAAGTGGAGAAAGTGTATTAGGTTGCTGTTACCATTTTCTTCCCATGGAGTGGATGATTTCCCTTGAGAAAGAGTTAGCTTTCTCATTTCACCTTTTGCTTTTGATTGGGCCTCTGACCCCCAGTATAAGATCTGTCTTAGTCATAATAACATTGTACGTATTAGTTATCTCGTTTGAATTCAAGCACATCATTATCATTACTCAAGGAAAATACTTTCTTTGCAAAGCTTTCAACCCCTTTCCATTTGAATGACTACTCTTCGTGGTGTAATAGTTCTAACCTTGTCTGTCCAGTATAAGCAAGGTGCATTGCATGAGATTAATTACTGTTGATTTATGGGGGCAGAGTCAGGTTCATAGATGAATCCAAAAGAATTAGAAATTACAGAATTAGAACCTTAAATGTCATTCTATTTAATTGTATTTTCAAGGCTTTCCAAATAAACAAGTAGTAATGACCAGTAGTGATCAGATATGTTTTGAAAAGGCACACAGAATGATTACTTTTATCTACTGGTAGTTTGTGCCTTATGAGCCTTATATAGTAGGAATAACTTCTTATGGAAAACATTTTATTTTTTAAAAACACCATACTGCCAAATTGAAAGAAATGTCTGCATTCTTATTTTCAACCAGATTTAAGCAATATTAATCATGACTAATTTTTTCAGAAATATCCTTGATCTCGCTTAATTTTTTCCCCCAAATATTTGCATCTAGGAACTAGCTACATTTGTTTCAGGGTGGATTGTTGAATGGGAAGAAACTACATTTATCTTATAGATTCCTTCTGAGTGGAGAATGACTTAGAAGGTGGAGCCCCCTCCTATTTGGTTAAGTAGGAAGACCTATAGAGATGATTTTTTCTAACTAGGTCATCTACCAAGACCAGTGATTAACCCTTCTGCCCTTTTCTCCCAGTTCCCTATTGGCCGGACCCAAATGAATTGGCTTTGGCATGATTTTCTTTCTAGAGTTGCAAAGATTGATTTTCTTTATAAATCACACTTTGGCAAGAAAATTGTAGTGGTTTTTGTTGGCCCCATTTTCAATTTAGTTTCATCCTCTCATTTTAATTATTGTACCTGCTATTATGGAAGTCTTCTTGCTGTGACTTTTAACAACTTACATTTTGTCTGGGATAAGAATTATGATAGCATGAATGATGCACTTAGTTAAGTCTTTGGTTTTGTCTTTTTTCTTTTTTAATTTTTTTATTTTTTACAGGGACAGAGAGAGAGTCAGAGAGAGGAATAGATAGGGACAGATAGACAGGAACGGAGAGAGGTGAGAAGCATCAATCATTAGTTTTTCATTGCCATCACAACACCTTAGTTGTTCATTGATTGCTTTCTCACATGTGCCTTGACCTCGGGTCTTCAGCAGACCAAGCAACCCCTTGCTGGAGCCAGCGACCTTGGGCCCAAGCTGATGAGCTTTTGCTCAAGCCAGATGGGCCCGCGCTCAAGCTGGCGAGCTCAGGGTCTCGAACCTGGGTCTTCCGCATCCCAGTCCGACGCTCCATCCACTGTGCCACCGCCTGGTCAGGCTCTTTTTTAATTTTACTCGAGTTGTACTCGAGTCATTAATTAATGAATCATTATAATGAAAAACAAGAATTTTTGAAAATTTATTGCTATGCTTTATGGGTGTGCTCTATTGTCAGTGTTTCATTAAAACACAGAATTGATCTGTGCAGGTTCCAGATGATAGGTATAAAAAAAAAACTCAATTATTTGACATCTTATTGTTTCAGTGCTTCTAAGCGATGCATTGAAAAGTGAATAGTGAATGGGCATCTCATTTGTAGTACATGCTAAGAATCGCAATGGTGTACTTAAAATAAATCTTGCTGATTACAAACATAATATATGTTCATTGTAGGAAGTTTAGAAAATGTAACCACTATCCAGAAATAACAAGCAAAATTGTTTGGCTTCCTTTCAGTCTGTTATTTTGTATGATTCTTTTATTTTCAATATTGTTAACATTGTATAATTCTAATTTCCTGTTTTATGACCGACTTTGTTTCACCTAACATTTTTATAATACTTAGCTTATGAAATTAAATATTCTTAGAAAGCACAGATTTTAAACCAGCACTACATCAGATACTGTAACGTGTTTATCTCTTATTTTTGGTTATTTAGATAATGGCCTAAAAATCAAATTAACAGAGACAGAGTAAAAGGAGAAAATCAAATTTGTATATATGCACACAGGGAATTCACATCAGCATGTAAATGCCAAAGACAATGAGATAAATTGGGTATATATGTCATTTTGAACAAAGGAGAAAAGGGGAACTAGGGGTCTGAGATTTCAAAAGTGAGAATGGGTGATCCACAAGTAGTTGAGGAAGAGGAAACAAACACACCAGCAGATAAACTTTTGCTAGGCAAAGCAGAAATAATGAGGTGTGCTAATCCAATAAACAGACTTTATTGCATGCCCTCAACCACTAGACTCAATTCAAGTTAAGCTACTAAGGCAAATACCCTAAGATTTCCCTCCAGGAGTATGTCTTTTCCTCCTGAATCTCTTAGGCAGGAAATGGGGGGAGGGTCAGAGATTTCTTCAGAGTTTTTTTCTCAGTGACCAGATTAAAAAGCAGTATCGCAAAAGACAAAACTTTTGGTCCCTTTTATTATAAATGATGCTATGATAAATAACATGGTTCTTTTTTATACTCAATCATTGGCTGAATGTCTTGCAAATCTTCTAGTTCTTTAATAAAATAAATATGCCATTTATATACATCTGAAAATAGGAAAGAAATTGTTACTACTGATTGGTGATCATGGTTTAAAGATATTCCTACATTTAGTTATGTTTTTTAAGTTTATAACAAGAAAAAAAAACCCATAATTTCTCTTACCAGGTAGTAAGAAGGGTACCATTTAAATACTCTTTTTTGCTAAATTTCCATCTTAGGAAACACCCAGTTGACTATTCAGAGAGAAATAAACCTACAATAATGACTAATAATTTGTATACTCACTACATAAGTATTTATTGGCCTACATATGTGGCCTGGAAGATAGGTGCAATGCACTCCCTTCTCTGTTGGAGTTTTAGTCATGAAGAGGGGGAGGCAGAATTCTGGTTGAGAACTTTAAGGAAGACTTGCGTCAAGATTTAAAGGTTCGAGGCAAGAATCGAGAGTATCAAAATTTTAGGTATTTAGGTTGCAAAAGGTGAGCAGAGTTCTGAAGATAGTACCTTAAAAGGTATATATGAATGGGACATAGTTCTTGTCTTCAAGAAGAAGAGATAATTGGTCATTGTAGGGTAGTAGTTTTTAGAAAGCATTGCATCCATCCCTTTGTTACACAAAGGTTTGCTATGAGTATAACGAATAGTTAAACCAAAATGAAAAGCTGAGATCTCAAATGCATATATGCATATAGATGGGGAGTCATGTTGGAAAAGAACGATAAATAAAACAAAAAATTTAAACTTACATAAAAGCATTTCTTAGTTTTTCTCCTAGAAAAGAAATATATCAAAAATTTCCTATAATTTGTGATGGCATATCTGAAGTAAAATTAGGGAAAAGAATTTTTCTCAAGTAGTATGTTAATACAGTTCAGAGAAGTAATTTGATGTTTATACTTAATGAAAGAGTTGACTAAAATGCACTGAGGAAAAAAGCATGCCCATAAAAGCATCACAACTGTAAGAAGTGTCATAAAGATGACAGTGAATCTAACGCCTGAGTTAAGATGGATTTCAATTTCAGTATCAGAGTATGTTATGAAATGCTTGAGTTTCAGTATTTGACACAGAACACTCTCAATATTTGTTTTACTGTAGAGTCTAGGGATGAATTCTGGTTTTGCTTTTTTTATCACAGCACTCACTGAGTGGCTTCATTAAACTTTCCCTCTCTTCCATTTCCCTTGATAAATTTCAGCTCTTGCTGGTGATGTGTCCCAGGAGTCTTCTTTTTTTCTTCCTGTCATTGAGTCTTACGCTTTAGCTTTGAAACCTGATGGTGAAGGGAAGTCCCAAGGCAACATCTGTGCATCAGTCTGGAGAGCAGCCAGGCCAGATCGGAGGAGGATGGGGATGGTCCCAGGAGGATTTTTTCCCCAGGAAAACAATGACACTGATTTTTACTTAACGGATTCGGCTGTACTTAGAGTGTCTTTAGAGTTCTGTTTCAGCGTTTGGGAAAGATGCAGTGGTAATGGAAGTATCACAAATAAAGCAAGTGTTAAAATGGGGCAAGTATGAACTTTAGAAAAAGAAAAACCAGAAGTTAAAAAATGATAGAAAGTTATAAGATAAACAGAAAATGTCATTGCCCAAGTCTGAGCAATATTGGCATAGTCCTATATTGGATAGTCATCATAGTCATGATGCAAATACCATGTACATGGAAAAATGGTACTGGGCTGATGGTGGGAAAGGAAGAGGTCGGATGCGAGATCATTTTCCATAGTAAAGGGACATAACATGGCAAAATCATGGAGATAGTGATTTAAACACATTTAGAAATATGGGAATATATAACAAAAGAGACAACTAAATATGATGGCAGTGAATGATTTTTATTGCCCCTTCTTGCTACAGAGAAACTTATCAAGTAGGTCTGTGGCAGAATACATTGAATTTAAGGGGTCTGGCATTTTTTTAATCTAGAAAATGTTTTTTAAAATTTAATGTTGCAAGTTAAATTGCTATTAAAGAGGTGTCTTTATTTTGCTGCCTAACTTTGAGTTGGGTCAAGCTTAACCGTGATAAAACAAAGTGGAGCCTTTTCTGTATTGTATATCAGCTTTCCAAGATATTTGCTTTTCTTTGGGTGGAATTCATGATTATACAGATGTTAAATTTCCTTTGTACATATTTGACAGAATTGTTTTTAGACTTTATTTATTCATTTTTAGAGATGGGGGAGGAGCAGGAAGCATCAACTCCCATATGTACCTTGACCAGGCAAGCCCAGGTTTTGAACCAGCAACCTCAGTATTCTAGGTCAATGCTTTATCCACTGTGCCACCACAGGTTAGGCCATATTTGACAGAATTTAAGGCAGAGTTTCACTATTTTTGGTGTTGTGGAGGTTTACAACTGTGACCATTGTTCCTCTGGATACATCCTTATCTTCTCTAATAATTTAGTGACACGTTGCTAGATTACATAAGTGAGGTGCATGATCGCTGTAAGAACAGGAGTTAGGAAGACAGTAGAGTGGGCTGAATCATGCGGGAGAAGCTTCCTGGAAGACAGTGAGGTACAGTAAGCAGTCTGATATAGAGAAAATGAAAAGATACAGAATAGAAAATATGGGGACATCCCAGGGACAATGGTTTGTGTTGGTAGTATTGGTACATAATGATGGGAAATTAGAATTGAACCAAGATGGTTCATCATTTAAATTTGGAGTAGAATCAACATCACATTTTCTATTTGGAAGGACATTAAGTACATTTGGTTATTTCTTATGTGTGCTGTCCAGGAAAATACTTGGTTTTACTCAATCTGGGTGGTTTTATTTATCTTGCACTTGTCAAGAGTATGCTAAAATCACCTTTAAGATATACATGCTTGCTTTCTCAATTTCTGTTACCGTGTATCTTCTATGCCTCAGGATAAATTTCTTCATTATGTCAGTCCTTTTAATAGAGGATACTGTTGAATTAGAGAAAAAACAGCTTATACTATGGGGTGACATTTCAATAAACTGTAGTAATGTGGCAATAGCGCTCCACAACATCTTTGAATTTTAATAGCAAACCCATTAGAGGATAATAGGTTGGGAGAAAAGTTTACAATTAGTGGATTTTGAGGACCAGATGAGATGAAAGAAGAACTGGAAAGCTGCATTGAAAATAAACAGTACATGTTATTTGCACACTAAGAAGCATTCCTGCAGCGCCCGCAAAGGCGGAAATAATTGTTTTATGTCTTAAATGGAAGCTCTATGAAAATTAGGGCTTTTATTTTTGTCACTGAAATATCTCCAGAGCTTTGAACCTGTCATGGCACATAGTAGGTATTTAACAAGTGCATATTGAAAGAATGAATGGAGGCCTTAGCTGAATATTGTAAAAAGGCAGGAACGTTAACAGAAGGAACAGCCTAACTACTAGGAAGGCAAAGGATGTAAAACAGCAATTTCATATCCCTAAGAGAATCTCTGAGATTACAGTAAATGCCATTGACTTAGGCCAGGATTGAGTGAAGAGGAAGGGCAGATTTTACTTAACAACCAAGAAGCTAACAGGAATCTCAGATTAGAAAGAAACTCAAGTGTTTTGAATCTCAGTAAAAATACATTAAACTCTTGTCTGTAGGCGGTTGGCTCTAACCTATCCTACATGTATCTAGTTTAAAGCCATAATATGCCAGAGATAAAACATATTATTAGATTAGTTTATGATAGTTTCATTATCCTTAGCATTTAATTCTAATGAGAAAGGATTGTTTTAACAGAAACCCACTCTTAAACATCATTTATAGTGGTATCAGGGTTTACCAGATTATTGCAGATTCATATGTTAACACCTTAAGGGTATTTAGGATCATAACGAGATGAATGTGGTGTTTAGTAGGTGCTTGAAGAGTAGCTTCCAAGTACTGCCTTCTAGAGGTTTAAATCTTTTCATGGTATTAAATTTTGGGGCCAACCTATTAATTTATTGATTATGCATATTTTCAAGAATGTTACCCAGCTAGAGTTCCCTAAATCTTCCATTTTAGTATAAACTATTTTGCCACAACATGGTATAGCCTTTTTTTTAAATTTTTTTTTATTTTATTCATTTTAGAGAGGAGACACAGAGTGAGAGAGAGAGAGAGAGAGAAAGAGAGAAAGGGGGAAGGAGCTGGAAGCATCAACTCCCATATGTGCCTTGACCAGACCAGTGCAGGGTTTTGAACTGGCAACCTCAGTGTTCCCAGGTCGACGCTTTATCCACTGCGCCACCACAGGTCAGGCAGTATAGCCTTGTTTTTTTCTTAAAGGGTTGGCTGTCACTGAAGAACCCTTCTTTTATTGTATGATATCTTCTATTAGCTCAGGTCATGTGGCTCCTCTATTGAAAAATTAGAATTAATTGCCAGTGAAAGTCTTATGATATTCTAAATTCTCTAAGCATATTATATATAATAGGCTCATGTTCAGAAAGCCAAGGCATTATTCTGTGTTTGCCATTTAAATAATTTGGGTTAATTTTTCTTTTTCCACCTTTGTTCTCATTTTAAATTCTTAGGCAAAATTGTGAATAGAGTCTAAATTCATGGGTACCCAATGTCTCTCTTTCTTTTTTCAAGTAGGTTCTGTGTCCTCATTGTATCTGATCTTTGACTCCATAAAGACCTTTGATCCCTTGACCCTTTATTCCAGGTCATGTATCAATAATGGTATGGCCAGTAGCCACAGCCATCACAGCCAGGCACATGCAGGTTCCCATTAGATTCAGACAGATGTTAAAGAAACTGCAGAGGCAAAAACTGGTGGGCCATTCCTTTATTCTAGCCTTGCAACCGGCCAGCAAGTAAAAACACTCAGGGCTCCAAAACCCACTCACACATTCTCTGGTTTTACAACCCGAGAATCTTTTCCAGTTTTTCCTAGAATAAAAGGCCTCCCACCAGCTCAGTCACCTCTGGTTCCCCACCTGCACACCTTCTCCCTTCTCCTCTCTGCACAAAACTGACTTCTCCTTCAGCACCCTACCATCTTGGCTGCCTTCCCTGCAAAAAAATGGCCTCCTTCTTTCTCCTGCTTCACAAACTTTTCTTGATGGAAAACCCCTCTTCCAACAACATTAGCATAACAATGGCCCTTCCCAAGCAAGAAGGTAATTAGCAGTTTCACCTGGCAGTGCCATTCATGTGGGCAGGGGCCAGTTTTAGCAATAAAAGTGAGCAAACTCCGAAAATACAGATTTTACAAACTTGTTTGCCAACAATGTTTAGCCTCCTCTTATTCCCTCTATATCAGAGATGCCAGTGCCCTCTCATCAGTCACTTGACCCCATATCTTTAACTTCCACTGTTGCTCTACTCATTCACAGCTGTGCTTTTTGATACAGTTGGTAATCAGGCTTTTCTATTCTCTCTTTCTCACCTCCAAACTTCTGCACAGTCAGCTGCAATCAGGCATCTGTCTCTTAAACGCCAATGAGTGTGCTCTTTGCCGCCTTTCAAGTTGTAAGTGCCATGAGACACTTTTTGTGCTCCTTAACTTCTCAGTGGTGTCAAACAAAGCCTGTTGATCACAACTTCTTCCCACCCCATAATTATGCTGCTGCTTCTGTTTTTCTTCCTGCTGACTCTCCTTCTTTGGCTCATTTTTTCTGCAACCAACTCAAAAAATCCTCCTTTATAGGAGTCCTCCTGGGCTGTTCATTTTCTCACAATACTCACACCTCCTAGGAAACCTCATAGTGCAATGGTTTCTTAAAGACCTAGCTTGATGGTTCCTGAGTCATTCTCTCCAGGGCCGGTCTCCACATATTTGCTGGTCATCGGACCCAGTGTGACTCCCAGAGTACTGACAATTAGCCTTAACTTGAAGGGCAAAAGCGTGCAGAGTACAGCTAATAGTGCACAGTCAACATTTCATCTCAGATATATGCCAGTTTTCTTATCAATAAGTGGTTAATTGTAAACATAAAACACATGAGCATGGGATATGTCCATTCCATTTTTCTCTGTTGGGTTTATTGTACTATTTGGGATAAGAAGCTGTTATAGGCAAAAGATAAGATTGTTTTCAGCTTTTATTGAGGTCTCTTGGACCCTTGATTTCAATGCATAAGAATTAATTGGATTTAAATGAGCCTAACGCAGAAAACCTGCTATTGATGCAGAAATGTACCTCATACTGGGCTCCCTCCATAATTCAGGGCTTTTGCTGTTGTTTTGCTTTGCGTTTTCTGCCTGTTAATGACAGCCAGTGTGCACTAATAAAGTAAATCAAGCTTGGATCCCTAGGAAGGATTCATGTATGTATTTTACATATTTTTTAAAGAAATGAGAATATGCAAGTAAATATAATATCTTAAAATTTGACTTTAAAAAGCATTTTTAGATACTTGATAAACTATATATATATTTAATGTAGATGTAATCTCAGTATTAGGATTAGCATTTTACACTATAAGGAGATGTATAACTAGCAAGAGATTTATATCTGGAAAGGAACAAATTAAATTATCTGAAAGCAAAACATGGGAAACCATCCCAATGTAAGCTTGTCAATTAAACAGCTGTTAAAATGAGAAAAGACTGATAAGATGGTCTTAGCAAGTTCTCAGAAGTCCAAGAAAACACGGCTATTATCTATTATTTAATTGTTATAGTTGGTGAGCGTTTGTTTGCACAAGAGAACTATAATCGTACTTATTTGGTGCAAAGGTTGGTTTTTCAAATCATCAACCCTGTTGGCTCCAGAAGGTGCCCTCCAATATGTGGTGTTGAAAATACACATTTTCTAAGGACTTAAGTAAATAGCCAGCTGCCCTGTTATACAAATGTAAAAGGTAAGTCTTGGAGATATCCAAGTGGTTTAAACATCAATCGAAAATGAAACACCTGGAATTATCATGTAATAGTGTGAGTGGGAAAGATGTTAGGTCAAGATAGGGAACTAACCTCTTGCTTCTTTTAACTGGAAGAAAGGCACATAGGCCTTTTTGTGGGCGGTCTTGAGTAAATATTTTATCAAACCATTGAATGGATCACCTTCAGTTTACATAATGGAGATCTCATGGCCTGTTAGCCTGATGGCAATATTAGAAGGTTTGATTGTGGCCAAAAAGTGGGAATCATTGACACTTTTCTTAGACTTAGGGGAATCTGACAGTCAGATATCCTTACTAAAAATCAGAAGTCTTTCCTCGGTATTTTCCCCAAACCGCAACATCGCAGGGACAAACCATCTGAGACCCTCAGTATAAATTTTCCTCTCATCTTCGTTTAGGTCATCTTTATAATTGTAATTGGAAGACTGAAACTGTATTATTTGGAATGAGAGCTGCTCTAGTATTACTCCCTCTAATTATAAACCTTAATCACACACAATTTCTTCTTTTATAGAAGTTAAATCTGAAATGAGAGATTTCCTCCAGATTTTTCTTGCGTGCTTTCTATTTGCAACAGGGCTCGACTTTGAAAAACTAGTTAAGATTTAGAGGCTCAGCTTCTGCATGCCTGGAATGTTTGTCCTTCAAAATATTTGCTCCCTGGAGTGCTCAAACTGAAGGTGGTTCTTTTCGACTCGAGATTGTTGACCCAGAAGACGCTTAGGTAACAGAATGGGCTTTGACCAAGTTCCATCGCTTTCTGGTTGAGGAGGGCCGGGAGAGGAGGGCCATGTTGACTGCGTTCAAAGAACCAGGACGAGTCTGAAGGTGCTTGAAGCCTGAATGCACCTTCTCTGGATGTCTTTGCTTTATTGCTTAAGAGAATTTTAAACTTCAGCATCCATAAATATGCCTGTGGCTTATAGTGACACATTGAAATGATTTTGCATCTAAACAAACACATTCACTCCTTGCGGGGTGTGTAAAATTTGAATGGCACTTGTGCTCTATCAAAAAGGAACAGACGTTTTCATTATAAAATCCAATCAAGCAGAAAAGTAGCCAAGTGAGCAGAAATTTTCATTTACATCCATGATTGAAGATGCAACAATAAAAGAAAATTGCTGGGTTCAAGACTGGCTGTGTTCTTTTCTGTTGTGTGACATGGGACTTGGTCAATACAAAAATCGTTTTTAATACTTATTGGAGAAGGAAGGCTCTGATCCATCGTCTCAAGTTGTGCATATTTTTAAACAGACCTTAGATTTTCTTAGGGTTTTCTGAGTCATCCTGAAACAAATTTTCTATATCCCCTTTATTATCAAGTCCATTATTTATTTATTATAATGTGGGCTTTCTGTTCCATCACCACAGAGATTTACAGTAATTTCTCAGCTTTTACTTGTGGATATCAGCAGGTATAGAGGGATAACTCAGTTGGGCTAGGCTAGGCAAGAAGCCATCGTAAGACACTGGATTAGAGAAGTGGGATTAGATTTCTCCAGGTGAGATTTTCTGCTAAATAGTTTGTGATACACCTTTTGGAAGCCTTAATGTAATTTCCTGCCCCAAGTCCTCTTCCAAAGAAATCCAGAAATTTAATTATTTCAGCTCTCTCAGGAGTGATAACCCCCCAGCAAATTGATTTACAATAATGAAAATAAGCCTTGTTTACAAATCTGAGTGGCAATTTCTAAGTCCACAGTGGAGTGGTAACAGAGGGTGAGAGTCTAACTTAGCTGCAATCCATCCCCATTGAAAAGGTGACATGGTTTATGAAATACAATTTAAAGTGGAGCTGGGTAATTTCTGAAACATTTTATAGAAGAGCTTGATGAATCATGTATATTATTATATTTTTTATTCTATTAAGTACTGTGTCACTCTTCCCTAGCTATCATTACAGATACAATGATAGAGCTCTAATCCTTTTTTCTGTGTTTTAACAAAGCTTTAGGGTATTAAAGCACTGTTTTAATAGCAGTAAAAAGGTTGTGCTTGCTTTCAAATACCATATTGAAATTATTTCCTGGCTAGCTCTTTTGTTAAATGCATGATACATTTATATTTTCATTCTCTCTTTATCTACTTCCTTTTGCCCAGCATAGTTTTACATCTTTTAGGTTATGAATTCTTTCTTTTTTCTTTTTCCTGAGAAATTTTGGCTTGAAAAACCCCTGAAATATAGAACATTTGTCACTCTGACCATGCAGAAACACTGACAAAGTCTCCTAAAGCTAGACGTTTCAAGCCTAGGCTGCTATACACAAGAGAACCCAGCGGGACACTTAGTAAGCTCTCAGGAGCACAGTGCGGCATTTGGGTTTTAGGAAAGAGGTTGGCTGGAACAACTGAGTCTGGTCTCATGAGCTTGCGAGCAGAGGTGGGAGCTGGTTCTAAGCACGGGTGATGAAAGAATATGCTCAGGGTCTTATGCCAGACAGGCAGGGACATAGAATACAAGCACTGAAGCCACCTCTGCTAACCTTAGTAGGTGATGAAGAAAGAGTCCAGGGACGTTGGGTCATGGTGAGTAGTTGTATCAGATGAAGAAACAGGGATAAGTAGAAGAAATAGTTTCTGTTCAGTAAGTGGTTTACTGGAGGTTCAGAATTTCAGAGCATCTCTATGTGTAACATGATCTGATGTCCAGGCTCAGGAATATGGTTTGTTTGAGTGAGGTAGAGGTGTCACTTATGGGGATAGGGAAATGAGTCAGTGATACATGTTTTTTTGAGAAAACAGCATAGTGGGAAAGGGGACTGGGTTTTACATACAAATAGAATTAGTTCAATGCCTCCATTTTGGTTGGGTCCCCCCAAAATGTTGAATGTTGTTTCTTTTCCTTGTCTTACTTCCACGTAAGATAGATTTTGACCCAGAGAGGAACGCTTGTTGTGTTTGGGTACAGTTCCAGGATTTGATGGTCAGTTGGCACTTAATTTTAACCTAGTACATTTGCTGAAAACAATCCCTTCTTAAGTGGGTGTCCAGCAAAGGCATGGCAATCAATGGAAATGTCAACATTGAGAGTGGACCTGGTTGTTAAATCATCAGGCATGGGTGATATATCTGAGGGAGAAAGTAAGATCAGAGAAGAGAGCAGTCTTATTTATCATCAAAGTTATTTTAAAAAATGAGTTAAAGGGCAAGAAAGTAACCCAGTAGAGCAGACAGCAAACTTGAGGGCTGAAAAGAGACTAATGCAGGCAGAGCTGCAGGAGATTGTTGGAGCAAGGTCAGATGGTAGTGGCGTGGAAAGAACAGTCGGGGACTTGTAAGTGAAGGTGCACAACTCTTTTGAGAAGTTGATCTGAGAAAGTGCCTCTTCCTGTCTTGATTACAGCATACCTCACCCGTGGGTTTCCGGATACACTATGTGGAGAAAGGATGCTGTGTATTTTCACCTACATATAATTTAAGGTTTGCGTAATAACTGTTGGTTCTCTTGCCTCACTGTGCATCAGCCCGATTGGTATTTTGTTAGCAATTATGTGGCTTTCATAAAAGCCCCATATATAACCCAAATTAATTGTATCTTTGAAATCTATCAAGCTATGAATTTTTAAATAAGTCAGAAGGAAAGTATTAAGAGAAAGCAGCCAGTGAAGATACTTGTATTTTTAAGAGACAAAATAGAGAATTTAAGAAGTTATCTCTACAGTTCTGCCTTTTCACTCATCTCTCAGAATCTAGAAGACTAAACTAGGCTGACAATAACTAGGTTTAGGTGTAAAGTAGACCCTACTTACATTTTTAAATCTGAATTAACCACATACTTATAAATACAAACTACAACCTGATAATGGCAAAAAGAGACATGAGAGAACAAGGGCAATTTGCTGATGAGTAAGGTTAATGGTAGTAACATTAAATTCTAATGCTATTTCTCTCAGTGATTAAAATGTATGGTAATCTGATACCATGTAGACCTGTGTATACAATCTTCTCAGTATATTCAAGCTTACCATATATTTCTCTGTGTAGGCCTCTGTCTTTGCTTTCAGATTTTCCACCAGAGCCGCAACCTGTCCACATTCAACTCACCACTCCTTGGAAGATATTCCCAGTCTCTAAAATTTGACACTAAACAAGTACTGCCCAGTGGTGATCACTTGCTAGCCATGCAAACACCTGAGATATGCGAGTCCAGACTGGCTTGTGATACAAGTGTAAAGTGTACAGCAGATATTGAAGAGTTAGTCTGAGGAAAGGGAAGGCAGAGTGTATACTGTTTTAGTGATAATTTTTTACATTGAGTGAGTGTGGAAGTGATAATATTTAAGATATATTCAGTTAAATAAAGTACATTACTAATATTAATTTTACCCATTTCTTTTTGCTTTTTCAGTGTGGGTATTAGAAATTTAAAACCACTCCTATGGCCTGCATTGCCTTTCTGTTGGATTGCATAATATTTTATTACTCTGTACTCTTTTGGTGCAAAATTATGGTTTGATTGACGTGGAATGCTGAGGTTGCTGGTTCAAAACCCTGGGCTTGCCTGGTCAAGTCACATATGGGAGTTGATGTTTCTTGCTCCTCCCCTCTTCTCTCTCTCTCTCTTTCTCTCTCTCAAAATGAATAAATAAAATCTAAAAAAATAATATTATGTCTCAGTTCTTTTGTATCCTTCATGGAACTGGATACAGTGATAGCAAAGCGAGCGGTAGCAGAGATATCTCTCAAAATTAAACCAAGTTGTGTTAGGTTTTAATTTGTATTCTTGTTTCTCATCCTGTTTGAACCTCTCTGGCCAGGAGGCATTGTTAGCCTCACCTTTTCATATATGGAAACCACTACATTATCCTGAGTCATTCACCGTCTTGTTTTCTCCTCTCTGGCTTCAAATATAGAACTCTTTATACCTTATTGTGCATCTTCTATGATTAAAGAAACAAAAGACAAACAAGAACAACTCGTGTTATAAGGTACTCAGTCCTTGAGATGGTGCCCAAGTGACAAATCCATGGGATAGAGCACCTGAGAGGCATGGAAAGTTTAACTTTTAATTTTTAAAAAGAACAAAACATAGGAAGTACTTAGACTGGTCAAATTCATAAAGACAAAGAGTGGAATGCTGGCTGCCAGAGGTTTGGGGGAGAGAGAATGGGGACTGATTCATGGGCTTAGAGTTTCAGTTTTGTAAGATGGAAAGAGCACAGTTATACAACAGTGTGATTGTACTTAACACTTTAAAACATGGTTAAGATGAGCAACTTTGTGTCATGTGTATTTTACCCATTTAAAGTCATCTGAAAAGTGATTCTAATGCAATAACCTGTAACTTTAAAAAAAAAAAAAAACCTTAGTAAGATTAGTTATAATGAATTACCTTAAGTCAACCATTGCTACCTGAAGGAATAGTTGAATGGAATCGCTTGGGAGCTTGTTAGAAAGGCAAAATTCATCCCACCCCAGCCGTGCCCAGTCAGAGACTGCAGTTTAACAAGATCCCCAGGTGATTCAGATGCATGTCAAAGGTTGACAAGCCCTGCTCTAAGCATTGTTTCTCAAAAGAGTGGTCCATGCGCCACCTGAATGCAAATCCCTCAGAGGAAGCTCTGGTTTCAGGCCCTCCGCACCCTTAGATCAGGTCCAGATGCTGGGGCTAGAGGGAGGATGGGTCTACAGGCTAATCAAGCATCTCAGGTGACCCTGAAGCCCATTAGAATTTGAGGACCCCCTGCCCTGGAAAGATTTAACAGTCCTTATTTTCAAAATTCAACCTTTAACTTACCTTGGAATTATTACAAATATGAGTAACAAAGAAGACCCATTATTGACACAGTCAAGAATATGCATAATAAACTGATGCAGTAAAGGGGGGGGGGTAGAAAAAAGCACCCAGAATTGAACTAATCTTGAATTTGTTGCTGAGTAAGCCATGATGCAGAATTTGTGGAGTATTGTGAAACTTGGCTGGAGTAGTGAGCATTACAACAATGTCAGCCTGGTTTTGTTATGAGTCTTACAGAAACCTCTTCAGGCCTAAGAGTAATAAAATAAAATAAAAATAAATTTATTTTTAGAGCGATTTTAGTTTCACAGCAAAATTGAATGAAAAGTTCAGAGTTCTTATATATTTCCTGCCATATCATAGATTTTTAAGAATAATTCTGTTACGGTTTTTTTAAAAAAAGAGAAAACAAACCATGTTAAGCCAAGTAGTTTGTGAGAAAGAGTTTGCTAGAATTTTACCATTCTTTAATTCTTTATTATAATTTTTAAAACAGACTTTTGTGTTTTAGTGGCTTGAAATTTTTGATGTTATATCATTCTCGAATGTTTCATCCATTGTGAAGTAATATAGGCAGGGCTATAGAACCAGAGTCATTCTCAATTTTATTTTAATGTTAGAGTACAGTGAGTTTTCCATTTTGCCATTAGTCCTGAGGGCTTATTGTTGCAGTAATATAAGGTTATAGTAATTAAGTATATAGAAATATAGAAGATATATAAAAGTAATTCAGATATAATGTTAAAGTCAAATAAGGAAATTAAATAAAGTTGTGCCGTCTGGATAGGAATTAATATAGTGTGTACAAATATGACAAACAGACTCTGACTTTCGAGCAGGGCCTAGTGTGTGTATACGTGTGTGTGTGTGTGTGTGTGTGTGTGTGTGTGTGTGTGTGTGAAGTTATACATAGATAAGTGGCTTAATGTCATAACTCTGTAAGTTCAAACAAAAAGCTTCCCTGGGAACATCTTAAAAGTGGCTTGATGTAACATTTCAGTAGATTAACATAAAAAGAGCTCCCTGCAGGAACTCCCAAAAAAGGTGGTTTGAGGTGATAACCATATAGATTGACACCTGTTAGAAGGCATTGGTCAGAAAAGGTACTAAAGCTGAGGGGCCCCCTGCTGCACTAATCGCCCAGACTCCAATGTTGATGTGGACTGATTCCACACTGCTCTGACCGAAGACAGCCGAGAGGAGCACGACGATGGGGCCCCCTTAAGCTGTATCCAGGCACACCAAAAGGATTTGTGAGTAATAAACTGCCTATGTGATTCTTGCAACTAACTTGTGCATTGGTCGAGTCTTCCTGTGGCATTTGTGTCTGCACTGATAAGTAGCATCCTCACAGCTGCCTCAAGAGTAGTCTCAAAGAGGCCACCATCCCTGCTAATAAGCAGGAGTGTCCCACTGTGCTGGGAAGTCGAATCAGGGACGCCTGATCGACGTAGAGCTTGAGCTCTACTGGGACAGTTATTAAATAGCTACTATTAATCCTTGAAAAAAAGCAATCTCCTGGGGGAGCATATATTTATTGCTATGTACAATATGAAAAACCTGAGTTTTTATTTACAGTACTAAATGAAATGTCACTTAACAAATTTTAAAAAATCAAGTATCCTTTTATAAATTTATGTAATGTACGTTCTTCTGTTGAACATGAGATTTTAGGGAGGGGTAGGTATCTTTCGGTGACTTTGGCTTTGCATTAAAACCAGTCCTCAACAGACTGGCCCTATGGCAGGTAAAACAAGACAAAGATACATTGTTGTTTAGCAGTTGTTACCCAGGTTTTGCTGTGAGAACTCTTTCAGGCCAAGGCTGAGAGTGATATCTGCTCCTGACTGATTTATGAACCGATTAAATGGCTTGGGGCAGGGCATGTAATCTTTATAGTAATTACTTGTGAAATAGAAAAACATCACTTAATATTTCAAACATTTGTGAATATGGCAATATGGTTTGACTGACCAGAGCTAATAAACCAGGCAGGCTTCTTCAGGCTGTAGGTTATTTCTGGCTTCCTGTGGCCTTAAAAATTGGGAAGCCCCAGTATTTGGTAATCTAACAGTTTTTGTGCAGTGCCTGACCTGAGAAACCATAGTCACCTACAGAAGGTATATTAGCTTTGGTTGAGATTATTTCTATTTTCCATTCTCCATCTCATTTGTATTTTAGCTATTCTGTTGTTTTGTTTTGGGGTTGTTGTTTCATAATCTGTGTAAAAGAGAAAGAAAAATGTGAATTACATCATGTATTTCCTTAGAATTTATATCTTAGGTCCTGGCCAGTTGGCTCAGAGGTAGAGCGTTGGCCCAGCATGTGGATGTCCCGGGTTAGATTCCCGGCCAGGGCACACAGGAGAAGCACCCATCTGCTTCTGCACACATTTGCTTCTCCACCTCTCCCCCTCTTGCTTCTCTCTCCCTCTCTCTCTTCCCCTCCCACAGCCATGACTCCAACGGGTTGGAGCAAACTTGTTCCTGGGCACTTTGGCTCCTAGGCCTTGCCTCAAGAGCTAGAATAGCTTCATTGCCAAACAATGGAGCAGTGGCCTAGACTGGCAGAGCATTGCCTGGTAGGGGCCTTGCTGGTGGATCCCAGTTGTGGCGCCACTGGTGTCTGTCTTTGCCTCCCTGCCTCTCATTTAATTTTTTTAAAAAAAGAAAGGACTTATATCTTAAAGTTTGTCTCTGGGTCACTTGGAAATAATCTCCTGAGGGTGAGTGTCCTTAGGCACATTTCTTTGCAGACATTTCTCACCTAGGAAGCAGGTCAAGCTGAGATGCATCGATACCCACGGAGCACCAGCTGCCCTCATGTGGAGGTGCCCCAGACTCCTGGGCTCCTTCCCCTTGGAGACACCATGTCTTATAATTCTTGCCTTCTCTGTAACTCACCAATGCTGTGGGCTTCATCAATTGTCTTAAAGATTTAAGGAGTGACTAGATGAGAGGCTTTTTTATCCCGAAGGATATGCTTACATTTTTAGCTAAGTATTATTTATTAAAGAAAGTACATGAATATCATGAGGCATCTTGTGTGTTTGAGTGAAAAACAGACTAAAGTTTAAATACCTTTTCAGAAAGAGAGTTTTAAGGAACCCTGTTATATAAAGTAGCTGAAAAGCTGTTTCTTCTCCTTAGGGACTTGATCACTTTTGATGTTGCATTTCAGGCAAAGTCACGTAGTATATTATGAAAGAAAGACACTCTTGTCTTTGCTGGTGTGTGAACAGCCTGTGTTCTCTGCTCACTTGGAGGTGTTGGTTGAAGTCTGGTTTTTCAGGTCTTGCCTGAAGGATTGCAGAGTCTGTTCACAGTACCTGCTTTCACAGTCCCACCCCACCAGTCCACTCTCTACTTCATTCACTGTTTATCTGAAAACCAAACCTGAGCATGCCGTTTCTGTGTAAGATATCTTCTGGCCTATGTTGCATACACAATGATATCCAAACCCGTAGCTCTGCAACAAGCTTCTCCAGTCTCAGTTCTGCTGCGCTCTGTTTACACGCCTGTGCTCCGGCACAGTGGACGTGTGCCGCTTCTTCACACACACTTTGCCTTCTTTATTCCTTCTTTGCAGAGGAGCCTCCCTCATTTTAAAGTGCCTTTTGCCGGACCAGAGGGAAAGCAGATAGAGGGAAAGGGGATGATGGGATGGGATAAACCTTAAGGGAAAGGGGGAGGGCGCTCTTAGGAGGGGAACAAAAGAGATGTTGAGGGGAAAACAGGGGAGGGGGATGCATTTGGGGCAACACTAGAATCTATGTAAACACAATAAATTAAAATCAATTAAAAAAAGTGCCTTTTGCCTGTTATTCATCCATCCATCCATCCATCCTTACATCCATACATCTGTCTACCCACCCGTTCAGTATGGTCATGTTTGCTAGAACTGGGTCAGGGACTGGCGGTAGAATGTTCCCAAGACAGATACTATTCTTACATCTTGGAACTTCTATTCATTCTCCACATGGCATACTCCTCATCCATTTAGACTCATCTCTCATGTTATTTCTACTTTGAGGCATGTCCCAGTGTACCCAAGCAAATTTGTTCACTCTTGGGCCCAACACTATTACCTACTGTGTGCAGAATCGATGTAAAAAGTTAGGGATATGTTAGTGAACAAGACAAATAAAAATTAAGCTCACAGCTCACATATTATGTTACAATTATTCCACTTTGCCCTCATAAGAATGTGAGTCCTGTAGGACTTTATATAGTATCTTTATATCTGCAGTACCAGCAAGGCTTGAAATATTTGCATGATACACATTTTCTGTAAAAATACAGCAAAAGACAAAGAAGTTCTTATAATTAAAGTGAATTAAATATCATGTGTATATATGTGTGGTTACATACATAAATAAACATACATAATACACATGTGGATATATAGGTTTCATTTGTTTAGGAAGTAGACAAATGCTAAATTTTCTATCAGTTTACAAACAGATGAAAGTGTCTAAGAAGGGGGATTGGGAAGTTACTTATAAGGTTGATTCTGCTGAAATGGTTGCCTGGGCAGGGTCTGTCTGTATTTTTCACCCTGGCTGTAATTGAATGGCAGCTCTTTTGTGATTGACTTTGCACTCAGATATTTATATTACTTAAAAGGTTTTACTTAAAACATCTAGGAAGTATATTAACAATCAAGATTCATGTGGCAAAGAACTGGGCTAATAGCACACGGGGCTGGATTTCCTAAAGGTGCTAGCTTTCTTGGATTGACTACTTCATCATTCAAAAAGCTGACTGACTTCTCGGACTGCTTCTAGCCCATCCTTCCTTGATACCATCCCTGTGATGTGAACACTGTGATGCTGATGGAGTGACATGAGGCTGTTTTCCTTTCTTGCAGTGGGTGAGTTTGTAAGTGATGCCCTCCTCGTTCCCGACAAGTGCAAATTCTTACACCAGGAGAGAATGGATGTTTGTGAAACCCACCTTCACTGGCACACTGTCGCTAAAGAGGTACTAGCCCATACATTCTTCCTCTTTTAAAGTGAATGACATTTTAAAGGGTATTTTGAGGCAACTACTCTGTTGATAAATGTTCTTTTTTTTAATTATTAAAAAATCAACCCTTATCCATGAGCATTTGTAAAGAGTCGAAAACGGGGCCTATTTAGAGTCATTCTGTATCTATGCCATAGTTTATAAATTGGAAACTATAATCTTATATACACTCTCAACCTTAATATGTACATTTTGTTTACCTATTGTTTTCTTTGTCACATACAAAGCTTTAATGATTTAATAATTTTTTCTGTTATTCATTGGGGTATAAGAAGTAGCTTGTCCAATACCAACATGAAATAGTTAGACTTCAGTTTCTAAGTTAAGCTGTCCAGTTTTGGGTTCACTTAGATACTACCTTCATTTTCCTTGGGGGTGGGGGCTGAATCTGTGGCACCAATCCTAGCCTTTGCTATCTCCTGCTTGTGGCAAAACTGATAAAAGAAGTGAGACGATTAACAGGAAATGTCACTTTTGATACATTATGAGTCTTTTTCTAATAAATTCATGTAAGTATAGCTTTTTTGTGTGCGGTGTTACCAGTCCCCTAGAATTAGGCTCCTTTATCTAGCACAGCGGTTCTAAGATGGGGTCAGTTTTGCTCCCCATCCTTTGCCAGGAACACATGCCAATGTCTGGAGACATTTTTTGGTTGTCACAATTAGAAGGATTGGTACTACCAGTATTGGTGGCTGGAGACCAGAAAGTCTGCTAAACATTCTTCAGTGAACACCCCCCCTGCCAAATTATCTGGTCCAAAATTTTCGTAGTACTGAGAAACTCTGATCTATCTCAAATTAACCATTGGATCATAGCAAAGAAGATTGCTTAAGATTTAGCATGAATATTGCCTTTAATAAAATAATATGTTCTCATTACTGTAGAATAAAATTTTCTTTTTATAAAAATTTATTTTGGTGCTTATTGATCTTAAGAAAACAAACTAAACAATTTGAAGTCTAACTAAACAATTTGAAGCCTAGCTATCCACCTAATAACCTCATTTTTCATTTCTTCTTGAGTTTTCACAAATTTTTTTTTGTTGCTTATAAACAAAAATGACTAATTCCTAGGATGTCAAAATGAATTCTAATATTTTCATTGTTTACTTTCCTATGTGTGTTGAAATAATTAATCTTCCCTTTATTAGCAATGAATGCTTTCAAAGACTCATGTTAATCTAGATTTGTACAAATTTAGCAAATCCCAGGAAAGCAAAAATATACCAAAAGAGAAATGTCTAATGACTGTATTTTCTGATTTATACCAGAGAATAATTTCTTCTTTTTCTATAATTGTTATTCTGTAAGTGAGCCAAGAGTTAGAATGTCTAGAATAAACTAGATTTAAGTGAATGAAACTTTCATCTCTAATAGAGGTTGAAGTGAGTTGGAGGCATACATGGAGTGGTCACTTCTTCCTGATGCATTAATGAAGCCAGAAACCATTGATTCTCTTATATCTATTCATCTTCTTTTACATTTTATTTCCTCATTGTTTCCATTCCTATTGTTTTTCTTAATTTCTATAGCATAACAAGATGTCCTTCTTAAATAAATGCTAAAGTTAAAAATTACAGGTTCCAAAGTAGCCTGAGCTACAGAAACTATTGTATATCTGCTGAAAATGGAAGTGATGCATTCCCCTATAAAATTGGTTCTTACGGGTCTGTGTGTTGAGTGTTATAATCAGACTGTCTTACAAGGAGAAACATCTGCTCTACCATTCTCACTGTTCTCTCCTTACTTTGCGTAGACCTGCAGTGAGAAGAGCACCAACCTACATGACTACGGCATGCTGCTGCCCTGTGGAATTGACAAGTTCCGTGGGGTGGAGTTTGTATGCTGCCCACTGGCTGAGGAAAGTGACAATATTGATTCAGCAGATGCCGAGGAGGATGACTTGGATGTCTGGTGGGGTGGAGCAGACGCGGACTATGCAGATGGGAGGTAAGGTAGCCTTATATTCGGGCTCTAATATCTGCTAAAACATCCGGGATATAATTTTGTTTCTTCTATCAGTGGATCTTTCTATTTCTCATTAAAAGGATCTCTGCCCACTCCCATCAGAGTTTACTTTTTTTTTTTTTTAATTTTTTTTTTTAATTTTATTCATTTTAGAGAGGAGACACAGAGTGAGAGAGAGAGAGAGAAAGAGAGAGAAAGGGGGGAGGAGCTGGAAGCTCAACTCCCATATGTGCCTTGACCAGACCAGTGCAGGGTTTTGAACTGGCGACCTCAGTGTTCCCAGGTCGACGCTTTATCCACTGCGCCACCACAGGTCAGGCCAGAGTTTACTTTTATAGAAAAAAAAATCAAACCATGAAGTCTTGTATGGTTATGACCTACTGTTTTATTTTAATATAATTGATCAAATATCACTGAGTCAATTTTAACTATTTTAATCTTAAGAATTGGGATCAAAATTCCACTGATATTTTAAGTCACTGATAGTTCTACAGAGAATGGAAATGGGAGTGATTGACTTACATGGCCTGCAGTTTTGATCTGTAATTTCTACAGTGTGTCCGTAAAGTCATGGTGCACTTTTGACCGGTCACGGTCAAAAGTGCACCATGACTTTACGGACACACTATATATATTTTAAAAAATAGTATTTTGAGATTACTTTAATTATTAACTAAATCTGAATTTTTGTTAAGAAATATTTGGTCTTTTTTTTGTGTGTGTGTATGGGAAGGGGATTGTTTTTTTCCTTTTTACGGATGTTTTCTTTCTCCATTTATCATTGTTTCCGTTATGAACGCAGCCAGAGGCATTCATAACTGTCTGCTAAAGTTCTTTAGTTGTCTTTGCCTTCTTGGTTGTTAAGAACTATATCTTTATCTCTTTTTCTTTGGGATCTTAATTCCATATCTCATAGATTCTTGTTTTTAATTAAATGTATATATCTACATTCATATCATAAAAATATAAAACCACAATCTTTGGATTAAAAGGTCCATCTGGTTCACTCATCAATTTTATACCCTAACATGTCGCAAAAGATGATGATGATATCACTTCTTTTTTTTTTTCTTAGTGTTACAGATTCCTAAATAATAGATTAAACATGAATTGTAAGACTTATAGTTGTTAATGCAAAGTTTTGCTGATTCTTGTATAGTCAGGAACAAATTTTTTATAATACAGGGGTGGGCAACAGTAGGTTTACAGTTGTGAGAACATGAAAAGCAGAGTTTATTCTGGCATTATTTATTTATTCATTTATTTATTATTTTGTCATTGTATAATTATTGTGTTGTATTAACTTTAAACCTACTTTTGACCACCTCTATATATCTTATAAAATTAAAAGAATAATTTTACAATAATGGAAGTATATTTTACAAATGTATATGGATATGTGTACGCTGAGGAACTCTAACAGCCATTTCTTATCAGTTAATGATGGCAGCCTTCTCTTCTTGCCCAGCTTTGTCATGACTCTCTTTTTTCAGTTAAGCTCTTGTGTGCTTTTTTCCCTGATTTATAAAAAATGTGTCCAATGAAGCAGAACACAGAGCTAAACAAATAGCTAAATTATAAAGAATGAAGGAAACAAGGAAAAGTCATCTGTGTGCTTATAATATTTATCTATATTTAAGAAAATTTGAAAGTTAAGTAGGATACATTCTTCTCCCAGGGCAGGAAACATCTGTGAGAGCCGGATTTGCCAATGAGAAAGCTTCTGAGTTTTTAACCATAGAATTGACTAGTTGCATTCTGGGCGATGGTTGGTTCCCTCACATGTGTATGCCCTGTGCCAGATGTAGAAAAAATGTCCAAAGGTTTGGGTTCAATTGCCATTTTGTCTAAAAGTTGGAGTTGCCTAGTTTGTATTGTGTTTATAGCTTTTTAATATATTCTTCCTTAGTCATAGCTTGATATGAAAGTTTTAGAGTGACTTCTTGAACAAATTCTTGTCCCCAGAGCCAATGCACTGGTATTTCAAAGCAAAATTTGAAGTTATTCCGCCATTTTCTTTGTTCAGAGTCTGTTGGATACATGACCATTTCTCATTAATGAATTGAGTCTATACTTAGTAAACAAACCAAATAATAGCAAGTACACCAAGAAAGCTGCATGACTTCTATAAAAGTGATGCAAAACTAGCTGTGTACTTGGAATCCCGAATCAAGGTTGGTGTGCACCATTCATGATCACTCATATATAAGGACTTTTATAACTAGAAATGAATATTTTTGCTCTCTCCTGAGAGTGACACTCTTTTACCAGGTCATCTTTCTAATTTAGCACATTTTTTAAATATATATCTTGTAAAACCTACCTTTTATTGGGAGCGTACTTCAATGTGTCTTGGTCTTTATCTTTTATACTTCTCCCAGATTACAGACTGAATTGAAAGCATCACTGTTAACTTAAGAAACCCTCTCAGGGGCCCCTTCTTATCCTGCACCCCTTATTCGTCCTGGAAAGAACCCAACAGGGCTTCCCATCTGGCTCGAGCCTCCCTTATTACTGTCATTCAGTAACTGCACCTTTTATGAGATCCATCTCTGGTTATACTACCATCTGTCCAGTTTGTTACAGTCACCAAACTATAGTATACTGGTCTATTATTCTTTAACACTGTTTTTATCTTTTTAATTTACTATATAACCTACTGCTAGGGCAATTATGCAGTATATTATCCAAACCAGATCTGACGGTAGGACCATAGTCAGAAACCAGAAGACCCAGACAAACTAGGTCATATAGTTACACTACCTATTTCTGCCCTTGCTATATCACTTTCCAAGTTGATAATCAGTTAAAATGCTAGCCAACTCCTCCTAGTCACCTTATTTGTATTCCATTTCTGCTGTCTACTACACAGTCATCCCTTGGACTCTGTCATTACTTGGTAATACTATACCCGTAAGCTTTCCAGCCTGGACATTCCTCTCTAATCATCATGATCTTCTGATTTTGAACCTAAAACACTAAAATAGGTCCTACTGACTTATAGCCTTCTTTCATAGTCACCCCCTCTAATTAATGCTTTTAGTTAATTATCCTCCTTTAAAAAAAAGTCATTTCTAACCAGGAGTGGCTCAATGAATAACAATTTTTGTATATTTCTTCAAATATCCTGGACTTGTTGAAACCTTTTCCATTTTTTAAACATATTCTTCTCAATCCTCTTTACCTGGGAAAAATACTTTCTCTTTAATTGCTCTTGAGTTTTCTAAGGTTGATGTATCAAGTCATGTAACCCTACCAGTTAATTCCATTTCTTATTCATGCTGTGACATCAGCTGGAATCTTAATGTTACTCGATGCACCTAATTATCCCTGTTTGATGACTTATCACCTTCCACATAGCAGTTGATGTAAGCTAGCTCCATGTCACATTGTTCTCAACGTCACTCTCCTTCATGCTCCACAGATGACCCCTACACAGTCATCCATCATGGTACCTGGCATTTAGTAATTGCTTGGTACATGTTTACTGAAAAAAATTAACCAGCTTTTTCCTTTACCTCAACATCTCTCTGTACTTTCTTCTATCCCTTTGTTTCCTATCTTTCTTATGATTATTTGTACCTGAACTCTGCATCACTTCCTTTCCCTTTCTTATATATATATATTTTTAAACTTATTTAAGACTATTTTTTTGGTATAGTTTTAGGTTTACAGCAAAACTGAGTAGTAGAAGGTACAGAGATTTCCAATCCCTCCCGCCTCCACACATACATAGCCTCCGCCATTGTCAGCATCCCCCGCCTGAATGGTGCATTTGTTAGTGGATGAACCTACATCATAATCACCCAAAATCCAGAGTTAACATTATGATGAATTTAATTTTAATAATGTATTTTCTTTAATCTAATATATTCCATATATTATCATTCAACATATAACCAATATGAAAATGTTTTTGAGATATGACATTCTTTTTTTGTTTCTTTTTTCATACTAGATCTTCAAAATCTAGCACATATTTTATACTAGCAGCACATCTCGTTTCCAGCCGGCTACATTTTCACTGCTTCGTAATCAGAGGTTTTTAGTGGCCACTGGACAGGACAGTGTAGCTCTAAATATTTGAAATTTCAAAGCACTCTTTATTTTCTTTAAGACAAATAGTTTCTATGGTTCATAGTCTATATGGCAACCTAGTCTAAGATCGAACTCTGAATTTGTATTAACTTTTGTCACTGTTCATGTTTTTAAGATTTAGAAGAATTGGTTTGAACTTAATATAATTAGAGCATCAGATCACGCGCATCACTTCATTTCTGAACCCGTTTTCCTGGCAGCCCTGCGGGCAGGTGTGCCCTTCACTTGCATCTGGCATCGCCCTGGGCAGTGAGAAGTGTCGCATCACTGACCCACACACAAGTGGGGTTCCTGCCAGCTGGTGGCTTCCTGGTTCTAGAAACCAGCCCTCCTGTGACACTTGAAATGCAGAATTAGGAAAGGTATTTAACATATGTTACGTAAGCATACTCAGGGGACTCTTTGTCACAATTCTTGAAGATGGAAAAAATAAGGGGAACTCCTGTCCTCCTGGATTGAAATTTGATCCACAGTTTAATATGCTTTATTGGCTGGCCGGTGATGAGGTTTGATTTGGTAGGAGGAGGATGTTTTCATATTGCTAATAAGGTACTTAGAGAAACATTCTTTGTTGGATCAGCTTGTTTTATGACCTCAATGAAAAAGACTGAATATAGACAAATCACTTATTATTCCCCACATTTATTTGTAAATAGCAGTATTTATTTCTCAAGAGCTATAGTATTCAAGTTCTCAGACCACGTCAAAAATGCCTACTTATGCCATCAGTAATGTAGCTTACCAATGTTAATACACAGAGTCCAGCCCATGGGAAAATTATTCTGGAAAACTAAATTGTAAGTTATAGACCAGCTACAAATCCAGTCTAACCTTGGGAGTGAGGATCAGTAGGGTGAGTTTACTCCCACCTGGAACTGCAGAATTTGACCTGAACCACAGGGTTCTTGAATGTACCAAACAAATGACGTAAGGGAAGAACTTCTAGTTCTTCATAACAACACCTTTCCTCTTGGGAGTAAATCAAATCTTTTTTAAAGCAGAATCTCGATTTTTTTTTTATTCTTAGGGTTGCAGACATTGGTGAAAAAGTTCTTGAGAGAAAGCCTAATAAATCTTTTTAATGATTAGATTCTTTTTTCTTTTAATTAAAAGAAAATAGCTAATTAAGATCCAAACACATGATTGTTTTTGACTGCATCTCAGCATGCCCTTCTTTGTGGCTTGTGTGTGTGTATTTATTGTGTTTTTATACTCTGTAGCTCAGAAAGGTTTTCTTTATTTCATTAAGCTTTCCTTAACTGTGTAATGTATGTGTGTGTGTACACAAATGTGCACACATGGGAACACATGATACCCTACAGTGTTCATTGGGTCCAGCCAGCTGAATTCATTCTGATGATCCTCTTGCCCCTCAGTATACCAGAAAAATCAGCCCCGCACCAATCACTTTCCCAGTGCAGTGGACCTTTTATATCATTATTATTTTATGCATATCTATATATTTAAATTATTTTACAGATGATTTAGAGAAGTAAGAATAAAAGGATAGTGAGAAATAACTTCATTTAGAAATTTTAGTAAGAATTAATAACACTAACATTTTAATTTGAATTAAAATTTAAATATAAGGAATTCAGATTTTTATTTCGTCTTTTCCTGGTTTTGAAGATAGAAATTTCTGAAATGGGCAATATCCTTTGAATGCAACTGCTAATCACCTGCCATGCAGGAACCTGTAATAGATCCATATTATTAACTCCAGTTTCCTGCTTTAATTACATCTGTGAGGTCCTAGTTTATTGTAGTTCTTAGTCTTTTTTTAGCACTTGCATTTTCACTTGGTAATTATAAAAGAAAATCAAGTCTTGTAAAACTTTGAGAGCTCATAATTTTATTGAAGGGAGAACATCCATTTTTTTTTTTTGTCCATAATTGTAATTACTTTCAAGTTTGGACCTATAAATGTTTATAAACCTCTTAGAAGCATAATCCAGTCGTTTTAATGTCTACGTTGGTTCTCCTAGTCACTTTTATCAACATTTCTGCCTTCAGTATTTTTCTACTTCTGAACTGTGTAAAAAAAAAAATGATTTGTTGCCCAAACATAATAAAATTTGTTGCACAAATATCATAAAGGAGAGAGATATTGTCAATGATTGGTTTCTGTATTTTCTATAAAATATTGAATGATGTCTTTCTGTTGAATAAGTGCGTGAGAATACTGTATTTCCTTTTTATTCTGAGAAATACATTCTCAGTTCCTGAGCTTAAGAAAATTCTCTCAGTATGTCATCATCTGAAGACTCATGGTCTGGGGTTTTCTTATGTGATCAATTTTATCTATCTTCTGATTTATCCATCAATTGTGAAATATCCCCTGTCAATTTTCTCCTATTGCCTGACCAGGCAGTGGTTCAGTGGATAGAGCATTGGACTGGGATGCGGAAGACCCAGGTTCGAGACCCCAAGGTCGCCAGTTTGAGCACGGGCCCATCTGGCTTGAGCTGAAAAGCTAGCCATCTTGGACCCAAGGTCACTGGCTCCAGCAAGGGGTTGCTCGGTATGCTGAAGGCCCACGGTCAAGGCACATATGAGAAAGCAATCAATGAACAACTAAGGTGTCACAACAAAAACCTGATGATTGATAATTCTCATCTCTCTCCGCTCCTGTCTGTCTGTCCCTGTCTATCCCTCTCTCTGACTCTCTCTCTGTCCCTGTAAAAAATAAAAAAATAAAAATTTTCTATTTACCAATGTGGAATTGAACTTCTTTGATTTTCAGTTTTATTCAATGAAATTCTCTAAGCTTCTTATATACCTTCTTGAAACATGATGCAATATTTGGAGAACACAGTAATAAAACTGTAATAACTTTCTTAAGACATCTTAAGAATAATTTCTTTATTCTTTCATTGCCTTATTATTGGTCCTTCTTAGCACTGTTAGCAGTAGTTAATGAGAAATCATGCAATAATTCTTATGGAATGCTGAAACTTCTGGAATATTTATAATTATACAACTGCCTCACCCATTTACTATAATTACTACTTGACTGTCTTTCACTGCATCAAAAAATAGGAAAATGGAGCCCTCCCAAAACAACTTAAGTATATAAAAAGTTCCAGTAGACTGAGATGGTAATAAAATTTTATTCAACTTTTAAAAAAATAAAAATTTTCTAACAGAATATAAAAGTCAGAAATGTCAACCCTATAAGTAGATAAAACTGTTCAAAATGAAACGCAAAGTAAAACTGTGTCCAGTGAACCCTGATGGTATTCCAAGAGTTAATAGTATATCCTGCTAATCAGGAGTTTACATTTGTTATGAGCCCTGTTAAGATACTTGGCCTAATAATCTTCTACAAGGTAGGTGCTCAACAAATATTTGATTGAATTAAATTGGCATTCCCATCAAATGCATTACACAGACATAATTGGTAACTCAAGGTTAAACTAATTGGGCTTTAAAACAAAAACTACTAAGGAATATTATTCCAGACAAGCAATAATTAAGTGAAATTGCATCAGGCACCTCTAAAGCTAGAAACATTGAAAAATGCTGGAACCTCTGGAAAATTTTACAACTGCCTTGCCCGTTTACTATAGTTACTACTTGACTATCTATTCATTGCTTCAAAAAGTGTAATAAAATAGAATAAAATGAAATTGGAATTATAAATGAAGGTAAGATTCACCTCCATTTGAGCTTTGTATACAAGTCCATTCTTAGAGCGGCTTTCAGACTGATACCAGCAAGCATTTTTTATTTCCTAGTGTCAAATTGCTGCTCTTTATTAAAGATAATGGTAGGCAAAAATTTCAGGAAGTACAAGTGATAGTCATGGAAGTAGCTCAGCTCTATTAGTTTTGGCAGACATTGTGTGATTTAAAAGATGAATAAATAAACATTGTAGAGGAATGTTTCTCAACCAGGGGCAATTCTGCTGCCCAAGGGACTTTTGGAAATGTCTGCAGACATTTTTTTTAGTGTCACTACTGGGGGGAAAGGGTGCTCCTAGCATTTGGTGGGTAGAGACCAAGGACATTGCTAACCATCCCACAATTTAAAGATCAGCCCACAACAAAGAAATGTTAATAGAAACAAGGTTAAGAAACTGGTTTAGAGGTTTCTTCAGTACTGAAAAGCTAGGGAAAGTATTCTTTTTTGAAAAAAAAATTCCATTCCAAGCTTTTACCTCACTCTGATCTCCAATGGACAGACAGTAAACACCCTGGGAATATGCACCTTGAATAGAGCTTTTGTACAGATGAAAATATTTGAGATCAAAACAAACCTTGCAAACTTACTGCATGTGTGTGTGATGTGCCTTTGAGTCGACTCCAACTCTTGGTGACCCTAAGAGTTAGTGGTATCCAGTGTCCTGACTTCAGCAGCCCTGCTCAGCTGTAGACTCATGCCTATGGCTTTTAAATTTATTTTATTTTTATTTTATCCATTTTAGAGAGGAGACACAGAGTGAGATAGAGAGAGAGAAAGAGAGAAAGGGGGGAGGAGCTGGAAGCATCAACTCCCATATGTGCCTTGACCAGACCAGCTCAGGGTTTTGAACTGGCAACCTCAGTGTTCCCAGGTCGACGCTTTATCCACTGCACCACCACAGGTCAGGCTCATGCCTATGGCTTTTATGGAATCAATCTGTCCCATGGTTGGTCTTCCTCTTTTCCTGCTGCGTTTTATTGTTTTCCCAACCAATTGTCTTGTACAAAGAACCCTACCTCTTCAAGATGTGCCCAAAGTAGTACAGCTTCAGTTCTGTCATTGTTGCCTCCAGCAATATTTCAGACTGAATTTGCTCTCAGACCTTCTTGTTCACCTTTTGGTGGTCCAGGGTATCCATGGAGCTCTCCTGACACCATATTTCAAATGAATCCATTTTTCCAATTAGTCTCTGCCACTGTCTATCTTTCTCATCCATACACAGTAATTGGCAATATGAGGGTGAGGGTGCCTTAGCCTTGGTCTCTACTGGCATATCTTTGCTCTTGGTGATCTTTCCTAATTCTTCTATTGCTGTTCTTCCAAGCCTCGGCTTTTTCCTGATTTCTTGGCTGCAGTCTCCCTTTGCATTGGTAACAAAACCAAGGTAAGTAATGTCTTCACTAAAGTTGCATACTTCTTCTGTAGTCATAACTTTTGTCTCCTTGATGTTCACATGCAGTCCTGCTTTAGCACTTCCTTCGTTCACTTGCATCAGCAGAGGTCATTTCAGATCACTGCTGTGTTCTGCCAGGAAGATGACGTCAGCTTCATATTTTAAGTTAGTGATATTTCTTCCACCAATTTTACTCCTCCTTCCTCTGAGTCCAGCCCAGTTGTTCATCTATGTTCTGTGTACAAATTAAACAAGTAAGGAGATGAAATGCTTCTTGTCTAACAAATTTGCCTATAGGAAACCATTCTGTCTCTGTATTGTTAAGCTCCAGGACAATCGGGTGCTCAGGCATGCCCATTTCTATCAGAGAAGCCCATGACTTTTCATGACTGACACAGACAAAAGCTTTTCTGTAGTCTGTAAAACGTAAACTAACCTTCTGGAAAAAAAATGTTTTTGGCAGAGAGCGGGACAGATAGTGACAGACAGACAGGAAGGGAGAGAGATGAGAAGCCTCAGTTCTTTGTTGCGGCACCTTAGTTGCTCATTGATTGCTTTCTCATATGTGCCTTGACCCAGGGGGCTACAGCAGAGCTAGTGACCATGGGGTCATGTCTGTGATCTCACTCTCAAGCCAGCAACCTTGAACTTTTGAACCTGGGTCCTCCATGTCCCTGTTCGATGCTCTATCCACTGCGTTATCACCTGGTCAGGCCTTCTGAAATTATTTAGAGCACATCGATATCCAGTGAATGCTCATCTTGAGTGCATCCTCCTTTCCTCAGTTCAATTTGCACATCCAGCATTTCTTGATTCATATAAGGTAGTAGAAACCTTTATTGCATCATCTTAAGCAACTCTTTACTTTGGTAGAAAATAAAAATGATGGTCTTATATTTACTGCACTCCATGGCATCTCCTTTCTTGAAGATTGGGATGTGTGTTGAACATTTCTAGTCTGTAGGCCATTGTTTTGTTTTCCATTTTTGACATATTCTTTTTAAGATTTTGACAGATTCAATCTCTGGCTCAAAATAATCCTATCAGTATCTTAACTACCCAGTGATTGATTGATTGATTGATTTATGACTGTATCTATATGTCAAAATACCATCATCAAAATGTGTTCATACAATGGATGATTAAGGCTTATATGCACCCAATTACTACATTAAATCTAATCATTTTATATGTCACATTTCTTTTTATTATTATACTGCTGTCCATTTTGGTTGGCTACATTAAATACAAACCTATTTTCTAGGATGAATTGATCATGATTTGAAATATTTGGTATATGTAGAGACATGGAATACCAACTCCACTTGAAATATTTTTACATTACATGTAATTAGAAGAATGTTGAAAGTATGATTATTTTTCAGAAGGTTTTGAGTCAAGGAAAATCACCTATAATTTATCCTTATTATAAGTGTTTCTGTTTCTTGTTTTTGTTTTTGTTCATTTTTATGTGTTTTTATGTAGTTGTGGTTAAAATATAAAATTTTTATTTTTAAATAGTATTTTAAAATTTCTAAATTACATTTATAATTCTTTTAATTTTGTATGTTTCTTCAAAGTTTATTTTTCCATGTCACCACTATCAGACATATTTTTGCTCCTTTCTGTTATGAAGCCATGTTTTTGAATTCTTTAATGAATTCAGTTTTCCTCCCATATTTCATAACAATTGTTTTAGAGTAGATTTCCAAAAGATTTGGGAATTAAAAGATGTAAATTTTTTCACATCACTTAAAATATACCTCTGTAATGTTTATGCCATTTATGGTTAGGTCCAACTGTGGATGAATTTATTTTGTCAATGCATACTAATCTGTACTGTTGACATATTGTTGTTTTCCATAATGTGACCCCTACTTCATACCCCAGCTTTTCAAGGTCTCCTAGATGGTGAGTTTCATGAAGATTTTGACTAGGTTTTATGGCCTTTTATACCTTTCTCTGTGCATAAGAAGTAATAATTATAGCTATTATATGGCTTTGCTATGTACAAACCATTTTCTGAACAGCTTGCATATGTTAACTCATTTACTATTCACAGCTTGTTAATGTCCATTAGCTATCTGTAGAATGATTTAATGAGTTGTACTTGAGCTTTTCGAAAACCAGGAATAGATTTGTACTGATATATCTATACTTGAGGGTTTAATGTTTTTCCTTGTGCCAAGCAAGTATTATAGGCATTTCAGATGTAAAATTCAGCAGAGTCCTTCCTGAAGAGTCTTACTTCATTAATTCTACATTAATGAAATATAGTTCATAATCTGAATTTTTCTCATCCAGCTACATTTCTTTAATTTCACCTGTAGAACACATATAAATTATAACTTTCAAAATGGTTCATTCAGTTATGAGCGTAAAAAGTCTCAGACCAATAAATAATTTTGATTGAATGATTAGTGATATATTTGAGGGAAATGAAAAATGCTGGACTTTTACTGATAATATAATAAATATTGACTCCATGTTGTTTAATCTGCCCTAGTGATGCGCCTTCAGGAGTATGGAGGTGGGGAGGTAGAGTCTAAAGCTTTAGATTAGTTTAGTGTTGATGAAAAATATCAAGGAAAAAAAAGTACATTGTGACACATGCCTAAAGAAGGACCAGAATCTGTCAAGGGTTAACTTATTTCCTTTGAAAAACATTTATTAACCTAGAATTCCTAAAGTGAGTGAGCTATTTCTCTTTAAGTTCTTGTTTGGGAGTAGGAAACTGGAGTTCCTGGAGAGACAGAAAATTTATAGTCCCTACTTCTTCATTAATAGAGGTCTAGTCAATCAAATTATCTTTATAAAGGAGAGAAAGGTATCTTATTTATGTGCAAAGTGTTTCACAGAGATATGCATTTTTGTAGAAAAAGAGATTGGTCTAAAATATATATATATATATGTCATATCTCCTTTTGACCAATAGCTAAACTCTTTTAATGTTATTGTTGTTTTCAAGTGATTTGGTCGTTTTTAGAATCAAATAAGATAGAGACGGAACTAATAATACAGTGTGGAAACCCATCATGTTAAGACTATTTATGGAGGGGAAATGTTAATCCAGGAACCCAACCCAAGGTAACATGTCAAAATACAAAACATAACAATGGTAAGCTTACTTCGAACTAGAGACAGTTATGCCCATGGCTTCATTTGAAGCTGTTGATGGAGTTCTAGTGTAAATAACAGAAATGTGGTTTCACAGTGTCTTGAGCTAACGTTTTTATAAGAACTTGTACCGCAATAGACACAAGACATAGCCACAACTATCCTACATATGAGCACAGTATGAGATATTTTAAAAATGTATTTATTAAGTCCTCTAGGGACTTGGGACTCAATGTTTGTTCCAGAAACACAGAGGGTTGCTAATTAGTCTGGGTGCAGCCCTTGTCCAATCATTTCCTACATACTCGAGCAGAGAATGGACCGCACAAGCTGATGCTCAGCATAAGGGATGAGATCTTGATCAAGATCATTATTTCAGTCTGCATAAAAAGCTCATATTAAAGCTTGATTTGTGAGTGACACACTGCTAGGTGTAGTTGAAAGCCCATTCAACTATGGTCTGTGTGCTCCAAGAACTTTTTTTAAAATAATCACAAATTGGTAGCATAGAGGATGCATTTTATAAGCACATTGTTTGTCCTTTGTGCAAAATTGTGGTCAAATCATGTGATAAGTGGTGCACACAATGTCTTTAGTTAGCCTGAGATGTGGAAACATTCATAGCCATACCAGAGCTCAGGTTGTTGTGAGAATGTGTGCCTATCAGTGGGTCAGTACTTTTCTTTGTTCATAGAATTGGTTATGAGAGGGTTTGTTTGTTTTTTAGATAGAGTTATTTGACTTTGTCTTCCTTGCATCTCTGGAGTCAAAATTCTTTGAATATATGATAATCTTTCAGCTACTTTTCTGCTTGCGTTGTAAGTGGCATTAACTACTGAAGTAGGGGTAGGGGATAAATTTGTAAGATTACAAGTGAATCATACAAATGATAAATTACAACCTTCAATCTGTGTCAGTGAATGAGTCAAGTAAGATTGGATTTGATGAAACAGTTTGTGGCTTTGAGAAGTAACAGTCACAATGCTGGGCTGGCAGCGCCTAGCACCATTTGCGGCTGTAACTGTATCCCTGAGTCTTGTACTTAGTGAGGAAACTAATTTGAAAATGATGAATAGGAGAGTAGCAGAAGCTTGCATTTTCTCTTGAGGGAACTGGCTGCCAACTTTAATAAAAAATGCTGAGTTTCTGCATTCAATCAGCTTTGACCGCGTGTTTGTCAAGAAGAAAAACAAAACACTTTAATAGCCTTAACCAGATTACAGATGTGTGTCCAAACCAAGGGGTTTATTTTGGTTTCCAAGCAGATGATGGCTGGGAGTCTGATGCCTTTGAAGTGTAGGGTTGGGTTGCTGCCATCTGGGCTACACCTGGCAGTGGCAGTGGTCCCCACGCTTGCTTAGGGACCTAATGGTGCAAGCTGCCCTACTGACAGAATAGGACAAGATGAGAAATCCTGGGGAACAGTTTATTTCTAAAAGTTATTTGGAGGATTGGATTTGTATTCAGTGCTAAGAATTTTCCATCATTGAAACAGGAAAGTTTGCTCTTTATCTCCTTAATGTCTTTTAGTTAAACTGTCTACATTTCCAGGATTACAAAAAATAGTGCAAAAAAAAAATACAGATTCTTATGATTTTAAGTGGTTTCTGACAGTAGTACTCCCAGACTCAAATTCTTGTTGAAATGAAACATCTGGAAATTATCGTCATTGGAAAATCCTTACTCAATTTAGATGAGATTCACCATTGTTACATGTAAAGGTGGCCCTTAAAATTATGTATTTTTGTTTGTTTTTTTCTTTGTTTCAGCATGCATATATCAACATTATGCCCAAACAGGTGTCCTTTACTGGATCTTTATTTGAAAGTTAGCTATATATACTTTGGCTTCAAGGAATCCTAAAACTGGAGATCAAGGACTGTCTAAACTAATAAAAGAACTTAACACAAAGAACTCAGAAAATTTTTAATAAACAATGTTTCCTTAGTAGTCAAATCACTTCCCCTCCCATTATCTCACACTGTCAAGTAGATATGCTTCCTTTGGCATAATGACTAATCACCCACCACTGGTTTGATAATCATGGTTATTATAACATGTTCCTTTTTAATTAGGTCTTTTAAAATTATTGTTTGTCTTGTAATTATTATAATCAATAATAATAGATAATGACTCCTTAAGTACTTTCTGTCCTAGATGAGGTTGAGAACATCATTGGAATAAGTTCTGGTAGTAAACAGCTAATGATAGTCTTATTATATGAATTTAAGTATGTAGGAGTTCTTTTTATTCTAGGAAAGCAAAAAAAGACTAGAAAATGTAATTTTCTAGGATGGGAAAATTAATGTGTAATTGCTATGGGCTCTTTTGGATATTTTAAAGAGAAATTCAGTAGGTTTTAAATAGCAGTAAAGACATTCTGCTTTTCATGTTCTATATACTTAAAGGCCTTCAATTTTATATGCAAACTATATTTCAGAAACAGTTTATGAAGAATTGTGGTATCTTAAATTTTACTAATAAGTAAGGGAAGCTATATCACAAAGCTTTAATCTTCTGCCTTCTGGAATACACTGTCCATTAGCCTCAAGTGGTTCTCAGGAGAGTTCTGTAGTTACTATTATTAGGAAATTAGAGCCATGGAATCACACACAGGTGGAAGCACTTTGGTTTTATGAAAATGTTTACAAGGTAGTCACAAGATAACAACATTGCATTTGAAGTAGTTTCATGAGGTTAGAATGAATTGGAGGAGCAGAATGCTGAGACTTCAATTTTTTCTCATTTCTAAGTCCCTAGTCTACACGTACTTAGCAAATCTTGTGAACAGACCATTCATAACAAGGTGGTAACTGTTCTAACTAACTTCCTTCCATTTGGGAGTGGTCTTTTCCAACATAAACATTGATAAATAGACTCTATATGCCCCATTTCTATCTCAAATACTAGTTTATTCAACACTGAATCAGCCATAGTGCTTTCCCTCATAACCTCTTTAAATGTCTAATTAAGGTACCACCAGTACAGATAGGCCCAGGTGGCCTCTGGGCTCAAGAATGTAAATGTTCATGGGATAGAAATGTCCATAAAAAGTACCTTAAGGTTAATAAGCCCTTAGACCTTTGCCATTTCTCAGAAGTCCTTTTTCTCCTCTAAGTCATCTGTCATTGTCATTTTCATCCTATCTTTCCTGTACATTTTTGCACAGGGCTTTGAAGGTTTCTTTTCTTTTGTTTTTAACTATCCTGCTACTACTGTTTTGTTTTGTTCTTTAACTCCTGTTCCTTAAATTTCTGACTCTGGTTATGTCTTTTGGATTATCATAGTATTTCTCTTACTGGTCCTTTCTTCTGGTTTGCTGTAATCTTGCCCTAGACTTTAAATCTCAGTTTTAAGTCAAGTAGGCCAAGGTTTATTTCTCCAGCTTGGACTCTGCTTGGATATTTTCTTTGGCTACTCATCTTTCTCTCCCCCAATAGAATGTAAGCTCGCTGAGGGCAGGGACCTTACCCTTTTCCCTGTTAAAGCCTTAGATTTGGCAGAATGTCTGGTGCATAGTTGATACCCACTGACATTTGTTGAATGACTTTTTTTATACTAATGTTTTAAACATAGTAAAATGTTCCTGTTGATGCTCTTCCTTAATCAATATTAGAAATTATCTTTTCAGGGAATTTTCACCTAGAACTCTGAATTTGAGAAGCAGCTTGAATTATGCTTATGGGTAAAGGAGAAGCTGGGAGGAATGACATTAGACTTGAGAAGACTAGGTTCTGTTTTAGTTACATAGGAACTGTAGCAGTGCAGAGAGTGAGCACCCATCTGGCCCGTGACCTGTGGTCTTTCAAGAATAGTAACTCTTTATTTTGAAAAACAACAAAATGTGCAATGCTATTTATTTAATGGAAATAGAATGCAGTACATCTCAGATCTATGCATTTGTGACCCAAATATCTAGTCGTTCATTTCCATCCATTTGGTGGAAACCTCTAAAACAACACCTTACAGCATCGGTAGTTCCGTCATCATCACATTCCTAGCCACCCATTTTCTTGCTGCGTCCTCTGTTACCAGTAGTAACCACTCTTCACCCCATCTCTCCATCTCAAAGCCTCAGCTTCATCCTCTCTCTAACCCTTTCACCCAATGGTCACCAGTTCTGTGCTCGGTTTGCTCAAAGCTCTCACTTCCCTCATCATCCTTCTCCTCTCTCTACCTGCCCCCCACCTGTCAGTCCTTTCTACTTCTGCCAGCTCACACGTACTGAAATACAACTAATCCTGTCACTCTTTTGCTTAAAGCTTCTCTAGTAAGTGGACTGTGAATCACTACAGATACAAACAAACTTACTCTTTCCTTAAAGCAGGGTCCTTTAATAGCTGTAGCCCTATTCTGCTTACGACTGGTGCCCACTCCACACCCCAGATCCTGCAGATACTTCATGTACTCGCAGGTTCTATGTGCTGTTCCTGCAGTCCCCCTTTGCCACCATCTCCTCTGTAGATGTTCATTCATTCATCGGTTTCTAGTTTATCTGTTACTTCCTCAATTCATCCCTCCTGGGCCCTGTTCACCGACTTCGACTTCTGTTTTTAAATCCACCTCTCTCACAATACCATTTCATGCATGTCTACCTGGTCATTCCTGTAGGACTCTGAGTCTGTGGCCAGCGCTTAGAACTTTACTAGGCATACTGCCTGGTAATGAAGAGCTCTTCATAGATTGCTTTTCTGAAATAATAAACATCAAGGAGAACACTGTATTTGAAAAACAAATGATACTTACACCATGTTTAAACCCAATAACATAAAAAGAAAAAAAACATCGGTACTAATAGATATAAATTTGAGCCGTAGTCTGATAACAGCAAGTAGGTACAGCACTGAGCTCTTTCCCCGTGCTTGACACATATTGATGGCTAACAGAATCTCCTGAGGCAGGGAATGTCATCCCATTATAAAGATGAAAAAACTAAGTCACAGCAGAATAAGTCACTTGCTCAGTGTCATCAGAGCTGATAGGTGGCTTCCAAAAATGTGCCTTTAATTAGCACACTGTACCCCCTCTCTAGGACCCAGAGAACTAGAACATTGAGGTAACTCCAATATATTGCAGTATAACTTTTCCTGTTGAAAAGGAAAAGGAGTCACAAAACAGCTGTTGCCAGCAGTTTACCCTGAAAAGTAATGCACTTCACCTTCATTTCCTCACCCTGTACCTACTACACATGTCACATGGTACAGAGGTATTGACACTTGATATTTGATTCCACAAATTTCTCAGCTGATCAACTACAGATACTTTGAAAAATATGCTTAACCAAGGCAAGGAAGTGGGCTTGTTGGAAGAAGAAAAGGTTGGCACACTAATGAGAAATGAACTAAAAGTTTTATCTCTCCAAACATTCTTTCCTGAAATACTCTGGCTCATCCAAGACTTTGTAATAGTAGCAGGCTGTGTTTGTCCTTACTTTGTGATATATCTGTACTGTACAATTGAAAATGTTTATTTCAGGTGCTCGGAACAAAGAGGCAAGGTAGGTGTTTTCCCTTAGGTATGAGTGGTGCTTGCTACCGCCCGAGGAAGGGGTCGGATGTTTCTATTTCTGGGAATGGTTTCCCACCGAGACTAGGTATTGCTACAGTGTCTGAAGTGTGTTAGGAGCAGAGGTTGGTGTCAGGGTTTTGCTCCAAGTAGAACCACTTTTGCACAAGAGAGCTGAGGGAGCCCACAGAGGTCTCTTCTTTTTTTTCCAAGAGACAGAGAGAAAGAGAGACAGACAGACAGGAAGGGAGAGAGATGAGGAGCATCAACTTGTTGTGGCACTTTAGTTGTTCATCAATTGCTTTCCTGAATGTGCCTTGATGGGGGGAGGGGATTGCAGCTGAGCCAGTGACCCCTTCCTTGCTCAAGTCAACAAGATGGGCTCAAGCTGGCAACCTATGGGCTCAAGCCGGCAACCATAGGGTCATGTCTATGATCCCATGCTCAAGCTGGTGACCCCACGCTTTCAAGCTGGTGAGCCCATATTCAAGCCGGCGACCTTGGGGTCTCAAACCTGGATCCTCAGCATCCCAGATTGACACTCTATCCACTGCACCACTGCCTGGTCAGGCTCAGCTTCTCTCCTTTCTAAGGAAGAGGTCCTTCACAGGGTGTCCCCCAAAGAGGGGTTAGGCTGGTATCTTACTGTGTGGCTTTTCTACAGAGCTTTGTAGCCACTTTATGCCCAGACTAGCTATAGCTTTATTCAAGTCACCATGTGTACTGACACTGAAAAAGGCTGCTAAGTACACAGCTTTTGCTGAAATGAACTTCTTTAAGGAATCTTACCCTCTTTCAAATTTCTACCAGTCCTCCCAACTCTCCACCTCATCCCACCTTATCGAGCTTTCTTGCTTTATTTTCTTCATAGCACTTATCACTTATAATATGCTAGTACAACATCTCTGCTTTGGTTTCTTTTTTTTTTTTTAATTTATTCATTCTAGAGGGAGGGGAGAAAAAAGAGAAAGAAGGGGGGAGGAAAGGGAAGCATCAACTCCCATATGTACCTTGACCGGGCAAGCCCATGGTTTCAAACCAGCGACCTCAGCATTCTAGGTTGACGCTTTATCCACTGCGCCACCACAGGTCAGGCTGCTTTGGTTTCTTATATCCCCACCACCACCTACCCAATAAAGTATAATTGCCAGGAGTGCAAGAAATTTTCTGTTCTTACCCCAAGCAATAACTTCGTTGTTGGAACAGGACCTTCTAGATCCTCTTACACACACAAATATGTTAAATGGCTAAAAATTATATACTGTATTTCTAACTTTCCACCCAGAATGTATACAGGCCACCTGTACTTAGCAGCAGCCAAATTTTCAGATAGGAAAAAGTGGTTCATTGAAAGTTTTCTGGCATAGTATTTGATGAAGCAAGATTTTGTTTCTCATATCAAGAATTTAAATTGACTTTGAAACTTTTTATCATTTTTGGTGCTTGATATATTAAGCTGTCAGGAAAAGAACCTACTTTTGATTATATATGGCTTTTCTTGCTTCCAAGATAGTCATTTTTTTAAAAGCAATTTAGCTTCTTACTATAATTATATCCCACACGTAACATTTCCTAAGCCTCCCAGAATGTCACTTTTTCCCTTCCAGCAAACTTTTTATGATTTAAAGTACAGTGCAGACATCAGGCATAATAAATACTACAGTCTCTATCTCTAAAATCTAAGGACACCTTTTTACAGAGCTCAAATGTTATTGGGTTCCCAGTCGGATTTTCCCTGAGCTGCAGAAATGGCCATAGTGTCTGGTTCTCTCACGCCAGACTGCTCAGCACCAGGCTTCATCTGTGACATCCTCAGCGCTCAGGATTCATGACAGACCCTCTTATGCCATGACACCTGCGTGCTGAGGAAGCCATTCCAGTCTCCCTATGAACTGCCCCATCCCAGGTCCAAGGGGTGTTACTTATATTTGCAATGTTTTCTCTGTTGTTGGATCATTCTTCCTCCTCTGAGCATATATTGAGATAGTGGAGAAGAAAGAAATTGTTTCTCAAATGCTCTACCCCGTGCTCCTAGTTTGCACAGAAGCGTGACCGTGCCCCTCACATTAGTCTCGTCCGCCCTGTGTTGCAGAAGCTCACTGGGTTACACAGGGCAGTCTACAGTCTGTATGAAGAGAAGGTGATTTATACTAGATGTTCTGTAATCTTAGGTTTGCTTTCATGCCTAGCACCTTTTAGTTAATACAGGTGGTCTTATTGGAATTGGTAAGAACCTGAGGAGACAATCAACACATGAACGTAACTCTAGATTCTGTGGTGTTCTGTTAATGTCATTGTGCCATGTGGTACTAGAATCCTGAAAATACAATCTCTAGCTTCGTTTTGTTTTGTTTGTTTTTATTATAGAGATGAAGTACTTCTGTGCTCTCTTTCTTAAGATCTTTCCTAGGAGCACCAAACATCGACTCTTTGTGTTATCTAATAAAGAAGAAAATACGATTGTGTTGTCATAGAACACATCAATTCAGAGCATTCTGGAGGAATAGTTCAGTGGTATTTAGTCACGACACCATTCATTTATTTAACACGAATTTTTGAGCACATCTTCTTATGTCAAATGCTGCCTCCAAGTACTTTGTGTGTAGACTTTGTTTTCTGTTTTAAGTGCATTAGAAATATAAACCCATTTGTTCCTCATCACACCCATGTTAATGAAGGTACGTCTTATAAATTTTCTGTTTTACTGGAGAGGGTAAGGAGACACAGAGATGTCAAGTACCTTGTTCAAGGTCACAGAGCCAGGATTTGGATCCAGGCTATATGTCCTGAATTTGTACTTGTAATCACTGGGCCATGCTGCAGGGGCCCCTGCTGTCTGCAGGCTCTGGAGGAGGAAAACATTTTAGGCTTTGCAAGTCACATACCATTTCTATTAAAATTTTTTTCTTTTGTCTTTATTTACAGTTTTTTGAAAATGTAAAGACCACCCCTCGCCAAAGTGTAATACTCCTGTGAGTGCTAACAGCATGGAGGAATGACTGTTTTCATAGTTGATAGAAGTGGAATCAGATGGTGTGTCTGTGTGTGTGTGTGTGTGTGTGTGTGTGTGTGTGTGTGTGTGACTTCTACGGGTGCCAGTAGAAGAGATAATGGGTTTGTTTGGTTGTTTGTTTTTTGCTTCACTCTCTTCTTCTTGAAACATTTACTTGAAACCGTAGAGAATAAGCTTCTTTTATATATTTCTCACATTTTCTGGCAGCTTCTATTTCCCTTAATTTAATAGCAATAATTCAACTGACGTATCCAGCCCTTGTACCCTCCAAGTTAAATTGGCAGCTGTAAGAATTCAAGCAGAGATGGTAAGAACCATCTGTTTACCTTTTTTTGAAATGGGCTTTCTTTTTTCTGTCCACTCTGGACCCTGGGTAATGTCCACTTTCTAGATCTGCACACAGGTGTCTAAGCATCTTCCTGTGGACACTTGACCCTCCGGTTTCCCATGGTTGGTCCTTGCATGGGGGACGGACCTCTGGTCTGCTTCCACTGTCCCTCATCACTGCAAGTCTCCTGATTGTCCAATTCCCATGAACCTCTGGGATCAGAGCTTTCCCTCTCTCATTTCCTCTCTTTTGCCCTACAAAAGGAAAGATAAAAACCAGTTTAACCAGAGACTATGGAAAGGAGACAGCTATTTTAGAGAATGCAAATGGTGAATTGCTGTACATGACTTAACCAAGAAGCAATTAAAACTAAGGTGACCGACATTCATGGGGAACCTGGTGCAATACCATTTGTAGACGTCCTGCTTCTGGGTCAAGGTTTGAAATAAGAAGACTGAAGATGGCGATGGAGTAGGCGGACGTACCAACTTCCAACTCCCAGAACCAAAGTGGATTATAACTCAATTTTAAGAACCATCATCTGGATAAACCAACTTTGAACTAAACTAAGTGGACTCTTCAACCAAGGAACACAGAAGAAGGCACATTGAGACTGGTAGGAATAGCGAAATGCTAAGAGGGCTGCCCAGCTCCCTGGAGCGAACGGCAGCCCGGAGAGACCCACGTGATGGGAGGAGAGTTTGGCGGAGAGGGAGGGACCTGGGTCCCAGGAACCAAGCCCCAGCCTAAAGTCCCAGAGCCTGGAAGAGGCGTTTGGACAGTATTGAGCTGTGAAACAAGTGAGGATACTGTTTGTGAGAAAGAGTTTTCTCAGACCCAAGATTCTTCTTAAAGGGACAGCGCAGAAAACCTCTCTCACAACCACGCACCCGGGGCTCCGGGGAACGGGGACAGAAGAGAGGAGCAGAGCAGCGGGAAGAGAGTGTGGACTGAAGGCACAGGGACAAACACTCTGAGGGACAGCCACCCTAACCCCTGGTCTAAGTGACTTCTCTAATCGAAAACGAATACTTCCCCTGGAACTAGCAATACCAGCAAAGGGAGACAGGACACTAGCCAAACAAGCTCTCCCACGGCAATTAGAGCAGAGCTCCTTAGAGGGAGGGAGCTCCCAGGCCTACAGTGTGGAGTATTAGGGCCCTTCCTACTCTGCTGAGGGTTGCTGAAGGGTATGGTGGCGGCAGGATGCTGAAACGCGGTTCTGAGGCCAAGCTGGTGTGAGCTCGGTTTAGCCTAGCAGGGGCAGAGGACACGTGCGAAAGCGGTCTGGCAGCTGCGGGCCCACCTGTAATCCCACCTGCGGGGACAAAGCAGGAGGCCAGGAACGGGCAGAGATCTGCTCTGCGACCTTGCGCAAGCCAGCCCTGACCGAGGGGACGGGGCTAAGACCAGGGACGTGAGGGGGCTCGCGGCTGAGCTCACGCTACCAGCCCCACCCGGCCGGAAAAACCACGGTTTGCCATCCTGCAGAAGTTCGCAGCTGAGCGCACGCCAGCAAACACGCCGGGACCAGTAAACCGCGGTTTGCGACCCTGCACAGGAGGGCCCCGGCCTCGAGGGCGGGGCTAAAGCTCCAGATGGGCAAAGGCTCACAGCTGAGAGCACGTCAAAAGCCCCACCCAACCCGCGAAACTGTGGCCAGCAGGCTCTGACTGCGGGTGCTGGGGGGAGGCCCGGAAACAGGCTGGGTCCGCAGCTGAGCAAAGGTGCTCACCTCTACCCATGGTGCTGAAGCTAGTGGCTTGAGTGACAGCCCCTCCAGCGGAGGAGAAGGGGAAATCACAGCTACAGCCGCAGTGAGCCGGCGCTGGCAACGCCCATACCCAACCTCCCTAGGCAGCGGCAGAGGGGGTGGGGGGCCTGCAGACAGACCACACCTAGAGAACACAAAGGCAACACCTACTGGACTCCAGTGGCCACAACTTGCTTATACACAGATAAAATGGGCAGGCAGAGGAATGCAAACCAAATGAATCAAGAGAAATCCCCAGATAAGGACCTGAATGAACCAGATATAACCAAATGACCAGAAGTAGAATTTAGAATAATGATAGTTAGGATGTTCAAAGAAATTAAAACTAAGGTGACCAATTGCTCTCTAGGGAGGACAGTCCTCCTTTTGTGAGTTCTGTTCTCCGTCAAAAAGTGTCCTCCTACATGTCCTCCTTTTTGATATTGGAAAACTAATCTAAATGTCCGTATTCAATTGATAGAGTCGATCCATTGCGTGTGATGTGACGTATTTGTATCTAAATGAGTACTTTTTTCCTACAATTATTATTAAAAATTAATAGGCATGTAAGCATAATTACAATATAAAATACTACAATGTTCTTATGCATTTATCATATTACAGTGTATTATTGTTGCAATGAATAAAATGTTTCTTTTATTTACGATATTGTTTTCTTCAATTTATTTTTGTCCTCCTTTTCATTGTAAAAAAAGTTGTTCTCCTTGTTAAATTGGATATGTGAGTCAGAATCTTTCAGTGTCTGAGGGGGATGTCCAGGAAGGTAACCATAAGTGGAATTTTATCAAGGTCAGCCTTCAGAGTAGAAATGCAAGGAGTCACCTCTATGATGCAGTGTATTTGTCACCACCTCAAGTCTCGGGTGCTGACCCATAGAATTTTATTATCAACGATTTATTTCCTCCCAGTCATGTCCCTTTGACCCATTAGCTGCCTTATTAAACTCAGGTCGTTCTGAGATGGTCAGCATGTTGAGACCGTTCCCTCATTCCTTAGACATGTCTCTCATGATCAGAATTTAAAAGATGTACAGACCGTCTGCTCTGAATTGACAGACGCTAACATGTAGGAATGTGTTATGAATATTCCACTATGTTCCCAAGAGATTATCTTATTGCAAGTTGCTTGATTGCTTCTAATGGAATTGCTTTCTGACACCCAGCCTGACATTTCCACAAACTGGCCCCTCCTCACGTTTTCTTGCACTGTGAATGGCTTTCCAAAACCAACCCACCTTAGCCACATCACAGAACAAAGCTCTCCAGCGAGTGCAGAGATGGTGGAAAAATAATTTTCCCCCTTTCTGTCTTTCCTGCTGTTTATGAAAACTCTGATCGTCTGTTGTAATGTTGGCGTATTTGGTGCTCTTTGGGAAGAGGCAACATCATTAAAACTGAACTGTGCTACTGTTTTAATAGGTAATTGGATTCATGGGTAACTAAATTTAATTCCAGAAATCAAAGCTATGGTAATAAGTACTGGTAGACTTAGTAATTTAATTCCTCCGCCTGTCGAAATTTTATGTGTCTCTGTTCCTTGTTATTACGCCAGTGCATTGCTCAGGCAGATGTAATGATGGAGACAGGCACACACTATCTCGCTCTTGTTCATGGCTACACATACCAGAATGCTGATCACTTTACCACAGCTGTTTCAATAAGCATAGTTTCTGTTTGGAGCTTTAAGTGCAACATTTAAGTCATAATGGAGAAGGTTGAGGGACATTCCTGGAGTTGCCCAGGGTTGTGTTTTCACCTTCCCACATGTAGGCACATTGCTGTCTTAATCCGGGATCGCATAACTTCCCTGTCCATTCATGTTTTAAGACCCCACACATGTTTTAAGAAGAGTACTGGCTTCATTTGATTTTTCTCACTGTTTTTATATGATTTTTTTAACCTAATTTGAAGAACTAATTAGCATTGGTGCTTAGGATTTGATTGACTACAGAAAAGTGCCTACACAATAAATTGGCTCGCAATATGCATTAGTTTTATTCACAAGTAGTACGTCATTGAGATTCTATAGAACAAAACTGAGACAGTATACTGGGTAAAATTGGGCCATCCGAGCAACTGTTAAGTTTAGGATTCTTTTGAGCTGCTACGTCAAATCATAGACTTCTCATGCAGGAATTCAGGCAGTCAAGAAATCAGTGATTACACACACCCCATTTATCTCTAAGCAGACAAAGGCTTATACCACCTGACGATCAATGCCAGTGTTTTCTCTTCCCCTTCTTATTTATTTCTTGTGGAAATCACATTTCACATATATTAGAGAAAGAGAACAGGTTTCCACGCTGTAGGAAATGTTAGCATAACTGATTGAGGTCTTCTGTGTTAATACTTCATTTATTAGCACACTAATAGCAAGTTATTATTTATGTTACTTGGTTTAATAAGATTCTCTTTATTCTTTTGTTTTAGACACATGCTTCATCTTCTTTGTATGTATGTGTTTATTATTCCCTGCATCATATTTAATCAGGATTAGGAAGTCATTCCAGTGGGGGCCATACATATTTTTATTGACTTTTCATATATAAATTTTTTTGTGTGTGTGACAGAGACAGAGAGAGGGACAGACAGAAAGGGAGAGAGATGAGAAGCATCAATTCTTTATTGTGGCACCTTAAAGTTGTTCATTGATTGATTTCTCATATGTGCCTTGACCGGGGGGCTACAGCAGAGTGAGTGACCACACGCTCAAGCTGACCTTGGGTCCAAGCTAGTGAGCCTTGCTCAAACCAGATGATCCCATGCTCAAGCTGGCGACCTTTGGGTTTCGAAACTGGGTCCTCCACGTCCCAGTCCGATGCTCTATCCACTATACCACTGCCTGGTCAGGCTATAAAAATTCTTTAAATTCTGAGTTAGTGAGAAAATTCTATATTTTGCTATATTTATTTCTGCACAAATCTTTCTCCTTTTAACCCTCAACAAAATTAGTTGTGGCTGTTCTGTCACACTTCAGTTTTGGAAAGCCTTTCTCTCCCTTCCTTTTCTGTCTTCTTAGATCATGGAAACCTCTTCTGTTTCACCAAGATATTTAAAATCTGATTTTCTGTACCATGCTGAACAAACTAACATGCCAAGGCCCCTGGATTGTGTCTGACACAGACTCTCCAAGTTCATCTCCCTTCGTCATCAATATGCTTCTCCTTGTAGGTAGGAATCGGCATTGAGGTCACAATTCTCCTCTGCCGTCTCTCTTTTGGGGAAATTTCTATGTCAAATGGCAGCCCTCAGTTCTATTCCTGTGCACCTTCTTGGAAAATAAGATCCAGGGCAGATGCTCTGCTATGTTGACATCCTCCACCATGTCCACATCTTTTTCCTGTATTGGTTTTGTCATCTGATTGAGCAGGAACCATCTATTGCTTTTATCTGGCCAGATGATATCTGATAGACTTCCACTACTTATCACTTCCATTCCTATCTTCATCTGTCGTCTTTCAAGTGCTCTCAACCATATCTGAGCTGGCAGAGATGTGATTGTCGCAAAGATAATGTCACTAGGACTTGGTCATTTTGTTCCAGACATGCCACCCAAATTTGCTAATTTATGACTCACCGTTGTAAATCACTGATTATACATATTTAATGCCACAAATGTTATTTCTGGTCCTCTTCCCAACTATACTGTAACTTCCTACCTACCTGTTAACATTATTCTCAGTATTGCATATTTCATTGCTTAGAATATTGTTGCCTAACCACCAGCATTGACATCACCTGGAAACTTGTTAGAAATGCCACATCCCAGACCCACTGAATAAGAAACTCTGGCTGTGGTGCCCAGCAGTCTGGGTTTTAATAAGCCTTTCAGGCGATTCTGATGCTCAGTGAAGTTTAAGAACCACTTAATACCTGATAGTCTATAAAGCTCACACAATTCATCAGACTATGGATCACAACTATGTATTTTCAGCATGCATCATTGACCATTGGGTATTAGGGATTTATTTAAGCCAGTTTCTTCTTCCTCCTTCATTTCCAATTTAAACTTTCAACAGCAATATTTGAATCTATCTCCCTGCACTTCCTGAGTGTATGCTGTGCAGATACTGTGTGGTATTCTCATACATTATGGGAAGTCATCTCCATAATATGATAAACTGTTTGGGATCCCTTACCTCACATTTAACAGACTTCACTTTTTATAGAAGTTTTAGGTTTATAGACAATTTGAGCAGGATGTAAAGAGCTCCCCTCTACTCCTTCTTTGCTGGCCTCTCCCCTCATTTCCTCTGTTGTTCATTTTGCATTCATGTAGTATATTTGGTCCAATATTGATAAATTATTATTAACTAAAGTTCATAGTTTACAAAGAAGTCACTCCTGGTGTTGTGTCAGTTTTGATACATGTACAATGTGTGTGTCCCTCTTACAGTGTTTTACAGAGTAATAAACAGCCCTAAAATTCCCCTGAGCTCTGCCTCTTCATCCCTCTCTTCTCACCCTGGACCCGGGCAACCTCTGATCTTCAGATAGTCTTCATAATTTTTCCTTTTCCAGAATGTCATAGAGTTGAAGTTATGATATCCTCTTTCTGCAAGTACATTAACTAAGAATAACAGTGGACAGGTGTTAAAAAGTTGCAGACCTACTCAGCTGGGATCTTACTTTGACCTGCTGACTTCACACCTCCCTGTGTTTTTAATTCAGTGCCACATTTCCTTTCAAATTTCTAAAATTTTTGTCATTGATTTTTTTCCTTTCCTCATATCTGTTTAAATGACTCATACTATTACTTCTCTTTCCTGTGGCAGTGAGGACAAAGTCGTGGAAGTAGCAGAGGAGGAGGAAGTGGCCGATATCGAGGAAGAAGAAGCCGAAGATGGTGAGGATGATGAGGATGGTGAGGAGGTAGAGGAAGATGCTGAAGAGCCTTATGAAGAGGCCACAGAGAGAACCACCAGTATTGCCACAACCACCACCACCACCACAGAGTCTGTGGAAGAGGTGGTCCGAGGTAATAACACTGTTTGCTGAGATTTTCTTTATAAGGGAAAAGGAACACATCATAGTAAAGTTTGAAATTTATATACAGTTAGTGTCTTCCTAACCAAAAATAAAATGTAAAAACACCAAGTCTTAGGCTTGTTGACCTCTTTTTGGTTAATGAGCAGGTTCACCAATGCATTTCAAAGGATGTGAAGTCCTGATTAACACTCTAGTTTATAGCTTGTGTGTGCTGCTTGGCCAATCCCAAGGTGCTCTGCAGTACACCATCTAACCAAGTGTTGTATCCTTTGACAAAGGCAGTTAGCTAAGTGACATTCTCGTTACTTCCCTGGCAATGGTGTGTATTGCATGTTGTTGTCTGTTACCTCTTGTACCATCTGGGCCATGAGCTCCTTGAGGGCAAAGACTGGATTTTATTTAGTATTGTGCAGAGTGCATGGCTTACAGAAGGTTTTCAATAAATCTTAGTAGAGTGAGTAGATGCAGTTAGATTTCATTAAAGGAGAAAAGGGATATTTGGTGAGTATCACATTATCATTTTTGCTGTGAAATTTAACTTGGGTTATTTGTGTTATCTTTATTTTATGGAGAAGTGACAGTGTCTTCATGGAGAGAATGACTTTTTTTTCTGTTTAGTGAATATTCTTTTTGGGAATGTTGTGAACTAAATGAATGAAGAGACTTCCTTTTTGTCTCAATGAAATAAAAGCAACCAAATGTTATTGTAACTTGGGCTGTTTCTTTAAGGGTGTGTATTTGTTTTACAGATAGTAAAAGATAGTCCTAGAATTAGATCAAATGAATATGAAGGGAGTTATTGGGTTTCAGTGTCTTGCAGATACTTCTAATGTCTACCATTAATTGTTATAGTGATATAAGTCTTCCTCTCACTTTTTATTAAGGTAAAATTATTTTGGCTCTTAATATTTTAGAACTTAAAATGGGGCACTTTCTCTGCCTCAAGGAGATTCTTGATGATTGCTCTAGTATCTTCTCTTTATTACATTTTTAAGAACTTTAATGAGGTATAATTTATTTATGAAATTCACTTATGTTAAGTGTATAAGTGTGTAATTCAATGGCTTTAATAAATTTACCAAATTGTACAACCATCACCATAATCTAATATTGGAACATTTTCATCGTCTCAGTAAGATTGTTCACTCCCATTCACAGTTAATCCTTGTTCTCACCATAAGCCCTAAACAACAACTACTTTATACCTCTACAGATTTGCCTTTTCTAGCCATTTAGTACATGTGGGGTCAGACATGGTCTTTTGGTGTCTGGTTGCTTTATTTAACATAGTGTTTGAGAATTTGCATTTCTTTTAACTTGTAGCTTTTAAAACAGATTATTCTGAGTTGAACAGTCTGAGTTAGCTTAAAACATTATAAATATTGCATATTCTTAGGGAAAGAAAAGTTATAGTTCAAGATAGATTGTTTATCATTCCCTACTTAATGATAGCTATGTATTCAATTTAGCACATTAAGGCTTGTGTAAGTCGATATACATGTAAGTAAATGCACACTCTGAGCCACTGATTTTAAATACCCGTGGAATCCTTTCCCCGTGGTATTTCTCATCTGTCTACTAGAACCATCTGTGGCACATCTGGTTAAATGAACTTGTTAGCTTCTGTTTTCCTAGTAGGAATGGTCATTATTTCAGGTTTTTTCTTTCTGAAACCAAAAAGGCATGTGACTACAAAATACAACAGCTATTAATCTTCTGCACTAGGATTGAAGTTCTTGGGATCTCCATCAAGATAGTTATTTATGTAATAATTAATGTCTACTTATTCAACATTAGCTTTTGGAGCCCCTATTTGGTTTAAGTCATTTGCTAGACTCAGTGGATCATATGAGAACACACAGGATAGCTGGCCCTCATGTATATTAAAATCTAGTAGAAAATGTAAGTCAAAGAAAGACAAGTTGTCTGCATGGTATGAAGTATGGGTCTAGAGCCTACTTCAAAGGGCAAGAAATAGATTGGAGAAGGGTCTATGGAGGAGAATTCATTTGAAACAGTATTGGAAGGGCTGGTGGTGAGTCTACAGATGGATTTTTGTTATAGGGTACTTCAGAGTAGTAGGTATAGCAAAACCAGTATGGTGCTGTCAAAAGGTACATGGCAAGTATTGCCGTTAACTGAGGGTGATCAATTCAGGACCTACTATGTTTCTGGTGGAAAGAGTGAAGCGATTTTGCTTTGATGTTACTGCTGTTGGGGCAAAGACAATTAAAAGATTACTTATTTATTATAAAAATCTCCAGGGTAGAAATACAAAAAGAAATTAGCCTTAAAAGATAAGTTAATAATGCTGATGGTAAGAAGAGAATGAAAGCGACTATCTAAAAAGCAAATACTTGGTCATTTCAAGGTAGCAACTGTTAATACCAGAAATAGAAGAGCCTTCAGTGAGGATTCTTGCATCCCTATCTAAGACTCCTGAAATGGATAAAACCTGCATCATCAAGACATATTTCTTGGAAAGGAGGCTTAAGAGGCAAACATGTTACAGCATATTTTGTCTGAATCAGAAAGTCTTCTGTACTCCCAGCTAATTTCAGTAAAGTTTAGATCAGAGGTCCCCAAACTTTTTACACAGTGGTCCAGTTCACAGTTCCTCAAACCGTTGGAGGGTCGGACTATAAAAATAACTGTGAACAAATCCCTATGCACACTGCACATATCTTATTTTAAAGTAAAAAAAACAAAACAGGAAAAATGCAATATTTAAAATAAAGAACAAGTAAATTTAAATAAACAAAATGACCAATATTTCAATGGGAACTATGAGAACAGATGCATTCTGTGCTCCTCTCACTGACCACCAATGAAAGAGGTGCCCCTTCTGGAAGTGCGGCAAGGGCTGGATAAATGGCCTTGGGGCCGCAGTTCAGGGACCCCTGGTTTAGATGGTAACACTGAAGTCCCCAGCCACATTGAGCCCCTTTCTCCACAAAGTCCTTTTTCCTTCCTTCTTTGGTGTAGAAAGTGAGTTATGGTACTTCCCTGATGAAGAGCAAAGACAATGCCATGATAGCAAACTTCATAAAACTCCCAATTACGCGGACGGCAAGATGGCGATGGAGTAGGCGGACGTACCAACTTCCAACTCCCAGAACCAAAGTGGATTATAACTCAATTTTAAGAACCATCATCTGGATAAACCAACTTTGAACTAAACTAAGTGGACTCTTCAACCAAGGAACACTGAAGAAGCCACATTGAGACTGGTAGGAAAAGCAAAAATGCGAAGAGGGCTGCCCAGCTCCCCGGAGCGAACAGCAGCCCAGAGAGACCCACGTGGCGAGAGGAGAGTTTGGCGGAGAGGGAGGGACCTGGGTCCCAGGAACAAAGCCCCAGCTTGCAGTCCCAGAGCCTAGAAGAGGCATTTGGACAGTATTGAGCTGTGAAACAAGTGAGGATACTGTTTGTGAGAAAGAGAAAGTTTTCTCAGACCCAAAATTCTTCTTAAAGGGACAGTGCAGAAGACCTCTCTCACAACCACTCACCCAGGGCTCCGGGGAACGAGGACAGAGGAGAGGACCAGAGTAGCGGGAAGAGAGTGTGGACTGGAAGGCACAGGGAGAGAGAGATACTCTGAGGGACAGCCAACTTAACCCCTGGGCTAAGTTACTTTCCTAATCAAAAACAAATATTTACCCTGGAACTAGCAATACCAGCAAAGGGAGATAGGACACCAGCCAAACAAGCCTTACTGCGGCACTTAGAGCAGAGTACCTTAGACGGAGGGAGTTTCCAGGACTACAGTATGGAGTGTTAGGGTCTGAGCTGCAGTGCACACACCCACACTGCTGAGGGCATGCTGGAGGGATGGTGGAGGCAGGACGCTAAAACGCGGTTCTGACAACGGGGGCGGAGGCCCAGCCGTGTGAGCTCGGTCTAGCCAAGCAGGATTGGAGGGGACACGCAAAAGCGGTCCGGCAGCTGTGGGCCCGCCTGTAGCCCCACCTGCAGGGGAAAAGCGGTAGGCCAAGAACGGGCAGAGATCTGCTCTGCGACCCTAAGCAAGCCGGCTCTGACCGTGGGGGCGGCGGAGGCTTGAGGCTGAGTGCACGCCAGCAGCCCCACTCGAACTGAGAAATCGCAAAGCCGCGGTTTGCCATCCTGCATGCGTGAGTTGGCTCTGAATGGGGGGGCGGGCCTAAAACCCCTGTTGAGCTGTGGCTCGCAGCTGAGCGCATGCCAGCAGTCCCACCCGGCCTGAAAAACCACGGTTTGCAATCCTGTGCAGGTGGGCCCTGGCCTCGGGGATGGGGCTAAAGCTCCGGACGGGCGGAGGCTCACAGCTGAGTGCATGTCAGCAACCCCGTCCAACTTGAGAAACTGTGGCGAGCAGGCTTTGACCACGGGACCTGGGTGGAAGCCCGGGAACAGGCTGGGTCTGCAGTTGAGCAAAGGTGCTAACCTCTACCCTTGGTGCTGAGGCTTGTGGCTTGAATGCAGTGCGCAACCCAACCTGTGGGGGCGAGGCGAAGGCCCAGGCAGGCTGAGGCTTGTAGAGCCAGGCACCAGAACACAGCCCCTCCTGCGGAGGAGAGGCGGAAATCACAGCAACCGCCGCAGTGGGCCAGCGCTGGCAAGGCCCATACCCAACAGCCCTAGGCAGCGGTAGAGGGGTTTGCAAGCCTGCACACAAACCACACCTAGAGAACACAAAGGCAACACCCATTGGACTCCAGTGGCCACACCCTTCTTATACACAGGCAAAATGGGCAGGCAGAGAAATGCAACCCAAAGGAATCAAGAGAAATCCCCAGAGAAGGACCTGAATGAATCACATATAACCAAATTACCAGATGCAGAATTTAAATAATGATAGTTAAGATGTTCAAAGAAATTAGAGCAACACTGGATAGTCATTATGAACACCTAAATAAAGAGATAACAAGTATAAAAAAGGAAATTGAAATAATAAAAAAGAATCAGACAGAAATGACAAATACAATATCAGAACAGAAGACCACAGTGGAAGGAATTAAAAGCAGGGTGGATGACGCTGAGAATCGAATCGGCGAGTTAGAGAACACAATAAACATAGGCACAGAAGCAGAGCAGAAAAAAGAAAAGAGACTCAAAAAATCTGAGGAAACTCTAAGGGAGATCTGTGACAACATGAAGAGAAATAACATTCGCATCATGGGGGTTCCTGAAGAAGAGGAGAGAAAACAACAAATAGAAACTTTGTTCAATCAAATCATAGCAAAAAAAATCCCTAAATTAAGACTGGAAAACATTTCTCACGTTCAAGAAGCACACAGAACTCCATTAAAGAGAAACCCAAAGAAATCTACACCAAGACACATCATAGTTAAAATCCCAAAGCTAAGGGATAAAGAGAAAATTTTAAAAGCTGCTAGAGAAAAAAAGTCTATCACCTAAAAGGAGCCCCCATAAGGATAACATCTGACTTCTCAAAAGAAACACTTGAGGCCAGAAGGGAATGGCAAGATATATTCAGAGTAATGCAGAAGAAGATCCTACAACCAAGACTGCTTTATTCAGCAAGGCTAACATTTAAAATTGAAGGAGAAATAAAGAGCTGCCCAGACAAAAAAAGCCTCAAGGAATTCATTAAAACCAAACCAATTCTGCAAGAGATACTAAGGGGCCTTTTGTGAATAGATCAAAGGGAGGAAAGAATATAGCAAAAGAAGAATACAGCTTTAAAGAATAAAATGGCAATAAACAACTACATATCAATAATAACCTTAAATGTAAATGGATTAAATGATCCAATCAAAAGACATAGGGTATCTGCGTGGATAAAGAAACAGGACCCATACATATGCTGTCTACAAGAGACACACCTTAAAACAAAAGGTGCACATAGACTGAAGGTAAAAGGATGGAATAAAATATTTCACGCAAATGGAAATGAAAACAAAGCTGGGAAAGCAATACTTATATCTGACAAACTGGACTTTAAAACAAAGCCTGTAGTAATAGATAAAGAAGGACACTACATAATGATAAAGGGAACAATTCAACAGGAAGATATAACTATTATAAATATCTATACACCAAATATAGGAGCCCCGACATACATAAAGCAGACTTTGATGGATATAAAGGGCAAGATTAACAACAATACTATAATAGTAGAGGATTTCAATACCCCACTGACATCACTGGATAGATCCTCAAGAAAGAAAATAAAGAAACAGCAGATTTAAAGGATAAACTAGATCAACTCAATTTAATAGATATCTTCAAAACTTTTTGCCCTAAAGCAGTAGAATATACATTCTTCTCGAGCACTCATGGTACGTTTTCTAGGATAGACCACATGTTAGAACACAAAAATGGTCTCAACAAAGTTAAGAAGATTGAAATCATATCGAGCATTTTCTCTGATCACAGTGCTGTGCCATGAAACTAGAAATTAACCACAAAAGAAAAACTGATAAATACTCAAACACCTGGAAACTAAATAGCATATTATTAAATAATGAATGGATTAACAATGAGATCAAAGAAGAAATAAAAAGTTTCTAGAAACAAATGATAATGAGCATACGTCAACTCAAAATTTATGGGACACAGAAAAAGCAGTACTGAGAGGGAAGTTCATTGCACTCCAGTCATGCCAAAAGAAGCTAGAAAAAGCTCAAATAAGCAACCTAACCCTGCATCTGAAAGAACTAGAAAAACAACAGCAAATAAAGCCCAGTACCAGTAGAAGAAAGGAAATAATAAAGATCAGAGCAGAAATTAATGACATAGAGGCTAAGGAAACAATACAGAGGATCAATGAAACCAGGAGCTGGTTCTTTGAAAAGGTAAACAAGATTGATGAACCTTTAACTAGTCTCACCAAGAAAAGAAGAGAGAGGACTCATATAAATAAAATTAGAAATGAGAGTGGAGAAATAACAACTGACACAACAAAAATACAAAGTATTCTAAGAAAATACTATGAAGAACTCTATGCCAAAAAATTAGACAACCTAGGTGAAATGGACAAATTTCTTGAATCATATAATCTTCCAAAAATCAATCTCAAAGAATCAGAACACCTAAACAGATCAATTACAACAAATGAGATCGAAACAGTTATCAAAAAACTCCCAAAAAAAGGCAAGTCCTGGGCCTGATGGCTTCACAAGTGAATTCTACCAAAAAATTCAAAGAAGAACTAACTCCTATCCTCCTCAAGCTATTTCAAAAAATTCAAGAGGAAGAATGACTTCCAAACTCTTTTTATGTGGGAGCATAATTCTGATCCCAAAACCGGGCAAAGACTAACACAAAGAAAGAAAATTATAGGCCAATATCCCTGATGAATTTAGACGCTAAAATTCTCAACAAAATATTACCCAACCAGATACAGCAATATATGAAAAAATTCATATACCATGATCAAGTGGGATTTATTCTGGAGAGGCAAGGCTGGTACAATATTCGCAAATCAATCAATGTGATTCATCACATAAACAAAAGGAAGGACAAAAATCACATGATAATTTCAATAGATGCAGAAAAGGCATTTGATACAATCCAGCACCCATTCATGCTCAAAACTCTCAGTAAAGTTGGAACACAGGGAACATTCCTTAACATGATAATAGCTATCTACGACAAACCCACAGCAAACATCATACTAAATGGGCAAAAATTAAAAGCAATCCCCTTAAGATTAGGAACCAGGCAGGGGTCCCCCCTTTCACCACTCTTATTCAACATAGTTCTGGAAATCCTAGCTACAGCAATCAGATAAGAAGAAGAAATAAAAGACATCCAAATTGGAAAAAAAGAAGTAAAACTGTCATCATTTGCAGATGATATGATATTGTATATAGAAAACCCTAAAGTCTCAGTCAAAAAACTACTGGCCTGATAAATGAATTCAGCAAGGTGGCAGGATATAAAATTAATACTCAGAAATCAGAGGCATTTCTATATACCAACAATGAACTGTCAGCAAAAGAAGTTAAGGAAACAATCCCCTTCACTATTGCAACCAAAAAAATAAAGTACCTAGGAGTAAATTTAACCAAGGAGGTTAAGGACTCGTACTCGGAAGATTATAAAACATTGATAAAAGAAATCAAGGAAGATACAAACAAGTGGAAGCATGTTCCGTGCTCATGGTTAGGAAGAATAAACATCATTAAAATGTCTATATTACTCAAAGCAATTTATAAATTCAATGCAATACCAATTAAAATACCAATGACATACTTCAAAGATATAGAACATATTTTCCAAAAATTTATATGAAACCATAAAAGAACACATATAGCCTCAGCAATCTTAAAAAGAAAAAATGAAACAGAAAGTCTCACTCTTCCAGATATCAAGGTTTACTACAAGGTCATTGTACTGAAGACAGCCTGGTACTGGCATAAGAACAGGCACATAGATCAATGGAACAGAACAGAGAACCCAGAAATAAACCCACACCTTTATGGACAACTGATATTTGACAAAGGATGAAAGAACATACAATGGAGTAAAAACAGCCTCTTTAACAAATGGTGTTGGGAAAATTGGACATCTACCTCCAAAAAAATGAAACTAGACCTTCAACTTACACCATTCACAAAAACAAAATCAAAATGGATAAAAGATTTAAATGTAAGCCGTGAAACCATAAGCATCTTAGAAGAAAACATAGGCAGCAAGCTCTCCGACATCTGTGGCAGCAATATATTTGATGATTTATCTCCACGGCAAATGAAATAAAACACAAGATAAACAAATGGGACCATATCAAACTAAAAAATTTTTGCACAGCTAAAGACAATAAGAACAGAATAAAAAGACAAACCACACAATGGGAGAACATATTCAACAACACTTCTGATAAGGGTTTAATAACCAAAATTTTATAAAGAACTTATAAAACTCCTCACCAGGAAGACAAATAATCCAATCAAAAAATGAGCAAAAGAAATGAATAGAAATTTCTCCAAAGAGGACATACAGATGGCCAATAGGCATATGAAAAAATGCTCAACATCACTAATCATTAGAGAAATGCAAATTAAAACCACAATGACATATTACCTCACACCAGTCAGAATGGCGCTCATCAGCAAAACAACACAGAACAAGTGCTGGCGAGGATGTGGAGAAAAGGGAACCCTTCTGCACTGCTGGTGGGAACGCAGACTGGTGCAGCCACTATGGAAAACAGTATAGAGATTCCTCAAAAAATTAAAAATCGAACTGCCTTTTGACCCAGCTATCCCACTTTTAGGAATATACCCTAACAACAACATAGCACTTTTCAAAAAGAAGAAATGCGCCCCCATGTTCGTGGCAGCTTTGTTCACAGTAGCGAAGATCTGGAAACAGCCCAATGGTCCGTCAGAGGAAGAGTGGATTAAAAAGCCTTGGTACATATATACTATGGAATACTACTCAGCCATAAGAAATGATGACATTGGATCATTTACAACAAAATGGATGGACCTTGATAACATTATATGGAGTGAAATAAGTAAAACAAAAAAACTGAGAACAGCATGATTTAATACATAGTTGGGACATAACAGGGAGACTATGAGACATGGACAAAAGTGGGGTAGTTATAGGGTGGCAGGAGGGAGGAGAGGGTGGGAAAGGGGGTATGGGAGGGGCATATAGAAAACCAGATAGGTGACAGAGGACAATTTGACTTTGGGTGATGGGTATGCAACACAATTGAATGATAAGATAACCTGAAGATGCTTTCTTTGAACATATGTACCCTGATTTATTAATGTCACCCTATTAAAATTAATAAAAAAAAACTCCAATTACAAGTAGCCTGCTCCTGTTCTGAAAATAAAAGTCAGAAGTGGCTTGCAAAGAAGATATATTAAGAAAGAGACTTATAATCTGGTTTTCAATGTTAATGTTTCAGTGCCTGAGAGAAAATGTCATTTACAACCATACTTAATAAGAAAATTGTTTCTTCATTACCAATATATTGCTACTAATATGAGTCCTTAATGTGCTTCATAAAAACAAAATCCTCAATACTTTGTAACTGGTTAAAATTTGAAAGAAATAGTCAAGGGGACGAAAAATATAGGACATTTCTGGAGGGCCCTGAAATTTCCAGCCATTCTGTTTTAGAATTAATGACATTAGAGTGGAAGATATCAGTTCTAATCGTGTCCCTGATTCCAGTGGAGAAGGTATTTGAAAGTGAGCATAGACACACACACACACAGCAGCATCCACTGGCTATATAGGAGTCATTGTTTTTCGTTGTTAAAAATGGATGTTGATCTAATAGAATAAGCCAATATCAATTTGAATAAAACAATAGTATATTTAGACCAGTGGTTCTTAACCTGGGTTCTGTCAAACCCTAGGCGTTCGATGAGTTGGTCTCAGGGGTTCAGAGAAGCCTCTGCCGCAGAGGTAAAGACACACTTGTGTAAAGTTGTGATGACACACCCCTCTTGGCCATCACTTGCTGCAGAGGATCACATTACATTTCTTGGCCAACCAGTGCTGCTGGGAATTTAGTGCACGCAGTAGTCAGCAGCTGTCGTAGTTGTACGTCATGTGGTTTGTTTCTTAATATTTTAATCCATACTGAATATGTCGAGCAAAAAAAGAAAGTGGTCGGACAAATATGTACAACATTGATACACATGTATCACGGAACGGGATGGGAGTCAGAGTCCTATCTGCATGATATGCAATGCCAAGTTGAGCAACTCTAATCTTGCACCAGCAAATCTAAATTTGGAAAAAAAAATCATATTTTATTTATCACTAAAGAAGGGTTCGGTGAATGAGCATATGAAACTGGTGGGTTCTGTACCTCAAAAAAGGTTAAGAACCACTGATTTAGAAACTTGCTCTTGATTTTCAATGTTTTGAGAAGGGAAGACCATTCATAAACCCAAAATGTCAGGTTAATGTCTAACTCAGTTATGAACTCTAAACTCTGATTAAACCTGTGTATTGTAATAAATGGTGTAATCTTTTCTTTAAGCTAGCCAGTTTGGTCCATGTCGCACAACCCTGTTTCTTCTCTTATGTTTATTTATTCAGCAGATATTCATTACCCCGTTGCTGACTGCTAAGCATCAGGGAAGATGTCATGGTGAGGTGGCTCTCACTGTGTCCTGGCAGGTCAGGCTGGAATTCTTGGGTTTTCAGAATCACCACTCCCCATGTGCTTTAGGGTGATATTTCTATCTTTTAATCTTTGTAACTCTGCTGTGTGGTAGAAATTTTACTTTACCATTTAATGTCAAGGCAACTAAGGCCTAGAGACATTTTCTAAAATTTGCTCATGGTAACAAAGCTAGTAAGTGGTGAGAATTTAGACCCAGATAAGTCAGGTATTTCTTTTTTTATTAATATTTTTATTCTTTATTTTTCCATTGATTTGAGAGAGTAGAAGGGTAGGGTGGGAGGGAGAGAGAGAGAAGCATCAGCTCATTGTTCCACTTAATTATTCCATTTAGTTGTGTATTCACTGATTGCTTCTCATACATGCCCTGACCAGGGATTGAACCCACAACCTCAGTTTGCCAGGAAGACACTCTATCCACTTAGCAGCCCAGCCAGGGCAGACCAGGGTATTTTTATTACACCAATGTTAAAACTCTACTTTTTTGTTTATAATACACACTCTTTCAGTTTAACCTGTGTTCTGTTATAAATGTATATTCCTTTGCTATAGGCATATATTTATGTTTCTATTATTTCACACTGGGCATAATGATCAGGGGTCAGCAAACTATAGCCATAGGTCATATATGGTCTGTCACCTGTTTTCTGATCACAGGGTTGTTTTAGGACACAGCCAACCTCATTTGTTCACATGTCCACCTGTGGCCACTTCCTTGAGGCCAAGGCAGAGTGGAGCGGACACCATATAGCCTGCACAGCTAAACATATTTTCTATCTGGGCCTTTATTAAACAAACAAAAAAATAAGCCTCTAATAGTGATTATGAGAAAAATACTTTGAAGTTTTTTATATTTCAGATACTGCCATACCAAGTTAATATCATTATGATATTTTTATTATGGTTAGAGGCAGATTAGTATAGGGTTGAGAGAAGATGTTTAATAATCGTATGGCCTTGGGCCAGTTAAGTAACCGGGAAATCTGTTCCATGTGCTGTAATGTGGATGATGATATGGGGTTTCTGTTTGTTGCAAGAATTACTCTAGGTGATCCATGTTAGGTACTTAACCATATGCCTGCCACATGGTGTTTCAATTTGTTTCCCAAGAATAGGCTGCCCAGAGTCAAATCCTGGCTATACAACCCAGTAACTGTGTAAATTTGTATCAGTTTTATAACCATTAGGCCTCATTGCATCCCTCTGAAAATGGAGTTTCATAATGCTTACTTCATTTTAATCGTTTTGTGAGGAATAAATGGAATTATCTAAGGGAAACAGTACAGCTACTGGTAGATAGTAAGTATTTGGTTAACAAGGTGCTAAGGCTGTCATGGTTACAGGCATTATTCTGATCTTCCAGAGAACTAGTGTTTACTACATTATTAGAAATTATGAAATGTCAACGGTAAGCCAACAGATTGTCATTTTAATTATAAAAAGCATTCAAGTTACATCTATATTATTGGTATAATAGAACGTATATTTATAGACCTAATAAGAATTTTTAAAAAATAACAGTTTAAAATTGCTTTCTGGACTGAAAGTTTTTGTAAATATATATTGTATATTAAAATACCTGCAGTTAAACTTTACATCCTGCTGAAAATTGAACCAGGATAATATCAAATGCCATTGCATTTCTAGATAGTGTTTCATTTTCTTACGGGCATTTGAACCTCTTCTGAGGAAGTTCATCTCTTAAATGAACAGTGACACTGATGTAGGTGTTTCTTTAAGCCTCCTATACGATGATGAAATTTAGAAGCTTGATATTTAAGTGTTTCTTGCCTTTGTCTAGGTTACTGAACTCCGCAGAATTAAATTATGGCTCTTCTCCCTCCGGTAACCATGGATCTGGGAGAAGGACCATGTGATTTACTATTGGATGCCCACCAGCATCAACCGGCCACTCTTTGGTACTGACCGTGGCACCGGTTGCTGGGGGCACAGGGATATGGACAGGGTGGCTTGCTTAGGTTGCTGTCAGCCACACCTACAATATTTCAAGCAACATGAAGTTGAAAAATATACTTTGCTTTGGGACAATGTAGATCGATCTTTGTGAATATAGTAAACTATTGATTTTATACTTTATAGTATGGAAATTTTACGTCAATAAATCTGATAATAAAATATAGGAAATTGTCAGTGAATATAGAGATACAGACACACACCCTATGCTGGCAGGGCATACAAACATACAAGTCCATATCAGCATCCACATTACAGCACACAAAACAGACTTCCCAGGTTGTGCGATAGCCGACTCCTCTTGGCCTATGGAAGCTCATTATTAAGATATTGAGGAATTCTGTGAGTCAACCATTGGTAGCTTGACATACTGTTAATGGGAGTACTGACAACCACAAAAATTGGCAAACAGTATAAAGTAAAGTGTTTTGTTTCTCCGGAGACAACCAGTTTCCAAGCATACCCGCCTCAGAGTCCGTAAGAAAAGTCACTTTCTCTAATTTCCAACAAATGACGTGACATCCAGTCTTATTCAGAGTTTAAAGTGCCTTCTAATACCGGGTTGGGTTTCAGCCTAGCCACACGGCTTAGAGAAAAACCAGTGTTCCACACACACACAACAAATAGGACACAAAGGTATCAGGAAGTCATAGTGGTGCTGTTCTGTGAATGCTTGCTGACACCACCAACACAAGAGTACTGCTTAGTGGTCTAAATATTTCCCAAGTATATCTCCTCAGGTGGCATTTTATAAATAACCTTTCATCGTGGAGAGATGAGAATCAGGTCAGGTATAATTGGAACGACAGATGTATTGGATAGCCTGAGAGAATCAACACAATTCAGTAAAAGCCAAGTCAACGCCACAGATCTTCTAGAGACTTCCGTGACAAATTAGCACCCGTCGTTTTGTACTCAGTGATTTCATTACTAACACAGCTGTTTCCGGCATTTGTGTCTACAGTTCAGCCCATAGTTGGGATTTACGTGAGATTCGCTGTAAGACTTTAGTTGAAGTTGGCTTGCCTAATTTTGCAGGTTTCATTTTAGTAAAGTATGATTAGTAGGTAATAAATATCTGATAACTTATTGCTCTCAGAGGAATTTTCTATTGGATGTGGGTTTGTTTTCTTAATGACTACTTGCTCATATTTGTAAGCACCTTAAAAATTTTATATTTTATTTAAAGTATACATATCTACTATTGTAAAAAAATGTTCTTAAAAAATAACTAGTTTTCAAATATGCTGATATTTTAAATTTTTAATCCATAAGAACCACACACAAATTTGTCTTCTTATTCTTCAGCAAAATATATGAATGATTCCAATAACTTGGGCTTATGAAGTTTCACCCTTTAGCACTATTAGAGTTATAGCAATAACTTACTTAATCAGGCTGAAAACTAAAGTTGATATAAATAGTATTAAGGTCAATTGTTTTCTTTATCAACATTTATTTGAAATATTAACAATAATCAAATTTAGTAGATTTAGCACTTTTGTCATTGTTTTCATTTTATTTATTATTAATATTAAACAGCTGACATTACGAGATCAAACTATAGTTGTCTTCTTTCGTTTCCCCTTTCTACTTTAAAATTGCAAGTACAGTATGTAATTTTTAACTCCAGGAACATAGATATATTTGTGCCATCTATGAACTTTAATTGTGCATATATTCTTGCAGCATTTGGAGAAACTGTGCTTCACAATTTTTTGTTTGTTTTACAATATGACAGTATGCAATTTTTAGCTTTCTGTAAATAACTCTAGTTGGATTATTCAAGTGGTTGTTTTTTTCCAAATTTATAAATTTATTGTTTATACATTCCATGTAATGTAGGCTTGCTTTTTATATACATTCCTATCATCTAAGAATAATTATTCAGTTATTAAAAATGAAATAATTTAAAAGTTTTAAATTCTACAATCATTCTTTATTTAATGCTTTATTTAAAGTTAATAGTTTGCTAACTTGTTAACTTTGCCTGTGGCAATACCATTATAATTATCATGTATTTGAAATTGGGCATTTTTAACCCGTCTTAGTGTGCCACATTCACAGCTGTTTTCATGTCTGATTTTTAGTGCTCGCTTCGGCAGCACATATACTAAAAAATTGGAACAATACAGAGAGAAGATCAGCATGGCTCCTGCGCAAGGATAAAAGTGGGCATTTTTTACCCATCTTAGTGTGCCACGTTCACAGCTGTTTTTATGTCTAATTTTAAAAAGTGTGAAGTCAGCATTCTAATTTTGACTGTCCCCAAAATATTTGCTCCAATTTGAAATCCATTCAGAATTATTTTTTTGTGGTTAAGCATTATTTTTGGAATGGTGCATTACATAATTATTTTATTTAGCACATTGTTGACTGCTCACGAGTTAACTTGTGTTTGCACCGCACCTGCATTAGCTATTTCAGTTTTTGAAACTCAGGGTAATATAGGATTATTCTATTTGTGACTCTTCGGTCAAAGTTCGAAAAATGGCACACCATTCTATATTCTCATGAGAACTCCTTTTCTCCCCACTCCTCCAGGTGGGAGACCCCAAAATCGAAGGTACAATAAACAAAAACAATCACAATGTTGAGCCGTCTGAACTTGGACTATCTTCTAACCGCTCGCAGTTTGAACATACTTATCAAGGATATTGTAAAATCTTTCTTCGTCGTGTTCGGTTTATTATAAAAAAGTGACTTTTCTTGATATTTAGATTTTTTTGCAATTATAGTATTACAAAAGTTTCAACCATGACGGATCGTGAATGTGAAGAACTTTTCAGTGAATTATATGCAGAAATTTTATTTGATTGTCCAAGTGACTTTGAAATATATTGTAGTGATGTAGAAATTGATAGTTTCTTTTAAATTCATCATGTATAAATAAAGATACTGAAGTTTATTTAAATTGTTTCACTTTCATACTCAATTACAAAAATATAGCCGGTGACATGAGATAACTTCTGCATAAAATTTCTGGTCAACAATTAATGTAGGGAGCTCTAGCCTTGTTTCTATCTCGGGTTTGTGTAATATTGACTTTTACAAAATGCAATTTAGTGTTGAAACCTGCATAGATCTCGGCAAGGATTACCTTACAAAGATCAAAACTGCATAGAGACTTTTCAGCACAAACTCATACTGCTTTGTGCACCCTAGCATTTCAGTTTATTAAATGGTCTTTTGTCTTGAAGGGTGGCTAGAGCTGTTATAAGAGATATGTCTTTCCTGCCAGCAGAATTTAGCTAAATGAATATTAGGAAACCTATTTGTGTTCTTAAGTTTAAAAACAAAATAGGAATAATCAAAGATTAATGTTCTTTAGATGTCCATGTAAGTCTGTGGCTGTGATTATACTAACTTTCAAGATCTTTTGAAAAATATTTCTGCTTCTGTTATTCTGGGCAAATTATTTTTTATTTTTATATGTAACATTTACTTGAGTAGAAATAAAGGTGAATTGGAATTCAAAATAAATTTAGCCAATGATCTCAAAATGTGAGTTTTTCATTTTTTATTTAAGGTTTTGAGAAGAGGATGAAGGTATGAAAAGGAAAATGCAGTTTTCATTTTCAGATGACTTTCCTTTAAGGCTACAGTAATAAAAGGTCTAATTTTACATGATTTCCATGTAGTGGGTGATATTATAAATAATTTTCCACTGAATGGTTACAGTAATCAATATAAAACACTTTATTACTGCATTTTTTTGGTGATTTTTATAAATTAGAAAGGAAGGAATTTTTCTATTCAAAAAATAATGTAAACATAAACATTTAAAGCCTTTTGAGATTTCTTTTTCTCAAAAGCTAGTCATGCAACTTATAAATTATATATTTCAGGACACCATGCTTTAAAACTCTTTACTTAGCCCTGGCCTGTTGGCTCAGTGGTAGAGCATTGGCCCGGTGTGTAGATGTTCCAGGTTCGATTTTCGGCCAGAGCACACAGGAGAGGTGCCCATATGCTTCTCCACCCCTCCCCTCTCCTTTCTCTTTATCTCTTTCTTCCTCTCCCGCAGCCAAAGCTTCACTGGAGCAAAGTTGGCCCAGGTGCTGAGGATGGCTCTGTAGCCTCCATCTCAGGTGCTAGAGTGGCTCCAGTTGCAATGGAACAATGGCCCAGATGGGCAGAGCATTGCCCCCTAGTGGGCATGCCATATGGATCCCGGTCAGGAGTATGTCTGTCCACCTCCCCACTTCTCACTTCAGAAAAATAAATAAAATAAAACTCTTCTATTTGGTTAAAGTCTTGATTGCATAGGTTTTTCTGGTAATTTCCCATTGCTAGGAAGAAATTTAAAGGAAAGTTTCTCAAATGGAGATTGATTTGGGGGAATTACACCAAAATAAGAGACTCAAAGAAAGAGACAAGATTAAAATTCTAAGGAATATTGAACCACCAGCAGTCCTCTTATATGTTTTTTAATGTGAGGGTTTCTTTCCCCTTTGGGGGAGCTACTTGTAGATTCAATGCAGGGAAAGAATTAGTGCAAAGATACAAAGGCCAGCCTTCACCCAGTGTTCCCCATTTTCAGTGCAGTGTCACAGCTGTGAAGTTGACATTGGTCATTTTACACTTCTTCAGCCCAAGCATGTGCTATCTCTTCGCCAAAGCATTGGCCACCTCCTTTCTATATAATTAATACCTTGTGTAAAAGTACTCACATAGTACTTCCCCCGTGCTTCCTACACCCACCCTTCAGCCTTTCCCAGACTAAGCAAAGCTTCCTTTTTGAACTACATGGATAATTTTTCTGAAATGATGAAGAGTTAGAGAAGAGGTCAGAGAGCTCAGACACTTGCTTGCTCTACAGTAGAGTGGAAATGTAAATATGAATAAGAGGTCGGAAGTGACTCGTTCCACTCCGAGTTCCTTCTGGAATCAGTTTAACTACTCTAGAAAGTTTATGTTCTTGTCATAGTCAGGAAGAAAGTGATTGGAAAATGCCAGATGAATCAATGATGCTGATATTGAAGGAAAGAGAAGAAAATGCCTATTCTTGCCTGTCTGGTCTTGCTCTGGTATGGGGCAACAGGGTGCCCTCCTCCGTTTCAGCAGATCAGACCCAGCTGGACAGGTGATTGCCTTTGAGAGGTTCCAGAGTGACTGGGACACATTCTCACCCCTGCTCTTTGAGGCTCGCATATGTCTGCTCCTTAATACATCATGGATTTGACATTGAATTATCATGCACTCTTATACTAGCTCTGACCACATCACATTAAATGAATGTCCTTTTATAAGTACCTACCAGGGGATTGATCACTATTCCCAACTATGTCCGTACACACCAGAGTCATAAAACTGTTTGGGGCCATTTCAAATAAGGAGTTTAAGAGCTGCAGTAATGTCACAAGAGCCAACAAAACATTCTCCAAGTGGAGATTATGTCTCTCTTTGCTTTTTTTTACTTTGATTGATGGATTAAGACTGGATATTCCAGCAAGAATTGTGGGCCCATTCTGTAGTTCTTTCTGTTTACTTAGTTGCCATATAAATGGATTTTGAGTTCTAGATGCCTTTTCTTTCTTTCTTTCTTTCTTTTTTTAATTTTTCTGAACTGAGATGCGGGGAAGCAGACAGACAGACTCCTACCTGCGCCCGACCGGGATTCACCTGACATGCCCATCATGGGGCAATGCTCTGCCCATCTGGGATGTTACTCTGTTGCAACCAGAACCATTCTAGCACCTGAGGTGGAGGCCATGGAGCCATCCTCAGCACCCTGGCCAACTTTGCTCCAATGGAGCCTTAGCTGCAGGAGGGGAAGAGAGAAATAGATTGAAAGGAGAGAGGAGAATGCTGGAGAAACAGATGGGTGCTTCTCCTGTGTGCTCTGGCAGAGGATTGAACCCAGGACTTCCACACGCCAGGTCGATGCTCTACCACTGAGCCCACTGGCCAAGGCTGGATGCTTTTTCTTATTGCTTGGGGCTCTACGAATTAGTTATAACAAAGGGTTTCATAGCTATTTGGAAAACACAGAGGAAAAGTAAAATGAATATAATATAAAAAAATGAATGTGCCATTATGTTTCTCATTGATAGGGGAAAACTACAATATATTGTAATGCCATTTGAGTTCTGGATAGGGAGTTTTTACCTTCATCAGACATAGGAACTCGTTACTAGCTCACACAAGGGTAATATCAGTCATGCATTGTCTTCATTGATCATCATTTTTTTCATACCTTACTTGCACCCACCTGAAATTCTGCTACTTTTATATAGTACATAGGAAATATCACACGCATGTTTCCTGCCCCCACAGAGCTGTGAGGCATGCTATGTGGCCTGTGGCAGACAAAAATTAGAAGACATGTATTTAGTGCTCTAAGAGGTATAAAATGTGAGAATCAAATTGAATTGTCAAAGAACGATGACTGTTGTTGCCTGTGCTCCTGTGACTTAGGGGCATGCATTCTATGCCCTCCTTGGTAGCAGCCACTTATACTATAGTGCCAACTCCAACCAAGTGTAAATTCAGAAGACACCTGTTGCCTTCTAGTCTTGTTGGAATCAATATAGCCTGAGACACAAATGAGTAAGTGTTATCGCCTTAGGAAAAGAAATGTTACATGCAGCCTCCAAATTAGTGAGGGGGAGGTACAGAGGAGGGAAAAACAACCTGTAGATATTGATTACAACTGAAGATAAAGTCTAGGTGGGGAGACAGCTGGTGTCTGTGGTTGGCAGGTACCCCTCATCTGGGTTTGGTTTATGGCTCTGTAGCCCAGAATCTGCTTTGTCAATAACTCAGGTGGATCTGATCCCCCCAAACTAACTTACCCTTTATAATTCAGAATACTTAGTCCTTTAATTTGGGGGGATAAATTGAATTGTTTAGTGGATGAGATACTTATGTCAACAGGTTGGCAGATTTTTATCATACAGGAGAATACTTTGCATAAAGCCAACTAAACCATGTTGGTGGGCAATCAAAGACTTTCAAAACAACAGTATTGAATGAGATGACTTTAATAATGAGTGTCATTGACCTTGATGCTCCTGGAGCCAGATTATCTATCTGAAAACTGTCTAGGGAAAGCCAGAATCATTTTACCTTGCTGCTACCCCAGGCATTTCTCCTGCAGAGTTTGACACTCATTTCCCGGGACTCAGTGCTAACTGCCCCTCCCATTTCTGTTGACATCATCATGATGGCTGTAGCTTCTGGTGTTGTCATTAGCTCTTTGCTTAGAAAAAGACCTGAGTGTTGTGTATGGGGAAATAAACTAGTCGTTCACTTTTAGGTCCTTGCGGATCTTTGTCTTTGAGTAATTGATTATGGTCAATCTTGAATATTTCTAATTTGGAAGCTCTGAGCTTTGTATGGTTTTTATCTTTTAGAAGAAAGTTGCATTCCCCTAATGTGTTAATCAAGCTAAGAATAAGCAAGACATCATATGTGTGTGTGTGTGTGTGTGCGTGTGTGCGCGTGCTAAGCCATTAGCAAGTTCTCTATAAGCTTATATATGGCAGGGCACAAACTAAGCTGGAAAATAGTTTTACTTCTAACAAAAATGGAATATGCATGGGAGGGTGGCAAAGGATGTTGACAAGAAGATGTGTTTTAATATAAAAAACTACATGGTAAGTATTAACAACTCAGAGTTGGTTGACTGTTTTATTCTTTGGAACATTATTATTCAAGGGACAGATAAATATACAAATAAGGAATTTTTTTAATTAGAGATCATGTAACTGACTCTTAAGTCACATTCACAAATAGTAGATATGCTTTCAAATATAGTCAGTCATTGGACAGGCTGAAAACTGTATCACCTTCACATAGAATAATGTGTAATTATTTTATACTTCAAGTCAAAGCAATCGCTTTGTAAAGAAAATCATATACTTGCTAGAGGTTAAATTATTTTCATCCTAACCAGACACATCCTTTTCCCTGTAAAGTTAATTGGAGGTTATTTTAAAAGAGAAGTTCTTTTTTTTATCATGGAGAAATATTTTGATGTGCAGATTCCTTGAGGCATTTAACATTAATCTAAAAGCAGCTAAAAGATGTGTTCACCTGTAGCTAGAATCCTCTTACTACCGAGGGCTGTACTCATTAAACCAGGTATGAATGCACTGCTTTGTTTCAGACGTAATTCTAACTTCCCACTAGACCGTTACATTCCTCAGTAAATGTTTGGCAGACGCTGCCTAATAAACCCAACGCAAGTTACCACTGGGAGGACTAATGTGTTAGAAAATTAAACATGTACATAGGTACCGTGAGCCGATACTTTTTCATGCTAAATGTGGTTCCCCACATCTCCTCTGATTAGAGGTGTGCTCTGAACAAGCCGAGACGGGGCCATGCCGAGCAATGATCTCCCGCTGGTACTTTGATGTGACCGAAGGGAAGTGCGCCCCATTCTTTTACGGCGGATGTGGCGGCAACCGAAACAACTTTGACACAGAGAAGTACTGCATGGCCGTGTGTGGCAGCGTCAGTAAGTGGACCTTCCTCAAGCCTGGCCACCTTTCGTCTTTCTCGCCACTGACTATGCTCCCTGTAACAAATCGATTTTCCTGGTCTTTGGGGATGGGTCTGTTGCTACCACTAACCCCATTTCTATCCACTTCTCTAATTGCCGGGCATCTCCTCCTATATATTCAATCATGAGCACACATCTTTTTCTCTCTCTAATAAAGCATGGCTCTGGATGTGTTCTTCGACTAGCTGTGGTGCATACATCCTTCAGTCTCTAGGAACTTCTGAGTGCTTCTTTTAAACCAAGCTAAAATTGCGGTTTCATCTTCTCAACTGTTCTGCAAATGTATACATATGTGTTTGTCCGTATACATGTGTGTTTGGGTCTATGCATGTGCACTACATGTGCAAATAAAGTTTACCACTGGAATCCTGGCTGACTACACTTCGGTTGCATTGGTAAGGCATCTTTGCTGTGATGAATACTGACATAATTCATAATATGGGACTTTTGTTGTGGTGGCGAGGGAATGGAACTGAACTGAGCACAGTGCACTTCAAAATGCAAAGGATAGAAATGTCCCTGTGGCTCGAGCTCACACACGCAATGCCAAGTTTTTCATGTCTTCTTTTGGAAAGAGAATAATACTCTTGACTAAGATTAGAAACCTTCAATGACATAAGGCTCAAGGAATATAATTTGCAAAGCCTATTCTCTTGAACTTGAAGCCTTTCAAAACTCAGGGGCATAAATAAATGAAGTCACAACGACTTAAACATGAGTTGAAACTTCTGGGAGTCATGCACCAGACCTGTGGGACTTCTGTTTTTAGCAGGTTTCCATGTTAAATTCCCAATTGTATTATATTTACTTATTGTTCATGAGTAGGAAGTTTTGACTACTCAAGAAATAATAACTCAACTTGATAAATTAAATATTAAGTTTAATAATTGTTGTTTTGTTTGAGAGACTCCAGCCTTTTCTCCCTTGTGTTTGTGATGGTGACAGTCACCATTTCCTGCCTGGGATTTACAGGGATTATATAAATTGTTTTCCGGTGCAATCATAAGATTAAGCTAAACAAATACAGAACCTGCACCAATTTAGACCTTCTATTGTGAAGCCCAGTATCCAAGTGGAATCTGATGGAAAAGTTCCTGTTGGTCTCTCGTGTAGGAGATGACTCCACTTCTGTCCTGGGTGAGAACAGTTGTAGAAACTGGTAACCCCAAGGGCATCTTTTCTGGCTCTGATTGGATGATTGCAGCTTCTAGCTAAAAAACTACTTTCTTCAGTTTCAAACAAAGAAGTTGTTAATTAGGTCAGGTAACAGGGAACACAATGGAGGATTCTGTTGTCTGGAGTCTCTTGAACAAAGGGCCTTTGTTAAAGTCATTCTAACTGGTTTAGCAGCTGAGGAGATTTTGTGACAAATTTCTAACATTTTCTCTTCTTTTCCCTGAATTGAATTTCTTTTTTTTCTTTGTATAAACATGTATGCATATAATATATAAGAAAGAGGGTTTTTAAAAGTTATTAACAGAAATGGATTTGCCTAAAGACTTAGAAACACCCTCCATGCCCCAAATAAAAACCCCTACTGCAGCCCCTACACACACCATTTCATTGAATCAGTTTGATTCAGGCTGGAAACTGGTAGGTAGCAGGTACCACAGGTCAGATAGAACCTCTGGATGGCACACATTTTGCTAAGATTTACAAAAGGTACCTTTTCCCAACAAAGATGTAATAGATAAGCCAGGCAGTTCTTAGTTTCAGGGGAAGTGGGTTACAGAGTAATTTATCAAAAAAGCAAACAGTAGAGGCTGAAGGTCAGTTGGAGAGGTAGACAGTAAATAAAGAGTAAAACCTCAGAAAATAACCAGAGCCAGAGGCTGCCCTGTGAACGGATGAAACTAGAGATACCATGGAGAATGGGCGGAATGGAATTGGTGATGCTCAGCCCTAAGGAGAGAGCATGGGAATGAGAAATCCATCAACAGGGTACTATGGAAGACAAAATATGTGGCGTTCTGATATGTTATTGAGCAACGATATCTATGTTTGTATGTTGACTTTGGTTCCATGCTGGAGCCAAAACCCAGGATATTTGTTTAGTTTTTGTTTCTAATTCCATGATCTTGTTTTGTTTTTGTTTTTGTTTTCTTTGAGCAGTGGAATCATGTGAGTGAGTTTCAGCCATCATTCCCATGTTGTTATGTTTGTTTTTAGTTATGTTTTTTTATTTTCTCCATAGTGTCCCAAAGTTTACTCAAGACTACCATGGAGCCTCTTCCCCAAGATCCTGTTAAACGTATGTTGTAATTCACTTGACGGGAGGGGCAAAGGGGAGGAGTACATCACATGGCTGGATTTTAAGTCCAGCATTGTCACCTTCTCGCATGGTTCTGTGTTTCTTGCACACCTACCTGTCTTTTAATACGATGTCTATTTCCATGGCTTTGCTTGTAATTATGTATGATTATGCCAGATAACTTCAGCTATCTGGCTAAGGACATTGACTAAGCTGCTTCTATTTTCAATCAGTTTCCTTTTTAGCTTGCATGGTTCTATAAAATATAGTATATACAACATTACTGTTGTGTTTTACTTAGCATCCCTGTTTTATTGATATTTCCTAAAGCTCACCAATGCCAGAGTTTAACAAGAAGCTATGTTTTTAAGTGGCTTGTTTTCCAGAAAGAACTATTTAATGTGCATGCATTGCACAACTACAGGTGCTACCACCACCACTACATGTGCACTGGCTTCATGGTGTGTGTTGTAGGACAGCTGTCGTGCTGTCGGAAATGAAAGGTCACCTGTACAATTCAGAGCCATCTCTGTTACCTGTCCCTGAATGCACACTAGTGGGACATTATCATTAAGATGTAGAGCAAGAGCTTTCTCTAAAGAGGTATTATTTCAACCTGCTGTACAGTGTCTGTGCTTTGTGATTATTGCAATTGTTGTATCAGTCTAGCTTGGTTTAAAAATGTAGTATCAGACTCACAATGACTCATTTTAGAATTTGTATTCTATCTAGAAATGGATTTATCCAGCGTTAGGCTAGGGATGGATACCATTGATGCTTGTAGTTGCTGGAAGAAGACACACACTTTCAGCTGTAGCTTATATATAATGAACATTAGCATATTTGTTTGTTTATTAGGGTGATATTGGTTAATAAAATTATATGTTTCAGGTGAACCATTCTATAACACATAATCTGTATATTTTATTGTGTGCTCACCACCCAAAGTCAAGTTTCATTCTACCACATTTATTTCCTCCTTTACTTTCTTCCACCTCCCCCTACCTTTTTCCCAAAAAATTAGCATTTTTCTATATTATCCTTAAAAAAAAATCTAATTTCAAAATCTATGAAGCCAGTTATCTTTATTTATAAAAGATAAATTATGGCTAGAGAAATATGTAATTTACAAAAGGCATTATCATAAAAGAGTTTTTGATGGCTTTCATAAGATTCAAATGCATTCAAAAGATGTTGCTTAGTACCACGATACGTATTTCCTATGATTGTGCAAAAGTATTCTTTCTAAGAACATTGGAAGGGAGTAGATATAGAAGGATTAGGGAAAACTGTAGATATTATACTGTAGGATTGATAGTACATTGATCTGTATGGCATGTTGGGTTTTGTGAGGCATTTTCATGGATCATTTATTTGTCTTAAGAACATATGAGGGCATTTTCCTTATTTCCTTTGTGCACATGAGCAAATGAGGCTTTTACAGTTTAGTGACTTTTCTCCAGCCATCAAAAATGGCAGGACCAAGGTTGAAACCTAAATGATATTATGGCTATCTTCCATACCCCAAATGGCCAAGTATTTGGTTCTGACACTGTTTTCTAGATTAGAAAAAAATATATTCGAGGTTCAGAAACACATTTTAAGAATATAGAAGATAGAAAGGGGATGAGAAATAGTAAAAACATTGTTTTATAAATGCCATGAATATATAGCACACCTCAGTGAACTAAATGTCTTTAGTTCACCCTTACAAATAATTACAAAACAATTATTTTTACTTTAAGTTCTACTGTATATTATTTTAGCATATAAACATTTTATTTTTCCATTTTCATTAATTAATGGAAATGAAGATTATCACTTGATAAATTTATTTTCTTGAAGTATTTGCATCCTCAACTCTTCCAAACAGACATTGAAAATCTTCTGTAATTTTCTTTTTCCCCCAAATTTGCTCCATCTGTTGATAGGGTATTTGGGATCCTGACTCTCTTTCATTCCAGGAGAATGAAGTATGATTTTGGCAGTTAGATTTTCTTATCTACCTATAGAAACTCTTTAGTCTCAGCAAGTGAAGGGTTTTGCAGTGTAGTACAAACAGACAGGGGAAAACATAATTTCTAGTTATTTATAGCCAATATAGCTATACTGTTTTATTTATAGCAAATTTGAATTGAAAAACATCATGGTCGCTTGGAGGTCTGATGCAGACAGCAGACTGGAGTTGGAGAACTGAGCCAGAGCTACAAGATAACTGAGCCTCTTTGATTGGGTCCCTTGGACCTGCACTTGGCTCCTTCACCACCTAGGACTCCCTAACCAGCCTAACTACAGGGTAGCTCTTGTCACAAAGGTGCTTAATTTTACAGATTTCTCAGTCTGAGTTACTTCCAGTCAAATAATAAATGGGAAGGTTTAGAAAAAGCTCTTCAGTTAAACTGATGGAAGATCGCACATAATAGAGAAAATGTGTGATGGTCTACATTATAAATACAAAGATTTTCCTGTTAAGCATTATTCTAATTAGCTATTACTAGATTTTAAATCTTTGTCATAAAAGCAATTCAAACATTGCCATTTTAAGGGACACTGAATTAGTTAGTAAGGGATGTTATCATCAGTAAGAATCTAAATTATCAATGGAAAGGATAGAGGTATGATGCTAAGAGCTTTCATTTTACACATAAACCTACAGATTTGAATTCTTTTAAAAATTCCTTTTCCATTGGGATAAAGAATCTTGTGAGACCCAAACTGTTACTGACCTTACTTTCAGGTCTGCCCATTTGGGTTTAGAACATTACAAACATTTCACATTCAGTCTGTCCAGAGCAATGTTTATGAACAGTAACATTACTACATAAATATTGATTGATTAGTTTGTTTCAAATTAGAGTAAGATCCTTTTCATTCTAGTATTCTCCCCATCATATTGCATCTTAAATGGCAAACAGACTGAGTTCTTAATGGCATTTAATCTCATCAAGGGCATCCTGCCAATTTTTACTCAGCTGACTGCACCAAGGGATCTGACCAAAGAGAATGACAAAAAGTGACTCATCTTGCTCCTTTCCTTGTGACAAGCTGTGGTGTAAGCAACATGGAAAGCAAGGTCTCAGCCTCAACACTGTTGACTCTTGGGTTGGATAATTCAGTGCTATGGGTGCATAGAGGATGGTGAGCAGCCTCCCTGCCCTCCACCCACTGGGTGCCAGTAACAACACCACAGCTGAAATGACTAAAAATACCTCTAGACTTTTCCAAACGTGCCCCTGGTGGGGTTGAGGGGCAAAATCATCCTCCCAGTTGAGAACCTCTGGTCTAATGCACTCCCATGTGATTCAGAGACATAACTAGACTGATGTAAACATGTACACTTTTCGTGTACTGAAAGGCGAGTTGAAGTGCTGGAATGTCAGAAGGCCTCCAGGTCTCAGCAAATGTTTATGAAATCGAATGTATGAGACCACTGTCGTAGCTCACGATATTTGCAAGTTAAGGCAGAAGTTGCTGTTCTGACTGTGGTGTTTGTTAGAGGCTTCATAGTTTTCCTACTCTTAAAAGAAGCAGTGGTTGGAAAGCAGAGAATAAACCAACAGACCCCTGGGGTGAAAGTGCATGTCTTCCAAACACCAGCCTATCTTTTCTCTGTGTCTTCCTCATTTCACAGAGTCCCAGCACATGCTAAAGAACGGCCATCTAGAGAGGTGCCACGTAGCCTTGCTTACGCAGGTTATGTGACATCTAGGATGTAGCTTGGGATCATGTTCATGGCCATAGAGTCTCTGTACAGGGTTAGATCTGGCCTCATGAAGGATTGGGGAAGGGGTAAAGATTGGTGACTACCTACATCCAAATGGCCCAGATAAAATAGACTAGTCCCACAGGCCAAGCCACCATCCCAAGTTCTAAGGTTGTTGCCTCAGAGGCACACAATTTGCAAACTGTAGATAACTTGCTGTGTGGCCTTGAATGGAATGTGACGCCCTATCTCAGAGTTGTCCTGTCCTGTCATAATGTCAAGGCCATTTAGTCTTTGGCCAGACTTGAGCCATTGTTCTTAATCACACTGTACTTGTTCTTCCCACTGCAAAATAGCAACTCTTAGTTTTCGTTACCACATTCCCTAGGACTAACAAAGCTATGATATTTTTATAAAACTGCCAAACATTATTTAAAAAAGTGAAAGCACTAAAAGATGTGCTGGTACATTAAATTATGTCACATTAGTGCCAGTAAATCCTATTACATTAATAAGTATGAGAAGCTACATCTTTGGTACCCTGAAATGATCAGGATAAAAAGAATGACCTTTTCCTCCAACTACAATATCATGGTCAGAAACCCTAACATTGAAAATAATTGATTTGTTCAATAAACCAGCATTAAATGAAAATAAAAAAGCTCATTTACTTAGAACAATAAAAGAAATGCTCACTATATATGTGCTCTATTCTTTAGCTGTTTCCAAAGAGAGTAGTAAGCAGTTTAAAAAAGAATCAGCAAAACTTTTTCTTTAAAAGGCCAGATAGTCAATATTTTAGGGGTTTTTTTAGGCCATATGGTCTCTATTGCAAGTAGTTGTAGCATGAAAGCAGTCACAGGCAACTGATAAATGAATAGATATGGCTGAGTCCAGTAAAACATTATTTACAAAAAGACACCAGCAGGCTAACTCCTGATTTAATAAAGCTGTTACTTTTGAGCCCAAGATGTGCTGGTGGTGAAGTAGGTATTTTAAAGGACATAAGCAAGGTAAACTAAATATTTTTGCTTTCAATAACTTGACAGTTACATTGATGTGATGATACCCAAGAATGGGATGGAATTAAGTAACAGTATGAAGTAAAATAAACAAGTGTAGGGAAAGCTTGTGGTCGAAGGCTGGAAAAGAATAAAATTGGTTGTATCCTTAAGACCTCCGTAGAGGTTAAAAGTTCCGTCTGGCTTTTACAGCTACTATTTCTATAAAAGTAGAAGATTTTGACTTTTTGAACTCATCTATTGAGTGTTGAGCAACTGTGACAGGTCATTCCTTTATGATCTACCATTATTGAAGTGGAAAATTGCTTCCAAAAAATTGACAAAAAAAGATTTAAAAATAAAAAAATTAGTCAAAGGTTAAGAAAGTCTAAATACCAGTTATTATCAGTATTGCTTCACATGTTTTTGTTTTTTTTTTTTTTTTTGGATCCAGATTTGAGGATACTTCTCAGTTGTGGTACATTAGGTTGTATGTATTAATAAAAATAACACCAGCATTCTTTCTTTCACACTCATTTTACCTATTTGATAAAACACCCATGTCAGTCTGTGTTCATAAGACAAAAAACAAATGCAGTTTGGCGAGTATAGTAAACACAGCATTGATTACATTTTTATTACCTTATGTCCACATGATGCATTGGTAGGCTGCCAACTATGATCGCACTGCCTATAAACTAATGATACAAGGGCATGTTGGGAAAGTGCCTTTGTTCTTTTTTGTAGAGCGTGTATACCACATTTAAAGATCACAACCCATTTTTACATTATAAATGGTTCCCCTAACTTGATTTGGTGGTGGTGATAGATAGTTGAGTTTCGCATGCATTAGGGGTTTTAGCTGTTTAGGAATTAGAGAAATGGAGTCCCTTTAAAAAAAAAAAGTTGAGGTGGCGGTCTGTAAAGCTCTGCCATGTTTTGAGATTCAATTTTACAGGTTTACATTTCACCTATTTATAAATTATCCTCATTGTCACCTCTCATATAAATCATAGCCATTTCAAGTGACAGAATTGCTAGAGCTGTGTGTAAAATAGCATTTTCAGTGATAAGGCAATGACTTATACAGGTCTTAATTTACTTTTATTTTCTCTTGTCAATGCTATAGAGGTAATACATTGCCTTTCTGCTGACAGAAAGAGACTAACCAAATTTTCTTGTTAGAATCCAATGTGGATATTGAGTAGATGCCATTTATTACCTCTGTTAAGGGAAACATTCGCCTGGTAGCCAAATGTAGGTGGTCAGAGTGGTTACTGTTTGAAGGTGGGGTTATTCCTATTTTAACATCCTGAACCCCATTACGATTATAAAATTATGTCACCCTAGAATACAGCCTGAGGAAACAAAACAATATCAAAATGATTGGGGTCATTTTCGTTATGTCTCTAGTTTTGGACTCCACATTCTGTTGTCTTTAGTATGACTGTGAAATGGAATACAATGTGGTGATTATAAGATCAGCACTGACATGAGTATTTGGTTCAGGGAGGTCTAATTTGATGGTGTGCTTGATACAGAGGCCCTCCAAACAGGCAAGGAGAGTGATTTCTACCGCATTCTGCAGATAACACCAGTTTTCACCTTGTTTTGGAGTAACCTCCCTTATTACGTTTTCTCAGAGGAAACACCGGAACAGAAATGTGTCGTTGGCATTGTGCTCCCTGTGATGGCAGTGTATTTTGTGAGCGGAACATTGGGTACAGCACCAGGGTTCATTAATAAACTGAAAGCAATTCTGTTCCTCCTCACCCCCGCCAGAAAAAGAAAAACGAAAAAGAAAAAAAAAATCGAGCCCTGGCAGGTACTAGGAAGAGATTACAATGTGAAGCAGAAGGGTTGTGACAAGCCTCGGTGCATCATTTTTTAAATTGAAACAAACCCTCACATATGTGAAAACATTATCTCCCTGTGTATCTGGTTACCTATGGTTTAGGTAATAGCATTTGGTGGTAAGAGAAGTGGATCTGATCCTTCCCCTCTGTGTGTTGGACAGGTAGCTGCTATGAAAACCCCTTACCATCTCCCTGCTACTTTTCCAAGCCGTCTCATCCTTGTCTTTATTCTTTCAAGATCTCCTTCCTTCCACTTTGTCCCTTAGCAGAGTGCCCCTTTGAAGCACATCCTATCACATTTTCCCCTCCTCATAACAGCTTGCATTGGCTCTTGTCTCCCACGTCCATTCTGCCTCTCTCACTCTTCTCTCCTTTCTTCAACTCTGGCCACACTGACCTTGCTTGTCCTGGAATTTTCCAGGCACACTCACCTCTTAGGGCCTTTGTGCTAGTGCCTTCATCTGCTTGCCACGTTCATGCAGTGGGTAACTGGAGAGTGGGGCTTCTCCTCCCTGTGTAAATGTTACCTTCTCAAAGAGACCCGACCTGGCCACTCCTTACTGCTGAGGTCTCTCTCTTCCCCCAGGACTCCCCCTGCACTCCAGATTCTTCTCAGCCCTGAATTTCTCCATGATACAAATCACATTTTAACAATGTGAATTATTGTTTTGAAATGGTTGTTTCTTCACAGGTACAAGGGTCTTTGTTAGTCTGTTGGTTTTTCCCTGTGCCTCCCATAAAGTAGAAGCTGTAGTATTATTTGGAGGAATAAAGGGATGAGCAAGCTCTCTCAAGGCAGCAAGGCTACACCTGAGATACCTCTGACCTCTGGGTTTGCAAAAAAGAAAAAGGGGTGAGACTTATATCAAAATCATTTCTCACCCAGAATTCTACTGAGTGTTTGGAAGCAGAATGTTTACTTTTAGGCAGTAATGTGCTGTGAGTTGGAACTGGTTTTCTGTTGTATTTTATTTTGTTTGGTATTATGTGTATGTAGCCACCCCTGCTCAGTATAAATAGGTATATACCCTACCATATTCTACAGGGCTGATAAGAGACTAAGAAAATGAATCAGAAGGTCATCTGAAAGTTAAAAACTCATGTATATGATGGTGGGAGTATTACTTAGGATTTCGCAGCCAGAGGTCAAAACCTAGAGCTAAAAATGCTTAACTCTGAGTTTTAAATCTAGTTTTCTTTCAAAAGGTGACTTGCAGAAGGTGTGAATGAGTGTGTTTGAGCAGGTGCCAAGGACTAAAAGATTATTCAGATTCAGGATTTTTGCAATCTTTCTCTTGACCTGTTTCATAGTCCTACTTCTGCTGAACGTTGGTTGGAGGTCATTTATCAACTAGCACACAGGGCAGGAACAGCTTATAAAATAGGCCGACAGATGTGATAACAAAGCACATTTTTGGCCAATTCATGTTGTTCATTAACCAAAACAAACCATTTCCAGTGCCCTAGACATGTCGATGGATTAGCCTTTACTACTCTAAATATTAACTTTATAGCCTTTTGATGGTTTTCCTAATCCTAAATTCAGATTTATTTGTGTGTGTCTGGGGATGTGAATGAGTATGTTAAATGATAGTATTTCCCCTCTGTGCAGTATATGTAATAGGGCAATTTTTCTTCTCCCCGCATGTGTCTAATGTCTGGCACAGTAGATACTAATAAAAGGAGGCTTTATTATCTGGCCAACTTGGATATTTGAGCCCATATCACACAGTACTGAGGGAGCCTCAGAGCTGGTTAACAGTGTAAACTGCTTTGTGGAAGTTTAAAATCAATAAATAAATAATAAACAAACTCTCCTCAAGCCAGTTTTGTTTGTGCTTTCTAAGTGGTTAAAGTGACCAAAGCAACTGATTCACAGCTCCCCATTTCTCTGATACTCCCTGAGCCTCTTCTTCCCCAAAGGAAGCACTTTGAAAGGGTCAAGACATAGGGCACCAGTGTTCCAGCCCCTGCTGCCGCCCTCTTGTGCTGTTTCTTGTCTACCATGGACTTCACACGATGGCAGCCAGTCTTGGTATGACAGTGTCTTCAGGATGGAGGGATATTAGAGAAATAGAAGATGAGCTCTCCTTAAAATGTTCTCGCCTTCCTCCTCACCAGCTGCAGGGTAGCGATAATGAAATACTAACTTCATATTAAAATATCGAGATGTGTCATTGTTCTCTCCTTGACTGGAGAGGGATCTGGTATGTTGGTTGCCGTGGACACAAGAAAACTTCACTTGAGACAGGTTGTTAGTTTGAGTGGCTGGGGGCTAAAACGTTTGAATTAAGGATTCAGAAAGACAGCTTTCCTTACCTTCCTCCTGGAGGAACACAGGTCACCCACAAATATTCACTCAAAAAAATAGTTCTTCATTAAATGGAATAAATATGTAACACAGTCTTTGCATTTATTTCCAGGTACTTAATAAAGGTTTAATACTCAGAATATACTTAATCTTGTTAAACATATTTCACATGCTCATTTCTTCATTAATATTTTATTCTTAGTATCGTGAAGTTCTATTTCAGCTTGAGCTAATGAGCTCATTTTTCAGTGTTTCCTCCTATATGTAATCATAGACAATATATGCAAACCATTGGAGTTGGAGAACCTTTTTACATAAGTAGTAACCTTATAATAACACTTTTCCTGAGAGAGTGCCGTGGCATGGCCAACACACAGTCTGTGGCTATCCTGATCAGGGAGTATAAACCCCAACATTTTTATTTATTCAGAAGGTAAACTTATTTGTCTGATTTTGTCATTCTGCCAGATCGTACTATGCCAAAAGAACTTTAAATAGCATTTGTATTGTATGTTGGCAAATGATTAAGTTAAAAGAACTTGCATAGTGAATTGACTTGAGTTTCTGCAGAAAAACATTTACATTTGATTTTATATTTTTACAAAATAGATTTAAAATAGAAAATTATTGCCTGACCTGTGGTGGTGCAGTGGATCATGCATTGACCTGGAACGCTGAGGTCGCCAATTCAAAATCCTGGGCTTGCCCGGTCAAGACACAGATGGGAGTTGATTCTTCCTGCTCCTCCCCCATTTCTCTCTTTCTTTCTTTCTCTTTCTTCTCTAAAGTGAATAAATAAAAATAATTTAAAAAATAAGATTTGAGACTTATCAAAAATTTGAGACTCATAAAAAATGAAATAGGAAATTATTTTAAAATTAAGAACTCATTTTTAATAATTTCAGCCTTTTATGCAAGTTATACTGAAGACTTTTTTTTTTTTTTTACAGGGTCAGAGAGAGAGAGTCAGAGAGAGGGATAGATAGGGACAGACAGACAGGAATGGAGAGAGGTGAGAAGCATCAATCATTAGTTTTTCATTGCTGTTGCGATACCATAGTTGTTCATTGATTGCTTTCTCACATTTGCCGTGACTGCGGGCCTTCAGCAGACGAGCAACCCCTTGCTGGAGCCAGCGACCTTGGGTCCAAACTGACAAGCTTTTGCTCAAGCCAGATGGGCCCGCGCTCAAGCTGGCGAGCTCGGGGTGTCGAACCTGGGTCTTCTGCATCCCAGTCTGACGCTCTATCCACTGCGCCACCGCCTGGTTAGGCTATACTGAAGACTTTTTAGAGAAAAAAAATCCAGACCCTGGTTACGTTGCTCAGTCAGTCAGAGCATCATCTCAAAACACCAAAGTTGTGGGTTTTATTCCCAGTCAGGGCATGTACAAGGAGTAACTGATAAATGCACAACTAAGTGGAACAACAAATCAGTGGTTCTGTCTTCTCTCCCTCCCCCCTCCTTTCAAATCAATCAGTAAATTTTTTAAAGAAAAATCTATATTTTCCTTGTAAAAGACATTTCATGGTCTTATGTGTAATTCATTTTCAGTGAATTTGAAATAAAAGTAGCTCATTTTTCTATGGTGGCATCAGCTCTGAATTTTGAGTTAGGGTGTAGTATGTGAAGTAGGAAGGAAGTGTGCTACTAGAAGTCACCTTTCTGCAGGGTGACTAACACAGGGTGTGGATACCATTTTCCCAACTTCTTGTGCGCTGGTGTGATGGATAAGGAAACTGGAGCGCAGAACACCTACATTATTGCCCTGGGTCACAGCCTTACTAAGACAGAAATCAAGCTGTACCTAATTACAAAGTTCAACACTTTTTCCTTTCTTCTCCCTTTTGCTACTGAAATATTCTCTCCCTTGCTTACTACACAGGAGCTGGGGGGCTGATGTTTTTCAATATATATGCCCTGTGCCAAGCCAAGACCAACTGACTAAAAATCCCTGGTTGGGGGCCTAAGGAATGGATGCACAAGTATTGAAAATGTTCCAAGAATATGTCCTACGTCCTTCCTTCCCCTTGAAAACCTGAATAGATTTCTAAACTGCTTTTATATTTTTTAAAAAACAATTATTAAGCACTGATTGAAAAAGAAGAGATCTGAATGAATGTTTCTCTTTAAAATTAAAGATAATATTTCATTAATGAGCAAAAAAGCCTCTGGTTTTGCTACAAATGTTGGGGCCATTAGAATGTTAACATCCCAAATGTTTTTTTGAAGCATGTATAGAA